>JAPQWV010000062.1:0-1402500 GCA_027422505.1 Craterostigma plantagineum | reverse complement strand
TGCTACTGCTACTACTGCTACTTGCTCAAGCTGAAGCTCTGCTTCTCTACGATGCTGAGAGATTATCTAAGGCGAAGTTCTTCTTGTTGGTTCTCGGGCCGATACCGTGCTCATTTTCTCTTAATTCCTAGAGAGGTTTCAGAGATTATCGATTTGAAGAAGTTCACAGTTATGGAATTCGAAACCAAGGCCGTGCTCTCTTCTCGTTGTCTCGATATAAGACTGAATTATCGTTCGAGAAGTTCACTTCGTGGTGCTCCTCTTTCCAGCCGTTCTGACGAGTGTATGAGATTATCGATAGAGAAGTTCGCAGAAAGATCCATGCCCCTTCTAATAATTTGAGATTAAGATAGTCCAGAGGCAGGTTCTTTTGGTTTGCTTTCTGGGCGCTGAGTATCACTTGTGTGCATTTTTCACCTTCTTTTGTCATCTATTTCTTTGTCGTCTCGTTTTTCTCCCCCTCATTTCTCGATTGAACATCCCGCTGAAAGTTTGGATAGTCGGTTGAAGGCTCAAAGGGTTTTCATATGAAGGAAGGAATTCGGAGAAGGCTCAAAATGGATGACTATGGGCTATGTTAAAGGATTGAAAAGTATATGGCCGAGTGAGGAATTTCCTGTGCCCTAATCATTTTCCTAACGTTCTAACGGAGAGCGAGTATAAGGCCAATAATCACTAGTTAAGACAATCAATGAATGTGACTCGCTCAATAACAAATCCATAGAAAGGAAAATAAAAGGCCAGAATCCTAACTTATGTAAAGTGGCTTTGTGTCTACTGGAGCAAACTAATGAGCTTTACACACAAGAATGCGACTTAGACTGACAAAATTAAGAAAGTAATCAGTCTCATGTCAGGGAAATTCATACGTGACTAAATCAAGCATCCTAATGATATCGTCATTCCCTTAATATTATAAGTATATTCGTAATATTTTTGGACTTCTTATTTTATAATATTATTATTAAGTCTTCACGCAAGATATAGCATTTGAGTTTAAAAATCGCATAGAAATAGAACATCACATAAGAGAACGTGAAGCACATATTACGGAAGATTCAACATGCCTAATTTTCCGACAAGAAATTGAAATCGTTTTTTATCCAATGCTTTGGTGAAAATGTCAGCAAGTTGAAACTCCGTGTTCACGAAATACATGTCAATCGTGCGTTTTTTATACGTGATCTTTAATAAAATGATATCTAATATCTATGTATTTTGTGCGTGAGTGGTGAACAGGATTGCACGTAATCGCAATGGCACTTTGGCTATCACTATAAATGGGTATATTATTTAAATTGTACCAATAATTGCGAAGCTGGGTCCGCGTCCATAGCATTTGTGAGCAACAGCTACCGTCCGTGACGTATTCAGCCTCAGCCGTCGACGTGGAGACGCAGTTCTGCTTCTTGGATGACCAGCAGACTAGCTTTTCGCCTAGAAATTGAGCGCCACCGGAGGTGCATTTCCTGTCCACTCGGCAACCTGCATAATCGACATCAGTGTAGCCAACTAATTTGAAATTTGTGCCCTTAGGATACCATAAACCTAAGGCTAAGGTGCCCATGAGATAGCGCAGAATCCGCTTGACCGCAAGCATGTGAGACTCTTTGGGATCGGCTTGGCAGAGGCAGGTGAAAAACATAATATCCGGCAGGCTTGAGGTGAGATAGAGAATAGAGCCGATGATTTGGCGTCTGAGTTCTCGTCCAGGCGGGCCATAAGGGCTAAATTCTCTGTTAGGAATAATTTGTAGCATCCTTCAATTTACGTACTCTTGTGTTTATATTTATTTAATGGGTTGTTGTAGTTTGGGAAGACTTATGATATTTTTTAAGTGTTAGGGATGGGCTTTAGTATACCAAATACTTGTGGTATATAAAGCCCCAACTTACCCTAATTAGGGTTTATCAAAAGAATTCCAAAAGTGTAACATCCCGTCCCATACCGGGTGTCACTGTAGCATCCGTCCCTATCGGGACCAGTAGGGTTGGGCCCACCACACTCCGACTGATAGTCTGGCCCCACTGTACCACCATTTAACCTTCCAGCGTGCTTCGTCCTCGCTCACACGCACCCTGGGCAAACTTCTCAGGGGGTCACCCATCCTAAGATTGCTTCAAGTCAAGCACGCTTAACTTCGAAGTTCTTTCGGATGGACTCCCGAAAAGGTAGGTCGACCTTGGTGATATGAGTAGTACTATCAATTCTTTTATACGATTCTTAGCCTGACACGCCCATACATTGTCAGTCTCAGGATCCCCTCTCATTCGGGTGTCGGATTGGTTCGTTCATGTACCCCTTCGCCTAGAAGCCTGCCAGGAGTCGTTCCTTGTCCGTGCACTTCTCTGGCACCGGCGACACTCCCCGCCCTCATCGGCCCCGGGTGTCACATGCCCACCAGCTTCCGCCTGGTTCGTCCCCGAACCAGCACCGTACTGCGAGAGGTTGTGCTCTGATACCACCTGTAACATCCCGTCCCATACCGGGTGTCACTGTAGCATCCGTCCCTATCGGGACCAGTAGGGTTGGGCCCACCACACTCCGACTGATAGTCTGGCCCCACTGTACCACCATTTAACCTTCCAGCGTGCTTCGTCCTCGCTCACACGCACCCTGGGCAAACTTCCCAGGGGGTCACCCATCCTAAGATTGCTTCAAGTCAAGCACGCTTAACTTCGAAGTTCTTTCGGATGGACTCCGGAAAAGGTAGGTCGACCTTGGTGATATGAGTAGTACTATCAATTCTTTTATACGATTCTTAGCCTGACACGCCCATACATTGTCAGTCTCAGGATCCCCTCTCATTCGGGTGTCGGATTGGTTCGTTCATGTACCCCTTCGCCTAGAAGCCTGCCAGGAGTCGCTCCTTGTCCGTGCACTTCTCTGGCACCGGCGACACTCCCCGCCCTCATCGGCCCCGGGTGTCACAAAAAGTAAGCCACCTTGTACCTTTCTATATAAAAATACACAATTACACGCACTCAAGGTGTTCTTCATGTTTTATGCTTATCTAGCTATCTTTTGATCCTTGTTTGGTAATTTAAGGACAAACAAGTGGTATCAGAGCCTAACGAGGATCAATATCTTCCATTTGTATCCATTTTTGCTCGATTCCGGCGTGATTTGAAGAAGTTTTTGCTTGAAAACTCATTTTCGGTTTTGCACTGTTTTTTTGGGTGTTTTCAAATCGTTTTATTTCTTTCCCTTAAGACATTAGAAAACTGATATTGTGTACATTCATGGTCTTTCACGTCGGTTTCCGTCAAGTTTGAGTAGGATTTGAGCAACGAGACTAAAAATCTGGTTTTTACTGAACTGTTCATCACTTTCGGGTAGCGTGTAGAACAGTACCATCGAATTGAAGGTTTTGACCGAAACCCACTGTGAGGAGTTTCGATCGATTTGAGTTTCGGCGAATTTTAGCTAATTTCACAGTTTCGACCGACACTTGAATCGCCCGAAAGGCTACAGTACCAAAATTACAAGTTTCGCCAGATTCATGTATCGGCGTTTGTCAATCCATTTAAACTGTATCGCCCGACCTTCAATCGCCCGATAAGCCACATCCAATTTTAGTCAATCGAAACGAAATTATTTGGACCAAATTCGCCCGAAACTCTTTTATTTCTATTGATCGAACCAAATTGAAATCACTTCGCCCGAAACAAACCTTTTTCAAACTCTTTCACCCGATTCACATTCTATTGCCCGATTAAAGCCTTTAGGATCTATATTGTACAATTCATACTGTCGCCCGATTCTAGAACTCTAAATTGAAATTTTCATCGCCCGATTTTAAATCTTAGAATTTCAATCGCTCGATTCTCAGCACTTAGGATCAATCGCCGAGCTTGCCTCTATAAAAAATCAGAATCGATCAAGCATTATAATTGGGTAGACCAAATTTTTAATTTCGCATAACTCCAATCGTCCGATCCTCAATCCTTACACAAAAATCATCAAATTTTTAAAATACGATAGAATTCATTAAGTGAATTTACTTACTTTGACTCAACACTCGAAATTATTCAAACTTGACTATTTCTCATTCAAAACTAGACCATTTCATTTCGCAGATCTATTTCGCGTTAACAATCATTACCAAACAGAAACATGGACGGTCTTGCTATTGGATCTCACAACCATGCACCACTACTAAGATGGGGAGAGTACGGCATATGGAAGCAACGATTCATCAACTTCAAAGAAATCAAGGATGTAGACCTCGCAAACGACATGCTTTCCTCCATTTTTGAGGGACCCGCTCAATTTTGGACAATCATTCCTGCTCAACCCGATGCGGTTCCACCCATTCTAGAGAGGAGAACTCCTAAGGACACTAGTCGATACAATGATGCTGAGAGAGCACGAGCCAGAGCGGACATGCTTGCTCGACACTACGAACTTCAGGCCCTACCAAATGATGTCTACAAGCAAGTCGACACAATGGTCACTGCAAAGGAAATCTGGGATAAAGTATGCAAAATGATGGTTGGGACAGAAGTTAGCAATCTGTCTAAGATGTCTAGCATCCTCACTGCCTATGACACCTTCAAAGCTAAGGAGGCGGAAGAACTTCGGGATGTTTATCTTCGTTTCCTGACCATCATCAACGAGATGAGAAAGATCAACATCCAACGCTCCAATCTCGAACACAACATCAAGTTCCTTTCCACACTTCAACCTGAGTGGGGACGGATTGCACTTTAAGCAACAGAACAAAGATCTGGATGCTATGGACATTCACTCCTTACACGATTACCTCTCACAATACTCCCTATGCCAAAGGAATCAAGAAAGAAGAAAGACAAATGTCGACATGGAACCAATTGCAGTAGTGACCTCTAAATCAAGCAACAGGAGATCGAAAACTTCTAAAGGAAAGAGGCCGTACAATCTGACACTCCAGACAACGTTGAATCTGACCAAGAATCTGAGGACGACCTCGAATCAATCACAAAGAAATTGGCTATGATCTCAAAGACGGTCAATAAGATGAGCGCCAAGAATCCATCTTCCTTCAACAAACAACGAACCTCGGGCGGGAAACAGAAGTTCGTTGCCCCGAAGAGGCTGAAACTAAGAAATCTGAAGTATTAAAGAAGTGCTTCAACTGTGGCAAACCGGGTCACTTTGCTTCTGAATGCTTCAGACCTAAGAAGAAAAACACTGAATACTACAAGAAAAAATTTCAGCTCTCACAATGCAAGGAGGCGGGAATTGTCTTGGTTGCTGAGGAAGAGGAATGGCTGGAGGCACGTCTGACGAGGAGGAAGATGAAATGGCCTTCATGGTGAAAAGCATTGATGATGATTCCGACGAGGACGAGCCATCCATAGGGTCAGACAGGACGGATGTCTCTTCATCCGACCCGGAGGTATACACTCCATCTCTAAATGATTTTGCTGTGGTTAGACCCATGGCTGTTCCCCGAACCATTACTGGCGCGCTACCCTCGTGGGCCGATGGTGATGGGGCTACCACAAGATTCACGACTAAGTGCGGTTCTCAACAGTGATGGATGGAATTGGCCAGCCCGGACAACGACAGAATGCTTGGAGCTGCTTCCGATGCTACCACCGGCACGGCCCAGGCATAATGACTCGTACAATTGGCTAGGTTCGGCGGATGGAAGGTTCACTATGCGCTCTACTAGTGATGCACTGCGACACACACAACCACAGGTGAGCTGGGCGGCATTGCTAGGGCTTACAGGTGCCACGACATGACTTTGTCCTGTGGTTGGCAATCCTCGATCGGTGGGCGACGAAGGACAAGCCGTGGACAGCAGCGAAAGCAGGATCAGCATCGTGCGTGCTGTGTGATGAGGATGCACAAGAAACCACACAACATATTTTGTTTGAGTGTCCATTTTCGCGACGCTGCCTCGGGCTGCTCCAGCACAAGGTCCGATTTTATTGGCCGCATAGAGAATGGCGAGTAGGACTTGAATGGGCTGCGCACCGGTGGAGAGGAAGACACCTTCACAGGGCTGCGTACCGGCATCTCTTGGCATCCTTGGTATACCAGCTTTGGATGGAGCGCAACCGCCGTTGGAAGGAATGATGCTCGCGATCGGCTGACCATGTGGTTGATACTATTCTACACCTTGTTAGTATGAGATTATGTACTCTAGGCCCTGAATATCAGATTCAACTGGTAGCTTTACGTATGATTTGATGCATAGCTTGGTAGAGCTCTCTAAGTGATGTACCGTTACTTTGTCATTAATATTACTGACCGTTAGCTTCAAAAAATAATACTTGAACGTAGGATAGCCGAACTCTCCATACATCGTAAAGATTACTCAGGACTCCAAAGCAATTTTGACAAAAATTATGCCTTATCAAACAAACAACATGAAGAGATAGCTATTCTTCAAGAATCCTTAACCTTGTCTTAAACTAAAGTGAAGACTTTAGAAGACCTTATAGAAAGCAAGGAAAAACAAATTAGCAATATTTGTAGAAGCTTGAAAGACAGCGAAGAAGAACGAGTTTGTCTCAATATGATCTAATCACCAAAGAACGTGTTCGTCTATACAAGAAAATAAAAGAGTTAGCGGACATTACCACCAAAAGAGGTCAATCTGAACGAACCCTCTTTCTTAGCCAACCTAAAGATGTAGAATTCTATGATCCCCGCGAAGGGTTGGGATTTGAATTCACCACTAACGCAGAGAAAGATAAAGTACTCTCTCTGTACAACATGAAACATTTTGGGTTGAGCCTTAAACAACTAAGGCCCTTCGGGGTTCAAGTGAGGTGACTGAATCTGACGAACAGAAACGGAGGAATAAAGAATGGGCACAAATCGTGTGACTACATAGAACTGAATGATAGCTACAAAACTAGAGAGATAACACTCTCTGATGATTACATGTCACCATTTGGACTCGAAATTCAGGAAAGCACTGACGAGCAGGCTAAACCAATTTATTCATCTATCTATATTCCAGACATTATTCGCAAAATCGGAGCCTTGACAGCCTCCCTAGAATCAGAAAATAAAGCCCACGAAGAAGAAAAAACTATTTGTTAAGCAAAATTTATACTCTTGAAAACTTTCCTTACGCTAACATACCCTCAACCTCCCATCCTGTTCCAGAATCCTCTACATATAAATGCAAGCAAACTACGAGGAAAATTCCTTTATCTCACACTAACTTTGTATCACATGTACCCACAGACAAAGGCGTGAGATCTGAGGAAGCGAAGAAGGTTCGATCTGGCTCAGCAACGAAGACAACAGTCCTGATAAGAAGAAGAGACCAGTCTCAAACCTTTCTTCTCATGTTTCCAAATCTTTTTTATTTGGAAAGTGTCACAAAATAAAGGAAAACAGGGGTACATAACAGCGTACATGATATCGCTCATGACGCACCAAACGGTAATGAGACAACCGACCAGAAAGCACTAGACTAGGCAACCCAGACAACCTACAGGTCCCACCATGAGAGAACAAAGCCAAACAAGCATAATACAATCCAAACAAAGGCAAAGTAGGTGGCCTAAAAACCATATCCATCAACCGGTCCCTGACACCAGATGCAGTGTCAGCAGGGAAGCCAAGCCAGGTGCCACGAACAGCACCGAAGCACTCAAGAAGCCAACACGCACGGGGTTGGCACGGCGGATGAGGAGGGGCAAAACTTTGCAGGAATATTGCAAAGCATTGCAAACGCCAGGGTGGTCGGTGAGGGGGCGCATATGCGCCGACCCCGACCCCTGTTTTCCAGCGGGAGGGGGGAGATGCCGAAGGGCCCGGGCCACCGCACCACGGCCGCAGCAGTCACAGCGACAACCCAGAGAAAAGCAACCCACAACAGCCAGCCCTACATCACCAAAACAGAAAAAGGGGGGTTAAACCCCAGGGAATCAGGTGAGAAGGACAGACGAACAGAGGGGAGTTAGAAGTTATTCTCCCTTTCAAAGTCGGAGGCGACGGTCCATCCCAGCCGAGACATCCGGTGTCATCCATCCCGCTAATGTCTAATAGGAGATTCACCATACGCGTCGAAGGGCCCTAGCTTGGAGCTGATACTTGGGCTTTATAGTAGATAATCGCAGGCATAGGAGGGTTTTAATCTCAGCAGTAATTTGCTCCGGGGTGCGTCGTCGTCCATCATGCCATCTCCTATTTCGCTCCGTCCAAAGGTGGTAGACAAGCGAGGCGATGACATGTCGAGGACCCAACCAAGCGAGATGTCGCCCTTTCCAACAATGTGCAGCCCAGTGAATCCCCTCGAACCAGTCCCTTCTCGGCCAGCTAAACCTAACCCTGCCCCGCATGATAGAAAACAACGTCTAGTGAATCTACACTCAAAAAATAAGTGTCTAGTCGTTTCCTCCAGTTGGTCGTCACATAATAGACATAACGGTGTCCCCGCAGCCGCCGCCACCCAAGCCTTATCGCGAGTAGCCAGTTTATCACGAATGGCCATCCAGAGTATAAACTCATGCTTCGGAATGGCCAGTGGACCGCCAAACAGATTGCGCCAATGGACAGTAGGTCTTCGTAGTCTCAAGCTATCCCTCACCGATTTAGTCGTGAACTATCCATCTCTCGTGGCCATCCAACGAACTCCATCCCTTGCCACCGGGTTCACCTGTGGAAGTAAAAGAGCAAATTCAATATATTCAACAGTAGTTAGACCCGGCCGATTCCAACCCTCTTCGTTGATGACAGCACTGAGCCTCGAGTCGATTGGCAGCCCCATTACCATGGGCCCACGGGGAATTCTGTCGACCAACGGGGTCGTAAGGAGCCACGGGTCAGTCCAAAGGAACGTGTTCTCCCCATTCCCTATGTGGAATTCAAGAAGAGGCCGGATGAGGTGTCGTAGTTTAAGCAGCTTCCTCCAGCTCCAAGAAGTCCGAGCATTGGGTCTTATCGACCATAAGGAGGTGTTATGCAATCTTGTGCTTCGGATCCAGGTTGCCCAGATGGACGCTTCTTCTCCACTAAGCAGGCTCCAAAGAAGAGGCATCATTAAAGCTTTGTTGTCCGTCTCGATAGATCTGATTCCAAGGCCATCTTCCTCCATAGGTAAGCAAATGTCTGCCCAGGCCACTTTAGCAGTGGATCCCCTCCAAAGAAACGCCCTGAATCGTGATTCGATAGCCTTGATGACTCCTTTGGGAAGCATGAAAACCCCAGCCCAATAAGTATGAAGCCCCAGGAGCACGGATTTAATCAGTTGCACTCGCCCAGCATATGATAGTGAATGGTGAGTCCAGGAGCCTAACCGACATCAACCGCAGTGATAAGAGGCCCACAATCAGCAATGGTCAACCGCGGCGTGATCAACGGTACACCAAGGTAGCGGACAGGGAGCGATCCAGTCGAGAACCCCATGATGGCTTGTAGTGTTCCTTTAATGCCCTCGCCACGCTTGGAGATGTACATCTCGCTCTTGGTGGGATTAGCGCGTAGGCCTGATATAGTCGCAAAGTGATCGAGACTCTCCTTGAAGACACGCACGGAACACTCGTCCGCATGAGAGAATAGAAGAAGGTCATCGGCGAAGGAGAGCATGAACATATTTGTGGGTTCACATCGCCAATGGTATCTAAAGCATCCACTTTGCCTAATCCGTTCCTGTATAATACCATGCAAAACTTCCATAACCAAGGTGAAGAAATAAGGAGATATAGGGTCACCTTGGCGAAGACCACGGCATCCTTTGAAGTATCCTTCGGGCCGCCCGTTGATATTAATAGAAAAGTATGTAGTCGTAAGACAGGCTCGGATCCATCCTATGAATATTGGGTGGAAGTGGAGCGCTTCAAGTGTGATCAGTAGGAAGTCCCACTCGACCATGTCGTAAGCCTTGGCAAGATCCACATTGAACGCCACTCTTTCGGGTAGCCCCACGCTGTTATACCCATGGCAGACTTCCTGGGCCAAAAGGATATTGTCTGTCATACGTCGTCCAGGGATAAAAGCCGTCTGTGTAGGGTTTACGAGCTTCCCCAAGCAGCCACGAAGCTGGTTAGCAATCACATTCGAGATGATCTTGTAGAGGACATTGCAACATGATATTGGCCTGAAATCCCTCGCACTCCTAGGATTCTCGCACTTTGGGATGAGAGTGATTAGGTCGAATTCAGCTCGCCAAGTAGATGATCGGTCCTGAAGAATTCCGTAATTGCATGTGTGGCATCCGTTCCTACAATATCCCAAGCATGTTTGTAGAACTTAGCCGAGTAGCCATCCGGCCCAGGGGACTTGTTGTCGCCGATGGAGAACAGGGCCTTCCTAATCTCCGTATCGTAATCGTCCCGACCAATGAATCAGCTTCAGCTGAGGTAAGCATCCTGGTGAGGTAGGGAGCCACCTCAGTGGGGGTGAGAGAGGCTACGTGGCTAGAGTGGCCGAGGATGTCAGTGTAGTAGCGCAATATTTCAGCCCTGACAAGCGCTTGCCCTTCAATGGTAGCTCCATCGTCATTTTCAATGGACAGTATGCGATTGAGCACTCTACGGACCGCCACCTTCTTAAAGAAGAAAGCGGTACGCTGGTCGCCATCTTTCAACCAAGAAACCTTCGCACGTTGAACCAAAGCGGAGTGTTCCATATCCACAGCCTTAGCATAAGCAAATCTGCATCGTTTTTCAAAGAGTAGTAGCTGAAGCTCCATAGGGTGTGTCGAGAGGAGTTCTTGGGCCACCTCAAGAAATTGCCTAGCTGCAACGACATTACGACTAAGGTCTCCTTTGTCACGCCGAAGTTTCTTTAATTTTTGTTTGAGCGCTTTAAGTCTCTTAACAACCCCATACATAGGGTACCCCGCCTCAGAATTAAAATTTTGATACAATTCTAACAATTTTCTATTCAAAACAGAACGAATCTGCTCTGATACCAATTGTTAGGTCCTAATTTATTGACTATGATCCTAGGCAAAACTTCTAAGGTCTTCGATGGAACAGTATCAGAATTAAAATTGCGATCCAATTCTAACAATTTTCGATTCAAAACAGAACGAATCTGCTCTGATACCAATTGTTAGGTCCTAATTTATCGACCCTATGATCCTAGGCAAAACTTCTAAGGTAATCGATAGAATTATGGAAATTGAATTTAGATCGAAAACCTTTCTATGAAGAACACGAGAGATAATCCTTGTAGTGAGAGAAAGTTTTCTGATTTTCTCTCTCTAGAATTGGATATGCAAGCCTTTCTGATCAATTGACTAAAATTATCTATTAAGCTCAATGTTTATACAAGTATCTATACCAAACATACTTGGTATAAATAACAAGAAAAGTCCTAAACTAAGGACAAATACAATAAAAGCCCCAATCTACGAAGATAGCTAATAAATCAAAGCACAATTAGAAATGATATTCAACAATAACAGTTAGGCTGATCGGCAGAGAGATGAATCGGGCATACTCTTCTTTGCGGATAGCAATGGGATGGGGAATTTCTTATGGCTTCATATTCTCGATCTCTTTTTCGACTATTTCTTCAGTGGGTCGCGTCTGGGTCAAGCCACATAGTGAAGCGAGGAATTCCGTGTAGACTCTTTCTTCTGCCGAACGAAGGGCGTGCTCGTAGACCCACACCTGAAAATTTGCAGTTAAAAAGGTAAACATGAGAAATGCAGAAATTTGAACTCCAACACAATTGACTTACCAACAAACCAACTGTGCACCCTTCAATATATCTGGGCTTCTGAAGAATCGGTTTCACTAAAAACGAATGTCAGGACCCGCTAACCTCGATTCATACTTTCTATTAGTCCTAAGTGTTTAACGTGCATTCATTTGGGAAGATACGTGAAAATGCGCATAAAATTTTTCCTTTTATAACTTGGAAGTCATACATACAAGTCAAAAGAATTTCTTAAGTCTTTCCACATCCATTCAAGTCCCTTTTTACATGGAACGCGTGTACATGCACAGCAAAAACTCCTATGCGCCCGGCCTTAACAGGTCGTCATCCCTACACATACTTCCACTCCAAAAAGCAGCCGGAAGCTGCAAAAGATAGACTTTGCACCCTAAACAGATCACGTACCGTGATCGCTGGTACCTACAACATGTAATGTAAGAAATGAGCCGCCGTGGCTCAGTAAGCAAAAATGATGCATGTATGCACGTGCCCTAACGATGACAATCCACGCCACCACTCTCTAACGCTCATACTCTTTTTAAACTCGTACGTCATATGGGCCGTCGGCTTTCTATCTTACTTTGCGCCATTTCATAGAGCTCTAATCCACGAGGGATTCTTACATATGTGGGGGTTCGCACACTAGAAGGTCCCCCGAAGGAATCTTCCCTTACTAAGTGTGGCGTCCACGCAGGCGCCTCACACTGGTAAGCAACACCGAGGTCACTACCCCAGAGGTTCCCTCTGTGTAGTGCATGCCTCGGGTCGCATCTCCAGGTTGCATCTCCCGCATACGGGGTATTCCCCCTGCCTATCATAACAGGCAAAACTGGCATCGTATCGCCATGGTCGCATAGAAGAGCCGTGACTCTTAATTGAGTCGACACAAACGCCAATATCGGCGGATATCCATCGCACACGGGCGATCTTATGCACGCTCGTACCTCATGTCTTATGTACTGCTTATGCGTGCAAGTGCTCATGCCATGTTCACATAAATATGCATATCATGACTTCATGCATAATAAATAATCATAACGTGGAAGTTCACATAAAGCCACATAAGCACGCATCACATAATCATACGCAGGTAAGTTACCTGTCGTAATTGAATTTATACTTACCTGTCGTCCGAGCTAATCGAGCGTACTTCCTCGTGAGTCTCCTAACGTACGACCCTTTACATAAAAGGGGTTAGAATATTAGTTTATTGCCTTTCTTAGCTACCCGTCGAATTCATTAATAGTTGTCATACTAGATTGCTATTATTCCACTTTGCTCGATTTTCCTTGCTAAAATTTCTAAGTCATTTAATTTCTAATACTAAGTTACGATAGAATTCAATTATTCTAACATATAGTTTGGCGAAAGTGATTAGCCACTAGAATTTGTTTCGCCCGATTATAAGCATCTCCTAAGGGTCCTATCTCTTTCGATCGATTCTTAACACGACAAATGTTTCGAATTTCCTAAGAGTCCTAAGGGTACTAAGAGTCCTAAGGGTACTGCTTATACGCATCTTCTAAGGGTCCTTTCTTAACAAGGGTTTCGCCCGATAGTGGGAAGAGTTTCGCCGCTTTTTGATATCATCATCTCGTCATCCCTGTTTCAAACGACTTCATGCAATTCTTGAGGATCACTTTCGATCAATTTGAGGGTTTCGCCGTGCTTTTTTGTCAGCATGACGTCATCGAGGTTTCGCCCGATGCCATGCATGGTGGTTAAACCACTTTCGATCGATGGCATGGGCTTGGGGTAGGGTTTCGATCGATACGCGTGCATTGAAATGAGTTTCGGTCGAAATTCATGACTTGTTTAATTATTGTTTTGGTCGAAGCTTAATTCATTGGTTCTAGGTGCGTCCGAAACCTTAAAAATAATTCCCTACTTTCGATCGAACTTGGTATTATTAGATTCAAAATCGTATAAACCCTTAAGTTTCGCCCGAAACTATTTCTCTAGTCCCTTTCGATCAAAAGCCTATTTAATGTACATTTGCTCGAAACCCTAATTCACATGCCCCCTTTCGATCGAAACTTAGTTAGACGTTCTCACTTCCGATCGAAACACAAAGGTTCAACTGCTCAAAACTACCTTCATATCCTTAACCTAGTCGAAACACCTAAAAATCTACAATTTGCATTAACTAAAGGACACCATTACGGCGATTTCGTGTGCTAACACTCTAAGCAAGATAAATCCAAACTTTGAATCTTCAAATCACGAGCCAAGAAAATGTAAGGACATAGGCAAGGATTTTATACCTTCTCCAAAGCCAGTCCTCGATCTTCTCCTCCCTCTTCTTAATGTTTTTAGGGTATTAACTTCATAAACATACTAGATTTGAGTTAACAAACTAATTTAAGAGGTAACAACAAAAATATATAAGTAAATGCTTCATACATTCTTCAATGGAGTTTCGTTGCTTTCTTTCTAAGTGTGGCTATGTGGTTGAAAAGTGGGTTTTAGATATTTTTATTTCTAGGCATGGTTAGGAAAGGACTAGGTTAACGTGAGATTCCTTGTTTTAAGGGAAATTGTCCTCTAGGTTGATTTCTTGCAAATTTGGGCCTATAGCCCAAATAATCAAATTTCTAGCCCAACTCTCTTTTGATTATCATTAATTCCTTCCCTTCCTTAATATTTTTTTTTCCGAAATCCGTTGCGTAATTTGGGAGTCATCGTAAGCACATAATCTTAGGCACATAATTGCACGAAATTAGCATACAAATCACGAGCACAAAAGTCGTAAAATCACGTAAACATATAACATGCACGTTAATTAACACGAAATTATTCTGACCATAAACGTAATTTTTTGGCCGACCTAGTTAGCGGGGACTCGGGTCCTTCATCCTCCCCCCACTTAAGGAGGATTTCGCCCCCAAATCAACCCGTGTGGAACAACTCAGGGTAACGGACCCTCATTTCGTCCTCCCGTTCCCATGTGGCTTCTTTTATCCGGTTTCAATTGTTGATGTAGGGCTTCGTTTCCTAAAACATGGTTCGGGTCGGCTATGTCTTGCGTAGAGTCGAGATATGGAATACGTCATGCACTTGCGAGGACGCTGGCAGCTCTAATTGATATGCTACCTCACCAACCCTCTTCACTATCCTAAATGGTCCAATGTACCTAGGGCTTAGCTTCCCTTTCCTTCCGAACCGCTTTACGCCCTTCATTGGCGATACTTTTACGAATACCAAGTCATCTTCTTCGAATTCCAGTGGTCGGAGTCTTTGATCTGCATAGCTTTTCTGCCGACTCTGTGCCATTTGCATCCTTTCCCGTATTGTGGTTATGGCCTCCGTCATTTCTCGTACTATGTCGGGGCCTAACATTGCCCGTTCTCCGATCTCGTCCCAATGTACTGAGGATCTGCACCTACGCCCATAAAGCGCTTCATACGGTGCCATCCCAATAGTGACGTGATAACTGTTGTTGTACGAGAACTCAATGAGTGGAAGGTACCTACTCCAATTTCCTTTGAAATCGAGTACACATGCTCGTAGCATGTCCTCCAACATCTGTATTGTCCGCTCGGATTGACCGTCCGTCTGCGGATAGTAGGCGGTGCTAAAGGATAGCTTCGTTCCCATCGCTTTTGCAAACTCGTCCAAAATTTTGATAGAAATCTGGGGTCGCGATCCGAGACTACAGATGATGGATCCCGTGCAGTCGCACTATTTCTTGGATGTAAAGCTCTGCGTATCGTTCCATGGAAAACGTCGTGCAAATGGGTAGGAAATGAGCGGACTTGGTTAGTCGATCGACAATCACCCAGATCGCATCGTGTCCTTTCACGTTCTTCGGTAGCCCGACAACAAAATCCATGGTGATGTTATCCCACTTCCACTCGGGAATGGGCAACGATTGCACCATTCCGCCAGCCTTTGATGCTCGGCTTTTATTTGCTGACACGTCAGAATTGACTCACGAATGTCGCTATGTCCTTCTTCAGGCCTGGCCACCAATAGTTTTCCCGTAGGTCCTGTACATCTTGATAGCTCCTGGATGAACTGAATATGTCGTGGCATGTGCTTCCGTCATTATCTTTCTTCGGAGTTTGGCGTTGTCTGGCACATACAATCGGTTCTTGAAGTATAACGTTCCGTTTTCTCGTATTACGAAGTCCTCCGTCGGTTGTCCCGGCTGCACCTCTTTGATCTTCGTATAAAGTTCGTCTTCTACTTGCGCTGTCTTAATTGGCTCTAGCAGTGTAGGCTGCAAAGTTAGAGCTGCTAGTTGCGTCTCAACTTTGCCTAGTCGTACGACTTCTACTTCCAGTAATTGCAGTTCTGCACTCATTGCTTTTCGGCTACTACATTCGGTTTGCCTGGGTGGTAGTTGATTACGCAATCGTAATCTTTGCCTAACTCTAACCACCTCATCTGCCTCATGTTCAGGTCCTTTTGCGTGAAGAAATATTTTAAACTCTTGTGGTCTGTGTATATCTTACACCGCTCCCCATAGAGGTAATGCCTCTCGATCTTGAGAGCAAAGACCACAGCAGCGAGCTCTAGGTCGTGGGTCGGGTAATTCTTCTCGTACTCTTTCAGTTGGCGAGAGGCGTATGCTACTACATTCTCGTTCTGCATTAGCACACACCCTAATCCGTTCTTCGACGCATCACTATAAATAGTGAACCCTCCAGTTCCTGAAGGTATTGTGAGAACCGGGGCTTTCGTAAGCCGCTTCGTCAGTTCTTGGAAGCTATGTTCACATTCCATGGTCCGTTGAAACGGCGCATTCTTCCTTGTCAGCCTCGTCAGTGTCGATGCTATTTTTGAGAAATCCTTGATGAATTTGCTATAGTATCGCCAGACCGAGGAAGCTTCGTACTTCCGTCACATTGGTCAGTCGGGACCAATTGCTAATGGCTTCTATTTTGTTCGGGTCTATGGAAATCCCTGCTCCAGAGACTATATGCCCCAAGTAGGCGACTTGGTAAAGCCAGAATTCGTACCTCTTGAACTTGTATACCCAGAACTATCCTTAGGTGTTCTTCGTGTCCTTCTTTTGTCCCTGAGTAGATTAGAATGTCATCAATGAAGACGATGACAAACCTATCCAGGTATGGCTTGAACACCCAGTTCATTAAATCCATAAAGCCGCCGGCGCATTAGTCAATCCGAATGGCATCATCAAGAACTCATAGTGGCCATAGCGGGTACTAAAAGTCGTCTTCGGAACATCTTCCTTCCGGATTCTCAACTGATGGTAGCCCGATCGTAAATCGATCTTGGAGAAAACAGTCGCGCCTTGTAGTTGATCAAACAGATCGTCTATCCTAGGGAGTGGGTACTTGTTCTTGATGGTTAACTTATTCAATTCCCTGTAGTCGATGCATAATAGCATGGATCCGTCCTTCTTCTTTACGAATAACACCGGCGCTCCCCAGAGGGAGAAACTCGGCTGGATAAACTCCTTCTGCATGAGTTCGTCTAGTTGATCCTTTAATCTTTCGTTTCCGTCGGTGCTAATCGATACGGGGTCTTAGATACTGGTGCCGCTCCAGGTACTAGATCTATGGAAAATTCTATTTCTCTATCGGGTGGTAGTCCCGGTAATTCCTCTGGAAATACGTCGGGGAAGTCCTTAACTACTGGCACTCCTTGATTTTCGGAGAGAAGTTCTCCTCTGATTTGATGGCAAACACTAGATATGCTTCGCACCATGATTTGATCGGCCGTTGGGCTTTTAACACTGATATCCTAGAGACATTTGCCCCTTTGCTAGTTCCTACGAACCTAAGGGGTTCATTTCCTTCTATGTTGGGCGTGACTATCTTACGGTGGCAGTCTATAACGGATCCGTACTTCGATAGCCTGTCCATCCCAAGGATCACCTCGTAATCATTCATGGGGATTATTATGAGGTCTATGGGTAGTTTCCTATCCCCGATTACTACTGGGCAATCCCGCAGCATGTGGTTAGTTTGGGTGGGGTTCCCGTTTAGAACGGTTACACTATACTCGCACTCAGCTCGGTGAGGCGTGACTGCTACTCTCGCGACGTACTTGGTGGATGCGAATGAGTGCGTTGCTCCTGAGTCGACTAGGATGCATGTGGGAGTTCGATGGATGAGGACGGTACCTGTCACCACTGCCGGGTTATTTTCCGCTTCCTTGGACGTGATCGTGTAAACCCGGGCCGGAACCGTTGGTGGTTTTGCCTGATTTCCCGCCTGGCTTTCGGATCCATTCTCCGGGCACGCCTCGTGATAGTGGTCCGTCTTGCCACAAGCATGTCGCATTCTGGGAATAGCAGACCCCGGTGTGCCTTCGCGCGCACTTTGGGCATATGGGTAGGTTCAGTTGAGGTCTACCCTGATTTGGGTTGGGTTGTTGGGGTGGTCCAGGTCGGTTCTGGAAATTCTGCTTGTTGGGAATGGTGGTGGGCCCCACAGTGGTCAGTGGGCCCCGCAGCGGAACTGGTCCCAGTTTGGCTCGGTACGACGATCGGGAGAAGTGGGACCCACGGGGTAAATTTGGTGGGACCCGCACAGTAACTACCACGGTAAAAATAAAATTACCGCAGGTAAGAAAGAACACCAGAACTTTAACGTGGAAAACCCTCTGTTAACGAAGAGGAAAAAACCACGGCCGAGTCGGCAAAATCTGCACTATAGTAAAAATTACAACCCTCGAATTTTTACTATCTCACTTTTACCACTCTTGTTTACCTCACACCTCTCCGTGGATGTGGAACCCTATCAGTTTCTACCTGAACTGATAACCTCACAATTCACTCGAACTACTACTCTCTATATAGTAAAACTCGAATGAGCTTGTGATGATAATAACTGAAGAACCTCAGCCTATTTACAGATGTCTTCAGCTCTTCTGGACCGCTCGAAACAGGTGGCCAGGAATCCGCCGCGTCGCCCTTCAATATAAACCTTACATTAAAATAATATTATAATATAATATTATTTTTTTTTTCTTTGTTCTTCTTTGGCGGGCGTGGCCTTGCAAGTGGCTGGACCCCAACAATTCTCCCCCTCCAGCCTCATCATTATTTGCGGGGATGATTTCCTACCGCCTCAGCGATAGTCCATGCCGGCTTGCCCGACGCAAAACTCTGTCTTCTCCTTGGGAATCACCTTCGTCAGAATGTCCGCAACATTCTTGTCTGTGTGGATCTTCTGCAGCTTGAACGCTTTCTCCTCAATAGCTAGTCTGAGCCAATGATAACGAGCGTCGATGTGTTTCGTCCTCGAATGATACATAATATTTTTGCTCAAGTCCAATGCACTTTGACTATCGCAAAATATTATGTATTCCTCTTGCTGAATGCCCAACTCCTGAAGGAATCTCTTCAACCAGAGCATCTCCTTGCCACCTTCCGTTGCTGCAACATACTCCGCTTCAGTAGTTTATAAAGAAACACATTTCTGTAACCTCGACTGCCATGAGATAGCTCCCCCTGAGAACGTAAATATGTGTCCCGACGTTGACTTTCTGCTGTCGAGATCACCGGCCATATCAGTATCCGTATAGCCTGTAAGAAAATATTTACCACTTCCAAATGTTAGACATAATTTGGAAGTTCCTCTCAGGTACCTCAAGATCCACTTCACTGCTTCCCAATGTGACTTCCCGGGATTCGATAGAAATCGACTCACAACGCCAACTGCGTGAGCGATATCTGGCCTCGTACACACCATGGCGTACATCAAACTTCCGACTGCCGAGGAATATCTGGGACATCTTCTCCGTCTTCGTTTGTTGATGAACCGGGTTTCTTTCGCAACTGAAAGTGCGCGGCAAGTGGCGTGCTAACAGGCTTAGCATCCTTCATATTGAGCCTCTCTAGAACTCGTTCAATATAGCGCTCCTGGGATAACCACAATTTCCCAGCTTTCCGATCTCGGGTAATCTCCATTCCGAGAATCCATTTTGCCGAACCCAAATCCTTCATGTCAAACGTCTTTGACAAATCTTTCTTCAACCTACTAATCATCTCTGCATCTTGTCCGACAATTAGCATATCATCAACATACAGGAGAAGAACGATAAATTTACCATTAGAGTATCTCTGGACGTAAACACATGGATCTGCATCTGTTCTCTTGAACCCCTGATGCACCATGAAAGAATCAAACTTCTTGTACCACTGTCGTGGAGCTTGTTTCAGTCCGTACAAGCTTTTCTTCAACCGGCAGACCATGTCCTCTTTACCTCTAACCTCGAACCCTTCGGGTTGTTCCATATATATCTCCTCTTCAAGATCACCATGCAAGAACGCGGTCTTCACGTCGAGTTGCTCCAAGTGAAGATCCATGGTAGCAGCTAGTCCCAGTATGACTCTGATTGAACTCATCTTCACGACCGGTGAAAATATCTCGTCAAAGTCGATCCCCTTCCTCTAAGTGAAACCTTTGACCACTAATCGAGCCTTGTATCTGACCAGCTTGCCATCATCTTTCTTCAATTTGTACACCCATTTGTTCTTGAGTGTCTTCTTCCCTTTCGGCAATCGAACTAACTCGTACGTATCATTCTTCTTCAGAGAATCCATCTCCTCTTGCATGGCCTTTATCCAACAATCTTTGCCCCTACAAGATTGTACTTCTTGGAAGCTCTCCGGCTCCCCCTCGTCAGTAATCAAAATATAATCAGAACTCGGATACCTCGTAGATGGTTGGCGTTCCCTAGTTGACCTTCACAGAAATCAGATTGAGACGCAGGTCTGGAATGTGTCGCACATCTTTCAGCCGTAATGTGCACCCCGCGCTCGTCTGGATACAGATATCACCGATTCCCACTATTTTAGAAACACTTTGGTTACCCATCTTGGTAGTGCCAAAGTTTCCCGCTTTATATGTGGAGAAGTATTCACGCCTTGGAACACAATGGTAGGAGGCACCAGAGTCCACTACCCATTCGGTGCTTGCATCCGCAACATGACAACAGTCTGCTTCATTCACCAGAGTAACCTCTCCACCATCATTGGAGGCGATTGCAGACGTGTTCTTGTCATCATCTTGTTTCTGTTTTCTGTTGAGAAGCCTACAATTTCTTTGTAAGTGGCCAATTTTTCCACAATGGTAGCACTTCCGCATTTCCCTGGACTTGGATCTATCTTTCGACTTGTCGTATCCTTTTGGTCCTCTACTCTTGCTCCGACCCCTATTCTCCATAACAAGGGCCTGATTTCACGTACTGGTACTGGCAGCATCCTTCCGTCGCAGCTCTTCATTGTAGAGTCTGTTTTTCACCATCTCCATTGTGACTTTACCGCTTGGTGCCGAGTTGGTGAGCGATACTACCAACGTATCCCAGCTATCAGGTAGAGATCCCAGTAGTAGACAAGCTTGTAGCTCATCATCAAGGACTAGACCGGCACTTGTGAGTTGAGTTACCAGCCCTTCAAAGTCATTTAGATGTTCAGCAACTGATCGTCCCTCGTTCAGCTTCACATTCATGAGTTTCCGCATCATGAATACCTTGCTCAGCGCATTTGTTACCTCGTACATACCCTCCAATTTCGTCCAGAGTTTGTAGGGGTCTGTCTCATTTCAGACGTGGTTGTAGAGGCTTATGTCCACCCATTGGCGGATAACAGCTAGCGTCTTTCTTTGCAATTTCTTCCATTGATCAACATTCCCGCCTTCAGGCATCTTGCCTGCATCGTATCGCGGTGCCGCCTAGTTATGCTTCCTCGCAGGCTTATCGTCAGTTTGGGGGTGGTTTGTTCGCAGAGCTAGCTCGATCTATGAAGAACTGAAGTCTTCTCACAACTCGCCGCACATTGATCAACGCATTATTCAGGGCAGTGTCATTTGAACTCCCTTTTTGCTTTAATTCTACACATTGGGGACAATGTGATAATTAGTTTGGGGGTGGGGTGACACATGCTAGATTTTATATGATTCGATCTCTTCGATTTATTAGTTGGTATAAACTGATGAAGGTTTTGATTTGAACGTCACTAGTGAATCTCCTGTCGATGATGAAAATTTTTAAAATTTTTATGGTTTCGAGATAGGATTTAGCTAATTGTGTGTGAAAGTCTTGCATGTTACGTGTTTTGATATTAGCATGATTATCAGATCACATTAATTGCTTCAGAAAAATAGTACGTATCATGAGACACAAACCCAGAAAATATTGTGAGTTTTGAGCCGAAAAAAAAAATTAGAGCAACACAATACTTGCTCGATGTGTTTTTCATGAGTGTCACGCATGGTCTGGATATTTTCGAACTTGCTTTGTTATGCATGTCAATATCACTGTTGATTTTTGTGTACGAAAATGATAAAGGCACTTATGTGTCACTGGCCTAAATATCTCCGCACCCGACATAGTTATCAATTAGTGAGCCCCTTTGAGCCTTATTAGCCTTACTTATTGATTTGGAGCCACGATATTTAGCCACGTTATCCCATTATTTTATCCTCCATCCTCGAACCATTGTCAGCATGTTAGCTTACAAATCGCTTTATAGTATTCTATTAATTTAGAGGAAAGACGATTAGGACATGTTATATGTGGTTGCTTTATTTTATGTATTTGAAGAAAAAAATCGAACAGAAAAAAAGAAAGATTGAAAAAAAAAGAAAAAAAAAAATATCGAAAAAAAAAAGAAAAAAAGGAGAGAAAAAAATACATATATTGTATTCGCAAGAAAAAAAAGGTTACAATAGATTTTAGAATTATTTTCTTGAGTTCTTAGTTATATTTTTGAGTTGTTTTTATAGTAGTATGAGTCTCCATTGTTTGAGTCGTATTTTGTGCTATAGAGTATAGACGGGAAAAGCGATTTAGTAACTAACATGCTTGACCATATTACCTCACTCATCCCATATGTCACACCCTTATTACCCTGAGCCCCATTACAACCACGATAAAGACCTTTTGATTCGTTCACGATATCTACTGTGTGAATATGATGTGATATACTTGCAAGCTTAGAATAATATCTTTCTATGTTGTGCATTGAGCGCTTTTATACAGATCCCGTTAAACATTTTTGAGTGAATTGAGCGACCCCTGTGAGAGTTGTTAGTGATACGTGTTAGGATTCTGGAAATGTTTTTGTTCTACGATATGACTGCGAACTATCATTTCATGTCTCGTGTTAGCTGGATCATTCATTAGTTGATGATGATTTCGACCAACTGTGCTTTTGCTTTTCTGAGAATAAACATGAGAATACATTTAGTGACGACGTAAAATCCTAACTTGATGTAGTTTATTCCGCTTTTAGGATCGAGGACGATCGAAGCTAGTTTGGGGGTTGTTGATAAGTTACGATTTTACCTAGACATTGTCCCTTGTAAAAGCGCACTATTGTTTGTCATTTATAAAAATTTCTTCGAATATGCTATACTTACGTATGTATTTTATATCATGTAGATCCGGAGCGAAATGGACCCAAAAGCGAAAGGAATTACCGAGGTAGCGATTAAATAAATTATACAAGATTGTTTGATAAAATGGTGGTTGAGGATTTAATTACGTGGAGCAAAGACCAACTACATAATGACCATGGACAATTAACAAATTATTATGGGACCCTTTGGAGACTTATTTGCTTGGAGATATTCTTATATAGGACAAAATAAAGTTTTTATTGCCTTTGAAAAAAAGAAACGCAGCCAACAATCAAGACATTGGAAGGAGAGATCTAAGCTCAATCATGCGATTTTACTCTTGATGGTCAAAGATAGAGAAATAAAAGAGATCTATCGTAAAGCTGCGGTATCTTTCTCATGGCTGCGTTTTTTATTTTGTCGTTGAAAAGAGATGAGAAGATTTTCTATACACAGCGCGTGGTAGTAAAAAATGATTTGCTGTCAACGTTGAAGAGAAGGGAGATTCACAGACCTCGTCTATAAAGCTGTGATCAAAGGAAAAATAAGGGAGGCGGTGTACATGTAACGTTGGGAGCTGAGGCCATTAAAATCACAAGCAGGCAGCTCATACAAAAGACACACACACAGCTTAACCAAGCACTTTTACCTAGCTCTACACTCACGCACATCACTAGTCCAAACTTCACTAAGCAGCTCAACCTCACAGTTTCCTCACCTCATCTAGTTATCAACTCACGGTCACCACCAACCCACAAAGCAGCCACTTCTCGCAGAACCCACAGCTTAGAACGGAGCTGAAAACACTACGTAATATTATTCTCCAAAGCTCAAGCTCAAGGCCACCAAAAGAATATTTGGCAGAGCACTCAACGAAGTGAGCAGCTGAAGCATCCCTCATCGTCTCTTCACCTCACCAACCAAGCAACTCACTTCATTACCATCCATCAAGCAAAGCAGGCAGCTCTAAGGAAAGCACGCACCTCACGCTTAAGCACCTCAAATACAAAAGCCACATCCCGCTACCAACGGAAGATTCACCTACAACCAGGCAGCTCCCAGTTTCATCACGAGCATCCATCTCTCAGACCACTTAAAGATCCCTCACGCAACCCAAAAAAACCCACGCCGGAGTTTAGGCCATACAAACGAGCATATACCTACGAGGGCGATATTCTTGGCGGCGCGGCTGATAACGAAACTCAGGAGTCAAGAAACGAGCCGAGGGTCCAAGGCGCTTCTCAGTCACCCACCACCTGTTCGACGAAAGTACTGTGAGGGGCGTAATTTTATATATTTCCTTTTACTGTGTTGTTTTACCTATGTGCTTGTTTAAACCTTCGTTGATTTCGCTAGTTAATATGTTAGCGTAAGTCGTTATGTGGTTAAGGACGTGTTAGACCGAACTATTATTGCGTGTTAGTGCTATTGGTATTTTATTTAATTATATGATTTAAGTTACGTGTTCGTTATCTGTGTTTAATGCTTGCGTATGTCTGATCAACATGTACACGATATTTGATTGGTTTATGAGACGGACAAAGTGATTAGACCGGTTAGAACAATAGATAACGTGTACCACGACGTAAAACCGACCAGAAATGGAATTCAGTTTCGTCCGTGTGGTTTCCGAGATTTTAGGCGCCGAAAGCGTCTAAACTCGGGGAAATTCATAAAGCCGAAAGCGTGCGGAGTAACTACAGTCATATAGAAATATAGTTGATTGGTTCATTTTCGCATAGGATCGCTATTGCGGGACAAACGGGTAGCGACTATTTTAGGAATTTCTACCTTAACTAGATTTATATTGTTTAGATAAAAATCAGTCGTATGAATACGTAGGAATATTTTGTGGCGAGCACGTGCCTTGACCACATCCGTCGTTGATTCACCCTTGGCAACGAACTGCCGCTTCTGGTTACCTCCGCTTCCTTGCGGCCCTTGTATGAACTTGCACTTTGCTTCTTGAGCCTTCACGATTCTGGCTTCCGCCTGTTCTGCTACCATGGCCCTCTCAGCTACCTGAGCGGAAGTAGCTCCCTGAATTCCCGCCATGCTCACATCCCTGTAGAGCTCGGGCTTCAGTCCTTCGGAATGTGGGTGTTGGGGCTGGCGACTCATCGCCTTTTCCCCGACCTGACTTGCGGACGCGCACCTACTGCGTTCTCCTTCTCCACTTGATAATCTCCTATGTGGATTATCTGCTGTTGTGCGCTTGCGCCTTGCCTGCACATCGCCCGGGCGCCCTGCTGGCACTACATCTAGTGTTGGGGTCCTGTTGTGTGTTTGTGGATTGTGACACCCACCTTCGCCTCTGCTTTACATTGTTATCCTTATTTTTTGCTTTGGCTTGGGTCTTGTTGGGACCTTGTCGGTGTTGGGGCTGTTTCGGTCTTTGTCGATGTGCTTTCAGGTCGGAAGAATGTTACCGCTTGTTGCGTCGTGAGCGATATCACATACGCTGCCCATGTACTCCTGTATCTTTCTTTACTTTAGTGAACTTTCCCAAAAAAGAAAGATCGTCGCATCTCGATTGTTGGGAGGGGCCGTGTTTCCCCTGTTCTGGTCATCACCCCCGCCACTACTACCTTCTCCTCTCGTTCTCACCATCTTTATACCCTATCCTGATTGTCCATGGCCAATAAATTATGCAACATAGAAATCCACATAGACTTAACACTTACTTGCAAGCTTCCGCTCTTTTGGGTGTGTGCTTATGGACAGTCTACAGAACCTGTGACCGAAGTTCTAATACCACTCTGTCGGGACCCGCTAACCGCGATTCGTACTTTCTATTAGTCCTAAGTGTTTAACGTGCATTCATTTGGGAAGATACGTGAAAATGCGCATAAAATTTTCCATTTATTACTTGGAAGTCATACATACAAGTCAAAAGAATTTCTTAAGTCTTTCCACATCCATTTAAGTCCCTTTTTACATGGAACGCATGTACATGCACAACAAAAACTCCTATGCGCCCGTTCTTCACAGGTCGTCATCCATACACACACTTCCACCCCCAGAAGCAGTCGGAAGCTCCAAAAGATAGACCTTGCACCCTAAACAGATCAGGTACCGTGATCGCTGGTACCTACAACACGTAACGTAAGGAATGAGTCGTCGTGGCTCAGTAAGCAGAAATAATATATGTATGCACGTGCCCTAACGACGACAATCCACGCCATCACTCTCTAACGCTCATAGCCTTTTTAAACTCGTACGTCATATGGGCCCTCGGCTTTCTATCTTACTATGCGCCATTTCACAGAGCTCTAATCCACGAAGGATTCTTACATATGTGGGGGTTCGCACACTAGAAGGTCACCTGAAGGATCTTCCCTTACTAAGTATGGCCTCCACGCAGGCGCCTCTCACTGGTAGCCAACACCGAGGTCACTAACCCCAGAGGTTCCCTCTGTGTAGTGCATGCCTCGGGTCGCATCCTCCAGGTTGCATCTCCTGCATACGGGGTATTCCCCCTGCCTATCATAACAGGAAAAATTGGCATCGTATCGCCATAGTCGCATAGAAAAGCCGTGACTCTTCATTGAGTCGACACAAATGCCAATATCGGCCGATATCCATCGCACACGGGCGATCTTATGCACACTCGTACCTCATGTCTTACCTACTGCTTATGCGTGCAAGTGCTCATGCCGTGTTCACATAAATATGCATATCATAACTTCATGCATAATAAATAATCATAACGTGCAAGATTGACATTAAGCCACATAAGCACGCATCACATAATCATACGCAGGTAAGTTACGTGTCGTAGTTGAATTTCTACTTACCTGTCGTCCGAGCTAATCTAGTGTACTTCCTCGTGAATCTCCTAACGTATGACCTTTTACATAAAAAGGGGTTAGAATATTAGTTTATTGCCTTTCTTAGCTACCCTTCGAATTCATTAATATTTGTCATACTAGGTTGCTATTATTCCACTTTGCTGGATTTACCTTGCTAAAATTTCTAAGTCATTTAATTTCTAATACTAAGTTATGTTAGAATTCAATTATTCTAACTTATATAGTTTGGCGAAAGTGATTAGCCACTAGAATTTGTTTCGCCCGATTATAAGCATCTACTAAGGGTCCTATCTCTTTCGATCGATTCTTAACACGGCGAATGTCATTTAATTTACAAGGTTTTTGCCCGAAACTCTTTCTACAGTTCCTATCGATCGAAAGTCCGATTTGCTAGCTACTTTCGATTGAACTCATTTATATCAAATCCTAATTTCGATTGATAATTATCATAGGTTAGTTTCGCCCGATTGAACGTGGTAAGGATTGTGTCTCGCCGCGTGTTTTCATCAGCATGATATCATCTTCGTTTCGCCCGACATTGCGTGTGTGTGGATGAGTTTCACCGCGTCTCACGCCAGCATGGCGTCACCTAGTTCGCTCGATACGTTCTTGGAATTGAATTACTTTCGGCCGATACAAGGGTTTCGCCCGATAGTGGGAAGAGTTTCGCCGCTTTTTGATATCATCATCTCGTCATCCCTGTTTCGCCCGACTTCATGCAATTCTTGAGGATCACTTTCGATCAATTTGAGGGTTTCGCCGTGCTTTTTCGTCAGCATGACGTCATCGAGGTTTCGCCCGATGCCATGCATAGTGGTTAAACCACTTTCGATCGATGGCATGGGCTTGGGGTAGGGTTTCGATCGATACCCATGCATTGAAATGAGTCGGTCGAAATTCATGACTTGTTTAATTTTTGTTTTGGTCGAAGCTTAAATCATTAGTTCTAGGTGTCGTCCGAAACCTTAAAAATAATTCCCTACTTTCGATCGAACTTGGTATTATCAGATTCAAAATCGTATGAACCCTTAAGTTTCGCCCGTAACTATTTCTCTAGTCCCTTTAGATCGAAAGCCTATTTACTGTACATTTGCTTGAAACCCTAATTCATTTGCCCCCTTTCGATCGAAACTTAGTTAGATCTCACTTCCGAGCGAAACACAAAGGTTCAACTGCTCGAAACTACCTTTATATCCTTAACCTAGTCGAAACTCCTAAAAATCTACAACTTGTATTAACTAAAGGACACCATTTCGGCAAATTTCGTGTGTTAACACCCTAAGCAAGATAAATCCAAACTTTGAATCTTCAAATCACGAGCCAAGAAAATGTAAGGACATAGGCAAGGAATTTATACCTTCTCCAAAGCCAGCCCTCGATCTTCTCCTCCTGCTTCTTAATGTTTTTAGGGTATTAACTTCCTAAATGTACTAGATTTGAGTTAACAAACTAATTTAAGAGGTAACAACAAAAATATATAAGTAAATGCTTCATACCTTCTTCAATGGAGTTTCGTTGCTTTCTTTCTAAGTGTGGTTATGTGGTTGAAAAGTGGGTTTTAGATATTTTTATTTCTAGGCATGGTTAGGAAAGGACTAGGTTAACGTGAGATTCCTTGTTTTAAGGAAAATTGTCTTCTAAGTTGATTTCTTGCAAATTTGGGCCTATTGTTAAGTTCTAGCCGAAAATAATCAAATTCCTAGCCCAACTCTCTTTTGATTATCATTAATTCCTTCCCTTCCTTAATATTTTTTTTCCGAAATCCGTTGCGTAATTTAGGAGTCATCGTGAGCACATAATCTTAGGCACATAATTGCACGAAATTAGCATACAAATCACGAGCACAAAAGTCGTAAAATCACGTAAACATATAACATGTACGTTAATTAACACGAAATTATTCGGACCATAAACGTGATTTATTGGCCGACCTAATTTGCGGGGACTCGGGTCCTACAATAAGTAACAGCCTGACCCCAGGCATAATCATCGACTTCTTCAAACCGTTCAACATATGCAATTAGGGCCTCTGAGGAACAGTAGTTTGACGTCGGGAACTGAACACAAATAAACACCAACAGTATATATAAACGGGCAAAATCATCTAAACTAAACCTATTTGATTTTTTTATTAACTTTTATAACACCAATTACTTCATCGCGGACCAATCGACCCCTCTATTTTTTCTGACCGGCAAAACATCTTTCCAGGAGTGGACTTTGTCCCTCAGGTTTGAAACCAAAATCCACGTAAGTACCATTAGCCCGCAGACCCATGAAAACGGAAAACTCGCTCACCGAAAATGGTACGAGAGAAGATGACCCGGACCTGAAACTCGAGGCATCTGGACTGAGATGCTTCATCAACGCCACCAGTTTTTCGCTGGGAATTTGACACGGATTTAAGCGGAGGAAAGAAGAAAATGGGGTCCTCTTCACTGCATTTTTATGCGTGTCACTTGCTCCTTCAAACATCTTCTAGATTGTCTCCCTGAAGAATATTGGTGGTGGACATCGGTTCTCGGAATCTCGATTTTCCGACAGATGGAGCCTCTCCTAGGCAAAGTGGACCCAATCGACTCCACAACCGCCTTCTCAGCGGCTTCATTAACGGGTTGTCGACCTCGTGGTCGCTTAATAGGGAAGTTCATCCTTGGTTTCATTGTGATGTTTGTTTTGAATGTAGGGTTTCTGTTATCTCGGACGAGGCTTATGTTTTTTGACCTCGAAGATTTTCGTAATATAAAGACTAAAAAGTAAAAAATGTGTGCAGAACTAAAAAAAGCTACCGATGCAACACGAAATGTAAAGTAAGTATTATTACAATCAAGGTTGGTGCTACTTATTTGGATAAATAACAGTTATTTACTTTGAATGTAGTGTTACGATTAAGGACTAAAGTGGTAATAACTTCTTAGCGAAACATATGTTATTAGGTGCACATCACATGTTATTCGTTGTGCATCAATTGGTAATTCATCTCAAACGTTTCAATCATCACGAAACCTAATTTATGTAATTTTATTAAATCAAATTCAGTAGTATAATTGTTTACTGCTAAGATGCACGATCAAATTGACATTATTTACACCACAGTTCAACATTAACATCGTGATATGTAGTCGATTGGGCCAATAACACTAGGGATGGCAATGGGCCTGGTCCGGACCCGGACCCGCTTCGGACCCGGTATTTTTAAAGTAATCGGGTATGGGGCGGGTAATGGATTTGAATTCTTCTACCCGGGCGGGTCCAGGGCACGTCCCGGATCTGGCCAAACCTGCCCCGAGACCCGGCCGCCTCCAAAGTCTGGCCCAACCTGCCCCGAGACCCGGCCGCCTCCAAACTATATATTTATACTATACATCGTTTCGTAATTAAGTTATATAGTGTTATTGTTAATATTATAAATAAAAAATTGGTTGGTGTAATAGTAGATGTTTGGTATTACAAAGGAAACGATAAAGGACCCCGATCTATTTCACCCGAGACCCTGAATCCCAAAGTCGCACAGCGTCGATCGCTACGTAGGGAACACTTGATGGATTGAAAGACGCCACAAACGGATGTGTAAAGCCGTATGATAAGTCTCAGATCTATTCTCACAAAGCACTGCTTTTGCAAGAGATAGATGATGTTCGAACGTCGAACGAAATACTAACAAAGACTCGAAGAGATTCAATAAAGAAACTCGAAATTAGATATATCAAAGTTGGTTCTCACTAATGAGAAACAATACCTATTTATAGGGATGGCAATTGGGAGGGTCTGAACCGGGTCCGCCAGGACCCGGGAACCCGCCCCGTTTATTTTTTTAAGGACTCGAGACCCGACCCGACCCGCTAAAAACCCGCCCAGCCCCGAACCCCGAATAAGCCAGGTTTGCGGGTCTAACCCGCGAGACCTGGTTGCTTTATTTTTTTAATTTTTTTTAAGTTTTAGTTTGATATATATTTATAAGTTTTACATATTTATATTACTTATAAACATATTTCTATTTATAAATATATAAATATGTTTATAAATTAAAAAATATATATGTAAAAAATATTTATATAATATGTATTTACATATTTTTACATAAATTTATATAATCATATATAAATAATAAACATTTACATAAAATATCAACCGAGTCGGGTCTCGGGGCGGGTTTGATCGGACCCGAGACCCGTGCCGGGCCCGGACGGGTTGAATCCTTTAAGACCCGAGACCCGGCCCGTTACCCGAATATTAAAAAACCCGCCCATTAGGGTCGGGTTTGGATCGCCCATTGCCATGCCTACCTATTTATACTAGTAGGATATGGTTAAATATAGAAACAGAATAATAACAAACTAATAGATATTTAAGCGAAAATCTAGGAGAATCTTACTATGTAAATATCTAATTAGTTTGATATAAAAATCTTGCAAATCCCGTTCAGATCTGATCGAAGGACAAAAACTGCATCTTGGTCGTTCAATTCTTCGATAACTGCACTTTGTCCCTGAACTTTCCAAAATTGTCATTTCTGCCCCGATCAAGTTCTTGAAATTTATATTCTGACCCTATTTATTCTGAGTTGCTGTGAACGTGATCTTCTCTTCTTCAAGAACCTTTAAAATGAGCGTATTAAGTTTTTCTTTGAAGTTCTTTGCTCGAAATCTTGTTACGGGCCCGGTCGATAATCTTCAACTTAGCTTGCTTCTGATTGGACTCGTTCACATCATCCCCCTCTTCATGAAAAGGATTTGTCCTCAAATCATCATTGAAATCAAAGGAGATAAATCAGAGACATTGAAAGTAGTACTAACATTATACTCACCTGGGAGATCAATTTTATAGGCATTGTTATTGATCCTTTCGACGACTTGGAAGGGTCCATCGCCTCAGGGGAGCAGCTTTGACTTTCTTTGCTCTGGAAATCGCTCTTTTCGAAGGTGTAACCAAACCCAATCACCTGGTTCAAATATGACCTCTTTGTGCCCTTTATTAGCATGGCTGTGTATTGCTCTGTTCGTCTTTCAATGTTGAGTCGTGCAGTCTCATGTAGTTGCTTAACCATCTCAGCCTTGCGCGCCCCATCTAAGTTAACTCGCTCATCCATAGGTATAGGTGATAAATCCAAAGGTGTGAGTGGATTGAACCCATAAACAATTTCAAAAGGCGAAAACTTAGTTGAAGAATGTATAGCACGATTATAAGCAAACTCAACGTGTGGCAAACAGTCTTCCCAAAACTTAATATTATTCTGAACAATTACTCGTAGTAAAGTAGATAATGTTCGATTTACTACCTCGGTTTGCTCATCAGTTGGGGGTGACAAGTAATCGAAAATAAAAGCTTAGTACCGAGTTTACCCCAACTTCCAAAAGTAGCTTAGGAACTTCACGTCTCTATCCGAAATGATGGTGCGAGGTACTCCATGTAGGCGAACAATCTCTTGAAAGAATAAATCTGCAATATGAGAAGCGTCGTCCGTTTTAATGCAAGGAATGAAGTGTGCCATCTTTGAAAACCTATCGACCACTACAAAGATGGAGTCTCGTCCTTTTCTTGTCCTCGGCAAACCAAGCACAAAGTCCATTGAAATTTCTACCCAAGGTGAATTAGGAATAGGTAAAGGTGTATATAAACCGTGTGGTTGAACTTTTGGTTTTGCCTGGCGACATGTGGTACAATTACTACATAGTCGCTCGATAAAGCGCTTTATACTAGGCCCGTATAATGTTCTTGGACAATTCCTAGAGTCTTTGCAATCCCAAAATGGCCCATTAAACCTCCCGCATGGGCTTCCCTAATGATTAACTATCGAATAGAACAATTAGGCAAACACAATATATTAAGTCGAAATAGATAGTCATTCTGCTTAAAGTAATCACCACATGCTCCCAGCGCACACTTAGAAATAACACACTAAAATCTTGGTCTGTATCATATAAACCCTTGATGTACTCAAAACCAAGTAATTTAGCATCTAATATTGAAAGTAACATATACCTGCGAGAAAAGGGCATCGGCCACCACATTCTCTTTACCTTGTTTATACCTGACGACGTATGGAAAAGGCTCGAGAAATTCCATCCAGCGTGCATGCCTTTTATTTAGTTTATGTTAGCCCTTCAAGTACTTAAGCGATTCGTGATCAGTGCGAACCACGAACTCATTAGGTAGGAGGTAATGCTGCCATGTTTCGAGAGCTCGAACTAATGCATACAATTCTTTGTCGTAGGTAGGGTAATTAAGTGCCACGCTCCCTAACTTCTCACTGAAGTACGCAATTGGCCGTCGATCCTGCATAAGAACAGCCCCGATGCCCACACTGGATGCATCACACTCAACATCAAATGGCTTATCAAAGTTCGGTAATGCTAGGCAAGAAGGGTTGGACAACTTCTGCTTCAGTGTTTCAAACGCCTCCTCCTGTGCCGATCCCCATATGAATGCTTGATTCTTCTTGATTACCTCCGTTAAAGGGGCAGCAATAGTACTGAAGTCTTTTACAAAGCGGCGGTAAAAACTCGCCAACCCGTGAAAGCTTCGAACTTGCACGACATTCGTTGGGGTCGGCCACTGCTGTATAGCTTTTACCTTTTCATCGTCAACCTGTACTCCTGTTGAACTCACAACGAAACCCAAGAAAACAACATGATCGGTGCAAAATATGCATATCAAGGTTAGCATAAAGGCATTCTTTTCGTAGTATGATAAACACTTCCCGCAAATGCATTATGTGGTCATCTAAAGTCTTACTATAAATAAGAATATCATCAAAGTAGACTACCACAAATTTGCCAATGTATGAACGTAAAACATTATTCATAGCGCATAAACGTACTAGGTGCATTTGATAAACCAAAAGGCATAACTAGCCATTCATATAATCCTAGTTTTGAATGCCGTCTTCCATACGTCTCCCTCTTTCATGCGAATTTGGTGATACCCACTCTTAAGATCTATCTTTGAAAATGTACATGCACCACGCAACTCATCGAGCATATCGTCTAATCTAGGAATGGGAAAGCCATACTTAACCGTAATGTTGTTGTAGCTCGACAATCGACGCACATCCTTTGCGAGCCGTCTTTCTTTGGCACGAGAAGGACCGGCACAACGCATGGACTCATACTTTCTCCGATGTACCCCTTTGAAATTAATTCTGAAATTTGTCTCTGCAACTCCTTTGTCTCCTTGGGGTAGGTTCGGTAGGCTGGACGATTCGGTAGTGCTGCTCTAGATACAAAGTCAATCTGATGCTCCATCCCCCTATTAGGGGGTAGTCCAATTGGCATGTCTTGAACGAGCACATCCTTGAATTCCTGCAATAAAGAATCCACGGTCAAGGGTAGCCCCTTGCCTGACTGGTTAGCTAATAAAACGGCCTTTTTATAGACGAGTAAAATCATCGGCTGTGAAGAATAGTAAGCTTTCCTCACATTGCTCATCCTCGCCAATATAGTACGCTTGCCCTTAAACTTTTTTTTTCACTTTCCTCTACATTTCCCTCGTTATTTTCACGCTCTGATTTTACCTCATTTGATCTCTCAACATCTCTCGTTTCTTTCTCTCGCTTTAATTGCTCAACTCTCTCCTTTTCTTTTTGCAATTTAATTTGATCTTCATATACTTGGCTTGGTGTAAGAGGTCTGAGAGTGTAGGTGCGGTTGTTGTGCCGTAGGGTGCACTTGTTTGCGTGACCGCCGTGTGTTACCCTCCGATCGAACTGCCACGGCCGTCCTAGTAGAGTATGGCCAGCGTCCATTGGAACAACATCACAAAGCACCGAATCCTCGTAGTTGCCAATACGGAATGAAATTAGAACCTGCTTGTAGACTCGCAAATCCCCGCCGTCGTTAAACCATTTGTCGATATGGATGTGGGTGTTTCGTCGTTGGAAGCGCCAATCTGTTCACCAATGCCACGCTCGCTGCATTCGTGCAACTCCCTCCATCAATTATCGCACTACATACCTTATCTCCAACGTAGCATCGTGTGTGGAAGATGTTCTCACGTTGCTCCTGGTCGTCTTGAACTACTCGCGCGTTCAAGGCACGATGAGATACCGACACAAGTTCAGTGGGTATTTCAACTTCTTCCCTCAAATTGCCGTCCGTTTCATCAAATTCGACGTCTTCTTCATCATCGGTCACTACCTCCCCTGAAGCAAGCATCGTCATAGTTCTCTTGTTCGGGCATTGGCTTGCGATATGCCCAAGGCCCTGATACCTAAAACACTTGATGTCGCGGTATCTTGTCACTGGAGCGTCAAACTTCTTCGGGGTGCTTGCAGTTGCAATTGGCGTCGTTGCGCTCGTCGAACTACTTGGCTTGGACATTTCTCCACGTGGCCTGAATTGATTCCGCTCTCCCGCATCATTGCTCCTCTTCCACGTGGACTGTTCAGAAAGTCGTGAATTCATTGAGTTGCCCCTCGTCTTGAGCTGCCTCTCTATTTTTACCGCTAAGCAGCTCTTCTTGTTCCACATAGTTTTGCAGCTCTACTAAATCTGCAATGTCGGAATTCAGCCCCGCGAGAAATCGGGCCATCGTTGACTCACGACCTCAACAATGTTGGCACGGATCATGGCGATCTCCATATCACGGTAGTATTCTTCAACCGTGCGGTTACCCTGTCGTAACCTTTGCAGTTTCTGGTATAACTCTAGGTAGTAGTAAGGCGGCACATACCTTTTACGCATTATAACCTTCATTTCCTCCCATGTCTCGACCGGACGCTCACCAGCTCGCCTACTCGTCGTCGACAAATGGTCCCAACAAACAACCGCATAGTGAGTAAATTCAGCCGCGGCTAAGGTTACCTTTCCGTGCTCTGTATATTGTGGCAGTTGAAGATGAATTGGGTCTTGGTCTCGCATTCGAAATACGCTCTGGATCACTCTTGCCCTGAAACGTTGGGATATTCTGTTTTATGCCTTTTTTTTGGGGTAATTTTCACTAAACAAAGAAAATGAGGTACAATCAGCATACATGATATCGCTCTTGATGCACCAAGCGGTAGTGTCAACCGGACAAAGACACAAAGCACAAAGCAATCCAACTTCCTGACCCGAATCGTGCCATTAGGCGCGATACGTTCAGCGGGTTACCAAGCAATGTGCCACATGCGCCTAAGGGCACTGATCTGCAAAGTGTACTTGGGAGACAAAGTCTCCAAACGTAAACGAATGATAGCGATCACGTTCTCTGCAATCCTGTCCGGTGTACTTTGCCCATTCTCACGCCATCTTCTATTCCTTTCCATCCAAATGTGGTAAACAAGGGCAGCAAGAAGATGACGGTTAATCATGTTGTGGAGATGCTTTCCCCTCCACGTTCGGGCGGCCCAAGTGACATCGTCTTTCCAGTTCGTGTTCGGCCAGCGCAAGCTAATCTTATCCTTCAGAATTTACAAACAATCATTAGTATAAATGCACTGAAAAAACAAATGGTCAGTAATTTCAATACAGTTAGCATCACAGAGAATACAGAAATTAGATTGCGCCTGAAGGCCAACCCAAGTTTTATCCCTAGTGGCCAACTTATCACGGAGGGCCAGCCAAAGAATAAAATCATTTCTGGGAACAGAGAGGCATCCTCCAAAAAGCTGGACCCAAGGTGGAGGGTTCTGATGAATTCTGATGTTGTCCCGAGCTGAGGAAACGGTGAAGCGTCCATTCGCCGCTCCCAGCCAAACAATGGAATCACGCTCTGAATGATGGACAGAAGGAAGGTTCTAGTTGACTTGTAGGTAGAATTGTAGGTATTCCCTGTTACGACACCCAGGCCAGTTCCATCCATTAGCCGAAATGACACTCGAAAGTCTGCTGTCAATCGGGAGGCCGAGAGCAATAGGACCACGCTGGAACGAGTTGATAAGAGGTTTTGCCTCCATCCAAGGATCCTGCCAAAGCAATAAAGAAGAACCATCTCCAATATGAAAACGAATAAGAGTAAGCATAAGAGGCCGAAGCTTCAGGATCTTCTTCCAGCCCCATGAGGAAGTAGCAGAAGGGTTAAAAGTCCATAAAGATTTGGTGGCCAGGCGTGTCTGGATGATCCACTGAACCCAACTAGAAGACGTGTCACGCTTAGCTAAGCGCCACAAGTGCTTCATAAGCATTGCTTGATTGTCCACAGCCAATGATCGGATACCCAGTCCTCCTTAACGGCGCGGTAGGCAAAGGTCGTCCCAAGCAACTTTCGCAGTAGTCCCCGCCCAAAGAAAGCGTCGAAAGCGGCCTTCTAGCTCCCGGATAACACCCTTCGGAAGGGGAAACACACCAGCCCAATAAACGTGAAGCGAGGAAAGAACTGATTTGATGAGTTGGACGCGTCCAGCGTATGAGAGCGTTCTGTTCAGCCACGACCCAATCCGTCTGTCAACTTTCTCAAAAAGGGGAGTGCAGTCATTAATAGTCAGTCTGGATGTAGTCAAAGGGACTCCCAGGTACCGAACAGGTAACGTGCCCAAATGATAGCCAATTGCAGTACTGATAGCGGTAGCATGAGTAACGGCTTTCTTGGAGATAAAGACATCACTCTTCAGGGGGTTGGCATGGAGGCCAGATAATGTGGCGAATTCGCTCAATCCCTCTTTGAGAACCCCTACAGAATGAGTATCAGCATGGCAGAAAAGAAGAAGATCATCAGCAAAAGAAAGCATAAACAGCCTCAACAATTCACAGCGCCAATGGAATCGAAATCCATCGTTGCTGCGAATTCGTGCATCTAAGATACCATGTAAGACTTCCATGACAAGAGTAAAAAGGTAAGGGGAAATAGGGTCTCCTTGTCGAAGTCCTCGCCGCGCAGCAAAAAGGCCTTCAGCGCGTCCATTAATATTGATAGAGAATCGAACCATAGTGAGACAAGTTCGGACCCAAAAAATGAACGTCGGATGGAAGTGCATAGCCGCCAAGGTAGCAAGGAGGAAATCCCACTCCACTCGGTCATAAGCCTTGGCCAGGTCAACTTTAATCGTGGCGCGCTCAGGAAGACTTCGGTTGTTATAACCATGGCAGAGTTCCTGAGCCAACAGGATGTTATCCGTGATCGAGCGTCCAGGAATGAAGGCCGTCTGGGTATTGTGAACTAGGTCGTCAAGAGAGCCTTTGATACGGTTGGCAAGAATTTTGGAGATAACCATGTAGAGCACGTTACAACAAGAGATGGGACGAAATCCGAGGCGCGACGCGGCGAGTCAACTTTCGGAATCAGAGAAATGAGTGTGGAATTCAGCTCCTTGAGTGAGTGTCCCGTGGTGAAGAAGTCCATGACAGCTTCACAAACATCATCACCGATGATAGACCAAGCGGCTTTGAAAAATCCAGCGGAGAAGCCATCCGGACCAGGAGCTTTATCATCATCAATCGAAAAGAGAGCAGCCTTGACCTCTTCATTCGTGCATGGACGAATCATGAAAGTAGCATCCCGAGCGGAGAGTGTGCATGGGAGATACTGGCCAATAGAAAACTCAGCAGGCCGAGGAGACGTCTGTCCAAGAAGGTCCGAATAGAACCGAACAAGTTCCTTCTTAACCTGTTCCTCTCCTTCAAAAATCTGATCGTTATCACCTTCCAGTCGAAAAATACGATTGGCCACGCGACGAGATTGGATTTTTTTAAAGAAGTAAGCAGTACACTGATCACCGTCTTTAAGCCAATTCAGCTTCGCCCTTTGAGCAAGAGCCGCATGTTCCATATGAATCGCTGAAGAGTAGAGTTTTCGGCAGCAGCGCTCCAACAGGTAGAGGGTGGGGTCCATCGGGTATAAAGAAGTAAACTCCTGGCAGATCGAAAGAATATTCCTGGCTTCGATGACATTCTGGTGAAGATTGCCCTTATCCTTCCTCATTTTCTTGAAAAGAGGCTTTAGCATCTTGAGTCGCGCAACGGTCATGTGCATAGGAAAGCCCGGAATCTCAATATGCCAGATAGACTGAATATAGGGGAGGAATCGAGAGTCTGAAGAGAGAAAATTATCAAATCTGAAAATAGTTCCTCTCGGCCAAGTACGACCAGAAGCCTCCAAGATAAGGGGACAGTGATCCGAAGTGAATGGTAGATCGATGTGGTAGGACAAGTCCCCGTATGTAGAGAACCACGTGGGATTTGCCACCATACGATCCAGACGCCACCAGATTCCGGCGTTTGCCCTCTGCTGATTATACCACGTAAAGTAAGGACCAGTAGAGGGCAAATTCGTAAGATCAGCAGCAATCAAGCATCTTCTATATCGTCACAATCAGCCTCATAAGGATTACCACCTCTAGCATCATCAATAGAAGTAATAGAGTTGAAGTCTCCCAAGACAAGCCAAGGGATCTCAATTCTAGTCTCAGAGGTAGCAACCAAATCATCCCATAAGCTCTTTCTGGCATCTCGTGAATTAAGACCATACACAAAGGTGATATATAAAGTTTCGTTGTCAGCAAGGGAAAGGGCCTTACAGTGGATGGTCTGAGCAGAAAAATCCTCAATACTGAAAGACACAATAGAGTGATCCCAACCTATCCAAATTCTTTTCCCAGGGTACACATCATAATCAAAATGCCACGTCCAATTAGGTCTGATAGACGAAGAGATAAAAGCAGCATTTTGCGCCGTCACCCGAGTCTCAACTAAACCAATAATTCCAAGATTGTATTTACAGATAAGATCACTAACCGCCCTCTGATGGTCTCGTTTGTTGAGACCCCTGACATTCCACACAGCGAGGTGTATCATTTAATCGCTTTCGGGCGGACTGCACTTAAATTAGGGCCCGAAGAGGAGGGGTCATCCTCCGAAAGATTATGAAGAACGTCGAAAGGATTAGGGTCAAGCAATGAATCCTGAGAAGGACCAAGATCAGCACAAGTGGAGGGAGTCGATCGTGATAGATCTTGTTGAGACTTCTTGTCCATTCCCTGCAAAAAAGGAGAAGAGGAAACATTAGAAGTAGCAGACAACCTGTTCGGGACATTAGGTGATGCATCCTTTCGACTCTCGTTAATACTAAGTGCGGCAGCGTCATCCACATGGTCAGACTGAGTAGTTTTCTGCGGGCTAGATGGAGAGGCCGTCTCTTTATTCCTATCAACTCGTCTCCAACGCTGCTGAGGCTGTTTGGGCAGCGGTTTCTTGGCTAAATTCGGCCTTTCCTGCACCTTACGAGCTGCGCAGGAAGCTGAGGTGTGTCCCAGAGTGGAACATGAGATGCATCGAGGGGGTCTCCACTCATACTCTACCGGTATTTTGACGACCCTAGACTCCCCCCCGGCAATAGAAGGAATCCGAAGATTGAATGAGTCAATATAGGGTTCATCCATCTTTTTAAGCACACAAACCCGGGCATAGTCAATTCGTTCTATCGAGGTAGTAAAACACAATCTCATCATCCTTTTTAACAAAGCACTTATCTTTGGTGAAAGCTACGGTATGTCCATCATCACATAGTTGACTAATACTAATTAAGTTATGCTCTAGGTTCCTAACAAACCATACGTTATCTATAGTCATATTCAAATTGTTACCAACAGTACCAACTCCAATGATTTTGGCTTTTGCATCGTTAGCGTACGAAACGTATCCTCCATCAACCGCCTTACGACACAAAATTACCTATATCGCCCGTCATCTAGCGGGAGCACCCGCTATCGAGATACCACCTATTTTTCTTACTGGAATCTTTTGAATAGATGGTGATCTCTTGTTACAGTCAGATACAACAGTGGTATTTACAGGTGATTTCTTAGGTCTCCAGACATACTTAGCTTTATCAATTTTCTTTAAGGGACAATTGTATGCACAGTGACCATTTCTACCACAACAGAAACATTTAAGCTTAGGCACATAAGGTCTAGCATGCTTTACTTCAGTGGAATAACCATACCTGACCTACAATATTAATAGGAGTGCTTAACAGCATATCTAGGTTCTGCCTACTCTCAAGGAGTCTATCAACTTTCTGCTTTTCTCTATCTAAGGAATTCCTAAGTTCTACGATATCTCTCGATAAGACGCTGTTTTTCTTTTCCAATTTCTCACAGTCGCATGGAATCCTCTTTCTCAGCAGTAGCTAACTCTCCTTTCAAGCGTGAGATTTCTAGGTCAGCCTCATGCTTTTCCTTAGCTAAATCATCTCGCTGTTTTATCAGTTTCCTATTCAAGGAATTTAGCGACTTAATCTTCTTCTGCATTTTGAAGTAATTCACACAGTTGTTCCTTACTTTCTCTATGTCAAAATCATAGATGATTGTCTCCCAAAGATCGTAGTCGACAGCAATTAGAAACTCGATCATTCGATTCTTCCACACTGCGTAGTTCGTTCCATCGAAGAGAGGTGGCCTAGAGTGGGATTGACCCTCTGCAAAAACATCACTTGAAAAAGCAATTATATCTTAACTCTAGCGTGTTAGGCCTTTCGTTGAGTAACCCGCTCTGATACCAAATGAAGTGTAAAATATGCCTAAGAGGGTGGGTGATTCAGGCTATAAAAATTTTGTCTTCTTTGAAAAATTCTTTTCTTTAACAAGATATTTGCAGCGTAAGTTATTTCCCAGAAAGCAGTACGAGTATCAAAGTTATCTCCCTAACCCTGTTTCAAAATATCACGTTAGTTTCAGAAATTGTTTCTACGATATCACCTAGTTATTGGCGCGCGTTCCGGGTTTGTCTCACAGAAAGGTAATAGCGGAAATTAAACTGAGACGAGATTTTTATACAGGTTATATCCCCAACTGGGGTTTAATCCTGTCCTTGGGGTGTGATCTCCCCAATAGTTTCAATCAATCACTAGGTATTACCAGTTATGGTTACAAACTGCTTGACCCTTACACAACCGAAGCACTTTGGATACTAGACCTCCACCTAGGCTGTTGCACACCAAGTTTTGATCCACGTCGTTAACCAAGGAAACCAATTCCCCGACTGGATGCAGCTTGCTACCGAAGGGCCACCGAATCTACCAAATTCGTCCCTCCACGTGCGAAAGACTCCAACCGTGCTACTTTGTGCGTTCAAACTCATCAGCAGACACAACACGTCCGAAGACAAGGGTTTAGGGTAGGGTGTTGCTAAAGATCGCTCAAAGGGTACAGAATTCGCAAGTGAAAGCTCAACACGAACTACGAATGAATCGCAAATTTCAGCTCAAAACTCTAACGGATTCGTTTGCTTCAGTGTCATTGTCTACCCATCAAAGTGAAGTGTTTGCTTCTATATTGTCCCAATAATCGCTTCTACACTTCACAAGAAAAGTTAATCTCGAAAATATGCGAGAGAAAGCTCAATAATCACGTGCATTAACTCAAAGAATCATGCCAAGAATAAACCAATCAAGCTCAACGTTCATGCATGATCACTTACCATAAATACCACAGATTAACTTTCATTCCACAATCTCATCCGTTAGTCAGCATATTCCATATATAATTCCACTCAGTATATTAACGATGGTAAGCTCAATCAACTGATTTCTTTCCCAAAATATGATAGCCAATTCGCACAGAATTTACTGAGTATAATGCAAAGCATACTTTCCATGTATAGTGTTCTCATCCGATTTCAGTATATTCCATAAATAGACTCAATCAGCATCTTACCACATATAAGCCCAATCAATTAATCACTTTCCAAAATATAAATCCTAAGTAGCGTAAGGAAAGATAGATCATGGTTCACTTATTTAAGAGTCACATAATATCGCACTCAACGGATATATAATTGATAGTCTTTCCTAAAATACCACTGTTAGCCCAATGAATCATTGATATCATGATAAGGAAATATAAATCGTTTCGTAGAACAAAGCGTGGCTCTGATACCACTGTTGGGGGACCGCACGTATCCCGAGATCAAATCCCGGGCGCAGTGGAAGTTCAAATTTTTTCTCGGGATCCCCGTAAGCAGCCCCGAATCGGTTGGTTATAGAAACGAGTAAATGCATGACACGTAATAGGGTTTTCAAACCTTGCCCTCGTAGCGAATATCCCAGCTCTCTCCTAGCCGTCCCGATTCTCGTAGTTCACTCCTAGCAACGCCGTGACCTGTCTGAGCTCCAACGCCTTGGTAAGATCGTCACGCCGACCCCAAGACGCCTTGGTGGAATTTGGATACGTCTTGGGTCGGCGTGGCGATCTTACCAAGGCGTTGGAGCTCAGAGAAGTCATGGCGTTGCTTGGAGTGAACTATGACATCCGGGACGGCTAGTCGAGAGATGGGATCTTCACTACAAGGTAAGGTTCGAAAACCCTATTACGTGTCATGCATGTTTACTTTCTATAACCAAGCGATCCGGGGCTCCTTACGGGGATCCCCGAAAAACATTAAACTTCCGTTGCGCCCGGGATTTGATCTCGGGACTTCCGAGGTTCCGCAACATACAGAACAACAAATAGACGTGCGTAACGGTAGGAATTTTGTTATTACTAGAGAAAATTTGAAGATGGCATCCGGAAAATGAAAGGTTTATCGACTTCACCAGTGTAATAACCGGATTCCATCAAGTAGGTCGTAAAACACTTAGGAAGTATGTGCTAGAAACTTTCGAAGAATATAGATCGAACTTAGTTGTACATTTATCCAACATATCGTATAGAGTGAGTTTAACTACTGATATTCAGTCAAACATCACGTCGCACTCTTATTTACCCGGCCCCATAAATATTGAAAATCATTATTTTTATTATTAATGTTTCTAATATTTTTTTCTTACACTACACACTCGATATTAGTACATAAAATATTTAACTATTATTTTGTATATGCAACAAAATACTAACGTAGCATTGTCATTGATAAACACAAACCAAACGACGATTTGTTTCTGAGTTTAAAAGTCACGAGTCACCGTTCCACCGACTTTCCTCGCAATGGTTACATTTTGAATGATTGATTGTTTGCCAAATCGAAGAACCGGAGGGAGAACACCATCAACGAGTTCCAGTCTTCAATTTTGGACAATGAATAGTCAAGTCGAATAAATTGCTACCGAAATAAATTTTGTTATTACTAGAGAAAATACAAAGTCGAATAAATTGTATTTTTTTATGTTTTTCTTTTTTTATAATTTTAAGTACTACTTTGTGTTGGTGTTTTTATTTTCTTTCTCGAAATAAAGTTTTAGAGGTTTTTTTGAAGTCCGAAAAAATAAATATATGACATGCTCCAATACTTTTAGCTTTTATCCCCTAAACAAGGGGTCTTTAGACATAAATATCCCGTCTGCAAAAAAAAACTTGTAATTTAGTACCATGTCAGCATTTTTTTATATTTAGGTACCTAACAGAATTTATTTTTTGCATATAGGTACCCGAGCCGGCGCAGGTAAGCCTAGTAGCACAATTAGGTACCCTATAGCAACGTATGGTACGTAACACGTTTAGAAAATGGTGCGCCATATTAGCACATTTAGATACTATATAGAAACCGTATAGGGTACCCTATAAAGGCGTGAATGGTAATGCACACATTACAAGGTACGGTCTTTACACATAACTAGTACGAACGGTCTGTAAAATTTCTGACATAGGTACTTATTTGTAATTTTTTATTTGTTAGGAATATTTTTGAAGTGTCCAAAATATTTATTCTAAGTCAGTTATTTATTTATATTGTATTTAATATGTTTTATTCTGACCTATTTGGGTTGTAGTTGTAATGGGCTTGTTAGGAATGTTTTTGAAGTGTCCAAAATATTTATTCTAAGTCAGTTATTTATTTTATTTTTATTTAAAGTGTTTAATTCTTACATATTTGGGTTGTAGTTCTAATGGGCTTGTTAGGGGCCCAATGGGCTTAATACCTTTTCAAGGTATTTAAGCTTAAACCCTAACAACGTTCTAATCTAAGTTTCCATTTGCTAAATTACTTCACGTACGCAAACTCTCTAAAGCCTCCAAACACTGTTCAAGTATTTAACGAAGGTTTTAATCTATATCAGTGTTCTTGGATAATCTAGAATTACAAGTGGTATCAGAGCAAGCGTGTAGGTGTTGAAACTTCATTACAAGCAACAAAAATCGAATTTTGAGATGTTTCTGCAGATTTCGTCAAGCAGCCAAAAAATCGAACTTTCAAGCTGTTTTTCGGTTGTTTTCTGGGTTCTTCAGCTTGTTACTCTACATTTCTATTAGTTCTGGGCATTTTCCAACCAGTTGCTGCCGAGCTCAAGTGTTTTTTCTGGAAATGTCTCAGTCTGCAAAGAGAAGAGACCTTGTTCTTCATTCTGTATTCTAAGTTCGCGAACTGCGCTGTATTAAGGTTTTAGGTTCGCGAACTCAAAGACTTCTACCTATTACGCGGGTCTTTACTCTCACAAGACTGCTTCGCGAATCAAGTTTGTACTCCCAGGTTGGCGAATCCTAAGGTTCACGCATCGTCACACTTCGCAAAGTAGAATTTCGCGGGTCCGGAGTTCCTGAGCTGTCAGGTTTTGAAAGATCAACGCCTCATATTCAACCTTACTTCACGAATCCAGTCATTTTCGCGAATCCTAGCCACTCCGCGATCTTTATCATTCCGCGCATTAAAAGACTTCGTGAACCCGATCACTTCTTGAATTCTATCTACAATTCACAAATTCAGCGCTCACTTCGCGAACCCAGACAACTTCACGAATAAACACTTATTTCACGAACCCGAGTACTCGGACCAGTTCACGAATTACCAATCCGCGATCAGATCACTTCGTGAACTCAGCCCATTTCGTGAATCAGATCACTCTTCGTGAATTAAGTCTACTCCGCGAATCCAAGTTCTAAAGTCAGTTTGCGAATTCCCAGTCCACTTCCCGAACCCAAACAATCAGGCTAGTTCGCGAACTCTAGACAAATTCGCAATCCAACCACTTCGCAAACTCAGTCATCTTACACCTTCGCGATCCGCCAGTTTCCCGAACCAAGTCTACTTCACGAACCCGAAAACTCAGATTCGTCCCACATTCCAATTCGCGAACCAGATCCAATTCCCAATTCACGAATTCGCATAAGCACCCAAATCGCGGACCAAACCCTTGTCTCAAAGTCAGCTCTCAAAGTTCAATTTCGACCAAATTTTCGATTCAGATTTAATTTTTCTCACATACACGTTAATGATCATATTCAAAACACAAGAAATGGACTCCTTTAGCATGGGAAATGATGTTAGACCTCCCATCATTCGACATGGAGAATATACAGTCTGGAAGAGAAGGTTCATCAACTTCACTGAAAGCAAGGACAATTCAGAGAACTTGCTGGAATCTATTTACAATGGAGCTAGGCAGTACTGGACCATAATCCCAGCCACTACCAACACCACTCATGCAAGAGAAGAACAGGGGATCTTGAGACTATCGACCAATGCAATGACGAAGAAAAACTGCGACGTAAGGCCGATAAAATCATAAAATCATACATGATGCAAGCCATTCCCAACGACATTCTAATGCAACTTGAATGCGGTGAAAGCACAAAAGAAATGCGGGATGCCCTTCGGATTATGATGCAGGGGACAGAGGTGAACATAATGGCAAGAATGGCAAACACTCTAATCTCTTACGTTCGCTTTCAGGCAAACAAAGGAAAAACTCTTCAAGAAACATTCTTTCGATTCCCTGTCCTCCTAAATGAGCTGAAAATGGACGGAGTTACAAAAAATGTAATGGAGATCAACATCAAGTTCCTTGTATCATTTCATCCAGAATGGAAAGCAACGGCAATCATGATGAGACAAATGAATGATCTAACGAAGGTTAGCATTCACACATTATTCGACTATCTCAACCAGCACTCCAATTACGTGGATAAAAAGAGGGAAGAAGCTAGGCCAGTGGGAAGCGACACACTTGCACTTATGTCTGAAAGATCATCGAGAAAGCAATCAAAGGACAAGGAGATCATTCAGTCATCTCAAGCTCATGAGGGAGGAGATTCAGACTCTGACGAAGAACTAAAGGACCTCGCAAAGTAGCTCGCAAAACAACTTGCATTGGTCTCAAACTTCGTACAGAAGAAATACCACAAAAAGCATGGATCCTCATCCAACCGTCAAATAACTTCCTCTAATTCAAAGATAAAGGCTTAAGATGAAGAAAAGAACCCTGAGACCGCTTCTCAAGACGGAAAATGCTTCAATTGTGGGAAAACTGGACACTTTGCCAGAGATAGCAGATTGCCAAAGAAAAAGGATGTCAACTATTATCGAAGAAAAGTTCAAATGGCTGAACAGAAGGAGAAGGGAATAGTCTTGATAGCTGAACAGGATCATTGGCTTGAGGACACCCCAGACAGCGAGGAAGAAAATATAGCACTGATAGTCAGACTGGATGACGAAGAGGATGAAGCTGAAGCTGAAGGAAGTTACTCAGAAAAGGAAACCACCGACAACTTAGATATGGTTGAGGTGAGCGAAGCAGACTATGACTCATTACTTAAAATGAAAAAATGAATTTTTAACTCTATATAAATCAAACAAACAGGGTCAAAAGAAAATTAGGGAATTAGAAGCGAATCTACATAATAATCTAGAAGTTCTAGATAAGTTTAGGTATGAGTATGCATGAGAGAAAAATCTTGTACTTGGAGCTAATGAGAAGGTCACAAAGCTAGAAGCTCAAGTGCTAAAATCCGAGTCTAAAGCCAAGGAGTTAGCCGTATAAAGGAGGTCCTATAGAGATAAAACAGTGGACACCTCAGCGAAATATTACTTGCACTGTAAAGAACGGGAAAGACTGTACTCCAAGATTAAAAAACTGGAGGACCTCTTAACCCGACGAGAACAGTCAGAGCAGACTATTTTCTTGAACGAACCTGCAAACATCGATTTCTACAATCTCCATAAGGGACTTGGCATTGAGAATCCATGTTTGCTGTCGCAAGGCATAAATAATGCACCCCATCTGTATGATCTTAAATACATGCAATTAGGTTGTATGACGAATCTCATAAAGACTAGAGGTTCGATATCGAACGAGTATAATTTTACTTGTTTCTTGAGCCAAACAGAACCTACCAGAGTAACCGATGCACTACGTGACCCGAACTGGATAGTAGCTACGCAATAAGAAATCGATCAGTTTAAGCGTCTCAAGGTCTGGAACTTAGTTCCTCGTCCAAAAGGCAAGACAGTGATAAGAATAAAATGAGTATTTAAAAAAAGACGAGGATAGTGTGCTAATATGTAACAAGGCAAGACTTGTAGCTAAGGGGTACAATCAACAAGAAGGAATTGACTACGATGAGACTTTTGCCCATGTAGCAAGAATTGAAGCAATCAGATTGTTCCTAGCATGTGCAGCACACAAAGACTTTACTGCCTATCAAATCGATGTAAAGACTGCCTTCTTGAATGGGGATTTAGAAGGAAGAACTGTTATCTCACAGCCAGACGGATTTCACAATACAGAACATCCGGGCTTCGCATAAAAACTCGACAAAGCAGTATATGGGCTGAAGCAAGCTCCAAGGGCCTGGTACGAGGTTTTATCCGACTTCCTTATCAACTCAGGCTTCACTAAAGGGAAAATTGATACCACAATGTTCGTCAAGAAAGATGGTTCCGATATCATGCTTGTGTAGATCTACATGGATGGCATCATATTCGGCTCTACCAACCCGAAACTCTTTGTCGAATCCATCACTTTGATGAAATCACAATTTGCTAGTATGATGGGAGAAATGTTTTTCTTCCTTGGAGTGCAAATCAAGCAACTTCAGGATGGGATATTTATCAATCTGTTCAAGTACATCAATGACATTCTCAGAAAATATGGGATCGACAAGAGCAAATCTTCAAGTACTCCAACTTCGACCTCGTGCACACTCGACGCAGATCACTTGGGTGAACCTGTAGTTGCTACCCACTACAGAGGAATTATTGGGTCTCTACTCTATCTCACTGCCAGCCGACTCGATATTATATTCTCCATCTGTCTTTGCGCAAAGTTTCAAGCTAATCCCAATGAATCAAATCTTCACGCTGTCAAGAGAATTATAAAGTATCAAAAAGCACACCAGACCTCGGGCTTTGGTATCCTAAGAACTCAGGTTTGAAACTAATAGGGTATTCTGATGCAGATTTCGTAGGCTGCAGATTGGACAGGAAAAGCACATCGGGCAACATCCAATTCCTTGGAGATAAACTCGTATGTTGGGCTTATAAGAAACAAAATTGTGTGTCAACTTCCACGGCAGAAGCAGAATATGTCGCTGCCGCAAGTTGTTGCTCACAAATTTTGTAGATATGGACCCAACTACGAGATTACGGGTTTGATCTAAATAGAATTCCTATTTATTGTGATTCCAAAAGTGCCATATAAATTACGTGCAATCATGTTCACCATTCATGCACTAAGCACATAGACCTAAGATATCACTTCATAAAGGATCAGGTAGAAAGAAGCATAATAGAAATATACTTCGTCAATACGGAGATTCAACTAGCCGATTTGTTTACAAACGCATTGAATGAAAAATGATTCCGATTCTTAGTTGCAAAGCTTGGAATGTTGAATCTCAATCTCTAATTTCGATTATGCCTCCCTATAGTTCGTTACTGTCACGACCACAAACCTCGCTACGTATTTTGTCTTAGTCCTAAGTGTGTTGCATTGATATGGAAGATACGTAAAATGCGCGTAAAAAAAAACTTTTTTTTCATTTACATAATGGAAGTCGTACATACAAGTCAAAAGAATTACATAATGTTCCCACGTTCATGCTAGTCCTATTCGCACGAGATGCGTGTACATGCACAGCAAAATAACTCTTATGCGCACGGCCACACAGGTCGTCATTCATGCACACACTCCCACCTCAAAAGCAGCTGGAAGCTCCAAAAGATTGGCCTTGCATCCTAAATAATCACGTACCGTGATCGCTGGTACCTACAACACGTAACGTAAGGAATGAGCCGTCGTGGCTCAGTAAGCAGAAATGATGCATGTATGCACGTGTCCTAACTCGCGATGACAATCCACGTCGATGCCTTCTAGCGCTCGTACTTGTAACACCCGTAAATTTTAATATGGCCACTGTCAGCACGATCACGCTCGGGCTGCCTCCTGCGTCGTTGATCTTCTTCGTCAAATTCATCGTTAGCGAATAAGCGAGTTTCCTCTCTGTAGTCACGTGCTCGATGAGATCCATTGCTATTATGCTGCAGCTGCCTCGACTTGATATATCCGCTCGTTTATCGCCTCAAGTTGTTGTTGCATCATTCGCTGCATCTGGGCGGTGATTGCCTCCACGAATAATCGATACTTGGATTGGCGATGTCGTTATTGTCAGACTTGGAACCGTCAGACATAGTGTCTGACTTTTTCTTTCTTTTTTTTCTGTTCTTTTATTTATTTATTTTTTTCTTTTTTCTTCTTTTTTTCTTTTTCTTTTCTTTTTTTTCTTGTTTTATTTCTTTATTTTTCTTCTTTTTTTCTTTTTTTTTTGGTCTCTGCCTCACTTTTTTTTTCACTCAACAAATATGCTCCCTCGGTAGACCTTAAAGTCTCTTCTTGTCTTCCTGATCGAATTCGTCCACTCGTGCTTGGCAACATATTGAAGAAGATAGACCTTGACAGTCAGAACGACTTCTAAGACGCGTTGTAGCCCTAAGAAATCCAAATAAGAATAATACGATATATATAGATATCTCTCCTCAGATTTTTCTTTTTACTGCAATTTACTACTTTTTTTTGCTGGCATATATATATATATATACGTATATATATTTTCTTTTTTTCGCAGAATTTGTTTATTTTTCAGAGATTGTATTTTATTTTTTTGCAAATTTTTTTTTAATAACGAGAAGAACATAGAATATAAAGAACGAGGAAACCTCTGATTTTGTACGCAAAAGGTTGATGTTGCGCCTTTTTTATTTCTTCGAACGAACTTAGATAACGAACCAAACGTGGATTAGGCTCTGAAGGAACCCCGATCTATTTCACCCGAGACCCCGAATCCCAAAGTCGCACAGCGTCGATCGCAACGTAGGGAACACTTGATGGATTGAAAGACGCCACGAACGGATGTGGAAAAGCCGTACGATAAGTCTCAGATCTATTCTCACAATCTACTTCTTTTGCAAGGGATGGACAGGACCCGTGCCTAACCAGCTGGCTTCTGAAGACGACATCTCAGAACCCATTTTCACTGGTGTGGCACAAACCAACAGGAAAAGGCAACAACTCAGCAATCAACGCCAGAAGAAGCTATGAGAATTGTGTTAGAAGACTTGGATTCCCTATTTGAGCCTCTACATCAGCCAGTCACCATCAATCCTACACCCGACGAGGGTGATGTACCAAGCTCTTCAACGTTCCCTACCTCACCCGATTCAGAATTGCCACAGAATAATGACGAACCGATCATGACTGTTGAGGAAGAATCATCAGAGTCACTCCTTCCAAGTGCAGATTTGGAACTTCCTTACAAAGGTGACCAATCGGAGATCATTGGAAATCTATACCCACAAATGGCTGAGGCTTCATCTTCAGCTTTGCCCCATGAGCACAAGTGGACTAGAGCTCACCAGATTGATCAGATAATTGGTGATCCTTCTAGCGGTGTAAGGACACGTCATCAATACAGTATCTTCAGCTGCTTCTTAAGCCAAACTCAGCCTACTAAGGTAGCAGACGCACTATAAGACCCGGATTGGATATTTGCAATGCAAAAGAAAATCAATAAATTCGAGCGTCTTCATGTTGGGAATTTAGTACCCCGTCCGCATGGGAAAACTGTCATCGGTACGAAATGGGTATTTAAGAACAAAAAGAATGAAGATGGCGAAGTGATCAGGAACAAGGCAAGATTAGTTGCAAAGGGATATAACCAACAGGAAGGCATCGACTACGTCGAGACATATGCTCCTGTTGCCCGAATCGAAGCCATTCGTCTTTTATTGGCTTATGCGGCTCATAAAGACTGAAAGTCTATCAAATGGATGTTAAAACCGCCTTTCTCAACGGCGTACTAAAAGAAGAAGTCTATGTCGCCCAGCCAGAAGGCTTCGTTGTTCAAGAACACCCCGATCACATTCATCGATTGGATAAAGCTCTCTACGGACTAAAACAAGCCCCACGTGCTTGGTATGATGTCTTGAGTGACTTCTTCGTAATGTCTTGGGTTTCTCCGAGGAACAATCGATACGACGCTCTTCATCAAATGGCAAGACAAGGATCTGATGGTCGTCCAGGTTTACTTCGACGACACCATTTTTGGTTCTACTAATCCGCAGCTTTGTAAGAAGTTTGGATATCTCATGAAGAGTAAATTTGAAATGAGCCACATGGGAGAGATGCAATTCTTTCTAGGACTTCAAGTCAGGCAGCTCGATGACCGGATATTTATCAGTCAAACTAAGTACATCAAGGACATCTTGATAAAGTTCTATCAAGATCAGAGCAAGCCTCTTAACACTCCCATGTCAAGAAGCTGCAAGTTGGATGCCGATCCCGCAGGAAAATCGGTCGACATTGCACTCTATCGCAGCATAATTTGATCTCTTCTCTACCTAACTTCTAGCCGACCGGACATCATGCTTGCCACCTGTCTCTATGCCCGCTTCCAAGCCAATCCCAAGGAATCCCACATGCTTGCGATGAAGCGTATTCTTCGCTACCTCAAGGGCACATCTACCTTAGGACTATGGATCCTAAAGGTACGAACTTCAAACTTATCGGCTACACTGACACTGATTATGCAGGTTGCCGAATGGACAAGAAAGGCACCTCCGGTGGCGCTCAATTTCTAGGCGAAAAGCTAGTCTGCTGGTCATCCAAAAAGCAAAATTGCGTAACTTCGACGGCTGAAGCTGAATACGTCGCAACCGCCTGCTGTTGCGCGCAGATGCTGTGGATGTGGACTCAGCTTCGCTATTATGGGTACAATTTAAATAATATACCCATATATAGTGATAGCCAAATTCCATTGCGATTACGTGCAATCCCGTTCACCATTCACGCACGAAGCACATAGATATTTTATATCACTTTATCAAAGATCACGTAGAAAATAGCACAATCGACATGTATTTTGTGAACACGGAGTATCAATTAGCCGATATTTTCACCAAGCCATTGGATAAAAAACGATTCCAATTCCTTGTCGGAAAGTTAGGCATGTTGAATCTCCCGTGATATGTGCTTTACCTGATCTTCCGTGTTATCACATGCTCTATACTATGTGTTTTCCATGCTCATTTTTCATATCTTGCGTGAAAATAAAATAAAATAGAAGTAAAAATAAACTATACATATACCTATAATTAAGCGGGATGACGAGATCCTTTAGGATGCTTCGGTCTAAGTCACGCAGAATTTTTCCCGACATATGATTGATTCAACTGCTTAATTATGTCAGTCTAAGGCACATTCTTGTGTCTAAAGGTCTTTAGTTTAATCCACTAGACACAAAATCACCCTTCAAATGTGAGGTCTCTAGCCTTTCAATTTTTCCCTATTTGGATCTATCTCTCGAGTGAAGTCACACTTCAATAGATTGTCTTTACTAGTGATACTTGGCTTCATACTCGCCTTTCTTTAGATCGATAGAAAAATGATTTGGGCATTTAGGTAATCCCTCACTCGGCCTTATATAGTCCTTTCCAACACCATAGCCCTTAGTCACCCACTCTGGACCTTCTCCGAATTCCTTTCTTCATTTGAAACCCATTTCAAGCCTCAACCAATTTATACTCTTCGAACGGTTGTTCAAACGAGAGAAGTAGGAGGAGAAAATAAAAGAATACGACAAGATAACAAAAGAAGGCAATACTCACCGCACAAAAACAGACCAAAGGAACCTGCTTCTGGAAACTACAAAAAGAATGCATGGATCCTGCTGTGAACTTCTCCGTCGATAATCTCGTACGCTCGTCAGAACGGCTGGATAGAGGAGCACCACGAAGTGAACTTCTCCAACGATAATCCGGTTTTATATCGGGAAACGAGAAGAGGAGCACAGCCTTGGGTACGAATTCCATAACCGTGAACTTCTCCAAATTGATAATCTCTGAAACCTCTCCAGGGATTAAGAGAAGAGGAGCACGGTATCGCTTCACCTACGATAATCTCCTAGAGCCTCGTGGAGAAGCGGAGCTTCAGCTTGAGCATAAAAAAAGGGGTATTAAAAAGTTATTAAAGGGAGGGGATTGAAAAGATGAAATTTTTTTTGCCGAAAGAAAAGAAGGAGACGGACGCAAAAATGGAAGACGAAAAAGATAAGCTCAGCTTTCCCTCTAAATTCCTTCCTTTCTAAGTCATAGCCAAATTCAACCCTTAAAAGTCCCTTTGATTCCAAAACGATCTCTCGCTTAAGAAATGATTAAAAATGCCTCGATCACAGGTAAATTGACTTAAAAATTTCTTGTGTTGACTTGAGCGATATAAATATAAAATCCCCAAGTCAAAATGGATCGTTCTATGAACCTAAGACTTTAGTTTGATGACTAGACTTGACTGCAGTGTATTTTTCAAGTGTCATAAAAAAATTTAGGCGTGACGATCGATTGAAGCAAAATAATCTGACCCCATACTATTGTAAATATTAATATGAAAAAAAAGTTGCACATTTTGAATGCATATTTAACTTGCATTGGTATTGAATTGAAACAAATGCGAATATTTGATTTTGCTCATACCCTCGCACAAATCTTTATTACATGTTTAGGGGAACATGTATCTAGTCTAAATTGATTAATTGCGTGTTATAATGATCGTTACTTGTATTGATTTGCATGATTACGTGATAAATCGATATATGCACTATTTGAGGGGGAGCATCTACAATGATTCCATGTTTTGAGCTCCAAATATTTTTCATGTTCTTTCTTTAAGTGTTACAGAAATTTTCGGTTTTGATTCGCTATGAATGCTTAAATAAGGAGGACTTCACAAATTTTCATGATCGTGAACTCAAGACATTGGTAAAGCAATTCAGGGGGAGCCTTATTAAAAAAATTACTTTCCTAATTAACTCTAACATTCTCGACATTTTGCTCTAAGTACTGCATAATTTCAAAGGTCAATTTTCGAGGCAGATGTCATTCCTTTGAAAATACAGGGAGTTAATTGCACTTTCGTTTATACTTAGGGGGAGTAATTTTGTGGTTCTATATTGAAACTGTGGTCAATCTGAAAATTTACAGAAATTACGATCGAGAAATTGGATAGAAGAGTAATTTTCAGTTCCAATTTTCTCGTGCGTAAATAGTGATGGTCCTGAATTTTACCTCAATAGCAAAACTTATGGTCGAGAAATTGACTAGGAGATAAATTTTTCAATTCAAAGTTTCTCGAGCGTAAACAGTAGTGGGCCTCATCTATAATTTCTCGAGCGAAAACGGTGTTGGGCCCTGACCAATTTCACTAGCAAAAAATGTCCCATCGAAAACCCAACACATCAAATCCAGTCATTAATTAAAAATTCATTTTTTGCAGTCGAAAATTTTTTACGCAAAACCCTTACACGAATACCAACAGTCGAACATTTTTCTCTCACGTAAAACTCATCCGAACGACAGAATCTCAAAATCAAACAACTTGTCCTTTGATTTTCAACTCTTAACTGTCGTTCAGAGGTAGATTCGACTATTTTTATGTGTTTGCGTATTGATTTTCTTCATTAGCATCCACATTCTGGAATTTTTCGTTTGATTTGTGATTTTGTTTCTCGATTGTGATAGATTTGAAAAACCATAGGTTATTTTGCAGGATTTAGAGCTTGTTATGTGATTATTTGATAAAACCTCTGCTTAAAATGACTATCTTAAGAGTTTTTCGATCAAACTAGTAGGATAAAATTTTTGTCATATGCGTTTTAGAGTTCAATTTCTATGTCTCGACTATCTGGGTTTTTGAACACATAACAGATCGAAGAACTTTCTCGATCGCAAATCGTTCCAATTGGATTTAAATTTAATTGTTGTACTGTTTGCTTCGTAAAAGATTTTCGTTCACTGAATTTTGACTTAGTCGACATGTTAAGGAAAGCAGTTTGCCAGTTCACTTACCATCGAGAAATTCAATTAGAATTTTATGCAAGCGAAAAATTAATGCGTGGAATAGGTAGAAGGATGCAATTTAATTCGAGCGCAAAACATGCTATCGCAAAATAATTTTCGATTTCATTTCAATTTCGATTGACAATTTTAGCGGCGATAAAATTAATTTTACCGACGATATTTCTCGATCGTCAAACTTCGCAGCGAAAAACTTACTTACAATCAAAAAACTTTCCTGCTCGACTGAAATTGTAACGAATATTTTTTTCTAAGCGAGAAAAATTTCTCGATCGTAAATTTGCGCGGATTTCAATCTTCACAATCGCAAATTTACACAGAATTTTTCTCGAGCGTGAAATTTCTCGGCTACAGTGACATAAATAACGTTCCAACACTTAGTAAAACTTTCTAAGTCTTTTTCACTGTTGCAAAATCTAGCGAATAAAATTCACGATCGTAAAATGGAACAGAAATTCTATATTTGAATCCAGCACTTAGGAAATTAAATTGAGAAGTTGTAATTCTCGCACGATAAAAAAAAAAAAAGTGAATAGTGACGTCAAACACTTAGAATATTTTTCGATTGAACTTAACTATATCATATATTTTTATCTCGAAAAAAAAATCTTTTCAAATCATCACTCACTTCGTATCACCTATGTGCCACATATTTGCTTTCCAAGTGCCAAATTATCAAACATACTATCACATGCTGGAACATTATGGTTTGATGAAAATAATATTTTCGATGCAAATTGCGTATTTTGAACTAATGATCTGTGATTTCCCATTAATTTTCAGATGGATTGTTATCCTACATACAACCATATTTATGAGCGAAACCTGTAACTGAATGTACAAGACACAAATTTTCAGTTCGACCTGACAACTTTCAGATGCCCGGACGTGATAATTGTGTCTATCCTACAAGGCCATCCCCTCTGGCATGCTCTCACGACAACTGCTCTGTACCGATGGTCTACCTTCATCAATTTTGGTGGAGGATCACAAGTCATGTGATTGAGGGAGCGTACAGCTTCACTACGGTGCTCGGGACTAGCCATATCAACATGACCAAGAACAATTTCGGCCTCATTCTCGACCTCCCTCACAATCACAGTTATGACCCACTACCATCAGACGCTGAGATGATTCACAATTTCCTCCAGATGGGGTACCGTCCACCGCTCACCAAGCTAGCTCAGATGCAGAGAAACGGCATTCCTCATCCGTGGAAGACACTTTTTGGAATAATCAATAAGTGTCTATCACCGAAGCATGCAGGCTTCGACAAAGGCAACGACAACATTCTCCGGATATTTCACGGAGTAATGTTCTCACGAAATTATGATTTCGTTCAACTGATCTGGAACGACCTCGCAGAACGAATCAGACAGAAAGAGAACAAACAGTCCAAAACTGTGCCGTATGTGAGATGGTTCTCTGTTATCGTTCGACAAATCATGTATCTACATGAGGACATCCCTCGCTTGCCTCCTGGAGGAAATTACCAACCCCCACGTCTGTAGTTCTTCCACCACCCGAAGCTCACGGATCTGGACCGACCGTCCATGGCAATTCCGTTTGAGCTGCTTCGTCTCGCCGACCCCTCGGGAGACACCTATAAGGTCTACTATCGGGAAAATCATCTCTTTGAGTAGATGATTCGAGGGCCCTAGACAGATTTCAACGTCAGCCCTCCACAGCCACAACAGCCGCATGCTAGTCCTGAAGCCACGGTGATTGATGAAGTGGCTTATGAACTAGAGATGGAGTCGCGTCTCACGAGGAAACAATGCCAGATGTTGATTAAACGCTAATAGATGTTGTGGCTCAAGAGTTGGAACTCGAAGCTCCACAAGTATCACTTGGTGCAGAAGTGCCCATTCATGTCAGCGCGCTCGAAGTACCTATTGAGGAGGTACTATCTCAAGGAGCTTCGCTCGAGGCAGATGCGGGGCACACCTCACCAACACCGGCTACTACGCCGGAGACAGAGGCTCTAATCTCAAGGATTTACCCCTTCGAGCCTCAGATGACGGAACCAGCCAATGAGGATGTAGAACGAGAACTCTCACCTCACAGGGCTACCTCATCATCCACCGAGTCAGATGAGGTGATCCAATTAATAAGAAGGACTCCGAGACGACTAAGTGTACCATTTGAGTCCATCTTCCCCGTCATCACCACCGCATTAGACATCGCGTCGATCTTACCGTCAAGCGCTGCGGACATACCTTCGCCCAATCCTGAGCCGCCGCAGAACTTACAGATGTCTGGTTCGCAGGTTCTGTCAGAACCTGCCAAAACACCCACAGAAGAGAATCTTCAAGATTCGACTCAAGGATTGGGTGGAAGTCTCGAACAGTCACAATCTCGAGTGACGCCGAGCCAACCTGAGGAGCGGGTGTTAGCCCTAGGGTTGTCAGCAGGCGACATCAGTCGACCTGGTATATCTACGACGGAGGCGTCCGCCCCATTCATGACAGAAGACCGACTTCAAGCCGCTCTCTCCGAGGCATTCAAGTCCTTTGAAGATAAGATCATGAAGAGCGTGCGTACAGCAATCGAGACGCCACGCCAAGATCGTGGGTAAGCACCCATTTCGGAGCCGTCTTCCTCACAAATCATCCTCACACCCGTACAACCCCCACGTACCACACCCATCCTCACCCACAACTTCATCAACCCCGCAAAAGTACCTATCAGTGACCTCCACTCCATCTTAGTTGCCCGCCTACTAGAGCTGACCACTTGAACGCCGGAAGAAGAAGATATCTTCCGCCGTCTCGTTGACCGTCCTGACCCGACCGAAACATGTCAAGGCCAAAGCTCTAACTCCAAACGCCGACATGACGACCCAGATGATCAAGGTCGTCATGAGGGGGAGAAGAGGCCTCGTATACATACACGAAGCCAAGGATGAAGCTCGGGCGTGAGGCAGACAAGCGCTGGAGCCGCTGAAACCACACAACCCACTACCCAAACAACCAGCACCACGTACCACACCACTCTAACCCAAACACAAATTGACCCACCATCCTTCACCCTAGGGACGCCTCCACCCACACCACCGACTTTCACAAGTCCCTTGCTTCCGAAAGAAGAAGCAAGTGCTCCCATGCTCATAGCCTAGCACGGACTCAAGCAACTCCATCAACTGCTCTTGAATAATCGGGACCATCTGGAAGTGGAGTCAACCCACATGAGATCCTTGACAAGTATATATTTGAAGGACAGTGAATGACCCACTCCATTTTCGAAGAGCATCAGAGACAACGGCTCAAAGACGTTCGACAGTTCCTGCAGCAAGCTTCGGTAGACCTTGTGGTCAAAGAAGACGCTGAACTTCAGGAAGGGGAAGATCATGAAGCAGATCTCCCAGGGCTACCCGAGCTGATTGCTCAAAGAGTGGATCCCCCTCCAAGAATGATGTCGGGAACCGTTCGGACAGATACGCCATGGGAGAACATCAGAATAGGAATTCCCTTTTTTGAAGAAGTTCGGGAAAACATATGGAGGTCACCAAATAAAGTAAAGAAGTTGAATGAATTCGAGCTCAGACGGATTTCTCACTGGGATCAGCAAAAGAGAATGACATATCGTTGGATACTGACCCATCTCGGACAAGATGTGAGGATGAAGATGACTAAAGCGCAAGCAAGGAATCATTATAAGAGTCTATCTTCGATCTGCCAGCTGCTAAGTGTCTACTGAGCTAAAGGAGGACTTCCAACACCATTATATGTTATTGAGCGCGTAGATAGAACTCGAGAAGAACTCAGCGAGAGCGACCTACCCTACCTTTCTTACGAAGAGGTGTACCGTCTCTACCAGCTCTACGTAGAGAAGTACAAGGGTCCTCAAGGCTTCATCAATAAAGAGGACTCGAGGGACTCTACCGGTTCATGATGCGCCAAGTCAAGTACTTCGCCGCGCACGACCTTCAGATGGCTATGGAGAGCAACATAAAGAAGGTCATGACCGTTCCGCTCAACAAAGGACCTGAGATCGAAATGCTTCCCGACAGTCACGTGCACATCGGCTCAGTCCTAGGCATCACCTACCACATCCAATCGCGATGAAGAATAGGATGATGCTGAAGACTGAGATCCACAAATTCTGTGATGGGATGCTCAAGGTCATCAGGAGGAATATAGAGCAGAGGCTGGAAGAAATCAACAGAGACACGATGCTGAGGATCCATCGGTTCATAAGAGAACAACCTCTGATGCTGGAACTCCTTGATGACACCGAGGAACGCCTGGAGCTGCAAAACAGTCCAAGGAACTTTGAGCATGCGCCGGGCTTGAGAAGATCTTACTTTGCCCGACGAGGACAAATGGAACTGAAGAGCAATCAAGCACAAAGGGTGAGATTGTAGAGACTATATTTTATTGTGCTTGATTTCATTAGTTGTCCTTGTAATTAGGGGCTTTATTTGTGTTAGTCCATGGATTAGAACTAGTTTGTTATTTATACCAAGCTTGTTTGGTATAAATATTTGTACAAACAATTGAGCTGAATAAAGAAAATTAGAGAATCAATCCGAAAGGCTTTTGAATTAAATTATAGAGAGAGAAACAGCAAAAACTGGTCGGCCTGGGCTCGAATCTCATCCCGTGACATTTCCCTAAGCCTGCCCACATGGGCCCAGACATGTGCGATTGACCTGGTCGGCCTGCTTAGCAGGCAGTGGGTCGGCCCCGGGGTTTCACCATCGGCTTTCCCCGGTTATAAAAAAAAAAAGAATAGCAAAAACTTTCTCACACTAACAGTTTCTCTCTCGTGTTCTTTGAAGAAAGGTTTTCGATCGAGATTCAATTTCGATCATTATAGTCGATTACCTTAGAATTCATGCCTAGGATTTTTTGAATTGATAATCGAGGACCTAACAAACTTCGATATTTTCGGCTACAATCATACCGATTTTGTGATTTATGTTTATCAGTTTTTCTGTAATTAGCATCCAAAGATGCCTGTGTTTATAAGACGCATCACTCATCAGCGTTAACGATTGCTCCTTATTCAATTCCTCATTCGATCTGCAACACAAGATTGAACCCAAGTTTTAGCGAGATCTGTGTTTCGATAGGATGTCGAAGACGATGGTATTTCAGCGTAATTGTGGCAAAATTAGAAGGGGGGATATGTCGCGTTTGAATGAATTTTCCAAACAGTTGGTTCTTATCAGCGAACAAAACCTAAATGGGTCCTGGAGTAAAATTAAAACTACAAACAGGTCCTGACATGTAATTAACCCGCTATAATATTACTCCTAGTTTTCTGTAATGACAGTACATGTCAATAATGGAGTTTCATCGTTGTCATCAAAGAATAGTGATACGAACCAAAAGTAGATGGGTCGAAAAATAAATAAAAGGCCCAGTAAACCCACAAAGTGAGGGATTAATATTCGGTTGAAAATAATAAAAAAGGAAAAAGAGAGGATTTGCAGGGACCTCGGGAGATGAGATAACCGCTGGACAAAAGGAAGCTTCTTCTGAGAACGAGGCGCGAAAAGACAACTAGAATGTAAGAAAGAGCTACTAAGATGTGTGTCAACTTGTGGTAGGACAGCGCCACTGCCCAAAAGCTGCGACTGTCACAGGGCGTCACTCAATCGGTACTTTCTTCTATTCACAGTACCACAGCTGTCATGTCTCCTTAATCTTGGGATATATCATAGAAGAGGCAGATGGGAGCTTCTCTATAAAGGGAACTTAGCCATTTCTTCATCATCATCATTCCACATATGAAAAAGACTACATATTTTCTCTTTTTTAACATAAGAAACAGTCTCTTTTAAGATTTTCGTATTCTTGAGGGGAAGTGAGGACATCTGAGTGTGTAAATCATTCGAACATAGTGAACGGAAGTTCCGCAGCTCCCCGTGGACGTAGAATCCGTATGGATTTGAACCACCTATATCCTCGTGTCTTTCCGTTTTACGTCCCCTTTTTATGTCCTTCACAAACGAGCATTAACCACACGCCCCTAGACTTTGTAAAAGTTAATCTACCACTATATAAACTCCTGCACCACCTATACAAATCTTTTTGATCGGGAGAACCCCATATCAAATGGCGCCGTCTGTGGGAAATGCACGGTTGAAGACGTGAGTAACCTTTTTTACTACTGTTTTCTTTTCTCTATTTATCTGTTGAGACGAAACGAAAGGCAAGAGTAGATCAATGGAAGAAGACCTTCCTTTACGGAAAAATCCGGATCCGCAGTGTGCGGAAGCCGTTGAAGCTAGTCAACTAGAACAAGCAGCCACCCCAAAACCTATCTCCGTACCATTAGCACAGAAGACTCCAATCACTTTAGCTGTAGTCTAGCTGGACCTCCTCATGCTCAGTACTATCAATAGCACCTTAGCCGAAAGGCGCAAGAAGAAGGCAGCGACGAAAAGCCCGATCTCCCGTAAGGACGGAACAAGTCGATGGCCGATTTACCAGCTCCATCAACAAGTAACAGGAGAAAATGAAGAGGAAACGCGACATCCTGCTCCATCAACATAATCGTGGGAAACACCTAGAAAACGGTCATAGTCGGAAAGTGGGTCACGAAGAGAAGAAGTATTTCCGACGACCGTGAGACATGCCCAGAGCGTAGTGAACCTGAAAGGCGGGCCCTAAAGAGGAGTAGAGCAAGACGAAACGGGCAACTCAGAAGGGGAGGTCAGGACGCCCACACGGATCTCCATCTATTCGGCCAGTGAAGATCACGAACACGAAGGGAGCTGAGAGCTTCAAAAGAAAGAAGAATATTGTGCCGCAGTTAGGGAAGAAGGGAGACACATGGGCGAAGAAGGAGAAAGAACTACGAGACTAGCTCGCGGATCTCAAATAGGTCGTGGAAGGGGTGTGGAGCCGCACCATGTAGCCGAGGCTGGGGGAAGGGCTCGTGGTAGGAACTCCGTTAGCCAAGGACCCCGTGGAGCACGTCCTACGATTCCAAAACACAGTCCTACTCCATGATTTTTCCGATGGAGTCAAGTGCAGGGTGTTCCTGACCACCCTAGTCAGAGCAGCCCAGCAGTGGTTTAATCGATTAGCTCAGGGATCCATCAAGTCCTTCGAGGAATTTCAACTCATGTTCATAACATAGTTCGCTAGTGCCCGAAAATAGCCTAAATATGACATGTCACTATTCCAGGTAAGACATGTGGAGAATGAAAGTCTTCGCGCATATATAAGCCGGTTGAACATTTTCACTTTAGAGGTACCTACAACCACCACGTCCGTCAAAGTGAGCGCCTTGGCCAACCGCGACGGAGAACCTTGCGTCCCTATCCAAGAGGCCCCAATCTTTCGACGAACTGTTACTAAGGGCAGACATGTATATCAACTTGGAAGAGAGTAAGATTGCCAAAGCATAGGAGGAAAAATAAGCCATCACACACAAGAAGGAAGGAGCGACCAGAAACCATGGTCCGGGAAAACCATTACCGCGACCACCCCACAGAAAACAATGGGGATCTCCGCCTAGAATATCAAGGATGTTTACGCCACTATGTAACAGCCTGGAGAAAATCCTAAGCATAGTAGGAAGACATCCCGCCACGAGAAGGCCCCAAACCGGGAACTCAGGACCATCTAAGCCTCACTCTAACTTATATTGTCTTTACCATACTGAATATGGGGACCATACTTGAAGTGTAAAATATGCCTAAGATGGGGGGGGGGGGGGTGAATTAGGCTATAAAATTTTGGCTTGTTCTTCTTTGGAAAATTCTGTTCTTTGAACTAACCCGAATGTATTCTTCCCGTTTGAGCGCGCATGCGAGCATGTTTTTTGCCTTGGCATTTCGCGTGATTCCCTTCTTGTCATCAGCACTGTAATCTTTAGCGTCCTTTGGGGTTTCGTCGGTTTTATTAGCTGTATATGGTCCATTGATGATTGTCTCCCAAAGATCGTAGTCGACAGCGATTAGAAATTGATCATTCGATTCTTCCACATTGCTTAGTTCGTTCCATCGAAGAGAGGTGGCCTAGAGTGGGATTGACCCTCTGCAATCACTTGAAAAAGCAATTATATCTTAACTCAGGCGTGTTAGGCCTTTCGTTGAGTAACCCGCTCTGATACCAAATGAAGTGTAAATTATGCCTAAGAGGGGGGTGAATTAGGCTATAAAACGTTTGTCTTGTTCTTCTTTGAAAAATTGTTTTCTTTAAGAAGATATTTGCAGAGTATGTTATTTCCCAGAAAGTAGTACGAGTATCAAAGTTATCTCCCTAACCCTGTTTCAAAATATCACGTTAGTTTCAGAAATTGTTTCTACTATATCACCTAGTTATTAGCGGGCGTTCCGGGTTTGTCTCACAGAAAGGTAAATAGCAGAAAGTAAAACGAGACGAGATTTTATACAGGTTATATCCCCAACTGGGGTTTAATCCTGTCCTTGGGGTGTGATCTCCCCAAGAGTTCCAATCAATCACTAGTTATTACCAGTTCTGGTTACAAAATGATTGACCCTTACACAACCGAAGCACTTTGGATACTAGACCTCCACCTAGGTTATCGCACGCCAAGTTTCGATCCACGTTCTTAACCCAAGAAATCAATTCCTCGACTGGATGAAACTTGCTACCGAAGGGCCACCGAATCCACCAAATTCGTCCCTATACGTGCGAAATACTCCAACCGTGCTCCTTCGTGCGTTCAAACGCATCCGCAGACACAACACGTCTGAAGACAAGGGTTTAGGGTAGGGTGTCGCTAAAGATCGCTCAAAGGGTACAGAATTCGCAAGTGAAAGCTCAACACAAACTACGAATGAATCGCAAATTTCAGCTCAAAACTCTAAGGGATTCGTTTGCTTCAGTGTTCGTTGTCTACCCATCAAAGTGAAGTGTTTTCTTCTATATAGTTCCAATAATCGCTTCTACACTTCACAACGAAAGTTAAGCACGAAAATATGCAAGAGAAAGCTCAATAATCACGTGCATTAACTCAAAGAATCATGCCAAGAATAAACCAATCATGCTCAACGTTCATGCATGATCACTTACCATAAATACCACAGATTAACTTTCATTCAACTGTAATCTCATCCTTTAGTGAGCATATTCCATATATAATTCCACTCAGCATCTTATCAATGGTAACCTCAATCAATTGATTTCTTTCCAACATATGATAGCCAATTCGCACAGAATTTACTGAGTATAATGCAAAGCATACTTTCCATGTATGGTGATCTCATCCGATTTCAGCACATTCCATAAATAGAATCAATCAGCATCTTACCACATATAAGCCCAAGCAATTAATCACTTTCCAAAATATAAATCCTAAGTCGTGTAAGGAAAGATAGATCATGGTTCACCGATTTAAGGGTCACACGATATCGCAGTCAACGGATATATCATTGATATTCTTTCCTAAAATAGATCAATCACAGGTAAGCACTTAATCAGAATATCATCTTCATATATACAGCATAGTCATTCATATCCGGGTGATCACATCGATATTCCCTTAAATAACTCAATCACGTTTTCAGTTCACATATCACTTAACATGACATATTTTCCATATATAGCACGTAATGAGATTCCATTCATACGAAGACGTTCATAACCAGGTGATCACATAAATATTCCAGTTAAGCATATGATCACACAAATTCGATTTTCTTAACATTTTAATTACATTCACGCGCTTAATCGAACATTTTCACATACTTAAACATCACATAACATGCATATCGAGTTTTCTAATTTGTACCCCCCAATTTACATGATTACTTGGAATAATCAAAACAATCATAATCATTTGGACCAAAAAGGTCTACAATGTCCCCCTTTTTTATGATGACAAGTAATTAATGCCTATCTTAAGCATATGAGTACACTCGATATGAAACCATCTAAGCACGTAGCATGTTTAAGTATCAAAGCATGTGACATATGATCATAGCAAATAATTTTATCAGATTTCAAAGCATGCTCCCCCTGTCTAATTGCTAATAAACCTATGTAAAGCACAGTCGGAAAGATTTAGCAAGTACCAGGTTATATCATATGGAACATCTCAAGTTACCACGAAATGTCTCAAGTTATCACATCACATCAGTTTGCTCCCCCTGCGCGGATTCCTTAATCATTAACAAGTCATCAAACTAAAGCACAGAGGATTAAGACATGAGCATATAAAAGCAAACCAGCCGATTATATTATATGATTCCAAAATAACAAGGCATTAATTTTCCTAGACTTCTCCCCCTTCAGCATCAAAAAGGAGGGACACTAACACCACCAACCTACCTAAACCTGCAACCAACCACGACCTTCAGACCCAAATACCACCGAAAAAAACTGTGCAAACTAGACCTAATCCTATTAGAGCTAGGGATTTTCTTAAGGAACGAGGTTCTAAGGGCTGGAATTGCTATCAGATGAGGCAGCTGAGGATTCAGCGATATTCAGAGCCGCAGAGATCTCCTTCAGATACTTAGGCTTATAGGGGGAATTCCATAGAGCATTCACACAGTCACGCAGGGGCACCTCAGACATACACCAACGGGCAAAGTCGAAGTAACAGAGCCCCTCGTTCTCTACTACCACCATCTCATTCACCCTTGCACTATTCCATTCAAGGTTCGTCCCCAGCACATAACACTTCACTGTAATCTCAGTTTCGTCTTCAACGAAGGTGAGTTTGGCGTAGAACAGCTTCACCGCCACCACACACACAGATTTGTCTATCCGCAGAAAGTTTTCCCAGCCGTACTTAGTCAGCCACGTTGCTACTTGGCTCTAAGCCAGCTCGTCAACGTTGATGCTTCTTCCTCGGGCAACTCGCCGCTACTGAAGTTTCTCGTGGAGTTCCTTGGCACTCTCAGTCAGAAATTTGATGTCATCGGTGATTTCCTCCAGATTATCAGGGTTGAACTATTTTTGTCCTTCAGTATCACGGCTGGAATCTCGTTGGGGTGACTCGGTTTGAGCAGAAATATCTTTTTCTGGAGAGGCAGATTTCTCTCGAGAGACAGATTGATCAAGGGAAGAGGCATGAGATGGAATTGGGATTTTATCGATCTTAGTCTTTTTCTTCTTCGGTTTCGTAGGGGATTTCATGGATTTAGGACTAGTTTTTGACTTCGAACGGGTGGCTTTTGGAGAGAGTGGAGTCAGAGTAGCCTTTCGCTTCTTGTCGGAGTCAGATACGGCACCTTTTCTTTTCACCATGGTTGATATCGAAGAAATTAAAGGATGAAGATATGAAGTTAGGAGCTTATGGTTTGAATGGAATGGAGAGACAAGGAAGGGACGGTTATAAAGGCAAAGACTATCTTGGATAAGGATGGAAAGAAGTTATTAAGGGATGTTCTCGACAGGACATGTGTCAGATAAGGAAGGGATTTCAGAATTTTAATTTAAAAGTTTCTTTGTAGAGAAGGAACTGCCCGGAATTAACTAAAGATAAAAGGATATCTCGCGGAAATAGTGAAAGAAATAAGTAAAGATCAGAATTCAAAGAAAATATTGGCTGAAAATAGATTTTCACATAAATATCGAAGAAAATCTATTTAGAGAAAAAATAATCTACCCATGAGTGAAAGAAATAGGACAGATAAGGAAGGTAAAATAAAAAAAAAAAAAATTATTATGAGAATCAAGGAATAAAATCGAGGAGATTCTAAAGGATAAGATCAAGGAATTACTAAGGGCTAACATATCTAGTCAGCTTTGCTATTTGAGCTCAATAATTCCTAATAGGTCGCGTATATCACAGAGTCTACTCCCAATAAGGGGTTTCGTGAAGATATCAGCCAATTGATCATTAGTTTCTACGAAGTTCACGCTGATATTCCCTTTCTGAACATGATCTCGAACAAATAATGTTTCACCTTTATATGCTTAGTTCGAGAGTGGTGTACGGGATTCTTAGTGATACTAATGGCACTAGTATTATCACAGAAAATAGGAATTTGGTCGTACCTTAAACCGTAATCGCTCACGGTCTGTTTCATCCAAAGGATTCGCTGAGAACAACTTCCTATATATATTCTGCTTCGGTCGTGGATAGGGCCACGGCATTTTGTTGCCGACTGGACCAAGTTACAAGGGAATTCCCTAGTATTTGGCAAGTACCACTAGTACTTTTCCTATCTTCCCTAGTACCGGCGTAATCCGCGTTCGAGTATCCCATTAATGGGATCCCTTGGAATTTGGATACCAATACCAAAATTGATTGTTCCTTTCAAATATCTAAGTATCCGCTTGACTGCTGTGAAGTGAGATTCCCTAGGACTCGATTGATATCTAGAACATAGACCAGTAGCAAACATAATATCGGGTCTGCTTGCCGTAAGGTGGAGCAAACTTTCGATCATACCTCTATTCTTTGTTTGGTCAAATGGCGTACCTTGTTCGTCACTGTCAATTTTGGCGGTCTGATGCATAGGAGTGGGAAGTGCCCTAGAATCAGCCATTACGAAATTTTCAAGTAGTTCCTTCGTGTAGTTCGTTTGAGATATGAATGTTCCCGTAGTACGTGATTCCCTTCGCACTTTATAAACAGAGTGTTATCTATTGTTCCTGTTGTAAAGTCCATGTCTAGTAAAAACCTACTGTATCTTTCATACCATGCCCTAGGGGCCTGTTTTAACCCATATAAAGCTTTGTTTAATTTGAACACGTGATTTGAAAATTCTTCTTTTTCAAAACCTGGAGGTTGTTCGACACAGACTTCTTCATTTATAAAACCATTTAAAAATGCACTTTTCGCGTCCATTTGAAAAAGTTTAAATCTTTTAAAAGATGCATATGCAAGTAAAAATGCGCATTGACTCAAGCCTAGCTACATGTGCAAAGGTTTCTTGAAAATCTATACCTTCTTCTTGGGAACAACCTTTGGCAACTAACCTGGCCTTATTTCGTGTCACATTACCGTTCTCATCCAGCTTGTCGCGAAACACCCACTTTGTGCCTATTATGGACTTGTCGTTAGGTCTTTCACAAGAGTCCACACCTGGCTCTTTTCGAATTGTACTAGCTCTTCTTCCATGGCAATCACCCACGATTCATCGTCAAGAGCTTCATTTACTATCTTAGGTTCCATGGTTGATAACAGCACGTCATGTGATTCCTCAGCAATATCGTTTCGTGCAGTTGCTCTCGCTTTGATCCCTGAAGTGATATTCCCTATGACTTGTTCAGCGGGATCGCTGGAAGCATGTTTTGAAGTTTCTGCGCTGTTGTTCGTTTGAAGCATCAGGTTCCTTTGACTTAGTATCTAGTTCCATTGGAACTGTGTTCACTCCTTTGTTAGTAACATGTATATTTGCAGGAGACACAACTATACCTTCCTCAGTAGCATATGCGTTAGGAAATTCATCAAATGTAACATGCACAGATTCTTGAACAGTCTTCTTCCTATTATTAAACACTCTAAAAGCTTTCGAATGAAGGCTGTAACCTAGGAATATCACTTCATCTACCTTGGAATCGAATTTTCCTCTCTTAGCCCATCATTCAAAATGAAACATTTGCAGCCAAATACGTGGAAATATCCTATGTTAGGGGTTTTATCGTTCCAAAGTTCATAGGGAGTTCTCTTAATAATAGGTCTAAAGAAAATCCTATTCGCGACATAACATGCCGTACTAACAGCTTCGGCCCAAAAATGTTTTGGAGTATTATATTCGCTTAACATAGTCCTAGCCATTTCTTGTAGTACTCTATTTTTCCTCTCGACCACTCCGTTCTGTTGAGGCGTAACAGGGGCTGAAAGATTATGACTATAACCATTTTCATCACAAAAAGATGCAAAGGATTTACTATCAAATTCTAGACCGTTATCACTCCTAATCTTAACGGACCTTCATCTCTTTCTCATTTTCTAGCTTCTTAATCAGTGGTGCAAGATTATCTAAAGCATCACTTTTGTGCGCAAGAAATAAGACTCATGTGTACCTAGTATAGTCGTCTACGATAACGAAGGCATATCGTTTACCTCTCAATGACATAACCTGTACCAGACCAAAAAGGTCAAGATACAGTAGTTCCAGTGGTCTGGACGTAGATATCATATTCTTTGGTTTAAAGGACGTCTTAGTCTGTTTCCCCATTTGGCACGCTTTACAGATTCTGTCATTGGTGGCTTTCATATCTGGAATACCTCTCACCAATTCATTGCATGATATGTGAGACATCAGATGTTAGAATGTCCCAGACGTCTGTGCCATAACCATGTGATATCCTGCGTAACTGCTAGACACTTGACATTTTGGTTAGCAATATCGAGTGATGTAGTAAATGTGATTTCTTTCGTAATGTTCGAAATTAATGAAGGTGATTTTCGAGTGAGTCGATTTTAGGAGCAGGCCGAAAATAATATGGTCCGAGAGAGCTAGGGAGCCCAAAGAAATAAAATCAAGCAAAATAATAATTAAGGCCACACGAAATTAAAGGAGGCCCAATTTGATGTAACTAATAGATAAAGGAAAATGGTCCAAGAGGTTTAGTTTGGCCCAAATGAATTATATAATGAGATAAGGGTAAGTTTCCTTAATTCATGGGAACCCACGCCTAATGCCATGCCTTCACAAGATATTTATCCACCAAATAGTCATTTTGGTCAAACTAGAAAACGTGTAATTAGAACAAGAAAAGAAAAACTCCATTTATCAACCTTCAAAGTGACGAAGGGAGCAAAGGAGAATTTTGCAAGTTCAAGTCGATTTTCAACCAAGGAAAATAAGTATCAACGAGCTTAAGGAGGTAAAGATCATGTTAAGACTCATAAACCCTCCATAAGCTCACGTTTCCCTTTTAACCCTTTGAATGGTTGAATGCATTGTCGAATTTGAAGCATTGGGAGTGGCGAACCAAACCAAGAACCGTCCTTTTCGGCTAGTTCAACTGCACAAAAATTCGCCTAGCTAAAGTTGGAAGCAAGGTAGGTGTATTCTTCACCTACAACACATAAATAAGTTCACATTTTCAAACTTGGGTGTTTCGACAATTCAAGTTCGAATTTATGAACTTTGGTATATGTGATTTCGTTGCTTATTAGTTTCTATGTGTTAGTCGTAAGTTCTGAACCCAATATGTGCGTTTTTGGATGAATATTCAAGTTTATATGCTTAGAAGAAAATTATTAGTTGCTGGAATTATTTCGGGTAGAAGAATTGTGAATCGGGCGATTTGTTAAGTGTTAAGGGTGCTGTGTGGTGAAATCGGGTGAATTCAATAGGACTTCAAATCGATCAGTTAAAGATATATCAGACCAACTCCAATCGGTGCCTATTATCCTGCAAAAACAACGAAAAACACTCCAACCGATACCATTCCTATACCTAAAATGAGAATAATGTCATTTTCTCTCTCTTCCAAACCAAAATATACGTTTTCACTGTTCATTTACTTAAAAAGTTTCAAAGTCTTACAAATTCACCCACATAAATTTAAAATTATATTATCTTACCTAAATACTTTATTTAATATTTAAATTTCCAATGTTCACATACTCTAACGACCGTTTACTTTACAATTGGTTTCTTTTAATGGCTTAATGATGGTTTAAATTGTGTTGGTTTAATTGTTATTTATTTATATTCACATTGTTCATTGCCTTTTGTTTAACGCAATTTATCAACCGTTAGGCTTAATCATTGTATCAGTAATTTTATCACTTAATTGATTTTAAAAATAATTTTGTGATAGTAATTCGTAAATTTGTAAAATATTTTGGTAGTATTGAAAATTTGTAAAAGTTGGCGTGGAAGAGAATATTCTAAGAATATTCTTTTGAGTTTTAGTTTGAGTTTAATGGTTGGAGTAGAATTATTGTTTGATGTGATATTTACTGTATTTTGGGTTTGAGAATGAGTTTTTCGGTTGGAGATGGCCTCAGAGTGAATTTAGCAAACCAAGTACTTCCGAGTAGTCTAAAAAATCGGGTAGAATTAAGATCAAACTCCTACTTGCTACTGCCACGAAATCGGGTAAATTCAGCCAGAAATTAATCCAGCCTCTTCATATCGAGCGGAAACCATCAAATACTTCACCAAAAGTCGGGCAAGTCATACAGAAGAAGGCGGGCGATTTCAGCCACAACACGTGTCGAACTGTTAAGAAATCGCCGAGTTCCTAATCCAAATCGGGCAGAACCAAGTCTCTTGCGGAAATCGGGCGAAATCATAAACTCAAGCTGCTTCCAAATCGCCGAACGACCCTTTAAAAGAAATCGGGCGATTTCGTGAGCCCTCGGATGCTTCGTCGATTTGACCCACCCAGAATTCGAACCGAATCGGGCGATTTCCCCTTCAATTCGAGCGATTCCAGTAAGCCCTAAAATCGGACGATTCCAGTGAGCCCGAATCGGGCGTCTCCAAATACGAATTCATTTCAGCGTACCCTCCCAAAATCGCCCGATTCCTAGCGAGACTCCCAATCGGTAAGGTCCAATCTGAGCCTAGTCACAGCCGGGAAAACGAAGTCGCCGAGCTTGTCAGTTGAAGTCGGGCGACTTTAGCAACGGCCCAAATAAGGCGAGATCTTGGTGGTGATGATTTGCAGTGACGATGAGAATCTCCAAAGTCCTAGAGTTGACCATCTAGATGAGTGACCTGGGCCTTAGTATTAGTTGGGCTTAGCCAAAGTTTGGCCCATTCCCTTAGCTCATAATTAATTTCAAGGATGGGCTTTAGTTTAAGTTAGGCCCAATACTATGATGAAACAATTGTGAACAATAGGAATTAGAAGGTTTTCGATACTTGGGGTAGATACGAAATGTAATTATTATTACTAAATAAGTTTCGGGAAAAGGTGAAATCGCCGAACTCTCTCCTCAAATCGGGCGATTCAAGTTAAATCTAGTTTCGGGCGGAAACACCTTGCAACGACAATAATCGGGCGATTCGTCGAGCTCAATCCAAACCGTACGAATTTATTTCCCTTGATAAAAATTTGGCATGTTAACTTAGATTTAAAAACTTAGTTGGGCCTTAGTTTGACCTTTGGCCCATTTCTACGCTCAAGTCTATTCTAAACAATAGGAGTTAGAATACTTTAGAAACTTAAAAGCCATATGATCTGTGGTTATTGTTATTGCTACGAGAACTGAAATATGACATTTCTATGAGATGGTATGCCGTGCGCTTATTATTTTAATGTGATTTATATACATGTGCATTTCACGTCACGACATATCACGACAGGTGAGAGATGATGACCGCATGGGCGGTGACACCTTAAGGTGTCGAGTAAGTGGGGTAGAATGTGCCGATTTTGGCAGTCAGACTCGTGAGGAGTTGAGGTTTAGACTCGCAGGGCACCTGGTGGGAGAGGGGGTTAGCGTAACCCATCTACTCGGGATTGAGCCACCCGAGGTGCACACCACCGTATATATGATTTGGCTCAGGGACGGCAGATAGGGTTAGCGACACCTGTCTACCCGGGTTAGTTGTACGCTACTCGGGGTGCAAAACCGTCAGTGATGTGATTGAGATTGTGATTGCGGAATCATAGCGACCTGACAGGGCAGTTGCGTGATCGTCAAAACGCTGTCAGTGTACGCTACCGCTGGATATGTGATTGAGGAGTCATAGCAGCCTGACAGGGCAGTTGCGTGATCGTCAAAACGCTGTCAGGGTATGCTACCTCTTGAGATGGCTTGATGCCATTTGCGCGCGAGGTGCCGAGTCTAGCCTAGGGGCCCTGATATTGAGATAGAGCAGATTGTGGGAACGAGCGTGCATTGCATTATATCATGTGGTGAGGTGTCGGGATTTGGGGTGAGTGCACGCTGCATCTGCATGAATTCACCTACTGAGCGTCTCGCTCAGGCCTTTATGTGTTGTAGGTCCTGATGAGTCCGGCGTCGGCGAACGTCAAGACTAGGTTAGCGGCTGGTGGCAGTGACTCCACGGGCTTTTGAGGGCGAGAGCGGTACATGGATGCGACCTGTAGAGCGGCATTAGTTATTTTAATTTTTGGGGCTTCGGCCCATGTAAAGAACGCCTTTTTGTAAAATGCTATAATATTTTATATGTAAATTACTTATTTAAAAAGTTTTTAATAAATGGGCTTTCCGCGGCTTTCGTTGCGGAAATCCGCCAAATAATTTAATTAGAAAAGTATGGTCGTTACAGGTGGTATCAGAGCTTCGACTTTAGATTCTGAAGACTGTCCATGTACCGCCGCTCAAAAGTCGGGAGAACCAGCCTCGCCTGTATTTTCTAACACTTGGTAAGAAATAAGTAGTGACTAACACTTGCATGTGGTATTATGTAGTTGAGAATGCCGAGACCACGTAGAGAATATGCGGGTGAATCTAGTCGTGGGGCGAGATTTGAGTCCCCACCAGATGACGGTCGCTTCACTATCCAACAACTGACTGACCTTATCCGACAGCAATCGGATCAAATCAACGCCTTAATTCATCATCGAAGCTCTTCGGAGCGTCGTTCCTCCCCGCAACCTGAACAAGTTGAAATAATCGGGGAATGGTTCCGAAAACTAAATCCCCCAACATTTAGTGAAGCCATCAATCCTGCGGTGGCTGAAGATTGGATCGGCACCATCGAAGACATGTTCATCTATAGCCGGGTGCCAGATAACGAGAAAGTTCTCTGTGCCGTTTCCCTCCTTCGAGATAATGCACGCTACTGGTGAGCACGGTGAAAATTCTTGAAAGCCTGATGACAATGACATGGGATAGGTTTAAAGAGCTATTTTTCAATAAGTACTTCACTGCTCATGACCAGGAGCAGAGGATGTACGAGTTTATGAACCTTAAGCAAGGCAACATGCCTGTCGCGGAGTACATCCGCAAGTTTGAAGAATTATCGCGATTTGCTCCACATCTAATTTCAACCAACACGCTGAAGGTGACCCGATTCATTCAGGGACTTAAACCTGAAATTTATCGGGACCTGAGTATTGCGGGCGCACGACAGATGGAGTTCATGCAAGCGACTGAACGTGCCCTAATAGCCGAGCAAGCGGAGCGGGTAGTTGCGGAAGCTCAGGAAGCAAGGAAGAAAAGAGAGAACCCACAAAGTGAAATAGGAGGAGACAGAAAACGCCAGTTATTTGGCAAATGCCCGAACAATCGAGGGGATCAACAAGGCCAGCAAAATTGGCGGCCGAGGCCTAACCAGGGCCGGGGAATATTTCGAACGGGCCCCCAAATAACGCGCCCCAATGTCAGCAATGTGGAAGTTACCACTATGGAGCGTGTTTCGGAGCAAGACCAAATTTTGCGCCGCAATGCTTCCAGTGCGGAAAGGTGGGGCATTTGGCTAGAAACTGCCAGCAGGCCATGCCGAATCAACCCCTCATCCGACCTCCACCGGTCCCAGCTCGGGTGTTTACCCTGACGAATGAGGAGGTGGATGCCAACCCGGGTGCGGTGGCAGGTACGTTGAAATCCTATACGTGCCTACTTCAAACATGATCGATAGTCCTAAGGAACTAGTGAGGTTCCTACTTCCCGAGGGAGACGAATTGCACTCTCGGGAAAAGCAAACAGAAATAAAGTTGCTCAAATCTCATGCTCTTAAGACGCAGTAACACCTAGATTCGGGTTGCGAATCTTTCTCGCCTCTGTTAGACGAGAGAAATTTCCTCAGCCTTAACCGAAAAGGGTGCCAGTAAATTAATCGAAGCGCTGCTATACTTCCCAAAAATATTCCGAAATTACCCCTGATCTAATTGCTATCGAAGGCATGTTTCCTTCCTCATTAAGTATCCATTCCTCCGAAATACGATGATGGAGCTACCCTTCATTCTTTCAGCACAACCAGTCCAAAACCTATAGCATCGGAGTACAACCTACTCCCCGATCCTTATTGTATATCGGTAGTCGTATATTTTCGGCATCAGAGTGGCGCAGCGGAAGCGTAGTGAGTGCTCCTGATTCCAGATCCCTGCCTAAATCGAAGCTATAACTAGTTTCCTTAGCTCAACCTCAAGGCAATACGGGTTCGACCAACTTAGGTGAGCGTCATACGAGCCTTATCTTGAACCAATCGTCTAAACCCGCGATAAGAAGCGAGACCTTACCTTTGCCTCTATGACCTTGCCACCCTTCCTTCCACCTTACACAGAATGTCCATTTTTCTTGAGTTCCAATTATTGTATGAAAATCCACTTCCCAATCTCGAGGGATAAAGATTTGGCTATCCATAAGCCTCCTCCCTCGTGTCGAAAATTCCATCTAATCTATTTAGGCGAGATAAACTGTAACCCGACCGATGATAGATTCCTTCTAGTCCTTGTTGGTCATCATAAGACCCGAGTGTACTATCAAGAGGGAGAGAGATAGAGATGTAGTGTTTGCAATACCTAACAGTGAGTCGTCATCATCAACCAATGGTCGGGAATGATGCAAGTAGTCCTAAGTCGTCAGAGAGATTTTGCTGATCAAACAACGAACACTATTAGAATTTGCAAAAGACGATGTGGTACTTTAAGGATATTACCGATGAAGTGCGTGGAGATCTCGATACGAGAAGTGAAACGACTTCGGAATAAAGATACTCCGTTAGTCAAAATGCTATGGCGAAACAATCGATCGAAGAAGCCATGTGAGAGTGAGGGAATGATATTAAGAATAGATACCGGAGCTGTTCCCGACAGTCTAAATTTCGGGGACGAAATTTCTATAAGGGGGGGGGATGTAACACCCGTAAATTTTAATACGGGATTTCTTTCGTAATGTTCGAAATTAATGAAGGTGATTTTCGAGTGAGTCGATTTTAGGAGCAGGCCGAAAATAATATGGTCCGAGAGAGCTAGGGAGCCCAAAGAAAAATCAAGCAAATAATAATTAAGGCCACACGAAATTAAAGGAGGCCCAATTTGATGTAACTAATAGATAAGGAAAATGGTCCAAGAGGTTTAGTTTGGCCCAAATGAATTATATAATGAGATAAGGGTAAGTTTCCTTAATTCATGGGAACCCACGCCTAATGCCATGCCTTCACAAGATATTTATCCACCAAATAATCATTTTGGTCAAACTAGAAAACGTGTAATTAGAACAAGAAAAGAAAAACTCCATTTATCAACCTTCAAAGTGACGAAGGGAGCAAAGGAGAATTTTGCAAGTTCAAGTCGATTTTCAACCAAGGAAAATAAGTATCAACGAGCTTAAGGAGGTAAAGATCATGTTAAGACTCATAAACCCTCCATAAGCTCACGTTTCCCTTTTAACCCTTTGAATGGTTGAATGCATTGTCGAATTTGAAGCATTGGGAGTGGCGAACCAAACCAAGAACCGTCCTTTTCGGCTAGTTCAACTTCACAAAAATTCGCCTAGCTAAAGTTGGAAGCAAGGTAGGTGTATTCTTCACCTACAACACATAAATAAGTTCAAATTTTCAAACTTGGGTGTTTCGACCATTCAAGTTCGAATTTATGAACTTTGGTAAATGTGATTTCGTTGCTTATTAGTTTCTATGTGTTAGTCGTAAGTTCTGAACCCAATATGTGGGTTTTTGGATGAATATTCAAGTTTATATGCTTAGAAGAAAATTATTAGTTGCTGGAATTATTTCGGGTAGAAGAATTGTGAATCGGGCGATTTGTTAAGTGTTAAGTTAAGGGTGCTGTGTGGTGAAATCGGGTGAATTCAATAGGACTTCAAATCGATCAGTTAAAGATATATCAGAGTGAATTTAGCAACCCAAGTACTTCCGAGTAGTCTAAAAAATCGGGTAGAATTAAGATCAAACTCCTACTTGCTACTGCCACGAAATCGGGTAAATTCAGCCAGAAATTAATCCAGCCTCTTCATATCGAGCGGAAACCATCAAATACTTCACCAAAAGTCGGGCAAGTCATACAGAAGAAGGCGGGCGATTTCAGCCACAACACGTGTCGAACTGTTAAGAAATCGCCGAGTTCCTAATCCAAATCGGGCAGAACCAAGTCTCTTGCGGAAATCGGGCGAAATCATAAACTCAAGCTGCTTCCAAATCGCCGAACGACCCTTTAAAAGAAATCGGGCGATTTCGTGAGCCCTCGGATGCTTCGTCGATTTGACCCACCCAGAATTCGAACCAAATCGGGCGATTTCCCCTTCAATTCGAGCGATTCCAGTAAGCCCTAAAATCGGACGATTCCAGTGAGCCCGAATCGGGCGTCTCCAAATACGAATTCATTTCAGCGTACCCTCCCAAAATCGCCCGATTCCTAGCGAGACTCCCAATCGGTAAGGTCCAATCTGAGCCTAGTCACAGCCGGGAAAACGAAGTCGCCGAGCTTGTCAGTTGAAGTCGGGCGACTTTAGCAACGGCCCAAATAAGGCGAGATCTTGGTGGTGATGATTTGCAGTGACGATGAGAATCTCCAAAGTCCTAGAGTTGACCATCTAGATGAGTGACCTGGGCCTTAGTATTAGTTGGGCTTAGCCAAAGTTTGGCCCATTCCCTTAGCTCATAATTAATTTCAAGGATGGGCTTTAGTTTAAGTTAGGCCCAATACTATGATGAAACAATTGTGAACAATAGGAATTAGAAGGTTTTCGATACTTGGGGTAGATACGAAATGTAATTATTATTACTAAATAAGTTTCGGGAAAAGGTGAAATCGCCGAACTCTCTCCTCAAATCGGGCGATTCAAGTTAAATCTAGTTTCGGGCGGAAACACCTTGCAACGACAATAATCGGGCGATTCGTCGAGCTCAATCCAAACCGTACGAATTTATTTCCCTTGATAAAAATTTGGCATGTTAACTTAGATTTAAAAACTTAGTTGGGCCTTAGTTTGACCTTTGGCCCATTTCTACGCTTAAGTCTATTCTAAACAATAGGAGTTAGAATACTTTAGAAACTTAAAAGCCATATGATCTGTGGTTATTGTTATTGCTACGAGAACTGAAATATGACATTTCTATGAGATGGTATGCCGTGCGCTTATTATTTTAATGTGATTTATATACATGTGCATTTCACGTCACGACATATCACGACATGTGAGAGATGATGACCGCATGGGCGGTGACACCTTAAGGTGTCGCGTAAGTGGGGTAGAATGTGCCGATTGGCAGTCAGACTCGTGAGGAGTTGAGGTTTAGACTCGCAGGGCACCTGGTGGGAGAGGGGGTTAGCGACACCCATCTACTCGGGATTGAGCCACCCGAGGTGCACACCACCGTATATATGATTTGGCTCAGGGACGGCAGATAGGGTTAGCGACACCTGTCTACCCGGGTTAGTGGTACGCTACTCGGGGTGCAAAACCGTCAGTGATGTGATTGAGATTGTGATTGCGGAATCATAGCGACCTGACAGGGCAGTTGCGTGATCGTCAAAATGCTGTCAGTGTACGCTACCGCTGGATATGTGATTGAGGAGTCATAGCAGCCTGACAGGGTAGTTGCGTGATCGTCAAAACGCTGTCAGGGTATGCTACCTCTTGAGATGGCTTGATGCCATTTGCGCGCGAGGTGCCGAGTCTAGCCTAGGGGCCCTGATATTGAGATAGAGTAGATTGTGGGAACGAGCGTGCATTGCATTATATCATGTGGTGAGGTGTCGGGATTTGGGGTGAGTGCACGCTGCATCTGCATGAATTCACCTACTGAGCGTCTCGCTCAGGCCTTTATGTGTTGTAGGTCCTGATGAGTCCGGCGTCGGCGAACATCAAGACTAGGTTAGCGGCTGGTGGCGGTGACTCCACGGGCTTTTGAGGGCGAGAGCGGTACATGGATGCGACCTGTGGAGCGGCATTAGTTATTTTAATTTTTGGGGCTTCGGCCCATGTAAAGAACGCCTTTTTGTAAAATGCTATAATATTTTATATGTAAATTACTTATTTAAAAAGTTTTTAATAAATGGGCTTTCCACGGCTTTCGTTGCGGAAATCCGCCAAATAATTTAATTAGAAAAGTAGGGTCGTTACAGTACTCTTCTGTACTCTCACGTCATATGGGCCCTCGGCTTTCTATCTTACTATGCGCCATTTCATAGAGCTCTAAACCTCGTGGGATTCTTACATATGTGAAGGTTCACAACGAAATTCATGGTGATGTTATCCCATTTCCACTCAGGAATAGGTAACGGCTGTAACATTCCCGCTGGTCTTTGATGTTCGACCTTTATTTGTTGGCACATCAGATATTGGCTTACGTACATTGCTATATCTTTCTTCATGCCCGGCCACCAGTAGTTCTTCGCAGATCTCTGTACATCTTCGTGGCTCCAGGATGAACTGAGTATGTCGTGATGTCTGCTTCCGTCATTATCGTTCTTCGGAGTTCTACGTCGTCGGGCACGTACCGTGCAGTCGGTTCTTGAAATACAACCTTCCATCTTCCCGTACCATGAAATCCACTGCAGGTTGTTCCGTCTGTGCTTCTTTTTTCGTATAAAACTCATCTCCTTCTTGCGCCGTCTTAATTCGCTCTTGTGGGTTGCAAGGTTAAGGCCGCTAATTGCGTTTCGACTTCTCCTAGTTCTACAACCTCTACTTCCAGTAATTGTAGTTCAGCACTCACTGCCTTTCGACCTAATGCATCGGCCACCACGTTTGCCTTGCCTGGGTGGTAGTTAATAATGCAGTCGTAGTCCTTGACTAATTCCAACCACCGCCTCTGTCGCATGTTCAGCTCCTTTTGCATGAAGAAATACTTTAAGCTCTTGTGGTCCGTGTATATTTCACACCGCTCTCCATACAGATAATGTCTCCAAATCTTGGGAGCAAAGACCATCGCCGCGAGCTCTAGGTCGTGAGCTGGGTAATTCTTCTCCTACTCCTTCAGTTAACGAGAGGCATATACCACTATATTCCCGTTTTGCATTAGCACACACCCTAACCTGTTCTTCGACGCATCGCTATACACAGTAAATCCTCCAATTCCTGAAAGTATTGTGAGAACTAGGGCTGTCGTAAGCCGCTTCTTCAGTTCTTGGAAGCTCTGTTCGCATTCTGCGGTCCATTGGAACGACGTATTCTTCCTGGTCAGCCTTGTCAGTGTCGACGCGATCTTTGAAAAATCCTTAATGAATTTCCTATAATATCCTTCCAGACCGAGGAAACTTCGTACTTTCGTCACGTTTGTTGGTTGGGACCTACTACTAATGGCTTCTATTTTGCTCGGATCTACAGAAATTCCTGCTCCAGAGACTATATGCCCCAAGAAGGCGACTTGGTCTAGTCAGAACTCGCACTTCTTGAATTTGGCGTACAGTTGCTTTTCTCGTAGTACACTTAGAACTGTCCTTAGGTTCTGTTTGTGTTCCTCTTTCGTCTTTGAGTAGATTAGGATGTCGTCAATAAAGACGATGACAAACCTATCTAGGTACGGCTTGAACACTCGGTTCATTAGATCAATAAAAGCCACCGGCGCGTTAGTTAGCCCAGAAGGCATAACTAAGAACTCGTAGTGGCCGTAACGAGTACTAAAGGCCATCTTCGGAATATCTTCCTTCCGGATTTTCAACTGGCGATATCCCGAGCACAAATCGATCTTGGAAAAGGCGGTCGCGCCATGTAGTTGATCAAACAGATCATCTATCCTAGGAAGTTGGTACATGTTCTTGATCGTTAGCTTGTTCAGTTCTCGGTGGTCAATGCACAATTGCATAGATTCGTCCTTTTTTCTTACGAACAACACCGGCGCTCCCCAGGGAGACAAGCTCGGTTGGGTAAATCCTTTTTGTATTAGTTCGTCCAGCTGTTCTTTCAATTCCTTCAACTCAGTCGGTGCTAGCCGGTAGGGAGCGTTAGATACCGGTGCCGCTCCAGGCACCAGGACTATGGTGAATTCAATCTTCCTATCGGGCGGTAACCCCGGTAATTCCTCTGGAAACACATCGGGGGAGTCCCTAACTACTGGCACTTTCTCAAATTTTCGGGAGGGGCTTTCTTCCGATTTCATTGCGAATGCCAGTTGCGCTTCGCATCCCGCTTTGGTCAGTCGTTGGACTTTTAGCGCCGATATTCTAGAAATATTTGTCCCTTTGCTCGTTCCCACGAACGTAAGGGTTTCATTTCCTTCCATATTGAACGTGACTATCTTACGATGGCAGTCTATAACGGCTCCGTACTTTGATAGCTAGCCCATCCCGAGGATTACCTCGTAATCATTCATTGGGATTATTATTAGGTCTATGGGTAGTTCCTTGTCCCCGACTAACACGGGGCAATATCATAATATTTGGTTAGTTCGGGTTGGGTTCCCATTTGGAACGGTTACACTATACTCGCACTCAGCTTGGTGAGGCGTCACTCCTACCCTCGTGACATACTTAGTGGATGCGAATGAGTGCGTCGCTCCTGAATCGATTAGGGCACATGTGGGAGTTTGATGGATGAGGACGGTACATGTCACTACCGCCAGGTTATTTTCTGCTTCCTCGGATGTGATCGTGTAAACTCGGGTCGGTACCATCAGTGGTTTTGCCTTATTTCCCGCTTGACTTCCGGATGCATTCTCCGGGCATGCCTTGAGATAGTGGCCCGTCTTGCCACATTGAAACAGGTTGCGTTCTAGGAATAACAGACCCCGGTATGCCGTCGTGTACATTTTGGGCATACTGGTAGGTTCAGTTGGGGTCTACCCTAATTTGGGTTGGGCCGTTGGGGTGGTCTTGGTTGGTTCTGAAAATTCTGTTTCCCACCCTTGGAGATAAATTGCACTTCTGGTTGCCTCCGCTCCATTGTGGCCCTTGTACGAACTTTCGTTTAGCTTCTTGGGCGCAGACAATTCTAGCCTCGGCTTGCTCCGCCACTTGGGCGTACGTGGCTCCTTGTATTCCAGCCATACTTACATCTCTATACAGCTCCGGCTTTAATCCCTCCATGAATCACTCGATCTTAAGTGTATCCGTGCTTACCATGTGGGCGGCGAATCTTGATAGCTATTCGAACTTCTTGATATACTCCGCCATCGTCATTGCCCATTGGCGGAGATTGATGAATTCGTTTATCCTCGGACGGGGGCGGAGTAATACTTCCCTCGGAAAAGTTCTTTAAACCGGTCCCAGCTGGGTTTTTGATGGCTGACATAGTGTCCCACCAATGTCCTGCGCTCCCCCTCAGTAGGTAGACATCGCACATGACTTTCTCCGTTTCCGGGGTACGGCTGTGCTGGAACATATTTTCCAGAGTCCTGAGCCAGTCTTCGGCCGAAGTAGGGTCAATGGCATCCTCGAATAATGGGAGGGGGGGGGTTAAGTTTTCAGAATCTCTCCCCGACCATATCAATTCTTTCGGCCGGGGGAGGTGTGTTAGCCGATTGTCCTCCAGCATTTTGCAGTTGGATAAGCTGTTGGATTTGGGCCGACTGTTGACGGACCAATTCCGTGAGCTACAAGATGGTAGCATCCCGACTATCGGTAGGGTTAGTAGTATCCCGACCTTGATCCGATTCCCTACTGCCCTCACCCGTAAGTCTTACCATTGCTTCGATCTATCTTGATAATTCCTAAGGCCAATAAATTATTCTATACAGAAAATTTACAGAACACAATACTTACAAGCAATGCCGCTTCCGTGCTTTTGAGTGTGTGTGCATGGACTGCAGGACCTGTGACCGAAGCTCTGATACCACTCCTGTCACGACCACAAACCTCGCTACGTATTTTGTCTTAGTCCTATGTGTGTTGCATTGATATGGATGAATGGGCGTAAAAAGAACTTTTTTTTTTCATTTACATAATGGAAGTCGTACATACAAGTCAAATGAAATACATAATGTTCCCACGTTCATGCTAGTTTCGCACGAGATGCGTGTACATGCACAGCAAAATAACTCTTATGCGCCCGACCTCACAGGTCGTCATCCATGCACACTCCCACCTCAAAAGCACCTGGAAGCTCCAAAAGATTGGCCTTGCATCCTAGACAATCACGTACCGTGATCGCTGGTACCTACAACACGTAACGTAAGGAATGAGCCGCCGTGGCTCAGTAACCAGAAATGATGCATGTATGCACGTGTCCTAAATCGCGACGACAATCCACGTCGATGCCTTTTAGCGCTCTTACTCTTTTGTACTCTCACGTCATATGGGCCCTCGACTTTCTATCTTACTATGCGCCATTTCATAGAGCTCTAATCCTCATGGGATTCTTACATACGTGAAGGTTCACACATGAGAGGTTACCCGAGGGCACCTTTCCTGTCCCAGTGTGGCCTATCACGCAGACGCTTCTCACTGGTAGCCAACACCGATGTCGCTAACTCCAGAGGTTCCCTCTGTGTAGCGCATGCCTCGGGTCGCATCCTCCAGGTAGCATCTCCCGCTACGGGGTATTCCCCTACCTATCATGTCAGGTAATTTGGCTTCGTAACGCCGTCGTCGCATAGAAGAGCCGTGACTCATCATTGAGTCGACAACAGACGCCGATATCGACAAATATCCATCGCACACAGGCGATCTTATAATGTGCATGCTCACATGCCTGCCTCTCATTCTATTCATGCACGCTCGTGCTCGTGCCACGTTCATGTGTGTGTGTGACATCATGCGTAATTACTAAATTACGTCATACGAGATTCATGTAAAGGCACAGAAGCACGAAATCATATAAGTCATGCGCAGGTAAGTTACGTGTGGTAGTTGAATTTCTACTTACCTGTCGTCCAAGCTTAACTAGCTTACTTCACTCGTGAGGCCTCTACCGTTCGACCCTTTAAATAGAAGGGTTGGAGTATTAGTACGTTATCAACCTAAGCTCATTGTATCGAGATAATTAGTTTTCATCAAATTAACAATTTAGACCATGCTAGTTCGCTAAGACTCCACGTTACTCGATTTGCCTCACTAAGTTTTCTAAGCCATTGGGTTTCTATTCTAAGTCATGTTAGAATTTAATTTCGATCCTAACTATACATCTCGGCGAAAGTTGGTAACTACTTGAATTGGACTCACCCGATTTGTAACATCTCCAAATCGTCCGATTCTTTTTTTGGGAAACATTCACTAATATTAAAAAAGAAACAGGAGTACAGAGGGAAGCGTACATGATAACGCACACGACGCAACAAGCAGAAGCAAACCGACCTGACAGCACATCGACAAAACCGACGCAGCCCAGACACCTACCAGGTCCCAACAATACCCAAGTCGTACAGACAATGAAACACAATGACACGAGAAGCAATCAACTGCATCATAAGCAGAGGCAACGAAGGTGTACAAATCCACAAACAATCAATAGGACCCTGGCACCGGATATAGTGCCAGCAGGGCGCTCGGGAGATGTGCAGGAGAGGTGCAAGCGCACAGCCGAGGAAACTCAAAAAGAGGAAGTCCAGCGGAATGAGGGGTGAATCCGCAAGTTAGGTCGGGGGAGGGCAGAGACTAAGCGCCAATTCCTGTTTCTTAACCTGAGACGAGCTAAGGCCACCAAAAGAGGCACGACCACCGCGCGGGTAGGAGGAACCCACCGCGAGTCCCTACACACGGCAGCCCAAGCCTGCGCGAGACAAGACGACAGAAAAAAGAGACAAGAGAACCAAGAAAGAGGGAAAAGCGCGGGAGAAAAGGAAAAAGATAGAGAGTGGGGACTGCCCTAGGCTCCAGTGGGTCGCATCCCAGCACAGCCCACAGCACCACCATGAAAGCGAACAGAAGCAAACGCAACTCGAGTCCTGAGAGCCAAAAAAACACAAACATCCAAGCAAACACCCACCCTACCAAGCTATACGCCACATCCGCTTAAGAGGACAACATTGTAATGCATAGTTAGAAGGGAGGGTAGAGAGACGTAAGCAAAGTAGCGATTCAACATTAGCAATAATGTGACCTGGCTGGCGTTGCCTTCCATCGTGCCATATTCTGTTCCGCTCCATCCACAGGTGGTACACCAACGAGGTCAGAACATGTCGCGGGCCAAGCTTAGCTAAGTGTTTGCCCCTCCAACGTCTAGCCGCCCACCTAATGCCGGCGGTCCAGTCCCCGACCGGCCAGCCCATGTGTAGTTTACGACAAAGCAGTCGTAGGCAGCGTCTGGAGAAAGGACAGTCGAAGAACAAGTGTCTAGTCGTCCGATTCAGTTTTCCATATTATACATTCGCCCGATTAGGTCTTGAATCTCATGAATTTCGCACGATTGAAGCTTTGCATGGGATCCACTTTCGCCCGATTCATCACGCCCTAAAATCGGTTTCGCCGTTTTGTTCATGCATGGCATCGCCCGGTTGGAGTTTCGCTGCGCATCGACGTCATCATCTCGTCATCCTGGTTTCGCCCGATTTGTGCAGGTGTGAGAGTGTGAGTTTCGCCATGTGCTTTCGTCATTATGATGTCACCTTCATCTCGCCCGACTCCATGCATGCCATGAGGGTTTCGCCCGATTCTAGTTTCGACCGATTTAAGCAGTGGAATTGGGTTTCGTCGCGTTTTGTCGTTAGCATATCGTCACCTCAATTTGCCCGAATCCGTGCATAGTGGGAGCCGACTTTCGATCGATTGCATGTGGCATGGGGTGGGTTTCGACCGATTCTAGTACATTGAGGTTAGTTTCGGTCGAAACTCATGGATCGCCCGCTTTACTTAGCTTGTTAGTTTGATTTGATCGAAAGTCATATGATCATGTTCTAGTGTCGCTCAAATGTACTTGTTAGTCTGTTCGGAGTCATGATAGTCCCCTCCTTCCAGCGCTTGTTGCGTGCCTGCCAAATATGATAAACCAATGAGCCAAGGACATGACGATAAGCAACCTGTAAGAGATGTTGCCCACGCCATCGCACCGCAGGCCACTGTATACCCCTTCGCCAGTCCCGATATGGCCACGCCCACCTGATCTTCCGTCGCAAAATCCGAGCATGGTCTCGTGAGAATCGACAGTCAAACAAGAGATGCTGAATAGTCTCAAAATGCAACGCGTCACAGAGAACACACGCAGGGGTACCAGCGAATATGCCAAAAATTCAACGTTCATCCACCCAAAACTAAGTCATACCTTGCTCTTCCCAAAAATTTAGAGTTCTAAGGTTTTCTTCAACCCCTAACACGCCAGATGCTAGCTTAAGATCATCTCATGCTAAAGTGAAACTCTAGGATAAGTTAGACTAACCCAATACCTAGCTAATCTCAAATAAACCCTCGATTATGGTTTCGCACTCAATCTTAGGATTTTCGTGTCTTGCTTTTTTTTTGGAGTAAAGGTCATTAATAACATAAAGAGTTCAAGAGGTACAGTCGCGGACTTGAATATTCAAGCCGCACCACACGAACCAATTCCCAAACCAAAGGAAAAGAAACCACAAACAACAGACAACAGAAAGCATAAGCAGACAACGAGCACAAACGGCCCAAGACAAGGCAGCAGGCTGCTGGCCGCAGGCCGCAAGCCACAAGTGCCCCGCTACCAAGCGATGCGCCAGAGACGTCGCAGCCCATGGAATTGCAGCTCGTACTTAGTACCATGCCCAAGATCTGATTGATGACAGCCTCGGGAGAACGCTGGGTGCTTTCGTGCCATCTGCGATTTTGCTCTGCCCAAATGTGGTAGATAAGCGAAGAGAGAAACGCCGATACGCCTGGTGGTGAAGGTGGTTACCACTCCATTTAGCAGACGCCTAGCAGATACCAACCTGCCAGTCACGATAAGGCCACGCAAACCTCACCTTCTGGCAGAGCAAACGCCTGCACTGAACAGAGAGGTACAATCGAAAAAGACGTGATTAATAGTTTCGAGCCCACACGTAACGCACAGAAGGCACGCGGTGGAGTTCGCGCGTGAAGCTATCCAGGCGTTATCCCTCGTGGCTAATCGTCTACTGATGGCGAGCCATAGGATGAAGTCATGCTGAAGGACGCTAACGATACCCTTAAAGAGCTCGGCCCAGTGGATCGAGGACGTCGAGGACGAAGATTGTCCTTCACGGTGCGCGCATTATAGCGACCATTTCCACCGATAGGTATTACGTTCGGTCGGTATTACGTTCGGTCGGGTAGACAGGCGGGAGCTGTCCCCGCAGTGGTTTGGGCAGGCCATTTCCACCCGTTCTGGCCAATAACCGCGCTTAACCGAGAATCGTGGGGAAGCCTCATGGCGATTGGTCCCCGAGGGAAACGCTCAATGAGAGGCAGTTCCTCTAGCCATGGGTCCTGCCAAAGTTGAAAACTCAGCCCATTTCCAATACGAAACTCGATAAAGGATCTTAAAAGCGTGCGGAGACAGAAGAGTTTCTTCCAACTCTAAGCGTGCGGAGACGGAAGAGTAGTCAGTCGAGTGTTCCACACCTCTAGGGCAAGTTAGACTAACCCAACACCTAGCTAATCTCAAAGAAACCGTCGATTATGGTTTCGCACTCAATCTTAGGGTTTTGGTGTCTTTCTTACACTTAATTTCCTAAGCTTCGTGGCTTTCATGAGATTATGCCTCTAGAAAATCCTTAATTACGAAAATTACAAGGCTTAGGGATAATACTTCACTTACTCAAATTCCTAGCTAGCTTGAGGGCGAAATTTTTGAGTTTCCTTCGATCTCTTTCTTTCTTCTTCTCCCAAACTCTCGATAATTTCTCTTTAGTGGGGTTATGGGGTTGAAAAGTTTGGATTAGATAGATATTAAGCAAGGAACAAGGTGATGGGACTTTGTGGCTTGGGTTTTCCTTGTTTTAAAGAAGGTTTGTCTCTAAGTTTCAACGTAATTCAGTTTGGGCCTAAGTTTTGAGTTTAGCCCAATGTACCAATTCATAGTCCAATGAAAATCCTAGCCCAAATCCACATTTAACTCTTTTCACTATCTCTTTTCCCTTATTCTTCTTGTTTTCGAAAATCCCTTACAATAAATTAGGGGTCATCATAAACACATAATTAATAGCATAGAATTGCACGTAATTCTCATAACAACATGGGCACGAAATTCATAGTCACGTAAACATATACCATGCACGCAATTTAGCATATAATCCCTTAGGTCATAAAGGAAATTTATTGGCCAACTTAGTTTGTGGGGACTCGGGTCCTACAGTTACTGTCTATCTGCTCTGCATTTTAATATTTTCAAGGCTAAATTGCATATAACCCCATGTGGTTATAGCGAAAAGCGTAAAAACCCCAATGCACTTTTTATTATCCGAAACACCCTTGTAGTTTCCTAAACTTCGGGCTGCACTTTGGCCCGAGATCATCCTACACGCGCTCGAAATGCGTCTGTGACTCGCTTTTGCAACGGGTTTCATCGGTAAATGTCGAAAATAACCTCGACCACTGTCTTCTTAAACCTTCATCGCTTTTTCATCTGAATTTAGCTCTACTCCAAAATTAGTGTTCTACTTTGGGTGTTTCAATTCGTTCTTCCAACGAGTATCAATTTTGGCGTGTTGCAATTCGTTCTTGCGACAGGTTCTGCTGCGATGCGTCTAGGTAAGTAACTTGATTATTCTGGTTTGGGTTAAAGTCGAAATTTGCGACAGGTTCTGCTGTGGTTCATGTGCTCTGATTATGTTGCTTGTATGCTTCAACTGCTTCTGTTGTGGTTCATATCCGATTATGTTTAATGTATGCTTCTTTCAACCCCTTACGTTTGGATTATATAACGTGTAGAATGTCTTCTACATCGACGAATTCTGTCAGAAGGGAATTGAGGGACCTGAGATACAAAATCCCCAAATGCAAATGTGGTAGAGCTTGTGAGATTAAAGTTGTTGGTCCTACCAAATCCACCGAAGGTAAACTATTCTGTATTTGCAAGGGTAATTCTTGTATTTGCAAGGGTAAACTATTCTGTATTTGCAAGGGTAATCCACCTCAAGATGACACCCCTATATACGACACTTACACGGGACATCAGTCCGTCGACAGTTGTGGGATGCACGCACAGCATATCGGCGACTTGATTTCTACACGTGATGACTTCGAGAAGAGAATTGAGTCGATCGAAAAAATGGAAAAGCTTTTGAAGATTAGCTTCGCCACTGTTGTGATGCTTGTGTTTTGTTCTTCAAGTAGTAAGTGTTTGTGGCGTCTTAAGTGGTAGATTTGTCTTCTGATTTCTTGTTGTATTATTGTTTTGTGTATTGGTGAACTATGTAGTTGAACTTGTATTAGAACTGATTTGTCTGTATGGAGCTGTTTTGGAACTTTTTGAGCTGTCTGATTGTACCCAATTGCAGCATTACACTAATTGCATGTCTGATTTCTACAGTTATGTTTTGTTGTATGTTGTCTGATTGAAACCATAATTCAACCATACACTAACAGCATTACAAGTACCTAATTGCATAACAAAAAAGACCAAAAGTACCACAAACATATCACAAGTACCAATACCATGTCATAACAAAATAGGCCAAAAGAAAGCAGTTTGATTGTCATAGCAGCATCATAAGAAGTACCTAAATGCACACAATCCGATAACACACGCCAAAAGAAGTACCAAAACATGTCATATCACTAATTCGCCTTGTCTTTTGGATGTCCTTTTGATTTACTTCTTGTGAGCATGTGAGATGCCTTTCTTGGCTCCCCAGGAAAAATCTATCCTTATCAATACCCCTGAATAACACCCTAATCCCCCCAAAATACTCACCATATGAAGCAATTCGAACCTCCCATCAATCCATAGGTAGATATTGCAGTAGGAATTTTCCATATTTCCCTCAGACGCACTTCTATAGATTTGACGGACTCAGGCGTGAATGACCCAGCGATTCTTGTAAACGATTCCGGCGTGCAAGACCCAGCGATTCCACACAGTATTCAGGCGTGTATAGAGTACTGTTGGAGGGAGGGGCTTGGGTTGGAAATTAGGTTTCGCGCTCTCAGTGAAAGGGATTTTTCATGTCGTGAAGTTAAATTAACGGGGTTAAAATGGGAATTGAACATTTTTCCTGACTGTTAGACCTAATTTGACTGGAAGGGGATCGTGTGCGGAGTTATACAAACCACGAGGGAGTTCCATGCATTTTAAAAAGCACAGGGGTTTTTTATGCTTTTCGCTATAACCACATGGGGGTTATGTGCAATTTAGCCTATTTTCAATTATGTGTGTGTATGTTAGTTTACTTTTCTCATTCTTGTTTTAGTGTATTTTTTCAAATAAATTTCTTTTTTTTTTAAGTAAGCCGCTGTGGAGCCAATGCTGATGGCACTACATCGAGGGGGAGAAATGTTATATCCATGCATCGAGGGGGACTATAACAAATTTTCAGATTCTTGATAGGCATTTTTTAGGGGGAGTATAGCAAATTTTCAGATTCTCGATAGGCATTTTATTTAGGGGGAGTTCATTAAAAACATTCCAAATTTTGAGGGGGAGTAAGTGTTTTTCGCAAACTGATTTCTCAACGATTCATAATTTTTTTCTTTCAAAATGCGAAGAATACAAATACGTAGGACTCTCAAAATTCATACAATACTCCAAGAATACATAAAACACTTATATTACGCAAATTACTCTCAAAAGCTAGTACGCCCTGTAAGGACCCAAAACAGAATAGCGAGTAAAGCGACGAATAAGCACAAAAGAAGAAAAAACTCAAATTCAAGCATATTCAAATTGTGCTCAAAATTACGCCATAACTCTGCCCGTTCTTTGGCCTTAATTTCTTCGTCTTGCCTCTGCCAATTCATTGGTGTGACGATAACGCGAAACACAAAACACAAGATGAGAAATTTGTTGATCTATGGTGTTATGGTGAGGTTAGAGTCATGTCAATTTATAGGCATAAATCGAACAACAACGTCATTTATTGTCCCGACATAGAGACGAATTTTTTACTTGAAGGTTTAGCGCCGCGAAAGAAAGTGATGCTTTTTTCGTCGATTATCAGATTTTGCTTCAGCTAAACGATCTTGAAACTTGTGGATTTAGTACTTATTAGGATGTTTGATCGAGTCAAATTAATGTTATAGGGCTGAATATTTAATTGTGTATTAGATCAGTTGAAAATTTTCATATTTATCAGTTTAAGGGAGATTTGCGAACATGGATTTGTTTCTTTTGCTCAAATTTTTATTCGCGGACCTGCTCCAATTATTTCAATTCTTCAGTTTGCGAACTCAAATTCCCCGGCCCCTTGGATTTTCATGTAGTGAATTTTGTCAGGGCCGTTCATTAAAATCACATACACAGGCCCACTAAGGTCACTTTATTTTTTCTTTTTCATCTCCAATTCGCGAACTATAACTTAGATCGTGAAGTCCAGCACTTCTGTTAACATCTCTGATTCGCGAACCAGACTTCACGAAGACACTCTTGTTTCAATTCGTGAATCCTCTCAAATGTTGACTAGTCAAACCGTAAATACCTTGTTCGCGAACTACACTTCACAATTCTGTTTTCATTCGACTCACGAATCCTCTGTGGGCCTTCTACTAAAAATTTTCGCGGCCCAAATTTTTGACCTTTCGGCCCGCGAAACTTACTTAACCTATTTCACGAACTTCCAACTCCTGAAGCTCTCTCTATCGCAAAGCAGATCGAACTCATCAAACCTCGTCAGATTCATCGTTCTCGTTGCTTTGCAGTGTTTGTCCACTCTAAATCTCACTCACACACTCACCAATCTCATAGTGGTAAGAAACAAAGTCTCTAACCCTTTATCAGCTTTTTTAATTTGATTTTTGCAGAGTTCGATTTATCAGGGCAACAGGGCCCTTCGTGTGTAGCTTTGGAGAAATTAATCTGATAGGGCATTCAAGTTTAGAGTTATTATTGAAAATTTTTCGTCGTCTCTAACTTTGGATTTCGATTCTTGAGTTTGTATGTTTCAATGACGTTTCATTGGAAAAGAAATTAGGGTTTGAGATAGTTTTAAGAAAATTACTTTTTGATCTTGCAAGTTATACTTTGCGAATTCAAAACATGTTTCGCGAGTCCAATTTGAGAAACCATCACATTGGATATGCCTTCACAGCATCGGTCCAAGTTCCTACTGTCTATCTTCAACAATTTTGGGGGACAATGACGACCAAAACTGCTCAGGACAATGGCACCTACTATGAGACCTGAATTGCAAACGAGACTGTCAGCATCACCAAAGAACTAATTTGAAGCATCATCCGGCTTCCAAATCAACCACAGTACGAACCTGAGGCATCTAAGGACGAGCACATCGTCGACATGAAGAAAATGGGATACTACACTTCAATCGAGTTCGTCTCCCACTTTCAGCAGTCAATGATACCACATCCCTGGCGGACTCTCTTTGCAATCGTCAACAAGTGCTTCTCACCAAAGCACTCAGGCCATGATAGCTGCACACATCAATATTCTTCGCACCTTCCATGGGATCGTCTTCCGGAAAAATTATGAATAAGCCAAGTTGATCATGTTGGACTAGACGATCAAGTTACGCAGCGAACGAAGTCAAAATCCAAGAAGCCATTGAACCCTATCCCCGGTGGTTCTCACTAATGATCTCCACCACTTTATGTCTACAACACCGGGGATACCACCTCGACCAGAAGAAGAAAACTACACCCGCCCAAACTCAAATTTCTTCAGAAAGGGAAGATCGATGAGAAGTACTTGCGCACAGCTTTGCTAATTCTACACGAGTTATTAACCCTACCTAGCCCAGACAACATAGAAGCCTACTGTAAGAAATATAACGTACCCCCACCCCATGACTCCGGAGAACCCATCCGAGTCTAACCAAGGGGTTAGTGAGAGAGAGATAGAAGAGACGAAGGACACCACAGAAACATCGACAACCCTTCAATAACCCCAACCGACCCAACAACAAACTATCCCTGAACAACCAAGCGAAGAACGACAACAAGCTGAGCAGATCGAACAACCGCAAATAGTCGTTCCCGAGATTACAACATCCGAAACCTCTCACCCAGAAAAGGCCGAGTCACCTCCTAGGATAGAAGACGCCGACCATGACCCAACGACGCAAGCACAACTCGAACCCGACCATTCACTTGCCTTCCAACAGACAAGTGTCTCAAAATCCACAGACCCCCCCCCCCAACCAAATCACAGACAGTTCAGCTCCTCTGTCCACTCGACTAGAAATATATCTATTCCCACGACACAGCCCCAGTCTCAGCCTGTGGAACAGGCCTCAACACCCATAGAAGAGCAAATTGAAGCTCTTCGGGGATTGGAAGGAAGTCTCACAGATATGGATGATCTCAGCAGCTCCCCATATGAGAGCCACCGTACAGAACCCAGTTCTGGACGTGTCCTAACAGAAAGTGACCCCGGTGAAAGCTCCAGACAAGCTCGTCTTCCTAACAAGGCCATAACGACACGAGCACCATCTCCTAAAGACGCGTCGCAAGGAGAGGTCGGAAGACCCAAGGAAACTGAAGTCCCATGGACTTCTGTTGATGAAGGCCACCCTGAATCTACCAGGGCACTAACGGCTAACCCTACTGGTGCCGGAGCACCTTCAGCAACTCCTACAGGTGTGACGACGGCCTACTTGGAGAATTACCAAACCACGGGTTCGAGGACTTATTAGGGATGTCATCCAAACCAGCTCAACAGACAAAGGAAAGGCACCCTTGGTGGAACAATCGTCGTTGCAACCGCGCGTCCTTTCTTTACCGCCACGAATAACAAGTCAACCTGATCCATACACCAATGCCCTTACTCCAGCTCTTCGACGTAGGAATCTCTATACTCCTTCAACTCGACAATCAGCGAACTCTAGATGAAGAAGAACTGTACTGAAAGCTGATTGCGGGTGGAGTTATACCTCAACCGTATACATGCCGTCAAAAAGGCCCCAGCAAGAAGCGTCGTCATGACGATCCTGATGACCAGGATCGTCCTGAGGGGGAGAATAAGAGGCCGACAATCAAGTCTCCGGTCATTCGCGGCAGACGAGGACGAGGACACGGAGGTCAAACTCGTGGAGGCAGTTCCTCCCGATCATCCAATCCACCACCGCCACCAAGGTCCTCCATAGGAAGACAAGCCACGACAGGGCCGAACCAGACAACTTCCCTTGGCGAAGTCGAGTCTATTCCCTCGAGGATCTCCACCCAACTAGTCCAAACAACTACAAACCCTCGTCCCAAAGATCCTCATGTATATACGACAAATACATCTTAGAGGAGGACTTGATGTGAACGAGTCCAATCAGAAGCATGCTAAGTTGAAGATTCAAATACCAACCGGGCCTGTAACAAGATCTCGAGCAAAGAACTTCAAAGAAAAACTTACGCTCATATTAAAGGTTCTTGAAGAAGAGAAGATCATGTTCATAGCAACTCAGAATAAAGAGGGTCAGAATATAAATTTCAAGAACTTGATCGGGGCAGAAATGACAAATTTGGAAAGTTTAGGGACTAAAGTGCAGTTATTGAAGAATTGAAGGACCAAGATGAAATTTTCGTCCTTGGACCAGATCTGAACGAGATTTGCAAGCTTTTCATATTCAAACTAATTAAATATTTACTTAGTAAGATTCTCCTAGATTTTCCTTAAATATCTATTAGTTTGTTATTATTCTATTTCTATATTTAGTCATATCCTACTAGTATAAATAGGTCTTGTTTCTCATTAGAGAGAACCACTTTGATATATATAATTTTGAGTTTTCTTTACTGAATATCTTCGAGTCTTTGTTACTCTTTCGTTCGACGTTCGAACGCGTCTATCTCTTGCAAAAGCAGTGCGTTGTGAGAATAGATCTGAGACTTATCGTACGGCTTTACACATACGTTCGTGGCGTCTTTCAATCCATCAAGTGTTCCCTACGTTGCGATCGACGCTGTGCGACTTTGGGATTCAGGGTCTCGGGTGAAAATAGATCGGGGTTTCTTATCAAGTGGTATCAGAGCCTAATCCACGCTTGGTTCGTTATCTAAGTTCGTTGAAGAAATCAAGACGGTGCAACATCAACCTTTTGCGTACAAAATCAGGGGTTTCTTCGTTCTTTATATTCTATTTTCTTCTCGTTCTTAAAAAAACTGCAAAAAAAAAATAAAATTTCTGCAAAAAAAAAATTCTTCGAAAAAAATCTGCAAAAAAAGGAAAAAAGACAAATTCTGCGAAAAAAGAATATATATATATATATATTGCAGCTTCGACTGTCAAGGTCTATTTTCTTCAACGTGTTGCCAAGCACGAGTGGACGAATTCGATCAGGAAGACAAGAAGAGACTTTAAGGTCTACCGAGTGAGCATATTTGTTGAGTAAAAAAAAGTGAGGGAGAGACAAAAAAAAAAGAAATAAAAAAAAGAAGAAAAAAAAGACGAAAAAAAGAAAAAAATAAATAAATAAAGAAAAGATAAAAAAAGAAAAAAAAAATCAGACACTATGTCAGACGGTTCCAAATCTTACAATAACGACATCGCCAATCCAAGTAATCGATTATTCGTGGAAGCAATCACCGCCCAGATGCAGCGAATGATGCAACAACAACTTGAGGCGATAAACGAGCGGATAGATCAAGTCGAGGCAGCCGCACAACATAATCGCAATGGATCTCGTCGAGCACGTGACTACAGAGAGGAAACTCACTTATTCTCTAACGATGATCCCGAGCGTGATCGTGATGACAGTGGAGGCATAAAACAGAAGATCCCAACGTTTCAGGGCAAGAGTGATCCATAGGCGTATTTCGAATGGGAGACCAAGACCCCAATTCATCTTCAACTGCCACAACTATACGGAGCGCAGAAAGGTAACCTTAGCCGCGGCTGAATTTACTGACTATGCGGTTGTTTGGTGGACCATTTATCGATGACGAGGAGGCGAGCTGGTGAGCGTGCGGTCGAGACATGGGAGGAAATGAATGTTATAATGCGTAGTATGTGCCGCCTCACTACTATCGAGAGTTATACCAGAAACTCCAAAGGTTATGACAGGACAACCGCACGGTTGAAGAATACTACCGCGATATGGAGATCGCCATGATCCGTGCCAACATTGTTGAGGATCGTGAGTCAACGATGGCCCGATTTCTCACTCAGACATTGCAGAGTTAGTAGAGTTGCACAACTATGTGGAACTAGAAGAGCTGATACACTAAGCGGTAAAAATAGAGAGGCAGCTCAAGACGACGGGCAACTCAAGGAATTCATGACTTTCTGAACAGTCCACGTGGAAGATGAGCAATGATGCGGGAGAGCGGAATCAATTCGACGAGCGCAATGACGCCAATTGCAACTGCAAACACCCCGAAAAAGTTTGACGCTCCAGTGACAAGAAACCGCGACATCAAGTGTTTTAGGTGTCATGGCCTTGGGCATTTCGCAAGCCAATGTCCGAACAAGAGAACTACGACGATGCTTGCTTCAGGGGAGGTAGTGACCGATGATGAAGAAGACGTCGAACGGACGGCTATTTGGGGAAGAAGTTGAAATACCCACTGAACTTGTGTTGGTATCTCGTCGTGCCTTGAACTCGCGAGTAGTTCAAGACGACCAGGAGCAACGTGAGAACATCTTCCACACACGATGCTACGTTGGAGATAAGGTATGTAGTGTGATAATTGATGGAGGGAGTTGCACGAATGCAGCGAGCGTGGCATTGGTGAACAGATTGGCGCTTCCAACGACGAAACACCCACATCCATATCGACTCCAATGGTTTAACGACGGTGGGGATGTGCGAGTCTACATTGAGGTTCTAATTTCATTCCGCATTGGTAGCTACGAGGATTCGGTGCTTTGTGATGTTCCAATGGACGCTGGCCATATTCCACTGGGACGACCGTGGCAGTTCGATCGGAGGGTAACACACAACGGTCACACAAACAAGTACACCCTACTGCACAACAACTGCACCTACACTCTCAAACCTCTTGCACCAAGCCAAGTATATGAAGATCAAATTAAATTGCAAAAAGGACAGAGTTGAGCAATTAAAGCGAGAAAAAGAAACAAGAGATGTTGAGAGATCAAATGAGGTAAAATCAGAGCGTGAAAATAACGAGGAAAATGTAGAGGGAAGTGGAAAAAATAAGTTTAAGGACAAGCGTACCATATTGGCGAGGATGAGCGATGTGAGGAAAGCTTACTATTCTTCACAGCCGATGATTTTACTCGTCTATAAAGAGGCCGTTTTATAAGCTAACCAGTCAGGCAATGGGCTACCCTTGACCGTTGATTCTTTATTGCAGGAATTCAAGGATGTGATCGTTCAAGACATGCCAATTGGACTACCCTCTATTAGGGGAATAGAGCATCAGATTGACTTTGTGCCTGAAGCAGCACTACTGAATCGTCCAGCCTACCGAACCAACCCCGAGGAGACAAAGGAGTTGCAGAGACAAATTTCAAAATTAATATCAAAGGGGTACATCAAAAAAAGTATGAGTCCATGTACTGTGCGGTCGTCCTCGTGCCAAAGAAAACGGCTCGCAAAGGATGTGCATCGATTGTCGAGCTATCAACAACATTACGGTTAATCATCGCTTTCCCATTCCTAGATTAGATGATATGCTCGATGAGATGCATGGTGCATGTATATTTTCGAAGATAGATCTTAAGAGTGGGTATCACCAAATTCACATGAAAGAGGGAGACGAATGGAAGATGGCATTCAAAATGAAACTAGGATTATATGAATGGCTAGTTATGCCTTTTGGTTTATCAAATGCACCTAGTACGTTTATGCGCTTAATGAATCATGTTTTACGTTCATACATTGGCAAATTTGTGGTAGTCTACTTTGATGATATTCTTATTTATAGTAAGACTTTAGATGACCATATAATGCATTTGATGGAAGTGTTTATCGTATTACGAAAAGAATGCCTTTATACTAACCTTGATAAGTGCATATTTTGCACCGATCATATTGTTTTCTTGGGTTTCGTTGTGAGTTTAACAGGAGTACACGTTGACGATGAAAAGGTAAAAGCTATACAATAGTGGCCGACCCGAACGAATATCGCACAAGTTCGAAGCTTTCACGGGTTGGCGAGTTTTTACCGCCGCTTTGTAAAAGATTTCAGTACTGTTGCTGCCCCTTTAATGGAGGTAATCAAGAAGAAAAGCATTCATATGGGGATCGGCACAGGAGGAGGCGTTTGAAACACTGAAGCAGAAGTTATCCAACCCTCCTTGCCTAGCATTACCGAACTTTGATAAGCCATTTGAAGGAGTATGATGAATCCGGTGTGGGCATCGGGGTTCTTATGCAGGATCCACGGCTAATTGCGTACTTCAGTGAGAAGTTAGGGAGCGCGGCACTTAACAACCCAACCTACGACAAAGAACTGTATGCATTAGTTCGAGCTCTCGAAACATGGCAGCATTACCTCCTACCTAATGAGTTCGTGGTTCACACTGATCACGAATCGCTTAAGTACTTGAAGGGCCAACATAAACTAAATAAGAGGCATGCACTGGATGGAATTTCTCGAGCCTTTTCCACACGTCGCCAGGTATAAACAAGGTAAATAGAATGTGGTGGCCGATGCCCTTGCTCGCGGGTATATGTTACTTTCAACATTAGATGCTAAATTACTTGGTTTTGAGTACATCAAGGGTTTATGTGATACAGACCAATATTTTAGTGAGTTATTTTCTAAGTGTGCGCAGGGAGCATGTGGTGATTACTTTAAGCAGAGTGGCTATCTATTTCGACTTAATAAATTGTGTTTGCGTAATTGTTCTATTCGAGAGTTAATCATTAGGGAAGCCCATGCGGGAGGTTTAATGGGCCATTTTGGGATTGCAAAGACTCTAGGAATTTTCCAAGAACATTTCTACTGGCCTCGTATGAAGCACGATATCGAGCGACTATGTAGTAATTGTACCACATGTCGCCAGGCAAAATCAAAAGTTCAACCACACGATTTATATACACCTTTACCTATTCCTAATTCACCTTGGGTAGATATTTCAATGGACTTTGTGCTAGGTTTGCCGAGGACAAGAAAAGAACGAGACTGCATCTTTGTAGTGGTCGACAGGTTTTCTAAGATGGCACACTTTATTCCTTGCATTGAAAGAGACGACGCTTCCCATATTGCAGATTTATTCTTTCAAAGAGATTGTTCGCCTACATGGAGTACCTCGCACTATCATTTGGGATATACACGTGAAGTTACTAAGCTACTTTTGGAAGACATTATGGGGTAAACTCGAGACTAAGCTTTTATTTTCGACTACTTGTCACCCCCAAACTGATGGGCAAACCGAGGTAGTAAATCGAACATTATCTACTTTAATATGAGTAATTGTTCAGAATAATATTAAATCTTGGGAATACTGTTTGCCTCATGTTGAGTTTGCTTATAATCGTGATATACATTCTTCAACTAAGTTTTCGCCTTTTGAAATTGTCTATGGGTTCAATCCACTCACACCTTTGGATTTATCACCTATACATATGGATGAGCGAGTTAACTTAGATGGGGCGCGCAAGGCTGAGATGGTTAAGCAACTATAAGAGGATCAATAACAATGCCTATAAGAGGCTTAGATGGGGCGAGTTAACTTGGATTTATCACCCAAGTCGTCGAAAGGATCAATAAACTTGCCTATAAAATTGATCTCCCAGGTGAGTATAATGTTAGTACCACTTTCAATGTCTCTGATTTATCTACTTTTGATTTCAATGATGATTTGAGGACAAATCCTTTTCAAGAAGAGGGGGATGATGTGAATGAATCCAATTAGAAGCAAGCTAAGTTGAAAATTCAAATACCGACCGGGCCCGTAACAAGATTTCGAGCAAAGAACTTCAAAGAAAAACTTAACACGCTCATATTAAAGGTTCTTGAAGAAGAGAAGATCATGTTCATAGCAACTCAGAATAAAGAGGGTCAGAATATAAATTTCAAGAACTTGATCGGGGCAGAAATGACAATTTTGGAAAGTTCAGGGATTAAAGTGCAATTATCGAACAATTGAAGGACCAAGATGCATTTTCGTCCTTGGTCCAGATCTGAACGAGATTTGCAAGCTTTTTATAATCAAACTAATTAGATATTTACTTAGTAAGATTCTCCTAGATTTTCGCTTAAATATCTATTATTTTGTATTATTCTATTTTTATATTTAGCCATAGAGTAAATTCGAGATAAATACCTAATCCAAGATTACATTTAGGTGTCAGTACCCACTAGTTTAGTTTTGTGATTAGGTACCAACAGATGGGCAAAAACTTTGTCTCAACTCCCTTGAATGTTAAATTACCTTTTTGTCCTTTCTTTTATGTCCAACTGTGTGCAAGAGAGAGAAATAGTCGTGACGATGGTGCGAACTGCAAACATAGTCAGAATTTCTATGGTCGTTTTCTCACATGCCAGCGAGAAAATCGTTGCTTCCTACAAAAATGAAGGGGATCGTACTACGGACTTAGAAGGGATTCGAGAAATGAGGAATGCCTAATCGAAGAGAAGACGTCCTCTAGTAACGACGGTGATGACTCGGTGATGGCGGACAACTGAAAGTGAAATGAAGGTGTTGACAACAGATTTTTCCACAAGGTCTGTTTTCGATGCCACCATTGCAACGGATTCAAGGTTCGTACTTTTCGTCCATATTTTCACAACATTGATCCTTTTTAGGTTCTTTGTTTCTTTCTAGATTGAGAAAATTCATGAGATTGATTTTTTATTCTTGATTTTATCTCGGCAACTTCAATTCGTTCAATGGTGTTCTATATTGTAGACCTCATTTTCATCAACTCTTCAAGAGAACGGGCAGTCTTGTTAAACGCTTCGAAGGTACCAAATAAAGTATAAGTTTTATTTAATCTAATTTCTGTTTCTGACCTCTTTTCTTCTTGTCTTTGGCATCGCCATCATCGTTCAGATTGCTAAAAACTTCGTAAAAATGTGTGAATGATGCTACGCTTGTATGTAATAAGGCCAGCAACTGATGTAGATGAGTATTCAACGAAGATTAAGTACGAAGAGATGGCTATGGTTGCTTTGTGCGAGGATTTAGATATTGAGAAGCAACTGCTTGGAAATAGATCAGCTTTTCATATGTTCAAAGATAATCGTACCAGGGGCGGACTCCTCATACCATACCACGTCGAGCTCTAAGTTCTAATGGGTGGCTTTTTTATATAAATAAAGGTTATACATATCGGTTCGATTTGCGTGTATTTTCTGCTTTAAGATAGGTGCTTTGCCTCAGTACTTTTGCAAGGTGTCAATGGAAGTTCATTTTATTCTTATATGAATTGGTTTGATTTGCGTGTATTTTCTGCTTTAAAATAGGTATTTTGATCCCACAATTGAGTACTTCCTATCAATGTTCTTATTATGTGGAATGCTTGATAAAACCAACCATTTTAGTCTTAGATGTTCTCCCCCAATTCGCAAGTATTTTGTACATGAATATCAGTATTTACTTCATGAAATTAAGTACTTTAGTCCCCGATTAAGGTATTTTATCACTGAATTCAAGTACTTGACTGTATACGAAGGTGAAGTGGCTAGGAAACTAATTTGGTGGTGTTGATGAGGATCAATGTTCTTATTATGTGGAATGCTTGATAAAACCAACCATTTTAGTCTTAGATGTTCTCCGATGCAAGTATTTTATACATGAGTATCAGTATTTACTTCATGAAATTAAGTACTTCAGTCCCCTACTTAGGTATTTTACCATTGCAATTAAGTATTTTTTGTTCGCATTGCAAAAACATGAAAAAAAAGTTTTTTTCTACTTGCCCTACAGAATACCTGAATTCGAAGAGAAAATACTTGAATTATGAACAGAAATACTTGATTTATCATTTAAAGTACCGATACTTAAACAAAATATACTTTTGAAAGGGGGTCAGATGCATTCCACATTTCAATGACCTTATTTTGTACGATGTTTGATTAAAACCCACCATTTTAATATTAGATGATTCGCCCTACTTAATCAAAGTCTGGGTGTTTTTCATCATAGATCATACATGCTAAATATCACCATGTAACATGTTTAATGAAAACCCTCATTACCATGCTACATGTGATGGATCATTTACTCTAATGATACACGCCAACGTTCATGTATTCTCTACTTATATTTTAAGTTTTTAGAGTCTATTCAAGCGAGTTATTCTTATATTTTTACATCAAATTTGAGTATTTGACTTACGCACCATATGCTCCAATATCATTTTCATCTCATTTGTCTTCAATAGCCCCAAACAGTTATCCAATATCTTTCCTTGGCAAAAACCCTACCACCACCCCGTAACTAAAAAAGCATTGGCATCCATAACAATACATTAATCTTAATATTCTTGAAATCCTCATAGCATCGTCCACCTTGTACTCTACCAAAGAGCTTCATCGCTTCCTGCACAACTCGTCAAGCTTGGCCATGGCATTTGTGATCAATCATGTCTCCTATACCTTCCTGAAATCTCGTCCCCACCTTGTGAAGCTGTTCTCGATGGGGTCGACGGCCAAGAATCATACAAGACAAATGCTTTAGTGAAATGCCATAATATCTATTGAAATCTGACTTGGCCCAAGGTTTGCACCCAGTCACGGATTAAAAAATAAAAAATACAAACTTTATAATACTTACTGATATGCTTTCTTAGTGGTTTTCCTCCAAATATCAGCCACCGTTTGAGCAAAGCGAGTGAAACACCTCCCATGATTCCCTCTCTCAAATCTAATCGACAGGCGTTGGCTGTTGAGATAAGCGTTCCTATGCCAAATTTTCACCTCAATTTCGGCTGTTGAGATAAGCGTTCCTATGCCAATTTTTCACCTCAATTTCTTGCCATTCTCTGCAGTACAGTCCACGAACCTTGATGGACATCGTCTCAAAGTCTCCGGTGCCGCCGATGTTGGTCACCAGCACCAATTTGAGGTGGGCGTGGTCGTTGATTTCACTTAAAGGGTCGGTTAAAGCATTTGTGATTAGGATTCGAGGTCTACGCAAGGGTCGGTTGTGGATGAGGTCGACGGGAAATTCTCCTCCTATTTTGGATGAAAAGAGGCGTGCCTCGAATGAAGCTTTTCTACTTTCTTTCTTAATGGAGCTTTTTTTCTTCTCTGGACGGGTTTGATATAGAATAGGGAAGAAGGGCAATAAAGTAACTTAGCATGTGGGGAGTAAAAACTAATTGCTTGCCAGTGTCGGTACCAAATCACAAAAGCAAATATGTAGGGTCTGATTCATGAGTTTAAATTGTCAGTGGGTATTTTTCTCTAAAATCCCCTTAGCCATATCCTACTAGTATAAATAGGTCTTGTTTCTCATAGAGAGAACCAACTTTGATATATATAATTTCGAGTTTTCTTTATTGAATCTCTTCGAGTCTTTGTTACTCTTTCGTTCGACGTTCGAACATCATCTATCTCTTGCAAAAGCAGTGCGTTGTGAGAATAGATCTGAGACTTATCCTACAGCTTTACACATCCGTCTGTGGCATCTTTCAATCCATCAAGTATTCCCTACGTTGCGATCAACGCTGTGCGACTTTGGGATTCGGGGTCTTGGGTGAAATAGATCAGGGTTCCTTATCAGGAGTGGTTGACGAGAACAGAGACAGAAGAGTCCCGCCTGAGGATTGAAATCGTCGGAAGTTTCTTGCAAGCGGCGGTGTCTGACTTCTGTTTCATCGAGCGAGAAGAAGAGGAGCAAGAAGAAAACCCTGAAGCAGACCTCCAAGAACTTCCAGACCTCTTTCGACATCAAGTGCCTGAGAGACCGACGTCGGGTTAGGAGTTCATAGAAACTCGTTAGACAAACGCTTAAGATCAAGGCAATTTTCCTTGAAGACTATTATCCTAGGATCTGGCGGAAGGAGGAAGAAATAAAGGGGATCAACGAGCTAAATCTTCGAGGTCTTGAGCAGTTAAGAGGAACGCCGAAGGGTCTTCGCCATCAGATCATGCTCTGGGAATGCTCAAGAAGAATTGGAATGACTACAAAGCAATACAAGAAGCATCTCAGAGCTCAAAAGGCAATCTGTGACATTCAAAATGTAGAGTGCGGGATGGGAAGATATATAGACCCTGTCTATGTGATCGAGAGGTACAACAGGTCTATCGATAGATTTATAGAAGCCCATCTTCCCTTCTTTCCATTGGGCAAACTAAACTAGCTTTACAACTTGTATCGCAACAAATTCATCCTCGACACTCACGAAAAACGAGAAGGATACAGAGCTATCAAAGAATGCATGTTGAGGCAGATCAAGTTCTACGCTTCACATGACTTTCAAATGGAAAGCAATATGAGCAAAGTCAACTTGACACAGCCGATAATAAGTACAAGGATTTTGATCAATTCGGCGAAGGTAACATCTTCCTTGAACCACAACCTGCGATCACATACTTACAACGAACCAAAAATGAGATACATGCACTCTTACTATCAGAATCTGCCAAGTTCTCTGATGGAACAATGCAGATAATCCTAAAACAACTCAGGCTAAGACAAGAGACGATTCCTGACGAGACAATACTTGAAGGCACAGAACTACCAGAACAATCTGTTCTCGATAAATTCATCCAAGCTATCGTAGATCGTATTGTTTTCAGAAACGACATCAGACAGTTCGAGCACGTTCTAGGATTCAGGAAGACATACTTAGCTCATAGGGACCTCTGTCTCCTCCTTCTCACTTAGGGGGGAGAATGTGTAACGACCCTACTTTTCTAATTGAAGTATTTGGCGGATTTCCGCAACGAAAGCCACGGAAAGCCCATTTTGTAAAAACTTTTTAAATAGAAACATATACATATCTTAAAATACTATAGCCTTTTACAAAAGCATTCTTTACATGGGACGAAGCCCCAAAGAATCAAAATAACTATTGCCGCTCCACAGGTCGCATCCATGTACCGCTCTCGCCCTCAGAAGCCCGTGGAGTCACCGCCACCAGCCGCTAACCTAGTCCTGACGTTTGCCTACGTCGTACTCATCATGACCTACAACACATAAAGGCCTGAGCGAGATGCTCAGTAGGTGAATTTATGCAGATGCATCGTGCACTCACCCCAATCCCGACACCTCACCACATGATACAATGCAATGCACGCTCGTTCCCACAATCTACTCTATCTCAATATCAGAGCCCCTAGGCTAGACTCGGCACCTCGCGGGCAAATGGCATCAAGCCATCTCAAGAGGTAGCATACCCTGACAGTGTTTTGACGATCACGCAACTGCCCTGTCAGGCTGCTATGATTCCTCAATCACATATCCAGCGGTAGCGTACACTGACAGCGTTTTGACGATCACGCAACTGCCCTGTCAGGTCGCTATGATTCCGCAATCACAATATCAATCACATCACTGACGGTTTGTACCCCGACTAGCGGACCACTAACCCGGGTAGACAGGTGTCGCTAACCCTATCTGCCGTCCCTGAGCCAAATCATATATACGGTGGTGTGCACCTCGGGTGGCTCAATCCCGAGTAGATGGGTGTCGCTAACCCCCTCTCCCACCAGGTGCCCTGCGAGTCTAAACCTCAACTCCACTAGTGTCTGACTGCCAAAATCGGCACACACTACCCCGCTCAAACGACACCTTAAGGTGTCACCGCCCACGCGGTCAACGTCTCTCACAATGCCGTGATATGTCATGACGTGAAATGCTCATGCATATAAATCATATTAAAATAATAATCGCACGTCATGCCATCCCGTAATATCACATATTGCACCACCAACAAAATCCTGATTCTCTTATTTCTTTAAAATTAGGGAAATTATTCTAACATCAAGAATAGGCTAAATGGGCCTAGATTTGGGCTAAAGCCTAATTAATGTTAAGCTGGGTCAGTCACGCAAAAATTAGCATCACGTACTATATTGCTAAAATTTGGAAAGTCTTCTAGTTCCTATCGCTCGAATGGACTGTACGAGAACGGCCCGAAATGGAAACTAAAGAACTAACTAACCCAATTGGTCAACGTGTAAGGGTAGTCAACGCTCGAAGTTGGTTGATCGATTTACGTTTAAAGAATAAATCGATTTAATTTTGATATCGCACGATTTAGAGGTCAGCTCGGCGATTTTGAGTAAACGCCCGATTTCGGAATAAGCCCGGCGACTTGAGGAATCGCCCGATTTCTTGTTCTGGCTAGAGTCGCCCGATTTGGAACTCGATTGGAATCGCTGATTTGGAAATTCGGTTGGAATTAAGCTAAAATCGCCCGATTTGATTTAAGAACTCGGTGATTTAACTTTGCCCGATTTCTTGATTCAGCAAGAAGTCGACCGACTTGATTAAGAGCTCGGCGATTTAACTTTTCGCCCGATCTCTCAATCCAGCAAAAAAAATCGTCGATTTGGAAAAATGGACTTTCGCCCGATTTTGGAAATACTCGGTGATTTCACTGTCGCTCGACACGTGGCATGGTGAGGAAATCGCCCGATTTGGGGATTAATTGGCCACGCCCCGATTCTGAAGATTGATTCGTATCGCGCGATTTGGGAAACTAGAAATTCGCCCGATTTGACTTCACGCGGTGATTTCGCTTTCGCCCGATTTCTCGTCCCTCAAATCCATGTTCTAACATCAGCAAATCGCCCGATTGGGTTAACGTAGTATTCTAAGATTCAACGTGTCCTAATTCACCCGATTTCTAGCTTCGCCCGATTCTTCATAGCAATTAATTTAATCACCAATCATTAGCTCATATTCGCCCAATTCTACGTTTCGCCCAATTCTAAGGTTCGTCCTTCACTAAGTTCGGCCGATTCCCACCAAACCCATTCACATTCAAGTGCTAGCTAATCGCCCGATTTGAGACGCATTCACCCGAATTACCATAATACCAATATTTTTAACACCAAACTTTCACTAGGATTCGCCCGATTTCCACGAAGTACAATTCGAAGTAAAACACTAATAAATCGCCCGAACCTAGTTAATCTACCCGAATCAATATATGCATCCCAAAAATTGTCTCCTAATCATATAAACATTCATCCCAAAGAACCCATATGTTGGGTTCGAGTCTTAGCACATAACATAAAGCAAATAACATCCATAAAAATCACGTACACCAAAGCTCGTTGATTCGAACTTGAATTGCCGAAACACCCAAGTTCAAAATTCTTGAGCTTATTTATGTGTTGTAGGTGAAGAAATCCACCTACCTTGCTTCCAATCTTTGTTTCGATGTTTGGGCGTGACGAGTTTGGCCGAAAATCCCGAGCTCCCAACTCGTCTCCTTGGTCTTCTTCTCCTTTGCTTTCTTTCTATTTTTCGTTGGCTATGTGGCTCATGAAAGGTTTCGTTCCTTAGCATGTGGTGGTGAGAGTGTTGGTTTTCATGTGAGATTTCAAGTGGTAATGCGGCATTTTTAGCCCCCACGTGATTTGCCTTGATCTTAAGCAATGTCCCACATTTTTTGGGATTGCTAATGATTGTTTTTAATAGGTTTATCATAGGGAAATGGGAGCCATGTCGTGTGCTTCCTTAAAATGGGGAAATATCACTTGATTTTTGATTTTTTTTTCTTTTTGGGCTCAAGTTTGGGCTTTGAAGTGTTTTCCACCTATTTAAAATCAATTGGGCTCTTATTATTATTATTTAGTTAATTCTAGTTGGTCTCTATTTTTAATATCATTTAACTATTTTTTCTTGGGCTCAAATATTTTATTTTTGGCATATGCTATTTATTAGAGCATATTTGGGTCGAATTTCTCTCCCTATTTCCGATCCGCTCGAACGTCTAATTCATTACTTTCGAGCTTATATAAAATTTATTATGTCCTAATCCCGTATTAAAGTTTACGGGTGTTACATCCTCTCCCCCTTATAGAAATTTCGTCCCCGAAATTTAAATCGTCGGGGACAACTCGGGGTATCGATTCATCTTATCATCCTCTCGCCCCACGTGGCTTCTTCGACCGATTGGTTTCGCCACAGCACTTTGACTAACGGAATATCTTCATTCCGAAGTCGTTACATTTGTCGCATCAAGATCTCTGCAGGTTGTTCTTTGTAGCTTAATCTGGCTTCAACTGTTGATGAAGCCTTCCACTTCCTAGCACATGACTTGGGTCGTGACGTATTTTCCTAACGTTTACACGTGGAAAAACATCATGGGCATTGTTCTAAGGACGCTGGCAGTTCTAGTTGTTATGAAACTTCGTCAACTTGTTTCAAAGCTCAGAGAGGGCCTGTATATCTTGGACTCAACTTTCCTTTCGGTCCGACTCTCTCCACGCACTTCATGGGGATATCCTCAAAGTACACGTCATTTTTTTTGTAATTTCTAACGATGTTCGCTGTTTGATAAGTGTATCTTCTCTGACGACTTGGGGCTGCTTGCATCCGTTCCCGACCATTGGTTGGTGATGATGACTCACTGTTAGGTATTGCAAACACTACATCTCTTTCTCTCTCCCTTTTGATAGTACACTCAGGTCTTATGATTATCAACGAGGATTAGAAGGAATCTATCATCGGTCGGGTTACAGTTTATCTCGCCTAGATAGATTAGGTGAAATTCCAACACGAGGGATGAAGCCTATGGATAACCAAATCTTTATCCATCGAGAGTGGGAAGGGGTTGTTCATATAATAATTGGAGCTCAAGAAGAGCGCACATTCTTATTAAAGAAGGAAGGGTAGCAAGATCTTAGAGGCCAAGCTAAGGTCTCGCTTCTTATCGCGGGTTTAGACGATTGATTCGAGATAGTGCTCGTATGGTAAGTTGGTTGAGCCCGTATCGCCTTGAGGTTTAGCTAAGGAGACTAGCTTTAGTTTCGATCGGGCAGGGATCTGGAATCAGGAACGTTCACTACGCTTCCGCTGCGCCACTTTGATGCCGAAGACGTACGACTACCGATATAGAATGAGGATTGGGGCGTAGGTTGTACTCCGGCGCTATAGGTTTTGGACTTGATGTGCTGGAAGAAATGAAGGGTAGCTCCATCATCATATTTCGGGAGGAATGGATACTTAATGAGGAAGGAAACATGCCTTCGATCGCAATTAGATCGGGGGTAATTTCGGAATATTATTGGAAGTACAGCAGCGCTTCGATTGATTTACTGGCACCTTTTTCGGTTAAGGCTGAGGAAATTTCTCTCGTCTAACAGAGGCGAGAAAGATTCGCAACTTAAATCTAGGAGTTGCTGAGTCTTAAGAGCATGAGATTTGAGCAGCTTTATTTTTGTTTGCTTTTCCCGAGAGTACAATTCGTCTCCCTCGGGAAGTAGGAACCTCACTAGTTCCTTAGGGAAATCGATCATGTCTGAAGTAGGCACGTAAAGGATTTTCAACCTACCTGCCACCGCTCCCGGGTTGGCATCCACCTCCTCATTCGTCAGGGTAAACACCCGAGCTGGGACCGGTGGAGGTCGGATGAGGGGTTGATTCGGCATGGCCTGCTGGCAGTTTCTAGCCAAATGCCCCACCTTTCCGCATTGGAAGCATTGCGGCGCAAAATTTGGTCTTGCTCCGAAACACGCTCCATAGTGGTAACTTCCACATTGCTGACATTGGGGTGCGTTGTTTGGGGGTCGGTTCGTGATTTTTTCAGGCCCTTGGTTAGGCCTCGACCGCCAATTTTGCTGGCCTTGTTGTTCCACTCGATTGTTTGGGCCTTTGCCGAAGAACTGGCGTTTTCTGTCTCCTCCTACTTCATTCGCTGGTTCTCTCTCTTCTTCCTTGCTCCTGAGCTTCTGCAACTACCCGCTCGACTTGCTCGGCTATTAAGGCACGTTTAGTCGCTTGCATGACCTCCATCTGTCGTGCGCCCGCAATACTCAAGTCCTGATAAATTTCAGGTTTAAGTCCCTGAATAAATCGGGTCACCTTCAACGTGTTGGTTGAAATTAGATGCGGAGCGAATCGGGACATCTTCAAATTTGCGGATGTACTCCACGACAGGCATGTTGCCTTGCTTAAGATTCATGAACTCATACATTCTCTGCTCTTGGTCATGAGCAGTGAAGTACTTATGAAGACTAGTTCCTTGAACCTACCCCACGTCATTGTCATCGGACTCTCCAGAACTTTCACTGCGTTCCACCAGTAGCGCGCATTGTCCCGAAGGAGCGAAACAGCGCAGAGAACTTTCTCGTTATCAGGCACCCGGCTATAGACGAACATGTCTTCTATAGTGCCTATCCAATCTTCAGCCACCGCAGGAGTGGTGGCTTCGCTAAATGTTGGGGGGTTTAGTTTTCGGAACCGTTCCCCGATTATTTCGACTCGTTCAGGTTGCGGGGAGGAACGATGCTCCGACGAGCTTCGGTGATTGATTAAGTCATTGATTTGGTCCGACAGTCATCGGATCAGGTCCATCAATTGTTGAATGGTCGTGCGATTATCATTGGGTGGGGACCCAGATCTCGCCCCACGACTAGATGCTCCCGCAAATTCTCTACGTGGTCTCGGCATTTTCAACTAGATAATACCACAGGCAAGTATTAATAACTACTCATTTCTTACCGATTGTTAGAACATACAAGCGAGGCTGGTTCTCCCGGCTTTTGAGCGGCGGTACATGGACAGTCTTCAGAATCTAGAGCCGAAGCTCTGATACCACCTGTAACGACCCTACTTTTCTAATTGAAGTATTTGGCGGATTTCCGCAACGAAAGCCATGGAAAGCCCATTTTGTAAAACTTTTTAAATAGAAACATATACATATCTTAAAATACTATAGTGCTTTACAAAAGCGTTCTTTACATGGGACGAAGCCCCAAAGAATCAAAATAACTATTGCCGCTCCACAGGTCGCATCCATGTACCGCTCTCGCCTAGATAGATTAGGTGAAATTTCAACACGAGGGATGAAGCCTATGGATAACCAAATCTTTATCCCATCGAGAGTGGGAAGGGGTTGTTCATATAATAATTGGAGCTCAAGAAGAGTGCACATTCTTATTAAAGAAGGAAGGGTAGCAAGATCTTAGAGGCCAAGCTAAGGTCTCGCTTCTTATCGCGGGTTTAGACGATTGATTCGAGATAGGGCTCGTATGGCACTCATCTAAGTTGGTTGAGCCCGTATCGCCTTGAGGTTTAGCTAAGGAGACTAGCTTTAGTTTCGATTCGGGCAGGGATCTGGAATCAGGAACGTTCACTACGCTTCCGCTGCGCCACTTTGATGCCGAAGATGTACGACTACCGATATAGAATGAGGATTGGGGCGTAGGTTGTACTCCGGCGCTATAGGTTTTGGACTTGTTGTGCTGGAAGAAATGAAGGGTAGCTCCATCATCATATTTCGGGAGGAATGGATACTTAATGAGGAAGGAAACATGCCTTCGATCGCAATTAGATCAGGGGTAATTTTGGAATATTATTGGGAAGTATAGCAGCGCTTCGATTGATTTACTGGCACCTTTTTCGGTTAAGGCTGAGGAAATTTCTCTCGTCTAACAGAGGCGAGAAAGATTCGCAACTTGAATCTAGGAGTTCCTGAGTCTTAAGAGCATGAGATTTGAGCAGCTTTATTTTTGTTTGCTTTTCCCGAGAGTACAATTCGTCTCCCTCGGGAAGTAGGAACCTCACTAGTTCCTTAGGGAAATCGATCATGTCTGAAGTAGGCACGCAAAGGATTTTCAACCTACCTGCCACCGCTCCCGGGTTGGCATCCACCTCCTCATTCGTCAGGGTAAACACCCGAGCTGGGACCGGTGGAGGTCGGATGAGGGGTTGATTCGGCATGGCCTGCTGGCAGTTTCTAGCCAAATGCCCCACCTTTCCGCACTGGAAGCATTGCGGCGCAAAATTTGGTCTTGCTCCAAAACACGCTCCATAGTGGTAACTTCCACATTGCTGACATTGGGGGCGGAGTAATACTTCCCTCGGAAAAGTTCTTTAAACCGATCCCAGCTGGGTTTTTGATGGCTGACATAGTGTCCCACCAATGTCCTGCGCTCCCTCTCAGTAGGTAGACAGCGCACATGACTTTCTCCGCTTCCGGGGTACGGCTGTGCTAGAACATATTTTCCAGAGTCCTGAGCCAGTCTTCGGCCGAAGTAGGGTCAATGGCATCCTCGAATAATGGGGTGGTTAAGTTTTCAGAATCTCTCCCCGACCATATCAATTCTTTCGGCCGGGGGAGGTGCGTTAGCCGATTGTCCTCCAGCATTTTGCTGTTGGATAAGCTGTTGGATTTGGGCCGACTGTTGACGGACCAATTCCGTGAGCTACAAGATGGTAGCATCCCGACTATCGGTAGGGTTAGTAGTATCCCAACCTTGATCCGATTCCCTACTGCCCTCACCCGTATGTCTTACCATTGCTTCGATCTATCTTGATAATTCCTAAGGCCAATAAATTATTCTATACAGAAAATTTACAGAACACAATACTTACAAGCAATGCCGCTTCCGTGCTTTTGAGTGTGTGTACATGGACAGTCTGCAGGACCTGTGACCGAAGCTCTGATACCACTCCTGTCACGACCACAAACCTCGCTACGTATTCTGTCTTAGTCCTACGTGTGTTGCATTGATATGGAAGATACGTAAAATGGGCGTAAAAAGAACTTTTTTTTTCATTTACATAATGGAAGTCGTACATACAAGTCAAAAGAAATACATAATGTTCCCACGTTCATGCTAGTCCTATTCGCACGAGATGCGTGTACATGCACAGCAAAATAACTCTTATGCGCCCGACCTCACAGGTCGTCATCCATGCACACACTCCCACCTCAAAAGCACCTGGAAGCTCCAAAAGATTGGCCTTGCATCCTAGACAATCACGTACCGTGATCGCTGGTACCTACAACACGTAACGTAAGGAATGAGCCGCCGTGGCTCAGTAACCAGAAATGATGCATGTATGCAAGTGTCCTAAATCACGACGACAATCCACGTCGATGCCTTTTAGAGCTCGTACTCTTTTGTACTCTCACGTCATATGGGCCCTCGACTTTCTATCTTACTATGCGCCATTTCATAGAGCTCTAATCCTCATGGGATTCTTACATACGTGAAGGTTCACACATGAGAGGTTACCCGAGGGCACCTTTCCTGTCCCAGTGTGGCCTATCACGCAGACGCTTCTCACTGGTAGCCAACACCGATGTCGCTAACTCCAGAGGTTCCCTCTGTCTAGCGCATGCCTCGGGTCGCATCCTCCAGGTAGCATCTCCCGTTACGGGGTATTCCCCTACCTATCATGTCAGGTAATTTGGCTTCGTAACGCCGTGGTCGCATAGAAGAGCCGTGACTCATCATTGAGTCGACAACAGACGCCGATATCGGCAAATATCCATCGGACACAGGCGATCTTATAACGTGCATGCTCACATGCCTGCCTCTCATTCTATTCATGCACGGTCGTGCTCATGCCACGTTCATGTGTGTGTGCATTTCATGACATCATGCGTAATTACTAAATTACGTCATACGAGATTCATGTAAAGGCACAGAAGCACGAAATCATATAAGTCATGCGCAGGTAAGTTACGTGTCGTAGTTGAATTTCTACTTACCTGTCGTCCAAGCTTAACTAGCTTACTTCACTCGTGAGGCCTCTACCGTTCGACCCTTTAAATAGAAGGGTTGGAGTATTAGTATTATCAACCTAAGCTCATTGTATCGAGATAATTAGTTTTCATCAAATTAACAATTTAGACCATGCTAGTTCGCTAAGACTCCACGTTACCCGATTTGCCTCACTAAGTTTTCTAAGCCATTGGGTTTCTATTCTAAGTCATGTTAGAATTTAATTTCGATCCTAACTATACATCTCGGCGAAAGTTGGTAACTACTTGAATTGGACTCATCCGATTTGTAACATCTCCAAATCGTCTGATTCTTTTTTTTGGGAAACATTCACTAATATTAAAAAAGAAACAGGAGTACCGAGGGAAGCGTACATGATAACGCACACGACGCAACAAGCAGAAGCAAAAAAACCGACCTGACAGCACATCGACAAAACCGACGCAGCCCAGACACCTGCCAGGTCCCAACAATACCCAAGCCGTACAGACAATGAAACACAATGACACGAGAAGCAATCAACTGCATCATAAGCAGAGGCAACGAAGGTGTACAAATCCACAAACAATCAATAGGACCCTGGCACCAGATATAGTGCCAGCAGGGCGCTCGGGAGATGTGCAGGCGAGGCGCAAGCGCACAGCCGAGGAAACTCAAAAAGAGGAAGTCCAGCAGAATGAGGGGTGAATCCGCAAGTTAGGTCGGGGGAGGGCAGAGACTAAGCGCCAATTCCTGTTTCTTAACCTGAGACGAGCTAAGGCCACCAAAAGAGGCACCACCACCGCGCGGGTAGGAGGAACCCACCGCCAGTCCCTACACCACGGCAGCCCAAGCCTGCGCGAGACAAAACGACAGAAACGAGAGACAAGAGAACCAAGAAAGAGGGAAAAGCGCGGGAGAAAAGGAAAAAGATAGAGAGTGGGGACTGCCCTAGGCTCCAGTGGGTCGCATCCCAGCACAGCCCAACAGCACCACCATGAAAGCGAACAGAAGCAAACGCAACTCGAGTCCTGAGAGCCAAAAAAACACAAACATCCAAGCAAACACCCCACCCTACCAAGCTATACGCCACATCCGCTTAAGAGGACAACATTGTAATGCATAGTTAGAAGGGAGGGTAGAGAGACGTAAGCAAAGTAGCGATTCAACATTAGCAATAATGTGACCTGGCTGGCGTTGCCTTCCATCGTGCCATATTCTGTTCCGCTCCATCCACAGGTGGTACACCAACGAGGTCAGAACATGTCGTGGGCCAAGCTTAGCTAAGTGTTTGCCCCTCCAGCGTCTAACCGCCCACCTAATGCCGGCGGTCCAGTCCCCGACCGGCCAGCCCATGTGTAGTTTACGACAAAGCAGTCGTAGGCAGCGTCTGGAGAAAGGACAATCGAAGAACAAGTGTCTAGTCGTCCGATTCAGTTTTCCATATTATACATTCGCCCGATTAGGTCTTGAATCTCATGAATTTCGCACGATTGAAGCTTTGCATGGGAACCACTTTCGCCCGATTCATCACGCCCTAAAATCGGTTTCGCCGTTTTGTTCATGCATGGCATCGCCCGGTTGGAGTTTCGCTGCGCATCGACGTCATCATCTCATCATCCTAGTTTCGCCCGATTTGTGCAGGTGTGAGAGTGTGAGTTTCGCCATGTGCTTTCGTCATTATGATGTCACCTTCATCTCGCCCGACCCCATGCACGCCATGAGGGTTTCGCCCGATTCTAGTTTCGACCGATTTTAGCAGTGGAATTGGGTTTCGTCGCGTTCTGTCGTTAGCATATCGTCACCTCAATTTGCCCGAATCCGTGCATAGTGGGAGCCGACTTTCGATCAATTGCATGTGGCATGGGGTGGGTTTCGACCGATTCTAGTACATTGAGGTTAGTTTCGGTCGAAACTCATGGATCGCCCGCTTTACTTAGCTTGTTAGTTTGATTTGATCGAAAGTCATATGATCATGTTCTAGTGTCGCTCGAATGTACTTGTTAGTCTGTCAGGAGTCACGATAGTCCCCTCCTTCCAGCGCTTGTTGCGTGCCTACCAAATATGATAAACCAACGAGCCAAGGACATGACGATAAGCAACCTGTAAGAGATGTTGCCCACGCCATCGCACCGCAGACCACTGTTACCCCTTCGCCAGTCCCGATATGGCCATGCCCACCTGATCTTCCGCCGCAAAATCCGAGCACGGTCTCGTGAGAATCGACAGTCAAACAAGAGATGCTGAATAGTCTCAAAATGCAACGCGTCACAGAGAACACACGCAGGGGTACCAGCGCGCTGCGCCACCCAAGGCTTATCTCTAGTCGATAAGGGATCGCGAATAGCCCAAAAATTCAACGTTCATCTACCCAAAACTAAGTCATACCTTGCTCTTCCCAAAAATTTAGAGTTCTAAGGTTTTCTTCAACCCCTAACACGCCAGATGCTAGCTTAAGATCATCTCATGCTAAAGTGAAACTCTAGGACAAGTTAGACTAACCCAATACCTAGCTAATCTCAAATAAACCCTCGATTATGGTTTCGCACTCAATCTTAGGATTTTCGTGTCTTGCTTTTTTTGGAGTAAAGGTCATTAATAACATAAAGAGTTCAAGAGGTACAGTCGCGGACTTGAATATTCAAGACGCACCACACGAACCAATTCCCAAACCAAAGGAAAAGAAACCACAAACAACAGACAACAGAAAGCATAAGCAGACAACGAGCACAAACGGCCCAAGACAAGGCAGCAGGCTGCTGGCCGCAGGCCGCAAGCCACAAGTGCCCCGCTACCAAGCGATGCGCCAGAGACGTCGCAGCCCATGGAATTGCAGCTCGTACTTAGTACCATGCCCAAGATCTGATTGATGACAGCCTCGGGAGAACGCTGGGTGCTTTCGTGCCATCTGCGATTTTGCTCTGCCCAAATGTGGTAGATAAGCGAAGAGAGAAACGCCGATACACCTGGTGGTGAAGGTGGTTACCACTCCATTTAGCAGACGCCTAGCAGATACCAACCTGCCAGTCACGATAAGGCCACGCAAAGCTCACCTTCTGGCAGAGCAAACGCCTGCACTGAACAGAGAGGTACAATCGAAAAAGACGTGATTAATAGTTTCGAGCCCACACGTAACGCACAGAAGGCACGCGGTGGAGTTCGCGCGTGAAGCTATCCAGGCGTTATCCCTCGTGGCTAATCGTCTACTGATGGCGAGCCATAGGATGAAGTCATGCTGAAGGACGCTAATGATACCCCCCAAAGAGCTCGGCCCAGTGGATCGAGGAAGTCGAGGACGAAGATTGTCCTTCACGGTGCGCGCATTATAGCGACCATCCCCAGCCCCTTTCCAACGATAGGTATCACGTTCGATCGGGTAGACAGGCGGGAGCTGTCCCCGCAGTGGTTTGGGCAGGCCATTTCCACCCCTTCTGGCCAATAACCGCGCTTAACCGAGAATCGTGGGGAAGCCTCATGGCGATAGGTCCCCGAGGGGAACGCTCAATGAGAGGCAGTTCCTCTAGCCATGGGTCCTGCCAAAGTTGAAAACTCTGCCCATTCCCAATACGAAACTCGATAAAGGATCTTAAAAGTGTGCGGAGACGGAAGAGTTTCTTCCAACTCCAGGCCGCTTGCGCGGACGCACTGATGGTCCAAAACGAGCGAGTAGTCAGTCGAGTGTTCCACACCTCTAGGACAAGTTAGACTAACCCAACACCTAGCTAATCTCAAAGAAACCCTCGATTATGGTTTTGCACTCATCTTAGGGTTTTCGTGTCTTTCTTACACTTAATTTCCTAAGCTTCGTGGCTTTCATGAGATTATGCCTCTAGAAAATCCTTAATTACGAAAATTACAAGGCTTAGGGATAATACTTCACTTACTCAAGTTCCTAGCTAGCTTGAGGGCGAAATTTTTGAGTTTCCATCGATCCCTTTCTTTCTTCTTCTCCCAAACTCTCGATAGTTTCTCTTTAGTGGGGTTATGGGGTTGAAAATTTTGGATTAGATAGATATTAAGCAAGGAACAAGGTGATGGGACTTTGTGGCGTGGGTTTTCCTTGTTTTAAAGAAGCTTTGTCTCTAAGTTTCAACGTAATTCAATTTGGGCCTAAGTTTCGAGTTTAGCCCAATGTACCAATTCATAGTCCAATGAAAATCCTAGCCCAAATCCACATTTAACTCTTTTCACTATCTCTTTTCCCTTATTCTTCTTGTTTTCGAAAATCCCTTACAATAAATTAGGGGTCATCATAAACACATAATTAATAGCATAGAATTGCACGTAATTCTCATAACAACATGGGCACGAAATTCATAGTCACGTAAACATATACCATGCACGCAATTTAGCATATAATCCCTTAGGTCATAAAGGAAATTTATTGGCCAACTTAGTTTGTGGGGACTCGGGTCCTACAGTTACTGTCTATCTGCTCTGCATTTTAATATTTTCAAGGCTAAAAAAAATTGCATATAACCCCATGTGGTTATAGCGAAAAGCGTAAAAACCCCTATGCACTTTTTATTATCCGAAACACCCTTTAGTTTCCTAAACTTCGGGCTGCACTTTGGCCCGAGATCATCCTACACGCGCTCGAAATGCGTCTGTGACTCGCTTTTGCAACGGGTTTCATCGGTAAATGTCGAAAATAACCTCGACCACTGTCTTCTTAAACCTTCATCGCTTTTTCATCTGAATTTAGCTCTATTCCAAAATTAGGGTTCTATTTTGGGTGTTTCGATTCGTTCTTCCAACGAGTAAATTTTTGGGTGTTGCAATTCGTTCTTGCGACAGGTTCTGCTGCGATGCGTCTAGGTAAGTAACTTGATTATTCTGGTTTGGGTTAAAGTCGAAATTTGCGACAGGTTCTGCTGTGGTTCATGTGCTCCGATTATGTTGCTTGTATGCTACAACTGCTTCTGTTGTGGTTCATATCCGATTATGTTTAATGTATGCTTCTTTCAACCCCTTACGTTTGGATTATATAACGTGTAGAATGTCTTCTACATCGACGAATTCTGTCAGAAGGGAATTGAGGGACCTGAGATACAAAATCCCCAAATGCAAATGTGGTAGAGCTTGTGAGATTAAAGTTGTTGGTCCTACCAAATCCACCGAAGGTAAACTATTCTGTATTTGCAAGGGTAATTCTTGTATTTGCAAGGGTAAACTATTCTGTATTTGCAAGGGTAATCCACCTCAAGATGACACCCCTATATACGACACTTACACGGGACATCAGCCCGTCGACAGTTGTGGGATGCACGCACAGCATATCGGCGACTTGATTTCTACACGTGATGACTTCGAGAAGAGAATTGAGTCGATCGAAAAAATGGAAAAGCTTTTGAAGATTAGCTTCGCCATTGTTGTGATGCTTGTTTGTGTTTTGCTCTTCAAGTAGTAAGTGTTTGTGGCGTCTTAAGTGGTAGATTTGTCTTCTGATTTCTTGTTGTATTATTGTTTTGTGTATTGGTGAACTATGTAGTTGAACTTGTATTAGAACTGATTTGTCTGTATGGAGCTGTTTTGGAACTTTTTGAGCTGTCTGATTGTACCCAATTGCAGCATTACACTAATTGCATGTCTGATTTCTACAGTTATGTTTTGTTGTATGTTGTCTGATTGAAACCATAATTCAACCATACACTAACAGCATTACAAGTACCTAATTGCATAACAAAAAAGACCAAAAGTACCACAAACATATCACAAGTACCAATACCATGTCATAACAAAATAGGCCAAAAGAAAGCAGTTTGATTGTCATAGCAGCATCATAAGAAGTACCTAAATGCACACAATCCGATAACACACGCCAAAAGAAGTACCAAAACATGTCATATCACTAATTCGCCTTGTCTTTTGGATGTCCTTTTGATTTACTTCTTGTGAGCATGTGAGATGCCTTTCTTGGCTCCATCCTTTGGTGGTCATGCATTTTCTGTTCTTGGCTTGCACGCAAAAGGCACACTTCTTAACAAACTCGAGGCTGTTGGATTGCGCAATCTCTTGAAGGCCCTAGAACTACCAGTCTCAGTTGATTGTCCCTTTCTCTTTGAAACCTTTCCAGAAGTAGAAGATGATGCCTTATGCTTGCTTGGGGCCTTTGGAACATTATTATGACTTGTGGTGGAATCCTGTCCATAGTTTTTAAATGAGATTAGATATGGTTAGCCACAAGTTCTAAATAATATGATATACCTAAGTTGGGATAATTGGAGCAGATTGTGGAGCAGTAGCAGTTTGAGCATTTGGAACATTTGGAACAATTGGATCATTTGGAGCAGAAGCTGGAGCATTTGTACACTTGCCCCCCGCATTAGTGTAAAAATCATGCAATGTCCCCAGGAAAAATCTATCCTTATCAATACCCCTGAATAACACCCTAATCCCCCCAAAATACTCACCATATGAAGCAATTCGAACCTCCCATCAATCCATAGGTAGATATTGCAGTAGGAATTCTCCATATTTCCCTCAGACGCACTTCTATAGATTTGACGGACTCAGGCGTGAATGACCCAGCGATTCTTGTAAACGATTCCGGCGTGCAAGACCCAGCGATTCCACACAGTATTCAGGCATGTATAGAGTACTGTTGGAGGGAGGGGCTTGGGTTGGAAATTAGGTTTCGCGCTCTCAGTGAAAGGGATTTTTCATGTCGTGAAGTTAAATTAACGGGGTTAAAATGGGAATTGAACATTTTTCCTGACTGTTAGACCTAATTTGACTGGAAAGGGATCGTGTGCGGATTTATACAAACCACGAGGGAGTTTCATGCATTTTAAAAAAGCACAGGGGTTTTTTATGCTTTTCGCTATAACCACATGGGGGTTATGTGCAATTTAGCCTATTTTCAATTATGTGTGTGTATGTTTACTTTTCTCATTCTTGTTTTAGTGTATTTTTTCAAATAAATTTCTTTTTTTTTTAAGTAAGCCGTTGTGGAGCCAATGCTGATGGCACTACATCGAGGGGGAGAAATGTTATATCCATGCATCGAGGGGGGCTATAACAAATAATCAGATTCTTGATAGGCATTTTTTAGGGGGAGTTATATCCATGCATCAAGGGGGAGTATAGCAAATTTTCAGATTCTCGATAGGCATTTTATTTAGGGGGAGTTCATTAAAAAAAATTCCAAATTTTGAGGGGGAGTAAGTGTTTTTCGCAAACTGATTTCTCAACGATTCATAATTTTTTTCTTTCAAAATGCGAAGAATACAAATACGTAGGACTCTCAAAATTCATACAATACTCCAAGAATACATAAAACACTTATAATACGCAAATTACTCTCAAAAGCTAGTACGCCCTGTAAGGACCCAAAACAGAATAGCGAGTAAAGCGACGAATAAGCACAAAAGAAGAAAAAACTCAAATTCAAGCATATTCAAATTGTGCTCAAAATTACGCCATAACTCTGCCCGTTCTTTGGCCTTAATTTCTTCGTCTTGCCTCTGCCAATTCATTGGTGTGACGATAACACGAAACAACAAAACACAAGATGAGAAATTTGTTGATCTATGGTGTTATGGTGAGGTTAGAGTCATGTCAATTTATAGGCATAAATCGAACAACAACGTCATTTATTGTCCCGACATAGAGACGAATTTTTTACTTGAAGGTTTAGCGCCGCGAAAGAAAGTGATGCTTTTTTCGTCGATTATCAGATTTTGCTTCAGCTAAACGATCTTGAAACTCGTGGATTTAGTACTTATTAGGATGTTTGATCGAGTCAAATTAATGTTATAGGGCTGAATATTTAATTGTGTATTAGATCAGTTGAAAATTTTCATATTTATCAGTTTAAGGGAGATTTGCGAACATGGATTTGTTTCTTTTGCTCAAATTTTTATTCGCGGACCTGCTCCAATTATTTCAATTCTTCAGTTTGCGAACTCAAATTCCCCGGCCCCTTGGATTTTCATGTAGTGAATTTTGTCAGGGCCGTTCATTAAAATCACATACACAGGCCCACTAAGGTCACTTTATTTTTTTCTTTTTCATCTCCAATTCGCGAACTATAACTTAGATCGTGAAGTCCAGCACTTCTATTAACATCTCTGATTCGCGAACCAGACTTCACGAAGACACTCTTGTTTCAATTCGTGAATCCTCTCAAATGTTGACTAGTCAAACCGTAAATACCTTGTTCGCGAACTACACTTCACAATTCTGTTTTCATTCGACTCACGAATCCTCTGTGGGCCTTCTACTAAAAATTTTCGCGGCCCAAATTTTTGACCATTCGGCCCGCGAAACTTACTTAACCTATTTCACGAACTTCCAACTCCTGAAGCTCTCTCTATCGCAAAGCAGATCGAACTCATCAAACCTCGTCAGATTCATCGTTCTCGTTGCTTTGCAGTGTTTGTCCACTCTAAAACTCACTCACACACTCACCAATCTCATAGTGGTAAGAAACAAAGTCTCTAACCCTTTATCAGCTCTTTTAATTTGATTTTTGCAGAGTTCGATTTATCAGGGGAACAGGGCCCTTCGCGTGTAGCTTTGGAGAAATTAATCTGATAGGGCATTCAAGTTTAGAGTTATTATTGAAAATTTTTCGTCGTCTCTAACTTTGGATTTCGATTCTTGAGTTTGTATGTTTCAATGACGTTTCATTGGAAAAGAAATTAGGGTTTGAGATAGTTTTAAGAAAATTACTTTTTGATCTTGCAAGTTATACTTTGCGAATTCAAAACATGTTTCGCGAGTCCAATAAGTCTCACTGATTTAGTCAATTCACGAATTTTCATTTTAAAACAATTTCAATGAGTTCGCGAATTCCATTCGCTCTGTTTTTTCTTTCACGACTTCTCAGCTTCGCGAATTCTAAGTTCGCAAATTTCAGTGAAGTTCACCAACTGATGATTCCTAATTTTTGTTGACTTCAGTCAATCCACAAACTTCGCGAGTTGAAATTCGCGAACTGATAATGCGTCATAGTTTCATCTCTGATTTAGACTAACGCGATCCACACTTAGCGAAATATTGAAAGTTCTTGTCAACCTGCGAACTCTCTTTTCTCTCAAACCCGTGAATCTTCGAGTTCGCGATATGAAATTCTCGAAATCCTTTAAAACCAAATTCACGAACTGGGAAAATTCACGATTTCAAATTAACCATGTCAATTCGCGAACTGAGTAAACAAAATTTCAAACTGATTTGCGAATCTTACATAGCAAATTTTAAACTTCTTTTACACAGATTTGCAAACCATACTTAGCAACGAAAATTTTCTACAAACTCATTTTGGCTGAACAGTTTGGGCCGAGACTTTTATTTTCAAACCATTTCTCAGATTGAGCCCACACTCTTCATACTTGCACCACCTATCAATTTATCTCTAATCTTGTTTTCTCTTTCATGGTGCAGTTTCAAAAGGAACTCCCGGTGTCAAAAAAAATGACGACACCAGCGGATCTTGTTTACTCAACCTCAAAGTGGATCGTGATCAGAGAAAATAACTATCAACTTGACCTGAGCACCTTCAAATGCCAGTACGACGAGATCATTCTGTCCAATTTGAGAAACCATCACATTGGATATGCCTTCACAGCATCGGTCCAAGTTCCTACTGTCTATCTTCAACAATTTTGGGGGACAATGACGACCAAAACTGCTCAGGACAATGGCACCTACTATGAGACCTGAATTGCAAACGAGACTGTCAGCATCACCAAAGAACTAATTCGAAGCATCATCCGGCTTCCAAATCAACCACAGTACGAACCTGAGGCATCTAAGGACGAGCACATCGTCGACATGAAAGAAATGGGATACTACACTTCAATAGAGTTCGTCTCCCACTTTCAGCAGTCAATGATACCGCATCCCTGGCGGACTCTCTTTGCAATCGTCAACAAGTGCTTCTCACCAAAGCACTCAGGCCATGATAGCTGCACACATCAATATTCTTCGCACCTTCCATGGGATCGTCTTCAGGAAAAATTATGAATAAGCCAAGTTGATCATGTTGGACTAGACGATCAAGTTACGCAGCGAACGAAGTCAAAATCCAAGAAGCCATTGAACCCTATCCCCGGTGGTTCTCACTAATGATCTCCACCACTTTATGTCTACAACATCGGGGATACCACCACGACCAGAAGAAGAAAACTACACCCGCCCAAACTCAAATTTCTTCAGAAAGGGAAGATCGATGAGAAGTACTTGCGCACAGCTTTGCTAATTCTACACGAGTTATTAACCCTACCTAGCCCAGACAACATAGAAGCCTACTGTAAGAAATATAACGTACCCCCACCCCATGACTCCGGAGAACCCATCCGAGTCTAACCAAGGGGTTAGTGAGAGAGAGATAGAAGAGACGAGGGACACCACAGAAACATCGATAACCCTTCAACAACCCCAACCGACCCAACAACAAACTATCCCTGAACAACCAAGCGAAGAACGACAACAAGCTGAGCAGATCGAACAACCGCAAATAGTCGTTCCCGAGATTACAACATCCGAAACCTCTCACCCAGAAAAGGCCGGGTCACCTCCTAGGATAGAAGACGCCGACCTTGACCCAACGGCGCAAGCACAACTCGAACCCGACCATTCACTTGCCTTCCAACAGACAAGTGTCTCAAAATCCACAGACCCCCCCCGAAATCACAGACAGATCAGCTCCTCTGTCCACTCGACTAGAAATATATCTATTCCCACGACACAGCCCCAGTCTCAGCCTGTGGAACAGGCCTCAACACCCATAGAATAGCAAATTGAAGCTCTTCGAGGATTGGAAGGAAGTCTCACAGATATGGATGATCTCAGCAGCTCCCCATATGAGAGCCACCGTACAGAACCCAGTTCTGGACGTGTGCTAACGGGAAGCGACCCGGTGAAAGCTCCAGACAAGCTCGTCTTCCTAACAAGGCCATAACGACTCGAGCACCATCTCCTAAAGACGCGTCGCAAGGAGAGGTCGGAAGACCCAAGGAAACTGAAGTCCCATGGACTTCTGTTGATGAAGGCCACCCTGAATCTACCAGGGCACTAACGGCTAACCCTACTGGCGCCGGAGCACCTTCAGCAACTCCTACAGGTGTGACGACGGCCTACTTGGAGAATTACCAATTTGAGTTCTTTGAAACCATCACTCTACCACGGGTTTGAGGACTTATTAGGGATGTCATCCAAACCAGCTCAACAGGCAAAGGAAAGGCGCCCTTGGTGGAACAATCGTCGTTGCAACCGCGCGTCCTTTCTTTACCGCCACGAATAACAAGTCAACCTGATCCATACACCAATGCCCTTACTCCAGCTCTTCGACGTAGGAATCTCTCGACTCCTTCAACTCGACAATCAGCGAACTCCAGATGAAGAAGAACTGTACTGAAAGCTGATTGCGGGTGGAGTTATACCTCAACCGTATACATGCCGTCAAAAAGGCCCCAGCCAGAAGCGTCGTCATGACGATCCTGATGACCAGGATCGTCCTGAGGGGGAGAAAAAGAGGCCGAGAATCAAGTCTCCGGTCATTCGCGGCGGACGAGGACGAGGACACGGAGGTCAAACTCGTGGAGGCAGTTCCTCCCGATCATCCAATCCACCACCGCACCAAGGTCCTCCATAGGAAGACAAGCTACGACACGGCCGAACCAGACAACTTCCCTTGGCGAAGTCGAGTCTATTCCCTCGAGGATCTCCACCCAACTAGTCCAAACAACTACAAACCCTCGTCCCAAAGATCCTCATGCATATACGACAAATACATCTTAGAGGAGGAGTTGATGTGAACGAGTCCAATCAGAAGCATGCTAAGTTGAAGATTCAAATACCGACCGGGCCTGTAACAAGATCTCGAGCAAAGAACTTCAAAGAAAAACTTAACACGCTCATATTGAAGGTTCTCGAAGAAGAGAAGATCATCTTCATAGCAACTCAGAATAAAGAGGGTCAGAATATAAATTTCAAGATCTTGATCGGGGCAGAAATGACAATTTTGGAAAGTTCAGGGACTAAAGTGCAGTTATTGAAGAATTGAAGGACCAAGATGCAATTTTTGTCCTTGGACCAGATCTGAACAAGATTTGCAAGCTTTTCATATTCAAACTAATTAAATATTTACTTAGTAAGATTCTCTTAGATTTTCCTTAAATATCTATTAGTTTGTTATTATTCTATTTCCATATTTAGTCATATCCTACTAGTATAAATAGGTCTTGTTTCTCATTAGAGAGAACCAACTTTGATATATATAATTTCGAGTTTTCTTTACTGAATATCTTCGAGTCTTTGTTACTCTTTCGTTCGACGTTCGAACACGTCTATCTCTTGCAAAAGCAGTGCGTTGTGAGAATAGATCTGAGACTTATCGTACGGCTTTACACATACGTTCGTGGCGTCTTTCAATCCATCAAGTGTTCCCTACGTTGCGATCGACGCTGTGCGACTTTGGGATTCGGGGTCTCGGGTGAAAATAGATCGGGGTTTCTTATCAAGTGGTATCAGAGCCTAATCCATGCTTGGTTCGTTATCTAAGTTCGTTGAAGAAATCAAGACGGTGCAACATCAACCTTTTGCGTACAAAATCAGGGGTTTCTTCGTTCTTTATATTCTATTTTCTTCTCGTTCTTAAAAAAAACTGCAAAAAAAATAAAATTTCTACAAAAAAAAAAGTCTTCGAAAAAAATCTGCAAAAAAAGGAAAAAAGACAAATTCTGCGAAAAAAGAATATATATATATATATATATGTTGCAGCTTCGACTGTCAAGGTCTATTTTCTTCAACGTGTTACCAAGCACGAGTGGACGAATTCGATCAGGAAGACAAGAAGAGACTTTAAGGTCTACCGAGTGAGCATATTTGTTGAGTAAAAAAAAGTGAGGGAGAGACAAAAAAAGAAAGAAAAAAAGACGAAAAAAGAAAAAAATAAATAAATAAAGAAAAGAGAAAAAAAGAAAAACAAATCAGACACTATGTCAGACGGTTCCAAATCTTACAATAACGACATCGCCAATCCAAGTAATCGATTATTCGTGGAAGCAATCACCGCCCAGATGCAGCGAATGATGCAAGAACAACTTGAGGCGATAAACGAGCGGATAGATCAAGTCGAGGTAGCCGCCACAACATAATCGCAATGGATCTCGTCGAGCACGTGACTACAGAGAGGAAACTCACTTATTCTCTAACGATGATCCCGAGCGTGCTCGTGATGACAGTGGAGGCATAAAATAGAAGATCCCAACGTTTCAGGGCAAGAGTGATCCAGAGGCGTATTTCGAATGGGAGACCATGACCCCAATTCATCTTCAACTGCCACAACTATACGGAGCGCAGAAAGGTAACCTTAGCCGCGGCTAAATTTACTGACTATGCGGTTGTTTGGTGGACCATTTATCGATGACGAGGAGGCGAGCTGGTGAGCGTGCGGTCAAGACATGGGAGGAAATGAATGTTATAATGCGTAAGAGGTATGTGCCGCCTCACTACTATCGAGAGTTATACCAGAAACTCAATAGGTTATGACAGGACAACCGCACGGTTGAAGAACACTACCGCGATATGGAGATCGCCATGATCCGTGCCAACATTGTTGAGGATCGTGAGTCAACGATGGCCCGATTTCTCACGGGGCTGAATTCAGACATTGCAGAGTTAGTAGAGTTGCACAACTATGTGGAACTAGAAGAGCTGATACACTTAGCGGTAAAAATAGAGAGGCAGCTCAAGACGACGGGCAACTCAAGGAATTCATGACTTTCTGAACAGTCCACGTGGAAGATGAGCAATGATGCGGGAGAGCGGAATCAATTCGACGAGCGCAATGACGCCAATTGCAACTGCAAGCACCCCGAAAAATTTTGACGCTCCAGTGACAAGAAACCGCGACATCAAGTGTTTTAGGTGTCATGGCCTTGGGCATTTCGCAAGCCAATGTCCGAACAAGAGAACTATGACGATGCTTGCTTCAGGGGAGGTAGTGACCGATGATGAAGAAGACCCACTGAACTTGTGTTGGTATCTCGTCGTGCCTTGAACTCGTGAGTAGTTCAAGACGACCAGGAGCAACGTGAGAACATCTTCCACACACGATGCTACGTTGGAGATAAGGTATGTAGTGTGATAATTGATGGAGGGAGTTGCACGAATGCAGCGAGCGTGGCATTGGTGAACAGATTGGCGCTTCCAACGACGAAACACCCACATCCATATCGACTCCAATGGTTTAACGACGGTGGGGATGTGCGAGTCTACATTGAGGTTCTAATTTCATTCCGCATTGGCAGCTACGAGGATTCGGTGCTTTGTGATGTTCCAATGGACGCTGGCCATATTCCACTGGGACGACCGTGGCAGTTCGATCGGAGGGTAACACACAACGATCACACAAACAAGTACACCCTACTGCACAACAACTGCACCTACAATCTCAAACCTCTTTCACCAACCAAGTATATGAAGATCAAATTAAATTGCAAAAAGGACAGAGTTGAGCAATTAAAGCCAGAAAAAGAAACGGGAGATGTTGAGAGATCAAATGAGGTAAAATCAGAGCGTGAAAATAACGAGGAAAATGTAGAGGGAAGTGGAAAAAATAAGTTTAAGGACAAGCGTACCATATTGGCGAGGATGAGCGATGTGAGGAAAGCTTACTATTCTTCACAGCCGATGATTTTACTCGTCTATAAAGAGGCCGTTTTATAAGCTAACCAGTCAGGCAATGGGCTACCCTTGACCGTTGATTCTTTATTGCAGGAATTCAAGGATGTGATCGTTCAAGACATGCCAATTGGACTACCCTCTATTAGGGGAATAGAGCATCAGATTGACTTTGTGCCTGAGCAGCACTACTGAATCGTCCAGCCTACCGAACCAACCCCGAGGAGACAAAGGAGTTGCAGAGACAAATTTCAGAATTAATATCAAAGGGGTACATCAAAGAAAGTATGAGTCCATGCACTGTGCGGTCGTCCTCGTGCCAAAGAAAACGGCTCGCAAAGGATGTGCGTCGATTGTCGAGCTATCAACAACATTACGGTTAATCATCGCTTTCCCATTCCTAGATTAGATGATATGCTCGATGAGTTGCATGGTGCATGTATATTTTCGAAGATAGATCTTAAGAGTGGGTATCACCAAATTCACATGAAAGAGGGAGACGAATGGATGACGGCATTCAAAATGAAACTAGGATTATATGAATGGCTAGTTATGCCTTTTGGTTTATCAAATGCACCTAGAACGTTTATGCGCTTAATGAATCATGTTTTACGTTCACACATTGGCAAATTTGTGGTAGTCTACTTTGATGATATTCTTATTTATTGTAAGACTTTAGATGACCATATAATTCATTTGATGGAAGTGTTTATCGTATTACGAGAAGAATGCCTTTATGCTAACCTTGATAAGTGCATATTTTGCACCGATCATATTGTTTTCTTGGGTTTCGTTGTGAGTTCAACAGGAGTACAGGTTGACGATGAAAAGGTAAAAGCAATACAATAGTGGCCGACCCGAACGAATATCGTGCAAGTTCGAAGCTTTCACGGGTCGGCAATCTGTGACATTCAAAATGTAGAGTGCGGGATGGGAAGATATATAGACCCTGTCTATGTGATCGAGAGGTACAACAGGTCTATCGATAGATTTATAGAAGCCCATCTTCCCTTCTTTCCATTGGGCAAACTAAACTAGCTTTACAACTTGTATCGCAACAAATTCATCCTCGACACTCACGAAAAACGAGAAGGATACAGAGCTATCAAAGAATGCATGTTGAGGCAGATCAAGTTCTACGCTTCACATGACTTTCAAATGGAAAGCAATATGAGCAAAGTCAACTTGACACAGCCGATAATAAGTACAAGGATTTTGATCAATTCGGCGAAGGTAACATCTTCCTTGAACCACAACCTGCGATCACATACTTACAACGAACCAAAAATGAGATACATGCACTCTTACTATCAGAATCTGCCAAGTTCTCTGATGGAACAATGCAGATAATCCTAAAACAACTCAGGCTAAGACAAGAGACGATTCCTGACGAGACAATACTTGAAGGCACAGAACTACCAGAACAATCTGTTCTCGATAAATTCATCCAAGCTATCGTAGATCGTATTGTTCTCAGAAACGACATCAGACAGTTCGAGCACGCTCTAGGATTCAGGAAGACATACTTAGCTCATAGGGACCTCCGTCTCCTCCTTCTCACTTAGGGGGGAGAATGTGTAACGACCCTACTTTTCTAATTGAAGTATTTGGCGGATTTCCGCAACGAAAGCCACGAAAAGCCCATTTTGTAAAAACTTTTTAAATAGAAACATACACATATCTTAAAAAACTATAGCGTTCTACAAAAGCATTTTTTACATGGGACGAAGCCCCAAAGAATCAAAGTAACTATTGCCGCTCCACAGGTCGCATCCATGTACCGCTCTCGCCCTCAGAAGCCCGTGGAGTCACCGCCACCAGCCGCTAACCTAGTCCTGACGTTTGCCTACGTCGTACTCATCATGACCTACAACACATAAAGGCCTGAGCGAGATGCTCAGTAGGTGAATTTATGCAGATGCAGCGTGCACTCACCCCAATCCCGACACCTCACCACATGATAGAATGCAATGCACGCTCGTTCCCACAATCTACTCTATCTCAATATCAGGGCCCCTAGGCTAGACTCGGCACCTCGCGCGCAAGTGGCATCAAGCCATCTCAAGAGGTAGCATACCCTGACAGTGTTTTGACGATCACGCAACTGCCCTGTCAGGCTGCTATGATTCCTCAATCACATATCCAGCGGTAGCGTACACTGACAGCGTTTTGACGATCATGCAATTGCCCTGTCAGGTCGCTATGATTCCACAATCACAATCTCAATCACATCACTGACGGTTTTGTACCCCGACTAGCGTACCACTAACCCGGGTAGACAGGTGTCGCTAACCCTATCTGCCGTCCCTGAGCCAAATCATATATACGGTGGTGTGCACCTCGGGTGGCTCAATCCCGAGTAGATGGGTGTCGCTAACCCCCTCTCCCACCAGGTGCCCTGCGAGTCTAAACCTCAACTCCACTAGTGTCTGACTGCCAAAATCGGCACACACTACCCCGCTCAAACGACACCTTAAGGTGTCACCGCCCACGCGGTCAACGTCTCTCACAATGCCGTGATATGTCGTGACGTGAAATGCTCATGCATATAAATCATATTAAAATAATAATCGCACGTCATGCCATCCCGTAATATCACATATTGCACCACCAACAAAATCCCGATCTCTTATTTCTTTAAAATTAGGGAAATTATTCTAACACCAAGAATAGGCTAAATGGGCCTAGATTTGGGCTAAAGCCTAATTAATGTAAAGCTGGGTCAGTCACGCAAAAATTAGCATCACGTACTATGTTGCTAAAATTTGGAAAGTCTTCTAGTTCCTATCGCTCGAATGGACTGTACGAGAACGGCCCGAAATGGAAACTAGAGAACTAACTAACCCAATTGGTCAACGTGTAAGGGTAGTCAACGCTCGAAGTTGGTTGATCGATTTACGTTTAAAGAATAAATCGATTTAATTTTGATATCGCACGATTTAGAGGTCAGCTCGGCGATTTTGAGTAAACGCCCGATTTCGGAATAAGCCCGGCGACTTGAGGAATCGCCCGATTTCTTGTTCTGGCTAGAGTCGCCCGATTTGGAACTCGATTGGAATCGCTGATTTGGAAATTCGGTTGGAATTAAGCTAACATCGCCCGATTTGATTTAAGAACTCTGTGATTTAACTTTCGCCGATTTCTTGCTTCAGCAAGAAGTCGACCGACTTGATTAAGAGCTCGGCGATTTAACTTTTCGCCCGATCTCTTAATCCAGCAAAAAAAAAATCGTCCGATTTGGAAAAATGGACTTTCGCCCGATTTGGAAATAGGAACGGGAATCGCCCGATTTTGGAAATACTCGGCGATTTCACTGTCGCTCGACACGTGGCATGGTGAGGAAATCGCCCGATTTGGGGATTAATTGGCCACGCCCCAATTCTGAAGATTGATTCGTATCGCGATTTGGGAAACTAGAAATTCGCCCGATTTGACTTCACGCGGCGATTTCGCTTTCGCCCGATTTCTCGTACCTCAAATCCATGTTCTAACATCAGCAAATCGCCCGATTGGGTTAACGTAGTATTCTAAGATTCAACGTGTCCTAATTCACCCGATTTCTAGCTTCGCCCGATTCTTCATAGCAATTAATTTAATCACCAATCATTAGCTCATATTCGCCCAATTCTACGTTTCGCCCAATTCTAATGTTCGTCCTTCACTAAGTTCGCCCGATTCCCACCAAACCCATTCACATTCAAGTGCTAGCTAATCGCCCGATTTGAGACGCATTCACACCATAATACCAATATTTTTAACACCAAACTTTCACTAGGATTCGCCCGATTTCCACAAAGTACAATTCGAAGTAAAACACTAATAAATCGCCCGAACCTAGTTCATCTACCCAAATCAATTTATGCATCCCAAAAATTGTTTCCTAATCATATAAACATTCATCCCAAAGAACCCATATGTTGGGTTCGAGTCTTAGCACATAACATAAATCAAATAACATCCATAAAAATCACGTACACCAAAGCTCGTTGATTCGAACTTGAATTGCCGAAACACCCAAGTTCGAAATTCTTGAGCTTATTTATGTGTTGTAGGTGAAGAAATCCACCTACCTTGCTTCCTAATCTTTGTTTCGATGTTTGGGCGTGACGAGTTTGGCCGAAAATCCCGAGCTCCCAACTCGTCTCCTTGGTCTTCCTCTCCTTTGCTTTCTTTCTATGTTTCGTTGGCTATGTGGCTCATGAAAGGTTTCGTTCCTTAGCATGTGGTGGTGAGAGTGTTGGTTTTCATGTGAGATTTCAAGTGGTAATGTGGCATTTTTAGCCCCCACGTGATTTGCCTTGATCTTAAGCAATGTCCCACGTTTTTTGGGATTGCTAATGATTGTTTTTAATAGGTTTATCATAGGGAAATGGGAGCCATGTCGTGTGCTTCCTTAAAATGGGGAAATATCACTTGATTTTTGATTTTTTTTTTTTCTTTTTAGGCTCAAGTTTGGGCTTTGAAGTGTTTTCCACCTATTTAAAATCAATTGGGCTCTTATTATTATTTAGTTAATGCTAGTTGGGCTCTATTTTTAATATCATTTAACTATTTTTTCTTGGGCTCAAATATTTTATTTTTGGCATATGCTATTTATTAGAGCATATTTGGGTCGAATTTCTCTCCCTATTTTCGATCCGCTCGAACGTCTAATTCATTACTTTCGAGCTTATATAAAATTTATTATGTCCTAATCCCGTATTAAAGTTTACGGGTGTTACATCCTCTCCCCCTTATAGAAATTTCGTCCCCGAAATTTAAATCGTCGGGGACAACTCGGGTATCGATTCATCTTATCATCCTCTCGCCCCACGTGGCTTCTTCGACCGATTGGTTTCGCCACAGCACTTTGACTAACGGAATATCTTCATTCCGAAGTCGTTACATTTGTCGCATCAAGATCTCTGCAGCTTGTTCTTTGTAGCTTAATCTGGCTTCAACTGTTGATGAAGCCTTCCACTTCCTAGCACATGACTTGGGTCGTGACGTATTTTCCTAACGTTTACACGTGGAAAAACATCGTGGGCATTGTTCTAAGGACGCTGGCAGTTCTAGTTGTTATGAAACTTCGTCAACTTGTTTCAAAGCTCAGAGAGGGCCTGTATATCTTGGACTCAACTTTCCTTTCGGTCCGACTCTCTCCACGCACTTCATGGGGATATCCTCAAAGTACACGTCATTTTTTTTGTAATTTCTAACGATGTTCGCTGTTTGATAAGTGTATCTTCTCTGACGACTTGGGGCTGCTTGCATCCGTTCCCGACCATTGGTTGGTGATGATGACTCACTGTTAGGTATTGCAAACACTACATCTCTTTCTCTCTCCCTTTTGATAGTACACTCAGGTCTTATGATTATCAACGAGGATTAGAAGGAATCTATCATCGGTCGGGTTACAGTTTATCTCGCCTAGATAGATTAGGTGAAATTCCAACACGAGGGATGAAGCCTATGGATAACCAAATCTTTATCCATCGAGAGTGGGAAGGGGTTGTTCATATAATAATTGGAGCTCAAGAAGAGCGCACATTCTTATTAAAGAAGGAAGGGTAGCAAGATCTTAGAGGCCAAGCTAAGGTCTCGCTTCTTATCGCGGGTTTAGACGATTGATTCGAGATAGTGCTCGTATGGTAAGTTGGTTGAGCCCGTATCGCCTTGAGGTTTAGCTAAGGAGACTAGCTTTAGTTTCGATTCGGGCAGGGATCTGGAATCAGGAACGTTCACTACGCTTCCGCTGCGCCACTTTGATGCCGAAGACGTACGACTACCGATATAGAATGAGGATTGGGGCGTAGGTTGTACTCCGGCGCTATAGGTTTTGGACTTGTTGTGCTGGAAGAAATGAAGGGTAGCTCCATCATCATATTTCGGGAGGAATGGATACTTAATGAGGAAGGAAACATGCCTTCGATCGCAATTAGATCGGGGGTAATTTCGGAATATTATTGGGAAGTACAGCAGCGCTTCGATTGATTTACTGGCACCTTTTTCGGTTAAGGCTGAGGAAATTTCTCTCGTCTAACAGAGGCGAGAAAGATTCTTAACTTGAATCTAGGAGTTGCTGAGTCTTAAGAGCATGAGATTTGAGCAGCTTTATTTTTGTTTGCTTTTCTCGAGAGTACAATTCGTCTCCCTCGGGAAGTAGGAACGTCACTAGTTCCTTAGGGAAATCGATCATGTCTGAAGTAGGCACGTAAAGGATTTTCAACCTACCTGCCACCGCTCCCGGGTTGGCATCCACCTCCTCATTCGTCAGGGTAAACACCCGAGCTGGGACCGGTGGAGGTCGGATGAGGGGTTGATTCGGCATGGCCTGCTGGCAGTTTCTAGCCAAATGCCCCACCTTTCCGCACTGGAAGCATTGCGGCGCAAAATTTGGTCTTGCTCCGAAACACGCTCCATAGTGGTAACTTCCACATTGCTGACATTGGGGTGCGTTGTTTGGGGGTCGGTTCGGGATTTTTTCGGGCCCTTGGTTAGGCCTCGACCGCCAATTTTGCTGGCCTTGTTGTTCCACTCGATTGTTTGGGCCTTTGCCGAAGAACTGGCGTTTTCTGTCTCCTCCTACTTCATTCGCTGGTTCTCTCTCTTCTTCCTTGCTTCCTGAGCTTCCGCAACTACCCGCTCGACTTGCTCGGCTATTAAGGCACGTTCAGTCGCTTGCATGAACTCCATCTGTCGTGCGCCCGCAATACTCAGGTCCTGATAAATTTCAGGTTTAAGTCCCTGAATAAATTAGATGCGGAGCGAATCGGGACATCTTCAAATTTGCGGATGTACTCCACGACAGGCATGTTGCCTTGCTTAAGATTCATGAACTCATACATTCTCTGCTCTTGGTCATGAGCAGTGAAGTACTTATGAAGACTAGTTCCTTGAACCTACCCCACGTCATTGTCATCGGACTCTCCAGAACTTTCACTGTGTTCCACCAGTAGCGCGCATTGTCCCGAAGGAGCGAAACAGCGCAGAGAACTTTCTCGTTATCAGGCACCCGGCTATAGACGAACATGTCTTCTATAGTGCCTATCCAACTTCAGCCACCGCAGGAGTGGTGGCTTCGCTAAATGTTGGGGGGTTTAGTTTTCGGAACCGTTCCCCGATTATTTCGACTCGTTCAGGTTGCGGGGAGGAACGATGCTCCGACGAGCTTCGGTGATTGATTAAGTCATTGATTTGGTCCGACTGTCGTCGGATCAGGTCCATCAATTGTTGAATGGTCGTGCGATTATCATTGGGTGGGGACCCAGATCTCGCCCCACGACTACATTCTCCCGCAAATTCTCTACGTGGTCTGGGCATTTTCAACTAGATAATACCACAGGCAAGTATTAATAACTACTCATTTCTTACTGATTGTTAGAACATACAAGCGAGGCTGGTTCTCCCGGCTTTTGAGCGGCGGTACATGGACAGTCTTCAGAATCTAGAGCCGAAGCTCTGATACCACCTGTAACGACCCTACTTTTCTAATTGAAGTATTTGGCGGATTTCCGCAACGAAAGCCATGGAAAGCCCATTTTGTAAAACTTTTTAAATAGAAACATATACATATCTTAAAATACTATAGCGTTTTACAAAAGCGTTCTTTACATGGGACGAAGCCCCAAAGAATCAAAATAACTATTGCCGCTCCACAGGTCGCATCCATGTACCGCTCTCGCCCTCAGAAGCCCGTGGAGTCACCGCCACCAGCCGCTAACCTAGTCCTGATGTTTGCCTACGTCGTACTCATCGTGACCTACAACACATAAAGGCCTGAGCGAGATGCTCAGTAGGTGAATTTATGCAGATGCAGCGTGCACTCACCCCAATCCCGACACCTCACCACATGGTATAATGCAATGCACGCTCGTTCCCACAATCTACTCTATCTCAATATCAGGGCCCCTAGGCTAGACTCGGCACCTCGCGCGCAAGTGGCATCAAGCCATCTCAAGAGGTAGCATACCCTGACAGTGTTTTGACGATCACGCAACTGCCCTGTCAGGCTGCTATGATTCCTCAATCACATATCCAGCGGTAGCGTACACTGACAGCGTTTTGACGATCACGCAATTGCCCTGTCAGGTCGCTATGATTCCACAATCACAATCTCAATCACATCGCTGACGGTTTTGTACCCCGACTAGCGTACCACTAACCCGGGTAGACAGGTGTCGCTAACCCTATCTGCCGTCCCTGAGCCAAATCATATATACGGTGGTGTGCACCTCGGGTGGCTCAATCCCGAGTAGATGGGTGTCGCTAACCCCCTCTCCCACCAGGTGCCCTGCGAGTCTAAACCTCAACTCCACTAGTGTCTGACTGCCAAAATCGGCACACACTACCCCGCTCAAACGACACCTTAAGGTGTCACCGCCCACGCGGTCAACGTCTCTCACAATGCCGTGATATGTCGTGACGTGAAATGCTCATGCATATAAATCATATTAAAATAATAATCGCACGTCATGCCATCCCGTAATATCACATATTGCACCAGCAACAAAATCCTGATTCTCTTATTTCTTTAAAATTAGGGAAATTATTCTAACATCAAGAATAGGCTAAATGGGCCTAGATTTGGGCTAAAGCCTAATTAATGTTAAGCTGGGTCAGTCACGCAAAAATTAGCATCACGTACTATATTGCTAAAATTTGGAAAGTCTTCTAGTTCCTATCGCTCGAATGGACTGTACGAGAACGGCCCGGAATGGAAACTAAAGAACTAACTAACCCAATTGGTCAACGTGTAAGGGTAGTCAACGCTCGAAGTTGGTTGATCGATTTACGTTTAAAGGATAAATCGATTTAATTTTGATATCGCACGATTTAGAGGTCAGCTCGGCGATTTTGAGTAAACGCCCGATTTCGGAATAAGCCCGGCGACTTGAGGAATCGCCCGATTTCTTGTTCTGGCTAGAGTCGCCCGATTTGGAACTCGATTTGAATCGCTGATTTGGAAATTCGGTTGGAATTAAGCTAAAATCGCCCGATTTGATTTAAGAACTCGGTGATTTAACTTTCGCCGATTTCTTGATTCAGCAAGAAGTCGACCGACTTGATTAAGAGCTCGGTGACTAACTTTTCGCCCGATCTCTCAATCCAGCAAAAAAAATCGTCCGATTTGGAAAAATGGACTTTCGCCCGATTTGGAAATAGGAACGGGAATCGCCCGTTTTTGGAAATACTCGGCGATTTCACTGTCGCTCGAGACATGGCATGGTGAGGAAATCGCCCGATTTGGGGATTAATTGGCCACGCCCCGATTCTTAAGATTGATTCGTATCGCGCGATTTGGGAAACTAGAAATTCGCCCGTTGACTTCACGCGGCGATTTCGCTTTCGCCCGATTTCTCGTACCTCAAATCCATGTTCTAACATCAGCATATCGCCCGATTGGGTTAACGTAGTATTCTAAGATTCAACGTGTCCTAATTCACCCGATTTCTAGCTTCGCCCGATTCTTCATAGCAATTAATTTAATCACCAAACATTAGCTCATATTCGCCCAATTCTACGTTTCGCCCAATTCTAAGGTTCGTCCTTCACTAACTTCGCCCGATTCTCACCAAACCCATTCACATTCAAGTGCTAGCTAATCGCCCGATTTGAGACGCATCCACCCGAATTACCATAATACCAATATTTTTAACACCAAACTTTCGCTAGGATTCGCCCGATTTCCACGAAGTACAATTCGAAGTAAAACACTAATAAATCGCCCGAACCTAGTTCATCTACCCGAATCAATTTATGCATCCCAAAAATTGTCTCCTAATCATATAAACATGAACATTCATCCCAAAGAACCCATATGTTGGGTTTGAGTCTTAGCACATAACATAAAGCAAATACCGTCCATAAAAATCACGTACACCAAAGCTCGTTGATTCGAACTTGAATTGCCGAAACACCCAAAAAACGCTCTCTCTCTCTAAAACGCTCCATCCTCTCTCTTCTTTGAAAACCCTAGTAACTCGTCCCAGCCGCCCCCATCACTGGTCCGTTCTTCATCACCACCACCTCTCCCCAACTTAAAATTACCACCGACACACAGCTCTCTCGCAGGCGCCAACACCGTGCTCCCCGTCCTCTAGTGTGAGGACGGAGAGTGACACAATTTTTATTTTATTTTTTATGTCCTTTTCTTTTTTTTCCCTTTCTTTTTGCCTTGCCGCCACCGCCGCCGCTAGCCGCCTGTCTCGCCGTCACTGCCTCACCACCACCGCCTCCGCTACTGCTCGCCGCAGCCACAGCCGTTCCGCCGTCACCGCCTTCGCTGCTGCAACCGCTGGGGTTCCGGCGCCACCGCCGTTCAGCCGCCACCGCCTCCGACCTTCCCCACACCAGCATCTTCGTCGGCCTCCCCATTGCCCACATCAGCCGGCCTCACTGTCGCCCACCTCTGCCGACCGTCCCGCAGCCCCCTCTGCCGTCCCATCCTCGAGTTTCCCCGCTGTGGGATTTCGTCTCTCCCGACTCGGGTCGGGAGCCTTTTTTCCCTCGTGGAGCCATTAGTCCGATGAAGACAAAACCCAGAAGTCGAAGATCAGGTTAAAGTGGAGAGTATCGTAGATTTAGCCTAATCGCTTTTTCTGTTATAGGTTCTTTAGTTCCTGGTTTTAGATAATGGTGTTCTGTTTTCTGTCGGTTTTTGTCCTTTGTGGACCCTTTTCTCCCCATGTGGGAGTGTTTGTTTCCCTTTGTGGGATTGTTTGATGCTCTTTTGTGAGCCTCTGTTCTCCCGGTTGATGATGTACCGGTGAGACCCCTTGGGCTATTTAGCCATGTAGCTTTGTTATTAATGCAAGCTATCATTTCGAAAAAAAAAAATGTGGCATTTTTAGCCCCCACGTGATTTGCCTTGATCTTAAGCAATGTCCCACATTTTTTGGGATTGCTAATGATTGTTTTTAATAGGTTTATCATAGGGAAATGGGAGCCATGTCGTGTGCTTCCTTAAAATGGGGAAAATATCACTTGATTTTTGAATTTTTTTTCTTTTTGGGCTCAAGTTTGGGCTTTGAAGTGTTTTCCACCTATTTAAAATCAATTGGGCTATTATTATTATTATTTAGTTAATTCTAGTTGGGCTCTATTTTTAATATCATTTAACTATTTTTTCTTGGGCTCAAATATTTTATTTTGGGCATATGCTATTTATTAGAGCATATTTGGGTCGAATTTCTCTCCCTATTTCCGATCCGCTCGAACGTCTAATTCATTACTTTCGAGCTTATATAAAAATTATTATGTCCTAATCCCTATTAAAGTTTACGGGTGTTACAGAATGTTAAGAATATTTTTTTTGGATAACCGGGGAAAGCCGATGGTGAAACCCCGGGGCCGACCCACTACCTGCTAAGCAGACCGACCAGCTCAATCGCACATGTCGGGCCCATGTGGGCAGGCTTAGGGAAATATCACAGGGATGAGATTCGAACCCAGGACCTCTCCCAACATGACCCTAAGCGCCTCAGCTTGACCAGTAGAGCCAAGTCTCATCGGCAAATGTTAAGAATATTTTTGAACTGTCCAAAATATTTATTCTAAGTCAGCTATTTATTTATATTGTATTTAATCTGTTTTATTCTTACATATTTGGGTTGTAGTTGTAATGGGCTTGTTAGGGGCCGAATGGGCTTAATAGCTTTACAAGGTATTTAAGTTTAAACCCTAACAACGTTCTAATCTAAGTTTCCATTTGCTAAGTTACTTCACGTTCTCTAAAGCCTCCAAACACTGTTCAAGTATTTAATGAAGGCTTTAATCTATAGCAAAGTGTGCTTGGATAATCTGGAATTACATTATTGAAGTAGGTATTTATGTACAGATTACACCCTAAACAAAAAGTTATTGCATTATGCGCATTTCCATTTTTTTTCTGCTTCAAATTACCCGGTTGGTAATTTATCTTTGCTCTCAAGAGCGTGAACAAGACCATAAAAGATCTTTTCCAGTTTTATCTCCTGCTTGATCATAATATATAACTGGTTTATTTATGATTATTGAGACATAAACCAAACCTAATTGATATAATGGGCTTTTAAAGTTTAGGAGCTCAGTTAAGTTTCATATAGAGTTCAGGACCTTGTCAGAAAATTTTTAGGGTTAAGGACCCGATAACCTTAAGTGTTTTTCAGTACCACTTCATGGACATGTAGTTGTGGACATGTAGTACCACTTCATGGTTCTGCAGTACATTTCATCATCTGCAGTACCACTTGATTGTTTTGCATTACCACTTCATCATTTTGCAGCACCACTTATGTGTTTTGAAATAACAAAACAATCGCCCGATACCAGTTCATATACGCTGTATAACACCAGGTCCTTATAACATCGCCAACTACTATACTGTTCATCGTACATCTGAACTAAATCACATGTAGTGATCCGATAAATGCAAGCTAAGAGACAGCATACTTCACAGCGCCACTGACAAAGAATATTTGTTCATATTCCACTCAATCAGCACACATTCCGAATTGGAGACCATCCCAGATTCCTAGCTAGATACTGAATTAATAGTAAAAAACAAAAAGATACTCTCATATGCATTAATATGCGAATTACGAAGGACGACCCCAAGCATAAATGAATATTCGCTGATACCAAATGCAGTGCAACTGAAAGCCTATTTTATTTGTTGGTTGTTCTAGCTGGCTCCACAATTGCATTGATCATGTACAAATCATGCTTCCTTATATCACAATAAAAAATTGTAATAATTCAGATATTTGAATGAGTATGTATATAATAGATGGCGTCCAAGCAAGAAGTCACCCATAGCCGAAAGCTAGTCTTATTCGAACACACGCCACTTTTGGATATGCCTTGCTAAACGTAACTTTAAGTTTATCGTTAATGTTTATTATTAACGACTTGTTCATTATGTCCATGTACATGGTGTGGACGTTGAGAGTGTTAGGAATACGCCCTCGAATGCTATATGAGGATTAGATTGTATAGGGCATTAGCTTATTTATCATTCGATCTTTCGTGTAATAAGATATTTTCGTGTGTAAATCGAAAGGCATTGTTCATTTATTTGATATAACAGTTCTTTACTTCGCATCTAGTAAAGCAATATGAACAAGACCAAATGTGTCGAGTTGAGTCACTGTTCTCGATGGGCACGAGAGAAGAAGGCACCAGTGGACTCTTAACCTCAAACATTAAAAGTCCGTAAGCCTAGGGCTCCAGTTGGGTGTTGGATAACCGATCACGACTTATTTGTCGATGATCTATCATGTGCCGACATCCCGCTTGGAAGCGGAGGTCATGACTTGTGATAACGAGTCGAATCAAGGAATTGAATCGTTTCATGGACGCTGACTCAAGGGTCGTACGGTCGAACATGGCTTATTACTAAAGTACTGTCAATGACCGACGACAACACGATAGTAGTCTGCGTGAACCTTAGATCGAAAGGGGCTTTGACGGAGTTGACTTCGAAGTCTCGACTGTCACTGGTTTCCCTCAACCCGATTTGCTTTTGCAGGGGTCAGCGTGCCATTTGTGATTGTCGGGCTCAGACCACCAAGTTCGGATTCACATTCTCGTAAGTAATCGAGAAAAGTGTCCTATGTGGACGGCGACAGGAAATTACGAAATCCTTGGCCAAGGTATTGAACTAACTCATGTGAGACATGGAGGGTAGTTTGGTAATTTCCCTCGTCTCCGTTTTATCATAGAATCGAGTTGTTCGACATATACCATGGCTGTCACTCTAGTGGGACACAGCTGAAGGGTTTATACGTAGCGCTATTATCTATAGTGAGGTTCTGGAATAAAGACTAGGTTGAAATCCGCACTAGAATCGAGTTACGGTCCGGTACTGCGGGATTGGCTAGGTAACTACCGGTTCCTCCCTTGCCGATTGAGTCGAACCTAGAGAGTCGGACTTAAAAAGGATCATCAATGTGTACTGATAAGGAGAGAAAGTGTTTTGGGCCTTGACGGGCCTTGGGCCGTTGGGCCGTTCAATGGACCGAAGTCGGACTTCGTATGAAACTAACTTTAAGACTTGGGCTTGGCCAAGTGCTTAAAGGTTTGAGGGTAAAATTGGAATAACCCTAAGCTGATTTTCGAATTATACCTTGGGAAATAATTTCTAAAAATTAAAAATAAATATGGAAACAATATATTAGAAATATTATTTATTTTAAGTTAGAAATTTTGAAATTAATATAGGATTAAATTTTGAATTTTAATACCATATTCAAGGATACTTAGTTTGACTTGATATTTAAGTTAGTTGTCTAATTTTAGCAAGTTTCCTTACGTTTGGATTTGAGATTCAAAAGGAGAGAAAATCATGGCAAAAGAATATCTCAACTTTAGGAGTAAAATTCGGAATCTTTGAGATATCCTTGGGATTTTCGAATCTAGCACAGTATAATAGGGCAGCCCTATTTCGTAATCTATGTGAGAAATTTCGTGATCCATAGTGAGATTTCGTCCATCACAAGGCACATAAACACACACATTTTTCTCCCACGCGATGGCTCAGTTCTCTCTAGCCATCTTTAGAGAACTGATTCTGTGGTAGACTGCGAGGTCGGTGTGATGACCTAGTGCCATCCACCACCATCGACGCAGTCTTGAAGAAAAGGACGAGGAGCTGCCAATCGCTTCAGCTGGTAAATCTCTACGGTTCGACCTGCCCTATTACGTGTTAATGTGTTACTATTCTTATCCGAGCAACGAGGACAAACGGGAAACTCGGAAAATTTTTGTTCCGCACCGTATCCGGGAACGTGGCATCGACACACCGGTTAACGCAACAGAGAGAGAGGGAGAGGAAATGCGATGTGGCGAGCGGCTTATAAAGCATATGCGTGGTGTCCTGAAAATTGCTATCCTAGTACTCAAGGTTTTGTCATATTAAATATTCGCATAAAATTTCAGAATGGCCCCTCCTCAACTTGACCTGGGTTTTGGGTCGGGCCAACCCGGAGCCGGCCCAAAACCGGTCCATGAAACCGGTCAATGTACTGGGCCGGTTCGGGGAACTCAGAACCGCGGATTACCGTTCCGGTTCCCGGTTCCAGTTCCTCGGTTCCGATTCCGGTATCGGTTCAGCCGTTGGGCACTCAATTTGTTTTATTCAATATACCCTAAAAATTACCATTTTACCCCCGAACGAAAAATCTATAAATACCACCTCATTTAACCATTTTAACACACAAATTACATCCAAATCTCTCCCTCTCTCTCTCAAAAAACTCTCAAAAAATCATCATTATATTAATATTTAATATTATTAGCAATAATAATTATTTTATTTACACTACTACACACTCACTTTTATTACAAGGAATTACAATTATTATTTTTTATATTATAAAAATACTAATGGCGTCGTCATCGAAAAATCCTAACCCGAGCGACGAAGATGTTTTTATGATTTTAGGTCACGCGATACGTTTAGGGGAAATGCCGACACCGACGAGGAGGCCGATGAACCGCAACCGACGGCGACGACCGACGAGGGACCGAGCCAAGCTTCTACGGCGACTACAAGAAGGAAGCAACAACCGCGTGGTCGGCGATCTAAGGTATGGAATTTTTTTTGATTTAGAAATGGATAAAATAATCCCGCTATAGGTACCGCGTATTGCAAAATGTGCTGCCATCCCTACACTATTAAGACCGCACTGAATCAAGGTGGGACGGGCTCGATGAAAAAACACCTCCAAAGGGCGCATAATTTCGGGGACGATCTAGAGCTGGTAGGAACCGAACCCCGACAACAACAAATAAACGTAAGTACGGGTAAGACTTTCTTTATTACTAAGGAAATTTCTAAGAAAGCCGTTAGTTAAATTCGTAGCAATGTGTGAAGAACCCTTTTGCATTGCGGAAAGTGAAGGGTTTATCGAATTTACGAGTCCCGGATTCCATAACGTGACCCGTAAAACCCTTCAGAAATATGTCTTACAATCTTTTAAGGAATATCAGTCTAGCTTAATTAGTCATTTAGCCAACATTTCGTGTAGGATTAGTTTGACTACTGATATTTGGATTAATATTACGTCGCAGTGTTATTTAGTCGTTACTGCCCATTGGATAGATGAAACATGGACTATGCAAAACCTATCCTTTCCCTAGATCCCCTAGATTTGCAAAATAGTGCCCCTACGATATCGAACTATGTGTTGAATATCATTAACAAATATTGTATTCAAGATAAAATTGATGTCTATCACCTTAGATAATGCTAGCGCGAACAACGTAGCGATAGGGATCGTTCGTAGATATCTTAGGTTACCCTTAGACGGCCAATTATTACATGCTAGATGCGCTTGATATATTATTAACTCGGTGTGCAATGTGCTTTTGACGAAATTTTGGGAGATACTGTAGAAAAATTTAAGGTAATAGGTAAGTTATTTCGGGAATGCGCTACGGAACGTCGTGGAAGCAAACCGTCCTTCCCGCCGGCCTCACGTACAAGAAGTTTCCATTGCCAATCCCGACTAGGTGGAACTCGTTGTACCACCGCCTCAGCACCTTCATGCGCTACAAGGAATTGTTGACGCCTTTTTGGAACGAGTTCGCAGTCGGCAACAACTCCAGGTATGAATTACGAGAAACTGATTGGGATATTGCAGGTTTGGTCGTATCCATACTTGAAGTGTTCAGCGAGGCTACGGAGAAATTTTCCGGAGTTCACTACCCGACGTCCCCATTGTTCATCCCGAACCTCTTTTTTTTTGCGATGTGCTACAAGTTCGTGGAGTACCGAAGTAGTCCATACTTGGGTGGTTTCATCCAAAACATGGAGAAGAAATTTCAGGAAGTATTGGGAAACCATCCCAATTGTCAGGACCCGCCTAACCTCGTTACGTATTTTATTGGACTCCTAAGTATCAAACGGTGTGTTGTCTCGAAAGGTACGTAAAATGCGAATAAAATTTGTCCATTTACGAAAAGAAAGTCATACATACGAGTCAAATGAATTATAGAAGTTTTTCTATATTCAGTCAAGTTTTATTCACACGGGAAGCTCCAAAAGGTAGGCCTCGCATCCTAAACAGATCACGTACCGTGATCGCTGGTCCCTACAACACGTAACGTAAGGAATGAGCCGTCGTGGCTCAGTAAGCAGAAACAATGCATGTATGCACGTGTCCTAACGATGGCAATCCACGCCATCGTTTACTAAGGCTCGTACTCTTTCAGACTCACACGTCATATGGGCCCTCGACTTTCTATCTTAATATGCGCCATTTCATAGAGCTCTAATCCTTGAGGGATTCTTACATATGTGAAGGTCACGGGAAGGTCACCCGAAGGAATTTTTCCAATCTCAGTGTGGCCTTCACGCGGACGCTTCTCACTGGTAGGCAACATCGAGGTCACTAACCCCAGAGGTTCCCTCTGTGTAGTGCATGCCTCGGGTCGCATCCTCCAGGTTGCACCCCCGGCTACGGGGTATTCCCCCTACATATCATAACAGGTAAATTTGGCATCGTATCGCCATGGTCGCATAGAAGAGCCGTGACTCTTCATTGAGTCGACAACAGACGCCAACATCGGCGAATATCCATCGCACACAGGCGATCTTATGCACGCTCGTACCTCATGCCTTTCATACTACTTATGAGTGCAAATGCCCTTGTCATGTTTATATGTATATGCATATCATGGCTTCATGCATAAGAAGTAATCATATCGTGCAAGGTTCACATAGGGTCACATAAGCACGTATCACATAATCATGCGCAGGTAGGTTAAGTGTCGTAGTTGAATTTCTACTTACTTGTCGTCCGAGCTTAACTAGCGTACTTCCTTGTAACGTCCCTAACGTGCGACCCTTAAATAAGAAAGTGTTAAAGGTTTAGTGCATTATCCTTCTTAGCTCATCGTATCAAGGTAATTGACTTTCGCAAATTTAATGACTTAAACCATTCTAGTTCGCTAAGACTCCATCCACTCGACTTGTCTAATTAAATTTCCTAAGTCATTTGATTTCTTAATCTAAGCTATGTTAGCATTTTAAATTGGGGTCTTACTTATACATCTCGGCCAAAGTGGTTAGCTACTAAAATTGAATTCGGTTTCGATCGAATCTCCAAATTATTCGATTCCACCTACGTAAATCACTGCCCCAAAATTAATTTTAAGCTGTAACGACCTGTCCCATACCGGGTGTCACTGTAGCATCAGTCCCTACCGGGACCTGTGGGGTTGGGCCCACCACACTCCGACTGATAGTCTGGCCCCACTGTACCACCATTTAACCTTTCAGCATGCTTCGTCCTCGCTCACACGCACCCTGGGCAAACTTCCCAGGGGGTCACCCATCCCAAGATTGCTTCAAGTCAAGCATGCTTAACTTTGAAGTTCTTTCAGACGGACTCCCGAAAAGGTAGGTCGACCTTGGTGATATGAGTAGTACTATCAATTCTCTTATAGGATTCTTAGCCTGACACGCCCATACCTTACCAGTCTCAGGATCCCCTCTCATTCGGGTGTCGGATAGGTTCGTTCATGTACCCCTTCGCCTAGAAGCCTGCCAGGAGCCGCTCCTTGTCTGTGCACCTCTCTGCACCAGCGATCACTCCCCGCCCTCTCCGGCCCCGGATGTCACATGCCCACCAGCTTTCGCCTGGTTCGTCCCCGAACTAGCACCGTACTGCGAAAGGTTGTGCTCTAATACCACATGTAACGACCTGTCCCATACCGGGTGTCACTCCTTCGCCTAGAAGCCTGCCAGGAGCCGCTCCTTGTCCGTGCACCTCTCTGCACAAGCGATCACTCCCCGCCCTCTTCGGCCCCGGATGTCACATAAGCTAAGGTACTAAAACCCTTAATGTGGAAGAATCGGCGAAGGTTGGAAAATTGTTAGTGCCGATTTCACTCAATAAGTCCTTAAATCATATGGGTTTCTCCGCGTGATGACATCAGCCTTCATCACTTTCTGTCGATTCTTTACACGGCGAAAGTCATTTGGCTCACAAGGTTTCGACCGATTCAAGTTTCGCCAATTGGTGTACATTGAGTCCTACTTTCGGTCGATGGTTATCATGGCTCGGTTTCGCCCAATTATGCATAGTAAGAAGTGAGTTTCGCCGTGCGTTTTCATCATCATGACGTCAGCTCGAGTCTATGTATGCCATGCAAGTTTCGCCCAACGTTGCATGTGTGAGTGAGTTTCACCGTGTCAGAGGTCAGCATGGTGGCACCTGGTTTCGCTCGATGTGGGAGGAGTTTCGACCCATCGTAGTGCGTTGAGGTTAGTTTCGATCGAAACTAATGGATTGCCCATTTTGCTTAGCTCGTTAGTTTGGTTTGATCGAAGGTCGAGTTATCATGTTCAAGTGTTGCTCTAATGTGCTAAGTTTCGGCCGAAAGTTCACGTAATTCCCTAGTTTCGAATTTCGATCGCATTTCCTGTTCACTACCCCTTGAATTGCCCGAAACTCCTCTCTTAATTTAATTCGATCGAAAATCCATTTACTAAGCACATTCGCTCGAAACCCTAATTCAATTGCCCGCTTTCGATCGAAGGCTTCAAATCCCATCTACTCGAAACTAATCTTCATATCACTACTCCAGTCGAAACTTGTAAGTCCTAACCTTTCTTCTACCTTAAAATCGTCTAGTTCTTACTTAAAAGTAGAATTTTAAATCCTAAGGCATACATTAAACTATCCGATCACAATTTCATCCAAGTAAAGATCTTAGTATGACTTTATACCCCTCTCTTAGGGTTTTCATGTCTTCCTTACATTTAATTTCCTAAACTCCGTTGCTTCCATGAGATTAATACATCTAGAAAATTGCAAATTACGAAAATTACAAAGCTTACCAACTTGAAATCTTGGCTACTTGGAGTGTTCTTGGATTGAATTCCTCTTGGCCCTCTTTTTCTTTCTCTTTTACTTTGATTTTCGTTTGTTCTTAAGTGGGGTTAGGGAGTTTAGATGGTTTGATAGATATTTTTATTTCTAGGCATGGTTAGGAAAAACTAGGTTAACGTGCATTTCCTTGTTTTGAGGGAAATTATCCCCAAGTTGGTTTCTCATAGTGGCCTATTATTTACTTCTAGTCCAAATGGTGGATGTTAGCCCAACTCTCCCTCTTAAGTCATGACCTAATGTTACTAATTCATAATTTCATGGCTTCCTAGCCCAAATTCCCATATTTTATTGTCATGATCTCTTATCGCTACTATTCTTCGAAAATTCCATACATAAGTTAGAAGTCATCCCACACACATAATTAGTTTCACATAATTGCCCGAAATTCATAGTCACGTAAGCACATAAAATGTACGCAATTAGCACGTAATCACTTAGGTCATGAATATAATTTATTTTTTTTCAAAGTCATGAATATAATTTATTGACCAACCTAAATCGCGGGAACTCGGGTCCTACACCAATAGTCCACGGTTTGTCTGCCTTACTCGACCCTAGTTGAGGTGTTGATACATTTGATATTTTTTTCGATTATTATGCTCAATTTATTGGAAAGAAAGTGGACGACCAAAAGGCGTAAATTCACGATTCTCTCCAGTGACCTTTTCCTGTTTACGCAGCTGAGCAGGGACCCAGTGTGGAGCACCCGGTACCAGCGAGTGAAGCCGGTTCGTCGGAAGGAGGCGGCGGCGCAATGGGACTACTACGAAGATTGAAGCACAACAGATGAAGACCGAAACGCGCGCGTCAGGTCGAACACGAATGAGATCCAACTCTACCTGAGCCACAACTTCCAGACTCCTGAAGATTTCGACGTTTTGGCTTGGTGGACAGGGACGCACCTGATTTTTTTTTTTGGAATTAGACACACCTGATTTATAGAAGAGTCACTTATTCATCTTCTTCCCCGTCCTCTGAAGAATTTCAACCAATTGATTATAAGTTCATCAGACCCTATCATCCTCCTCTGTTATCTCCCACATATTAAGTCCAATACTTTTTTGGGTTCTTCAAATGCAAGAGAAGTCCTTGTGAGTCGCTGAAGAAACTTGAAAAGATTTCGGGTAAAAACCATTTTTGGTCCCCGATGTTTCGACTTGCCACATCCCCAATGTTTCTTGATTTGAACCAATTTGGTCCCTCCGTCAATTTAGACGGAATTGCAAAATTAGCGACGGAATTTGCGACGGAATTTCCGTCGCTAAAGGAAAAAATAAACAAAATGATAATTAAACATAAAAATGAGAAAATTTCAAAAAAAAAAGATAAAAATTCAAAAAATAGGTAAAAAATTGAAAAAAAGAGAATACTACTAATAAATTAATTAAAAATATAAATAATAATAAAAAATAATAATAAGGATAATTTTTGTTCCTTTTTATTTAATTTTTAATAGATAAATATATTTTTACTTTTACTTTTGAAAATCTTAAATTTATATTTATCATTTTTTAGTTTATTATTTTGTTTTTACTATTATTTATTTTTTTATTGTTATTTATATTTTATTTATTTATTAGTAATATTCTCTTTTTTTGAATTTTTTACCTATTTTCTGAATTTTTTTTCTTTTTTTGGATTTTTTTCTCATTTTTATATTTAATTATCATTTTTTAGTTTATTATTTTATTTATTATTATTTTTTTATTATTATTTATATTTTTATTTAATTTATTAATAATATTCTCTTTTTTTTTTGAATTTTTTTTACCTATTTTTTGAATTTTTTTCTTTTTTATTGAATTTTTTTCTCATTTTAATGTTTAATTATCTTTTTTTTTTAATTTTTTCCTTTAGCGACGGAAATTCCGTCGCAAATTCCGTCGCTAATTTTGCAATTCCGTCTAAATTGACGGAGGAACCAAATTGGTTCAAATCAAGAAACATCGGGGACTAAATATGACAAGTCGAAACATCGAGGACCAAAATTGCCCATATGGTAAACAGCGGGGAACAAAAAATGGTTTTGTCCCAAAGATTTCTTTGAGTTATGATAATTCTGTTGCACTCGCCATCACCAGTAAAGCCATCATCATTGCACTGCGTAGTGAAAAAATCATCGGGGCTTCTTCTATGGGTACCGAATTTTCGATCTCTCAAACTCAAACATCGTTTCCCCGGAGTTAAGTCCTCAGCCCAGATAACGTTGCCACCTAAAGACAGCGTCTTTACACTTCCCAATTGGAGATCTGGCGAAACTGATCCAAGAACAAGGGAACTGAAGCTCAACGATGCATTCTTATACTTGGAGTACATGGTTAGTAAAGGCCATAAGCCCGACGTAGACAATGTCACTCAGCTATTGTACGATCTTTGCAAATCGAATAAGCTGAGGAAAGCCACCAAAGTGATGGAGATGATGATAAAATCGGGCAGCATACCCGACGCTGCTTCTTACGCTTTCTTGGTGAATCATCTCTGTAGGAGGGGAAATGTAGGGCACGCTATGCAATTAGTCGAAAAAATGGAGGAATATGGTTACCCAACTAACACGCTGACTTATAACGCCCTGGTTAGGGGGCTTTGTATGCGTGGGAATTTGAACCAAAGCCTTCACTTTGTGGAGAGGTTGATGCAAAAAGGGCTTGTCCCAAACGCTTTTACCTATTCGATCTTGCTCGAGGCTGCTTACAAGGAGAAAGGCGTCGACGAGGCAATGAGGTTGTTAGACGATGTTATTGCAAAGGGTGGAAGTCCAAATTTGGTGAGTTATAATGTAATCTTAACTGGGCTGTGTAAGGAGGAAAGGCTTGAGGAGGCAATGAAACTGTTTAGGGATTTGCCTGAGAAGGGGTTCGAACCTAACGTTGTGAGCTATAACATATTGCCGAGGAGCTTGTGCTACGAGGGTCGTTGGGCTGAGGCCAACAATCTCCTCTCTGAGATGGTTGGCGATGAACGTTCGCCTTCTGTCGTTACATATAACATATTGATTGGCTCGCTTGCAGCTCATGGCTTAATCGATCACGCTTTAGAGGTGTTAGAGGATTTGTTCGAGGATGGACAGTTTAGGCCTAAGCTGCTAGCTATAATCCCATCCTTGCAAGGCTTTGCAAGGACAGGAACGTTGAAGTTGTCATAAAGTGTCTCGATCAGATGATTTATAGGAATTGTGGTCCTAACGAGGGGACTTATAATGCAATAGCGTTGCTGTGTGAGGAAGGGATGGTTCAAGAGGCCTTTTCGATTATCCAAAGTTTGAGAAACAAACAAGATTCTTCTACTCATGAGTACTATAGAACTGTAGTGTCTAGTTTGTGTAGAAAGGGAAATACTTGGCCAGCGTTTCAGCTGCTATACGAAATGACTTGTTGCGGTTTCTCGCCTGATCCTTACACGTACTCCTCGCTGATCAGAGGGTTGTGTTCAGAGAAAATGCTGAACGCTGCGTTGGAGATATTCAACGTCATGGAAGAGAATGGATATCGTCCTGACCTTGATAACTACAACGCCCTTTTGCTTGGACTGTGTAAGTGTCAGAGAACGGACATGTCTTTAGAGGTTTTTGAAATGATGGTTGATAAAGGGTACGTGCCTAATGAGACTACTTACACCATTTTAGTTGAAGGGGTTATCTACGAACAAGAAAGGAAGTTGGCTGTCAATCTTCCGAGAGAGCTTCATCAGAGACAAGTCGTGAGCAGAGGCACTGTCACAAGATTGTCCATGCAGTATGATCTTTGATGGTTCTGATTAATGTACATGTGCTATGGATTGGAATGTCAAATGCACGTGGGCTCGGGGCATGATCGTCAGTGTTTTCTTTTTTTCTTAGATCCATGCCCCGAGGATCATGCCCCGAGCCCACTGCAGGAAATGCACGTGTGCTATAATTAATGTACATATATTATCTGTATTAGGTTACGAAGAATGAAATTGGCATGGATTAACATGGTGAAACTCTTCATTTGAACTGATAATTTTTCATGTCTGTTGAACACGACTGTCAGAGTTACCACAGATTTGAAACCATGGCAGGAAATGATCTAATGTACGGTAAAATTTTATGGACTGATGTTCTTTGAAAAAACATTTTGATCTCGACACATGGATTTCTCTCCCTATGCAATGAAATCAAATCAGTTGCTAACTTTGAAAACTTGTTCACTGCCGATATAACACCCATTTGAACCCTTGCAGGAAGTGAGAAGAGAAGCCGAAGATAGACATTTGATAGAGCTAAAAAGAAATCATACTATCCATCTCTAGTTGGCATGATTTGATAACCGCATCGGTCTCTTTTTATGTTTGTTGCATTTATTGTGTAACTTTTTCAGGATTACTACACACCACTTCCCAAGCTGCCCGCCAAAGCAGTAACTTAAAAAATATGTATAGAGAACTTCCAATCAGAGCTTTGTTCTTGCGCTGGATTCGTGACTTCGAATAAGCTCTTTTTACCAGTACTGTTTATTAAGCTCTTTTTACCAATACTGTTTATAACCCAGACAATGTTTTCTGTTTCCTCGAAGGGCTCATCCACTTCCACAGTTGAGCAATAATGAGTCTGCTTTCGCTGGTTTGATCAGCCAAAATCCGCATAATATTGTCTTTGGATGATATTTTGCTGCTGAATATTCAGACCCAACTTCTTCGTCGAAAGGAAGCCCATGCGAACAAGAAGAGCGTCAGGGACAGTCCTTGTAGTACTTTACCAACTAAGGGAGGGAAGAAGATGACCCGTAAAACAGTCAAGCTGCTTAACATCTATTACTACCTTCGGTTTTAATTTCAAATACTCGAATAAAGCTTGCATTATACTAAATCATGGGTTGTAAGTAATTCTTCTTCGATAAAGGCGCCAAGACGTCATACCAAGCACGTGGGGCTTATTTTAGTCTGTAGAGAGCTTTATCCAAGCGATAGACGTGATCGGGTGTTCTTGATCAACAAAGCCTTCTGGCTGAGCGACATAGACTTCCTCCTTTAACACGCCGTTTAGAAAGGCAGTTTTACATCCATTTGGTAGACTTTGAATGGCCGCATAAGCCAAGAAATGGCGGATGGCTTCGATTCGGGCAACAGGAGCATACAACTCATCGTAGTCGATACCTTCCTGCTGATTGTAGCCCTTCGCAATCAATCTTGCTTTATTCCCGATCACTTCTCCATTTTCATTCTTTTTATTCTTGAATACTTATTTTGTTCCGATGATGTTTTTCACATGCGGGCGGGGTACCCACACATGAACGCGTTCGAATTGGTTGATCTCGTCTTGCATCGCAATTACCCAATCCGTGTCCTTAAGGGCATCTGCTACCTTGGTTTGGCTCGTTTTGGCTTAAGAAGTAACTGAAAAGTCCTTTCTGATGTCATGTCCTTACTCCACTCGAAGGATCACCAATTATCTGATCAGCTGGATGTGCTCGAGTCCACTTGCGCTCATGAGGTTGAACGGACAACGGCACCGAGTTCAAGAACAAGTACCTCAGTGACTTTTATCGGCAACTTAGGATAAGGCAGCAGTTCTCAGCCGCAAAGACACCTCAACAGAATGGGCCGTTGAAAGGAAGAACAAAACTCTAGTGGAAGCCGCTCGTACAGTGCTGATTCATTCAGGCCTCCTACACTTCCTTTGGGCTGAATCAGTAAATACCACATGTTTCAGTCAAAACAGGACGGTAGTTCACAAGCGCTTCGATAAGACTCCGTACGAGATCATTAACAAGCGGGTACAAAACATTTTCTTCTTCAAGATCTTCGGGTGCAAGTGCTTTGGGGCGAACGACAGAGGGCAACGCACTAAGTTCGACCCTAAAGCATTTAAAGCCACTTTCGTCGGGTATTCTTCAACTTTGAAAGCGTAACAGTATACATCAAGTCCAACCGAGCATAAAAGAAAGCTACAATGTCAACTTCCACGAAGTGGCAGAAATGGATTCTGGGCACATCAGTCCAGGATCGTGCCCAACCCGATGGCTTCTGGTCACATCAGTCCAGGACCCGAGCACAACCATGGCTCTTGCACAAATCAGTTCAGGACCCGTACCTAATCAGATGGTTTCTGAATACGACTGTTCAGAACCCGTGCTTACTAGTGTGTTGGCACAAGACCAACAGAGAATGGCAACAACTTGGGATTCAACGTCAGAAGAAGCTATGAAATTTGCTTTAGAAGACATAGACTCACTCTTTAAGCCAATATATTGGCCAAACAATACCTCTACCACATCTTCCGTGGCAACCGCCACAAGACGAAGCCGGTATACCAAGTTCTCCAAATGTTCTCACCTCACCCGATTCAAAATTACCTTAGAATGCTGAAGATCCAACCATGGATGTTGAGGAAATATCATCGGAGTTGCTCAACTCAGGTGCTGGAACTACATTACCTCAACTAGTTGAACAGCCACATATCATTGGAGATCTCGCTCCACGAATTGCTGATGCTCTAGCTCGGCCTTACCGAATGACTTGGATAGTGTGTTGTAGTAAATTCTGAGTAGAGTTCATGAAATTTATCATCGAGTCCCCTTTCTCATCTTTAGTTCGGAGGAATTTCGTCCATGTATAGCGAGAGAAATCATCAGATAACCAGTACATATTTGCATCCATTGAGGCTCTGTGTTTGCATAGGTCCGCAGAGGTCCATGTGCAGGAGTTCTAGAGGACGTGAAGTAGAGGCTACCGGCTTGGCAGAATGAGAAGCTCGCTTCATCTTTGCAAGTTGACACGCCGAAGATTGATGCTCTTTCTGAAGCGTAATAATTGGTAGACCGTGAACCAACTTCTTCATTGAAAGCCATTGAATAGCCTTAAGATTGAGATGAGAGACATGCGTTGATGCCGTAAGTTGTTCCTCTGAATTGTAGTCTGAGAGATGAGGCAAACAGCTGTCGATTTCCGCACGGACGTTGGGTTGACCGTGTAAAGGTTTGATTTCCGAAGTACTTGGAGGAGTTCTATGTCCTGACTGTGCAAGATTCTGCATCGGTCAGTATAGAAGACCACCTGAAATCCTTTCTCACGGAATTGGCCTATGCTGAACAAGTTATGGCGGAGGGCTTCGACGTAGGAGACATCCTTAATTGTCGTATTGCTCAGAATAGTATCTCTGAAACCAGGAATCGAAGCTGAATCATTGTTGCAGAATCTGACTTTGCCATTTAGACGGTCTTGGTAGTTGCTCAGCAGCTCCTGATTCCCATCATGTGTGTGGAGCAACTGGAATCGAGGTACCACACATGATGTATCTCTTGTGATGATGTGGATGCTTTATTGTTGTCGGTCTCCAAGAATGTAATACCCGTAAATTTAATACGAGATTTTGATGTAATTAGATAGGTAACTTTGTGAATTAGGTAGCTTGATAGGAAATTAAGTTATGAAATGAAAATATAAATTTCAATAGTTCCAAAAATATTTCGAAATTTGACCAAGGACGTAAACGAAAATAATAGTAATAGAGATATTTAAATGGGCTATCTTAAATTTCGAATTCAGCCAAGTCCTTAAAAGATAAACCTTACCAATGACATTTCTTAAGACTTAGGGAAAATGGGGTTCACCACCTTGTCTAATCAATTTGGTGTTTTCGATGGTGAATGCCTATCTAAACAAGTTATTGAGGCGAAGAGTTAATTAGTAAGAAAATATTAGGAGAAGAACAGTGAAAATGAAACACGAAAAGGAAAACCAACAGAAGAACTTGGGGGACTTCATCAAATTCAGTCCACGTATTTTCAACAAGAGGTATACAAAAGTCTTTTAGAATTAATGTACGTAGATTTCTGTAATTATTATATATGTCGATTTCATGAGTAGGTAATGAATATGAGAAGTTTCAAAGGGTACCATGCATACAAAACCCTAGTTAGTCGAAATCTAATAAAAACCGTGTAGGCTTATATGATAACTTAGGAGTGTTAATGGTTCCCACTATATTAGTTAGTCGTAAGGGTTGTAGAATACCATTTTAGTTGTGCATTGATTTAATTTAATGTCTAATTAAGTTTCAGGACCCAAAAGATGTTTCAAGTTAGGTTTCAGGACCCTGTCAGAAATTTTTTAGAGTTTAGGACGTGATTTCTGTAAAATTTAGGGATAAGGACCTAAAATTTTCGCAAGCGTTATACAATGTATATGAAATGGTATCGGACTATCGTTTTGTGTTATTACAGAACAATGAAGTGCTACTGCAGAACAATGAAGTGGTACTGCAGAACGATGAATTGGTACTGCAGAACCATAAAGTGGTACTACAGGTCGATGGAGTGGTAGTATAGGTCCATGAAGTGGTACTGAAAAATACTTAAGTGTATCGGGTCCTTAAAACTAAAACATTTCGGGGGGGTCCTTAACCCTAAATGAAACTTGTGGGGGTCCTTAACTTTAAATACCCGTTGATTTAATTAGCTGTCCTTGTAATTAGGGGCTTTTATTGTATTTGTCCTTAGTTTAGGACTTAGTATGTTATTTATACCAAGTATGTTTGGTATAAATAGATGTACAAACATTGTGCTTAATGAGAAGGTTTTAGAAATTGGTCCGAAAGGCTCGCAATTCTAATTCCGTAGAGAGAAACAACAAATATCTTCTCACTCTACAAGGATTCTCTCTCGAGCTTTCAAAAGAGGTTTTTCGATCGAAATTCGATTCTCAATAATCCTAATCGATAACCTTAGAATTCATGTTTAGGTACATAAAGTTGATTAATTAGGACTTAACAATTGGTATGAGAGCAGATTCGTTATGTTTTGAATCGAAAATTGTTAGAATTGGATCGCGGGTGCTATTCCATCGAAGAACAGTTTGGCGCGAATTTCAATTTTGATCTATTGGCTCAATTTTGTGCTTAATTGGTTTGAAGTTGATGTTTATGTGCTCGTTTTAGTGATATACATTGATTGCGATTAGATTCGTAGCTGTTTGAACTTCAATTTAGCAGATTTGATTTGATCTCAGAAGTTACTGTTCGCGCGAAGAACATTTTGAACACGTACTGATTTTGTTCAAATACGATATATTTTGCTTCATGACGTGTTTAATTGCCTATTCGTGCGTAGTCAGTAGTTGATTTCGAGCAGATAGTTGTAATTTCACGGTCTAATTCATCGTGTTTGCTTGAATCAGTGTTAATTGTATTCTGTGATTTTTGCAATCATGTTAATTTTTCTTGCTAGGTTCTTCGATCAGGTTAATTTCTCGATTGAAAAACTCTACGCAAGATTTTTTCTTGATCAGAATAGAAAGTCAGACTTAAAGTCATCTTTACCAAGAACGACTATAGTAGAAAAATTTCTCGAGCATTACTAAGCGAGAATCTTTTTCGACGAAGACCAATTTTACCTTTGCGCTCGCAAAACTTACCGTCGAAAAACATTTTCGCTCAGACTTTTTAAGTTTGACTAAGCGAAAATCATTTGCGTCCGAGAAACTTTTCCAGTAAACAAATTTATTTTGACTTAGCAAGAAACTTACTAAATGTATTGCTTTTTTGCGATCGAAATAAATTCAAGATTAAGAAATTTTTCTCGACCGAAAGATTTTGAACAATTTTTTTTCGCTCGTAAAATTTTTCGCTGACAAAGACTTTCTCGCACGAGAACAGTACCTTCTACATTTTTTTTGGGGTAATGGTCACTAAAATTAATGGGGAAAACCGATACAGAAACCTGTGCAATCGCACAGCACCAACTGGTAACAAGCTACCAGATCACAACCAAGAAGAAATAGACAAAAACGCAAAAGCTAGTTCTAACCCAAGAGCCCGTCACTCTACCAAGCTATGCGCCATACACGCCGCAATGCAAGCGCCTGAAGCTGATATTTCATAGATAGGGTAGATAGTCGCAAGCATAGTAGGGTCTCTATGTCAGCTGCAAGCTGTTCGGGTGGTCGTTGCCTCCCCTTACGCCACCTTCTGTTACGCTCCGCCCAGATGTGGTAGACAAGCGAGGCAAGGACGTGGCGCCGGCCCATCCACGCAAGGTGGTGTCCCCGCCATCGCTGCGCAGCCCAACGAATTCCCGCATTCCAGTCTTGTCGTGGCCACCCAAAGCGTAGCCTATCCCACATCAGCCATAAGCACGGTCTTGAGAAGGGGCACTCAAAGACAAGTGGTGTATCGTCTCCGCAGTTTGGCCATCACACAAAAGGCACGAGGTAGTCCCTGCCGCCGCCGCCACCCATGCCTTGTCTCTAGTCGCCAACCTATCCCTAATTGCTAGCCAAAGTAGAAACTCGTGCCGTGGTATGGAGATCGGGCCACCAAAGAGCATATACCATGGCACCAGTGGGAGCTTCACCCGCAAGTTTTCCCGCGCCGAGTAAGTAGAGAACCTTCCATTGGCCGAAGCTGTCCACCGTATCATGTCCGCCTCACCCCGTCTTACTTGGGGATGAAGTGGGCCAATCTCCAAGTATTCCACCGTCGTCTAGCCTGGTCAATGCCAACCCGCTTCGTCGATTACCGCGCTCAGCCATGAATCAAGGGGTAGGCCAATAACCATAGGTCCTCGCAGGAATCGCTCCACCAACGGGACATTGAGCAGCCATGGATCAGTCCATAATCGCCTACTAGCTCCATCAATTTTATTTTGACGAATTGATGCTCGATCAAATTCTAAAGATTGAATCGAAAATAATTCTCGACTGCTGTAATATCAAACGCTACTAACTAATATGCTATCTGTGAAGCACGTAACATAAGTCCAAATTATCAAAACAACAAACGAAGATCCTTCATCAACTCTAGAAGATAAAATGGATGCCTACTCACTTGGAAACGACAACTGTCCCTCGATACTCAAGAGAGGCGAATACACAGTTTGGAGAAGCCGATTTATGAACTTTATAGAGCTAAAGGAACAGGTAGAAGACCTGGAGTTTTTTGTTAAATAGGATTACTTTTGTGTGGAATTAAAAAAAGGGAATCAAGGGTTTTTAATTTAAAAAAAGGGATTGGGTGTTTGAAAAAAATCAAACTGTTCGATTATCATTTTGATCCGCTCGACTGAAATTTCATGTCAAAATGAGGTGTTAATTGATGGGTTCGTGATGATTAAACATATTAACCCAAAATCTGAGTGAATTTTGGTGTTTCTGAGCCTGAAATCGACGTTTTCGAACAGAAAACGGTTTATTCGAGTTTTTATTCGAATAATTCGAGTTCGAATTGAGTTACTCGAATAACATTCAGATAGAAAAATCGCATATATTCGAGTAAAAAAACTCGAATTGAAAATTCGAATTAATATTTTTTTATTCGAATTTATTTTTATTCGAATAGGTTATTCGAATTAAAAATATTTTTATTCGAATTTATTTGAATTTTTTTATTCGATATATGATGTTTAAGTTGGGGTGTTTTGGTAATTTTCTGTCCACTCCCTTTTGTTTAAGAAAAACAGGGGACGCTCCCTTCTGTTAAATAACCCCGGAAGACCTTCTCTCATCACTTGAGCAAGGCCATCTCAGTTCTGGGTAAATGTACCCGGTGACAACACTGCTAACCCTCCAATTCCTGCCACTAGGCGACTCAAAGAGCCTAGGGAATATACTGCGGAGGAAAGAGTGAGAGCTAAAGCTGACCTGATTGCCAAAAACACTTATGCAAGGAATGGAAATGATATCTATCGACAGATTGATAGTATTCCAACCGCTAAGGGAACGTGGGATGAGCTGCATAAGATGATGCAACGAAAGGTAAGTCGGTATCAAGGCCAAGAAGACAAATATTCTCACAGCTTACGACTCCTTTAGAGCTAAACCCGAGGAGTGCTTACATGATATGATCTCTACCAGAGATATCTCACACTCTTGAATGAGATGAGGAAGATTGAAATCACCAAGGCAAACATGGAAACAAATATCCGATTCTTTTCTCTCTGCCCTCAGAATGGAAGAAGATATCCACTCAAATCCGACAGAATAAAGATCTTGAGGAGTTGGATATCCACACCATGTTCGACAATCTCGCACAGCACGAGGAAGATATTAGCGAGATTTAGAATGAGCAGAAGGGCAAACTTATCGACGACTCAGTTGCCATAGTCTCGGAGAGGAGACGCTCAAAACCACGAAAAGAGAAGATCATCAAGCCTCCTACTCCCTCAGAGTCTGAAGACGAATCAGATTCAGACTTGGAACCTAACATGAACGTGCTGGGAAAACAGTTGCCGTTAATTGGGGAAATGATGAGCAAACAATACTTCAACAAGAAGTCCTCATCATCAGCAAATCGACTTCGGACCTCGAGAACAAAGATCAAAGGACGTGCACATGAGACCTTCGAAGTCAAGAACATTGAAGAACCGACCAAGTGCTTTAACTGTGGGAAACCTGGTCACTATGCCAGAGAATGTACTCTCTCTCCCGAAGAAGAGAGACGCTAACACTACTCCAAGAAGCTTCAACTCACAAAACAAAAGGAAGCTGGAGTAGCTCTAACGACAGAACAAGACCACTGGCTCGAGGACACGTCTAGCTCAGAGGAAGAGAATCTAGCCCTAATGGCCCGCCTAGACGAACATTCTGACGCCGAAACCTCAGACCCGACGGACGAAGACCAAGCATCCGAATCTTCACAAGAGGTAGTTTCTCCTTCCACATTATTGACCATGTTAGAATCGTATCAATTAGCATACACTAACATGATACATGAGCAGAAAAGCGTAAAGGAAGTAGAGAAGAAGTTAACTAAGTCTCAAGAAAGGATAGCTAGTCTCGAAGCGGAACTTAGAAGCTCTAATGACAAAATAGAAGAATTATCTAAGAGTCCCATTATTAGCGAGGCTAAGCATTTTCCCTTAGAGAAGCATAGGTCGATAACCAAGGAATTAGAAGACAGGCTAGAAAATAACTATAATTATTTGGTTAGGAATGTCAATGAGAAAGCTAGCCTCAATTGTAGGATAACTGAAGAGACAACTAAAGTCACCAATCTAGAAGCTCAATTAGGTAAATCCAATGCTGAGGTTTGTGAACTTACGAAAGAACTTGAAGCCTGTAAAGTCGCCAAATTAACAGTGGAAATAATTTTGCTCTCTTAGGAGAAGAACGTAAGAAGCTATACGCAAAAGTAAAGAAATTAGACGATCTTCTTATGCGAAGGGGACAAACTGAACAAACCATTTTCCTAAATCAGTCCAAGGATGCAGAATTCTATAATCCCATTGAAGGCTTAGGTTTCACTAACCCTTGTGTTTTGAAGAAGAAAGAAGCTTACGATATAAAATACATGGGTTTAGGCGTAAACACTCTTATGAACTTCACTAAAGCAGACGATCTAGGTGCTTTAGAGTTATCTAAGAGAAGAGCCACACATAGGACCCATATCCCCTTCGACTATAAAGAATTAAATGACAGCAACAAATCTAGGGATATACCCTTGACGCCAGTCTGTGATTTAGTTCAACCTCCTGAGCCTCAACCTGAAATCGAGGAAGCCAAATACATACATTCTAAAAATTCTCCCTACAAACCTCTTATCGTGAAGCAGATAGAAGAATTACAAGCTGCATTAGACAAAGAAAGATAGAATTTTGAACCTGAAAAGAAAAAATTCCTAAAAGAGATGGAAAAGCTCAATGCTTTCTCCATCTCACAGGCCATTTCTCACGCATCTCCCTCAACTGAAAATATCATTCTGAAAAGCGTGAAGAAAGAAAAATCGCCTTCAAAAGACCAAAAACAAAAAAATAATACTTAAAAAAATTCTAACTCTAATCATGTTTCGCTTACGTCTACAAGGAGCGTAGGGCCAGCATTAGAGACGAAGGTAGAAGTGTCTAGATTAATAATAAAGAAGGAGCCCATAGATTTGTATGCTTCTAAGAAATTATCTTCTTCTGTAAAAATAGAAGACACTTGTAGAAATAAAAGAGCTGTTTCTTCTGTTCAAATAATTGCTTCTATATGTTCTCTTCAGCCTACCACATTTAGAAGCACTAATTTCAAAACATGCTCTACTTCAGCAATAAAAAGTAATCATTCTAAGACAAATGCTTCTAGGATGACCCTTAGGAATCAAGATCCAGCCATAAAGAAAGCATATGGCGCTACTCATGCTTGTTCTCACCTAAGGTATGTTAAGATCGAATCCCCAAAGCACCTTATGAGACTATCCAATGAAAAGATCTTTTCCACGCTCAAACCTACTAATGCATTTGTCCGCCTGAAATTAATCTTCCCTGTAAGGTTCAACCTAAATGGGTTCCTAAATCCCCGCCTAAAAAGACGAAAGCCGTAAAGGCCAAGTCCTCTACAAGGGCAAACCCAAATCAACTTCTTTGAAAATGGCTTGGGTCGCTAAAGCTCCAACTACCGAAAACTTAGGAACCATATCTGAACCCACCTCTAGATCTGCTAATCTGAGAGGACCCATTTACAAGTGGGTACCTAAAGCTTCTTAATTTGTTTTTGCAGATCCATCATGTGTGGTACCTCGATTCTGGTTGCTCCACACACATGACGGGAATACAAGAGCTGCTGAGCAACTTCAAAGACCGACCGAATGGAAAAGTCAGATTCGGGAAGAACGACTCAACCCCCATTCTAGGAATTGGTAATATCATTCTGGAAAATCTGACAATAAAAGATGTCTCTTACGTCGAAGGTCTCCAACATAACTTGTTCAGCATAGGCCAGTTATGCGACAAAGGATTCCAGGTGGTCTTTCATGCTGACCGGTGCAGAATATTGGACAGCCAGAACAAAGAACTCCTTCAAGGACTTCGAAAGTCAAATCTTTACACGATTAATCTGACGTCTGTGCGGACCACAACAACTGTTTGCCTCATCTCCCATATTACAAGTCAGAGGAACAACTTATGGCATCAATGTGTGTCTCATCTAAACATCAAAGCTCTTCAAAGACTATCAACAAAAAAGTTGCTTCACGGTCTACCAACCATCATACTACAAAAGGAGCATCAGTGTTTGGTATGTCACCTACGAAAAATGAAGCGAGCGTCTTATCACATCAAGCTAGTTGCCTCTACTTCACGTCCTTTGGAATTGCTACATATGGATCTCTATGGACCTATGCAGACACAGAGTATTAGTGGGCGCAAGTACGTGCTAGTTATCGTTGATTATTACTCTCGCTACAAATGGACGAAGTTCCTCCGAACTAAGGATGAGACAGGGGACTTGATTATTAGTTTTGTGAACGCCACTCAGAATTTGCTGCAGCAGACTATCCAAACCATCAGAACGGATAATGGCACTGATTCAAGAACAAGTACCTCATAATTTCTATCAAAAACATGGGATTAGTCAGCAATTCTCAGCCGCCAAGACGCCTCAACAGAACGGTGTCGTTGAAAGGAAGAACAGAACTCTAGTGGAAGCCGCACGTACGATGCTGATTCATTTTGGCATCCCGCACTTCCTTTGGGCTGAAGCAGTACATACCGTCTGTTTCACTCATAACAGGATGGTGGTTCACAAGCGCTTTTGATAAGACTCTGTACGAAATGATAAACAAGCGAGTACCCAATATCTCCTTCTTCAAGGTCTTCGGGTGCAAGTACTTTGTGGCGAACGACAGAGCAACGTGCTAAGTTTGACCCTAAAGCATTCGAAGCCATTTTCGTCGGGTATTCTTCAACTTCAAAGGCATACCGAGTATAAATCAAGTCCAACTGCGTTATCAAGGAAAGCTACAATTTCACTTTTCATGAAGTGGCAGAAATGGCTCCTGCACACCTCAGTTCAGGACCCGTGCCAAACTCGATGGCTTCTGATCACATCGGTCCAGAACCCGTCCCTAACCAGTTGGCTTCTAAATACCACAGTTCAGAACCCGTATTCATTGGTGTGTTGGCACAAAGCCAACAGGAAATGGCAACAACAACAACTCAGGATTCAACGTTAGAAGAAGCTCTAAGACTTGCGTTGGAAGACTTGGACACTCTCTTTGAGCCCGCATATCGGCCAAGGCACTATTACTGCTATATCTTTAATGGATCCCTCAGTCGACGAGGCCGATATACCAAGCTCTTCAAATGACTCCACCTCACCCGACTCAGAATTACCACAGATCACTGAAGAACCTACCATAGTCAATGAGGAAGTGTCATCAGAATCGCTCAATCAAAGTGCAGAATCATACTTACCTCAACCTAATGAGCAACCTAATATTATTGGAAATCTCGGTCCACAAATGGCTGATGCATCTACTTCAGCTCTGCCACATGAGCAAAAGTGGACTCGAGCACATCCGATTGATCAGATTATTGGTGATCTTTCGAGTGGAGTACGGACACGTCATCAACACAGTCTTTTCAGCTGCTTCTTAGGCCAAAACGAGCCAACCAAGGTAACAGACGCACTTAAAGACCCGAATTGGATAATATCTATGCAAGATGAGATCAACCAATTCAAACGTCTCCAAGTGTGGACTTTAGTACCCCGTCCGCCTGGGAAAACCATTATCGCGACGAAATGGGTGTTCAAGAACAAAATGAATGAAGATAGGAAGTGATCAGGAATAAAGCTAGATTGGTTGCGAATGGCTACAACCAACAAGAGGGCATTGACTACGATGAGACGTATGCCCCTGTTGCTCGGATCGAAGCCATCCGCCTTTTCTTAGCTTATGCGGCTCACAAAGACTTCAAAGTCTATCAAATGTATGTTAAGACCGCCATCCTCAATGGCGTGTTAAAGGAGGAAGTCTACGTCGCTCAGCCGGAAGCCTCTGTTGATCAAGAACATCCCGATCACGTCTATCGATTGGACAAAGCTCTCTACGTACTAAAACAAGCTCTACGTGCTTGGTATGATGTCCTGAGCGATTTCCTCGTGTAATCTGGGTTCATCCGAGGGACAATCGATACGACCCTTTTCGTAAAATGGCAAGACAAAGACTTGATGATCGTCCAAGTTTATGTAGACGACATCATCTTTGGATCAACAAATCAAAGCCACTCAGCACTCCCATGTCAACAAGTTGCAGGTTGGCTGCCGATCCCACTGGAAAAACGGTCAACATCACACTTTATCGCAGCATAATCGGCTCTCTTCTCTATCTCACCTCAAGCCGACCGGATATTATGTTTGCCACTTGCCTTTGTGCCCGTTTCCAAGCCGACCCAAAAGAGTCTCTCATGCTTGCAGTCAAGCGGATTCTGCACAACCTCAAGGGCACCTCAACCATAGGTTTATGGTATCCTAAGGGCCAAATTTCAAATTAGTTGATTACACTGACTCTGATTATGCAGGTTGCCGAATGGACAGGAAAGCACATCCGGTGGCGCTCAATTTCTAGGCAAAAAGTTAGTCTGTTGGTCATCCATGAAGCAAAATTGCGTCTCAACATCGACGGTGAGGCTGAATACGTTGCGGCTGCCAGCTGTTGCTCGCAAATGCTATGGATGTGGACTCAACTTCGTGACTATGAGTACAATTTAAGTAATATACCCATTTATAGCGATAGTTAAAGTGCCATTGTGATTCCGTGTAATCTCGTTCACCACTCACGCACAAAACACATAGATATACGATATCACTTTATAAAATATCACGTAGAAAAGGGCACTATTGACATGTATTTTGTGAATATGGAATATCAACTAGCTGACACGTTCACCAAGGCGTTGGATGAAAAACCATTCCAATTCCTTGTCGGAAAATTAGTTATGCTGAACCTTCCGTAGTTTGTGCTTACGTGCTTCTATGTGCTTTCACATGTGCTATGCTATGTGTTTTCGATACTTGAATGCTATATCTTACGTGAAATATTTTATATTAATAGAAACAAATAATATAATAATCCAAAAATATTATACATATAAGTATAATATTACGGGAATGACGATATCTTTAGGATGCGCGATCTAAGTCACGTATGCATTTCCCTGACATGCGACTTATTAATTGCTTAATTTTGTTAGTCTTAAGTCGCATTCTTGTGTCTAAAGTTCTCTCGTAGACTCCACTAGACACAAAGCCACTTTATATATGAGTGAGATTTTTAGCCTTTTATTTCTTTTGACGGATCTATTCTTGAGCGAGTCACGCAATCATTGCTTGTCTTAACTAGTGATTCTTGGTCTCATACTCGCCTTGCATTAGAACGTTAGGAAAATGATTAGGGCACTTAGGAACTTCCTCACTCGGCCAAATATATACTTTTCAATCCTTTTAACATAGCTTTTAGTTATCCATTTTTAGCCTTCTCCAAATTCCTTCTCTTCATTTGAAAATCCTTTTGGGCCTTCAACCGACAATCTAAACTTTCGGCGGGATGTTCAATCAAGAAAAGGAGGGGGAGAAAGAAAAACGAGACGAAAAGAAAAAGATGACAAAAGAAGGTGGAAAACGCACACGAGGAATGCTCAACGCACAAAAAGCAGACCACAAGAACCTGCCTCTCGATTATCTCAACCTCAAAATCTTTAAGATGGAGACATGGATCTTGTTGTGAACTTCTCCATCGATAATCACGTACACTCATCAGAACGGATGAAAAGAGGAGCACTAGGAAGTGAACTTCTCCAACGATAATCCGGTCTTATATCGAGACAAAGAGAAGAGGAGCACGGCCTTGGGTTCGAATTCCATAACTGTGAACTTCTTCAAATCGATAATCTCTGAAACCTGTCTAGGGATTATGTAGAGTATATATTTTAATTGTGCTTGATTTTTGTAGGTCCACTTGTTACCAAACAAGGATCAAAAGATTATTAGAAAGATTAAGACCGTATGAAGCACCTTTTAGTGTGTGTTAATCGAGAACTGCTTCAAGGATTTTTCTTTTGATAAACCCTAACAAGGGTATAAACGGGCTTTATATACCACAAACTCTTTGGTATATTAAAGCCCAAGTCCAAAACTTCTACAAAGTACTATTTGTCTCCCCAACCTACTCCAATACATTAATATCACAATTTTAACCCAAACCACAAATAACTAGAGGACACTATAATTAATTCCTAACAATCTCCCCCTTAGTGTCCTCGTCCTTTAGTTGATGTCTTCTTCGTCTTCCTTTTCTTGGGGCTCGCTAGCTCGTATGGTGATTTCCGAAGTCCTAAGATGTGTTCATATGACCTTAAAACACTTCGAAATGATATTCTCTCCGAAATGATCTCGATCAGCTTTTTGTATTTTTCTTGGACTTCGTGTTCTTCATCTTTCAGCTGCTTGAGAATACTTCTAAGCTTGTTGCGAATGATTCGAAGTGTACCGTCGCTGAACTTGTTGATCTCTGATGTCTTCATCAGCCTTTTATCTCCTTTGTAGTTGATGTAAACGACTGATGGATCATCAACTTCATTGATTATGTGTCCTTCACCAAGACCTGTGTCAGGAACTTCAAAGGACGGTTTTGTCAGGTTCACCCTCTTCATATTGCTTTCCACTGCCATTTGGAGGTCATGCGTCGCGTTGAACTTGACTTGGCGCATCAAGAATCGCTTAAGAGCGACATATCCAACGTTGAGGTCTGGATTCTGAAGCGTTCCAAGAAATCTGTAGCTTCCAACCATCCGAACAATGTCCTCACCTCTTAAGTAGGAAAGATCGCCTTCAGTCATTTCTTCGACTGTTCCATCTTCTCGCCCTATCTTGTAGATGGGAAATTCGTAGAAGTCGAGTCGAGCTCGTCGTACTCCGATGATTGCCCTAATTCTGGCTCGTTCCTTCTCTTCAATTCGAAGAGTCTCAACATCAGCTCCTTTCCCTTTCATCCTAAGTCCTCGACGGAGAGAAAGCAGGTACCGAATGGCAGTTGGTCTTGAAAGATGGGTTAACCCTCTGAGTTCCAGTTCATCCAGCTGCTTAATCCTATCTTCTTTTCTCCAGATTCTCCGTCGTATCTATTCTTGATAGGGAGCAACTACTTTGGTAGATTAAGCTCTTCTCTTATCTTTGTCTTCGGGGGAGGGCATTCTTCATCAACGACGTGGTGTTTGAGAAGCTCGGGAAGTTCTGGAATTGCAGTTTCGTAGTCTTCACCTTCCTCAAGCTCGTCATCGTCGATAAGGGCAAGGCTTATGTTGGCTTTCATCAGAAAGTATCTGGCATTCTCCATTAAGCCCTTAGCTATGGCTGGGTCCATTGGTTTTGTTATCCAATCCTCGTTGAAAATGTATTTTTCAACAGTGGTGTGAGGATTGTATAACTCTTCGAGGGATAGGATAGGCTCATTGGTAGGAGATGAGGAAGGTATTGGAGGGCTTCTTAGATAGTGTGTGTCTGGTGATGTGGCTTGTTGGGTTGTTTTGGTAGTAGGTCGGGTAGATTTTTTGGTTTGTGAGGGAGTAGGTGTTTTGGTAGTTCGAGTCACTTGCTGTTGTTGAGGTTGTGGCTCTGGCTGCTTCTCCCCCTCGGGACGACCCTCACCCTCAGGGTCGTCACGTGGCTGATTGGAAGTCTGAGCCTCACCTCGGCACGTGAACGGAAGCTCAAGGCGTCGAAGAACCTCCGTTTCATATTCTCTGCGTTGTGTTGCAGTGCGGAGTCTGGCGATGACGACGTCAATCAGTTCCGTCACAGGGACATTCCACGGACCGTCGTCAGGGGCAGTAAGGGGATCGGCTTGAGGTGGTGCGTGTTCGGGGACGGAGGCTTTGCCCTTGTCTCGAGAAGAACTCCCAATTGTGTCGTACACTTGGGTCATTATGGAGTCTTGAAGGTCTTTTGCGAAGGCAGCTAGGCGAGCATTTAGTGTTGCCTCCGTCACGAACGGGGAAAATAACGGGACGGAGTCACGAAGACGTTCCGTCGTCACAACATCAGTAGAAGGTACTGATGTGCCGCCTGTTTGCACAGGACTAAATGAACCGAAGCCACTAAGGCAAATCGTTGACATCGATGCTGAGACGAGCTCAGATCGATGGCCCAAATCAGCAGCTGGAGTGGTGTTGACCACTGTGGGACTTCCGCTCTGTCCCAGACTAGAAGCTAGTACAGAGACATCGAAGAGCGTTTCGGACAGGTCACCAAGACCTGTCAGTGCAAAAGGAGGTGTATGTGTCCTAGTAAAAGAAGAAAATATAGGTGGTGAGGTTACTAGACTCGTTGTGGACAATGAAAGTGCAGTGTGAGGCGGAGAACTGCGTATTTCAACATCGACCCCCTCAGAGCGAGGAGGCGATGGCTGACGTGGTTCCTCGTGAGAAAGTGAAACAATCGTCTGTTGAGAGACGATTGAGTGGACAGTTGGGGTACGTTGCGCGATTGGACCAGATGTCGCGACTTCTACTCGGGGGAGGACAAAGTCATCCCCTGAACCTATGGGATCGGTCCGGATTATTTGCTGACTAGAGGATGGAGGAGGATGATCGTGCTTTTGTTTAGTACGGCGTTCCTTCTTGCTGCTGGTGGCATCCCCTTTCGATTTTCTCTTTCGTTTTTGTTTTGGAGATGCGGAGCGTCCCAGACCTATATCTGGTTGTTGGGGTTGGCTAGTCCCGGGGTTAGATCCAACTGGGTTCTGTTGAATCGTGGGGATATCTTCGAGATTGTTGGCTCGCAGGTAGGCTTGTAGCATGGGATCTGCTTTGTCGAGAAGTTGGAGGAGGTGTTCCCCCAATAGCATGGCTTCTTCATCGAATTTCGACTTTGTCTTGGTGGATTGTATTTTGCTGAGCTTGGGTATATCATAGCCTTCGACTTGGGGACGACGTTCGATTTCTGGGTGAAAATCGATGAAGTGTTGAACCAGGATGGGAAACCATCTCATGTAAGGGAGGACTCTTGTGGAGCTGTATTTTCGTCTTCGTAGTTGATCAACAAGGTCAGACCAAATTAGTTGGGCGATGTCGTAGTTTTTGTTGAAGACAATGCCGTGGAAGATCAACATGATATGGCGGTTGCAGCGGTCTGAGCCGGTGTGCTTAGGTGATAGGCACTTGTTGACGATTAAGAATAGCATCCGCCAGGGTCGAGGTATGTCTTTGGCGCAAAAATCTGGGAGATGAATGGATTTCTGGCCATTGGGCTTGTATCCCATGAAAAGGAAGTCGGCAATCAAGTGTTCAGAAGTCGGATGTTTATCATAAATGAGTGAGGTTGGGAGGTTTAGTTGGGTGCGTATTATAGCAGGGGGGTCAGGACGACAATGGTGTTATCAATTTGGGCAGAGAGACGGGTTGGTTGTGGGTTGTCGGTTGGATTTTGGAGCGAGGACCAAAATTGTTGTACGTAGACTTCGGGGACGCGCTCGATTTTACAAAAGGCATTGTTGAGGGGATGGTTTTGAAGAATTTTGAGGATGATAGGATCGGGGCATTGGGTATTTTCAAAATCCAATTGGACGTTATTTGGAAGCCTTTGAGCCCAGTCTTTAGATGGGAAAACTTCGTCAATTGCGCGCACCATATTGATCAATCTGTAGAGATAGAATGCAAACATTAGGAGAAAATCGCACCAATACTCAGAAGATTTCTACCTATATCGCTTTAGTGTGAAACATCGCATAATATGTGTACGGGACTTAGAAAATTTCAAGATTTGGTCTTTGTATGATAATCGGACGATTTAATGTAATCGCACAATATGAGTTAATGATAATCGCACAGTATGATAATCGGATGATACGTTAGTCATAATTTCAATCTTTGTACGTTTACGGGACTTAGACAATTCAATTTCAATAATATATTGGTAGAATCGGGCGATGGAATGAAATAGGGCGATTGAGAGTAGTATAGAAAGATTTAAGATGCAATCGGACGATTTAAGATTGAAGTTTGAAATCGGGCACTTGAGAGTTGATTGAGGGTCAATTTGAGGGATTTAGTGAAATCGGGCGATTGAGTGATATCGGGCGATTGAGTGAAATCGGGCGATTGAGGGAAATCGAGCGATTGAGTGAAATCGGGCGATTGACTGAAATCGGGCGATTGAGTGAAATCGGGCGATTGAGTGAAATCGGGCGATTGTAAGTAGACACAGGCAATTGAAATTAAAATTGAAATTGAACTTGAAGTAGAAAATCAATTTTCGGGCGATTTTGGGACAGCTGTGAGAAAAAAATACATACGAAATCGGGCGATTAAAACAAATCGGGCGATTTAGGAAGGAATTAGATTTTGAATTTGGGCGTAAAATCGAGCGATTAAAGACATTTATCCGAAACAGCTAAGAACCTAAAATCAGGCGAAGCAAGCAGAAATTACAACAGCAGGCCAAGCATAACAGATAATTGATATTAAGATTATCTCAGTAACTACATAGAATCGAAATTTGCATATTCAAAGCAATGTAATGGTTACATATGGACGAACGCGTAAACCCTAAACTGACAGTTCTGAGAAATAAGTAAAAATCAAACCAAAATTTGCAGAGACAGGGATTCGCTTACGAAGATAGGTCGGAAACTTCAGAAAGATGCAAAGAGATGGATTTTGTGAGCTTGAGCGATGTAGGTATGTGGAGGTTTTGAGAGAGATCTGTAAGTGTTAATCGCGTAAATTTGGGAAAAGAAATGAGAAATCGGGCGATTTTAAATTTATACGAAGGACGGTTACTGTAGCGGAATGGGAGATAGAGAAATCGGGCGAAAAACAAATCGCCGAAATCAGTCCTTAGCTGAATTTGAATGGCACAGTGAGAATAATCGGGCGATTTTGAGAAATCGGCCGAATTGAAATTTAGACTTACTGTAGCGGAATTGATCATTTAGAAATCGGGTGAAATGGTCAATTTTAGAAGAACGAACGATTCTTGTGCTTTGTATAAATTAGTTTTGAAGAATATCAAGGATATCAAACTGGTCAATTAATCTATGATACTAGGCACCAAAAATTTAATATCAAATCACCGAGTTTTCCAAGATCGATTTCTGTGAGACAGAATCCGGTAAACGACAAAGAAAGCTTCGCTTTCGTTCGCGGCGCTAAACCCTCAAGTCAAAAGTGCATCTGTATCATTGATTAGGTCCTCTGGACGAACGATTTTGTTGTTGGGTTTTTGCCTATAAATAGACCCGAGTGAATAAACATGGGAAGATCATAAATCATTCAATCGAACGAATCGAGTTCCTAAAGATGAACTGGAATCAGCAGCGAGACCAAGAAGAGAGCAGGGAGCACGCAGAGTTAGTGCGTCGCTTCAATCACAATTTGGATATGTTAGTACTGGAGATTGCACTTCTTATGTGCTTGTTCATCGTTTTTATGGCGATTCTGTTTTGGGTTTTAACAGCCCGTACTGGCTTTTGAGACCTTGTTACGTATGTCAAGTGATTTTCATAGTCTTCCTTGCTGGAGTGATTTGGTATTTTGAAGATGTTTTGCGTATTTGAGTTGTAATAGCGATTTTCGCTTATTGAAGGGTGTATGAATCATTAAAGAATAGTTTGTGAAATCAACTACTCCCCCTCAATCTGTGTATATCATTAAAGCTCCCCCTAGATTCGAGTAATTCCTGCAAAAACTCCCCCTCAAACTAAGCATATATGCATATAATTAAGTGCCTCCTCAAACTAAGCAAATATTATTAAGCCGTCCTTAAACCAAATACAATTTTTTTTATTTATTATTATTTATTTTTATTTTTATATTATTATATTTTTATTATTATTATTATTATTATTATTTTTTAAATAAGAGGAACAAGTATGTGCACTCTTACAAAAAATGTTGTGAAGTTATATCACCTAAGGTTCGCGATTCAGCATTCCTAACTCAGATACAAGGAAATGGAATCGTGTTTCATCCAAAGCCTTGGTAAATAAGTCAGCCAACTGAACCTCCGTATTCACGAAGTACATGGCAATTGTGCCCTTCTCCACATGGTCTTTTATGAAGTGATACCTAAGATCTATGTGCTTAGTGCGAGAATGGTGAACAGGGTTACAAGTAATGGCTATGGCGCTCTTTGAGTCGCTATATATACGAATATTATTGAAATCAAACCCGTAATCCTGTAGTTGCGTTCGCAACCACAGAATTTGAGAGCAGCAACTCGCCGCAGCTACATACTCCGCCTCGGCAGTGGATGTGGATACACAGTTTTGCTTCTTAGATGACCAACTTACTAGTTTGTCACCTAAGAATTGTAGTCCTCCTGATGTACTTTTCCTGTCCATCTTACATCCTGCAAAATCCGCGTCAGTATAACTAAGTAATTGAAAATTTGAGTTCTTAGGATACCATAGTCCAAGTGTTGAGGTTCCTTTGAGATACTTCATTATTCTCTTCACAGCTAGCATGTGTGACTCCTTTGGATTGGCTTGGAACCGAGCGCATAGACATGTAGCGAAAACAATGTCAGGTCTGCTGGCTGTGAGATACATGAGTGATCCGATAATTCCCCGATATGTGGTTGGATTGACTGGCATTCCATCTGGGTCTGAGTCAAGCTTACAGGAAGGAGACATTGGGGTGTTCTTCGTAGTTGAATTCTCCAAGTTGTATTTCTTGAGTATGTCGAGGATGTACTTTGATTGGTTAATAAAGATGCCTTCTGAAAGTTGTTTAACTTGAAGTCCAAGAAAAAAGTTGAGTTCGCCCATCATGCTCATTTCGAACTTCGTCTTCATTAAATCGCCAAATTCTTTGCACAATTTTGGATTTGGGGACCCAAAGATAATATCATCAACATATATTTGAACGAGGAGAATCCCTGATTTATGTCTTTTAATGAAGAGTGTCGTGTCAATCTTTCCTGTCGTGAACCCTGATTTAATCTAAAAGTCTGAGAGTGCCTCGTACCAAGCACGTGGGGCTTGTTTTAGTCCATATAGAGCTTTCTCTAGAGAGTACACATGGTCAGGATGAGTTTCACTCACAAAGCCTGCAGGTTGAGCTACGTAGACTTCTTCTTTCAGTACCCCGTTGATGAATGCTGTCTTGACGTCCATCTGGTAAACAGTAAAGTTTCTGTGAGCAGCATAAGCAAGAAATAGTCGGATGGCCTCAATTCGAGCAACTGGTGCAAATGTTTCGTCGTAGTCAATTCCTTCTTGTTGATTGTAGCCTTTTGCCACTAATCGGGCCTTGTTCCGAATGACGATTCCATCTTCATCTCTTTTATTTTTGAAGACCCACTTGGTTCCTATAATTGTCTTGCCTTTTGGTCTTGGGACTAATTTCCACACTTGGAGTCGCTCAAATTGATTGATTTCTTCCTGCATGGCTTGTATCCAGTCTGGATCAGCTAATGCATCTTCGATCTTACTTGGTTCGCTTTGACTTAGAAAGCATGCATATAAATTCTCGTTTATTGTTGAGGAACGTGTGCTTATTCCTTGATTTGGATCTCCGATAATTTGAGATGTTGGGTGAGCTCTAGTCCATTTCCTTGTGTGAGGAAGTGGTTGACTCACTTCCTCATGGTCAAGTTCCTCACTAGATTCAGCTTCGATGGTACTAGAGATTTCAATGGGAATTTGATCTTCGTTACCTGAATTATCCGATGGGTCATTCCCTCCATCTACATTGTGGATTTGCTGAGGTGGAATGCTTGAAGTCATTTCATCAGCCTCTGTTGAAGTGTGTATAGACGGAACTGTTGTATCTGTTCGTTGTGAGCGAGGGCATATATATAGCTGATCAAATAAGAGATTCAGTTCGTCTTCATCAAATGTTTGTGAAGTAGATGATCCCTCTTCGGTTGAAGGATTATGTTGATCTTCAGTCAATATCCTTAAGACTCCAGGTTGTGGATTTATCTGTTCAGCAGCAATAGATGGCGTTTCATCGAACGTAACATTCGCACTTTCCATGACGGTTCGTTTTTGTGGCAAGTAGACTCTGTACGCCTTGGACTCAGCAGAGTATCCAATGAATATCCCTTCGACTGCTTTAGGATCGAATTTTCCTCGGTCTTCTCTATCATTTAGAACGAAGCATTTGCAGCCAAATACTCGAAGAAACTTGATGCTTGGTATTCTTTTGTTGATGAGCTCGTAAGGAGTTTTTCCGAATCTTTTATGAATGCTAGTTCTGTTCTGAGTGAAACAGGCTGTGTTCACCGCTTCGGCCCAGAGAAAATGAGGGAGTTTCGAGTGTATTAGCATTGTACGAGCTGCTTCAACTAGACTACGATTTCTTCTTTCCACAACCCCATTCTGTTGGGGTGTCTTCACTGCTGCGAATTGCTGAGTGATTCCCAGTGATGAATAGAAATTGTCTAGCAATTGATTCTTGAATTCAGTGCCATTGTCAGTTCGAATCACTAGAACATTGCAATCTAGTGAGTTCTGAGTCTTCCTCACAAAATCTATGATCAAGTCGGGAGTCTCATCTTTCGTCCTAAGGTATCTGGTCCACGTATATCGAGAGAAATCATCCACTATTACCAGAACGTATTTTCGTCCGTTGATGCTTTGTATTCTCATAGGTCCACACAGATCCATGTGCAGTAGCTCTAGTGGTCGGGACGTTGAAGCTACGAGCTTTGCCTTGTGTGATGCTCTTCTCATTTTCCCCATTTCGCACGCACTGCAGAGATGTTCCTTGTGATATTTCAAGGCCGGTAATCCACTCACTAGTTTGTCGGTGTGTAGTCTATTCAACGTTTTGATGTTGATGTGGGATAGTCTTTGATGCCAAAGGTCACTTTGTTGAATTGAGTTCTTCGTCATGAGACACAGTTTGGACGAGGGTCGAGTAGTTTTCAAATCGATGGTATAAAGATTTGTCTTCCTCGTTCCAGTTAGAAGATCTCGACCACTCTTATCAGTAATACTACAACCTTCAGCATGAAATTGAACCTTTAGTTGTCTGTCACAGAATTGACCAATGCTGAAGAGATTATGACTGAGACCCTCAACATATGAAACCCCTTTGATCGTCAGGTTATCATGAATTAGATCGCCATGTCCTAAGATAGGAGCCGCGTGGTTGTTTCCAAAGCGCACATTTCCACCGAATTGTTCGGTGTAGTTGCTCAGAAGCTCTTTTCTTCCAGTCATGTGTGTAGAGCAACCAGAATCAAGTATCCACACATGACGGATCTGCAAAAAATAATCAATAAGATTTAGGTACCCATTTGAGGACGGGTCCTCCCTTATTAGTTTTATAGTCTGTGTATGTCTTTCTTATGGGTCGGTTTCTAATGTCAGAGTTAAATTTTTCTACAACTCCCGTTGATTGCTTAGGGACCCATATCTTTCTAATTCCAAGAGGATGACAGTGATTTGTCCATGCTCTGAGTTGTTGTTTTGTAACCCATATGCTACGCATTCCTATAGCTTTAACTTTGTTTGCTTGTCTTTGTCTTTTGTCAGGTTTGTACTTTGATTTAAGAGAGGATGGTGGTGTTTCCTTGGAAGTACTGACATTGGTAGATTGGTATTTAGCGTTTAAGATAAAAGCATCATCATAGCTAGAATAGTAGGTACGATTCTTAGTAGTCGTTACAGGCTTAAGAAGAATAGACGAAGGTTCTGCAGGATAATTATTAGCACACAATTGACGCCTAATACAGAAATTAGAACTAGACGCTTCAAAATCGACAGGTTGCTTCCTTTTAAAGGTATAAGCGACATCGCTCTTTGGTAGACTGTCTCCTGTGGCTTTCTTCTTCCCTTTCTTATTTAGAGGATTGCCTGTGAGTACATGCAAGGATGGGTTAGTAAGCTTAAATTTGTCAGATGCAATCTGCTTTCTTTTCTTCCTAGTGTCGATGGGGATGGATATTTGACATTTGGTTAGAGGAGTTTGTAGAGATCCTGAAGCTATGCCGATGTCGACTTGAGTCTCTAGAGAGGAAATTATACTTAGTAGAATTTTATTCTCTACTTGGAGAGTCATCCTTTCTGACTCTAGAGTTGAGACTGTAGTTCTGCTGCTGTCAATTTGTTTTTCAAATGTGGAAATTATACTAAGCAATATTCCATTCTCTATCTGGAACTTTATCCTTTCAGATTCCAGGTTTGATTGCAAGTCAGAGATTACTTTGATTTTAGTTGGTATATATGCATTAGAGATATTTGGTTCTTCGATACTTACTTCATTAGATGAGAGCGGATAAATAAGTAAGTAGTCATCAGGATTGGATAATGGTATTTCCCTCGTCTTGTAACTATCATACAGTTCATCATAGTTAATAGTGATTTCTGCCCAATCATCCCTATTTCTCTTTTTCTCTTCTAGTGCATCATGTGCAGATGAGGTTGTGAAAGGCATTAGATAAGGAAGATTTAACCCGGAGAAACTAACATCATAAAGAGGGAGTGGTCTCTTTACAATAGAGTTTGGGTTGAACCCTAATCCTTCATGTGGGTCATAGAATTCTATGTCTCTAGGCTTATTCATGAAGATCGTTCTATCTGATTGTCCTCTCCTAATAAGTAAGTCTTCGAGCTTCTTAATCTTAGCATACAATTTTGCACGTTCATTATTTAGGGTATCGAACTCGCATGTTTTGTTGATTCGCTCATCGTTACAAGTTATCAATTTGTCTTTTAGCTCACTAATCTGTGTTGTCAAACCTTCTATTTCTAAGTCACGACTATCAACTTTAGACTGTGCTACTTCTAGCAGACATTCTAGGTTGCTATTCTCTCGTAATTGCTTAAGTAGGCATGCATAATTGTTGTCAAATCGAGCCTGTAAGTCATTGACCTTTGATTCAGATTCAGATAGGTAGGATCTCAGGTCAACTAAGCAAGTTTCTAATCTACATACTTCATCACGGGTCGTATCTAGGATTTCTAATGTGTTAGATAACTTCACTTCTGTTGACCTGAGGTATTTAAGTTCATTTTGAAGTATAATGTTTTTTTCTTGAAGTTCAGAGTACAGTCTTAGGTCAAGAGTTTCTACCTCCTTTCCGGAAGGACAGCTCCTTGTTTTCAGTATCAGCATTGGCTTCCATGTTCTTTTGCTCAGAGTCATCTTCTTCCACCAGAGCCATCAGGGCTATCTTCTCCGTCGCACTTTCAGATGTATCTTCTAGCCAGTGATCCTGTTCAGCCATCAATGCGGTTCCAGATTTCTTCTGCTTGAGCAGTTGAAGTTTTCTGGTGTAGTACTCTTCATCCTTTTTCTTGGGAAGGTAACAGTCTCTAGCGAAGTGCCTAGGCTTTCCACAATTGAAGCATTTGCTAGGCTCAGAATCATTCCTAGTATCATGTTGTTGAAAAGGCTTTGGCGGCTCTTTGGACCTTGATGAGACTCTCTGACGATTGGCAGATGATGATGATTTTTTGAAATATTGTTTTGCCATTCTTTTCGTTATAAAAGCCACGTGCTTCTCGAAATCTTTGAATTCAGGTTCTGATTCTGACTCAGAGTCTTCACTTTCTAATGGACTAGAAGCCTTAACAGTTTTACTCTTTGCAGCTTTTGCACTTTTCTTAAGATTGGTATCTGTCACAAGGGCAACTGTGTCCATGATTGCTTTACCTTTCTTCTCTCCGATCGCTTCATAAACATCGTCATTGTGCTGCTCCAGACTTTCGTAAACACTGTGAATATCAATTTGATCTAGGTCCTTGTTAAGCCTGAAGTGTGTGGTGACTCTCTTCCATTCTGGAGGCAGGGAGGTAAGAAATTTGACATTGAGTTCCATGTTAGTTTTTATGATGTTTATCTTCCTTAATTCGTTCACGAGGACCATGAACCTGTTGTAGGTCTCGCTGATTTGCTCATCAGGCTTAGCCTTGAATGAATCGTATGCTGCAAGGGTGTTGGCTTTCTTTGCTCTTAGTCCACTCTCTGTTCCTTGCATTAATTTTGCAGTCTCATCCCACATGGCTTTAGCGGTTGGAAAGCTATCCACTTGAATCAGTATGTCATTAGGTAAGCCTTGCATCAAATAATTTCTTGCCAGAAGATCTGCTTTAGCTCGTTTCTTTTCCGCGTCATTGTATTGTGCTGGAGTTTTGAGTATTGTGCTTTCTTGAACTGCTGGGGTGACGGTGTTGTCACCACGAACTGTGACCCAGAATTGTTTTGGTCCATTCTCAAGAGAATCGATAATGTCTTCGCCATTTTCTTTTATTTCAAGAAAGTTCAGGAATCTGCTTCTCCAGACTCCGAAGTCTCCGCGCCTCAGAACTGGAACACGGATGTCGCTTCCCATGGCTAATGAATCCATTTGTTGTTTGGTAGTGATCGTTACGTGGAGGTGATCTGCGGAATGAAACGTTAGTCTCGAACAATTTTAGTCAAGTTTGAAACGAATAAGAATGATATTTAGTGTTCTTATTTTATTTATTTAATATATGGTGGTTGTAGCAAGAGAAATACTCAAGACTAGTCGAGTTTACTTCAAAGCTTTTGATTCAAGCGACTCTTGTAAGAAAATAAATCGGACAATTTGTGGTAAGATAAGAATGTGTCAATCGGACAATTTGAGAGAAATCGTGAGAGGTAAATATTAATCGGATGATTTATCAAGTCGGGCGATTTGACTCAAACTACCAATTAGTGTTTTGAAGAGAATTCATGTTCGTAACAGTGAAATCGGGCGATTCTGTGGAATCATACGATTTCCGCTTCAGGAAGGAAAGAAATCGGGCGATTTAGTCTTAGAGACTGGAAATCGCCGAGGCTTAAATCGGACGATTGTGGTGCAATCGATCGATTTTCTCTTATGTGATAGAAATCGGGCGATTCCTAGACACACACTGTGTGAAAGAAATCGGGCAATTTAGTCTTAGAGACTGGAAATCGCCGAGGCTTAAATCGGACGATTGTGGTGCAATTGATCGATTTTCCTTATGTGAAAGGAATCGGGCGATTCCTACGAAATTAAACCATTTCCATCGAATCCTTCAAAAATTCAAAGACTATGTGAAAAATCTACCCGAAAGTGAAGAACAGACCCAAAAAAATTTTAGACTCGATTTTCTGGTTTCAAAACAACTCAAACTTGACTATAATCTATGTGAAAGAACAGGGATGCACTCATTAACAGTTTTCCTCTCCAAAAGATGGTAAACAGAACGATTTAACAGGCACATCCATAAAAAAATCGAAAATGGATTTTGAGCAGAGGTTCTTTCAAATCTTTTCAGAATTTAACAAAACTGGATTCAAATTGATGAGATCGATCCACGTTTTGCTCTGATACCACTTGTAGGTCCACTTGTTACCAAACAAGGATCAAAAGATTATTAGAAAGATTAAGACCGTATGAAGCACCTTTTAGTGTGTGTTTGTGTGTGTGTTAATCGAGAACTGCTTCAAGGATTTTTCTTTTGATAAACCCTAACAAGGGTATAAACGGGCTTTATATACCACAAACTCTTTGGTATATTAAAGCCCAAGTCCAAAACTTCTACAAAGTACTATTTGTCTCCCCAACCTACTCCAATACATTAATATCACAATTTTAACCCAAACCACAAATAACTAGAGGACACTATAATTAATTCCTAACAATTTTATTAGTTGTCCTTATAATTAGGGGCGTTTTGTATAGTAGTCCTTAGATTAGGACTAGTTTGATATTTATACCAAGTTTGTTTGGTATAAATACATGTAAACGAATTGTGCTGAACAGAGAAAGTTTTGGAAATTGATCCGAAAGGCTTGCAATTCAATTTTTAGAGAGAGAAACAATAGTAACTTTCTCAATCTACTCGAATTCTCTCTTGTTCTTCATTTGAGTTTTCCGATCGAAATTCAATATCTACCATAATCATCGAATTACTTATAATTCATGCCTAGGATCATTGGGTTGTTAATCGTAGGACCTAACAATTGGTATCAGAGCAGATTCGTTCTGCTTTGAATCGAAAATTGTTAGTTTAAATCATTTTTTGATTACTGTTCATCGAAGAACAGTTTCGCGCGAAATATTATTTTCAATCCAATAGCTTAATCCTGTGCTTATTTGATCTGATTTTGATGTTTATGTGCTCGCATAAGTAGTATTAATCAATCAGGATTAGATCGGTAGCAATCAGAATCATGATTTGAGTAGAATTTTTGATTCTGTGAGATTACTGTTCGTGCCAAAATAGTATGAACGTGTTTTGATTTTCGTCAAATTGAACATTATTTGCTTCAGATCATGTTAATCTTCTGTTCGTGAATACTCAGTAGCTGATTCCGAGCATATACCTATAAGTTCATCGATTAGTTTCCAGTATTTGCTTGAATCTGTGTTAAAATCGTATTTTGCGTTTAAAGTATGAATTTTAATTTTTCTCGCTAAATCTTTGATCGAAATTAATTTCTCGATCGAAAACCTCTGTGCGAAAAATTTTGCTCAATTAGAATACGGATTAGTTACTGAAGTCGTTGTTGTCAAGAACGTGTTTAGAAAATTTACGAGCGATAAAATTTCGACGAAAATTGACTATTTTGACCCCAACGCAAAACTTTTTCTCTCGAAAAACTTAATCGTTCACACATATTTGACTCTCTCCCATAAACGTTTTCGGTCAACCATTTAGATTTGACTCAGCGAGAAACTCCTTAAGGTACTGTAACTCTACGACCAAAGGTGTGTAAGGGTTTTAGTTTGGCTAGGACTTAGAAGGGAAGGAATTTAATGGAAAGTGAGCTTCTCTCTTCGTCATCTTCCATTTCTACGTCCGTCTCTTTTTTTTTTCAGCGTCTTTCTTCTTTTCAATCTTTTCTCCCCCTTTTTTTTAAGAACTATCCCTTTTTTATGCTATGCTCAAGCTGAAGCTCCGCTTCTCCACGAGGCTATAGGAGATTATCGTAGGCGAAGTTCTTCTTGTTGGTTTTCGAGCCGATACCGTGCTCCTCTTCTCTTAATCCCTAGAGAGGTTTCAGAGATTATCTATTTGGAAATGTTCACGGTTATGGAATTCGTACACGAGGCTGCGCTCCTCTTCTCGTTTTTCGATATAAGACCGGATTATCGTTGAAGAAGTTCACTTCGTGGTGCTCCTCTTCCAGCCATTCTGACGAGCGTACGAGATTATCGTCGGAGAAGTTCACAGCAGGATCCATGCCACTTTTTACGAGATAGTCGGAAGGCAGGTTCCTTTGGTCTGGTTTTTGCGCATTGAGCAATGCCTTCTTTTGTCATCATCCCCCTTTTCTTTTGTTTTCTCCCCCTCCTTTTCTCGTTTAAACAACCATCCGAAGAGTATAGAATTCGGTTGAAGGCTCAAAGTGGATGACTAAGGGCTAATGTGAGGGAAAAATTATATAAGGCCGAGTTATTAATATCCTAAGCGCCCTTATCATTTTCCTAACGATCTAAAGCAAGGTGAGTATGAAACCAAGCATCACTAGGTAAGACAAGTAATTGATGTGTGACTCACTCGAGAAATAGATCCAAAGAAAGAAAAAGGAACAAGGCTTGAATCCTCACATATGTAAAGTGACTTTGTGTCTAGTGGAGCAACCTAATGACCTTTTAGACACAAGAATGCGACTTAGACTAACAAAATTAAGCAATTAAATCGATCGCATGTCGGGGTAAAATTCTAAGTGACGTTAGATCAAAAGCATCCTAAAGGATTTCATCATTCCCCGTTATATTATAGGTATATATATTATATATATTTTATTATATTGTTATATATATATATATATATTTTGTTATCACGCAAGATAAAGGCAAATAAGCATGGAAAACACATAGAATAGAGCATGTGATAGCACAGAAAATCAGTAATGCACATATTACGGAAGATTCACCATGCCTAATTTTCCGACAAGGAATTGGAATCGTTTCTCATCCAAAGCCTTGGTGAAAATGTCGGCTAGTTGAAACTCCGTGTTCACAAAATACATATCTATTGTGCCTTTTTCTACGTGATCTTTGATAAAGTGATATCTAATATCTATGTGTTTTGTGCGTGAATGCCCTATCTCCCGGACTACCACTAAGTAGTAGCAGTAGTAGCACGGTTGGCCCTTAGCAGAACTTGCGTAATCAGATACTACAGATTTCTAACCAAGTAAACGTTTCTAAGGGTTAAGTTACCATAGGTATCTTACCCTTACCTATGGTCTCACCTTTGCCGTTATCTCCAAACGTGAGTAATTTTGGCACATGGTTTGATGTCCGTGAGAAGTCTTCTTTCTCAGATCATGTGCCGACAGCAGCCGCTGTCTAGAAACCAGCTGGATCGGTTGAGCTCCTACAAGTATTCCTTCAAGAGCAGTACAACCTTTGGTACCCATATAAACTTGGGTCAAGTCGGGAATTAGGTTCTTAAGGCTCCAAACTTGGATTACCCTAATATGTCTACCGATAACCGGGTCGATTAGATATTTGTAGTTATTATTATTTTTATTTAGGGACCGGTATCTAGGGTTTCTGTATCGGAGCTACGGCCTATTATGATAGGGGTTCCCCTTAGTTGTTGGGGTGTCTCCCATCTCCGTGGGACAATATTTCTTTTACTATTTATTTTAGTAGTATTCCCCCTCACTGGTTGTGCTATGGTATTTCCGTGAGGGACTAGGGGTTCATTAGTATGTACATATCCCAGTCCAGCTCTTCTAGAGCTGTTTTCCAGTTGAATTAAACTAGGGTTATAGTCAGATGGGCGTACGAATTTTATTACTTTGAGGCAGAAGGTTGATGTGATGTTGATGCCTCCTCATTATTTGCCTACTCTCCGTATCTAAGATCTGTCCGATCATTGGTGTCCATTATTCCTTGAAGAGCGTCTTAGACGAATTTGTTCAGGACTGGACTATTGTCGACAGCTTCTGGTTCTCTGAGGCCTTTTGCCCGGCGGCCTCCTTTAACATGTTGTTTTCTTCCTCTAGTTGAGTGATTTTCTCAACTAGAAAATCGTTATCTTCCCGTACCGGTGCCTTTTCTTTTGCTGCTACCTTCAGCTTTTCGTAGAGCTTCCAGTATCATCGGCCATATCCTGAAGAGCGTCTAATAGCTCTTCATAACCGAACTCATGAGCTGACTGGTCGTCCTCCTGGATCGAATGATCTGCTATCAGACATGCGAGTTCTTCCCCGCTCTCGTGCTCACTCAACTCCTCTTCAAAGCTTGATTCTTCTGAATCGGTGTCGTCCCATTTGGCTTATTTTTCCCGGCCATTAGTGCACGGGATTCTCTTTTGACCGATTCCTTCTTCTTTTTAGGGCAGTCTATGATGTAATGACATTTCCTGCCACAGTTAAAGCACGCATTAGAATCTTCATCTTTATCAATGTGCTTACCTCGTAATGGCTTGCTCGGAGTCCTTTTCATTAGGGGTGGGATCGGGTCGGGTTTTTCGGGTTTCGGGCTTTTCGGGTCGGGTACCCGATAATAACGGGTAGTGAATTTGATACCCGATCCCGACCCGATCAAATGCGGGTACCCGATTTTCGGGTACCCGAAACCCGTCGGGTACCCGCGGGTCGGGTTCGGGTTTTTTTTATTTTTTAGTTTATTTTTTTAAAGTTAGTTAAAAACAAATATAATGCGGCATGTGGGAGTCGAACCCAAGACAAGGGGAGGAGAAGCATTTATCACTTCTGCTTCAACCACTGAGCCAAATGAAGTTTTGATTAAAATTGTACGTAACTCTACTAATACTGTACCAATACGTTGGCTGAGCTTCTTGTGGGAAATCAGTTGTCCCACATCGAGTGTTCACCAAAATTGTGGGTGAAGTAATTCCTATATAAACCATACCTCCCCTAAGAATCCCATAAACAATTTAGTTAAATACTTATTTAATTTCAGTGGCACGTGCGGGTGCCATCTGGTTTTTTTAGTTATAATTTTTATATAAATAAATAATTTAAGTAATTGGCCAGTAAATATTATTTTATGGCCGATTAGGCGAATTATTTTTATTAATGTTTTTTAATATCGGGTACCCGATCGGGTAAATCGGGTAGCATAATGCTACCCGATATCCGACCCGATTTGCATGATCGGGTATCGGGTTTAAACCCGATACCCGACATCTAACCCGATTTTTCTTCCGATCGGGTTAAAACCCGATCGGGTCGGGTCGGATACCCGAAACCCGTATCCGAATGCCCACCCCTACTTTTCATGAGTCTCCCGAACGTTTTGATGAAGAGAGCTATCGCCACTTCACTCATCTCCTCAGCATGCTTTGAGGTAGATGTTTCCGCCACAGTCAAGGCCTTGACCAGTTGTATAGCGTCGTTTCCTCCATTCTCATCTGGAGTTCGAACTCACAAGCCTTCAAATCTGCACAGAGATCATGTAGCATTAGTTTGCTCAAGTCTTTCGATTCTCGCATGGCCATGGTCTTGACATCCCATTCTCGTGGGAGCGCCTTCATGACTCTAATAGACACGTCTCTGTTCTCGATCTGTCTTCCTAGCGTGTAGAGGTAATTGATGATGGAGCAGAACCGCTCCTCGAAGTCTGCCATGGTTTCGCCTGGCTTCAGCCTTATGGTGTCGTATTTCTGGATGGCAACGACAAGCTTGTTTTCCTTCGCCTGCTCCTTTCCTTCACAGATCTGGCAGAGTTTGGCCCACACCTCTTTTGCATTTGAGCACATCATAACCTGCCTGAAGATGCTGATGTCCAAGGTTTGTACAAAGTATCTTTGGCAATGTTGTCGAGGTTTTCCTTCCTCCTTTCTTCCGTCGTCAGCTCGCTCTTTCCTTGGGAATCTCTCGCGGTTCGTGGGATGATCGGCATGACATGGATTTGTATTCTTGTAAATGAATGGCCCCTGTTTATCACATCGACCATCTCGTCATCTTGCGTGCAGGGATGCGCCATTATTCTGATCTTCCATTCAAGGAAGTTTTATCGGCTGAACATCAGCAGCTTACTAGAACAAGTCATCGTGAATATCAAGCAACCCGCTCTAATACCACTTGTTATGATCGATGAACATATTTAGAGGGGGGTGAATAAACACTTGGTAGATTTTTGGTTCTCAACCGTTTACGGTTGGATACCAGTGCTTGATGTTCACGAGTGTGACCTTGTGCGGAAGCGAACTGGTCAGTTATTGAACTGAGACCGGGTGTGAAATGTGATGTGTTTGTGTGTGTTTGCGAATGGACAGAGCTTTGTTATGGAAGTTCGGAGCAAAGTCTTCCACGTCTCCCCCTTTCCCGCAAAAAAGGCTATCACTAGAAGGTTTGGTTTCGATACAACCCCCGTCGTATAACCTTCTTAGCTAGACTCACACGTAAAGCCCCCCCCCCCCCTATACTTGCTAACTAAACTCGTAGCGCTCACTACTAGACAGCTTTTTACAAGACGTCTCTTTCAAAAGCTTTTTACAGTCCCTTGAGAAAACTCACTTACTAAACAGTACAGTGAGGACAACACCTATCTTTCTTCGCTTTGAGCTTTGAGCTTGAGCTTGATCTCTCGATTTGATTTCTCGTAATAAAGTATTGTGAGGGTCTTCAGCCTCCTTGCTGCTATTTATAGCTGGGGTTTGTTGAAAAAGACCGTTGTGAGATAGCTCCTTGTATCAGACGGTGCATTAAATGCTCTTTACCAAAAATGGGTACTGTCCGTCTTCGTTGCAGTTCACGCTGTGCCATTTGCTTTATTCCATTTTAAGCTTGGCTAGACTTCAACCTGGCTCCTCCTTGCAGCCTTGCATTAAATGCTTGTCAGAAGTCTTCAGCTTGCCGCGCCTTGAGGATTTTTTAATCTTTGTCCACGTGGCACGTCCGGTATCTGCTTTCCGGTCTTCAGTGAGCTTCCAGTAGCAGTCTTCATCCGGTTGTTGGGCGCGCTTGTTGAACTGCTTGCTGGTATCCGGTCTTTCTTCTGTTTAACCGGTATACTCAGTTAAGTTTAGTCCAATCACCAAAATTGTCTAAGTTCACGATTTCTAGCGGATGGATTAATTGACTATCATATAAGTTGAATAAAACAACACCGGGCTTATGTTTATGTGGCCAACCATCATCTTATGCGTACAGTACAAGAGAACCTATTTCTACTTAGTTTGGAATTTGGATAAGCTTAATGTCAGTTTCATAAATAGCATTTTCTATCGAAAAATACGGAAGTATATACGAACCTAAACTTGCATGCAAAAGAAATAAAAAATAGTACAGATGGATTTCGTTCTGATGCGTGAAAGTGATGTACCATGAAATTTCTTACGCGGATAATAGCAAAGTTGGCCGCATGCAAGAAAAGAAATAGAAAAAATAAAAAAGTAACACCAGATAAAATAAAGTCGAGAAACTTGATTGCCCGCCCGCGACTAGAAATTCCATAGGAAGATATGGGTACACATTATTACAGTACTATATATTGTCGATGACAAAGTATAAGTGCCCGCCCATTCATCGCACATCATTTTCTGCTCTGCTCTCCCTCTCACCCCATGAACATAAACTGGTCAAGAAAAAAAGTCAAGGACCACATAGCCCTCAGCTTTATATTTTCATTTTTACCCCGTCAACTTTTCGTATCATTTCGTTTTCTGTTAAATAAGATTGTGTCTTAGATTTATTAGTTTCTCGGTTACCGTAGCACGCTTGGTCAGGTGTATATTCTCTAATATATGTACTCTAATATATGTATATATGTGTGTATTTATATACACGGCAATTATAACATATAGTATATTGGTTTTCTTGAATTTTATTTTGATTATTGTATTTGATAAATGTAAAGATGTCACTAACTTCAGTGGGAAGAAATTTACATCTCCGACCATTTTTCAAGATAAAATAAGCTGAAAAAAGACAACTTGACAGTATTCTATGTATGCAGCCAAATAGATGGAATATATTTCGCATCGACATCCATGCATTCAGTTTTGGCTTATTTTATCTATTTGTAATGATTAAATATCGTCATTCAAATCGAATGTTGGTATACATTGTGATCCAAAATCGTATAGATACTCAAGAAAATAAATATTTGTAGGAATATGAAGGAAAGAATGGTTCACTGTGTGCATTACAAACGAGAGTTTTGCCTGCCTGTCTATTTATGGACCAAAGTCTTATAATTGGACTGCCACCAACAAGATAAGTTTACATTTGCAAAATAAAATTAAAATAAAATAACGACGTTCGTGCTGTCATTTTCTTGTTTCCTTTCTCAATCAAACTTCTTTTTCGAAGCTTTAGTTTTCAAATCAAGCATTCACACTGATATGACGATGCATGATTGGATTTGATTTATTATTTTATTCTAAATAAACATTGAATGGTTATTTAGATGCTTATATATATAGGTTAATCACATTTCATTATACTCCATCCTCATGGATGGCTCGCTAATTTAGACATTTTATTAATGTTCTGCACTTTAAAAGTTTTCTTTTTTTGTGCGTCAAGTTCCTCATCCTCAATGATCGAGCAAAAAAAAAGCATGGGACACTACGTTTGACCAGCTTTACCCATGTTTGAACCGCCTAGTGGATTTGCTTTAATATCGTACGTGGCGCTAAGTTATGTGTGAAAAAAAAAATTCGTAGCTAAAACACAAAAAGTAATCTCCAATTAATTATTAACATACATCATTCGTTCTTCAAATTACTAGGAGTTTTGAGGACGATTTTTAGGTTCTTTGGTTTGTAAGTTGAAAACTTTTATTAAGTTGAAAACTTTTATTCTTTCAGTTCTCCGTTTTGATTTTTGTTTGTTTTTTTATCTCTCCGGATAATAGATCTTCCTAATAATTGATTGATCATTTTCGAAAAGATTAAAATAGATATGAAATTAATTTAAATCCATTCACACACACACACACACACACATATTAATGTTATTGCAATTTTATTGTAAAAACAAAACGCTTGCTAGTTCGTGAAGGAAATATCATTACATGGATAATTGATTGATTTTCAGGCACACGCACAAGTAAAAGCTTAACCATGTAAAGCATCAAAGCCCTCGTGTCGCAACACAGAAACTGTAATTATTGGCAATGTTAGGATATGCGGAAATTTCCGATAATTATTTGCCCGAAAAATGACGATAATAAATAAATCAGACGAAAAATAAATTTGGACAGTACACGAGATTTACGTGGTTCGGTCAGAATGACCTACGTCCACGGGCCGGAGGGTAGAACTTCTTTATTATGTGGAGATATTACAGACACGTACACTGACGTGATACAAAAGCAGCTACAACAACTGTGATATTGGTGGTGTATTGGTTCAGTGACGAATGAGCCTATTTATAGGCCAAGTTTTCAATGCTTCCTCGTCTGAACTGTAGAATATAAAAGCAGTGTAAACCTTTGATTTCTTCCTCGCATGCAAAACAGCTCGGCGCCTGACATTAGAACTTTTCTTTGTGCTTTTCCAATTCCCACGTGAATGTCCATTCTCAATAGTTGAAAATGTTGAATGGTCAAACAAAGCTCACCTAACAAATCTCCACCTTGAGCTTGATTTAAAAAATAACTCCACCTTAATTAGTAACACATTTATCTCCCTCCGACCTTTGTCCCGACGGGCTACTTCACCAATTTTAAAACACCAATCAAGTCCAAGCAATGCTTGAACTTAGAAACTGGAAGAGCCTTCGTAAACATATCTGCAGGATTATCCTTCGTGTTGATCTTCTTGATAAACACCTTCTTATCTGCAATGATATCACGAATAAAATGATACTTGACATCAATATGTTTAGTCCTTTCGTGATACATCTGATCCTTAGTCAAATGAATCGCACTTTGACTATCACAGAAAATTGTAATAACTCCCTGATTCTGAGTTAATTCACTGAATAACACCGTCAACCACAAAGCTTCCTTGATTGCGTCGGTAACAGCCATGTATTCTGCTTCAGTAGTAGACAACGCCACTACATGCTGTAGAGTAGCTTTCCAGCTAACTGCACAACCTCCAATAGAAAATACATAACCAGTAAGAGATCGTCGTTTATCGAGATCCCCTGCGTAGTCTGAATCGACGAAGCCAACGGGAGTATCACTGTTTCTGCCAAACTCCAAACAAAAGCTTAGAGTACCCTTCAAGTATCTGAGAATCCACTTCACCGCTTGCCAGTGTTCTTTCCCTGGATTAGCCATATACCTGCTAACAACACTAACAGCCTGTGAAATATCAGGACGTGTACATACCATTGGATACATAATACTGCCGACTGCACTCGAGTAAGGAACTCGTGCCATGTACGCTTCTTCCTCATCCGATGATGGTGACTGAGCAGCGCTTAGCCTAAAATGGCTAGCAAGAGGAGTGCTGACTGGTTTGGCATCGTTCATGCCAAATCTCTCCAAAACCTTCTTGAGGTAACTTTCCTGGGTCAGGTGCAACTTACCATCTCCTCTATCACGTCTAATCTCCATACCAAGAATCTTCTTAGCTGCTCCCAAATCCTTCATTTCAAATTCACCATTCAATAAGGCCTTCAACTGGTGAATTTCTGCAAGATTCTTAGCCGCAATGAGCATGTCATCAACATATAATAACAGATAAATGAACGAACTGTCATTTAACTTCCGAAAGTAAACACAACTATCATACTTGCTCCTGGAGAAACCATGACCCAACATGAAAGAATCAAAACGTTTGTACCACTGTCTTGGAGACTGCTTTAATCCGTATAAGGATTTCTTCAACAAACAAACTTGGTCTTCCTTGCCTTCAACTATGAAGCCTTCAGGTTGCTTCATATAAATCTGTTCATCTAAATCGCCATGTAGGAACGCTGTCTTGACGTCAACCGTTCTAACTCCAAATCATACATGGCAACGAATGCAAGCAATACACGAATAGAGCTATGTCTAACGACAGGTGAGAATACATCATTAAAATCTACACCTTGTACCTGACTATAACCTTTCGCGACCAATCGTGCCTTATACCTTGCATCGTCCGTACCAGATAAACCTTCTTTCTTCTTGAAGACCCACTTACATCCGACTATTTTCTTTTTCTTTGGCGGCGGCACAAGAAGCCAAGTACCATTCTTGTGCAGAGACTCCATTTCTTCATTCATCGCTACCAGCCATTTATCAGAATTATCATCGCTTACTGCCTCCGAATAGGTAGAAGGTTCGCCGCCTCCACCTGTTTCTTGCGCCACTGATAAAGCGTCCGAAACAAAACGCTGTGGTAGTCGAATCTCCCATCTCTCCCTATCTCTGGCTATAGAATATTTCTGCTCGACGCTTTCATCCTCAACAGGATCTGAATCAGGTTCTGGCTCATTTTGATCTGTTGAACTCGTCGAAGGATCATCTGAAGGATCTTTGTTGATCTCGAGCTCCACCTCGCTGTGTACACTATCCTTCCTTTCTTGATCAGAAGAATTGTTAGACTCTTTTGAATGTAACATAGAAGACTCGTCAAATGTAACATCTCTGCTGATTATAAATTTGGGTGACTTGGGATCAGGATTATATAGTCTATATCCTTTCACCCCTGAAGCGTAACCGAGAAAAATACACTTTTTAGCTCTAGGCTCTAACTTTCCCTCGTTTACGTGCATATAAGCTGGGCACCCAAATATTATTAAGTTGGAGTAATCAGCAGGAGTATCTGACCAAACTTCCTCGGGAGTCTTGAAATTGATCGGTGAACACGGTGAGCGGTTGACAATATAACATGCTGCGGCGATAGCTTCAGCCCAAAAATCATTTGTCAACCCAGCATTGGAGATCATACATCGAGCTCTCTCTAGAAGCGTTCGGTTCATGCGCTCGACAACACGATTTTGTTGAGGCGTCATTCTAACAGTGTGATGTCGAGCAATTCCTCCATTTTTGCAGAACTCGTTCAACTCGCTTCCGCAAAATTCTAAGCCATTATCCGTCCGCAACCGCTTGATCTGTTTTCCTGTCTGCTTTTCAATCAAAGCTTTCCATTGTTTAAATGTAAGGAAAACACCACTTTTTTGCTTAAGAAAATAGACCCAGACTTTCCTCGAAAAATCATCAATGAAAGTCAACATATATCTTGCACCACCTTTGGACGGAACACGAGAAGGACCCCATACATCAGAATGAATATAGTCCAAAGTACCTTTCGTCCTGTGGACAGCTGGCGAATTGAAGCTGACTCGTTTCTGCTTCCCAAAAATACAATGTTCGCAAAAGTCCATCTTATCAGTACTTTGACCGCAAAGTAGGCCCCGCTTGCTTAAAATCGTCAAGCCTTTTTCTCCCATGTGTCCAAGTCTCATATGCCATAATCTCGTGGTATCAACCTCCGGAGATGTCGAAACTGCAGCGGAACCTGTAACTGTAGTTCCCTGCAAAATATATAAATTTCCAGACCTGCAAGCTTTCATTACGACAAGGGCACCTCTAGCAATTTTCGAAACTCCACCTTCACCTGAGAACCTGCACCCTTGAGATTCAAGTGTGCCTAAAGAGACAAGATTTCTCTTCATATCTGGAACATGTCTGACTTCTGCGAGCGTTCGGATGATTCCGTCGAACATCTTGATCCTAACTGTGCCTTTACCAACAACTTTACACGGAGCATCATTTCCCATTAAGACATATCCACCATCAAAATTTTCATATGTGGAAAAACAATCTCTACTCCGACTTATGTGGTAAGAACGACCCGAATCTAAGATCCACTCATTATCAGAACTAACAATATTTGCAGTTGCTACAAAAATAGTTCCGTCGCTCTCATCAGCAGCTAAACTAGCTTCGGCGGGTTTATTAAATTGCTGATTATTTTCTCCTTATTTTTTAATTTAAAACAATCAGCTTTGATGTGACTCTTTTTCTTGCAAAAATTACAGTTATTTCTGTACCTGGATTTCGACCTTTCTTTAGATCTGCTACTTTCAGCGTCTCTATGTTCTGGTCTTCCCCGTGCAAACAGGCCTTCTGCCTGGCTACCACTTGTTTCTCCCGTAATATCCCTGTCTATCTGTTCTTTCGATTGTAACGCATATTTGACACTAGAATACGATATCGTATCTTTCCCATATATTATAGTGTCACGAAAATGCTTTAAAGACGAGGGAAGGGAACACAACACTATTATGGCGTGATCTTCGTCCGTCACTTTGACTTCTACGTTCGCCAAACAATAATGATAGAATCGAATTTATCGAGATGCGAGAGTATAGAAGTACCTTCCGTCATTTTCATACTGTATAGCTTCTGCTTTAAATAAAGCCGGTTCTCCTTAGTCTTCTTCATGTAGATCGCTTTTAACGCATCCCACATACCCATGGCCGTCGTCTACGTGGCAACTTCTTGTAAAACCTCGTAAGAGAGATTTAATATAATAGCCGATCTGGCTTTCTTGTCCAATTCGTTAAATTGATCGTCCTTCATTTCGGTTGATTTCTTCTTTGCGCCTTCAAGCGCCACCTCGCAACCGTCTTGAATGAGTATGGCCTCCATCTTGAGACTCCACATTGCAAAGTTGACGTTTCTGTCGAACTTTTCAATTGACATCTTTGTTATCGTCATGGTGGCTAAAAAAATAAATCGGGTTTGGCTCTGATACCAATTTGTTAGGATATGCGGAAATTTCCTATAATTATTTGCCCGAAAAATGACGATAATAAATAAATCAGACGAAAAATAAATTTGGACAGTGACACGAGATTTACGTGGTTCGGTCAGAATGACCTACGTCCACGGGCCGGAGGGTAGAACTTCTTTATTATGTGGAGATATTACAGACACGTACACTGACGTGATACAAAAGCAGCTACAACAACTGTGAGAATAAAATTGACCAGACTGAAGATCTATTGTAATATTGGTGGTGTATTGGTTCAGTGACGAATGAGCCTATTTATAGGCCAAGTTTTCAATGCTTCCTCGTCTGAACTGTAGAATATAAAAGCAGTGTAAACCTTTGATTTCTTCCTCGCATGCAAAACAGCTCGGCGCCTGACATTAGAACTTCTCTTTGTGCTTTTCCAATTCCCACGTGAATGTCCATTCTCAATAGTTGAAAATGTTGAATGGTCAAATGAAGCTCACCTAACAGGCAATCATGGATCTTCTTTTATTCATATTAAAGATCTTATTCTATTATTGACGTAAGTGATGACAAATTGAAGGCATAAGTTTAGGAGAATAATGGGTAGGTTTGAATTCCTCGTAATCATTATTGTTAAAGATTATTATTTCATATCTTTGTCGGATCGTGATTGTTGTTTTGATTACATGTTGTTGGAATGTCACGTGTGAGGACAAAAGAATTGTCCCACATCGACAGTGCAAAGAAAAATGATATGGTTTATAAAGTTGATGGGCCACTCCTCTTAACACCAAGGGCTCGTTTGATATCCATGTCTATGGATTACATAGGTATAAGTTATTTGTGTATGGCTATACAGGGATTCTGTTGATACTGTATTTTAACATGTTTGATACGTGTGTATTAATTATGTGTGCAATGATATAAATTGTGTTTGATATGTATGCTTGAAGGAGTATGGAATTTGTTAAATATGTATAAATGACATTTTTTCCCCTGTCTAACATAAGAGATCTTCTTCTACGTCAATTTCATTTGGAAAGAACAACACAACAGCAAGCAAGATCAAACCCTACTCTTTGCTCCAAAAATATTTACCCAATAAAAAAGAGGAAAACTATGAGAAAAAAGCAAGGAAGCAACGGTAATGAAGAAAACGATGAGAAAAAACGAAACGCTTATGGAGACCAGATGAGGAGCGAGTTCTTATTACGGGCTTAAAGCAGACAGTCGAAGAAGGATGGAGAATAGAGAATGGATTTCGAGCGGGCTACCATCAAGCTATCGAGTCTATTATCAAGAAGTGGAAACCAGAATCTGATATTCGAGCACAACCTCACATTCACTCGAAGGTCCACCACTGGAAAAGGGAGTACTATCTATTGGTCGATTTTTTGTCTAATTCTGGTACTGGGTTTAATAACCTTACAAATATGTTCGATGCTTCTGATCAGATTTGGGCTGAGTTGGAGAAGGTTAGTGTATCTCTTTTTAGATATTTTTTTTCTCGTTGGAATTAGTAATGTTCAGATTGTATTAAAACTGCAGGGTTCATCGAAATTATATTCATTGCGGCACAAAGTATGGCCTTTCTATTATGACTGGCAAGAAATATTTGGAAAAGATCGAGCTACTGGAGTAGCTTCTATGAGTTTTACAGATGCAATACCTAAAAAGAGAAAAAGAGAGGACTATTTTGTGGAGATAGAAGGGTCTGGGGGAACGGAAGGATCTAGTGCCGGGTCTGGTAAAAAGACATTTGGGATAGAGGAGGCTACGTTGTACTTAGAAGGGAATTATCAATCGTTCCCAAACCAGTCATACGAAGAGTCTACTTTCTTTTGTGGTGATAATTCCGAAGGCACAAACCTCAATCCTGAAACAGAGTGCAACAAAGATCGACCGCAAAGACCTGAATCGAATTGTACGCGTGTCAAGTCAGGAAAGAGGCCGAGGAAATTTGATTCTTCAATTGAGATGGTATTGAATCACATGACAGAGCTTAACGCAAAGACATGTGCTCGTTTAGAAGGTCTTAGCTCGAAGCTTGGGGTGGCTCGTGACATGGAGGAGAAACAGATTACGGCTGCTGAAATTATTCGAACCATGCCACTTAACTTGACCTCGTCACAACGTTTTTCTGTAGCCGAAGAGATTGCATCTAATCCGGTGAGACTCAATTATTTTCTAAGGTCTAGTGATGCTGAGCGAGAGTCTATAGTCATGACTCTGGTTAGAGAAAAAGACATGTAAATGTTAACATTGTTTTGGCTTAACTTTTTTGGATGGTATGATTTATGTAGTATTTTTGCAAGTTAATGGTGGTTTGGCTAGTTGATTTTGGTTTATTGGTCTGCATTGGATTATGCATCTCTTCTAGCACCTTAATCGGTAATGATATTGTGTAATCGAACAATCTTCTGTAATGTTTGAATGATGTGTAATATATTTGAACGATGTGTGACATTGAATGTTATTTAACCAATGAGCTTTATTATACAATACAGGCCTCTGCGAGATTATTTTCTCTTAAAATATTATACATTGCAGGCCTCTGGGAGATTAACAGAATGTATTATTTGCTCTTAAGATATCTTAATTGAATGATATAAACTGTAATCAAACAATACGAGTGCACAATATCATAGATATCCTAATTGAATGATATAAATTGTAATCAAACAATAACGAGTACACAATATCATAGATATCCTCGAGATCTCCTCCACTCGTCGTACATGGTTGTCGCATACTCATCACGCCATGCATTCCATCCTACAGTGCTCTCAATCGTCGAAATGTTCTCTTCAGCATAAGCATTGTCAGCATTCTCATTAACATAGTCTTCTGGAACCCATTCTTCGAGGGGGTCAACCGTTATCTCCCTTCGAAGGAAATTATGTAGCAACGCACATGCAAGAACTATACGATTTTGAGTCTTCACAGGATAGAAACATGCACTCTCCAAAATATTCCACCTCATTTTCATGAGACCCCATGCTCGCTCGATTACATTCCTGGCAGAAGCGTGCCTCATATTAAAGTATTCCTTTGCATTTTGAGGTGTTCGATTCCCACTACACCATTCCGAAAAATGGTATCGTACACCTCGATATGGTGCTAGAAAACCTTCGGAATTTGCATAACCGTTATCACACAAGTAATATGTTCCTGCAAGGATAAAATATCATACCAATCTAATGATACATATATAATACACCATTATGCTTATTATGAGAATCCATACCTTTACGAACACGAAATCCATCTTCGCGTGACAAAGCATCTTGTAGTACTCTACTATCTGCTGCGGAGCCCTCCCATCCAGCCAATACGTATATGAAATTCATATTTTCATCACACACTCCTAGCACGTTGGTAGATATTTGCGATTTACGGTTTCTATACCTCGCCTTTTCTTCCGCGCGAACTCTTATGCCAATGTATGTACCATCCAATGCCCCTGCACAATTCTGTAAAAGAAAACAAACAAATGAAATAAGTAATAATAGGAAATAATCTTTAAAAGAATGTTCGCTAGATGAAGAGCTTAAATCATAAATAGGTTCACTAGAAGATGTAAGAAATCTTTACATAGGTTTTACTTTACCTGAAAAAAATTTAAATCTAGATGAAGATGTACCGCCGTTGTCGAAAATAGGTTCACTAGAAGGATGTTATGAAGAGCTAAAACAGCGTTGAGTACTTTATTAAAATATCTAGATACCATCTCTGTTGACCTCTTAAAAGAATGTTTTTGGACACGGGTCTTTCTGTGGTGGGATAAGATCCCAAGGAACGTGGCCACCATCTCATGTACCCCAACATATTTGGAAGGCAAACCTGAATACATCTGCAGAATATTGCATAACCTCCCAAACGCATCCTTGTTAAACCTCAAATTGTCTAGTGCAGAACAATTCACTTCAGAAACAAGACTATTCAGATAGTCTATCTGTCTCGGAATCTTTTCATTCATAGACCACTTGCGTCTTTTCAGATGTTGCTCATGAACATTCTTCCACAAAAGAAATACTAAGAAATTCATCCAACACAGATGCTCTGCTATGACACAAGCAATTGCACAATGTACACCTTCATTATCTTCCACAGGCATCTCTACGGCTAGCAACTTACAATTCTGCTTGGCAGAACTCTAGTTTTTATTCAGACTTTCGGTGCTTGGCTATGTGCTTCTCTATTTTCCTAATTTTTCATCACATATCTAATTAATAGGGCGAAGCGAAATCAACCACGATGGAAGCAATATTTCTTGAAACAATATCATTTACCTGGTGAAATCAATTAGATCGCAATTTTCGTCACTTAGCTTCGACTGCTGCTTTTCTACTGCTGCTTTTCCAGAAATTGAAGCTATTGTTCTCTATATTTGGAGAGTGATTTCAGAGATGGAGTTCGACTACTGCTTCGTTAATGCAGCTTTTCCAGAATATTGAAGCTATTGTTCTGTATATTTGGGTAGTGATTTCGGAGATGAGGTTGGATGCTCGATGTAAATGGGGCATAAATAATTGCAACAGACATTATATGAGGGGTAAATTAGGTATTATGAAGATGTGTATTCATAAACCCACCTCCATGGTGGGTATATCATTCCACACGATTTATAAACGTTATGCGTGTTATAAATGGGCATTTGCATACGAGGCCTGTATGCTTACACACACGTAACAAACAAGAAAATATTTTATCAAACAAGCCCAATACCCACCCAAACATGCCAATCAAACGAGCCGCAATTGGTTTTAAGAAGGAACCACATCAAGCTTATATCGGGCACCCCTTTCCGTGTGATGTGTGTGCGTGGGCCTCGATGACGCAGAGGCTCGGCCCGAGTTTCTACCGACAATTTCTACATGGTATCAGAGCGGGGAGATCCGACTCAATTAAAAAAAATATATATATGACGGGTTCGAAAAGAATGGCATTCCCGTCCAATTGAAAAAGACATGTGCAAACACGCCTGATTTAGAAAAGACATGGGCTCACACGTGATGGGGGAGTGTTGGAATGTCACGTGTGAGGGCAAAAGAATTGTCCCACATTGACAGTGCAAAGAAAAATGATATGGTTTATAAGGTTGATGGGCCACTACTCTTAACACCAATTGGTTTTAAGAAGGAACCCCATCAAGCTTATATCGGGCACCCGTGTGATGTGTGTGCGTGGGCCTCGATGACGCAGAGGCTCGCCCCGTATTTCTACCGACAATTTCTACACATATTAAATATTTGATTGTATGCATATGACTTTTTTTTTTTAAAGAGATATTTTTTCAGGCGAATTGCCAACCTTCTGATTCATATGTTAAAGTTACAACACTCTCAAAGAAACATTTGTAAGCTAGTGGTTTCGTTCCACATTTACTTTACAATATATGTGACAAATCAGTATTTTCAGATTTGGAGTTTTCACATAAAATCATTGTGTTTATCACATTATTTTATTATTATAATATTATTACTAATATTATTACTATTATTCTTAAAAGAATTATAAAAAAAGATAATTTACCATCGAATAAGTTGAAAATCCAAAATTCTAAACATATAATTCGTTTCAAGAAGGGATAAATCTAAAATGCTCCCCGATGTTTACCATGTGAACCAATTTAGTCCCCGATGTTTCGCGTGGACCAATTTAGTCCCCGATGTTATCGAAAATGAACCAAATTGATCCCTCCGTCAATCCGACCGTCAATTTAGACGGCGATGGTATTTGCGACGGCATTAGCGACGGATTCCGTCGCTAAATGAAAAAATTAAAAAATACAACAAAAATATTAAAAATGAGGAAAAAATCAAAAAAAAAATAAAAATTCATAAAATAGAGTAATCAATTCAAAAAAAGAGAATATTACTAACAAATTAAATAAAAAATAATAAAAGTAAAATAAAAAACTAAAATTAAAATAAAAATGATAAATTAAACATTAAAAATGAGGAAGAAAACCAAAAAAAGGAAAAAAATTCAAAAAATAGGGTAAAAATTAAAAAAAAAAAGAGAGAATATTACTAATAATTTAAATAAACTAATAATAAAAAATAAAATTAATAAAAGTGAAAAAATAAAATTAAAATAAAAAATGATAAATATAAATTTAAGATTTAAAAAAAGTAAAAAAATAAAATTTATTTATTTATTGAAAATTAAATAAAAAGTAAAAATAAAATTATGGACTGGAAATTATCGTCAACTAATTGGGACAAAGACGAGATCGGGAACAAATTAAAATATAAATTCTCGATCATCGCTGTTAACTGGACAAATACGAGATCGGGAATTATTGTCAATTAGCCGTGGTAATGTTAAAAAAAATTCGAGAACTGTGACGATTATGTCCTCATTAACTTGGCAGGGACGGTCTTCGTAAACAGAGGTATTTTTTATCCTTAATTTTGTTTTTCCTTTTTATTTAATTTTCAATAAATAAATATATTTATTTTTTACATTTTTTAATCTTTAATTTATATTTCTTTTTTATTTTTATTTTAGTTTTATTTTAGTTTTATTTTATTTTTGTTTTTCATTATTTTTTATTTTTTTTGTTTAATTTATTAGTATTATTCTCTCTTTTTTAAAAAATTTTACTCTATTTTTTGAATTTTTTTTCCTTTTTTTGGATTGTTTCCTCATTTTTAATGTTTAATTTATCATTTTTATTTTAGTTTTAGTTTTTTATTTTACTTTTATTATTTATTATTTTCTATTATTTATTTTTATTTAATTTGTCGCAAATACCATCTCCGTCTAAATGACGGTCGGATTGGAGGAACCAATTTGGTTCATTTTCGATAACATCGGGGACTAAATTGGTCCACGCGAAACATCGAGGACTAAATTGGTTAGCAGGGTAAACATTGGGGACCATTTTAGGTTTTATCCGGTTTCAAGAATAGACAAAGTGGTTTTTGTCCCTTTATTGTTTCTATCCCTATATAGTAAGGTAGCCTAAGGCTTGAGATCTTCTGTTGCACCAACGACCATAAAGCGTTTCCTCACCACTTCACAAGAAATACAAACACGCAATTAGGCAAGAAAAAAAAAAGACAAACTTTCTCCCCCACCTCTCTTTTCCTCCCTAATTATCAAACATTAATTCAATCTCAAACCTCACTTTTTCTTTCTCTCCTCACTTTTGCAGATCTACAAAGGAAGCACAAAAGATGATCCAAGAACTGTTCGAAGGAAACAATATTAGCCTCGTCAAAGGAGAAAGATCAAAGCTTTCGAGTAAAGACACAAATCCCAACTGCATATCATCACTCTTTGAACAAAACTCACCATCACATTCACATTCCACAACCTCTAACAACAACAACTCTTCCCACAACACCACTTCCTCGTCGAACCCTAATTCCTCGAAAAACATAAGATGTCCACGCTGCGACTCTTCGAACACAAAGTTCTGTTACTACAACAACTACAACCTCACTCAGCCTCGTCACTTCTGCAAGACATGTCGCAGATATTGGACAAAAGGAGGGTCTTTGAGAAACATACCGATAGGCCGAGGATGCAGAAAGAACAAAAACCCTAGTTTGTCCGTCGCAAATAAGTCCACCTCAGCATCTAGGAAGTTGATCAAAGCTATATCGCCTGAGATTGGAATGTTGAATTCATCATCACCATCATTGCCAGGGCTGTTTCTCAGTGGATCTGATCAGCAATACGTTGATCACTATCAAAACCCTATATTGTGGGCTACTGCTTCTTCACAGAGCTCTCACTTGCTGCCTTTACTACAAGCAAATCAGAACTTCAACCCTAACCCTAACCCTAATTATAATCTTCTTGCAACGCACTCACAGTTCGGGATGAACCTTCCGTTAGACACTTCTCCGTCAATTGGGCTGTCGAGTATCAGAAATGACCAGCAAGATGTTCAACCTCAAGCTGGCCATGGTAATGGAATCATACTCGGCGAAGTTCAGAATAAAGATGGGCTTGAAGAACTGTACCAAAAACTTCGATCTTCTGATGATAACAGCAACGATGGTCATGTGAGTACTCTAGGAAATCCATCGTCGTCATATTTTCTTCAGCTGGGATTACTAATGCATCATCAGGTGAATTCTTCACCTTCATTGACGGCACTAAATTCTCCTTCTACTAGTGGTGTGTGATTTGATAATTTGTTGTAGTTCAGTTAAGTTTTCTATGTTTCTGCTTCTTTCGTGTGTTGTTTATCATTTGGGGTGTAATATGGTATATGAATATGAGCCACTCAATGCTACTATTGCCGTTGGTAATATTTTAGTTCTAAGGGTGTGGAAAGTTCTTTTTTTATTCTTGGTTATATATTTATTCTTAAAAAAATTCATTTTCAGAAAGGAATTTTCCTCAACGGTACGTTAAAACAAGTTTGAAGGATATCAGCCTCGCTTAAGATTGGGGTCGTGACTAAGGATTAGATTCAATTGAGACTAACTTAGTCTTAGTTAGAGACTTAATCGAAGTATGAGACTACAATCTACAATTTGTGATGTGAGGAGGACTTAGTCATTGAGTAAAAAGAAAATGAAAACTCCATCGATCTTGATTTTAGATAAAAACCAAGGTTCTGGAACCGGGTTTTCGAACCGGACCGAAAATTTTAGTGGTTTAGGTTTAATGGACCGGTATAAAACCGGAAGCAAACCGGAATAAAACCGGTATCCCTATATATAATATATAGTTAACATAGAAATATACATGTTTTTATATGCTTTTTTCAAATTATATTTTATAAAATCAAGAGGCAAATTAATAAAAGTAAATTCTGTCAGTTGTTAAATATTAATGGTGTAAAATTTTAATTCTATCAATTTGGGATTAAAATGAAATAAAAATAAATTATTGGGCAGATGTGTTAATTATAAAAGTAATAATTGCTTGCCAAGCAGAATCGAACCCACTTTCGTTTGAAAAAAAAAAAAGCAGAATCGAACCCAAGCCCATAAACTCCCACATCAGGTCTTTCACTACCAGACTATATCACTTGTACTGCAATTCCATCTTTTTTTGATTCAATTATTGTTTTTTAGAGTTTATAAATTTTTTAAATTAAATCAGACAGGACCTGAACCGAACCGGATTTCCGGCCGGTTCGCGGTTTTCCGGTCCGAACCGGCCGGTCTTCAAAACCATGTTAAAAACATAATAAGTGGTTTGTTAAAACAGAATTTCTCGATATTCGCGAAGTTTCACTTTACCATACAAAAGATCTGAGGATAAATCTCGTTGCGTGCGCTATGAAAATGAGAAATAAAAAGTAGACAGTTATCCCACCATATCTTTTTTTTTTCGGGTCCCGAGGTATCCCCACACTGCCCGGCTATGGGCTAATCGCCACACACTCCAGAGGCGGGACTAATCCCCGGGTCAGATGGATACATTCCAAACCCACCCAACAACGATAGTCATGGGCCTAAGCCCATGGGGATTTTCCAAAGTCATGTGGGAGGTGGGGTTCGAACCCCTGACCTCCTAATCACATGAACTTTGGATGCCTCAGCTTGTCCACTAGAGCCAAGCCTCATTGGCAGTTATCCCACCACATCGAAATGCTTTTATTCGTCAATATTACATAGTGTAGGATTTTGGAAATTGTATACGGAGCTACTCGATTTAAATGAAGCTTGTCATGAGCAAATGCTGTGTTGTTGTAGTGCACGAATCACATGTTGTACGTCCAATACACACACTCAACTCACATTCTAGAAATCTAATAAGAGAGAAAGGTAAGAAAAAAATATTTGGATGTATAATAGTAAGAGAGGATTAGTTTTATTTTTTATTAAGAGTAGATATAAGGGGAAATTTGCATTCAGGCCCCAATTAGTAAGTTTATAAAGGGTTCAGTCCCTGTCAGAGATGAAATTAGTTTAAAGGACCAACTTTTCGAAAATTGCAGAGATAGGGAGTAAAACTATGTATTGACGAAAATACCCCTCCCAACATACTGAACTAAAAGTTATTTTCCGACGACTTTCTGTTATGCTTTTAGATTATATTGTTATAAACGTCCAGCGAAATGTTATTTTCCATACCTTATCTGTTACTACGATGCAGAAGATTGTTATCGACAGAGTATTTATTTACGAATCTCGTTTTTACAGTGAATCGAGGTTCGAAATTTCGAATGCCCATTAACCAACTAATTTCGGTGTGTAATGTAGGATGTATTGTGGTATTGACGAAGCAACATGTAAGATGTGTATGAGTTTTTTTTTATCTTTCTATTTAGGGTTTTAATATGCGAAAATAAGATGAAATCAAAGAAATTTTTGGCACCGATTACATCTTGTACGTACAAATTCGAAGTACCCATAGTATGGGCAGCTCGGTGCGGCTCATTATTTGCTCTTTTGTCCGACCTTCATCTTTCAATTTCGCGAAAATACGAACGACCCCAATATTTAGATATATTTTTATTGTGTCCAAATTGTTACTCGAAGTGTCAAATCTGTTACCTGTTGCGTGAAATTTGTTACTATGTCTGTGAAAACCGTTATTAAACCGAACTTAATTGTTACCCATAGTATGGAAAGCTCGGAGCGGCACATTCGTTCATCCTTTAATTTTGCGAAAATACGATCGAACCCAATAATTGGGATATTTTTTTACTGTGTTCAAACTGTTACTCGCAGTGTCAAATATGTTACCCGTTGTGCCAAAATCGTTACCAGTTTTGTCAAGAACGTTATTAAACTTAACTTAATTGTTACCATGTGTAGTGTTCCAATTTGCGAAAATAAGATGAAATCAAAGCCGTTTTTGGCAACGATTATCTAATATGTATCAATTCGAAGTACCCATAGTATGGGAGGCTCGATGCGGCACATTATTTGCTCGTTCGTCCGACGCTTACCTTTGGGTATATTTTTACTGTCATCAAAGTTGTTACTCAGTATGCGAAACTCGTTACTATGTCTGCCAAACATGTTATTTAACTGTAATTTATTGTTGGGTGTATTTTTTTCGTTTTGCCAATTTGTAAAATTCTCGGGATCTGTTACTAGTATATGCGCTTCTGTTACTATGTTGACTAAATTTGTTACTAAATTATTGGTGAAATTTTGGCAGGGAAAACCAGCGTGAGATGAATTTTGGGCGGGAGTCTAAATAAAATCAAACGTAGATTATCTGTTACCCAATATGTGTAAAACTGTTACTAGTTATATGTTTATATGTTACCAGAATTATTATAGTTTGTGAATTAGGGTTTTTGATTAAAATCATAACCTAAACTTATATATTTTTATGTAAAACTTCGTAAATTGACATATTTTAGTGAACATAGCGTGTTTGAAGTATAAAATTTAAAAATCATAAAGTAAACTAATTACATATAAATTGTTATTTTGACTATGTATTCTGTTACTCGTGTTGTGTTTGCTTGTTACCGACATATCAATTTCTGTTATCTTCTCCTCTTCAATTGTTGCTGATCGTTCTTAAAACTGTTATTGAATGAAATCAGAAAATAATGTAGTCTTTGTAATTAAGATTAATTGAAGATGTCATTATTTTATCGAGTCATTTATGTTAGGTCGACATCTGAAATACAATAAACATCTAATAGTTCATTTCCGCAACGTTTTGTGTAAGTAGAATCGATTTGGTAGAAGCATGATCATCCTTTCAAGAAGAGTGCTACTTGCTTTCCATACTATATACTCCAACTTCTTCAATTCCAACATAATCTCCACGAAAATCACAACCAAAACTAATATATTTTTATCTAAAACTTCGTAAATTGATATATTTTAATGAATGTAGCGTGTTTGAAGTATAAAATTTAAAAATCATAAAGTAAACTAATTACATATTAAATTGTTATTTTGACTATGTATTCTGTTACTCGTGTTGTGTTTGCTTGTTACCGACATATCAATTTCTGTTATCTTCTCATCTTCAATTGTTGCTGATCGTTCTTAAATCTGTTATGAATGAAATCAGAAAATAATATAGTCTTTGTGATTAAGATTAATTGAAGATGTCATTAGTTTTATCGAGTCATTTATGTTAGGTAGACATCTGAATTATAATAAACATCTAATAGTTCATTTCGGCAACGTTTTGTTTAAGTAGAATCGATTTGGTAGAAGCATGATCATCCTTTCAAGAAGAGTGCTACTTGCTTTCCATACTATATACTCCAACTTCTTCAATTCCAACATAATCTCCACGAAAATCACAACCAAAACTAATATATTTTTATCTAAAACTTCGTAAATTGATATATTTTAGTGAATGTAGCGTGTTTGAAGTACAAAATTTAAAAATCATAAAGTAAACTACTTACATATTAAATTGTTATTTTGACTATGTATTCTGTTACTCGTGTTGTGTTTGCTTGTTACCGACATATCAGTTTCTGTTATCCTCTTCAATTGTTGCTGATCGTTCTTAAAACTGTTATTGAATGAAATCAGAAAATAATATAGGCTTTGTGATTAAGATTAATTGAAGATGTCATTAATTTTATCGAGTCATTTATGTTAGGTCGACATCTGAATTATAATAAACATCTAATAGTTCATTTCCGCAACGTTTTGTGTAAGTAGAATCGATTTGGTAGAAGCATGATCATCCTTTCAAGAAGAGTGCTACTTGCTTTCCATACTATATACTCCAACTTCTTCAATTCCAACATAATCTCCACGTAAATCACAACCTACACTAATATATTTTTTATCTAAAACTTCGTAAATTGATATATTTTAGTGAATGTTGCGTGTTCGAAGTATAAAATTTAAAAATCATAAAGTAAACTAATTACATATTAAATTGTTATTTTGACTATGTATTATGTTACTCGTGTTGTGTTTGCTTGTTACCGACATATCAATTTCTGTTATCTTCTCATCTTCAAATTGTTGCTGCTCACTGATAACTGTTACTGCATGAAATTAGTAAACAACATAGGGTTTGTGATTAAGATTAATTGAAGATGTCATTAATTTTCCTATCTTCCCTAGAAACGGCATAATCAGCGTTCGAGTATCCCATTAATGGGAATTCCTTGGGATTTGGGTACCACAATCCAAAATTGATTATTCCTTTCAAATATCTAAGTATTCATTTGATTGCTGTCAAGTGAGATTCACTAGGACTCGATTGATATTTATAACATAGACCAGTAGCAAATATAATATTGGGTCTGCTTGCCGTAAGGTAGAGCAAACTTGCGATCATACCTCTATACTTAGTTTGGTCAAAGGGCGTACCTTGTTCATCACTGTCAATTTTGGCGGTCTGATGCGTAGGAGTGGGAAGTACCTTGGAATCATCCGAATTTTTCAAGTAGTTCCTTCGTGTACTTCGTTTGAGACATGAATGTTCCCGTATCCAATTGCTTGATTTACAATCCAAGGAAGTACGTGAGTTCTCCCATTAGGCTCATCTCAAATTCCTGTTGCATAGACTTAGAAAAATTCTTGCAAAGAGTGATGTCAGTGCTACAAATATGATATCATCAACGTATATCTGCACAAGTAGTATGTGATTCCCTTCGCAAATAAACAGAGTGTTATCTATTGTTCTGTTGTAAAGCCCATGTCTAGTAAAAATCTACTCAATCTTTCATACCATGCCCTATGGGGCTGTTTTAAACCATATAAAGCTTTGTTTAATTTGAAGATGTGATTTGAAAATTCTTCTTTCTCAAAACCAGGAGGTTGCTCGACAAAAACTTCCTCATTTATAAAACCATTTAAAAATGCACTTTTCACGTCCATTTGAAAAACCTTGAATCTTTTAAAAGATGCATATGCAAGTAAAACGCGTATTGACTCGAGCCTAGCTACAGGTGCGATGGTTTCTTGAAAATCTATACCTTCTTCTTGGGAATAACTTTTTGGCAACTAACCTGACTTGTTACGCGTCACATTACCATTTTCGTCCAGCTTGTTGCGAAACACCCACTTCGTGCCTATTATGGACTTGTCGATAGGTCTTTCCACAAGAGTCACACCGGGCTCTTTTCGAATTGTGCTAGCTCTTGTTTCATGGAAATCACCCACGATTCATCGTCAAGAGCTTCATTCACTGTCTTAGGTTACATGGTTGGCAGCAGCACATGTGATTCCTCAGTAATATCATTTCTTGCAGTTGCTCTTGTTTTGATCCTTGAAGCGATATTCCCTATGACCTGTTCAGTGGGATGACTGGAGGCATGTTTGAATTTTCTGCGCTGTTGTTCGTCTGAAGCCTCGGGTTCTTCTGACTCAGTATCCAGTTCCAATGGAATTGCACTTAGTTCTTTGTCAGTAACCTGTATACCTGCAGACCTTCCTCAGTAGCATCTGCGTTAGGAAATTCCTCAGTCTTCTTCCTATTACTAAACACTCTAATGGAATGAAGGCTGTCCTAGGAATATCCCTTCATCTACTTTGGAATCGAATTTCCTCTCTTGTCCTTATCGTTTAAAATATAAAACATTTGCAACCAACTACATGGAAATATCCTATGTTAGGGGTTTTATCATTCCAAAGTTCGTAAGGGGTTCTCTTAATAATCGGTCTAAGGAAAATCCTATTCGAAACATAACAAGCTGTACTAACAGCTTCAACCCAAAATGTCTTGGAGTATTATATTCGCTCACCATAGTCCTAGCCATTTCTTGTAATACTCTACTTTCCTCTTGACCACTCCGTCTGTTGAGGCGTAATAGGGGCTGCAAAATTATGATTATAACCATTTTCATCACAAAAAGATGCAAAGGATTTACTATCACATTCTAGACAGTTATCGCTCCTAATCTTACGGACCTTCATCTCATTCTCATTTTCTAGTTTCTTAATCAGTGGCGCAAGGTTATCTAAAGCTTCACTTTTGTGTGCAAGAAATAATACCCATGTGTACCTAGTATAGTCGTCTATGATAACAAAGGCATATCATTTACCTCTCAATGACATAACCTGTACCGGACCAAAAAGGTCAAGATGCAGCAGTTCTAGTGATTTGGACGTACATATCACATTCTTAGGTTTAAAGGACGTCTTAGTCTATTTCCTAATTTGGCACGCTTTGCAAATTCTGTCCTTGGTGCCTTTTATGCCTGGAATACCTCACCAATTCATCGCATGAAATATGAGACATCAGTTCCATGTTGGCATGTCCAAACGTCTGTGCCATAACCATGTGATATCCTGCGTCACTGCTATGCACTTGACGTTCTGGTTAGCAATATCATCAAGAGTGATGCAGTTAATGTTACCATGCCTAGACACACTAAACACGATCTAATCATCCTTTTTGACAAAACACTTTGATAGAGAGCAAGAGCAAGGGCCGATGCCCATATTAGTTTGCCGAAGGCAGTCGGGCTTGAGCCTACTGTTTGTGGGCTGGAGAGTTAATCTTTAGTTATACTTTTATATTATTATTATCGTTTAGAGTTATTGAATAAGTATTGGCCCGTTAGTATGGCCCATTAGTATGAGTATTTAAACCCCCAGTTAGGATTTGGATGATTATTATGCAATAAAGTATATTGGTTTCTGCCGGATCCCGTTCCCGTCGGAATGACGAAATCAAAAAGCGAGTTTGGATAAGTTGGAGATCGATCAAGCCGACGTAAGGGAGAAGTTGGATGCAGAAGGTGCAAAGCTGGACGCACAAGGTGCGCAATTGGCCGAGATCAGGGCGTCCTTGGCTGCTTTGTCAAAGGTGATTCTGAAGTCATCAAATGAAGAGACGGAGACGTCCGTCACGGGCAAGGTGACGCCGCCCGTGGACGATCAGCTGCTTAGGGGTGCTACCCTGACGCTTCTGCCATCGTTGAGGGGATAGATCCGATTGGATGGATAGCACGGGCCGAGCAACAGTTCGAGTTAAACAACACACCGTCGGGAAGGAAGGTGGCGGCAGCTGGAGTTGCCATGGATGGATCTGCCTTACACTGGTTGACATGGGTGAAAGCGCAGAAGCCTGGAATTTCGTGGGATGAGTTCACGCAGGCGTTGGTGGCGTGTTTCGATATGCGATTTAAGGGTAGCAAGTTTGAGCGGCTTCTGGAGTCCGACAAACAGGCACAGTGGAGGACTACATCTCTGTATTCGTCCAATTGGTGGGTCAAGATCCGGGACTATCTGATGCACATTATTTGGGCTATTTCATGAATGGGTTGAAGGGTGAGATCCGCGATCATTGCGTCTACTTCGCCCAAATGATCTAGAGACGGCAATGGAACTAGCCAAGGATATTGAGGATAATCTATCCTTTCAGACTGGAGGACGAGGGAGTCAGACCTTCAGTGGGTTGGGAATACGACCTGGAAATTTTTCGAGACCGACTGGAGGAGGTAATGCGATGACAGTGGGCAGCCAGGCGCGAGGCTCGACCGTCAATTTCTCTAAGCCCATCGCACAATCCTTGGGAACTAATTCGGGGTTGTCCGGGCAGTCGACGGCCCGATCTCGATTTACTCGACTTCCAACGAGGGTACTGGAAGACCTGCGAGCAAAGGGGCTATGCTTTAAGTGTAAGAAGCCTTTTACACTGGGGCATGATTGTCCGTTCCAACAGCTGAGAGTGATGTTGCCTAAAGAGGACGAAAAGTTGAATCTCCAACAGTATGAATATTGTGAGGTGACGGGGAAAGAAGAGATGCATGAAGAACATGTGGGTTCAGACGAAGAAAGTGGGGATCTTCCGGTTTACTCCCTGGCCGGAATCTTCAGCCCCCGCACTATGAGGCTTCGAGGCGTCGTGAGAGGATGCACGGTGATGATACTGATCGATAGTGGCGCAAGCCATAATTTCATTTCTTCATCATTGGTTTCTTTACTACGACTGAACCCGGTCAAGACGGGCAGATTCGGGGTACAGTTGGGAGACGGGCATAGATAGGAGTCGGAAGGGGTGTGTAGGCAGCTACCTATCTCATTTTCGGGGTGTGATATCAGAGCGGACTGCTACGTATTCACTTTAGGCGGGGTCGACCTAATCCTGGGAGTTGCATGGCTTGCCATGCTGGGGGAAGTCCGCACGAGTTGGGAGACTCTAACCATGAGTTTTGAGTGAGGAGGAGATCAAGTGGAGTTACGAGGAGATCCGACAATGTGTCGAAACTTGGTGAGCCTTCGCAGTCTGATCAAGACCACGGAGAGCGAATTTTGGGCCGCTGTTTTTTACCGTTAACCAACACAGCTATCCGATGCCGTGGCAGGGGCATTGGATGATGTTCTCAAGCAGCACGCTGAGGTGTTTGTGGAGCCACAGGGTTGCCCTCACGCCGCACGACGGACCACCGCATCGAGTTAATCCCGGGGGCAAAACCCATGTCTGTTCGGCCTTACAGATATGGTCACTTACAGAAAGATGAGATTGAGAGGCTAGTTGATGAGATGTTGCAAGCGGGCATCATTTGGCCGAGTTCGAGCCCATTTTCGAGTCCGGTCCTATTGGTTAAAAAGAAAGATAGCAGTTGGCGTTGCTGTGTGGACTATCGTGAGTTAAACAAGTCCACTGTGCCAGACAAGTATCCGATCCCAATAATACAGGAGATGCTGGATGAATTAGCAGGAGCGGTTGTGTTCTCCAAGATAGATTTGCGCTCGGGCTACCATCAAATCAGGGTGGCCGGTTCGGACATCAATAAGACTGCATTCAGGACACACAGCGGGCATTACGAATTTTTTGTAATGCCCTTTGGCTTGACAAATGCCCCGGAGACATTCCAATCCACAATGAATGACTTGTTTCGCCCCTACATGCTCGAGGTTTGTATTGGTTTTCTTTGATGACATATTGGTTTACAGCCGGTCTTGGGCGAACCATCGAAAAGAGTTGAACCTGGTACTGCGCATCTTAGCGGAGAACCGGTTCAAAGCTAGTTGGAAGAAGTGTGCCTTCGGATTTCTCAAGGTGGAGTACTTGGGGCATGTTATACCTCATGCCGGGGTGGCAATGGACCCAGCTAAAGTTAGTCAGTGGTGGATTGGCCGAGGCCTCGTTCGGTCCGCGAGGTTCGGGGGTTCTTGGGGTTACGGGATGCTATAGGAGATTTGTCAGAGAATATGGTCTCATATCCCGCCCTCTCACAGTCCTTTTGAAGAAAGAGGATTCTGTTCGCTTCGTATGGCCTCCAGATGCCGAGGAAGCATTTCAGCGCCTTAAGCAGGCATTGACCGAGACACTTGTGTTAGCTATGCCTCAGATTGATCGCGAGTTCGTGGTGGAGTGTGATGCTTTGGGCACGGGCATAGGGGCGGTGCTCATGCAAGAACGGCAACCGATAGCATATTTCAGCAAATCCTTAGCGGATCGCACCATTTCCAAATCAGCATACGAGCGAGAAATGATGAGATTGGCCTTGACCGTTCAACATTGGCAGCCATATTTGATTGGGCGGCGGTTTGTGGTGCGCAGGATCATTGAAGCCTCAAAGACCTCCTCACCCAGCGTATAGCAACGCCATCGCAGCAGGTTTGGGTATCGAAATTACTCGGATATGATTTTTTGATCGAGTATAAGACGGGTATTTCAAACGCCGTGGCGGATGCCCTTTCTCGAAGGGAGGGGGAGGCCTCGTTGGCGGTCGTCAGTTGCCCTGAGTGGTTTGGATTGGCTGATGTGGCGGAAGAGCAGTGTCAGGATGATTTTGTGCGATCCATTATGCGGGCATTGGAGGGTGCACCCACTTGTAAGGCAGGCTTCGAGCTATTGGGGGGTCGATGATTCTTTAAAGGTCGTTTGGTGCTAGCATCCAACTCCAAGTGGATTCCTTGACTGTTAAGGAGTTCCACGATACGCCAGAAAGGGGGACATGCAGGGGCCTATCGAACCTACAGAAGGCTGGCGCTAAACGTGTATTGGAAAGGGATGTTTCGTCGAATTCAAGATTATGTCGTCCAATGCTTGGTTTGCCAAAAGGTCAAATATGAAGTGATGTCGCCAGCAGGATTGCTACAACCGCTGCCCATTCCGGAATTGATTTGGGAGGATATTTCGATGGATTTTATCACTTGCTTACCCAAGTCCAGGGGGTATACGTCCGTTTTGGTGGTGGTGGATCGCTTGTCTAAGTACGGCCATTTTTTAGCGCTCAACCCGCCCATTACGGAGCGTTCTGTGGCAGAATTGTTTGCTAAGGAAGTAATGCGTTTGCATGGGATTCTGCGCTCGATTGTCAGCGATCGTGACTCTCTTTTTTTTAGTGCGTCCTGGAAGGAGTTGTTCTCATTATCAGGAACATAGTTGAAGTTTAGTACAGCTTATCACCCGGAAACGGACGGCCAAATGGAGGTGTTAAATCGTGTGGAGACTTATTTGTGTTGTTTTACTTGTGAGCAACCGAAGCAGTGGTTAAGATGCCTGCCGTGGGCCGAATACTGGTACAATATTGCGTTCCAAACGGCTGCTCGAATTACCCCATTCGAGATTGTGTACGGGAGGCCACCGCCCACCAACCGCAGATTTTTGCCCGGCGAAAGTAAGGTGGCTGCCGTTGCTGATGCCCCAAGGGAGTCGGGATGCCATGATGGTGCGCCTGAAGGTTAACTTGGAGAAGGCACAACAAAGCATGATCAAGCAAGCTAATAAACATCGTCGAGAGGTGGAATTCCAGGTAGGCGATAAGGTATTCTTGAAGGTGAGACCTCATAGACAGTCTACTGCATTTCGCCGGCCTTATCATAAGTTGTCACCGAAGTTCTATGGGCCGTTTTGGTAGAGGCGCGCACAGGATCAGTGGCATACAAGTTGTCCTTGCCATCCACCAGTAGCATACATCCCGTTTTTCATGTGTCGCAGCTGTGGCGGTGGTGGGAGACCATCCCGTGGAGGCAAAATTACCGGACAGTTTGGAGTTGCCAGTTGAGCCGCTGTGGGAACCTGATGAGGTGATAGCATGGCGAAAGGGACGAGAAAATGGCGTGGAGGAAGAGCAACTGTTGGTCAAGTGGATGGGGCAGCCGAGCAATGACGCTACTTGGATAAGTAAAACTAGTTTCCAGAGCCAATTTCCGGATTTCAACCTTGAGGACAAGGTTGTTTCGAAGGAGGATGGAGTTGATAGAGAGCAAGAGCAAGGGCCGAGGCCCATATTAGTTTACCGAAGGCGGGGACGGGCTTGAGCCTACTGTTCGTGGGCTGGAGAGTTAATCTTTAGTTATATTTTTATATTATTATTATTATCATTAAGAGTTATTGAATAAGTATTGGCCCGTTAGTATGGCCCATTAGTATGAATATTTAAATCCCCAGTTAGGGTTTGGATGATTATTATGCAATAAAGTATATTTCTTTTAGCCGTGGGGCTTGGGCAACGGTTTTCATCCGTTGATTATCTGATTTCTGTTTCTAATACACTTGTCTTTGGCGAAAGCTACGGTATGTCCATCATCACATAACTGGCTAATTCTAATTAAAATATGCTCTAAATTCTTAACAAACCATACATTATCTATAATGATATTTAAATTGTTACCAACAGTACCAACTCCAACGATTTTGGCTTTTGCATCGTTAGCATATGAAACGTATCCTCCATCAACCGCCTGTAACGACACAAAATTACCTATATCACCTCTCATTTGGCGGGAGCACCCGCTGTCGAGGTACCACCTGTTTTTCTTGCTGGAATTCGTCCTTCGTACCTGTAGAAAGAAGTCTGAGGTACCCAATTTCGTCCTAACATATTAGCGGAGAAATGACTTCTGTTAACAAATGAGATATCATTCCGCACATGCGGTGATCTCCGGTTACAATTAGATACAACAGTGTCTTTGGTCTCCAGACATACTTAGCTTTATCAATTTTCTTTAAAGAACAGTTGTATGCATAATGACCATTTTTACCATAACAGAAACATTTAAGCTTAGGCACAGTGTTTAGCATGCTTTACTTCAAGGGAATAACATATACCTGACCTGCCAACATTCCTAAGAGTACTTAACAGCATATCTTAGGTTCTGCTTACCCTCAAGGAGTCTATCAGTTTTCTCTTTTTCTCTATCTAGGGAATTTCTGAGTTCTACGATATCTCTAGATAAGTCACTGTTTTTCCTTCCTAATTCCTCACAGTTACATGGAACTTTCTCATTCTCGGCAGTAACTAACTCTTCTTTAAAACGTGATATCTCTAGATCAGCTTCATGTTTTTCTTTACCTAAGTCATCTCTTTGTCTTATCAGTTTCCTATTCAAGGAATTTAGTGACTTAATCTTCTCTCTGCATTTTGAAGTAACTCACACAGTCATTCCTTACCTTTTTCTATATAAAAAACAGATGAGCTACTTCATAATCATTGTTATATAAACTGTTTAGGATGTGAATTTTCTCAACGGAGGAAGAACGAGATACATGATCCTCGTCAGCCAAGTAAGCGTCATCCTGGTCCTCACTTTGTTCCAGTTCAGAGTCATTTGATTCCGTCACCATAGGCTTCTGTTTCCTTGGTTTCTCATTGTTGGTTGTTGCACATTCATGTGCATAGGCCTGGTTTGTTTCATCGGAAACATTTCTGAACTTTCTTTCCAGACGTGGAGATTCCCTTATTTTTGTTCTGGAATTTGTTGAAGTTCCCTTGAATTTCTTCTTCTGCTGGAAGCTTTCAAATCTTTTGGTACGCATGGCCAAGTCATTCATCAAGCATTCTTCTTCGTCGTCAGAATCAGATTCTTCTTGATTGGATTGAATGCTATGGATTTTTGATTTTTGTTCTGCGACTTCTCATTCACCGACATTTGAATCATCTCGTAAGATATAAGAGATCCAATCAGTTCGTAGATGCTAAGTGCTTCCGGATCCTTTGCTTCGTAGATGGCAGTAACCTTGGCATTCCATTCTCGTGGCAGTGATCTCAGTATCTTTCTGACTTGTTCACTGTCGGGAACCTTCTTTCCGAGAGAGAACATTTGGTTGATGATTCCCATGAATCTGGAATACACTTGGCTTATATTAGCGTCAGATTCCAGTTCGTACTAATGAGTGAGCAGAGCCAGTCTTTCTTGCACAACTCGTTGAGTTCCTTCATGAGTAGCTTGGAGCGTACCCCACATGACCTTTGCCGATGAGCAGGAACTAACCAAATGTATTCTTCCCATGTGAGTGCGCATGCGGGCATGTTTTTCGCCTTTGCGTTTCACCTGATTCCCGTTTTGTCATCAGCATTGTAATCTTTAGCGTCCTTTGGGGTTCTATCGGTTTTGTTAGCGGTATATGGGCCATCGATGATTCTCTCCCAAAGATCATAGTCGACAGCGGTATGAGTATCTACGTTATCTCCCCAACCCTGTTTCACAAAATATCACGTTAGTCTCAGAAATCGTTTCAACGATATCACCTAGTTATTTGCCAGCGTTCCGAGTTTGTCCCACAGAAAAGTAAATAGCAGAAAGTAAAGTGAGACTGGATTTTTATACAGGTTATATCCCCAACTGGGGTTTAATCCTGTCATTGAGGTGTGTCTCCCCAAGAGTTCCAATCAATCACTAAGTATTACCGGTTACGATTACAAAATGATCGACCCTTACACAACCAAAGCACTTTGGAAACTAGACCTCCACCTAGGCTGTCGCACGCCAAGTTTGATCCACGTCGTTTACTGTGGCGCCCCACCCACTACACCCGTATACGACTCTAAGATTATAAAATACGAGTTCGAGAAAGTAAAACGCAAGAATTCCGTTTGAAAATTTGTCGATAACACTTGTACTCGACCAATCAACACCCACTCACCAAATAAAATTAGACTCGCAAACTCGTAGTAGAATAACTTTACCTTCAAAAGAAACACTTCTCCTACAACGTTCAAAATGACAGACTACGCAGCTCGACTCGCCAAACACACTTCAATGATAACTAGAAAACTATACAAACCCAAAACAAAAGAACTCGCTCGCCCACAGGTCGTCATCCATGTACATGCCATCTCAAAAGTCTGCGGGAGCTTCAACAGCTAGCCTCATAAGCGAGTATCATACAATATCATTGGGCTCACCCTCAACACATGAACGACATGAGCTAATTGCTCAGTAAGCGAATGCCAAAATAATATAAGCCCGTGTAAAATATGATTGGAACTATATCGGCCTGCGATATGAATTCCTCGCGTGATTCAAATGCAACATAGTATGCTATATGCCACTCATGCTCTCGTAACTATGCAGTCATACTCATAATGATTCACTCAATATGGGCCCTGAGACTGAATACTACGATACCGAAGAGCTCAACCAATATCAATGAGGCCTATAAATATCAATTCTGCACGGTCTTTTTCCGCCCATCCAGGCTGCACGATCATTTTCACCCTTCCAGAAAAGACGTCGTCACGTCAGGCCAATAAGGGCGCCGTACCGCCAAAGGAGAAGGGTTCCAGTGGACCATCCCATCGAAGGCGGTCTTCTCTACCACGAGATTCCCTCGCATATCGTAGTGTCGTCTCACGAAAGAACGTAATGCACCTCACAGAACAGTCTCGCCCAAAGCGACTATATGAAACTCGTCACATACTCATCACTAATCGTCCAAAGTGACCTAAATAACTCGATGTAAATGGAACAGTGCACAATATGCAAGGAGTATCACACTCATAGTCGAAACAGTAATTCGCGCCCAATGACATACACACAAATCACTTGGGCTAAGAATAGTTCAACTCAAATCATATAATGTCATATCTCAACAAATAATCAAAATAACATAAATGGCGACTCGCGCCTGAGGTACAATTATTAATACCAAATAATTCGTACCTCCCAAGTACTCAAATAAATAGTAGCACATATATCACAACAATACAAATAAAGCTAGGTTCATGTGTCGTAGTTGCATGGGACAGTCGCTTACCTGTCGTCTCTAATGTTGTTATATAGATATTGTGAGTCGCAATCTCAACTGCTATATAAGCACGTTCATCATACACATATGTTAGCGTAGCCTTATGTTCCCTGTATTAGGAAACGTAGAAAAATTTTAATAGGAATCGATATTACTATAGATTTAATATACTAATACTAATATCCTATACATTTTGTTTAAAAAATGATTAAGTCGATGTGATCTTGATATACTAAAATGGAGCGAGACTTATACATCATGATGAGCTAGCTTTAGTTTGAGAGACAACTGACGTAAATCGTTTCACTAAGGACATACATGTTATATACGTACTTAATATATATATTAGTTTATGCGTAATAAGGCATCATAGATCACCATACCTAGCACCAACAAGGCTCACGGGTTCTTTACATGGAAGAGCTCCTAAGGTTGAGTGTGAGACGATGATAGGGAACGAAACATAGCCTAAAACAAAGACTAAGGCGGCTAGTATATTTACCTTGTTCATCAAGTTAAGTAATACTAATCATATTAAGAATTAATACACATATATATCATTGTATAAATATTAAAATCCCTAATTAGCATATACGGAGATATACTCGTTGATATTAAGTATTTTAATATTGATAACTAAGATACCAAGTTAATTTTTGTACTTGAGTAAATAACTTGCATAAGTTTATGAAAATCTATTTACATGAAGATTGAATAATATATTACCCATACACGTGTAACTAATTATAACTAGCAATCGACACGTATAACCAGCATCAGCGTTTACTCGCAGACCCATATAATTAGTAGTATTTATTAATTGACACGTGTATTTTTACTTGATACGTATCATACAGGAAAACAAGTAAAGTAACTAAGCTAAATAGTTCTATTTAAATTAATTTTTTTATGAGTTGTTAATTATTATTTATTATTACTATTATGATTATTTTTATATAAAATTATTAACTAAACACGTGTAACTATTTGCCTCTATTCACTTCTATACTATCTCTCATACCAACATTCTTAGGAATCAACTATATTAAAATGCTGAAATTAATACATGCTTGCCAAATAATTATATTTAAATATGCGACTCCTGAAAATTCACATAACATGCAAGGCAGTTCAAATAATATGTAGCATGCACACATTATATTAGCACGTAATTCACGTAAGATAGAAATGCAATGCATGATTCATATTGGCCAAATAGGGTTAGTAATTGTTCGGGTATCATATCCTCTGCTCTTTATAAAAAATTCGTCCTCGAAATTTCACTTACAGAATAGGTGGGGGAATTTTGTTCGCATTTCATCCTCTGTTTCCCAAGTAGCCCCTTCCGTCGATTGATTTTGCCAACGTACTTTGACCAGTGGAATTTCCTTATTTCGCAGATGTTTCACCTCTCGTGCACAAGTTGTTCATCACAGCTCAGATCTGATTTCAGTTCCAAGTGTTGCTCCTTTATAACATGAGACGGATTTGAAACATATTTCGTTAGCATCGAGACGTGGAATATATTGTGAACTTGTGGCATAGAGGGTAGATCAAGCTCGTAGGCGACATCCCCTATTCTCTGGATTATAGGGTAAGGGCCGATGTATCTTGGACTAAGCTTTCCTTTCTTCCCAAATCGCATGACACCTTTCATAGGTGCTACTTTTAGAAATACCTGATCCCCAACTTCAAACTGTAATGGTCTTTGCCTTTTATCTGCGTAATTCTTTTGTCGACTTTGTGCCGTTTTCATTCTGTGCTGAATTTGAGCAACTGCATCACTCATTTCTTGAATCATCCGAGGGCCCAAAAGTTTTCTTTCACCAAATTCATCCCAGTGAATTGGTGATCGGCATTTTCTCCCATACAAAGCTTCATAGGGAGCCATTCCAATACTGGCGTGGTAGCTATATATTGTATGAAAACTCGATCAACAGTAGGAACTTACTCCAATATCCTTGAAAATCAAGCACACAAGCTCGTAACATATCTTCTAAGGTTTGAACTATCCTCTCCGACTGCCCATCAGTTTGAGGATGATAGGCGGTGCTATAAGTCAGCCTCGTTCCAAGTGCTTTCTGCAGACTCTTCCAAAATCTAGACAGTAATCTTGAATCTCTATCAGAGACAATAGAAATAGGCACTCCATGTATCGTATGATTTCCTGAAAATGTAGATTCGTGAGTATTGATCAATCGAATAGGTTGAAGCAATTGGTATGATATGAGCACATTTTGTAAGTCGATCCACCACAACCCATATGGCGTCATGATTCTTTGTCGTCTTTGGTAACCCAACCACGAAATCCATTGTAATTGCTTCCCATTTCCATTCCGAAATATACAGTGGCTGAAGTATTCCACCTGGTCGTTGATGTTCTGCCTTCACTTGCTGACACAAACATCGTTCAACGAAAAGTGCAACATGCCTCTTTATGCCTGGCCACCAGTAGTATTGTTTCAAGTCTCTATACATCTTGGTTGATCTTGGATGTACCGAATATGGTGTTGAATGAGCTTCCGTTAGGATTTCCTTATGAAGGGTTTCCTCGTTAGGTATGTAAAGACGCCCTTTGAATCGCAGTACATCGTCACTTGATAAATCTAAGCCATTTCGTTGCCTTGCTTCGATCGAGTTCTTCATTTGAATGAAAAAGTCATCTCTTGTTGTCGTTGTTTGATTATTCAAATAGAGTCGACTGAAGTGATGAAGCAGCGAAATTTGTCTTCTAATTCGCCCGGTTGTATAACCTCAATGCGCATCTTGTGCAGATCATCTCGTTTTGGCTTTTGGATTGACTTTCGGCTCAACGCATCTGCAACGACGTTGGCTTTTCCATAGTGCAATCGTAATATTTGACAAGTTCTAACCATTTTCTCTGTCTCATATTCAACTCCTTCTGCGTGAATATGTATTTCAGGCTCTTGTGCTCTATATAGATATCGCAGTGCTCTCCATATAGGTAATGCCTAATCTTCAATGCGAACACTAAATCAACAAGCTCCAGATCATGTGTTGGATAATTCTTCTTGTACTCTTTCAACTTCCTTGATGCATACGCAATAACTTTACCATTCTGCATAAGAACAGCTCCTAAACCATTCTTCGACGCATCAGTGTAAATCACGAACTCTTCATTAGTTGTGGGGATGGAGAGAATGGGTGCTGTTATTAATCGTTGTTTAAGTTCTTGAAAGCTTCGTTCATAATCTTCATCCTAAATAAATGGAATACCCTTCCTTGTCAAATTGTCAGTGGGGTTGCAATTTTTGAGAATCCTTCGATGAATTTTCGATTATAACCCGCTAAGCCAAGAAAACTTCGTACTTCTGAAGGAGTCGTTGGTCTGTTCCAATTAGTAATAGCTTCGACCTTGCTAGGGTCTACTGATACTCCAGCTGCTGAAATAACATGGCAGAGGATGCTACTTGATCGAGCGAGAATTCACACTTCTTGTACTTTGCGTATAGTTGTTTCTGCCTCAAGTATGCAATACAGCTCGCAAGTGTTCACTATGATCATCCTTTGTTTTTGTAGATTAGGATGTCATCGATAAATACAACGACGAACTTATCGATGAATTCTTCGAATACTCGATTCATCAGGTCCATGAATGCTGGTTGTGCATTTGTAACTCCAAATGGCATTACAAGAAACTCATAGTGGCCATATCTCGTATTGAATGTCGTCTCGGAATGTCCACTTTCTTTATCTTTAGTTGGTGATATCCAGATCGCAGATCAATTTTTGAAAATATAGACGCTCCTGCAATTGGTCAAATAGATAATCGATCCGGGGTAGGGGGTATTTGTTCTGGATTGTCTTGTTATTCAGCTCCCGGTAGTCGATACACAAGCGATCGATCCATCCTTTTCGCAAACTAACAAAATAGGTGCTCCCCAAGGAGAAAAGCTGGGTCGTTCAAAGCCTTTGTCACGCAACTCCTACAACTGAGCTTTTAGCTCCTTCAATTCGAATGGGGCCATTCGATAAGGTGTTTTAGCAATCGGGGCTGTTCCAGGCTCCAACTCAATTGTAAACTCAATTTCACGGGCTGGCGGCAGCCCTTGAAGATCATCTGGGAGAACATCCGGATACTCACAAACAACAGGCACTTCATCGATTTTCGGTGATGGCTTAGTTTCATGGCCCATGATGCTTACTATGTATCCCTCGCATCCATGTTTCAATAATTGCATAGCCTTCGCTGCCGATATCATTGTAAGCTTTGGAGATTTCTCAATAGCTTTGAAAGAAAAATTTTCCTCATTTGGTAGCCGAAATGTTACTGTCTTTGTTGAACAATCGACCGTGGCCCGATGTTTCGACAGTCAGTCGATTCCAAGAATAATATCAAACTCATTCATAGCATGGACAATCAGATCTGCATATAATTCTCTCCCTTCGATGCTAATAGGTAACATTCTTAAGATTCTATTAGTTTCTTCGGAATGCCAAGTAGGAGTAGTCACATAATAAGAAACTTCAGAAAGTTCAAGTCCCCTATTGAGCTTATTCACATAATCTACTGATGCAAATGAATACGTAGCACCGAAGTCAAACAATACATGTGCAAGGGTGTCATAGATTAGGAGTTTATCCGTGATCACCGATGGGTCTGTGTCCGTGGCCGAACCCGTCATGGCAAAAACTCTTGCATGTGCTTTCCTTTGGTTGTCATTTGGTTGCTCAGGACATGCTATCGCGATATGCCCGGACTTAGCGCACTTAAAACAAGTTTTATTCTCGAAACGGCACACTCCGGTATGACGATTACCGTAGGTGGAGCATCTAGGAATGGTATTGGGTACCGAGCCTTGTTAAACTTCATTCTCTTATTCTGATCCTCCTGTCGTGGTCCTTACCCTGCTCGGAATATAGGTCGTTGATTAAATAAATGAACACCACTCTTTTTATCATTTCTACCTCCTTCTTGTGTCCGAACTTGTTGGAATTGGCGCCGAGCCTCTTGTGCACGGAGAATCCTCACTCAGCTTGCTCCGCCATCAAAGCTCTCTCGGCGATCTGAGCATAACTAGTGCCATCGACCTTTGCCATGCTAACATCTCGATACAGTTCTGGCCTAAGTCCTTCAAGAAATCGTTCAACCTTCAAGACATCAGTGCTCACCACATGTGTCGCAAACCTTGAAAGTTGTTCGAACCTCCGTATATACTCCTCGGCTGTATAAATTCGTTCATCTTTTGTACACGAGCTGGGACGACAAAATATTTCCCCCTAAATAATTCCTTGAATCTGTCCCACGCCATTGTGTACGAATCCTCGAGGCTTTTGGTCATGTCTCACCAATGTCCAGCGCTTCCTCTTAGTATAAAAGAGGCACATGTCACTTTGTCTTCTTCTGGTACTCGACTGTAGTGGAACATGTTCTCAAGGGTACGAATCCAATCATCTGCAGTTCTCGGGTCAACTGCCTCCTCGAAGGTAGGTGGATTTAGCTTCCTAAACCTTTCTCCAACAGCTTCTATGCACTCTGCCTGATTCGATGGATTGCCTCGTCGCTCGCTCGAACTTCTTTGTTGAATTAGCTGTTGGGTTTGATCAGATTGGCGTCGAACGAGTTCCGTAAGTTTTATAATAGCAGTATCCCGTTCATCGCTGGGGGTTGATGGTTCCCCTAAACTATCTCCTCTTGTGCGCACCATACTAGTCGTCGTTACCCGATATTGACAAACAAAACATGGCCAACATGATTCATGCAATACAACATATATAACACATAATAACAGAGCTTACGAGGTAAAGCCGTGCTTCCGCAATCCTTCTGAGATCATGTACATGGATAGTCTACAGAACCTGTAAACGTGCTCTGATACCACCTCTGTGGCGACCCACGCCACTACACCTGTATACGACTCTAAGACTATAAAATACGAGTTCGAGAAAGTGAAACGCAAGAATTCCGTTTGAAAATTTGTCTATAACACCTGTACTCGACCAATCTACACCCACTCACCAAATAAAATTAGACTCGCAAACTCGTAGTAAAATAACTTTACCTTCAAAAGAAACAGTTTTCCTACAACGTTCAAAATGACAAACTACGCAGCTCGACTCGACCAATATAACATGTATATACATATATCATACATGAAGATGTCCAAAATGTGGCCAAACACACTTCAGTGATAACTAGATGACTATACAAACCCAAAAAAAAAGAACTCGCTCACCCAGAGGTCATTATCCATGTACACGTCATCTCAAAAGTCTGCGGGAGCTTCAACAGCTAGCCTCATAAGCGAGTCATACAACATCATCAGGCTCACCTACAACACATGAACGACATGAGCTAATTGCTCAGTAAGCGAATGCCAAAACAATATAAGCCCGTGTAAAATATGATTGGAACTATATCGCCCTGCGATGAATTCCTCACGTGATTCAAAACCAACATAGTATGCTATATGCCACTCTTGCTCTCGTAACTATGCAGTCATACCCTCATAATAATACACTGAATATGGGCCCCGAGACTGAATACTACGATACCGAAGAGCTCAATCAATATCAATGAGGCCTATAAATATCAATTATGCACGGTCTTTTTCCCCACACAGAAATAGCTGCACGGTCTTTTTCACCCGTCCAGGCTGCACATCTTTTTCACCCGTCCAGAAAAGACGTCGTCACGTCAGACCAATAAGGGCGCCGTACCACCAAAGGGAAGGGCTCGAGTGGACCATCCCATCGAAGGCGGTCTTCTCCACCACGAGATTCCCTAGCATATCGTAGTATCGTCTCATGAAAGAACGTAATGCACCTCACAGAACAGTCTCGCCCAAAGCGACTATATGAAACTCTTCACAAACTCATCACCAGTCGTCCAAAGTGACGTAAATAACTCGATGTAAATGAAACGTGCACAATATGCAAGGAGTATCACACTCATATTCGAAACAGTAATTCGCGCCCAATACATAGACACAAATCACTTGGGCTAAGAAATAGTTCAACTCAAATAATATAATGTCATATCTCAACAAATAATCAAAACAACAGAAATGGCGACTCGCGCCTGAGGTACAATTATTAATACCAAATAATTCGTAGCTCCCAAGTACTCAAATAAATAGTAGCACATATATCACAACAATACAAATAAAGCTAGGTTCATGTGGCGTAGTTGCATGGGACAGTCGCTTACCTGTCGTCTCTAATTTTGTTATACAGATATTGTGAGTCGCAATCTCAACTGCTATATAAGCACAGTTCATACACATATATGTTAGCTTAGCCTTATGTGCCCTATATTAGGAAACGTAGAAAAAATTTAATAAGAATCGATATTACTAAAGATTAAATATACTAATATTCTATACATTTTGTTTAAGAAAAGGATTAACTCGATGTGATCTTGATATACTAAAATGGAGCGAGACTTACACAGCATGATGAGCTAGCTTTAGTTTGAGAGACAACTGATGTAAATCGTTTCACTAAGGCATACATGCTATATACGTACATAATATATATTAGATTAGTTTATGCTTAATAAGGCATCATAGATCACCATACCTAGCACCCACAAGGCTCACGGGTTCTTTACATGGAAGAGCTCCTAAGGTTGAGTGTGAGACGATGATAAGGAACAAAACATAGCCTAAAACAAAGACTAAGGCGGCTAGTATATTTACCGTGTTCATCAAGTTAAGTAATACTATCATATTAAGAATTAATACACATATCATTGTATAAATATTAAAATCCCTAATTAGCACATACGGAGATGTACTCGTTGATATTAAGTTAAGTATTTAATATTGATAACTAAGATACCAAGTTAATTTTTGTACTTGAGTAAATAACTTGCATAAGTTTATGAAAATCTATTTACATAATATTGAATAATATATTACCCATACACGTGTAACTAATTATAACTAGCAGTCGACACGTATAACCATATTATTACTTGACACGTATCATATAGGAAAACAAGTAAAGTAACTAAGCTAAATAATTCTATTTAAATTAATTTATATATTTGTTATTAATTATTATGATTATTTATTATTACTTATATAAAATTATTAACTAAACACGTGTAACTATTCGCCTCTATTCACTTCTATACTATCTCTCATACCAAAATTCTTAGGAATCAAATATACTAAAATGCTGAAAATAATACATGCTTGACAAATAATTATATTAAAATATGCGACTCCTTTTTTTTTTTTTTTTTCTTTCCCGAGGTATCCCCACACAACCTGGCTATGGGCTAGCCCCTACCAGTCGTGGGCTTTTTTACGCCACACAGACTTGGCAAGGCGGGGGCTATTTGCGCCACACACTCCAGAGGTGGGACTAATCCCCGGGGCCAGATGGATACGTCCCAAACCCATACCGGCATCGATAGTCATGAGGTATAACCCTCATGGGGACTTCCCAGATTCATGTGGGAGGTAGGGTTCGAACCCCTGACCTCCTAGTCACATGAGTTTTGGGGCCTCCCCCTCAGCCACTAGAGCTGAGTAGGTCATTGGCAAAATATGCGACTCCTAAAAATGCACATTACATGCATGGCAAATAGTTCAAGTAATATGTAACATGCACACATTATATTAGCACGTAATTCACATAAGATAGAAATGCAATGCATGATCATATTGGCCAACTAGGGTTAGTAATTGGTCGGGTATCATATTTACCCAGGAAACCAATTCCCCAACTGGATGCAGCTTGCTACCGAAGGGCCACCGAATCCACCGAATTCGTCCCTCCACGTGCGAAAGACTCCAACCGTGCTCCTATGTGCCTTCAACACGTCCGAAGACAATACACATCCGAAGACAAGGGTTTAGGGTAGGGTGTTGCTAAAGATTCGCTCACGGGTACAGAATTCGCATATCGCAAATTAACGCTCAATGACTAAGAAATTCGTTTGCTTGTGTGTTCGTTCTGTACCCTTCAACGTGAAGTGTTTTTCTTGTATATAGATCATGGATGGCTTCTATAATTCACAAGGAAAGTTAAGCACAGTATATGCAAGAGAAAGCTCGATAATCACGTGCATTAACTCAAAGAGTCATGCCAAGAATAAACCAATCAAGCTCAACGTCCATGCATGATCACTTACCATAAATATCACATATTAACTTTCATTCCACTGTAATCTCATTCGTTGTCAGCATATTCCATATATAATTCCACTCAGCATATTGTCAATGGTAAGCTCAATCAACTGATTTATTTCCCAAAATATGGTAGCATATTCGCACATAGAAAGATTTGATTTACTGAGTATAATGCAAAGCATACTTTCCATGTATGGTGATCTCATCCGATTTCAGCACATTGCATAAATAGACTCATCAACGTCTTACCACATATAACTCCAATCAATTAATCACTTTCCAAAATATAAATCCTAAGTCACATAAGGAAAGCTAGATCATTGATAACGGATATCATTGATATTCTTTCCTAAAATAAATCAATCACATGTACAACTCGAAGAGAATATCATTTCGATATAGAAGCACACAGTCATTCATATCTGGGTGATCACATCGATATTCTTTCCTAAAATAACTCAATCTTTCAGCTCATCAGAATATCTTTTCCACGGGTGATCACATCGTTATTCTTTCCTAAAATAACTCAATCTCGCAGACAGTTTACACATCACTCAACATGATATATTTTCTATATATAGCACGCAACGAGATTCCATTCATAGGAAAACGTTCATAACCAGGTGATCACATAAATATTCCAGTTATGCACAAGACCACACATATTCGATTTTCTTAACAATCTAATCACATTTAAGCGCTTAATCGAACATTTTCACATACTTAAACATCATATAACATGCATACCGAGTTTTCTAATTTGTACCCCCAATTTACATAATTACTTGGAATAATCAAAACTCTCATATCGCTTGGGCCAAAAAGGTCTACAGGAGATAATTTTGTACACAGGTTATACAGAAGTAAAGAAATGCAATGGTAGTTTTGAAAGTTTCATGTAAGGCGTATAGGAGTTCTATCAAAATTTTACTGTTTAACATGAGAATACCACTGTTCACTCAGCTAAAGTTTTCGCTCGAAAGTTGAATTCTGAATTTCACATTCCTAAGTGCTAATTTTGAATACATGTCTCTTTTTAGTTTTGCGATAGAAAAATGTATTCGCTAAGGTTCTCTACAGTGTAAAGGACTTACACAAATATATCTAAGTGTTTGAACATAAGACGGAGTACTGTAGCCGAGAAATTTTACGATCAAGAAAAAATTTCTTTGTAAATTTACGATCGAGAAAATTGATTCCGAGTAAATTTACAATCGAGAAATTTTTCGCGCTTGAATAATATTTTTCGTCGTGAATTTGTCGAGCGTGAATTTCGATTTTAAAAATGGTTTTCGCTGCGAAGTTTGTCGGTCGGAAAAATAGTCAACGAGAAACTAAGTTAATCGCCGAGCAAATTTTCGGTCGAACAAAATTATCGCTGCGAATTTTACGATCGAGAAAGTTAGCGTAGAAAAATTAATTATATCGCCGCTAAAATTTACGACCGAAATAAAATGAAATCGAAAGTACTGTTTTCGGTGTTAAGTTTTGAGGTCGTAATGTATTGCACCTATTTTGACTATTCCACTCTTAATTTTTCGCACGCATAAAATCCTAATTAGATTTCTCGATATTTAGTGGTTTTCGATCTGCGTCAGTTATCTTAGCAAATGAGTCAAAATTTAGCGGTCAAAAATCTTATTCGATGCAAACAGTAACTCAATCAAATCTAAGTCCAATTGACATTGTTTGCGATCGATAATGTTCTTCGACTGATTTAAAAGTTCAAAAACCTTTTGGAGTCGTAACTCAGATTTTGAATCTAAGTCGCAAATTATTGAAAATCTACACTACCAGATTGAAAGAAAACTCCAGAACTATCTAAGATTGCAGATATTAACCCAGATAAACACCTAAACAGAACTTAATCTCTGCGAACAGACATTTCAAGTTTTCATATGCAACACAGACGAGAATTTCTAAACGACGCATGCGAAAAATCATAGGATATAGGCGTACACAGAGCTCAATAGCACGCATATGCTTAATAAACGTCGATTCTACCTAAAGATGATAATCTGTTAAGAACTAAGAGTTTGAGTGATTTTTGAGTTCGTCTTTTTAATAGAGTTTTTCGCTCGAGGAATTTTATCGACGATGTGATTTTGCAATTGGGGATTTTATGCGCGTAATTAGGGATTTTCGACTAAACAGTGGTTTTTTTTAATTGGGCTGATTAGACGTTTTCGATACTTAGATGGATCAGGCCCAAAACTGTTTACGCTCGAGAAACTTATGATCATTACATTTTCTTTTCCGTTTCTCGATTGTAAGTTTTCCTAATTTTTCATATTAACCCCTTTTAAAATCAATAACCACAAATTTCCCCTATGTATTAAAATAAATGCAATCAACTTCCTGTAATTTCGATAAGTGACATCTGGCTCCATAGTTTAATTTTTAAAATCTGCAATCTTAGAGCAAAAATGTCGAGAATATTAGAGTTAATTTTGAAGCAATTATTCTAATCAGGCTCCTCCTGAATTTTAATACCAATGCCGTGAACTCCAGACCAAGAAAAATCGTGAAGTCCTCCTCATTGAAATGCGTCGTAGTAATAGAAATTGAACCGAAAATTTCTGCAATACTTAGAGAAAGAACATCAAAAATATTTGGAGCTTAAGGCATAATATTTTGCAAATGCTCCCCCTCAATGCCTCAATTAATTTATCATGAAAACACGTAAGCCAATCTAAGTAACAATAATTATAATGCGCAAGTAAACGGTTTAGCGTAGATACATGGTCCCCTAAATGTAACTAAAATTTCGCGCGAGGGTATGAGCAAAAAATTTATTCGCATTTAAACAAGTCAATGCGTATTCTAAATAAAATTGCATAACAGAATGTGCGAATCAGACAAAAATTGTCCATTTTAACAATTCGATGTAGATGCAAATTAAATTTGCATGACAAATGTGCGATTTCTTAATAATTTTCTTTTTATTAAACAAGTTAAAAATATAGAGAACATGTATATATATATTTATTAATATGTGTATTATATATATTTTTATTTTTAAATTTCTTTATGTATACTAATATTATTAATAGTATGCGGTCAGATTATTTTGCTTCGTTCAACGTCACGCCTAAACTTTCACAAGACACTTGAAAGATATTATGCCTTCAAGTCATGTCGTCAAACTAAAGTCCTAAGTTCGTAGAATGATCAGTTTCGACAAATCTCACTAGGTTCGCTCACCGCTCAATTATTGTTACCTGGATTTTTATACTTATATCACTCAAGTCAACACAAGCAATTTTAAGTCAGTTTACCTGTGATCGAGGGCGCTTTTAAGCATTTCACATAAGCGAAAGAACGTCGATTTGGAAACAAAAGGACTTTGAAGGATTTTAATTTGGCTCTGACTTAGAAGGGAAGTAATATTTTTGGAAAATGGACTTAAAGTCTTCGTCTTCCTTCTCTTTAGTCTTTCTCCTTCATTGGCATTTCTCTTATCGTATCTTCTTTTGTCATTTTCATCCTTTTTATTTTTCGTATATGTCTACACTTGCTCAAGCTGAAGCTCCGCTTCTGTACGAGGCTAAGAGATTATCTAAGGCGAAGTTCTTCTTGTTGGTTCTCTGGCCGATACCATTTTCCTATTCTCTTAATCCCTAAAAAGGTTTCGGAGATTATCGATTTGAAGAAGTTGGCAGTTATGGGAATTCGAACCCAAGGCCGTGCTCTTCTCGTTTCCCGATATAATATCGGATTATCGTTGGAGAAGTTCACTTCGTGGTGCTCCTCTTTCCAGCCGTTCTGACGAGCGTACGAGAAAATCGATGGAGAAGTTCACAGCAAGATCTATGCCCCTCTTGTTATGATTTCTGAAAGATCTCAATAATTGGGAGGACATGTTCTTTTGGACTGCTATTTGTGCGTTGAGCACTCCCCGTGTGCGATTTCCACCTTCTTTTGTCATCTTTTTCTTTGTCGTATCATTTTCTCCCCCTCCTTTTCTCGTTTGAATATCCCGCCGAAGACTTAGATAGTCGGTTGAAGGCACGAAGGGTTTCAAAGGTAGACTAGGTATTCGGAGAAGGCTCAAAATGGATGACTAAAGGCTATGCTAAATGATTGAAATTTTCAATTTGGCCAAGTAAGGAATTTCATAAGTGCCTAATCATTAGTCTTATAAAGTTTTGTAACCAAATTAAAGATAAAATAAATCAGATACTAGACATACAATCCGCATAAATGAAAAATAAGTTAAACATATAATCAACATTTAATTAGTTTAGATTTTTTCAACTCTTAGTGAACTTTTATCATTTCATTTTTTAGAAATCGTTTTCCCAAGTTACACATCGGTTCATATAGATCTATTATTGGTTTTTTGCTCTGAAACCGATAGAATAAGCTCAAAGCCAAAATCTAGACTTATTCGTGTGTCAAATAGACTAGGGGTATTCAAATGATAAATGTGAATAGAAACGAGACGAACTTTGTGGTTGGATTTAGGTTTGTATTGGACTTATTCGGTTCTATTAAGCGTTCGAAAATCAATTTTTAATAACAAAGTAAAATTTAGAAAAATATTTAATATTATATGTATTTCATAGATATATAATCGGTCGGTTAAGAAAAATATGGACACCCAGTCATTTACAATAAACTTAAATAAAACTAAAAAAGTTATTAAACTTATAAAGAAATTATTAAAATTAAATAGAAATTATGCCTGTTATAAGCTTTTGATGAGGCTCCAAATATAAGCTCGCTTCCACATGTCTCTCCCTCCAATTTATTTCGAGTTTCCATAATAGGGACCAACAAATATATAAAAACACTGAAAAGGAGCTTTGATCGGTTTCTGTCCACATGCTAAAACAAACTCTGCTGATATTGTCTGCAAACTAATTATTATTATTATTATATTATTGTTGTTGTAGTTGTTGTTATTGCTAATATAATTTTATTATCATTTATATATATTTATGGCACTAGATGAGCTTTGTATTTCGAAACGAACAAGTTGTAATCAAATACAAAAATTGATATTGTCTGGCCCCACGGTACCACCATTTAACCTTCCGGCGTGCTTTGTCCTCACTCACACGCACCCTGGTCAAACTTCCCAGGGGTTCACCCATCTTAAGATTTCCCAAGTCAAGCACGCTTAACTTCGTAGTTCTTATGGATGGACTCCCGAAAAGGTAGGTCGACCTTGGTGATATGAGTAGTACTATCAAATTTCTTATACGATTCTTAGCCTGACAAGCCCATACATTGTCAGTCTCAGGATCCCCTCTCATTCGGGTGTCGGATCGTTCGTTCATGTACCCCTTCGCCTAGAAGCCTGCCAGGAGCTGCTCCTTGTCCGTGCACCTCTCTGGCACCGACGATCACTCCCCGCCCTCATCAGGCCCGGCGTCACATCATTCTCAAAAGGGGTGAAAACAGGTGCTAGGCTAGTACATAATTTTCGTTTTAAGTTTGCGTACCTGGAGACATTTCTAACCGTTACCTTTTATAGTAGGCTCATTTCGTTATGCCATGACCTGATCCTCCCCGGCCCGCCTTTTCCGCAGGCGTCGTGTAGAGAACGTGATATTCCCACTTAACCCACGTTATCCTTTTTCCTTTGTTCGTCAGTCCTCTTCTTGACCTCTTCTCTGGTATGAGCCTGTCCTGCTCGAGATCTTCCTTTCCTTCTCGGGCACATCCTCGGGCACATTCCTTTCTGGGAGAATCCGGCATCGTCTGGATTTCTTGATTACTTGCGCTTTCTACTCTGGTCGTCCCTCACTTCCTTATCAGTGAGCCATCCCCGGCAACTCACCTTTCTCAGACCAGACCGTCCAAATTGGATCTTCCCATGTCACCCGGTCGGGTCGCTCTTCCTCCGTCTTCTGCCCCTTACTGCAGGACTCCTCTTTAGGGCGCATGCTCCCTCGCGGGTCTATTCTTACCCCTTGGACTTGTTTCTCCTTCATCCTTCCGAGTTTCCTTTCTGTCCTCACGTGTCCCCGATTCCCTTATCGCGATTCTCGAGTTTTCATGCTCTTTTGCTTCCCATCACAGGTATTTCAATTCACAGGTTGTTTTGCCGTTAACCCAAAATCCTGAGGGTGTTATGGATGTTTAACTATCGGTAAAATAACCTGTCTCGTGGTTTGTTCTACTTTCTCCCCTAAGCTTTCTCGGGCGCTCCCCCCTCTGCCTGTCGTGGTGATTTTTCATGAAGACATGTCACGACCTTCTTGGGAGGGAAAACTATCACCCCACTACATCCGGATCATACCCAAAAGGGCCACATGTCTTTCATCGAGGGGCTTTAACGTCTCTTCTCCTTCTGCTCTTTTTCTTTGTATTTTAATTTATTTATCATCATTTTCCTTCTTTTCATCCCTTTAATTTCAACAGGGTTTTCATTTTCAATGTCTGCTCTTTTCATCTTCTCTCTCAAAATCTCTGGAAGCACGACCATTTCGGCAATTTCTCCTCCAGTTCTGTGTTTCTTCTCCGAGATCTCATCGTCTCCGTCCTTATCGAAGCCGGTAAGTCCTTTTCTCCATCCTCTTTCTCTTTGTTGCTGTATTAGGTTCGTTTCTCGTGTTTGGGCTTTACGATTTTCGACCATGGGTAATGCCCCCTTCTTTTCTCTCTTCTTTTTTCTTCTTTTCTTCCTTCACTTTCCTTTTCTTTATTTTCGCTTTCGTTTACTTCTTCATTTCCCTTTAGGATTATGTGTCCCCTTGCTGTGAGCAACGCCGCATCTCCATCTTCCTCAAATCGCCTAGTTTTCCTTCAAACCGACCTTTTCCAGAATCTCCTTTTTCTTCTGCATTTTTAACCTCTTTTCTCAAAGCCGCCCAGGCCATAAGCAACTTCCCTGACCTGGATATTTTTCGCCCCCCATCTTGTAGGGTGGGAAGATTGGGCCTCTCAAATGAAGGACTTTCGCAAATCTATCAAACTCCCCTGGCATGAAGTTCAGTTTCCACTCTCCGGGCCTCCAATCTCCCGACCATCGTAGATCTAGCAGGACTAACCCCCAACTATGAAGTTCGGATCCCCGGGCCTCGGAAAGTAGCTAGTGGGCCCCCTGAAGGCTTCCGTACTTTCTTCCTAGTGGGCCTCCTTCGGTTCCCTCTACCCCGCTTCATACCCGACCTTTGCAGTTACTATCAGATCTCCCCGAGTCAACTTGCTCCGAACTCATATTGTTCGCTGCTTTCCTTAGCCATCCTCATTAAATATTTTCAATTAACACTTTCTCTGCCTCTCCTTCGGTCTTTTATGAAAATCAACCAGAAAGAACCCGATTAGTTCTTTTTCCTCGACCGCTCCTGAGGAATTCCTCCTCGGCAACCCCACCTCTCAAGGGGTGGATGGGCAAATTTTTCTTCGTTCGGTCTTCCGAAGGTTGTGCCGAAAACGACACAATCGACGGCTGGCCCAACACCATATATGTTTCTACTCCCCTTTCCCAAGGCCCCGAGTCAAGAAGTAGAAGCATTCAAGGAGGCTCTCGGGAGTCGTCAATTCAGTGCTCCCGAGCTTGTCCAAGATGACCTCCTCTGCCATTTCGATTTCTGTTCCTAGGGAATCATAATAGATGACCTAGGTACTTTGTCGAGGTTTTATTTTCCTTACTATCAATCACTTTCCTTGCCCTGTCAGATTCGCGAATGGAGCTAGCTGACTTGCTCGCTATTCAGGAGAAAATGAAGAAAGACGGGACCTCTCAAGCTCCGCCTCTTGCTTCTGTTACTCGGGCCCTTAATAAGGGGAAGGGCAAATTCACAGTCACCTCCTCGGCGGCCCCGATAACAGCTCCAAAAAGGAAGGTGCCGGCCGCCTAGGGCGAGCTCTAAGGTAAGCTCGGACACTCCTGAGTGTTCCCCCACCGCGGGCAACCCGACTGACCAACCGGATTACTTCCAACGCCCCCATGGGGCACATTGTGTGGAATTTCTCCGGGAATTCCAGAATGAGGCCAATCGGTCTCGTCTTCAGAAGATGACGTAGTGGCCACTCCCTCGAGTAAGGAACATGAGGAAGCTCCCTGGACTCCCATCAATGCCACCGAGGAGTCACTCAAGGTTCCCGATCCAGCTATGGAAGGTCTTGAGCCATCTAACGCCCGCGATGCGATCGACGAAACTCATGTGGCCAGTCCCGATGCTCCTATTCTCTCGAGTGAGCTGCCAAAATCCTCCTCAGTCACAACCTTTCAGGGCGGTTCGGCCGAACTTTTAAATTTCATGTCGCATCAAGAACCATCATACGTCTTTCCTTTCCGAACCTTGTTATCATATGTCTCTTTCTTTAAAGACTCTATTGTAATATGTCATTTCATTTCTAACGCGATCGTTTCGAAAAAAAAAAAAAAATATGTCATTTCATTTCCGATCATATTATACTAGCTCAGCTCTGTATATCTGTGGGGATTGGCGTTAACTTCACTCTTGTTATGTCTGTCGTTGCCAACCCACACGTCTCTTTCTCCTCGTTTCGTATCGTTTCATCCTCTTCCGGGATTCATCGTTTGGAACCCGATCGCTCGTTCAAAGGGGCTCTTTGCGAAAGGGATTCCTTTGCTTCGCGATGCTTATTTCGATTCCATCCACAGCCCCTTGAAAACAGGGTTATCCCGAGCGCGCTCCCTGGACCTCGAGGGTCGTTTAGTTCTCCTATCCCGCATCTTAGTCTTCGAATTCAAAATCCCCACTTGTTAGGGATCAGTTTCCTATTCAAACATCAAAGGTCATCTCAGGCATTCTATTTCGATTTTTTGAATTCTAGCAACCCGAGAAATGCGGGGTCACCCCCCTGTAACCTATGATCACCAAGTCAAGCTTCTAAAACTTCTTTATAAGATCGACCTTCCATCGGTTCCAGAACTCCTTATTCTTTCGCACATAATTTTTTTTATTTGTCCCTTGTGGGAGCGTTCACTTCTTGTTTCCTGGGTTTCTGCATTATGCTTTCTTTTCTCTTCAATGAGTAAAAGAACGGCTCATTCTTACCCTGGAGGGAGTCCTCGTTTTCGAACCCAAAAAAGGACCCACCAAGTCGTCCCCTTTGGGATTTATGGGAGGAAGCGACAGGTTTTACTTCAAACGTGCCATTCTCGTGAGGAGGGTCCCACTATCACGCGTCCCCTTCCTCGGGGAGTATCTTCGTCGGCCGCGCGGATTACATGCTAAGTTCCTATTGGAGCCCAAGGGTTTTTCATCTCGTCACTTCATGGAAGGTTTCTTGGCTCCTGGCGAGAAGCAGCGTCTGGCGAAATTTTCCGATTTTGAGTTCTGGGATTGGTGGGCCTTATCTCAGAGTCAGGATAATCACTCCAACTCTTGCTTTGCATTCTTTCTCTTTTGTTTCTTCTGTCTCATATCCCCTTCAGTCTGATTCGCTTTCCTATGAAGGACTCCGATGGTACTTTCATCAATGCAGTTTAATCCGGTACTACGAAGATGCATGTACTCGATTAACAGCTTTCTTGGGACAGAAGGACAAGGAATTTTTCTAGGTTGAAGGAGCTACTGGCCGAACCCCGAGCACCGATGCGAGAAAGGCTTTCTAGACGTGCGCCGCGTGCATTTCTCCTTGCCTGAGCGGGATTTCCGAATTGAGGCGAACGTAGGCTCCCAGGGGTAGAGGAGTTTTTACCTCCTCGGGAATGAGGCATCCGTGCACCCTTACGCTCGGGGCAGCATACACTAAGCCTTTTAATTCTATATATCGACATTCCGTTCATATTATCATGTTTGTTTTCCCTATTATAACGATGTTATCCTCTAAAAGATTTTCAGTGACTGTTTATTCGTAATCTTTGTTCCAGCGCTCTTGGTTACAATCTTTGTTTCGTCTCTCAGCGATTGGCGTTGATACCATCCTCTTAATCAAATCATTTCCTTGTTCCTATCGTGGTCTTTTTCGGGCCTTATTCTCGAATGCAAAAATTATTTTCCTTATTTCTCCTTAGACCTAGGCTTTGGGCCGCATTGGGCCGGTTCTGGGCCAGTTCCAACGGTTCCGCCGTGGTACCGGTTCCGGTTCCGAGACCATTTTCCCGGGACCGGTTCCGGTTCGGAACCGGAACCGGAACCGCGGAACCGGTAATCCGCGGTTCCACGGCCCGCGAACCGGCCCAATTAAATTTAACTGGGCCGGATTCCGGTTCCAGAACCGGATCTACTGGTTCCCATTCAGGGCCGGATTATTGGGCTGGTTTTGGGCCGGTTCCGGGTTGGACCGGCCCAAAACCCAGGTCTATTTCTCCTAAGGTCTTGTCCGTGCCTTATTCTCGAAGGCTAAAATTCGTTAACCTTGTTTCTTTCAAGTCCTTGTCCGGGCCTTATTCTCGAAGGCAACAATTCGTTAACCTTGTTTCTTCCAAGGCCTTGTCATGAATCACAACTTATAAAAATAATTACCTTCAATCGAAAATGTGTTCGATACAATCAAACAAATTGCGCAAACTACTAAACTAAGCAAACAAGGTATGGTATTAAAGAATAAAATAAGAGCTCGGTCCTTCAGGGGTAGTATTTCTCAATGTTTTAAAACACGTGAAGCGCAATGCGACCCGTTTTGGCTCCGGAAGCGCGTAGCATAAATAGCGTAGCACATTGCTTGGGTATTTCGAGCAACTAAATTACAATGCCTAAAAAAATAATATAACATAAATTTGTTATATCATAGCTTATATATGTAATAATATATTTAATTTACTCCATTGACTCCTCTATTTATTATAAATAACAAAAGAAAAACATAAATACAAAACGTCTATCATTAAAAAGTAAAGATTAAAACAGTAACCTTGAAAACCCATTAAATAAAGAACGAAAATAATATTGATAGTTTCTCTCTCCAATTATTATTCCATAGATATATATAAAGTATAATGGTGTATTACTATTTGAGAACATTACAAGCATGCCAAGTTAGGTCCAGCGGACAGATCAAAGTCGGTCAGCTTTGGCGCTTAGACCAAAAATAATAAAATAAATAAATAAAAGAATAGAAAATTACGCTAAATAATTTGCGCGTCGTTGCGTTTTTAGAAAATTATACGCATACGCGAGCTACGAAGCGCGCGCCAGAACACTTTTGAAAACACTGGTACTCAAGTGCCGGGCATTGTGCGGCCTCTCCAGCTTATTTCCTTCCAAATCCTCCAGATAGTAAGTAGACTCCCCGGTCTACCTAATCACCCGTAAGGTTCTTCATACTTCTGGTCTAGCTCCCTCTTTCTCCTTTATGTTGTATCTCCTTCATGACGAGATCACCTTCCTCAAATCTTTTCAGGCACACCTTTCTATTGTAAGCCCGAGTGATCTTTCTCTGATCCGTTACCATCCTTGGCACGGCCTTTTCTCTTCCATCCTCGACCAGGTCAAGCTCATCCACACGGAGTTGACCATCTTCTTCTGAGTATCCCATCACTCGCGCTTCCCTGTCCTATTTTGACCGGTAGAACTGCTTCACTTCCATATGCCAGGCTGAACGGGGTCTCCTTAGTCCCGACTCGAGGCGTGTTTCGATAGGACTAGAGCACACTTTGCAACTCATTGAACCAAGCCATTTTCAGCCCATCCAACCGGACTTTGAGCGCTAGAACGGTGGTCTGATTCATCACTTCCACTTGGCCGTTACTCTGGGGATGGGCCACCGAAGGAAATGCTTGCTCGATTCCATATCTGGCGCACCATTCTTTTAACTTATGTCCGCTGAACTGTCTTCCATTGTCGCTTATCAATGTCCTCGGGATGCCGAGTCGGCATAGTATTCTTCCACAAGAAGGAAACTACCGCTGCTTCGATGATACGAACCAGCACTTCAGCCACTACCCACTTAGAGAAATAATCAACCGCTACCAGGAGGAACCTCTTTTGTGAAGTATTTCCTTCGAACGGCCCTACGATATCTAAGCCCCATTGATCAAACAGGCAGGCCGACACGACTGCTTTCATCATCTATGCGGGAGCCCTTTGCAAATTCGCATGTTTCTGACATCTGTGGCAGCCTCTCACCATCCTGATCGAGTCTGCCTACATGGTCGGCAAAAAGATGTTGGGGAACTCCGGGTGTCACGAGATCGAATCCTGGACGCAGCTGAAGTTTAAATTTTTCTCGGGATCCCTATAAGGAGCCCCGATCGCTTGGTTATGTAAAGAAAATATGCATGACACGTAATAAGGGTTTTTGAAGTTTACCCTCATCGTGAAGATCCCAGTCTCTTGCTTTGCCGTCCCATATTCGTAGTCCGCTCCGAGCAACCTCGTGACCTCTCTAAGCTCCAACGCCTTGGCAAGATCGTCACTCCGACCCCGGGACGCATCAAAATTCCACCTCCTACCAAGGATGGCTAGAGAGGAGGGGAAGATGTTTGATAAGAGATGTGTATATGAGTGTGATTTACTAAAAGCTCACTCACAAACTTAGGTTTTTCAAAGAACAACCTAAGTTTTCTCTCAACTCTCTAGAACCATTCTTTTGAGTGAGAATTGGACTTGAACTCATTGAACCACGAAATTATGCAAGTCCTTAACTTAAAATCAATTTTTCAACCATGAAAATGACTTTAAGTTTGATAAAACTGAATCATGTCCGCAATTTTGTTTGATTCCCTTGTTTAAATCATAAAAAATGACTAGATATTGTCCCACAAATCTAACAAAATAACAATGGACGAATTTGCACTTGATTTGAACAAGTTTCGACCAAACGACCGTCTGTCCACGGCCACACGCACAAGTGCCCATGGCCATGGGAGGCATGAATCAAGCCTTGTCTAGGCCTGGCCTAGCCCCGCGGCCTCATGAATAAGAACACATGACAATGGGAGGCAGGGACTGGGCTTGGCCAGCCTCTGCGCTGTCCCTACGGCCTCTTGCATCATGTCCCACGGCCGTGGCACTTTCGGCAGCTTTGCGGCAGTTTCGTGTTGCTCTCAGATCGAGGGATAAACGATGTGCGATGGACCTGAAAATTAATATAAGAGCCTTACCAATCTTGACTCTGACAAAGGGATTCTCAATCCAAGGTCTGGATTGCGAGATATGAATTTTTTAAGCTGCTGCTACTTTGCAGGAGGGCTTCACGAACGTGAGAGCCTTGCTCATAGTTGTGAGCTCTATTTACACTCCATCTACATTGATTCATTCCGGCAATCTAAGCCCATGTAAATATAGTTTCTAAAACTTTATTTTATATTTCATTAACTACTCCAAGCTCGTTAAATAATAACACCTCATATTCGACTGTCCCAGTGATCCTTTTAAGCCCAACTCTTTTGGTTCATCTCAACCCGGCAAGGGAGGAATCCAAGAATTAGGTAAGCACCTAGCCAATCCCGTGGTACCAAAATCCCGTGCTGAGTAAGATCTCCGATCTACGAACCGACTATAGATTACGGTCGTACGTATAGACCCTTCACTTATGTCCCGGTCGAGTGAGAGCCATGGTAATGTCAAACTCACTAACCCGACACTATGTCTAATTCGCGACGACAAAATTACTAAACTACACTCCACGTCCCACGTCAGTTACTTTTTGTACTTGCAAAGATTCTGTAATTCCTCGTCCCGGAATATGCATAGGACATATACCTCGATTACTTGCGAGATCGTGAATCCCTCACGACTGTCAAAGCTCAGCAATTGCACTTCGTTTTCAAGACTCGGTGACCCATGTTCAACCTCGAACAAGGCAGGCCTAGCAAACTAGTGACAAGTCAGGACCTCGAAGCCAACTTTGTCAATGACCCTTCGGTCTAAGGTCCACGCTCACTACTATAGTCGATTGATCGATCATTAAGCAAGTAATTAGCCATGTGATCGTCGATTACGAGGCATGTCCAAATAGAAGTTAATCCACGATTCAACTCATATCAATGTTACGACCTCCCACTTCCCAAGTGAATGGTTGGCACAACCATTTTAGAGTCGTCAACAAATAAGACATGATCGACATTCATTCATCCTACTGAAGTCTAAGGCTTATGGACTAATTTAATTTCCGAGAATAATAGCTCACTGGTGCACCCTCTCTCATCCCATGAGAATCGGTGACTAAACTCGATATATGGGATTTATTTACGGGTTTATTATCAGTCAGGCCCGTTAAGATGTTTAAGTAGTATTCAGGCCCCAATAAATCTCCAGTAAGTGTTAAGGAGCTACTTTTCAAACCTCTTAGAGAAAATACCCAAACTATACGATATGACATATTTACCCCCTAATAGATGCGAAATTTACAAACTCTTGCTATCGTCTTCTCCAACGAGCGAGCTACTCTTCAGGCTCGATTTCCGATTTCCATCTATAATCTCGACCTTCGTGAGCAGACGAGGAGGCCCGATCCTGACCCGTCGTCGTAGTAGAGCTCGAGGACGCCGTCCGATGAGTCTTATAAACCCAGACATCTATGGTGCCAATTATAGAAAAAACTGATAAACACCAATCACGAAAATCGTTGAGTTGTAGCCGAAAATATCAAAGTTCATGACCGAATATGTTGAAATTATTATTAATTTGATTGTGTGTATGATTTGTATTGCTAATTTGCAGATTTACTCGTCAGAAATAACGAAAATAGCAAAATAACAAATGTCTTATGGATAATAACAAATGTTGACACACAAGTAAAACAACACTGAAAGGTAATAACGCCTTGTTTGTCGATAATAACCCATTCTGTATACGAGTAATGGATCGAAAGGAATAAAACGAAAATCACAAACGACACTAAAAAACAGATGAAAATGCATAAATCACATCGTTATTGACTCAATAAGGTAAAGTAGACCTCAATTTCTCATGGATACCTCGAATTTATACCGATTAGTTGCAAGAAACGGATATTATATTTTCCTTAAATCGTGTAAAAAAGAAATACTTACAACATCCAAAAATAACCAACGTTGACTTAGAAGTAACACGTCGCCGAAAGGTAATAACGCCATGTCTGTCGTAAATAACACATTGTGTATACAACCAATGAATCGGGAGAAAAGAACGAAAATCACAAACGACACTAAAAAACAGATGAAAACTGCATAAATCTCGTCGTTATTGACTCAATAAGGTAAAGTAGACCTCAATTTCTCGAGGGTACCTCGAATTTATACCGATTAGTTGCAAGAAAAGGATATTATATTTTCCCTAAATCGTGTAAAAATGAAATACTTATAAAATAGCAAAAACTAACAAATGTCCTACGGTTAATAACAAATATTGACATAAAAGTAACATGTCGCTGAAAGGTAATAACGTTTTGTTTGTCGCAAATAACATATTGTGTATACAAGTAATGGATCAAAAGGAATAAAACGAAAATCACAAACAACACTAAAAAACAGATGAAAACTGCATAAATTCAGCGTTTGCGACTGAATCAAGTTTTTCGTCCTCAATTTCAGATGGGTCTTACTAATAAAGACTAATTTTTTATGTATAGAATGAATTTGTGCTTCCACACCAACAAAAATTTAGTTCAGAAATCAATCCAATATCGATTTCAACGGCCGAACAAGGTAAAAGCGACTGAATAAGATAAAATCGAATCAAACGAGTCTTAATATTAGAAAAAAAGTATGTCGGTAACCATGAAATTGAGAAAATTTAGCTTTCTCTAAGACTAAACCGTTTTTTAGTAACAGTTTACCCGACAAGCATAACACATATACATGTAAAAAAACACTTCATTGAGAACATTTTAAAAGGTTCTGGACCGCCAGGGAATTTAACAGAATTGTCAAGAGAATATTTACATGACTTTATCAAAATTGTACTACGTTAATAGGAAATAATAACACATGTTAGGTAAAAGAACAATTAAACTCAATTAATAACACATTGATCAATACTGATACATCATAAATGTTGTTCAGTACCACGTCAATAGTTCGATTAATTCGTACAAAAAATACACTTTTATTTTGGATGTTTAATATGGATGTTCATGTAAATATATAATTTGATGAAGTTTAATCACCACATTCCTTTAAAAGACACATTAGGCGAAATTTGATGTGAATAGACGAATGTTGATCTCAATAGATATATAAACATATAGTCCTCCATTGCAAAACGTAAACTATCACCTCTTTCAATGGAATATGACATTATGAATTGCACCACGAACATATTCAAACGTCAACATTAAAGTACTAATAATATTTATAGATCACAAACACAAAATACAAAACTCAAAACCCTAAATCCGAGAATCGAAACCCTAAACCCTAAACCCTAAACCCCGAACCACAAAATTTTTTTAAGGTTGTACCCGTTACTGAACAAGTCGTGGATCTTTCTCCCACAATTTCATGTCGTAAACCCTTAATCTTAACCTCGAACCCGTAAGTCCTAAACCCCAAAAACTACCCAAAAACAAATGTCTTATTGTTACTAACAAATATCTTATGGTTAATAACTAACGTTGACCTAGAAGTCACACATCGCTGAAAGGTAATAACGCCTTGTTTGTCGTAAATAACACATGATACAACCAATGGAATATAACATTATGAATTGCATCACGAACATGTTCAAACGTCAACATTAAAGTACTAATAACATTTATAGACCACAAACACAAAATACTAAGCCCAAAACCCTAATCCGAGGCCCGAAACCCTAAACACTAAACCCCGAACCCCAAAACTTTTTTTGTGGTTGTATCTTATACTGCACAAGTCGTGGATCGTTCCCCCAAAATTTCATGAAACCTTATTCTTAACCTCGAACCCGTAACTCCTAAACCCCAAATACTACCCAAAAACAAATATTTTATGGTTAATAGCAAATGTCTTATGGTTAATAACAAATGTTGACTTAAAAGTAACACGTCGCTGAAAGGTAATAACGCCTTGTTTGTCAGAAATAACACATTGTTTATACAACCAATGGATCGGGAGAAAAAGAACGAAAATCACAAACGACACTAAAAAACAGATGAAAACTGCATAAATCACGTCATTATTGACTCAATAAGGTAAAGTAGACCTCAATTTCTCGTGGGTACCTCCAATTTATACCGATTAGTTGAAAGAAATGGATATTATATTTTCCCTAAATCATGTAAAAATGAAATACCTATAAAATAGCAAAAACTAACAAATGTCCTATGGTTAATAACAAATGTTGACATAGAAGTAACATGTCGCTGAAAGGTAATAACGTTTTGTTTGTCGTAAATAACACATTGTGTATACAAGTAATGGATCGAAAGGAATAAAATGAAAATCACAAACAATACTAAAAAACAGATGAAGACTGCATAAATCTCGACGTTATTAACTCAATAAGGTAAAATAGACCTCGATTTCTCATGGGTACGTCGAATTTATGCCGATTACTTGCAAGAAGCGGATATTATGTTTTTCCTAAATTGTGTAAAAAAGACTTATAACATAGAATAAAATAACAAACGTCTTATGTTTAATAACTTATGATGACCCAGAAGTAACAGGTCGCTGAAAGTTAATAACGCTTTGTTTGTCGTAAATAACACATTCTGCATTCAAGCAATGAACCACGAAGAATATAACGAAAATCACAAACGACACTAGAAAGCAGATGCAAACTGCAAAAATCTTGGCGTTATTGACTCAATAAGGTAAAATAGACCTCGATTTCTCATGGGTACCTCGAATTTATACCGATTACTTGCAATTATGTCGAAATATAGATTCAATTTACCATTATGTTCTCGAATTTACCCTAATTAGACAACAAATTCAACCTCGTGCGTCGTCAATATCATAATGAATCCAACATGCGTCGAATCGGTTGGATGGGGTAGTTGATTTTTTTTGCTCGATTCAGTGTCAGAAAAATGAGTTCGATCGTTAAATGAAAAAATTCTGTTGATAACGTTTTGCAGTAAGAAAGTTACACAATATTGTTGAAAAATAACGTATCTGTTTTCTAAAGTAATAATATCTGTAACTGTGTAACATATAATGAAGTAAAAGTAATGCTTCATATAAGACCAAAAGAACATGTGAGCTCCACTGGAAAAAAGAGCAAAGGGTATTTTTGTCAAAGTCTATTTTTGGGTCCTTTACTCGATTTTTACAAAATGTAGGTCCCTTAAACTTATTGGTTTTCTGACAGGGTCTGACGGATAAATAGAAACTTTAGGGGGGCCTGAACAGAAATCTTCCCTTTATTTGATTACCGTCTCACCGGATGCCTAGTAAGACTGGATATGTAAATCAATAATATGCCTTTTGTAAGTTTCATAAATAAATATTTGAATAAAATATCCAAATATTAATGTGTGAATAATAGGTTCATGATATTCATTACATCCTCGAATGGCATTCCGAGGGCATATCCCCACCAGAAGAAACCTGCCAACATAGCCTTGCACGCCAACGCTATCCCTCCGATGTGACTTTCGCAACTTCCTTCATGAGTGTCCACCAAGGCTTCCTCGGATTCTTTCTTAGATAAACATCTCAACAAAGGACCCGCGTAGGACCTCTTGAATATGATCCTGTCGATGATCGTGAAGCGACTTGCCCTTTAATGAGTTGCTCGGGCCCGAACCCTATCATCAGGATGAATTTGCTCTTCGAGGTATCGATGGATGTCAAATCGCCAGTCCTCGGGACTTAATTTCCCTGCTTCTTCTATCTGATGGATTTGTGGAGCCCTTTCTATTTTGATACCCTCTTCAGGCGGGTTTAATGCGCTGGCCCATTTAGCGATCCGCTCTGCTTTCTCATTCTCCTTTCTATTGATGAGTGCTAGCTTGAATGAACTTTTCTTTCAACTTCTCAAAAATCTTGGCATATTCGGCCATCATATCTTCCTTAATTGTGAAAGTTCCTTCTATTTTTGAACCACGACCTGCGAGTCAGAGTGTAAGGTCACTCGGGTTTTTCCCATTCTCGTGACAGTCCTCATCCCGAGCAATAACGCTTCATACTCAGACTCGTTGTTGGATGCTCGAAATATAATCTTATCCCCAAGCTGGTTTCCTCCCCCCATGGCAAGATGATTACGAGCCCGACGCCGTTTGTAAATTGGCTAAAGAACCGTCCACGTACATTTTCCACATTGCTGCAGGCCCTTCTTCCACCATCTCCACCAGGAAATCCGATAAAGCTTGCGCTTTGATGGCGACTCGGGGTCGGAACTAGATGTCATACTCCCCCAGCTCGGTCAGCCATTTAATTGATCTCCTAGACACATCTGCTCGGGTCACAATCGTTCCCAATGGGCTGTTGGTTAGCACCATGATCGGGTGCGATAGGAAGTAAGGTCGCAGCTTCCGTGCCGTTATCACCAGTGCCAACAATAATTTCTCTAGGGAAGAATATCAGATCTCCGCTCCTTTGAGAATGTGGCTAACGAAGTAGACTGGTTTTGTACCTTGTCTCCCTCCTTGACCAAAACCGAGCTGATTGCCCAAGGAGTGGCAGAGAGATAAACTATTAGCTCCTCCACGAGCTTCGATTTATTCAGCAGTGGTAGTTCCTTCAAGTATTCCTTCAGCTCCTGGAAGGCCTTTTCACAATCGAGCGTCCACTCGAAGTCTTTTACCTTTCGCAACACTTTGAAGAACGGCATACTCCTCTCGTTTGAGCTGGAAACGAACCGTGACAACGCCATAGTCCTTCCTGTCAGCCTTTGAACATAATTGAGGGATTTCGGGGAGGTCATATCGGCTATGGCCTTCACCTTGTCCGGATTGGCTTCGATGCCCGATCTGGTCACCATATATCCCAAGAATTTCCCCGATCGTACTCCGAATGTGTACTTGGCAGGATTCAGCTTAAGCCTATACCTCCTAGCCGTGGTTTCGCGAATATCCTCTGAGAAGCTATTCTGCCCTTGGATTTTATCAAGATGTCATCTACGTACACCTCCATATTTCTCCCGATCTGGGCTTTGAACACTTGATCCATCAGCCTTTGATATGTGGCCCCAGTGTTTTTCAACCCGAACGGCATGACCACGTAATTAAAGGTCCCCTCAGAGGTGATGAAACTGACTTTTGGCTGGTCTTCCTCCGCCAGCCTGATCTGGTGGTATCCTTGGAAGGCATCCAGAAAGCATAGCAATTCGTGCTCGGCCATGGAGTCCACTAATTGATTGATCAGTGGCAAGGGGTAACCGTCCTTCAGGCATGCTTTGTTTAGATCTCTAAATCCGCACACATCGCCAGTTCCCCGTAGACTTGGGAACCAGAACCAAGCCAGGTCGGGAATTGGACATCTCATATGTACCCTGCCTTAAGGAGTTCCCCAACCTGTTCCTTCACTATCGCATCCTTCTGGGCTCCTAGGTGTCTCTTTTTCTGGAAAACGGGGCGAACCGTAAGGGAGATGTTCAGCCGATGCTCCATCACTTCCCGGGGTATCACTGTTAGCTAGTTCGCGGACCAAGACAACATATTTTCGTTCTTCCTTAGCTGCTTAATGAGGTCTTCTTTCAACTCGGGGGGAGATCTCGCGCTATCTTGACTGTTCCCAAGGGTGGTCGGATCATGACCTCCTCCATCTCTTCCTCGGCCGCTAATCCCTAAATCGCATGTATGGAGGAGAAAACTTCGCAGTTTCTAGGATGACTGTCCCGACGACTCTTCAAGGACTTCAGCTCGATTCTCACTGCCTCCACGTAATATTTGTGCCTATCTTCCGATCCCCGAATACCTCTCCTACATGGTTCCCTACCGGAAATTTCATCTTCTTGTTCGGCCACGAATGAACTTAGGGCTGGACGGCCTAGTACGGTGTTGTAGGACGAGGACATATCGACCACCAAGAAAGAAGTGACCCTCGTTTTCTTCAGCTCTCCTGATCCCAAGGTTAAGGGTAATCATATCAAGCCTGTTGACCTTTTTTGTCGTGCACTGTATTTGGGTTTTGATGATTCCATGTACTGAAGATGAGATAGGCACTACAAATTCAGCAATTCGAAATGTGTATGTATCATGTACTTATATTTGACTGAATTGCATCTTACACTATGATTCCATTGCAACGTGACTTATGTGGTACCACTGTGATCATTGATTCCACCGTCATGATAGCACTGTAACGTATATTTGGGAAGTGCATAAATCGAATAATGAGTGACTGTGATCTTGAAGCTATTTGTGTAAAATGACGTCATTAATCTTCAATGTGCTACGCTATGTTAATTAGAGTAAGAATTATGCGTTAATTTGAGTAAGGATCATTTTGGAATATATATGGTAAAAGTATTACTGCTGGAATCTGCCTATATTAGGAACGTGATCTTCTATATCCTTAAATGTGCTAAATAAGGATATCATATGATAAGGATATATTTGCATGGATGCTTATCCATTATAGGACATGCTGAATTATGAATTATATGATACGGATGTATTTAATTTGTGGTTATTTGTTTATGTTATTGCGCTTGTGCTACACATGGAAAGGATATGTGCTGTACACGGAAAACACGTCATCCACTGGAACTTGTCTATTTTTAGGAAGATATCATGCAGATATCACTAACAATTGCATCTTAAATGTTAGAGTCAAACGAAATTCGTGATTAATGTGCTGCATAATTGATAAGATGCTGAGTGAAACTTTTATGGTGTCTTTCATGCATATTAATGAATATGGCCGTTGTGATACTTGGAGCTTAGTTTGGCATGATAATTATGATGGAATGATGTGCTGAACTGGTGATTGCGATTGACATTCCATATGAAGTGTGCGATACTAACAGGATTATATAAGTCAACACTTCTACATCGGGTGCAGACAACGAACGAACATACACGCGAGATAGCAAGAACAGAGATCTGAATTAGAGCATTTGATTTGCGAATTATTGCTCTCTGTTAGTGCTTGTGCTTTCATTTACGATAGTTGAGTGCACCCTAAGTTAGAAAAACCACCATCCCAATCTGAGCGTGTGTAAACCTCGCAAGGAGACAAGAGTGTAGAATTCCATTTCTAAATTGTGCTTGATTTTATTAGTTGTTCTTGTAATTTGGGGCGTTTTGTATAGTAGTCCTTAGATTAGGACTAGTTTGATATTTATGTAAAGAAATTGGGCTGAATAGAGAATTCCGAAAGGCTTGCAATTCAATTTCTAGAGAGAGAAACAACAGTAACTTTCTCAGTCTACTCGAATTCTCTCTCTCGTTCTTCAATAGAGTTTTTCGATCGAATTTCAATGCCAATCATAATTGTCGAATTACTTTGAATTCTTGCATAGGATCTTAGAGTTGTTAATCATATGACCTAGCAATTGGTATCAGAGCAGATTCGTTCTGTTTTGAATAAAAAATTGTTAGATTTGGATCGAAAATCATTTTCTGGATACTGTTCATCGAAGAACAGTTTGGCGCGAAACTTGTTTTCGATCCAATAGCATAATTTTGTGCTTAATTGATGTGAATTTGATGTTTCTGTCCTCGGCTAAGTGCTAAATGTTGATTTCGATCAAATCTGTAGCTGTTTGAACTTCGGATTTAGGATTGAATCGATTCTGCGAGTTACTGTTTGCGAAGAACATGAAGAACACGTTCTGATTTTGCTCAAATTCGACATATTTTTGCTTCATAATGTGTTTAATTGCTTGTTCGTGCGTAGTTAGTGATTGATTGCGAGCAATTACCTGAAATTTCACTGTCTAATTCCTTGTTTTTGCTTGAATCCGTGTTAATCGTATTCTGTGAATTTTTCTCGATCGTTCTAATTTTTCTCGCTAGGTTTACGATCGGATTAGTTTCTCGACCGAAAAACTTGGCGCGAGAATTTTCTCGTTCAGAAAATGAAGTCAGCGCTAGAATCATCATCACCAGAAACGATTTTAGTTAGGAATATTTCTCGAGCATTATTCAGCGAAAAACTTTTTCGAGAGAGACCAGTTTTGACTTTGCATGCGTAAAAACTTTCTCTCGAAAAACTTTTTCTGTCAAACATTTAACGTTTGACCAGGCGAAAATCATTTACACTCGAGAAAGTTTTCTAGTCAACAGATTTATTTTGACTTGTCGAGAAACTTACTAACGTACTGTTTCTTTACGATCGAATTAAATTCACGATCAAGAAATTTTTCTCGACCGAACGATTTTGGGCAATTTATTTCGCTCGTAAACTATTTCGCTGAGAAACTTTCTCGCACGAGAACAGTACACTGTATATTCTATTTTGACGAAATTATTTTCAATCAAACTTTAAAGATTGAATCGAAAATAATTCTCGAACTATTTTCCGAATCAAACGCTACTAACGAATTTTGTCACTTGTGAAGCACATTACATCAACTTCAAACGTTCAAAACAATTAACGAAGATCCTTCAACAACCCGACTACAATACAAATGGATGCTTATTCCCTCGGAAGTGACAACCGTCCGCCAATTTTGCAAAGAGGCGAATATACCGTGTGGAGAAGCCGCTTCCTTAATTTCATCGCTCTAAAAGATCAAGTTGAAAATCTACTGCAGTCTCTTGAAGAGGGACCGTCAAAATTCTGGATCCATGTACCCGGTGATGAAACAGCTACTCCTCCAATTCCACCTTCTAGGCGACTAAAGGAGCCTAGGGAATACTCTTTAGAGGAAAGGGCTAGAGCCAAGGCTGATCTAGTAGCCATGAATACCCTCATGCAGGGCATCTCCAATGACATATACAGACAAATTGATAGCCTTTCATCGGCTAAAGGGATGTGGGATGAACTGCATAGGATGATGCAGAGGACGGAAGTTGGCATAAAGGCAAAAAAGGCGAACATTTTCAACGCTTACGACTCCTTCAAAGCAAAGCCGGAGGAGAGTCTATACGAGATCTACCAAAGGTACCTCACTCTTCTAAATGAGATGAGGAAGATAGAAATAACGAAGACAAACATGGAGACGAACATCAGATTTCTATCTTCACTGTCCGCGGAATGGAAGAAAATATCCACTCAGATTCGACAAAATAAAGATCTAGAGGAGTTGGCTGTCCATGCCATGTTTGACAATCTCGCACAGCATGTGGATGATATCCGCGAGATTCTCTAAGAGCATAAAGGCAAACAGACCGAAGACACTGTTGCCCTAGTCTCGGAGAAGAGGAGCTCAAGATCAAGAAAGGAAAAGATCGTTAGGCCTCCTTCACCTTCAGAGTCGGAAGAAGAGTCAGACTCCGACGTTGAGCCAAACTTGAAAGCTCTAGGAAAGCAGTTAGCTCTCATAGGACAAATAATGAGCAAGAAGTACTTCAAGAAGAAGTCTTCAACCTCAGCCAACAGACTTCGGACTACAAGCTCTAAAAACAAAGAACGTGCACCAGAGAGTTCCGAAGTCAAGAACCCTAAGGAGGCTAACAAATGCTTCAACTGTGGCAAACCAGGTCACTTCGCCAGAGAGTGCACTCTTCCGAAGAAGAGAGATGCCAACTACTACTCCAGGAAGCTCCAATTGACGAAACAGAAAGAAGCTGGAGTAGCTCTCATGGCCGAACAGGACCAGTGGCTTGGGGACACGTCGAGCTCTGAAGAAGAGATGCACTTATGGCCCGTCTAGACAATGAATCAAACGCCGAAACATCAAATCATACGGACGACGACAACGCATCCACTTCGTCAAAAGAGGTAGTCTCTTCTTCCACATTATTGACCATGTTATAATCATATCAAACACAATATGCTAACATGAAACGTGAGCAGAAAAGTATAAAGGAAGTAGAGAATAAACTTGAGAGATCTCAGGAGAAGATAGATAGTCTCGAATCAGAAGTTAGGAGCTCTAGCACAAAGATAGAAGAACTTACTAAGAGCTTACATTCTAGAGAGACTAGTGAACCTCAATTAGGACAGCATGGTGAACAGATTAAAGAATTAGAAGATAGGCTAGCAAATAACTACAATGGTTTGGTTAGGAATCTCAACGAGAAAGCCACCTTAAATTGTAGGATAACCGAAGCTACCAGTAGGATCACTAACTTAGAGGCTGAATTAGAAATATCCAATGCTAAGGTTAGTGAGCTTAGTAAGGGACTAGATGCCTGTCAAGCCGCTAAACTAACGGTAGAAAATAATTATGCTCTCCTAAGTGAGGATCGCAAGAAGTTATATGCTAAAATTAAAATATTAGATGATCTTCTTACGCGCAGAGGACATTCCGAACGAACGACATTCTTAAACAAGCCCAAAGATATAGAGTTCTATAATCCAATTGAAGGCATATGTTACACTAACCCACATATTTTACGGAAGAAAGAAACTTATGATATTAAGAACATTGGTTTAGCTGCAACCTCTCTTAGAACATTACGGAATCGACGTATGAAAATGCTTTCGATTCTTCCATTAAGCAAGCCTCAGATGGACCTGAGATCCCCTTTGACTACAATGAACTAAATGAAAAGGACAAAAATAGGAAACCATCCTTAACACCCGTCAGTGATTTAGTTCAAGTTTTACCTCCTCACTCTGAAACACACTACGATGAAGTCAAAAAGGTTAATTATCAAAATTCTCTCTACAAACCCCCTATCATAAAGCAGATAGAGGAGTCACAGGCAAAGTTAGATAAAGAACGAGAGAATTTCGAAGCTAAAAAGAAAAAATTATTTAAGGAGATGGAAAATCTCAAGGCTTCCTCATCCTCCCAAACTACCTCTCACGCTATTATAAAAAGCGTGAAAATCGAAAATTCACCTTCGAAGATCAAAAACGCATTAATAATTCTATTAAAAGTGCTAAGACTAATTCTATTTCACCTACGTCCACAGGGAGCGTAGGGCCAGCACTGAAAACGAAAGCGAGAGTGTCTAGTTCTAAGATAAAGAAGGAGCCAGTAGATTTGAATGTTTCTAAAAATGTTACTCCTTCTGTTAAAATAAAAGACCCTCGTAGTAATAAAAGAGCCATTTCTACGTTTAAAATAATTGTTTCTACTTGTTCACTTCAGCCTATCACTTTTAGAAGCGACAATTTCGAAATAGGCTCTAACTCAAAAATTACCAATAATCATTCTGAAACAAATGCCACAAAGAAAACCCGTAGGAAACAAGATCCAGCCATAAAGAAAGCTTATGGCGCTGTACATGCCTGTACTCACCTAAGGTGTAAAGATTGAGTCCCCCTCAAGAGATTAACGAAAAAAAGATCTTTTCCGCGGTCAAAACTTCCAGAGCATTTGTACGTGCTGAAAAACCTTCCCTGCAAGGTTCAACCAAAATGGGTTCCTAAATCTCCGCCTAGGACGACAAAAGCCAAAAAGGCCAAGGCTCCTATAGAGGCAAAACCCAAACCCACTTCTCCAAAAGTAGAATGGGTTATTAAAACTCCTCTGAATAAAAAGTTAGGAATCATATCTGAACCCAAAATTAAATCTGCTAATCTGCGAGGACCCATGCTTAAGTGGGTACCTAAAGCTCTCTAATTTGTTTTTGCAGATCCATCATGTGTGGTACCTCGACTCTGGTTGCTCCACACACATGACTGGTAAACAAGAACTGCTGAGCAACTACAACGACCGACCAATCGGCAAAGTCAGATTCGGAAACAATGACTCAGCTTCAATTCTTGGATTTGGAGATATCATTCTGGAGAATCTGACAATAAAAGATGTCTCGTACGTCGAAGGCCTCCGCCATAACTTGTTCAGCATAGGCCAGTTCTGTAACAAAGGGTTCCAGGTGGTCTTTCATGCTGAACGGTGCAGAATTTTGGATAGTCAGGCCAGTTTCGATCAACCTGACGTCCGTGCGGCCCTCGACAGCTGTATGCCTCATCTCTCAGATTGATTTACAGAGGAACAGCCTATGGCATGAAAGACTGTCTCATCTGAATATGAAAGCTCTCCAACGTCTTTCTACGAAGAAGTTGGTCCACGGTCTTCCAACTATACTACTACAAAGGGAGCATCAATGTTCGGCATGTCAATTAGGAAAAATGAAGCGATCGTCTCATCAAGTCAAGCAATTTGCGTCTACTTCCCGCCCATTGGAATTAATCCAAATGGACCTCTGTGGGCCAATGCAGGCACAGAGTATCAATGGACGCAAGTATGTGCTAGTTATCATCGATGACTACTCTCGCTACACTTGGACAAAGTTCCTCCGAACCAAAGATGAGACCGGTGACTTGATTATCAATTTTGTGAACACAACTCAAAATCTGCTGCAACAGACTATTCAAGTTATTCGAACAGACAACGGCACTGAGTTCAAGAACAACCACAGTGAGTTTTATCAGAAACTTGGAATAAGTCAACAACTTTCAGCCGCCAAAACACCTCAACAAAATGGGGTCGTTGAAAGGAAAAATCGAACACTAGTGGAAGCAGCTCGCACAATGCTGATCCATTCAGGTCTTCCACACTTTTTATGGGCTGAAGCAGTAAATACCGCTTGTTTTACCCAAAACAGGACGGTGGTTCACAAACGGTTCAACAAGACTCCGTACGAGATTGTGAATAATAGAGTGCCCAACATCTCATTCCTTAAAGTCTTCGGGTGCAAGTGCTTTGTGGCGAACGACAGAGAGAATCATGCAAAGTTCGACCCTAAAGCATTCGAAGCAACTTTCGTCGGGTATTCTTCAACATCAAAAGCTAGCGAGTATACGTCAAGTCCAACCGAACAATTAAGGAAAGCTATAATGTCACTTTCCACGAAGTGGCGGACATGGCTTCTGGTCACTTCAGTCCAGGACCCGCGCCTAACCCGATGGTTCCTGCTCAACTCAGTCTAGGACCCGTGCTCAACCCGTTGGTTTCTGAAGACAACATCTCAGAACCCGTAATCACTGGTGTGTTGGCACAAAACCAACAGAAGATGGCAACAACTTCGAAGTCAATGTCAGAAGAAGCAACGAGACTTGTATTAGACGATTTGGATTCTCTCTTTGAACCAGTATATCGGTCATGCACTGCTACACCTACAGTGGATTCTCCACCCAATGAGACCGACGTACCAAGTTCTTCTCACATCTTGACCCCACCCGATTCAGAATTGCCACAGAATAACGAAGAACCTACAGTGGTCATCGGGGAAGTATCATCAGAGACGATCGATCCGAGTGCAGTATTGGAACTTCCTCAGACAAATGATCAATCGGGGACTATAGGAAATCTAGACCCACAGATGGCTGACACATCGACTTCAGCCTTGCCTAATGAGCGCAAGTGGACTAGAGGTCACCCGGTTGATCAGATAATTGGCGATCCTTCGGATGGAGTGAGGACACGTCGTCAACATAGTCTTTTCAGCTGCTTCCTAACGAGCCTACTAAGGTAGCAGGCGCACTTCGAGACCCGGATTGGACAATTGCGATGCAAGAGGAAATCAACCAATTCGAACGTCTTCAAGTGTGGACCTTGGTACCCCGTCCACATGGGAAAACAATTGTCGGAACTAAATGGGTATTCAAAAGCAAGAAAAATGAAGATGGTGAAGTGATCCGAAAGCAAGGCTAGTTGCGAAAGGGATACAATCAACAGGAAGGCATCGACTACGACGGGACTTATGCTCCTGTTGCTCGAATCGAAGCTATCCGCCTTCTCCTGGCTTATGCGGCTCACAAAGACTTCAAAGTCAATCAGATGGATGTTAAGACTTCCTTTCTCAACGGTGCGTTAAAACAAGAAGTCTATGGTGCTCAGCCGGAAGGTTTCGTTGATCAAGAACATCCCGATCACGTCTATCGCTTGGACAAAGCTCTCTATGGACTAAAACAAGCTCCACGTGCTTGGTATGATATCCTGAGTGAATTCCTCGTGAAGTCTGAATTCATACGAGGAACAATATACAAAACCCTCTGCATCAAATGGCTAGACAAAGATCTGATGGTCGTAAGTATACGTCGACGACATCATTTGCACGAAGTTCAGAGATCTAATGAAAAGCAAGTTCGAGATGAGTCACATGGGAGAGATGCAGTTCTTTTTAGGACTACAAATCAGGCAACTCGAAGATGGGATTTTCATCAGTCAGACAAAATACATCAAGGATATTCTGAAGAAATTCCATCAAGACCAGAGCAAGCCTCTCAGCACTCCTATATCACCAAGCTGCAAGTTGGATGCCGACCCCTCTAGCAAGTCGGTCGACATCACAATGTATCGCAGCATCATTGGATCTCTTGTCTACCTCACTTTGAGCCGGCCGGATATCATGTTTGCCACCTGCTTATGTGCCCGTTTTCAAGCCGATCCTAGAGAATCCATATGCTCGCGGTTAAAAGGATTCTACGTTACCTTAAGGGCACTTCTACCTTCGGACTATGGTATCCGAAGGGTGCGAATTTCAACCTTATTGGCTATACTGATGCTGATTATGCAGGTTGCCGGATGGACAGGAAAGGCACATCCGGTGGCGCTCAATTTTTAGGCGAAAAGCTGGTCTGCTGGTCATCCAAAAAGCAGAATTGTGTGTCAACTTCGAATGCCGAAGCGGAATACGTAGCTGCCGCCAGTTGTTGCTCCCAGATGCTGTGGATGCGGACACAACTTCGCGACTATGGGTATAATTTAAATAATATATCCACATATAGTGATAGTCAAAGTGCCATCACTATTACTTGCAATCCTGTTCATCACTCACGCACAAAACACATAGATATACGATATCACTTTATCAAAGATCGCATAGGAAAAGGCACAACGGATATGTATTTTATGAACATGGAGTTTCAACTAGCCGACATTTTCACCAAGGCTTTGGATGGGAAACGATTCCAATTCCTTGTCGGAAAATTAGGCATGTTTAATCTCCCGTGATATGTGCATTACCTGATCTTTTGTGCTATCACATGCCTATTCTATGTGTTTTCCATGCTTATTTGTCTTTATCTTGTGTGATATTAGAAAAATAAATAAATAAAAATAATAGTAAATATACACAAAAATATATATAACAAAAATGGGGTATGACGAAATCCTTTAGGATGCTTTGATCTAAAGTCACTTAGAATTTTACCCCGACATGCGATCGACTTAATTGCTTAATTTTGTCAATCTAAGTCGCATTCTTGTGTCTAAAAGGTCATTAGGTTGCTCCATTAGACACAAAGTCACTTTACATAAGTGAGGATTCAAGCCTTGTTCTTTTTTCTCTCTTTGGATCTATTTCTCAAGTGAGTCACACATCAATCACTTGTCTAACGTAGTGATACTTGGTTTCATACTCACCTTGCTTTAGATCGTTAGGAAAATAATAAGGGCGCTTAGGATATTCCTCACTCGGCCTTATATAATTTTTCCCGCACATTAGCCTTTAGTCATCCAGTTTGAGCCTTCTCCGATGTCCTTTTCTTCCTTTGAAAGCCATTCCCAGCCTTCAACCGGTTTCTATACTCTTCGGATGGTTGTTCAAACGAGAAAAGGAGGGGGAGAAAACCAAAGAAAATAAGGAGGATGAAGACAAAAGAAGGCATTGCTCAACGCGCAAAAATAAGACCAAAGGAACCTGCCTTTCGACTATCGTTTAGAAAGTGGCATGGGTCCTGCTGTGAACTTCTCCTACGATAATCTCGTACGCTCGTCAGAACAGCTGAAGAGGAGCACCACGAAGTGAACTTCTCCAACGATAATCCGGTCTTATATCGGGAAACGAGAAGAAGAGCGCAGCCTCGGGTACGAATTCCATAACCGTGAACTTTTCCAAAAAGATAATCTCTGAAACCTCTCTAGGGATTAAGAGAAGAGGAGCACGGTATCGGCCCGAGAACCAACAAGAAGAACTTCGCCTACGATAATTTCCTATAGCCTCGTGGAGAAGCGGAGCTTCAGCTTGAGCATAACATAAAAAGGGATAGTTCTTAAAAGAAAAAGAGGGAGAAAAGATTGAAAAGAAGAAAGAGGCCGAAAAAAAAAGGAGACGGACGTAGAAATGGAAAATGACGAAGAGATAAGCTCACTTTCCTCTAAATTCTTTCCCTTCTAAGTCCTAGCCAAACTATGACCCTTACACCCCTTTGATTCCAATCGACGGTCTCTCGCTTAGGTGAAATGATTAAAAAATGCCTTGATCACAGGTAAATTGACTTAAAATTGCTGTGTTGACTTGAGTGATATAAATATAAAAATCCCAAGTTAGGAATAATTGAGTGCAAGAGCGAACCTAGTGAGAGTGTCGAAATGGACCAGTCTATGAACTAAGGACTATAGTTTGACGACATGACTTGACAGCATTTTCTTCTTTCAAATATCTAGTAAAATTTTAGGTGTGACGGTAATCTGACCCCATACTATAATAATAGTAAATACGAAAAAATAATAATAAATATATATATATATATATAAATATGTATATATAGGTAAATAATAAAATATATATATAAATATATATATAAAATTCCCACATTTTGACATGAACTGTTATGTTTCATATGCGTTAAATTGAATAAATGCGAATTTCTTTAGTGTATCGCACATTCTAAATGCAAATTTGGATTGCATTGGTACTGAATTGTTTAAATGCGATAAATTTTTCATTGCTCTTACCCTCACACAATATTTTAAGTACATGTTTTCGGGGACCATGTATACGTGCTTACTTAGTAAATTTGTGTGTTATATGCTCGTGACTTGAATTGATTTATATGCTTGCATAATTAGTCAATTCTTGCGCATCATTTAAAGGGGAGCAAATATAAAAATCGTGCATTAGCTCTAAATGCTCTTGACGTTTTTCTCTAAGCGTTTCAAATTCCTTCAAGACAAAATTACGGAGCAAGACGTCGACACCACAAAGAAAGGAGCTAGTCACAGATCAAATATTTCATCCCTAAAAGAATTGCTGATTAACTCTATTATTTCTAACGTCTTCTTTCTAAGTGGTACAGATTTTTTAATTTCTGCCAAGGGAGCGAGACGTTACTACACAGAAAATACAGGGAGTTAATTGCATTTATTTTAATTCTAAGGGAGAGCCTTACAATGTGATTTTACTCGAAATAGGGGTTAATCTGAAAATTTTAGAAGTACTTACTATCGAGAAACTTGATAAAAGACTTAATTTACGATCATAAGTTTCTCGATCGTAAACAGTGTTGGAAACGATTTTGATTGGCCGCGATAATTTTCGATCGAAAAATTTGAATTGAGAAGCAATTTTCGAATCAAAAGCTTCTCGAGCGTAAATAGTAATGGGCCTGATCCAATTAATCGGAAAACATCCAATCGCAAACGCAACATTGATTTACAGCGAGTTATTAAGAGTTCACTTTTTTTCAGTCAGAAAACTTTTTCTCACGCAACCCTAATCGCAAAAAAAATCTCTCTCGCAAAAAACTTTCACAGACAGCTTAAATTTCTCAAATATCTTTCGATTTTCAAGAACAAACTGTCTGTTTAAGGTAGAAATGAGATTCTTTTAACAATTGCGTGTGATTTACATTCGTTAGCATCTGCATTTTGAAGTTTTTCGCATGTTTAGGCTTAGATTTTCGACTGTTCTTCAAAACTGAGAAAAACCGTAACTATTTTGTAGTGATTTAGGCTTGATTTTGAGTTCTATCTGAGTTTAATGCCCGCACTTAAGATAGTTTCGATATTCTCTATGAATCTGGTAGAATGAATCATCGGAAAATCTGAATCTTCGACTGAAATTAAGTCTGGATGAAACTGGGCTTTTGAATGTTTGAAGCCATCGAAGAACTTTGTCGATCACAAACAGTCTTAATTGAATTCCGTTTTAATTGAGATACTGTTTGTATTAGTTTTTCGATCGATAAAATTCTGATTTAGTCGCTAAGATATAAGATTTTGACCGAAAAATTATTTACCATCGAAAAATCTAATTAGGATTTTTGTGAGCGAAAAACTTAAGCATTGAATGGATAATTTAGATGCAAATTTTATCGAGCGAAAAACTTACTATCGCAAAGCAGCATTTTCGATTTAATTTCAATTTGGTCGCAAAAATTTAGCAGCGAAAAATTAATTTTTCAACGGTTAATTTTTCGATCGTAAAATTCGCCGCTTAGGACTTTATTGATCGAAAAATTTCTCGACGATTGACTTAGTCTTTCGTTGACTAATTTCCCGATAGAAATATATTGCAGCGAAAAACTTTACTTACAATCGAATCATATACCGCTCGACATCGAAAAGTTTTATTCAATCGAAGAAAATTTCTCGACAGTAAATTTACCTGAGAAATAATTTCTCGATCGTAAATTTACACGGAATTTTTCTCGATCGTAAAATTGATAGACTACACTCTCGTTTTCAACTTCAACACTTAGAAATTTTTTCTCTAAGTCTTTTACATTGTAGCGAACATTAGCGAATAAAATTTTCTCGATCAAAAAATTACACGGAGACATTACAATTGAAATCAATGCATAGGAAATCAATTTGAAAACCAATTTTATCGAGCGAAAAATTTCTCGGCATGAACAGTGACCTTACCCGCGATTAAACACTTAGAAAACTTTCGAACTATTTTTTACGCGTTAGGTGTTTAATTCAAAATTATGATCATGCCATTACATTTTTTTTTTTAAAATCAAGTATCCTATGTGCAAATCATACGATTTCAATTCAAAATTCATCAAACATATCATGACTTGATACAATATTATAGTTTAATGAAATTAAATTTATTTTTCGACTAAAATAAAAAATTATGAACTAATGAACTTTTATATCTCTTTATTCCTTTTCAGATGGATCGCTATCCTCGATACAATCACATATACGATCACAATCTATATTTGAAGGTTCAGGATACGAACTTCCAGCTCGATCTGAGCACCTTCCGATGCCCGGACGAGATTATTGTCTCTATCTTGAGAGGTCACCCCATCTGGCACGCGTTGACGGTCATCGCCTCGGTGCCGATGGTTTATCTCCAGCAATTCTGGGGATGTATACAAGGAGCTGTAGCTAATGGGGCATTCTCCTTCACAACAAGAATCGGGACGTGGCATATTCATATGAGCAAGAGCCAGTTCGGCATGATACTGGACTTGCCACACAGCGACAACTACGATCCGCTCCCGTCGGACGCAGAAATGGTCCACGACTTCATGCAAATGGGATATCAACCGCAACTCACAAAGTTAGCTCAGGTCCAGAACAGCGGTATCCCTCACCCCTGGAAGTTACTGTTCGGGATCGTGAACAAGTGTCTATCACCCAAGCACGCCGGCTTCGACAAGGGCAACGGCAATATACTGCGGATCTTTCACAGTCTCGCCTTCTCCCGAAATTACGATTTCGCGCAGCTGATCTGGAATGATCTGGCTGAACAGATTCGGCTGAAGGAGAATCGAAAGTCGAAGAACGTGCCATATGCTCGATGGTTCAACATGATCACCGGGGAGTTCATGGAGTTACATGCGGAGAACATCCCCTAGCTGCCTCCCGGAGGAAACTATCAGCCGCCAAGGCTAAAGTTTTTCCATAACCCACGGCTCACGGACCTGGACCAACCGTCGATGCGATTCCACTCAACTTACTCAGGCTCGCCGACCCCGCGGGAGCTGAGTATCAGAGATTCTGCCGGGAATACAATTTATCGGAGCAAATGATCAGAGGGCCCCCGGCAGATTACCATGTGAGCCCTCCCCAACCCGAACACCAACCAGGCCTTGACGACGCGATGATTGATGGTCTCTCAGGAGCTTCAACAGGAGTCTCCTCTGGTCGAAGAGCCAATGCGAGACGTGGATGATACCTTGATAGACGTCGTGGCTACTGAGATGACGCTCGAGGCTCCTGAAGATGAATACCAAGTGGAAGTGCCCGTTCATGTTGGCGTGCTCGAAGAAACCATTGAGGAGGTTCTTCAAACAGTAGCACAGCCCGAAGTCGAAATGGGGCAAACCTCTCTTCCACTGGTGACGGATCAGGCATTGGAGAATGTCGATCAAGACCTTACTCCTCACACAGCCACCCCGTCTGACACGGAGTCTGACGAGGAGATTAGACTGATCAGAAGGACTCCGAGAAGACTCAGTATTCAGTTGGAGTCGCTCTTCCAGTCCGTCACCACCGCACCAGATACTACGCTGACTACATCTACAAGTGTTGTTGGCACTTTATCACTCAATCTTGAGCCGCAACCAACTCTCATGGTGTCTGGTTTGCAGGCGCAACCTGAGCCTGCCATAATGCCCATAGAGCTGAATTTTCAAGATTCGACTCGAGGATGGGGTGGAAGTCTCATACAGTCACAACCTCAAGTGACTGTGAGCCAACCTGACGAGTCCGTGTCTACTCAATGGTTGATAACAGGCGGCATCAGTCGTCTTGGTCCATCCACGGAGGCGTCCGCACCCTCTGTGATGAAAGTGCAGTTCCAGGCCGCTCTCTCTGCCGCTGTACAGTTCATGGAAGACAAGATCACGGAGAGAGTACTACAAGCCATCGAGAAATCCCGAAGAGATACCGGGAAAGCACCTGTCTCAGAAGGGCCTTCGTCACAAACCAACCCCACACCTCCACAACCGACACCCACCGACCCTTTAGCCACTTCCTCCTTCCTCATCAACCCATACACTATACCGATAACCGAGCTCCACGACATTTTCCTCGCCCGTCTGATTGGCCTTTCCGTTCGATCGCCTCAAGAAGATTCCCTCTATAGGGGATTGGTGGATCACCCTGAGCCACCGACGAACACTTGCCGAGGCCAAAGCTCGCACTCGCGGTGCAGATATGACGATCCTGACGGTCAGGACCATCATGAGATGGAGAAGAGGCCGAGGAATCCACAAGTGGCCAAGGACAAGGCTTGGGCGCTACGCAGACAAGCGCTGGAGCTGGTGAAACCCACACCCAAACACAAACCACCCACACCACGCGTCGCACAGCCACTCTACCATATAACGACCCACCTACCTTTACCCTACGGACGCCTCCCCCCACACCGCCGATCTACTCAAGCCCCTTGCTTTCGGAAGAAGAAGCAAGTGCAGCAATGCTTGTGGCCCTAGCTGCCACCCAAGCTACTCCCTCAGTCGCTCCAGACCAACTGGGCCCCTCAGGACATGGCGTCAATCCACACCAGGTGCTAGATAAATATATCTTCGAAGGACAGTGGATGACCCATTCCATGCCCGAGGAGCATCAGAGACGACGGCTTTAGGACGTCTGACACTTTTTACAACAAGCATCCGTGGACCTCGTTATCATAGAAGACGACGAACTTCTGGAAGGTGAAGACTACCAAAGAGACATCCAAGGCTACCAGAGTTGATCGCACAACGAGCGGTGTCCCCCACCAGAGAGATGCCAAGGACGGTTCGGATCGACACGCCGTGGGAAAACATTCGAATAGAGATACCCTTCCTTGAAGAAGTCAGGGAAAATATTTGGAGGTCACCGGATAGAGTCAATAAGCCGGATAAGTTCGAGCTGAGAGCGATCTCTCACTGGGATCAGCAGAAGAGAATGACGTATCTATGGATGCTGACCCAACTAGGATCGGACGTAAGGCTGGGGATCCCAAAGGAATGACCGAAGAGTCCTTTCAAGGAACTCTCCCCGATATGCCAACTCCTCAGGGTCTACTGTGCAAAAGGAGGACTTCCAACACCTCATTACGTCATTGAGAGAGTGGACAGAACCCGAGAGGAACTGAGTGAGAGCGACCTTTCGTACCTCCTTGCCGATGAAGTATACCGCCTTTATCAGCTGTATGTGGAGAAGTACAAAGGTCCTCAAGGCTTCATCAAGAAAGAAGGCCTCGAAGTGCTCTACCGGTTCATGATGCGACAAGTAAAATAATTCACCGCGCACGACCTTCAGATGGCTCTGGAGAGCAATATGAAGAAGGTCAACATGGTCGAACCACACAAAGGACCTGAGATCGAAGGGCTTCCAAGCAATCACGTGCATATCAGCTCAGTCATTGGCATCACCTACAACAATCCAATTGCCAAGAAGACGATGCTGAAGACAGAGATTAATAAGTTCTGCGACGGAACGCTCAAGGTCGTCAGGAGGAACATCGAGCAGAGGTTGGAAGAAATCAACCGAGACACTATGCTGAGGATCCACCGGTTCGTGAGAGAACAGCCGCTCCTGATGGAATTGCTGGATGACATCGAGGAGCGCCTGAAGCTCAGGGAAACGGTTAGAGATTCGAGCATGCGCGGGGCTTGCGCAGATCGTACTACGCCCGACAACGACGAACAGCACGGAGACGCAATCAAGCACAAAGGGGGAGAATGTAGAATACCATTTCTAAATTGTTCTTGATTTTATTAGTTGTTCTTGTAATTTGGGGCGTTTGTATAGTAGTCCTTAGATTATGACTAGTTTGATATTTATACCAAGCTTGTTTGTTATAAACACATGTAAGGAAATTGGGCTGGATAGAGAAAGTTTGAAAATTGATCCGAAAGGCTTGCAATTCAATTTCTAGAGAGAAACAACGGTAACTTTCTCACTCTACTCTCATTCTCTCTCTTGTTCTTCAATAGAGTTTTTCGGTCGAATTTCAATGTCAATCATAATCGTCGAATTACTTTGGATTCTTTCCTAGGATCTTAGAATTGTTAATCATAGGACCTAACAAAGAGTGAAGCGTGCCTTTCGTGAAGGGAGGATTTGAGATCCAGCTGACCTTCGGGAGCGAGCTGTTTCCAATCGGAGAATGGGTATTCTCAGGGAATGAAGTTGAACGAAAATCGGTGTTAGGCACCCTAGCCGCGGACTAGTGTTCATCTTGGTGTTGGTTGTATAAGGGCGATCGGTCACTTCTGTAACCAACTATGGTAACATAGTGGATTGATCAAACTCTTGGGGAGCAAACCTCAAGCGGACTAAACCCCACTTGGGGATATAACTTCTATAAATCCATGTGTCATTTACTTTTTTGTTCACTTGCACTCACGTAGATCCACTCGACCAACAATTAAGGTAATAACCATGAAAACATCTTAATTCCGCTGTTCTCATTTCAAAAATACATTTTATCAAAGTAGCAGAAAGTTTTTAGTAGCCTAATCCCCCCTCTTAGGCATATATTTCAATTCGTATCAGAGAGATGTTACTCATACGACGGGCCTAACAAGCCTGGGTAATAGATCTAATGGATTCTTTGAGTTTTGATATGTTTGCAGAAGGTCAGTCTCATACCAGGCCTCCACTTTTTGATGGACTACGCTATCTGGATGAACAGGATGGGAGAGTTCTTAATCACTGTTCATTACGAAATCTGAGAGATCGTCACGACTGGACCATAGTCCCACTACAAAAATTGATGGAACCAGCAAGATTCGTACTGAATACACTGCTGTGGAGAAACAAGGGCTCTCTCGAAATGCCAAGCAATGAACTTAATCGCTTGTGCACTAACGAAAGAAGAGTAGAACCACATCAGGTCCTGTGAGACTGCAAAAGATATATGGGACATGCTACAAGTAACTTATAAAGGCACTAAGAGTGGTACAAGAAAGAATCGCTCTTCTCACCCACCAGTACGAGTTATTCTCTATGGAACCCACTGAGACGATCAGCCAAATGTACGCCAGATTCATTGGTATTATCAACCAGATGTTCTCTCTTGGGAAAAAAGATACCGAAAAAGTGAAAAAGTTCGAAAGATACTGAGATCACTTCCCAGAGACTGGAACGCCAAAGTGACTTCTATCTACGAGGCCAAAGACTTGGAGAAAATAACGATTCCAGAAGTGATAGGATCTCTTACGTCTTATGAGATGACTCATACTTCCCTCAACGAGACAACACAGCCTCGGAATCAGAAATCCATCGCCTTCAACGCTGAACAATCTGAAGAAGTATCTTTGAAGTTCTTTGCTCGAAATCTTGTTGCCCCATCGGTATTTGAATCTTCAACTTCGCTTGCTTCTGATTGGACTCGTTCACATCACACACCGAGAGCTAGGGAAAAAGGAAAAACCTTACAAGTTCAAAATGATAATTCTTGATAAATTTCGAGCATACATAGAATATCAATATATAAACTAGGCTAAAAGCATTAAATAAACTACTTTGACTTAATAATGAAGACTTAATGTAATTATATGACTTCAAGGTGACTTTGAAAGGTTTCTGATGACTTCAAGATGAACTTTGAATGGCTCTTTGGCTTCCTTCATGCATGCAACGAATTTGCCCATCCAAACTTCACTTGGACCAACTTCATGGAACTTGAGGAAGGACTTGAAAGGTCATGGACGAAATTGACTTTTGTTGACCTGCGATTGGGCTGGTTTGGGTTGACTTGTATTGATCTGCTTTTGGGCTGGTTCAACTCTTGATGGGTCCAATTGGTTGGCCTTTGTTATTTCCAATAAGAGTATAGCTTTGGGCCTGAATTCGTGAGACTAAGCCTCTTTATCTTGGGCTTCCATTATAAGTTTGCACAAACCCTCATTCAGATTCTTCTTTCTTGATCTAGTCAATGGGCCGCCCATCCCTTCTAGCGCGTTCGGTGGAACAACGTTTCGGTTGTTTTCTTCTTGTGCATGTTGTCTTTCTTTCCCTTGTGGACGATCTTGTATTTATTCGTCTTCCCCTTGTGTTCAGCGTCACGATCAAACTTACAGGGACGTCCAAGCAATATATGACCAGCACTCATCGGCACAACATCGCACAAAACCTCATCTTTATACTTGCCGATTGAGAACTTCACTAGAGCTTGTCGATTGACCCTTATCTCGCCACTATCGTCCAGCCACCGTAACTGATATGGAGACAGATGTCTGATCAAGGGTAACCCAAGCTTCTCTACAAGGTATGAACTAACACGATTAGTGCAACTTCCGCCATCAATTATCATTATGCATACCCTTTCTTGGACCTTGCATCGGGTGTGGAAGATGTTATGTCTTTGTGAGTCATTTTCTTGTACGTTCAACGCCCTCATAGTAACAAGGAGCTCGTCACAGCTTGATTCGTGTTGTTCGCCTTCATCTTCATGTTCTTGTTCCGCATCGCTATCGCCCTCACTTACGTACGTATCATCATCGAGCATGACTGTGGTTTTCGTGTTCGGACATTGTGATGCGATGTGGCCCTTTCCTAAACACTTAAAACATGTCATACGAGAAGAAGTACCCTTACTTGATTCACATTTCGAGAAGTATTCTTTGGTTCTGATTTCTTCTCGACTTCACCATCTCGCTTCGGGTAACTAGGATTTTTCCACGGGGTCGGCTTAGAAGCTCGATTGTCTTTCCTCTTTAGTTGGCGCTCTACCTTCTCAGCCATGTGTAGCATCTCCTCCATGTCAAGATAGTGCTGCAACTCAACGATGTCGGCAATCTCTCGCCTTAACCCTCGTAAGAACCGAGCCATGGTAGCTTCCGGATCTTCCTCGACATTAGCTCTTGTCATCGCCGTATCTAACTCTTGGTAATATTCTTCGACACTCCTCGATCTTTGCACCATGCTTTGTAGCTTGTTGTACAACTCCCGATAGTAATGAGGTGGAACAAATCATTTCCTCAATGTCACTGTCATCTCGGCCCACATTCGGATTGGTCGTTCTCGATTTCTTCGCCTAGTCGCCACCGGTTTGTCCCACCAAGCTAAACCTTCTTTTCTTCGGAGTAGTTGTGGAGCGAGAATATTTTCTCGACCTTGGCCTCCCATTCAATATAGGCTTCGGGGTCGCTTTTCCCTTGAAAAGTAGGGATACTCATTTGATACCTCTTAGATCATCGTCGTTTCCTTCCCTTCGTTCTCTTCGCCTATAACCCCGTGAGACATCGGACCGCTCCCCATCCTTTTCTTGGTCCGAAGTATTATGTCGTTGATTGCGGTTGAAATTTGTGTCTAGTTGATCCATCCTATCCAACATCGTTTCCATGATTCGATTAAATTGAGCCGCTATAGTGTCAGCCAATGCTCGTGGAAATAAATTTGGGACTTGTTCACGATCTTCTTCGTCGGCCATGGTATTTCTTCCTTGGTTGAAGGCTTATGTGAATGGTAGGATCACTCACTCTCTCTTTTTTTCTTTTTTTCCTTATCCGTAAACCCCCTGAGACTCGTTCTAACCTCGTAAAAACGTAGACAAAATACCCACTCAACTTGACAACTAAATATGGCAGATGGCTCGGCCATATGGTTGTGGAAGGACCCGTGGCTTCTGCATACCCCGTAAATCGAGAGGCTTCCACGAGGGCCTCTTGCGATGGGTCTACCTGCTGACTCACGCTTGGGTGAGGTGATTGATGTCCAGGGCTGGAATTGGTCGGGGCAAGGGTATGTCAAGTATATCGAGATTAGTCGTCTTCTCCCTCAGGTGGTGAGAGGTGATCAGGATGGGTGATATGGACGGGTTCATCGACGGGGATTATGACTGCCAAGCCGGCGAGGGAAGCGATTCGATTCAGACGAGAACCAGTATGTTGGGGTACCCTTTTTGGTGGCCCGTTGAAGCTGGCCCATCATGAGTTCATCCTCTGGCTCGGGATACAGGATCGGTTGGCGACTAGGGATAAATCGTGGGTCGCTCAGAGGGCCGGTACGCTGGCGTGTGTTCTCTGTGATGAGCTGCATTATGAGACGGTCCAGCATCTTTTGTTTGATTGTGTGTATTCACGCCATTGTCTTCGGTTGCTGATGAGACGTATGTGATGGTTGTGGCAGTATAGGGACTGGAGACAGGGTATTCGGTTGGCGGCGGCAAGATGGCGAGGTCGACATCTTATTCACGCGGCTTATAGACATGTGCTGGCATCACTTGTCTACCATATTTAGCAGGCGAGAAACAGACCTGCTGAACGGCTTGTTGATTGTGTGCTTTCATTGGCCACCATGCGAATTAGTGGACTATCCACCAAGTATGAGCTCCAGCGATTGCTATATGTAGACTTTGGAGAGTGGCATGGTAGGTAGTAGGGATATTTCAGTTTGAGTTGTACCCAGTAGCATGTTACTGGTTGAGTGCGGAGTTATGCTCCCACCCATCTTGTATTCTTTTCCTTCATCTATATATACGGGACATTATACCAAAAAAACTAAATATTACGATGGACACCAACGATGCAAGAATAGAAACCCTCTTTTTTTTTTACACTTTTCGAACTTTTTTTCTTCTATTTTTTTTTTACTGTTTTTTCGATTTTTCTCTGCTTTTTTTCGATTTTTTTTTGTTTCTGTTTTTTTTTCGATGATCAACCCTCAAGGCAACTAAGCTCTGATACCAAACTGATGTGAACCTCGAATGTGAGAACGAGTTCACTGTGAAAAAGATCATGCCTTGAATGGCGAAGGACGCAAATACATATTTCCAAATAATCTCTCGAGGAACCCAACAACAACAGGTATAGTCAACCTATCACATTTGGATCACACACGAAGAATAGTGTTCCGGATACAGAACCCCCATATGACCTAATGAACCCAACAACAATAGGTATATTAAACCTATCACCTTTGAATCACGAAGGCTATATGAGATGGCTTTGGCGCCACAACTAAATGGAACGAGTTTAGTTGATAAGCCGGAAAGTATTTGCACGTAAATTGCAAAGACTTGAACTAGCACTCTGAGAGCTAGGGAAAAAAGAAAAACCTTACAAGTTCAAAATGATAATTCTTGATAATTTCGAGCATACATAGAATATTAATAGATAAACTAGGCTAAAAGCATTAAATAAACTACTTTGACTTAATAATGAAGACTTAATGAAATTATATGACTTCAGGTGACTTTGAAAGGTTTCTGATGACTTCAAGATGACCTTTGAATGGCTCTTTGGCTTCCTTCATGCATGCAACAAATTTGCCCATCTAAACTTCACTTGGACCACCTTCATGGAACTTGAGGAAGGACTTGAAAGGTCATGGATGAAATTGACTTTTGTTGACCTGCGATTGGGCTTGTTCGGGTTGACTTGTATTGACCTGCTTTTGGGCTGGTTCAACTCTTGATGGGTCCAATTAGTTGGCCTTTTTTAGTTCCAATAAGAGTATATCTTTGGGCCTGAATTCGTGAGACTTAGCCTCTTCATCTTTGGCTTCCATTATGAGTTTGCACAAAGCCTCATTCAGATTCTTCGTTCTTAGTCTAGTCAATGGGCCGCCCATCCCTTCGAGCACGTTCGGTGGAACAACGTTTCAGTTGTTTTCTTCTTGTGCCATGTTGTCTTTCGAACTCGCACTTGGATTCCATCACTCGGTCTATGTTAGGTCTGAGAAACAAAACCCCATGCGGGGCCAGCTCAAGTGGGGTCGTGTGGTCATCTTCAGTCACCTTGCCTTTCCCCTTGTCTTCCACTCGACGCCATGTATGTCGAGCATTCATAGATGGTCGTGGCTCTATAGCTGGTCGTGGCTCTGTAGGTGGCTGTGGATCTATGGGCATAATACGTGGAGCTGTGGCTAGCCTTGGCACTGGCCTATGTATTGTGGGTGGCCGAGTAGTAGATGTTTGCTTGTGCGGCTGCATGGGCTTTTTTTTTCGGGCAGGTTCCAGCTCCATGGAGCCAAGAGTCACATACAGGTACCACACCCGAGAAACCGCCATCCGCATTGGGGATTCTGATGTTGAACTGCTCAACAAAGGGGGTCTCCGACGAATCCTCAATACAAACCCTGGCAAATTCAAGCCACTTCGTGTTCGCTATCATAGCGTCCATAAAGTGGCTTACCTAGTACACTCGCCACAATTCCAAGCCCCTCATGTGTCCACAAGGCTGTTAGTACGTTGCGCAATTTTACCCATAGCGGGATCGTCGAGCATTGCTTCTTTTCAAATGACATCCGTATTCTCAAAGCCTCGAGGAAAAGCGGTTGACCTTGCATGAGCCATGGTCCCCCTCTAGGGTGCTGATAATGCAGCCGCGTTCACGAACCGAAATAGAAAGAACCCGTTGATCGTTGATCTCACTTCGGTAAGCTTAGGCCAGATAGCGCGGGCAAATCCCTCCACTTCGGTAAGCTAAGAAGTATCCGACGAGTGTATGTTCCCATCTCGCCACGCCTTTACGAGCAACTTCCCATGGGGGTCGTGCCTCAGCAACCCCATGAACTAACGTCGGTGGCGTGTAAGTCAACGCAAGTCTTGTCGGAGGTGGGCAGTGGGTCTGTGCTCGCCGGTTGTTTGTGCCAAGAACAACATCAGCAAATGAGGCCATTGCGTCTCCTTTAGCATGCAGCTGTGGGTTGGCACCGGTGAGTTGGGTGATGCAGGCGCCGCAGCAGAGGGAACAGGCCCAGTACATGGAACCCCAGGCCCGGTCGGGGGCGGCGTAGTGCTGTTAGTAGTCGGCGAAGCCCTAGGCCCATCTATCAAAACCCTAGGCCCGTTGGTCAGCACATGAAGTATGGGCAGCGTGTATTCCACCATCAAGGAGGGCTGCTCACCGTCAGAGTCGTCTTCAACTGTCGGCCCACTGTCAGGTGGCGGTGGTGGAGTGCCGCGCCGCATAGAGAAGCGGCTGCCATGGCGTGGATCGTGAAGTGGCACGATGGCGTCCGTGATTCGTCTTGCACGGCGGCGTGGAATCCATTATGGAGGGTTGAGAGGAGGCGGGGTCTCATTCCGATCAGGCTGAGATTCAGGTCGGTTCAGAGCAAGTTCGAGCTGCACCGACTGTGGTATTTGGCCATTGTTCCCACCATTAAGACGTTACAACGAGTGGTAGCGTTCGTTCTGCGCACCATTGACGCCCATTGACGCGACCCAATAATAGAGCTTCGAAGGCGGCGACGTCAAAGCGATCCTCAAACTCAGCGATGTTGTTCCTAAGCAACCCGTAGTCAGACAAGATCCAAGGCAGTCCAGATTCTCAGAAACATCCATGAAAACCAATGAAGAAGATGAAGGAAGTTGAAAAGTCACAAAGAAGAAGGGAAGGAAGGTGAAGGGGTTGTGGGGTTATTAACCCTCCCATCGCCGTTTGAACCCGACGATGGACGGTGTTGGTGTTCCCGGTGCCGATCAGAGGTGGGTTGGAGTGACCGCCGGCGGTGAGGTGGGGCAGACGTGGATGGTAGATGACGGCTTTTAGGGTGTTGGTAGGGAGAGTTCGTCCTAGAGAAAGAAAGCTAGAGAGAGAAAGCCCCGTCGAAGGTCATGTGATATTTAAACTGTTCCTGAGAAAAGAAGGTTTCGATCGAGGGTTTCGAGAACTTTAAGTGATAAAGTTTTTTCTAGCTTTATTAGGGTCGCGAAGTGTGAACTTCACGAGCCATGAGAGGTTCCGAATTCCATGAAGGTACGAATTATATGGATTCGTGAAGTGTGGCCCTCCGCCCTTGGCACGCAAATGTCAGCCCAAGATACCTTGGCACTCGAGCCCTTCCATAGAAATGATCTCAGCCTCGTCTTAATCGCACGAACCAAAATGGTTGACACGCTCAATGTCCTTTACTGTCACAGAATGCTTAAGGTTCCAAAATTTTGGCTTACTCTCAATACAAGTTATGTCATGTACATATAGTTCGAAACGACAAAACATTTTCAGCTCTCTAGAACTCACATTTTTATCGCTTTCATGAGAAGCAATTATTGTCTCCTTAGGCGATATCAATCATGAATTTGATGAAATCACACATTTCTGGGCTTCGGTAGAAGTTACTTATGAGTTATGGGCTTTGTTATCAAAACCGCAATGGGGTGTAGTAAATCTTCTCTTTGTCGTAGTTAGGATATGCGGAAATCCCCGATAACTATTTGCCCGAAAAATGACGATAAAAATAGAAGAGAAGAAAAATAAATTTGGACAGTGAACATGAGATTTACGTGGTTCGGTCAGAATGACCTACGCCCACGGGCCGGAGGGTACAACTTCTTTATAATGTGGAGTGACTACAGACACGTTGTAATACCCGAGCCCGTAAGTAAGCCGGCCAATAAATATGCATGCACTGCATATGTCTTATGTGACTGCATATGTGTAGTTATGTGATCTCATGCTAACCACGATATGATATATGTCTATGGAACTAAGACAGACCGAATGGATAGAAAATTAAGTTAGGAATTAGGTATAGTTGTTATAAGGTATATAATGTTAGTAGAGGAAAATTATAATTAGAACTTAAGTAGAAGAAGTCTAAGTATTTGAATATTTAATACGGATATAAAAATAATTAATACCTATATGGGTAAGGACCGAATTTAAATAAAGGAATAATGGAATTAGAATCAAGTGATGCCATTTTAGTAACTAGTACTAATAAGATTAAAACTAGATTGCTCTAATTACAAATGGGCCGAATTAACTATCTCTTTAGGCCCAAGTATAGAGATAAACATTAGTGAATTACTTAAACAAAAAGGGAAGCTCGTTACTTTATGTCCCATCCAACAAGTTTAGTGTTTATCAAAAGGACTCGTTACTAGTACAAGGAGGTTAGGAGAAAACCCTCGTCATTTAAGTATAAGGAAGAAGACTACAAAAGGAACTTGCCAATTAAGGAATCATAGCAGCTTAGGTTTGGACTGGTGGGTAAGGAAAATATGTCTTTTAACAGCTTTTGTAATTTCCATAGTACAAATTAGTGAGTATTTCCATAAAATAATGATGCTAATAGAGGTTTTATATGATTAAGGGTTTCTAGCGCATGTAGAACTTTAAAGATTTTTGGTTTGGCTAGTTTTCAAAGAAAAATCACGATTTTATACTAATAGTTGAGTTTAGGGTTTTAATACATGGCATGTTAATCTAGGAGATGGATTTAGTATATCAAGTGTTGAGATCAAGGTTGAGAATTGGTAGGAATAACTCGAGCATGAATTGCAAGGAATAACTCGAGATCTATCTTGAGGATTTGTATCGAAATATTAGTATATAATTTCTAATTCAGCTCCACATTTATGTCGAGATTCATCTCGAGATGTACTTTGAAATATTATATAATATGTTATTTACTATGTTGTCGAGCTCGAGAGTCGCCCCAAGAGCCATGTCGAAGTCTAGTTTAAAATATCTCGAGATCTATTTTTATAATATATGCCGAGAATTTAAGTTATTATGTAACTCGAAATTGTTTCCAACATATCGAGATCTTTGTGCATTGTTTAAATGTCGAAACCATTTCATGTCTTATGTTGAGATCTAATTTCACAACTAGGCTCAAGTATCATATCGAGATTTATTTCATAAGGTAGCTCGAGAACTTAGAACCATATCAAGATGCATATCGAGATCGAAATGTTAGGGTTGGAATGTCGAAATTTTATTTAACATGTCGAGATTTAAGTTACTATACAATTCGAAATTCTCATAAATTTCAAAATGCTATCTTTTCAATTTAGGCCAAGTTCGAAACTTTATGGTTTTGAAATTATAGAAATCAAAACTAGGGTTTTCTAAATTAAGCCATTTTATGAAACTGAAATTAGACTAACAAACCCAAATTTTACATGTTTGTATACTTAGGGTTCGAAGGTTAGCGACATACCGTACGATAAATTTCATAGCTAAGGATACCAGGTAAGTGGAAGTCCAACTACAACACATAACTATATGTGCATAAATTTATGTGTTATGTGTTTCTGTTATATTATGTGACTTCCTACGTGAATTATTTGCGTTACATGACATGCATGAATTAATTACATGATATTATGGCATGACATGCATATTCATGACATGAGCATTTGCACGCGCGTTAGACGAAAGGCATGATATGATAGCGTGCATAATATATGATCGCCTGAGAGCGATAAAGATTCGCCGATATGGGCGTTTGATGTCGACTCACAGTTGAGTCACGGCTCTTCTATGCTACCATGGTGACGTCGTATGGCGCTACCGTTATGACATGACATGTACAAGGCAAGACATGATTTTAGGGCTAATGCCCTCATGGCGGGTCGTGAAACCTGGAGGGTGCGTGCTGAGGGAGTAAGCGACACCGAGGGTACCTCTGCTGTCGACTACCTCAGATTAGGCTCCAGTGTGAAGCGTCCGCGTGGCGTATGAAACCACCTTGGGACAGAAAAGGGGCCCTAGGGTTAGCCTTCCTTGAGTGGGTATTGCCACTTATATTTATTTATCCCTAGTGGATCCAAGCTCCATGATGGTGCATAGCAAGATAGCCGAGGGCCCTACATGACAGGACAAGACAATGAAAATATGAGGTCTAGGGAGCATTGGCGCGGATGCCTTTGCGAATTAGGCCACGTGCATGGCATCCATGAGTTTCACTTACTGAGCATCATAAGCTCATTCCACGAATTTATGTGTTGTAGGTTCACGGGATCACGGTACGTGATCTTTACGAAGGCGAGGCCAAATTTTGAAGCTTCCGGAGGACTTTTGAGGTGGCAGTGTGTACATGGATGCGACCTTTGAGGCGGGCCGTTATTTTTGAACATGCATGCGCACGCACCTATGTATTTATGTCCTATGACTATTTTGTACTATACAGAAGAATTTCCTTTATATAAAAGGAAAAATTTTGTACGCATTTTCGTATATAGATTTCATTTATATCACATGCAGTCACATAGATTAGTAGTAAGAATGAGTGGTGGAAGTCAGGGGCGCCACAGGTGGTATCAGAGCTTTCGGTTACAAGTTCTGTAGACTGTCCATGTACACACACTCAAAAGCACGGAAGCGGCCTTGCTAGTAAGTTTTACGTTTCTATGAATGTTGTATGCTCGCAATTTATTGGCCTTAGAGACTATTAGGGTATAGGAAAAAGAATGGGTAGAACGAGAAGTGAGGGTAGCGGAAACGTTAGTAAAGGCAAGGAACCCGAAACACAAACCGATAATCGCGACACGGCGATTATTCAGCTCACGGAACTAGTCCGCCAATAGTCTACCCAAATACAAGAACTAATCCAGCAGCGCAACACGGGCGGACAACCAAGTGGTGGACTTTCTCAAGCAGAAAGGGTTGAAATAGTGGGGGAAAGATTTCGCAAACTCAATCCCCCGACTTTTGAAGATGTTGTTGACCCTACCGCGACTGAAGACTGGCTCCGAACACTGGAAAGTATGTCCAGTATAGTAGGATTCCAGAAGATGAGAAGGTCTTATGTGCTGCCTTCCTGTTGAGAGGAAGTGCAGGCCACTGGTGGGATACTATTCTCACATTTGAAGATCCTATCACGATGACATGGGACTGATTCAAGGAACTTTTTAGAAGCAAAAATACTTCACCGCCCCGGTATGAGCCCAAAGGATGAACGAATTCATCAACCAACGCCAGGGCCCGATGACCGTGGTGGAGTATATCAGGAAGTTTGAGCAGTTGTCCCGATTCGCAGCTCACATGGTGAGCACAGATGCGCTAAAGGCGGTAACGCTTCGAAATGGGAGAGAGCTCGAGGAAGTGCAAAATTGAAGAAGAAGAAGAATGCTGAGCCCGTGAAAGCAAACATCGAGGCTGACAAAGAAGAGGAGACCGTATCTAAGCCACCTGTCAAGGCGTATCAACCGAAAATTCCATACCCAGCGAGACTTAAAAGGGACATCGTGGACGATCAATTTGGTAAATTCCTTGCAATTTTTAAACAATTACATATTAATTTACCTCTTGTCGAAGCTCTTGCGCAGATGCCACGTTGGGCAAAGTTATTAAAGGATCTTATCACAAACAAACGCAAGCTCGAAGACGTGTCCACAGTCGAACTACGAGGGGAGTGCTCCGCGATCCTACAAAGCAAAATCCCGAAGAAGTTAAAAGATCCAGGGAGTTTCACTATACCTTGTTTAATAGGCGATCTTGTAGTACATAAGGCATTGGCTGATTTAGGTGCTAGTATAAATTTAATGCCTTATTCGATGTTCAAGAAACTTGGTTTAGGGGAACCCAAACCTACTAGGATGAGCATACAATTCACGGATAGATCTGTTAAATATCCTAGGGGTATTATCGAGGATGTTCTTGTTAAAGTCGATAAATTTATCATTCCTGTAGATTTCGTAATTTCGACATGGAGGAAGATGAAAATATTCCTCTAATATTAGGAAGGCCATTCCTCACTACCGGAGGAACCATGGTCGATGTTCGTAACGGAACATTGACATTAACCATAGATAGTGAGAAAGTGACATTTGATATGGCCGAGTCCATGAACAATGCCGAGAAGTTAGACGATAAGTTCTTTTATATCGATGCATGGAATGAATTCTTATCGTGGTAGGGACTTTCACAGCCCAATTCCTTCATCTCGAATCAAGAAATAGAGGAAACCAAGGAACTCCATAAGGAAGAGCCAAACGATGACATACCCCTCGTCGTTGCCCAAGCAGATGTAGATGAGAATGTCAACGAGGAACTAGCGATCGATGTGCAAAAGAGCAGCGAAGAAAATCGTGAGAAAAGCTCGATCGAGGAATCACCAACGCTGGAGCTCAAGCAATTGCTGGATCACTTGGAATACGCTTTCCTCGAAGGAAATGCAAAGCTTCCCGTAATCATTGCATCAAATCTGGAGAAAGAGTAGAAAAGTATGCTCTTGGACACACTACGGGAGCACAAGAAGGCGCTCGCATGGAAAATAGCTGATATTCGTGGAATAAGCCCGGCGTTTTGCATGCATAAGATTCTCACGGAAGACGAGTTCAAACCGGTGATACAACACCAGAGGTGTCTGAACCCCAACATGAAGGAGGTAGTTAAGGCCGAGGTAATTAAACTGCTCGACGCGGGAGTGATTTATCCAATCTCGGACAGTGCATGGGTGAGCCCAGTTCAGGTAGTGCCGAAAAAAGGAGGAATGACGGTTGTACCCAACGAGAAGAACGAACTCATTCCGACGAGGACTGTCACAGGATGGCGCGTTTGCATTGATTATCGCAAATTAAATGACGCAACGCGAAAAGACCATTTTCCTCTTCCTTTTATTGATCAAATGCTTGAACGTTTGTCTGGTCATGAATTTTATTGTTTTCTCGATGGACTTTCAGGTTATTTGCAGATTCCCATTGCACCCGAGGATCAAGAACGATGTTCACGTACCCGTTCGGGACATTCGCCTACCGACGGATGCCTTTTGGACTTTGCAATGCTCCGGCCACCTTCCAACGTTGCATGATGGCTATCTTCGATAAACTAATCGGTGACGGAATGGAGGTATTCATGGATGATTTTTTTATTTTTGGTGACTCGTTCGAGGTATGCTTATTTAATTTAAAGAAAGTGCTCCAGCGATGCGAGGAAACAAATCTTGTGCTAAATTGGGAGAAATGCCATTTTATGGTAAAAGAGGGTATTGTTTTAGGTCATAAAATGTCATCGAGAGGTATCGAGGTAGATAGAGCTAAAATAGAAACCATAGAACGATTACCTCCACCTTAGTCGGTAAAGGCAATTAGAAGTTTCCTAGGACATGCGGGTTTTTATCGTAGATTTATCAAGGATTTTTCTAAAATTGCTAGGCCTTTAACTCGTTTGCTTGAGAAAGACGTGCCTTATGAATTTACACCCGATTGCATGAATGCTTTTACTATACTTAAGGATAAGCTAATTAATGCCCCTGTTATGGTAGCCCCCGATTGGAGCCTACCGTTCGAACTAATGTGCGATGCGAGTGATTTTGCAGTAGGTGCAGTTCTGGGCCAGCGACGGGAAAAGCATTTTCAGCCGATACAATATGCGAGCAAGGCTCTAAACGAGGCACAGGCGAATTACACCACCACAGAGAAGGAGTTGCTCGCAGTCGTGTTCGCCGTCGACAAATTCCGCCCATATCTCGTTCTCTCAAAAGTCATCATCTATACGGACCATTCGGCCCTCAAACACCTATTTGCAAAACCGGATGCAAAACCGAGGCGTGTCCGATGGATTCTGTTACACCAAGAATTTGACGTAGAATTCCGTGACCAGAAAGGTACCGAGAATTGTGCAGCTGATCACTTGTCAAGACTTGAAGACGCGACCCACGAGGCTACCAACGAGGAAATAATCCGAGACCACTTTCCCGACGAGCATCTATATGCTATACGTGAGGTATTCGATGAAACCCCATGGTATGCCGATTTTGCTAATTATCTTGTCGCTATAATCATGCCAAAGGGATACACAAGTCACCAGAGGAAGAAATTCTTCTCAGACTTGAAGTATTATTTTTGGGATGATCCGTTTTTGTTTAGGGTTTGCGCAGACAAGATAATTCGGCGATGCGTGTCCTCCCGAGACGGTTAAAATGTTGAGCCATTGTCATTCGGGGCCATGTGGAGGACATTACGGAAGTAATCGAACTGCACAAAAGGTACTCGAATGTGGTTTTTATTGGCCTACGATTTTCAAAGACGCTAAAAAATATGTAGAGGAATGTGATAGATGCCAACGGACAGGTAATATTTCTAAGCGAAATGAAATGCCTCAGAATTTTATTCTTGTGTGCGAAATATTTGATGTGTGGGGCATTGATTTTATGGGTCCGTTTCCTACCTCTTTCAAGAATCGATATATCCTAGTTGCGGTTGATTATGTTTCAAAATGGGTAGAAGCACAAGCGCTACCTACTAATGATGCTAGGGTAGTCGTTAAATTTTTGAAAACATTATTTTCTCGATTTGGCTCACCTCGTTGCATAATTAGCGATAAAGGTACGCATTTCTGTAATACTCAATTTGCAAGGACGCTCGAGAAATACGGCGTGAAACATAGTGTTACCACAGCGTACCATCCTCAAGCGAGCGGCCAAGCAGAAGTCGTAAACAGGGAGCTAAAGCGTATACTCGAACAGACCGTGGAGCACCATAGGCGAGATTGGCCAAACAAACTGAGCGATGCTTTATGGGCGTACCGGACAGCCTACAAAACGCCTATCGGATCCACGCCATATAGACTTGTTTACGGGAAATCTTGTCATTTACCCGTCGAGCTAGAACACAAAGCATATTGGGCTCTAAAGAAACTTAACTTCGATATGAATCTTGCAGGTGAAAAGCGAAGGTTGCAGGTCAACGAGCTCGACGAGTGGAGACAAATGGCATACGAGAATACCCGCATATACAAGGAGCGTACGAAGCAATATCATGATCGGAAGATCATGAGGCGGGAATTCCAAGAAGGCGACCAGGTCCTGTTGTATAATTCGCGGCTGCGATTATTTCTGGGCAAGCTAAAGTCGAGGTGGTCTGGCCCATTCACGGTTACCCGAGTGTTTCCCTACGGAACGATCGAGATCACACACCCAGAAAAAGGGACCTTCAAGGTGAACGGGCAGCGTCTAAAGCATTACTATGGCGGTGACATCGAGGCGCTCGGGAAGGAAACGATTCACCTCCTCAACACCACCCAGATCTAAATCCTCCGAACTATGTCTAGCTAAAAGACATTAAGGAAAGCGCTACTTGGGAGGCACCCCAAGCCTATCCTATATTTTCCCTTTATTTTTCTATGCGCATTTTTTCTAGTTTTTATGTTTCTGTTTTCCGATGATCGCAGGGAACTCAAAATCTCAAGTGTGGGGAAAAGCCGTACAAATCATGCACACCGGACTATTCAGGGAAGTTTGCTTATCTATTTATTTCCTCTTCCTTGTGTTACATAATCATTACGTTGAGGGCAACGTAAATCTTAAGTGTGGGGAGGGAATTTCAGCGAAATTAATGCAAACATCTTATATGTGCATGACTTTATTTTTGGCATAAATTTTTTCGAAAATTGGCATAAACTTTTTCGAAAATCATGTTTCCTTCAATCAAAGGGTGATTTCATGTTAGAAATTTTGTGAGTAATTAGGATACATATGCGAGTCGACTTCTTTCTTACATAGATGACTTGGCGATACCTGATAGATTCGTACACATAACCCTATTTTTGTGAGATTTTTTAGCCTACGAGCTTTTTGCTCATTTCTTTGGTTGTGTGAATCATGCTTAATTTATTTCTCTTCAGAATTTGCTTGTGTATTACGTTTTGAAACTGCTTAAAGTGTGATTGCGTGAAAATGAGGAAGGATTAGGAATTAAGTCCATAGCCAAAGTATCCGACCACGACTAGCCCCGTAGTTAGCCACTTTGAGCCTGAGCCCTTTATTTGTGAACCGGATTATAAATTGTCGACCCTGATTAAGCCTTCAGACATAAACCCATTGGAGCAATAGTAGAATTGGAGGTTGAATGCCGTACTTAAGAAGCGCAACCCGTACTTAACTTCCGAGCTTATGATTAAAAAAAAAACAAGAACGACGGATTTGGCGCATTCGAGATGATGGCATGATTCCGACACGACTACAGCTCATATCCTTTTTACGCTTATTCCTTGCATATCTTACATATCTTAACCATATTATAACCCGGTAAAGACCTTCCGATTCACGCTTGAACATTGAAAGTGGTAGATTTACGAATCATTTGCAAGCTTATGGTAGGGATTAGATTAGTGCATGACCCGAGAGATATTACCGACATCTTAACCTGTACACTTAGTGATTTGAGTAAATCTTTGTGAGGTGCGGATCCTGATAGGTATTTCTAAGGAAGTCGTGTGGTTAGTTGTTGGTTTCGATTATGCTTTCCGACTTTACTTGCATTGTCTCCTACGTGATTTCATTCTTAATTGATCCGTTGCATGATTTTATACTTTGATATGCCATTTGCATTTATTTGCTTGAGGACTCATACTTTCTCTGATGTACCTCTTTGACACTAATTCTGAAATTTGTCTCTGCAACTCCTTTGTCTCCTCGGGGTTGGTTCGGTAGGTTGGACGATTCGGTAGTGCTGCTCCAGGCACAAAGTCAATCTGATGCTCTATACCCCTAATAGGGGGTAATCCAATTGGCATGTCTTGAACGAGCACATCCATGAATTCGTGCAATAAAGAATCAACGGTCAAGAGTAGACCCTTGCCTGACTGGTTAGCTAATAAAACGGCCTCTTTATAGACGAGTAAAATCATCGGCTGTGAAGAATAGTAAGCTTTCTTCACATCACTCATCCTCACCAATATAATACGCTTGTCCTTAAACTTATTTTTTCCACTTCCCTCGACATTTCCCTCGTTATTTTCATGCTCTGATTTTACATAATTTGATCTCTCAACATCTCTCGTTTCTTTTTCTCGCTTTAATTGCTCAATTCTCTCCTTTTCTTTTTGCAATTTAATTTGATCTTCATATACTTGGCTTGTGTAAGAGGTCTGAGAGTGTACGTGCGGTTGTTGTGCCGTAGGGTGTACTTGTTTGCGTGACCGTCGTGTGGTACCCTCCGATCGAACTGCCACGGTCGTCCCAATAGGATATGCCAGTGCCATTGGAACAACATCACAAAGCACTGAATCCTCGTAGTTGCCAATGTGGAATGAAATTAGAACCGTTTGTAGACTCGCACATCCCCGCCATCGTTAAACCATTGGAGTCGATATGGATGTGGGTGTTTCGTCGTTGGAAGCGCCAATCTGTTCACCAATGCCACGCTCTGCATTCGTGCAACTCCCTCCATCAATTATCACAATGCATACCTTATTTCCAATGTAGCATCGTGTGTGGAAGATGTTCTCACGCTGCTCCTGGTCGTCTTGAACTACTCGCACGTTCAAGGGACGAGAAGATACCAACAGAAGTTCAGTGGGTATTTCAACTTCTTCCCCCAAATCGCCGTCCGTTTCTTCAAATTCGACGTCTTCTTCATCATCGATCACTACCTCCCCTGAAGCAAGCATCGTCATAGTTCTCTTGTTCGGACATTGGCTTGCGATATGCCCAAGGCATTGACACCTAGAACACTTGATGTCGCGGTTTCTTGTCACTGGAGCGTCAAACTTCTTCGGGGTGCTTGCAAATGCAATTGGCGTCGTTGCGCTCGTCGAACTACTTGGCTTGGACGTTCTCCACGTGGTCTGAATTGATTCCGCCCTCCCGCATCATTGCTCCTCTTCCACGTGGACTGTTCAGAAAGTCGTGAATTCCTTGAGTTGCCCCGCGTCTTGAGCTGCCTCTCTATTTTAACCGCTAAGTGTATCAGCTCTTCTAGTTCCACATAGTGTTGCAGCTCAACTAAGTCTCCAATATCTGAATTCAGTCCCGAGAGAAATCGGGCCATCGTTGACTCACGATCCTCAACAATGTTGTCACGGATCATGGAGATCTCCATATCGCGGTAGTATTCTTCACCGTGCGGCTGCCCTATTGTAACCATTGGAGTTTCTGGTATAACTCTCGATAGTAGTGGAGTGGCACATACCTTTTACGCATTATAGCCTTCATGTCCTCCCATGTCTCGATGATAAACGTATTTTCTTACGTTTATATATGTTAAATTTAAGTAGTTTGCATGATAAGTGAAGCCGTTTGGATTATTTTTGTGCTATAATATGGTTTCACAACAAAATCAAACGTTTTACGACAGTTTTGCGACAGTTTAGTATTTCTCTATGATCATGGGGTAAACGATGTCCGATGGACCTGAAATTTTAACCATAGATAGAGGACTCGTTAATCTTGAATCTGACCAAATGGATTTTCAATTCGAGGTCTAGCCCGATTGTGTCACGGCCGTGAATCTTGACCAACCAGGCCGTGAATGATGATTCATGGCCGTGAATGGGGGTGCAGGAGGCCGTGAATGCGGGCAGAAAGTCAATTTTTTGAGCCCGAACTCTTCACGGCCGTGAACATGAAGACTCCAAGCCGTGAACACGGGCAGAGACGTGTTTTTCTTCAGGTTATATGTTGTCACGGCCGTGAATATGCATAAAGAAGGCCGTGAATGTCGGTGACGAGTTAAAAGTCAAGAGAACGACTTCAAAATACTTTTATCTTCTTGAGAACGAAATTAAGACCAACTTAGAAGAAACAAATCACACTTATTCTGCATAGGACAAGAGCATTTAACGAGGAGGTTGCTCAAGAGAGATTTTGGCTGCGCAAATCTTTGAAGATGAGATTTTCTCATATTTTGCACTGCTCAAGGAAGATACAAAGGAAAGAAATGAGATGGCTATATAAGGAGCTAATGCAGGAAGAAGAGGGGAGGAACGTGAGGTAAAAAGATACACAATTAAGCTCATCTACGTACAAACACGTTCCCTCCTTAAAACCAAAGAACACCTTCCACACACGTATTTAGTTCGCTCACCAAGTACTCGATAAAAGTCCTAAACGAAGAACGAGATAACTTCGAAGTCGAATTCAGGGAAGTGTTTATGATGTATTCGATGTTAATTACGTGCTTTGTTGTGATGATAATGAGTAGCTAAATTTATTGTATTTGAGATGAGATGAACCTTAGCGAGATCGATCGTATGTTTACGTGTATTTGATGTATTACTATTGTTACGACTCGTTTATGAAGCATATGATTTGATTATGTCTATATGATTAAAATCATCTAGTTAGCTTGATCATGTCTATGTGTTTAAGTTAACGTAGTTGGGAAATCGTACGCTACGCTCGAGAGAGGGGTGAACGATTAGACCACTCGTAAACGAGCGGAATAAACTCATCGCTAGAGATAGGTTGAACTACCCCGCCGGATTAGAGTCAAATCCAATAGTGGGATTCACCGTGTTTTTAATGCAATCTTCGGTTAAGTAGTTAGGGAAGCTTGTCTGACTATTTAATTCGTTGATTAGTTGTTTGCGAGTCTCCTATGATAAGGCGCAGTTTCGTCAGTCGTATGAATTCGTACGCATGTTGTAGGAATCTTCACGGTCTAATGATAGTGTTGCGTACGTGTACTTGATATATGTGTTGGTCGAGCTAGGGGGATTCGAAGTCTCAAATACGTTTGTTTCCATAATGGTTTTCTTCTCCGTACTATTTTATTATGCTGTATTTCATAAGTATCGTTATCTACCGTTTCGACAACCGAACATTCGTGCTAGGATATTTAAGCGAGAGATTTTCTAAAATATATAGTTCTTTTGGGATTCGATACTCGAATACTTGCTACGTCTATGCTATTTTGATAGGTACACTTGCCTGTTGAGCGTAGGATATTTCGTTAGTGTTCGTTTTTATTTTATTACTCGATCCGCTCGATCACTCGACCGCACGCTCACCAGCTCGCCTCCTTGTCGTCGACAATTGGTCCCACCAAACAACCGCATAGTCAGTAAATTCAGCCGCGGCTAAGGTTACCTTTCTGCGCTCCTAGGGGTGAGTAAACGGGTTCGGGTATCGGGTATCCGATCCGACCCGATCGGGTATTTACCCGATTTTTAAAATAAATTCGGGTATTTCGGGTATCGGGTTTAAACCCGATACCCGTTTGATATTATCGAATCGGATTTCGGGTAGCTTTGAGCTACCCGAAATACCCGATCGGGTACCCGAAAATCCGGCCCAATAAAACCAGCCCACCATTAATAACCATCCAGCCTACCCATTTTCCCCTTTTGTTGGGCACTTACTAAAATCTGACCCAAAGAAATAGCCCACCATAAACAATTAGATTAGACCAAATACAATAAATAAAAAAGAACCCACCTCACAACCAAAACAGAGAGAACCATGAACGACGAGAAGGCAAACGAAGTCATAGCATAGCAGAGACCCTCACGGCTCGCCACCCACCGACCGCCGACTCGCATCACCAAGCACCGTCCGGCGTCAACCATCCGACCTCAGCATCGTCGGCCGCCCACCGTCCACCGATTCCGTCCATAAGGTCTAACTTCTATATAGCCTTATTTTCTATTTCTGAAATTTTGTTGATTTTTTGGAATTTTTAAGTTTCAAAAGATGATTATGAATGTGTATTAACATTTTATACACGTTTAAATTCATGGGTGGTCGATTTTGGGTGTTGATTTGCGTTTGCCATTTAGGTTTCAAATTTTAATATGTATTTGATATTTGAATTATGATCGATTTTAAAAATGTATTGGATGCTCTTGAATGTTTACATGTTTTTCATGCTTGATTTGTAGATGGCAAGTCATAGTAGTCATGTTTCAAGTGAAGCTTCAACTAGAGATGGTGTAGAGGCTCGGGAATCTCAAGATACGAACACCATATCAACGTTGGAGCCCAAGATATTCCACCAAGTCAAAGTGTCGACGACATTGATGATATGGAGCTCGAGGAGGAGGTAGAAGGTAAAGAAAAGGGTCGGAAGAAAACTAAAACCGTAATGGCTCGGGCAAAGTTGTTGGTAAAACTTTTGAGCCATTTTTATAAGCTTACGTTGAGTATTTCGGGCTCTTCGTATGTCACGTCGAAAGTAGTTTTTCATGAAATAACTACCGTTGACTTGCTTCTTCGAGGTTGGTTAGATGAAGGCGATGAAGAACTCAAAAATATGGCTCGTCAAATGAAAAGTAAATTCGACAAATATTGGGGGTCGATAGAGAAAGTGAACAAGATTGTATACTATGCCGTGATTCTTGATCCTCGCTACAAGTGGGAGATGATTGATTTCTCATTTGACCGGGTATATCCCGATTGTTTTACCTCGTCGACGATGAAAGAACAAGTTAGGTTTGGCATCCACGAATTGTTCAATGCGTACAAGTTGAGATATGGAGCGCCCGATAGTCCACGACCACGTCATATTGCTCAACAACAAGTTAGTAGCGATTCTTCCTTGTCTATTGCTACAAATGCAACATATTTGATTGAGGAAATGATGAAGAGAAAGAGAGACGGAAAAAGTGAACGTGCGAAGTCGGAATTGGATAAGTACTTGAGCGAAGATATTGAAGACCCATATGATGGCTTTGACATACTGAAGTGGTGGAAACTAAATTCTCATCGTTTCCCGGTGCTTTCTAAGATGGCTCGAGATATTGTGGCAGTTGAAGATGAATTGGGTCTTGGTCTCCCATTCGAAGATGAATTGGGTCTCCCATTCGAAATACGCCTCTGGATCACTCTTGCCGTGGAACTTTGGGATCTTCTGTTTTATGCCTCCACTGTCATCACGATCGCGCTCGGGCTGCCTCCTTTGTCGTTGATCTTCTTAGTCAAATTCATCGTTAGCGAAAAAAGTGAGTTTCCTCTCTGTAGTCACGTGCTCGACGAGATCCATTGCGATTATGTTGTGCGGCTGCCTCGACTTGATCTATCCGCTCGTTTATCGCCTCAAGTCGTTGCATCATTCGCTGCATCTGGGCGGTGATTGCTTCCACGAATAATCGATTACCTGGATTGGCGATGTCGCTATTGTCAGATTTGGAACCGTCTGACATATTGTCTGAATTTTTTTTCTTTTTCTTTTTTTTTTCTTTTTTTTTTTTTTTTTTTTTTTCCTTTTTTTCTGTTTTTTTCTCTTTCTTTCTCTTTCTCTCTCTCTCTCTCTCTCTCTCTCTCTCTCTCTCTCTATCACTCGACAATCGGTAGACCCTGAAATCTCTTCTTGTCTTCTTGATTGAATTCGTCCACTCATGCTTGGCAACACGTTGAAGAAAATAGACCTTGACAGTAGAAACGACTTCTAAGATGCTTTGTAGCCCCTAAGAAATCCAACTAAGAATAATACGATATATATATATATAATATCTCCGCAGATTTTTTTTTTCTTTTTTATTTTTGCTGCTATTTACTACCTTTTTTCAGCTGCAATATATATATATATATATATATATACATTTTCTTTTTGTTTTTTTTGCAGAATTTTTTTTCTCCTTTTTTTTGCAGAACTTTTTTTTCAGAGATTTTTTTTTTTTTTGCAGATTTTTTTTGGAAGAACGAGAAAAAAAATAAAGTATAATGAACGAAGAAACCTCTGATTTTGTTACGCAAAAGGTTGATTTTGCGCCTTCTTGATTTCTTCGAACGAACTTAGATGACGAACCAAACGTGGATTAGCTCTGATACCACTTGATAAGGAACCCCGATCTGTTTCACCCGAGACCCCAAATGCCAAAGTCGCACAATGTCGATCGCTAGGTAGAGAACACTTGATGGATTGAAAGACGCCACGAATGGATGTGTAAAGCCGTACGATAAGTCTCAGATCTATTCTCACAACCCACTGCTTTTGCAAGAGATAGACGATGTTCGAACGTCGAACGAAAGAGTAACAAAGACCCGAAGATATTCAATAATGAAACTCGAAAATATATATATCAAAAAGTTCCCCCTCTCTAATGAGAAACAAGGCCTATTTATACTAGTAGGCTATGGCTAAATGTAGAAATTGAAGAATACCAAACAAATAGATATTAAAGCGAAAATCTAGGAGAATCTTACTAAGTAAATATCTAATTAGTTTGAATATAAAAATCTTGCAAATCTCTTTCAGATCGGGTCCATGGACAAAAATTGCATCTTGGTCCTTCAATTCTTTTGTAATTGCACTTCAGTCCCTGAACTTTCCAGAATTGTCATTTTTGCCCCGATCAAGTTCTTGAAAATTATATTCTGACCCTCTTTATTCTGAATTGTTGTGAACATGATCTTCTCTTCTTCAAGAACCTTTAATATGAGCGTGTTAAGTTTTTCTTTGAAGTTCTTTGCTCGAAATCTTGTTACGGGCCCCATCGGTATTTGAATCTTCAACTTAGCTTGCTTCTGATTGGACTCGTTCACATCACACACCGAGAGCTAGGGAAAAAGGAAAAACCTTACAAGTTCAAAATGATAATTCTTGATAAATTTCGAGCATACATAGAATATCAATATATAAACTAGGCTAAAAGCATTAAATAAACTACTTTGACTTAATAATGAAGACTTAATGTAATTATATGACTTCAAGGTGACTTTGAAAGGTTTCTGATGACTTCAAGATGAACTTTGAATGGCTCTTTGGCTTCCTTCATGCATGCAACGAATTTGCCCATCCAAACTTCACTTGGACCAACTTCATGGAACTTGAGGAAGGACTTGAAAGGTCATGGACGAAATTGACTTTTGTTGACCTGCGATTGGGCTGGTTTGGGTTGACTTGTATTGACCTGCTTTTGGGCTGGTTCAACTCTTGATGGGTCCAATTGGTTGGCCTTTGTTATTTCCAATAAGAGTATAGCTTTGGGCCTGAATTCGTGAGACTAAGCCTCTTTATCTTGGGCTTCCATTATAAGTTTGCACAAACCCTCATTCAGATTCTTCTTTCTTGATCTAGTCAATGGGCCGCCCATCCCTTCTAGCGCGTTCGGTGGAACAACGTTTCGGTTGTTTTCTTCTTGTGCATGTTGTCTTTCTTTCCCTTGTGGACGATCTTGTATTTATTCGTCTTCCCCTTGTGTTCAGCGTCACGATCAAACTTACAGGGACGTCCAAGCAATATATGACCAGCACTCATCGGCACAACATCGCACAAAACCTCATCTTTATACTTGCCGATTGAGAACTTCACTAGAGCTTGTCGATTGACCCTTATCTCGCCACTATCGTCCAGCCACCGTAACTGATATGGAGACAGATGTCTGATCAAGGGTAACCCAAGCTTCTCTACAAGGTATGAACTAACACGATTAGTGCAACTTCCGCCATCAATTATCATTATGCATACCCTTTCTTGGACCTTGCATCGGGTGTGGAAGATGTTATGTCTTTGTGAGTCATTTTCTTGTACGTTCAACGCCCTCATAGTAACAAGGAGCTCGTCACAGCTTGATTCGTGTTGTTCGCCTTCATCTTCATGTTCTTGTTCCGCATCGCTATCGCCCTCACTTACGTACGTATCATCATCGAGCATGACTGTGGTTTTCGTGTTCGGACATTGTGATGCGATGTGGCCCTTTCCTAAACACTTAAAACATGTCATACGAGAAGAAGTACCCTTACTTGATTCACCTTTCGAGAAGTATTCTTTGGTTCTGATTTCTTCTCGACTTCACCATCTCGCTTCGGGTAACTAGGATTTTTCCACGGGGTCGGCTTAGAAGCTCGATTGTCTTTCCTCTTTAGTTGGCGCTCTGCCTTCTCAGCCATGTGTAGCATCTCCTCCATGTCAAGATAGTGCTGCAACTCAACGATGTCGGCAATCTCTCGCCTTAACCCTCGTAAGAACCGAGCCATGGTAGCTTCCGGATCTTCCTCGACATTAGCTCTTGTCATCGCCGTATCTAACTCTTGGTAATATTCTTCGACACTCCTCGATCTTTGCACCATGCTTTGTAGCTTGTTGTACAACTCCCGATAGTAATGAGGTGGAACAAATCATTTCCTCAATGTCACTGTCATCTCGGCCCACATTCGGATTGGTCGTTCTCGATTTCTTCGCCTAGTCGCCACCGGTTTGTCCCACCAAGCTAAACCTTCTTTTCTTCGGAGTAGTTGTGGAGCGAGAATATTTTCTCGACCTTGGCCTCCCATTCAATATAGGCTTCGGGGTCGCTTTTCCCTTGAAAAGTAGGGATACTCATTTGATACCTCTTAGATCATCGTCGTTTCCTTCCCTTCGTTCTCTTCGCCTATAACCCCGTGAGACATCGGACCGCTCCCCATCCTTTTCTTGGTCCGAAGTATTATGTCGTTGATTGCGGTTGAAATTTGTGTCTAGTTGATCCATCCTATCCAACATCGTTTCCATGATTCGATTAAATTGAGCCGCTATAGTGTCAGCCAATGCTCGTGGAAATAAATTTGGGACTTGTTCACGATCTTCTTCGTCGGCCATGGTATTTCTTCCTTGGTTGAAGGCTTATGTGAATGGTAGGATCACTCACTCTCTCTTTTTTTCTTTTTTTCCTTATCCGTAAACCCCCTGAGACTCGTTCTAACCTCGCAAAAACGTAGACAAAATACCCACTCAACTTGACAACTAAATATGGCAGATGGCTCGGCCATATGGTTGTGGAAGGACCCGTGGCTTCTGCATACCCCGTAAATCGAGAGGCTTCCACGAGGGCCTCTTGCGATGGGTCTACCTGCTGACTCACGCTTGGGTGAGGTGATTGATGTCCAGGGCTGGAATTGGTCGGGGCAAGGGTATGTCAAGTATATCGAGATTTGTCGTCTTCTCCCTCAGGTGGTGAGAGGTGATCAGGATGGGTGATATGGACGGGTTCATCGACGGGGATTATGACTGCCAAGCCGGCGAGGGAAGCGATTCGATTCAGACGAGAACCAGTATGTTGGGGTACCCTTTTTGGTGGCCCGTTGAAGCTGGCCCATCATGAGTTCATCCTCTGGCTCGGGATACAGGATCGGTTGGCGACTAGGGATAAATCGTGGGTCGCTCAGAGGGCCGGTACGCTGGCGTGTGTTCTCTGTGATGAGCTGCATTATGAGACGGTCCAGCATCTTTTGTTTGATTGTGTGTATTCACGCCATTGTCTTCGGTTGCTGATGAGACGTATGTGATGGTTGTGGCCGTATAGGGACTGGAGACAGGGTATTCGGTTGGCGGCGGCAAGATGGCGAGGTCGACATCTTATTCACGCGGCTTATAGACATGTGCTGGCATCACTTGTCTACCATATTTAGCAGGCGAGAAACAGGCGCTGGAAGGAAGGAATTGCTACACCTGCTGAACGGCTTGTTGATTGTGTGCTTTCATTGGCCACCATGCGAATTAGTGGACTATCCACCAAGTATGAGCTCCAGCGATTGCTATATGTAGACTTTGGAGAGTGGCATGGTAGGTAGTAGGGATATTTCAGTTTGAGTTGTACCCAGTAGCATGTTACTGGTTGAGTGCGGAGTTATGCTCCCACCCATCTTGTATTCTTTTCCTTCTATCTATATATACGGGACATTATACCAAAAAAACTAAATATTACGATGGACACCAACGATGCAAGAATAGAAACTCTCTTTTTTTTTACACTTTTCGAACTTTTTTTCTTCTATTTTTTTTTACTGTTTTTTCGATTTTTCTCTGCTTTTTTTTCGATTTTTTTTTTGTTTCTGTTTTTTTTTTCGATGATCAACCCTCAAGGCAACTAAGCTCTGATACCAAACTGATGTGAACCTCGAATGTGAGAACGAGTTCACTGTGAAAAAGATCATGCCTTGAATGGCGAAGGACGCAAATACATATTTCCAAATAATCTCTCGAGGAACCCAACAACAACAGGTATAGTCAACCTATCACATTTGGATCACACACGAAGAATAGTGTTCCGGATACAGAACCCCCATATGACCTAATGAACCCAACAACAATAGGTATATTAACCTATCACCTTTGAATCACGAAGGCTATATGAAGATGGCTTTGGCGCCACAACTAAATGGAACGAGTTTAGTTGATAAGCCGGAAAGTATTTGCACGTAAATTGCAAAGACTTGAACTAGCACTCTGAGAGCTAGGGAAAAAAGAAAAACCTTACAAGTTCAAAATGATAATTCTTGATAATTTCGAGCATACATAGAATATTAATAGATAAACTAGGCTAAAAGCATTAAATAAACTACTTTGACTTAATAATGAAGACTTAATGAAATTATATGACTTCAGGTGACTTTGAAAGGTTTCTGATGACTTCAAGATGACCTTTGAATGGCTCTTTGGCTTCCTTCATGCATGCAACAAATTTTCCCATCTAAACTTCACTTGGACCACCTTCATGGAACTTGAGGAAGGACTTGAAAGGTCATGGATGAAATTGACTTTTGTTGACCTGCGATTGGGCTTGTTCGGGTTGACTTGTATTGACCTGCTTTTGGGCTGGTTCAACTCTTGATGGGTCCAATTAGTTGGCCTTTTTTAGTTCCAATAAGAGTATATCTGGGCCTGAATTCGTGAGACTTAGCCTCTTCATCTTTGGCTTCCATTATGAGTTTGCACAAAGCCTCATTCAGATTCTTCGTTCTTAATCTAGTCAATGGGCCGCCCATCCCTTCGAGCACGTTCGGTGGAACAACGTTTCAGTTGTTTTCTTCTTGTGCCATGTTGTCTTTCGAACTCGCACTTGGATTCCATCACTCGGTCTATGTTAGGTCTGAGAAACAAAACCCCATGCGGGGCCAGCTCAAGTGGGGTCGTGTGGTCATCTTCAGTCACCTTGCCTTTCCCCTTGTCTTCCACTCGACGCCATGTATGTCAAGCATTCATAGATGGTCGTGGCTCTATAGCTGGTCGTGGCTCTGTAGGTGGCTGTGGATCTATGGGCATAATACGTGGAGCTGTGGCTAGCCTTGGCACTGGCCTATGTATTGTGGGTGGCCGAGTAGTAGATGTTTGCTTGTGCGGCTGCATGGGCTTTTTTTTTCGGGCAGGTTCCAGCTCCATGGAGCCAAGAGTCACATACAGGTACCACACCCGAGAAACCGCCATCCGCATTGGGGATTCTGATGTTGAACTGCTCAACAAAGGGGGTCTCCGACGAATCCTCAATACAAACCCTGGCAAATTCAAGCCACTTCGTGTTCGCTATCATAGCGTCCATAAAGTGGCTTACCTAGTACACTCGCCACAATTCCAAGCCCCTCATGTGTCCACAAGGCTGTTAGTACGTTGCGCAATTTTACCCATAGCGGGATCGTCGAGCATTGCTTCTTTTCAAATGACATCCGTATTCTCAAAGCCTCGAGGAAAAGCGGTTGACCTTGCATGAGCCATGGTCCCCCTCTAGGGTGCTGATAATGCAGCCGCGTTCACGAACCGAAATAGAAAGAACCCGTTGATCGTTGATCTCACTTCGGTAAGCTTAGGCCAGATAGCGCGGGCAAATCCCTCCACTTCGGTAAGCTAAGAAGTATCCGACGAGTGTATGTTCCCATCTCGCCACGCCTTTACGAGCAACTTCCCATGGGGGTCGTGCCTCAGCAACCCCATGAACTAACGTCGGTGGCGTGTAAGTCAACGCAAGTCTTGTCGGAGGTGGGCAGTGGGTCTGTGCTCGCCGGTTGTTTGTGCCAAGAACAACATCAGCAAATGAGGCCATTGCGTCTCCTTTAGCATGCAGCTGTGGGTTGGCACCGGTGAGTTGGGTGATGCAGGCGCCGCAGCAGAGGGAACAGGCCCAGTACATGGAACCCCAGGCCCGGTCGGGGGCGGCGTAGTGCTGTTAGTAGTCGGCGAAGCCCTAGGCCCATCTATCAAAACCCTAGGCCCGTTGGTCAGCACATGAAGTATGGGCAGCGTGTATTCCACCATCAAGGAGGGCTGCTCACCGTCAGAGTCGTCTTCAACTGTCGGCCCACTGTCAGGTGGCGGTGGTGGAGTGCCGCGCCGCATAGAGAAGCGGCTGCCATGGCGTGGATCGTGAAGTGGCACGATGGCGTCCGTGATTCGTCTTGCACGGCGGCGTGGAATCCATTATGGAGGGTTGAGAGAAGGCGGGGTCTCATTCCGATCAGGCTGAGATTCAGGTCGGTTCAGAGCAAGTTCGAGCTGCACCGACTGTGGTATTTGGCCATTGTTCCCACCATTAAGACGTACAACGAGTGGTAGCGTTCGTTCTGCGCACCATTGACGCCCATTGACGCGACCCAATAATAGAGCTTCGAAGGCGGCGACGTCAAAGCGATCCTCAAACTCAGCGATGTTGTTCCTAAGCAACCCGTAGTCAGACAAGATCCAAGGCAGTCCAGATTCTCAGAAACATCCATGAAAACCAATGAAGAAGATGAAGGAAGTTGAAAAGTCACAAAGAAGAAGGGAAGGAAGGTGAAGGGGTTGTGGGGTTATTAACCCTCCCATCGCCGTTTGAACCCGACGATGGACGGTGTTGGTGTTCCCGGTGCCGATCAGAGGTGGGTTGGAGTGATCGCCGGCGGTGAGGTGGGGCAGACGTGGATGGTAGATGACGGCTTTTAGGGTGTTGGTAGGGAGAGTTCGTCCTAGAGAAAGAAAGCTAGAGAGAGAAAGCCCCGTCGAAGGTCATGTGATATTTAAACTGTTCCTGAGAAAAGAAGGTTTCGATCGAGGGTTTCGAGAACTTTAAGTGATAAAGTGTTTTCTAGCTTTATTAGGGTCGCGAAGTGTGAACTTCACGAGCCATGAGAGGTTCCGAATTCCATGAAGGTACGAATTATATGGATTCGTGAAGTGTGGCCCTCCGCCCTTGGCACGCAAATGTCAGCCCAAGATACCTTGGCACTCGAGCCCTTCCATAGAAATGATCTCAGCCTCGTCTTAATCGCACGAACCAAAATGGTTGACACGCTCAATGTCCTTTACTGTCACAGAATGCTTAAGGTTCCAAAATTTTGGCTTACTCTCAATACAAGTTATGTCATGTACATATAGTTCGAAACGACAAAACATTTTCAGCTCTCTAGAACTCACATTTTTATCGCTTTCATGAGAAGCAATTATTGTCTCCTTAGGCGATATCAATCATGAATTTGATGAAATCACACATTTCTGGGCTTCGGTAGAAGTTACTTATGAGTTATGGGCTTTGTTATCAAAACCGCAATGGGGTGTAGTAAATCTTCTCTTTGTCGTAGTTAGGATATGCGGAAATCCCCGATAACTATTTGCCCGAAAAATGACGATAAAAATAGAAGAGAAGAAAAATAAATTTGCACAGTGAACATGAGATTTACGTGGTTCGGTCAGAATGACCTACGCCCACGGGCCGGAGGGTACAACTTCTTTATAATGTGGAGTGACTACAGACACGTTGTAATACCCGAGCCCGTAAGTAAGCCGGCCAATAAATATGCATGCACTGCATATGTCTTATGTGACTGCATATGTGTAGTTATGTGATCTCATGCTAACCACGATATGATATATGTCTATGGAACTAAGACAGACCGAATGGATAGAAAATTAAGTTAGGAATTAGGTATAGTTGTTATAAGGTATATAATGTTAGTAGAGGAAAATTATAATTAGAACTTAAGTAGAAGAAGTCTAAGTATTTGAATATTTAATACGGATATAAAAATAATTAATACCTATATGGGTAAGGACCGAATTTAAATAAAGGAATAATGGAATTAGAATCAAGTGATGCCATTTTAGTAACTAGTACTAATAAGATTAAAACTAGATTGCTCTAATTACAAATGGGCCGAATTAACTATCTCTTTAGGCCCAAGTATAGAGATAAACATTAGTGAATTACTTAAACAAAAAGGGAAGCTCGTTACTTTATGTCCCATCCAACAAGTTTAGTGTTTATCAAAAGGACTCGTTACTAGTACAAGGAGGTTAGGAGAAAACCCTCGTCATTTAAGTATAAGGAAGAAGACTACAAAAGGAACTTGCCAATTAAGGAATCATAGCAGCTTAGGTTTGGACTGGTGGGTAAGGAAAATATGTCTTTTAACAGCTTTTGTAATTTCCATAGTACAAATTAGTGAGTATTTCCATAAAATAATGATGCTAATAGAGGTTTTATATGATTAAGGGTTTCTAGCGCATGTAGAACTTTAAAGATTTTTGGTTTGGCTAGTTTTCAAAGAAAAATCACGATTTTATACTAATAGTTGAGTTTAGGGTTTTAATACATGGCATGTTAATCTAGGAGATGGATTTAGTATATCAAGTGTTGAGATCAAGGTTGAGAATTGGTAGGAATAACTCGAGCATGAATTGCAAGGAATAACTCGAGATCTATCTTGAGGATTTGTATCGAAATATTAGTATATAATGTCTAATTCAGCTCCACATTTATGTCGAGATTCATCTCGAGATGTACTTTGAAATATTATATAATATGTTATTTACTATGTTGTCGAGCTCGAGAGTCGCCCCAAGAGCCATGTCGAAGTCTAGTTTAAAATATCTCGAGATCTATTTTTATAATATATGCCGAGAATTTAAGTTATTATGTAACTCGAAATTGTTTCCAACATATCGAGATCTTTGTGCATTGTTTAAATGTCGAAACCATTTCATGTCTTATGTTGAGATCTAATTTCACAACTAGGCTCAAGTATCATATCGAGATTTATTTCATAAGGTAGCTCGAGAACTTAGAACCATATCAAGATGCATATCGAGATCGAAATGTTAGGGTTGGAATGTCGAAATTTTATTTAACATGTCGAGATTTAAGTTACTATACAATTCGAAATTCTCATAAATTTCAAAATGCTATCTTTTCAATTTAGGCCAAGTTCGAAACTTTATGGTTTTGAAATTATAGAAATCAAAACTAGGGTTTTCTAAATTAAGCCATTTTATGAAACTGAAATTAGACTAACAAACCCAAATTTTACATGTTTGTATACTTAGGGTTCGAAGGTTAGCGACATACCGTACGATAAATTTCATAGCTAAGGATACCAGGTAAGTGGAAGTCCAACTACAACACATAACTATATGTGCATAAATTTATGTGTTATGTGTTTCTGTTATATTATGTGACTTCCTACGTGAATTATTTGCGTTACATGACATGCATGAATTAATTACATGATATTATGGCATGACATGCATATTCATGACATGAGCATTTGCACGCGCGTTAGACGAAAGGCATGATATGATAGCGTGCATAATATATGATCGCCTGAGAGCGATAAAGATTCGCCGATATGGGCGTTTGATGTCGACTCACAGTTGAGTCACGGCTCTTCTATGCTACCATGGTGACGTCGTATGGCGCTACCGTTATGACATGACATGTACAAGGCAAGACATGATTTTAGGGCTAATGCCCTCATGGCGGGTCGTGAAACCTGGAGGGTGCGTGCTGAGGGAGTAAGCGACACCGAGGGTACCTCTGCTGTCGACTACCTCAGATTAGGCTCCAGTGTGAAGCGTCCGCGTGGCGTATGAAACCACCTTGGGACAGAAAAGGGGCCCTAGGGTTAGCCTTCCTTGAGTGGGTATTGCCACTTATATTTATTTATCCCTAGTGGATCCAAGCTCCATGATGGTGCATAGCAAGATAGCCGAGGGCCCTACATGACAGGACAAGACAATGAAAATATGAGGTCTAGGGAGCATTGGCGCGGATGCCTTTGCGAATTAGGCCACGTGCATGGCATCCATGAGTTTCACTTACTGAGCATCATAAGCTCATTCCACGAATTTATGTGTTGTAGGTTCACGGGATCACGGTACGTGATCTTTACGAAGGCGAGGCCAAATTTTGAAGCTTCCGGAGGACTTTTGAGGTGGCAGTGTGTACATGGATGCGACCTTTGAGGCGGGCCGATAAATTATTTTTGAACATGCATGCGCACGCACCTATGTATTTATGTCCTATGACTATTTTGTACTATACAGAAGAATTTCCTTTATATAAAAGGAAAAATTTTGTACGCATTTTCGTATATAGATTTCATTTATATCACATGCAGTCACATAGATTAGTAGTAAGAATGAGTGGTGGAAGTCAGGGGCGCCACAGGTGGTATCAGAGCTTTCGGTTACAAGTTCTGTAGACTGTCCATGTACACACACTCAAAAGCACGGAAGCGGCCTTGCTAGTAAGTTTTACGTTTCTATGAATGTTGTATGCTCGCAATTTATTGGCCTTAGAGACTATTAGGGTATAGGAAAAAGAATGGGTAGAACGAGAAGTGAGGGCAGCGGAAACGTTAGTAAAGGCAAGGAACCCGAAACACAAACCGATAATCGCGACACGGCGATTATTCAGCTCACGGAACTAGTCCGCCAATAGTCTACCCAAATACAAGAACTAATCCAGCAGCGCAACACGGGCGGACAACCAAGTGGTGGACTTTCTCAAGCAGAAAGGGTTGAAATAGTGGGGGAAAGATTTCGCAAACTCAATCCCCCGACTTTTGAAGATGTTGTTGACCCTACCGCGACTGAAGACTGGCTCCGAACACTGGAAAGTATGTCCAGTATAGTAGGATTCCAGAAGATGAGAAGTTCTTATGTGCTGCCTTCCTGTTGAGAGGAAGTGCAGGCCACTGGTGGGATACTATTCTCACATTTGAAGATCCTATCACGATGACATGGGACTGATTCAAGGAACTTTTTAGAAGCAAAAATACTTCACCGCCCCGGTATGAGCCCAAAGGATGAACGAATTCATCAACCAACGCCAGGGCCCGATGACCGTGGTGGAGTATATCAGGAAGTTTGAGCAGTTGTCCCGATTCGCAGCTCACATGGTGAGCACAGATGCGCTGAAGGTGGAATGCTTTCTGGAGGGCCTGAAGCCCGAATTATACAGAGATGTAAACATGGCCGGATTCCAAGGAGCTACTTACTCAAGTAGCTGAATGCGCTCTGATGGCAGAACAAGCCGAACTTCGAATTATGCGAGCCCATGAAGCGAAGAGAAAATTTGTCCAAGGGCCGAAGTGGAGTGGTGGCAACCCAAAGAAGCCCTTTAATCCCAAGAATGCCCGGCCTAATTTCCAGAATCGACCTGGACCTCCACAGCAATTTAATCCTAATCAAGGAAGACCTCCAATGAGCATACCCCCATGTTCAAGGTGCACACGACGACATCTGGGCGTGTGCTACTCTCAGAATGCAACTTGCTATAAATGTGGCAAAACATGCCACTTTCCAAGGCGCGCACGGAAGTTACATCTGGGAGTCAAGCTCCCTTTCAAGCTAGGCCACCTACGGTACCTGTAGGGTTTACACGCTGATTTCTGAAGAGGCGGAGAAAAATCCGTCTGTGGTGGCGGTACTCTTCTAATCCATTCAACCCCGACATGCATATTAGTTGATTCAGGAGCCACGCATTCATTTGCATCTACTAACTACGTGGCGAGACTCGGGTTACACCTGACCTAGTTAACTATGAATATAATGTTACCATTCGTCATGGAACCTCTACGAAAACCAACCAGATCTTACGAGATAGCCCTGTAATAGTGAACGATAGAACCTTACCCGTTCACCTGATTATCATTCCATTGAATGATTATGAAGTAATCCTTGGAATGGCTATCGAAATACGGAGCAGTTATTGACTGCAACCGTAAGCAAGTGACCTTTAACCTAGGAGACACCGAACCATTCGCATTCACGGGAAGTAGCAAGCATAGTAAGATTCCCAAGATTTCAGCAATGAAGGCACATCGTTTGCTCATGAAAGAATGTGAAGCTTACCTGATATTCGCAGTATCATCCGAAGAACGTTTATCCCCGAAGTTAGAAGAAGTTCCAATAGTACGAGATTTTCCCGATGTGTTTTCTGAAGACTTACCCGGACTTCCGCCGGATCGAGAAATTCAATTCACGATTGACCTAGTGCCATGAGCTGCACCGATTTCTAAGGCACCATACCGACTCGCTCCAGCTGAATTGAAGGAATTGAGGGAGCAACTGGATGAACTATTACAAAAAGGGTTCATTCAGCCGAGCTTCTCACCCTGGGGAGCACCAGTTCTGTTCGTTAAGAAGAAAGATGGATCGATGCGGCTCTGCATCGATTATCGGGAGCTAAACAAGATTACGATTAAGAACAAATACCCCCTCCCCCGAATTGACGACTTATTTGACCAATTGCAAGGCGCAACTGTCTTTTCGAAGATAGACTTGAAGTCAGGATATCACCGGTTGAAGATTAGAGAAGAGGATGTCCCGAAGACAGCTTTTAGTACCCGCTACGGACACTACGAGTTCCTAGTCATGCATTTTGAGCTGACTAATGCGCCAGCAACATTCATGGACTTGATGAACCTGTGTTCAAGTCTTTCCTCGACAAGTGTGTCATCGTATTCATCAACGACATTCTTATCTATTCGAAGACCAAGGAGGAGCATGAACAACACCTGGGGGCTATATTAGAGATATTACGAGAAAAGCAGGTATATGCAAAATTCAAGAAATGCGAATTATGGCTGAATCAAGTTGCATTTCTTGGGCACGTCATCTCGGGAGATGGAATTTCTGTTGACCCCAGCAAGATCGAGGCTATTAACAACTGGCCTCAACCGACGAATGTCACAGAAATACAAAGTTTTCTCGGACTAGCTGGGTATTACCGGAAGTTCATCAAGGATTTCTGCAAAATTGTATCGACACTGACGACACTAACGAAGAAGAATACTCTATTGCAGTGGGACGATGCTTGCGAGCAAAGCTTTCAGGAACTTAAACGACGACTCACTACGGCCCCAGTGCTAGCGATTCCTACAGGCACTGGAGGGTTTTCTGTTTATAGTGATGCATCTAAGAATGGCCTAGGGTGTGTCCTAATGCAGAATGGAAATGTCGTAGCATATGCCTCGCGACAACTCAAAGATTATGATAAGAACTACCCGACCCACGACCTAGAGCTTGCCGCTGTAGTCTTTGCTCTCAAGATCTGGAGGCACTACCAATACGGTGAGCGATGCGAGATTTTTATTGATCACAAGAGTCTCAAATACTTCTTCACTCAGAAGGAGTTAAATATGAGACAACGACGATGGCTCGAGTTAGTCAAGGACTATGACTGCGTGGTTAGCTACCATTCAGGGAAAGCAAATGTAGTGGCTGATGCACTAAGCCGCAAAACTGTGAACACAGAATTACAGAGGCTCGAAGTAGAAGTGATACCAATGGGCAAAATCGAAGCGAGATTAGCGGCACTAACGCTTCGATCTACACTGATGGAACAGATCACGAAGGCCCAAGAGAATGACGAATTATATAAGAAAGTCAAAGAAGCACCAATGGAACAAAGATCAACAGACTTCACCATACGAGATGATGGGAGCTAATAGTATAGAAGGCGTGTATAAGTTCCTAACGACGCCGAACTACGAAAGACTGTCATGATGGAAGCTCATACCACCGTATATTCTATCCACCCAGGAGCAATGAAGATTTATAGAGATTTACAAACCAACTACTGGTGGCCAGGGATGAAAAGAGAAATTGCAACATTTGTAAGCCAATGCCTGACATGTCAGCAAATTAAGGCAGAGCATCAACGGCCGGCAGGAACCTTGCAATCCCTGTCAATACCTGAATAGAGGTGGGATCATATAACGATGGACTTCGTTGTTGGCTTGCCTAAGACCGTGAAAGGCCACGACGCTGTATGGATCATCGTTGACCTATTGACCAAGTCTGCCCACTTTCTGCCTATCAGCACAACATTTTCCATGGAACGATATGCAGAACTGTACATTCAAGAAATAGTACGACTGAACGGAGTTCCAATCTCGATTGTTTCTGATCGTGATTTGAGATTTCTATCCAAATTCTGCATGAGTTTACAGAAGGCCATGGGAACCAAGCTATCCTTCAGTACTGCTTACCATCCTCAAACGGACGGGCAGTCTGAACGAACAATCCAGACATTAGAAGACATGCTAAGAGCATGCGTGCTCGATTTTAAAGGAAATTGGAGCCGATACCTTCCGTTAATTGAATTCTCCTACAACAACAGTTTCCATGCAACAATCGGAATGGCCCCATATGAAGCTTTATACAGACGCAAATGCAGATCTCTAATTCACTCGAATGAAGTTGAAGAACGACCAATACTAGGCCCTGATCTAGTACAAGAAATGACAGAAGCCATTGCCCAGATACGAGAAAGAATGAAAACGGCCCAAAGTAGGCAGAAAAGCTATGCTGATCAAAAGCGTAGACCGCTGGAATTTGAACCAGATGACTATGTATTCCTAAAAGTGTCCCCGATGAAAGGTGTAAAGCGATTCGGAAAGAAAGGCAAGTTGAGCCCACGATATATAGGACCGTTTCACATTCTTAAGAAAGTTGGCGAAGTCGCGTATCAGCTTGAATTACCGACTTCGCTAGCTCAAATACATGACGTCTTTCACGTCTCGACACTGCGAAAATACGTCGCCGACTCAAGTCATGTATTGAACACTGAGAATTCATCAACACCTCAAGCCAGATTTAAGCTACGAGGAGAAGCCAGTGAAAATCTTTATGTACGACAAGAAACGATTACAGAATAAAGAAATTCCATTAGTCAAGGTGTTATGGCAAAATCAGTCCACAGAAGAAGCTACGTGGGAACGGGAAGATGACATGAGAAACCACTACCCTGAGCTATTTGTCCCTACCAGATTTCGGGGGCGAAATTCCTTTCAAGGGGGAGGATGTAATACCCGAGCCCCGTAAGTAAGCCGGCCAATAAATATGCATGCACTGCATATGTCTTATGTGACTGCATATGTGTAGTTATGTGATCTCATGCTAACCACGATATGATATATGTCTATGGAACTAAGATGACCGAATGGATAGAAAATTAAGTTAGGAAGTAGGTATAGTTGTTATAAGGTATATAATGTTAGTAGAGGAAAATAATTAAAACTTAAGTATGAGAAGTCTAAGTATTTGAATATTTAATACGGATATAAAAATAATTAATACTTATATGGGTAAGGACCGAATTTAAATAAAGGAATAATGGAATTAGAATCAAGTGATGCCATTTTAGTAACTAGTACTAATAAGATTAAAACTATATTGCTCTAATTACAAATGGGCCGAATTAACTATCTCTTTAGGCCCAAGTGTAGAGAAACATTAGTGAATTACTTAAACAAAAAGAGAAGCTCGTTACTTTATGTCCCATCCAACAAGTTTAGTGTTTATCAAAAGGACTCGTTAAGAGTACAAGGAGGTTAGGAGAAAACCCTCGTCATTTAACTATAGGGAAGAAGACTACGAAAGGAACTTGCCAATTAAGGAATCATAGCAGCTTAGTTTTGGACTGGTGGGTAAGGAAAATATGTCTTTTAACAGCTTTTGTAATTTCCATAGTACAAATCAGTGAGAGGGAACCTGGAAAATTTTTGTTCCGCACCGTACCCGGGGACGTGGCGTCTCCGGGAGACACCGAGTAACCCAACACATGGCTTATCACTCAAGGAGTGTCAATGACCGACGACAACACTATAGTAGTCTACGTGAACCTTAGACCGCAAGGGGCTTTGACGGAGTTGACTTCGAAGTCTCGACTGTCACTGGTTCCCCTCGACCCGATTTGCTGTTGCATGGGTCAGCGGGCCAGATGCGGTCTTGATGACAATTTGTGATTGCCGGGCTTAGACCGCCGAGTACGGATTCACAGTCTCGAAAGTAATCGAGATAAGTGTCCTACGAGGACGGCGATGGGAAATTACGAAATCCTTGGCCAAGGTATTCAACTAACTCATGTTAGACATGGAGGGTAGTTTGGTAATTTGCCTTGTCTCCATCTTATCATCCAATTGAGTTTAGTGAGTTTGACATAGATCATGGTTCTCACTCGATTGGGACACAGCTGAAGGGTTTATACGTAGCACTATTATCTATAGTGAGGTTCTGTAATAAAGACTGGGTCGAAATTTGCACTCGAATCGGGTTACGGTCCGACACTGCCGGATTGGCTAGGCGACTACCGGACTCTTGGATTCCTCCCTTGCCGATTGAATCGAACCTAGAGAGTCCGGCTTAAAAAGGATCATCAAAGTGTACTGATAAGGAGAGAGAGTGTTTGGGGCCCTAACGGGCCTTGGGCCGTTGGGCCACGCCATAATGGGCCTCGGGCCATTTATTGGATCAAAGTTGGACTTCTTACGAAACTAACTTTAAGACTTGGGCTTGGCCAATTGCTTAATAGGCTTGAGGATAAAGTTGGATTTCACCTTAAGCTAATTTCGAAATATGCATATTTGATATAAAAATGGAATAAAATATTTGGAATATTATTTATTGAATTTTCGAAATTATTCTAGGATTAAGTTTTGAATTTTTTTACCATATTTAAATATACTTCGTTTGACTTGGTATTTAAGTTGCTTTTCTAATAATAGCAAGTTTCTTTAAGTTTGCAATTGGAATTCAAACGAGAGTAAGATTTGGCAAAAATCTCTCCAACTTTAGGGACTTAGCAATCGAAATCTAAGCCTTTAAATAGGCTAAATTTCGTGCTCCATATGATGAGAAGAAGAGATTTTCGAAATCACCATAAGGTAAAAAACACACACACCGAACGCACGCACATTTCTCCCACGCGACGGCTCTGTTCTCCCTAGCCATCTTTAGAGAACTGATTTCATCGTACACTGCGAGGTCGGCTTGACGATCTAGTGCCATCCACCACAATCGACGAAGTCTTGAGGAAAAGCACGAGGAGCTGCCACTCGCTTCGACTGCTAATTCTCTACGGGTTCCACCCGTCCTATTACGTGTCTATGTGTTACTATTCTGACCGGAGCAACGAGGGCAATCTGGGAACCCGGAAAATTTTTGTTCCGCCCGTACCCGGGGACGTGGCGTCTTTGGGAGACACCGGGTACACACCTCAATTGTGCAATGAAGGTATGTGTTGGAACTATTTTATTGTATTCAGTAATATAGTTGTCTTAGTCTTACTATGCAAATTAGTAGTCTTGGGCTAAATTGTAATTAGTCATTGTGTAGGACTAGTTGTGTAAATATACCATGAGGTGGTATATATAAGTGAACTTCTTAGGAAATAAGGACTGTGTTGTAGCAAGGAGTAATCATCGAAACACGAAAACTGGAATTTTAGAGAGAAATTAGCGCCAAACCTTTACTTGTGCTCCAAGTCATTTCTCTCCAAAGCTTAATTGCCAAATCTCGATCTGTAGCATCAAATTCGTTAGATTTACAATCCGTTCTTCGTAAATTCGATCTAGGTTGGATATCTGAGGTCCTAACAATTGATATCAGAGCCGAGCATGTTCAGATTTGGACTGAATTTTTTAATTTTTTGGAACTATTTTTTTCCCAAATCTCGCGCACAGTTCTTCCATAGGTTTAGGACTGATTCTTCAAAAACGGATATAATCTGCTGTTTTTAGGCTTCGATCGGTTGGTTTATACATGTCTGAGTGGAATTTTGATTGATCGAAACATGATTTGTAGTGGATCCTGAAGATTTGAGCCATTGTGTTCCTCGAACTGTTCCTAAGAAAATTTTCGATCAGATTCTGAAAATTCGATTTGTTTGCCGTTTTTGTTGATCGATTGTGTGTTTCTTTTTTATCTGAACTTATTTTTGGTTGATCGAACTAACTTCTCTGTGAATTTTGAATGTTAATCGAAAATTGATCTTAGCAATGTTCTTCAAATTTTTCGAAAAACTGTACGGATTCTGCTCTGTTTGCGTTATTAAATCAGGTGTTCGATCTTGTTAAGTGTGTTGGTCCACTTGTTGCCAAACAACGATCAAAAGATTATTAGAAAGATTAAAAGCATATGAAACACCTTGAGTGTGTGTTCGTGTGTTAGTTTAACGAGAGCGGCTTCCAAAGCAAATTCTTTTGATAAACCCTAACAAGGGTAATTATGGGCTTTATATACCACATTCAATTGGTATATTAAAGCCCAAGTACCAAACTTCTAATAAATACAAATTGTCTACCCATACTACTACAACCCATTAATATCAAAATATAAACCCAAGACTTAAATACATAGAGGACACTATGATTTATTCCTAACAATCTCCCCCCTAGTGTCCTCTTCCTCTTATTGGTCTCTTCTGGGTCTTCCTTTTCTTGGGGCTCACTAGCACGTAAGGAGACTTTTTGAGTCCTAAGAAGTGCTCATACGATCGCAAACTTCTTCGAAGGGATATTCTCTCAGAGATGGTATCGATCAGCTTCATGTATTTTTCTTGGACTTCGTGCTCTTTGTATCTTAGCTGTCGAGAATGCTTGTAAGTTTGTTTCGAATGATCAGGAGGGTTCCATTGCTGAACTTGTTAATCTCTGGCGTTTTCATTAGTTTCTTCTCTCCCTTGTAGTCAATGTAGACCACTGACGGATCGTCATCTTCCTTTATTTTGTGGCCTTCACCAAAACCTGGGTCTGGGACTTCGAAGGATGGCTTCGTGAGATTTACGCTCTTCATGTTGCTTTTCATTGCCATTTGGAGGTCGTGGTTGCGTTGAACTTGACTTGGCGCATCATAAATCGCTTAAGAGAGACGTATCCAACCATGAGATCTGGGTTCTGAAGTGTTCCAGTGAGCCTGTTAGCTTCCCAGCATCTGATCAATGTCCTCACTTCTGATGTAGGAGAGATCGCCTTCAGTCAGTTCTTCGATCGTTCCATCTTCTTGCCGTACCTTGTAGATAGGGAGTTCGTAGAAGTCAAGGCGAGCTCGTCGTAGTCCCACGACTGCACTGACTCTGGCTCTTTCCTTCTTATCTCTTCGAAGAGTATCAACATCGGCTCCTTTTCCTTTGAGCATAAGTCCTCGACGGAGAGAGAGCAGGTACCGAACGGCAGTTGTTCTTGAGAGATGAGTTAGACGTCTGAGTTCAAGCTCGTTTAACTTCTTAATCCTATCTTTCTTCTTCCAGATTCTCCTTCGTATCTCTTCTCGATATGGTGCAACCACTTTGGCATTTTCCCATGGCAGATTCAATTTTTCTCTTATCTTCGACTTCGAGGGAGGGCACTCCTCGTCTACGATGGCATGTTTGAGAAGCTCAGAAAGTTCTGCAATATCAACTTCGTAGTATTCACCTTCCGCGCGTTCATCATCGTCGATGTGGGCTAGGCTTACGTTTTCCTTCATAAGGAAGTATCTGGCATTCTCCATTAAGCCCTTGGCAATGGCTGGATCCATCGGCTTTGTCATCCAATCATGGCTGAAGATGTATTTTCAACGGTGGTGTGAGGGTTGTAAAGCTCTTCGAGAGATACGATTGGTTCGTCTGTCTGAAGGGATGAAGTATGTGAGAATGGAGGATTGGAGGGGCTTCTTTGAATTGTGGGACTAGGAAGTGAAAGGCTTATGTCTGGTGAGGAGACTTGTTGGGTTGTTTTGGTAGTAGTTCGGGTAGATTATTTGGTTCGTGTGGGTGTAGGTGTTTTTGTTCGGGTGGGTGTTTTGGTGACTCTTGGTTTCAACTGTTGATGTTGAGGCCCTTTGTCTTGCGTTCTCTCCCCCTCGGGATGACCCTCATCGTCAGGGTCGTCACGTGGTTGTCTTCATGATCCGGCCTCGCCTCGACAGGTAAAGGAACCTCAAGCCGTCTAAGAACCTCCTGAGCCCATTCGCTAAGGTTCGGTACAGTGCGTAGTCCCCAGGACATCGATGAGTTCGTCTATTGGAACATTCCATGGGCCAGCATCAGGATCAGCGGACTTAGGGGCTGCACGTTCTTCTTCGATGACGGGGGTCTTGCCTTTGTCGATGGTTGATGAACCGAGTGCTTCGTGGACTCGGGTCATGATAGAGTCCTCAAGGCCCCTCGCAAACTCTTCAAGTCGGGCATTGAGCCTTGCCTCCGTCACGAACGGGGAAAGTAACGGGACAGTCACAAAGACGTTCTGTCATCACAACATCAGAAAAAGGTGTTACGGGGCCACTGAGGCTCACCGTCAACATCAATGCTGAGACGGACTCAGATCGATGGCCCAAATCAGTAGCTGGTGTGGTCTTGACTACTTTGGGTCTTTCGCTCTGTTCCGTACTAGCTTCTAGTCGGAGACATTGTGGAGCGTTCTGTCCAGATCACTAAGATCTAGAGGTGCAGTAAGACGGTGTTTGAGTCCTAGTAAATGGAAAGAATGTAGGTGGTGAGGACACTAGACTCGTTGTGGTCAAAGATTTGCAGTCTGAGGCTGAGGACTGCTTGATGCAACATCGACCTCCTCCGAGCGAGGTGGTGATGGTTGATGTGGAGCCTCGTGTGTATGTGAAACAACCATCTTTTGGCAGATGATTCAGTGGCTAGGTGGGATAGTTTGTGCGATTTGACCTATGTCGCGACTTCTACTCGACGGAAGGCAAAGTCGTCCCTACACCTTTTGGCTCGGTCCGGCTTATTTGTGGACTAGAGGACTGAGGTATGCGGTCGTGTTTTTATTTTGTACGCCGTTCCTGTTTGCTGCTTCCGTCATTCCCTTCCGATTTTCTCTTTTGTTTTCGTTGTGGGGATGCGGGTCATCCTAGACCTAAATTTGGCTTGAGGGGTTGGGTGATCCCTGGGTTAGGCTCAACTGGGTTGTGTTGAACCGTGGGGATGTCGTCGAGGTTGTTTGCTCGCAGGTAGGTCTGTAGCACGGGAACTATGTTGTCGAGAAGTTGAAGAAGATGTTCACCCAGAGGCATGGCCTCCTGTTCAAATTTGGACTTGGTCTTTGTTGATTGTATTTGCCGAGCTTTGGGACTTGGTAGCCTTCGGTTTGGGGACGTCGCTCAATCTCGGGGTTCAGATCCAAGAAATGTTGAACGAAGACGGGGAACCATCGGAGGTATGGAAGCACCTTCTTTGACACTCCGAGTCCTCGTCTTCTTAACTGGTCAAGGAGGTCACCAGATTAGTTGGGCAACATCGTAGTTTTTTTTTGAAGACGGGGCAGTGGAAAATCAACATAATGTGGCGGTTGCATCGATCCGAACCGATGTGATTCGGAGATAGGCATTCGTTCACTATGAGGAACAGGGTCCGCCATCGTTGGGGTATGTCTTTGGCTCAAAAGTCAGGTAGATGTATAGTCTTTTGTGGGTTCGGTTTGTATTCCATGAAAAGGAAGTCATCGACTAGATCTGTCTCAGTGGGATATGGGTCGTAGGTTATTGAGTATGGGATATATAGTTGGGCGAATGACTGTTGGTGTCAAAACGACAATTGTATTTTCTATTTTGGCTGAGAGACGAGTTGTTTTTGGGTTATCAGTCGGGTTTTGAAGAGTGGCCCAAATTGTTGAACGTAAACTTCGGGGACACACTCGGTGATATTTAGGGCAGTTTTTAAGGGATGGTTTTGTAGGACTTTGGGGATAATGGGATCTGGGCACGGTGTGTTATCAAAATCTAACTGCACGTTGTTGGGTAATCGTTGTGCCCAGTCCTTCGAATGGAAATTCTCGTCGATTTCTCACACAATGTTGAACAATTTGTAAAATAAGATCAAGTTATTAGTAGGCAGTTGCTGGTTAAAACAATTGTTGCCACACTTAGAAAGAAATTTCTAAGTGTCGGCAAAGTAACAATTCATTTTTGTAATGATTAACTGCCTCACTATTGTGCATTATATGTGTTACGTGACTTAGAAAATTTTAGCAAATTAATTGTGTGACTATCGGGCGATGAAGTGGAATTTGCAATGATGTAAGAATCGTGTGAACTTGCAAAGTCGGACGAATCGAAAATTCAAATTTGAAAGTAAGAATCGGGAGATAAGGATCAGAAGGATGTGAAATGCTCTAAGGATGTGAAATCGCGCGATGTGTTTAATCGTGTGACGTCAATCGTAAAAATATCAAAGAAGGCATAATCGGGCGATTGTAATACGACTTTCAGTAAAATTGACGAAATCGGTGATTAACCAGAAGTCAGACTCGGGTGATTGAGAATTAAACATTCAGTTAAAGTCGATGGAACCGGGCTATTGAAACGGAGTTTAGAATCGGGCAATTGAAACAGAGTTTAGAATCAGGTGATTGAAAGTGAGCTCTCCGTTAAATCGAGGAGATCGGTCGATTGAATCAGAATGTAGAATCGGGCGATTCAAAGTTAGTTTTTCAGTCAAATTCGCTGACTGAAGGGAAATCAGGCGAATGAAGTTCAAAATTCAAATTCAATCTAGATCAAATCGGGCGAATGAGATTAGGGTTTCCGAAAACAAATCAGTAGAAGTCTACAAAAGGGAATTTTTCGACGATAGGATAAAAACCATTAACCCTAAGCTGTGAAGGGATTTTGACGATTTAAAGCAAAGCAGAAAAAAATCTGCGAACGAAATGAACCAATGAGCCCTAAACAGCGAATCCTGCAGAAAACGAGTGGAAAACCAGTTAATATTAGTAGATTCGGTGATTTTCCTTATCGAAAATGAGTGGGAATTTGTAGAAAACACAAATAGAGGTGATGTGAGCGCAGGATTGAAGAAGGTCGTTTGAAATTCTACAGAAATTTTAAACTATAAATCGCGTGAAGTTGAGAAAAGTGATGAGGAATCGGGCGATTTATATTTATATGAGGGAGATGTACTATGGCAAATCTATTGAGTAAGGAATCGGGCGAATTGCAAAATCACCGAGAAATATATTGACTGTTGGAAGGATTCGAGGAATCAGGCAATTTGTAGAATTGGGCGATTTGGAGAATCGAGCGTTTTGAAGAATTGGGCAATTTGAAGAATCACCGAGAGGTATTGTAAAACAAGTCATTCTGTCGGCCGATTCTGGAATCGGGCGTTGGATTCGCGGAGATGAAGTTGAAAAATTTGGGCGATAGTTTTTAGTTTAAAAATGTAGCAATTTCTATCATTAAAATTTGGACCCAAAAACCGATTAAAGAGAATTGAAATGAATCACCCAAAACTGTCATATGCAAATTGTTCCACTAATCTATGATACACATAATTTAAAAGTTAGACCCCTAAATAATATCAAATCAACGAGTTTTTCTAAATTGATTTGAGTGAGGCGAAGTCTGAGAATCGACAAAGAAAGCACCGCTTTCGTTCGCTGCGCTGAACCCTCAAGTCAAAAATTCATCTGCATGATTAATTATGTTTTGGGGACTTTAACGATTTCGTTGTTCGATTCGTGCCTATAAATAGACACGATAGGAACAACACGGTAATACTGTTAACCATTCATACAGACGAATCGAGTTCACGGAGATGAACTGAATGAACAACAAGACCAAGAAATAGAACAAGGAACATGCAGAGTTAGTGCGTCGTTTTAGTCGCAATTGAATATGTTAGTACTCGAGATTTCGCTTCTCATGAGCTTGTTCGTCGTTTTAATGGTTGTTCTGTGTTGGGCTCTTACAACGCGCACTGGTTTTGAGACTGTGTTACGTGTAAATTTTTGTGACGTAATTTTCATGTTTGCGTCGTTTAAGTGTTTTGGTATGTGGAAGATGTTTTGCGTATTTGAGTTGTAAGAGTGTATTTTGCATTTGGAAGGATGTACGAATTGTTTGAAGAATTTCTTGCTGGTCACGTCGTTAACGGCCAAAAATATAATTTATATCCTTATTCACTAAACAGTAGTATAGCGAAAGTAGGGATCGTCTCCACAGGGAAAATGGTTGATTTATTTCTAACTTCAAACTCGATCAATAATAATAATAATAATAATAATAATAATATTTATACTAATAATTATAATAATAATGATAATAATAATATTAAGGGTAATAATGATGTTAATAATAATAATAGTAGTAATAATAATATTATTAAGGAGGGTTTTGATGATATGGTTTTTTAGCGCAACGGTAAACGAGTAAAAATATTTAAACTAGCAATGATAAAATAATATTCGCTAAACATATTAACTAAACTTCATATAAATTTATAGTTATATTGAAGATGAAAAGCTAAAAAGAAGATACCGTGTGGATTTAAGGTTCGAATGCATCCTATCTCATTCCACACAGAACCTCACCTTAAGCTAAGAAATGTTTTAGTCCTCAATTTGCCGTGAAGAGGAATGAAGCAGTGCCGTGATTACATAATCATTACTAAGAAAAAGAAAGCTTAAATATTGAAAGTGGCCAAAGAAATAAAAAGAAGAAAACTCTCGGCAACCATAGAAAGGAAAACATTAATTCTTAAAGTGAAAAGTATGAATCGATCTCTTCAAGTCTGCTCTATCACTCCTTGCATAATCAATAGCTTAATGACTCTCTGCCACACTCATAATATAAAATAAAACAAAAGACATAAAGATGGAAGTAGCAGCACTAATCTCTCACAGACCTCTCCCCGAATTCTATCGGCTCTCACATCATCATCTATCGCTCACTATCACTTGTATTAATCTCAAAGCTCTGCTACGCTGTTAATATAAAATAGAAAAAAAATATATAAAGATGAAAAGAACTGATCCCCTAGCCTCTTCGTGGTGCTCCCCTTTTATAGATGATGGAAGTGAAGTCATTTTCCCAAAATAGTAGCGGAGACAAAGAGCCGACTCAGCAGTTTCTTGAAAATATTTAGCAGCCATGGGTAGATCACGTCGATTCCTTTTTTTCTGCCTTGAGCCTTGTGCGTTGTCTTGAGCAATTTTCTTGATGGCCTTTGTCTCGTAATGAAGATGATAGTATAGTATAGATCTATTATTGGTTAAAGTGGTCCCATCAATTAATGGAGCTTTATAACTCTTCAAACGTTGGTATTTTTGGTGGACTTATCATTTATCTTCATCATGGCTTTGTAACGGGTCTAAAGGTTTGGCTAATTGGGCTGAAGGACCCATCTTCCGACTCTATTTTTTGCCAATTTTTGCTTCGATACCTGTAACGAATGTAAATAAACGTAGCCGTAGAATATTCGTGTATAAATTGTACAAATATCGACCAAAAGCACACTTTTACGGGGTATAAAATATAGTAAATTGTTATATATCAAATTCCCCCACACTAAAACAATGCTTGTCCTCAAGCACTTACTAAAGATTAAAGATTAAAGATGTGAATATTCAGATCAAGAGTTTACCGACATGCATTACTTCGCCCTAGAGATAGCAATTATTAACAACAATCAGCACAGGACAATCATATCAATTCTCGACGATCTCAGTAAAGCCTGAACGCCACAACAATCAACAACTCTCGCATGGATTCTCTCAGTGCGCTCAAAGTGTTTATGGGATATATGTGTATACGCTCAAATCAACACTATGAAACGGTTTTACCATAAGCTTGCTAACATATCTATTCACATAACGACTATAGTGTACAAATCAGAAGGTCTTTCTTTGGGTTGTAATGGGGCTAGGGATTAGGTAGGATATTTTGGGAAAGTAGGTAAAATTATTGGATCAGATGATTATTAATCGCTAAATCCCACAACTATCCCATGATGCACGACTACTTCTGGAATTACTCTGATCATACTAACTTGCTAAGACAACTCAAAACTTCCCAATATTGACAAAACTAACTAGCACTTCATATATATTTTTTATGAATTTTTTTTTTCGAATACATATTTTTTTCTTGTTTTTTTTTCTCGTATTTGCTTTTTTTTTCGGAATATATATTTTTTTTCGGATGCTTCTTTTTTTTTTCTTTTTCGCTACAACTAAAAGACTCCTAATATCACATATCTGGACTCATTAGTTTATTATCAATCTCGAAATCGTGGAATCTAAGCAATTAATAACTCATCCAATCCGACAATGGGTTGAAAAAGAAAGCCAAAAGGATATATATGTGTAAATATAGTGGCTTAAATTCAACAAGAAAAATAAGGCTTAAGGCTCAAATTGGCTCATTAAGTGGAAAATATTGAAGGTAGGGTCAGTTTGAGGCCAAGGCTTAATCCTAATTGCCTTAATCACTTTCGTACACAGAAAGCCGCCAATGATATCAACATGTATAATAGAGCAAGTTCTAGAATATTCGAAACATATGTGATGTTCTCACAAAAAAAAATTGAGTATATAGATAATACTCTTTTTTTTAAGGCTCAAATCTCACATATTTAAGTAGGCTTTGTGTCGACTCTTGCGCATTCGGACTTTAAATCAACCGAAGAAAAAGAATAATCATCCTAATACCAAATAATTATTCCTAATTGTTTCTCTCATGTTCTAATTAATGCACATCGGCTTACTCGAGACAAGAAATGTATTCATCAACTAGCATAATAAATCTCCCCCACACCTAAACTCTGCATTGTCCTCAATGTAGATTCTAATGAAAATAGTAGCTAAAAATTAACGATTCCCACCTATTTTCATTTTAATATTTCAGAGTAGATGTGAAGGAAGCGATAAAAGTGATAATGAAAATAAAACTTCCCTGACAGTGATGGAGTCATAGAGAAATTCTGAGCGAGAGGATATTTGTTTCCGAGCCTAGTGAGATTTTGTAGCACACGTAGCCGCTAGCAAACCTGCTTAATCATCATGAAAACATAGATAAAACGAAAATATTGCAATAACAAAATAAAATAGGATAATATTGAGTTGCCTCCCAATGAGCGCTTTTCTTTAACGTCTTTGGCTAGACGTAGTCTCCGCTCTTTGACGTCATGCATAAATCGGTTGGCGCAGCATTATCTCTTCTACGCAAGCCATTAAATCATTCTCAAAATACGGTTTAAGCCTATGACCATTTACCTTGAAACACTTGTTAGTAGATATGCACTCAATTTCAATAACGCCGTTTGGAAAAATATTTTTAACAATATATGGTCCCATCCAACAGATTTGAGCTTACCTGGCATGAATTTCAGCCTTGAATTGTAAAGGAGAACTTTTTGACCTACCATGAATTCTTTTTTATGTAGGAGTTTGTCGTGAAATTGCTTCGTGCGTTCCTTGTACATTCTCGCATTCTCATAGGCTTCTAGGCGAATTTCTTCAAGTTCCTGTAGCTGAAATTTTCGCTCCTCACCGGCTTTTGTGGCCTCCATGTTGCACTGTTTAACTGCCCAAAAAGCACGATGTTCAATTTCAACTGGTAAATGACACATCTTACCGAAAACCAGGCGATACGGTGACATTCCGATTGGAGTTTTAAAAGCAGTACGGTACGCCCAAAGTGCATCGTCTAATCGCAAGCTCCAATCCTTACGATTCGGGTTCACGGTTTTCTCCAAAATATTCTTGACCTCCCTATTGGAAACTTCGGCTTGACCGTTTGATTGTGGGTGCTAAGTAGTGGCCAATCGATGATGGACTCCATATTTCCGCATGAGTGCTTCCACTGTGCGATTGCAAAAATGCGTGCCTTGGTCGCTTATAATTGCACGGGGAACTCCGAACCTACTAAAGATGTTTGATTTAAGAAATCCTACAACCACTTTAGAATCATTAGTTCGGGTAGCCTTTGCTTCTACCCACTTCGTATAATCAACGGCAAGCAAGATATAAAGGAAGCCAAACAAGCTTGGAAAAGGTCCCATGAAATCCATTCCCCATACATCAAAAATTTCACAAACTAAAATGGGATTTTGTGGCATTTCATCTCTAAAAGAAATCATACCTGTTCTTTGACAATTGGGACAGCTTTTGCAAAACAAATAAGCATCCTTAAAAATAGTTTCCCAATAAAAACCGGAATCTAAAATTTTTCTAGCGGTTCGCTTAGGTCCAAAGTGTCCTCCACATGCATATGTATGACAATGAGTAAGTATATCATTAATTTCATCATTTGCAATGCACCTACGTATTATTTGATCTGAACCTATTTTCCACAGGTATGGCTCATCCCACATATAATATTTAGAGTCGCTTTTAATTTTATTTTTCCTTGACGAGCTCAATTGTGAAGGTAAAACACCACTTACCAAGTAATTAACTATATCGGCAAACCAAGGTTCTTGATATTCCTTACCTTGAAGGCGAAATAATTGCTCATCTGGGAACGTTTCTGAAATCGGTAGCGGCTCTTCGTCACGAATCAAACGGCTCAAATGGTCTGCTACAGAGTTGTCTGTGCCTTTTCGATCTTTGATTTCCCAATCAAATTCTTGAAGCAAAAGGATCCAACGAATCAGGCGTGGTTTAGACTCCTTTTTCGACAACAGATATTTAAGAGCTGCATGGTCAGAAAAAACAAACTTTAGATCCCAATAAATAAGACCTAAATTTATCAAAAGCAAAAACAATAGATAAGAGCTCTTTTTCAGTTGTAGTGTAGTTGCATTGTGCCGAGTCAAGCGTCTTTGAAGCATAGTAGATGACGTGACTCTTCTTTCCATCTTTTTGTCCAAGCACAGCTCCTACGGCGTATTTGCTTGCGTCGCACATGAGCTCGAACGGTAACTCCCAATTTGGGGGTTGGATTATCGGTGCAGTGGTTAGTAATAGTTTTAACTTATTAAACGCCTCTTTGCAATCGTCCCCGAAATTGAACGGTACGTCATTTTGAAGTAGTCTTGATATTGGTTGAGCGATTTTTGAGAAATCCTTAATAAATCTCCTGTAAAAACCTGCATGACCAAGAAAGTTTTGAATTTCTCGAACATTAGTGGGGTATGGTAAATTAGAGATCAAATCGACCTTAGCCTTATCTACTTCAATCATACTAACAGATTCAGGTTCATCAGGATATTTCATAGCATCAAACACATTCATAGTGAGTTTTTCACCATCAAACTCAAAAGTAAGAGTTCCTGAATCAACGTCTATCTTTGTTTTAGCCGTTTTCATGAATGATCGACCTAATAAAATAATAGCAGAATCAATTGCATGTTCATTACCCATGTCTACTATATAAAAATCAGCAGGAAAAATAAATTCACCACATTTTACCAACACATCTTCAACCAATCCTTCGGGATAAATAATGGACCTATTTGCTAATTCAATACAGATATCAGTGGACTTAAGAGGTCCCATACTCATCTCATTAAACAATGATAACGGCATAACATTGATTGACGCTCCTAAGTCTAACATGGCATTATTTATTTTTCGTGTCCCTATAGTAACTGAGATAGCAAACATACCTGGGTCCTTACACTTTTGAGGAAGTTTTCGTTGAAGCGCAGCGGAAACATTATCACTTACTAGGATTATTCCTTCGGCTTTGTGTTTCCTTTTGTTCGAGCACATTTCCTTTAAAAATTTGGCGTAGCGTGGGATTTGCTTGATAGCATCCAAAAGTGGAATGTTGATCTCGACTTTGCTGAAGGTCTCCATTATGCTCTTTTCTTCTTCTTCTTGTTTTACCCTAGCAAACCTTCCAGGAAAAGGTGGAAGAATAACAATATTAGGTTTATTGATATTAGTGTTATTACTTACCTTCAATCCTTTATTTTTTTGCTTATCACTAGGAGTTTTTGAAGGGCCCTCGTCATGAGTTGTTGGTCCTACCTCTTTTCCGTTTCGTAGAGTCATTATACTTACATTTTCTCTTGGGTTGATCTCGACTTGTGCCGGCAGTTTTCCCTTCTCATTCTGTACTTGACTCAATTGTGTGGCCAACTGTGATACTTGCCTTTCTAAATTTTGCATGCTCGAGCGTGTTTCGTTAATGCTCGATCGAGTTTCCTGTTGAAAAATGGCAGTACTGGTTGCTAAATTCTTAACAATATTCTCCAAAGACATACCTGATTTTGATGGTGCGACTTGTTGAGGAGGATTTGGTGGTCTTGGTGCTTGCTGCGTAAAACCTGGCGGTCGGTTTCCGTAACTCAGATTGGGGTGGTCACGCCATCCGGGATTGTATTGACTCGAGTATGGATCATAGCGTCTTTGAGATGGTCCTGTGTATCCTCTAATTGCATTGGCTTGCTTGCTAGGATCAAATTGAAGTGAAGGACAATTTGCTGTTGCATGTCCAGCAAATGTACATATACCACAAGCCTTTACCTGACTCGTTTTTTCAATCACAAGTTTTCCCACAAGAGACGTTAGCGAATCTAATTTTTGCTCAAACGAAGTAGCACTTACCTAGCATCCTTTGTTGGCCTACATCTTGACGTGTTCCAAATTGTTGCGCGTTTGTAGCCATGCTTGAGATAAGTCGACGAGCTTCGTCAGCCGTTTTATCGACCAGCGCTCCTCCACTTGCTGCGTCAATCATGTTTCTCTACATGGGTAACAATCCTTCGTAGAAATATTGGATAAGCGCTAACTCGGAAATTTGATGATATGGACAGCTTGCGCACAACCGCTTGAATCTCTCCCAGTATTCGTGCAGAGTTTCTCCGATCATTTGTCGAATCTCATATATCTCCTTCCGAATGTTAGCGGCACGAGATGCAGGGAAAAATTTTGCAAGGAATTGTTTTTTAAGTTCGGCCCACGGAGTAATCGAACCTGATGGTAAGTAGTATAACCAGTCTTTTGCGTGATCCGCCAACGAGAATGGAAATGCGCGAGACTTATCTGATCTTCCGTGACCCCATTTGGCTTCATGGTTGAGCAAACCATGTGAAACTCCTTTAAGTGCTTGTGCGGATCCTCACCTGCGTTACCACGAAAAGTAGGAAGTAAATGGATTAAACCTGATTTCAACTCAAAAGGTGTTTGAAGAATAGGGAATTCAATGCAGAGCGGCCGTTGATTAACATCTGGCGTAGCCATATCCCTCAATGTAAGGCGGATTGGCAGCTGCTGTTCGGTTTCCTCCATATCGCTTGCGGTAGATTCTTGTTCGGACTTCGTGCTGGATATTGATATAGTGGAATCCTTTTCCCTTTTTGCCTTTCGATTCGCCCTCGCGGTCCTCTCGATTTCTGGATCAAATATTAGTATACCTGTTCGAGAAGATCGGGGCATAAACTAGAACACAAAAAAAAAATCGAATTAAAAATAGAAGTAAATCAATAGACACCACCGTCCCCGGCAACGGCGCCAAAATTTGGTCGCGTCGTAAACGGCCAAAAATAGAATTTATAACCTTACTAATGTGTATAGCGAAAGTAAGGATCGTCTCCACAGGGAAGATGGTTGATTTACCTCTATATCAAAATTCGACTGAACTATAATAATAATAATAATAATAATAATAATAATAATAATAACAATAATGATAATAATAATAATAATAATAATAATAAAGGGGGGTTTTTAGTTTTTCAAACGGAAATCAAAACTAAAGCAATCATAAACGAAAATATATTTTTGAAAATAGATTAATATAGAAACGAAATTAAACTAAGAACAAACGAGGAAATTATAGAAACTAACGACTATAAAATAATAGTTGAAATAATTGTTCTCCACCTTGATTAATATATCGATCATAGATTCCTAAATAACGTGTACACATAAGCATAATCGGTTATAGTTGTCGACGAACGCCTAACAACCAATCTCTTCTTAATTTTTCGATAATTAAGAGACACTCTCTAATTAATTCCCTAATCGAAAAATAACCTCCGGGACGCCCTGCAAGGTTTAAGATTCCGACAGCATTAAAAATGAAAGAGACCCGATTATTGACTAACTCGCTCGGACGACGCTCTCGCAAGAAACGACGTTGGTCCGTTAAAATCAAATCGCTTAAACTACAATATAACTTACACTTACCTAAGGTAGAGAAGTTGAATATTGTTCGCTACTTATTAAAACAGACGAACAATTACGGATTTGTTGTTCTAACTAGCGATGGACTCACCTAGAGTAATTAAACATTTGCAACTATTTATCAAACTAAGTTCATCAACTAAAATAATTCAAGTTCAAACGAATACCCACGCGTTCACGAATACGCGCACAATAATCTCACAATATTATAAATCAAGGTTTCGAATAATTCTCAACTATAATAAACATAACATACCAAAAACATATAGCAACATAATAATATATAGATAGGAATCGACTTAGCTTACAACAGTACGAACGTAAACGAACTGCAGCAGCGTTGCTCCGTGCATGTTCCTCGCCTCAGCTTCAGCCTTACGCTTCGTTGGGTATTTTCGTCGAACAGCTGGCGAGCGACTAGCTTCAACCTTTCCTTGCCTCCATTTTAGTCCGTGAATTACTCCGCCGTGATATAATTTCAGCCCAAACACAACAAGTAACTCAACCCAAAGGAAAATATTCTCTGCTTGCTTAAGATTCGTACAACTCACCGTAGCTGCCCCGTGTTGCCTCGTCTATCCGCTTCGCTGCCCCCGACCTCTCTTGTGCAGAAAGAAATCTGCTTTTACTTTCTTCGTCCCAGCTCGGAGGCAGCAACCTGCTTTGTAAAAGCCTTTGCTTGCGGAACGAACTGCGCTCGTAAGCTTCGCCTTTTGTGGGTATTACAACGTGATGGTGAAAAAAAATGAGGTGTTCGACTTCCCTCTCTGTTTCCTCCTTTTATAGATGGTGGTTGTGAAGTGTTTTCCTTTTCTAACGCAGAGACGTATCGACGGCTTAAGCACGCGTATGAGGTTTAATCTTCAGCAGTCAAAAGATAAGCTTGTCGGTTTGTATTTCTTTTCTTCCTCGAGCCTTGAGCGTTTTGATGTGAGAATGCAAACTGCGTTGATTGAATGATCGTTGCTCTTGCTTTCAACTCTTGCCTTTTCTCGTGGTTGCTTCTTATCCCTTCTTCTCTTGTTCCATATGCTCCAATTATTACTTTGACTTGTAGAGAAATTAGTAATGGCGTCTTTTAAGTAATAGCCACTTGATGAGCAAGTTGGTGTGATATGGTTGGTTGTTGTCTGATACGAACGAGATGTCATATACATTTTTTTCTTCAACCTCATCTTGATTGGTCAAACAAATATCAGTTGTAGTAGATGATCTATGCTCTCTTCATTTATCCGCATCTTCATTTTTTAAGTCATTATCGCTCTGTAAATGTAAGACATGTAATATAACCGTAAGCGTAGAATATCCATGTATAATTGTATAAAATATCGACCAACAACTCACTTTTACGGGGTATAAAATAACATAAATTCATAACTTATCAACCATTATCAAATTCCCCCACACTTAAGCAATGTTTGTCCTCAAGCAAAGAAAGTTTATAACCAAATAAGTTTAAATCATGTAACTTATCACTTTAAGAATGACAATATGCATAGATTTCATGTAGGCAACGTCGGAAAACACAAACGAGATCAATGACTATCTACACGACTACCTTAGTAATACCAATCAAGATTTGTACCTCACAGGAATTCACTCAGATCACTCGGTGTATAGGTAAAAATGTCGGTAAATTCTCTCAACTGATGCATTAATCTAATCTCTACCATAAGCTTGCAAACGATTCGTAAATCTACCACTTTAAATGATAAAGCATGAATCAGAAGGTTTTTTTTTTGGGTATAACAGGGCTAAAGTATGTGAAGTAGGCAAATAGTAAGCAGCAAAAAGGATATGAGCAGTAGTCGTGTTGGGATCATGCCATCGTCTCGGCGCAATGAATGTTCTACTTTTTTTTCTTCTTCTTTTGACTTCGTCGTTATTTCACCAAGCCCTTCTTCTTTCATTCTTAGGATCACATATACTTTTTTCGAGAAATTGAAAGATTATCGAAGGAATGGTTCTTAGGATTTCGACGGTGCTAAGCTCCTCTTCTCTCGGCCTCTCTGCGAGTGAGAGATTATCAATGGAGAAGTTCTTAACTTCTTTTCACGCTCAAATTTGGTATACGTCCGGTTGTGCATTTCAATTCCAGCATTCAACCTCCACTTCTACTACTGCTCCGGTTGGATTTATTTCTGAAGACTTATTTGGGTCGGATATTTTTTTGTTTTTCTTTTTTTTTTTTCGGGTTTTCAGAAAGAAAAAGTTCAGGCTCAAAGTGGCTAACTACGGTGATCAATCGTGGTCGGGAACTTTGGCTATGACTTATTTCCTAATACCTTCCATATTTCACGCAATCTCACTTTAAGCAATTTCAAAACGTAATACGCAAGCAAGTTCTAGAGAGAAATAAATTAAGCATGATTCACACAACCAAAGAAATGAGCAAAAAGTTGTAGGCTAAAAAATCTCACAAAAATTGGGTTATGCGTACGAATCTTTCCGGTATCGCCAAGTTCATCATGCAAGAAAGACATCGACCACGCATGTGTATCCTAATTACTCACATTAATCTAACATAAAATCAATCATTCAATGATAGGAAACATAATTTTGAAAAATTTTACCCCCTTATTTTTCATGTAATTCAACAAATCATGCATATATAGTAACGTCCGCATGAGTTTTGCATAAGTTTCCTCCCCCCCACACTTAAATGTTACGTTGTCCTCAACGTAATAATCATTGTAACTCATGGAAGAAGAAATAATAATAGTTTAGCGAACTTCCCTGGATAGTCCGATGTGCATGCTTCGTAAAAGTCTTTTACCCACACTCGGGACTTGCTTGCCGCTAACAGCTAGAAATGCAAGTTTTCGATTAACGGACCTTGCCCAAACCAGCTTAGAACCTGTAGACAATCATAACTAAATGGCACGTCATAGCGATTTCACGATACCGAAATATAAGAAACAAAACTGTTTTTTTATTTTCATTTTTTATAGTAGATATGCATCAACAGTAATTGGGTTGCCTCCCAAGAGCGCTTTTCTTTAACGTCTTTTAGCTAGACATAGTCCGGAAAAATTTCAAGGCGGTTGAAAATCATAGTGCGCCCTCAACGTAACATGGAATGGTAGTTGTTGTTCGTTTTTCTCCATGTCTCTTTACCGACAAGTCATGTTCCGCCTTTCAACTTTCCGCTTTCGTCTTCTCTTCTCCTAGATCAAACATAGCATACCTGTCGAGAAGATCGATACTAGACAAAGAAATCGAATTAGAAGTACGAGCAAATCAATTTACACCACCTTCCCCGGCAACGGCGCCAAAATTTGGTCGCGTCGTAAACGGCCAAAAATATAATTTATCCTTATTCACTAAATAGTAGTATAGCGAAAGTAGGGATCGTCTCCACAGGGAAAATGTTTGATTTATTTCTAACTTCAAACTCGATCAATAATAATAATAATAATAATAATAATATTTATACTAATAATAATAATAATGATAATAATATTAAGGGTAATAATGATGTTAATAATAATAATAATAATAATATTATTAAGGAGGGTTTTGATGATATGGTTTTTTAGCGCAACGGTAAACGAGTAAAAATATTTAAACTAGCAATGATAAAATAATATTCGCTAAACATATTAAGTAAACTTCATATAAATTTATAGTTATATTGAAGATGAAAAGCTAAAAAGAAGATACCGTGTGGATTTAAGGTTCGAATGCATCCTATCTCATTCCACACAGAACCTCACCTTAAGCTAAGAAATGTTTTAGTCCTCAATTTGCCGTGAAGAGGAATGAAGCAGTGCCGTGATTACATAATCATTACTAAGAAAAAGAAAGCTTAAATATTGAAAGTGGCCAAAGAAATAAAAAGAAGAAAACTCTCGGCAACCATAGAAAGGAAAACATTAATTCTTAAAGTGAAAAGTATGAATCGATCTCTTCAACTCTGCTCTATCACTCCTCGCATAATCAATAGCTTAATGACTCTCTGCCACACTCATAATATAAAATAAAACAAAAGACATAAAGATGGAAGTAGCAGCACTAATCTCTCACAGACCTCTCCCCGAATTCTATCGGCTCTCACATCATCATCTATCGCTCACTATCACTTGTATTAATCTCAAAGCTCTGCTACGCTGTTAATATAAAATAGAAAAAAAATATATAAAGATGAAAAGAACTGATCCCCTGGCCTCTTCGTGGTTCTCCCCTTTTATAGATGATGGAAGTGAAGTCATTTTCCCAAAATAGTAGTGAAGACAAAGAGCCGACTCAGCAGTTTCTTGAAAATATTTAGCAGCCATGGGTAGATCACGTCGATTCCTTTTTTTCTGCCTTGAGCCTTGTGCGTTATCTTGAGCAATTTTCTTGATGGCCTTTGTCTCGTAATGAAGATGAGAGTATAGATCTATTATTGGTTAAAGTGGTCCCATCAATTAATGGAGCTTTATAACTCTTCAAACGTTGGTAGTTTTGATGGGCTTATCATTTATCTTCATCATGGCTTTGTAACGGGTCTAAAGGTTTGGCTAATTGGGCTGAAGGACCCATCTTCCGACTCTATTTTGCCAATTTTTGCTTCGATACCTGTAACAAATGTAAATAAACGTAGCCGTAGAATATTCGTGTATAAATTGTACAAATATCGACCAAAAGCACACTTTTACGGGGTATAAAATATAGTAAATTGTTATATATCACTTGCGAAAACAACTACTCTCCGTCAATTTGTGTATATCGTTCAAAAACTCCCCTAGTAACACTTGCAAAACCTCCCCCTCAACTAAAACAATTCAGGCTCCATCATAATTTAGGCAAAGAAACTTCCCCTAGTTTTTTTTGTTTTTTTAAGTAAGACACCAAATATGTACACTTTACAAAAGTCGTCGTGGAGTTAGATTGCCTAAGGTTCACGGTTCAGCATGCCCAACTCAGATACAAGGAAATGGAATTGTGTTTCATCCAAGCCCTTGGTAAATAAGTCAGCCAACTGAACCTCAGTATTTACGAAGTACATGGCAATTGTGCGCTTCTTCACATGGTCTTTTATAAAGTGATAACTAAGATCTATCTGTTTTGTGTGAGAATGGTGAACAAGGTTACAAGTGATAGCTATGGCACTCGTCTATATATGGGAATATTATTGAAATTAAACTCGTAATCCTGTAGTTGTGTTCGCAACCACGGGGTTTGAGAGCAGCAGCTGGCCGCAGCAACGTACTCTGCCTCTACCGTGGAAGTGGAACACAGTTTTGCTTCTTAGATGACCAACTTACTAGTTTTGTCACCTGAGAATTGTAGGCCTCCATAAGAACTTTTCCTGTCCATCTTACATCCTTCAAAATCTGCGTCGGTATAACCAAGTAATTTGAAATTGAGTTCTTCGGATGCCATAGTCTGAGTGTCGGGATTCCTTTGAGATACTTCATTATTCTTTTCACAGCTAACATGTGTGACTCCTTTGGATTGGCTTGGAAGCGAGCACATAGGCATGTGGATAACACGATGTTAGGTCCGCTAGCTGTCAAATACATGAGCAATCCGATGATTCCTCGATATGTGGTTGGATTGACCGGCTTTCCATTTGGGTCTGAGTCAAGTTTGCAAGAAGGAGACATTGGGGTGTTCTTCGCAGTAGAATTATCCAAGTTGTACTTCTTAAGTATGTCGTTGATGTACTTTGATTGACTAATGAAGATGGTTTCTGGAAGTTGTTTAACTTGAAGTCCAAGAAAGAAGTTGAGTTCTCCCATCATGCTCATTTCGAACTTCATCTTCATTAGGTCACCAAATTCATTGCACAACTTGGGATTTGGAGACCCAAAGATTATTTCACCAGCATATATCTGAACAAGGAGAATTCCTGATTTATGTCTTTTGATGAAGAGGTTTGTGTCGATCTCCCCTTTTGTGAACTCTGACTTAATCAAAAAGTCTGAGAGTGCCTCGTACCAAGCGCGCGGGGCTTGATTAAGTCCATAAAGAGCCTTCTCTAGAAAGTACACATAGTCCGTGTGAGTTTTCCTCACAAAGCCTGCAGGTTGCCACGTATACTTCTTCTTTCAAGACACGTTCAGGAAGGCTGTCTTGACGTCCATTTGGTAAACAGTGAAGTTTTTGTGAGCAGCATAAGTGAGAAAGAGTCGAATGGCCTCGATTCAAGCAACGGGGGCAAAGGTTTCATCGTAGTTGATTTGGATACCCATATGCTATGCATGCCTATAGCTTTGGCTTTCGCTTCAGCTTTATGAGACTTTGTTTTGCCAACATGTCCTTTTCTTTTGTCAGGTTTGTATCCTGGCTTTGGAGAAGGTGGTGGTGTTTCCTTAGCCGTGCTTTCATGTGCTAATTGGAATTGAGCATTTAAGATAAAAGCATCATTATAGCTGGAATAGAAGTTACGATGCTTAATAGTCGTTACAGGCTTAAGAGTAATAGATGGAGTAAGCGACATCGTTCTTTGGTAGGCTATCTGATGTGGCTTTCTTCTTTCCTTTCTTATTAAAGAATTGCATGTGAGTACATGCAACGATGAGTTAGTAAGCTTGGATTTTCTAGATGCAATCTGCATTCTTTTCATTCTAGTTTTGGTAGGAATGTCTATTTGGGAGTCGACTAAAGAAGTTTGCAGAGAGACTAAAGCTAAAGTGGTGTCGATTTGGTTTTCAAGTGAGGAGATTTTACTTAATTGTACTTCATTCTCTACTTGGAAAGTTATCCTGGCTGACTCTGGAGTTAACGTTGTAGTTCTGCTAGTGTCGATTTGTTTTTCTAGTGAGGAAATATACTTAGCAGTATTTCATTCTAGCTGTAAAATTATCCTTTCTGATTCTAGAGTTGAGGCTTCAGTATTGCTGGTGTCGATTTGTTTTTCTAGTGAGGAAATAATACTAAGTAGCACTTTATTCTCTAACTGGAAAGTTATTCTTTCTGACTCTAGATTTGATCGCAAGTCAGATATTTCTCTGATTATGGCTGGTATATATGCATTAGAGGTATTTAGTTTTCGACACCTACTTCTTCAAAGAGCGCGTGTAAATAGGTATGTAGTCATCAGACAAAGGTATTTCCCTATTCCTATAACTATTGTTCAGTTCCTCATAGTCAAGCGGGATTTCGGCCCAGTCCTTTCTATTTCTCTTATTCTTTTCCAGTACCTCAAGTGCAGATGAGGTCGTGAACGGCATAAGACTAGGCATATTTGATTCTAGGAAACTAATGTCGTAAAGAGGTAGGGGTTTCTTCACTATTGGGATAGAGTATGGATTGAAACCTAACTCTTCACGTGGGCATTAAATTATATGTCTCTACCTATACGAATATAGGCAGTGAATTCCGATAGCAGTTAAAGCTCGGCAATCACCTCCATAAACTCAGTTGCGTTTCGTCGCTGGCCCGTGTCCCAATTTCGAACACGTGTGGACCTAGCCAACTAGCGACAAACCGAAATTGCGAAAGTAAATCGCCAGTGACCCTATCTGTCTGAGGCTGCTATAGTCATTCGTTCAATCATTGACAACATCCTAGTCATGTGATCGAGACAAATACGAGCCGTAAGTCCGAATACGCGATCTCTCCGATCACCAATATCTCCATCACGACCCACAACCTCTCAGGTAATCGATGACACTACCGATACTATGTGGCCGTCAATAGATAAGTCATATTCGGATATCTAATCACCCACCTAGAATCCTTAGACTTAAGGACTTTTTATTTAATGCTGAGATTAAGGACCGTCCGATGTCTCCTCACTCGTCCCCACGAGAATCAGACGTCCAGCTCAAACATTTGGGTGTTATTTATTTATCGCACCGCCAGATGCCAAGCAGACTTTAAATACGATAAATAAATAATAACGCCTTTATTATAATGAAAAAATTTTCACCAATTTATTTTAACAGTATATACAATAAAACTGTCTATTGACCTATACATCATTGTGCGCCCTATACTATTCCTAGTTTTCGTATGGCATTCCGAGGGCACACTCCCTAACAGCCTCCCACTTGCACTCGAATGCCATGTGCTGCACCTAATGCCTGTCACAATGGTATCGTAAGCCCATCTTGTCCAGATGCTGTTCCATAACTGCCTGGGACAAGGGCTTCGTAAGTGGGTCAGCCACGTTTTCTGCGGTGGCAATTTTCTGCACAGCGACCATCCCATTTTCGTAGTACGTGATATTTTCTCTCAATATGTTTGCACTTGCTATGAGATCGCGGTTCCTTCGCTTGCGCGACTACACCGCTATTATCGCACCAGTGTAAGCGGTCTGTCCGCCTGGTACCACAGTAAGTTCCTCCAAGAACTTTTTCATCCAAACTGCTTCTTTAGCTGCCTCTGAGGCTACTATGTATTCTGCCTCACACGTGGAATCGGAAGTTGTGCTTTCTTGGAGCTTCTCCAAGACACTGCCCCCTCGTTGAGCACGAATACAAAACCTGAAGTAGATTTTCGATCATCCACGTCCTACTGGAAGTACGAATCGGTGTAACCTTCTACTTCTAGTCCCGCTCCTCCATAGACCAGCATTAGTCTTTAGTCCGTTTAAGGTACTTAAAGATGTTCTTAATGGTTGTCCAGTGTCCTTCCCCTGGATATGCCTGGAACCGACTAACCACGCTCACAACGTAGGCAATGTCTAGCCGTGTACACAACATCACGTACATCAGACTACCGACTGCAGACGCATAGGGTATCCCACTCATCCGTCGTCTGTCATCCTCATTTTGAGGTGACATTATTTTCGACAAATGGATCCCATGCCACTTTGGTAAGAACCCTCTCTTAGAGTCACTCATTCTGAATTTCTTCAGGATTTTGTCTAAGTAAAGACCCTGAGACAAGCCGATCGTTCTGTTCGCTCGATCCCTGAACAAGCGAATATCAAGTATATACGTCGCTTCTCCCAGATCTTTCATGGAGAACTCGGTTGAAAGCCATGCTTTCACCTACTCTCTAATCGCTAGTTAGCGATAACTCACGTCGGATTTAGCAGCGAAAGCCGCGGAGAACCCATTTTACAAAATAATTATTTACACAAACTGTTACTACGAACCGGCCGAAGGCCCAAAACACCATATCACACACCCACAGGTCGTCATCCATGCACATGTTGGGGTGGGCCCGATTAATCAACGCCGGCCCCCGAACAGCGCAACGTGGCTATAGCAGAAGCACGGTTTGTACCGAGCTGCGTAGGGTGGCGAATTTTCGATTTTCAATATCTAAATTCAACGTTACGCCATTCAGCTTCTCCAAGGGTATAAGATATTTCCCTAAGCCTCGGGAGATCACGGTTAATTCGAATTATCAAAATTCGAATTTATTTCCAATTTATTTGAATTAATAATTTAGATCCAAATTAATCGAACAAAGCGGCAATCAGACGTTTTTTGATTATTTGGAGACCGAAATGATTTTTGATCAATACCAAATTTTCCAGAATAATTCTAAACTTCCCAATGTTCGCAACGATAGGTCTTTCGAATTATTCCGATATCCTTTGGTATTTTTCTCAAAAACAAATCTGTGGTTCGAAATTATTAATTCGAGTAAAGCGGCAGTCTGCCGTCTTTTGACTATTTGACGACCGAAACGATTTTCGATCGATACCAAAATTTCCAGAATAATTCTACACTTGCCGACTTTTCCAACGAGGGGTCTTGCGAATTATTCCGATATCGTTTGGTATTTTTGGTAAATCAAACAGTTAGGGTTCGAGGTATATCCTTCGGTGAACGAGATTTCTTCTGCTGTCGCCTCGGATGGACGTGGCTACACCTCGTCTGGATTCCGGGACCTCCGGGGTAGATTGTCACGCCGGTATGACCTTAAACAAACCTCCGAGACTGCTCCCGATGGCTAGATGCAACTCGGTTCGGGCGTCGGGACTCGTCAAACGAACCCGTCGGTTTTATGTGGCTTAAGAAAAAATGGTTCGTACCTTTTTCCATCTTTCTCTCTTAAAAAAAAAAACTATCAAGTCCCGTACATGCGTTAAGAAACTCACGTTGCTTTATGCATGATTAATATTTATTTATTTTTTGTAATTTTAATTGAGATACTTGTTATAACAAATGTCATATTAAATAATAAAAAAATGACTCATTTATCCTATAGATCCCAACGTGGATGTGTAGTGTTTTCTATTTTGATTTTTTATTTTATTTATGGTAATTTCATTTTGGCTCTTGAGGTTTCTAAATTCTAAATTTAGTCCCTCAATTTAAAATAATAAAATAATTAAATCTAATTTAATTATTTTAATTATAATTGAGCCCACTTAGTTAATTAACTAAGCATTTAAGACAATCTTAAGTCCTAATTATTTCCGTGACTGTCACTGGAATTTAACTGAGTCACCGACACCTCGTATCAACTTTGCCACTACCTCAACGAATCTCATTCGTTAGGTTCCACAGAAAAGCCCGCCGTTTTCGTTTAAGTTCATTACCATTTTTAAGCGCGACTCTCTAGGTCCGTCTCAACTGGCATGGGGGGAATCCACGAGTCCCGGTATTCGCCTAGCCAATCCCACGGTACCGGACAGACCCCAGCTGATAACGAATTTTGATCTAATCGAAATTTGGGCGAACCGACTATAGTGTATACATTTAAATACTTCTTACGCCTTTCACTTGCGTCCCGGTTAGGTGAGAGCCATGCAAATGTCAAACTCACTAACCCAACACTATGAGACCGAACCGATTATTTAAACTCCGCTCTGTATCTAATACAAGCAAGTTTTCCAAGCTTCGGCCGAAGGCTTTATAATCGTCGCTCTCCGATTACCTCATATGACATTAACCTATACGAATATAGGCAGTGAATCACGATAGCAGTCAAAGCCCGGCAATCACCTCCGTAAAGTCGGTTGCGTTTCGTCGCTGACCCGTGTCTCATTTATGAACACTTGCGAGCCTAGCCAACTTAGCGACAAACCGAAATCGCGAAAGCAAATCCGACAATGACCCTATCGGTCTGAGGCTGCTATAGTCATTCGTTCAATCATTGACAACATCCTAGCCATGTGATTAAGACGAATACGAGCAGAATGTCCGGATACGCGATCTCAATGGATAAGTCATATTCGGATATCTAGTCACCCACCTAGAATCCTTAGACTTACGGACTTTTTATCTAATGTTGAGATTAAGGACCGTCCGGTGTATCCTCTCTCGTCCCACGAGAATCAGACGTCCAACTCAAACATTTGGGTGTTATCTATTTATCGCACTGCCGGATGCCAAGTAGACTTTAGATTCGATAAATAAATAATAATGCCTTTATTATAATGAAAAGATATATTCATTAATTTATTTGACGGTATATTCAATAAACCTGTCTTACAACCTATACATCATCGTGCGCCCTATCCTATTCCTAGTCCTCGTATGGCATTCCGAGGGCACACTCCCTAACAGTACAGCCCCGCCCTCAATAGCCCATGGAAGCTCCGATAGCCAGCCTCGATCGTCGATTACCTACAACACGCAAACACTGGGCTATTGCCCAGTAGGTGAAATAGTGCACATGCACGTGTGACTCACTCGCGTTCACTCACCCCCAATTCTCACCAATGCAACGCCACTCACTATCACTCGTCACAACCGGGATACGCTCACCACCTCACAATGGGCCCTTGGGCTTCATACCGTGCACCATCACGCGAAGTCACTACCACGATCACGAACACAACCACAACACGATCACAACACTACGACAGTGGCCTACACCGAGCAGCCTCCTTGAGCCGTATCAGGTCACACTCTCAGGTTGCTTCTTCTGCCCAATGCGGTGCCTACGCTGGTAGCCTACACCAGGTCCCGTAAGGGTACCCAGGTCGCACCCTCCAGGTCGCCTCCTCCTGCATGCGACAGCGTGGCCTACACTAGCTAGTTTACTTGGGGATGTCCCAAGTCGTTCATTTCTAGGTCGCCCCTAGTCTGCCGCATAATGTCCAACGGGCCAATGGCTCACCGTCACAGGCGCTGATGCACAGCAGATGCCCACATCACGTGACTCCTCTACGGGTCGACAGCCAATATCGGCTACTCGCTCACTAAGTACAATACAGTACCACCGTTCCACCACGGTACATTCCGTGAAATGACGTGTTATGCGCATGCGGGTATTTAACAGGATAATACATGATAACATAATGCTAGATAAGATGTACGTATGCATGTAAATCACATAGTCACAAAGTAGCACATAAATCGTGTGAATCACTTTACAACACATATTGGTCACGTTACTCACATAAGCATATATTCCAAATAAGCACAAATAAGTCTACGTGTTGTAGATGGATATTCCACCTACTTGTCCTCCTGCTACTGTCGGCTAAAAAGTCCGGTGGAATCCCTAAAGGTCGAACCTCTGAGCAAATAAATATTATTAGTGTGTATTCTAATTTCTAGAACTGTACATGTATAAAATAATAATATTGTAACACTAGTTTAAGTTAAGTCCACAGTCGACTTAACATCTAAATTAAGTTTCGTCCGAAGATTCATTTAAAATATTGGTCAAGGTCGGGTCAACCCTACTTTACATAGATCCTCGGCGAAAGTTAGTCATGCGTATATTATCAGATTCGCCCGATTGTCCACTTTGCCCGATTTGTTATGCTTGCAACTTGGTTTCGCCAAGGGCTCAAATCGCCCGATTTGAGGTATCCACATGCCAAAATCACCGAGTGTTGCTTGGATTCCAAATTGTCCGATTTGATTAAGCCTCACATTTGCCCGATTGTATCATGCGTGGACATGATTTCGCCGAGTTCTCATTCTCATAGATTCGTCCGATTTGAGGCACATACAACCCAAGAATCGCCCGATTTGTTACGTCTTCAAATAGCTCGATTTCTTAGTCTCTATGTCGCCTGATTTGCCATGCATCGATATCCACGTTAAGCATCGTCCGATTTCGCATATATCAAAGTCCACTTTCGCCCGATCATTTGCGTTCCATCATCGCCCGATTTATTAGGCACCAAAACTCAAGTTCGCTAATCTATTCGATTTCTTTCATGTTTCGCCCGATTTCTATGGTTTTTGAATCGCCCTAAAGTTCATTCAATTTCTTATGATATCCTAAAATCGCCCGATTCACTCAAAAACCCTAAAATGCATTCATACACTATCATGTTCATCTTCGAAAATCATTTCTAACCCAGAAAAGGGTACGCCCTAAAAACAATAATTCCTAGAGAACACAACAATTTCTAAAGAACAACAAATGCTTCGAATCCATTAAAATTCATATCGTATGGCTACCTTTGAATGTAACTGAAACTTAAAGGATTTTAGGGATTTCTAGCCATGATAATTTTTAATTCTCATATGGTCCCGTAAAGACACATACATATTGAAAACATGTTAAACATTCTTAACACAGAAAAATAAACTTGACATATCTTGCGTCAAGATTATAAATTCGAATGGTTAAACTTCTTTGGTTTTCGTTGGAGATCTCTTCCTATTCAACCTTCCTCTTCCTTTCCTTAGGGTATCTCGTTACTCAATGCCTTATGATAATTAGTTATGTTGGATAAGTACTACAATCTCAAAAACACAATTCGATGGGACAAGGGCGTTAGTCAGCCCGAAAGGCATGACTAAAAACTCGAAATGTTCGTATCTCATTTTGAATGCCGTCTTAGGAATATCCTCCTTGCGAATCTTCAGCTGATGGTATCCTGACCGCAAATCAACCTTAGAAAATACCGTGGCACCTTGTAGTTGGTCGAAGAGATCGTCGATCCTAGGCAGTGGATACTTGTTCTTGACTGTTAACTTGTTCAGCTCCCTATAATCTATGCAAAGACACATCGAGCTGTCTTTCTTCCGTATGAATAAAACTGGCACACCCCAGGGAGAGAAACTGGTCTGAATAAACCCTTTCTATAGAAGCTCGTCTATCTGTTCCTTCAGCTCCTTTAGTTCGGCCGGTGCTAACCGTTACGTGGTCTTGGATACCGGTGCTGCTCCCGGCACCAGGTCGATCGTAAACTCGATTTCTCTGTTTGGGGGTAGTCCCGGCAAGTCTTTTGGGAATACGTTCGGGAACTCCTTCATTACGGGTACATCTCCAAGTCTCTGGGAGGAATTTTCTTTTGTCTTCAGCGCAAGCACCAGGTATGCTTCGCATCCGGATTTGATTAATCGGTGAGCTTTTAACGCCGAAATCTTAGGAACACTTCCTCTTCTTCCCGTTCCTCGAAAATGAGAGGTTCTCCCCTTTTATACTGAACGTCACCATCTTGTGATTACAATCTATCACCGCTCCGTACCTTGAGAGCCAGTCCACTCTGAGGATCACTGATCGGCACGTGGTGTAATGTGCAAGTGCGACAAGTGATAAATAAAATGTATACCTAATTACTATCACCGACGTGCGATAGGCAGTGAACCTATCGTTTCTAGTGCAGTAAAGTGAGTAAACGAGTATCGAACACGAGGAATAAACTAAGTACTAGTATTAACCTATCGACTCGATATTTAGCCTAAATAAGATACGCAGATGGTGTTACGAATTATCCTAACAGATTACTTCCTAAATCAACGAGAGACTAAAAGAATACGCCCAAACTGAGAGGAGCTTTCAGATAATAAAGATGTGCTCGGGATTCGAATCCCCCTAGGTATATCGCCTAAGACAGTAAATTATCGTTCCTACGTGATTCTGACTAGATCGCAGTAATTTCATACCCGCTAACGAATTTGTTGTCGCTCTAAACGCTTGCGGGGATCTAAAGTTCAGATATTACTAATGGCGAGGATCGAGTATTTGCTTTCGCCCTATACTCGAATCCTATCTTCTACGAACGGCCTAATCATTGTTTAGCTGTCGCCCTAAGCGATTATCCACACGATCACTTTAATACATAGACATATTAAAGCGACGAAACAATTTCATAGATGGATAAATAGTCATTAACACGAGTCACGATAACATATCTCTAAATTACAAAATAACCTAGCGTTCATCTAATCCCAAACACACAGGGAATTTAGCTACTCATAAAAGACAAGAAAACACCGAAAGAAATAGAGAACAGGGAAGGAAGACTCATGATCTTGAATACTGGCGAATTATCGGTACTGGCGTGATGAATCTTCGTTCTCTGATCAATTGGGCGTGATTTCGTCGTTGATCCGTCTCTTGCACTCCGGGACGTGATTCTGCGTTCCTTTGTACTCTTTTTCGTCCCTTGAAAGATTAGGGTTGATTTCTGGTAAGTTTTCCCCTTTCTGGGTCGAATTTGGGCTTTTTATAGCGATTTCCGTAAAGGTCACGACCTGGGACATGGGCCGTCACGGCCGTGACCATAGCCGACTCAAGTTACTCAACTTTCTGCCAAGTGTCACGGCCAAGTGCATAAGGTGTCACGATCATGACCATCTTCGGTCGACCTCTCTGCCAAGTGTCACGGCCTAGTGCAAGGGAAGTCACGGCCGTGACCTCAGGCAGTGTCTTCTATTTCGGCCTCTGGTGGGTGTCACGGCCAAGTGCATAGTGTGTCACGGCCGTGACACCCGGCAGTGTTTTTCATTTTTGCACCGTTTTGTCTCGTTTTCGCTCGTTTTCGCCCGAAACCCGTCCTAAGCTCCTTCAACATAAGAATAAGTGTAAATATGGCGAATAAATGCAGAAATTCATTGCTAAAGTTCTATTATACCCCGAATGAATACTATGATAAACGCATTAAAATACGTTTAACAAACCTCCCCACACTTAAGCATTTGCTTGTCCTCAAGTAAATTAGAGTTCAAAGAAGGCATCTAATCAGGATAACGGCACGAATGTTCGCAATTTATCATCAAAGCATAGAAAGCACGAAACGAAATCAAGCAAGCAATCATGGACGCTGCACTAATGACCTGCACCTGTCAACCTAAACTTCCTTAGCGCTGCAAATCGAGACCTATACCTCACAAGGGTTCACTGAATTCACTCAAGTGTATAGGCTAGCATAGGATGAGTCACTCAATTCGTGCACTAGTCCAACCCCTACCATAACTTGCAAGCTAATCGCATTTTTACTATTTAAAGTGGCAAGCATAAATCTGAGGGTCTTTTCGGGTGGACATGGGTCAAATAGTCTCGAAAAGACAAGTATGTAATGATCACGTAATTTAGAGCTAGCATATGTAAGCGAATAGTATCAAAGAACATAGCATGATCAAAAAATAATAATCACATGCCCCAACATAAGACTCGATATTCTCGCTCTGAATCCTAGACTTTTCTGCCCGACCCCCTCGACTCAGTTCCCTTTCAGTTTCTGCCTTTCACCTTAATTACACTCCAATTTCGTGCACTGCCCTTATTCCCTAAACATCAAGGTTTGACTTTTGTCGCAAAGTGTACATCGTCACAGCCGTGTACCTAGGGATACTTATTACCAAAACCTCTATCTCGCAAAAAGTTGGGCAGGCTAATATGAGGGATCGGGTCATTTCAGAAAACGGTCAAATAGGGGACGAGTCATTTCACGAATAGCAGAGAAAAACATCAAATCATACGCTGAAACAGTAACTTTCAGTTCGACTTCTGCTCTATTCTAATCAACTGGGTTCATATAATCTCTGGAGGCTTATTCGGGTCAGGGGCATTTTTATAACATACGGGGTAAGCAACGAATAGGCTCAGGCTCAAAATGGCTACTAGAGGGCATTAGTCATGGTAAGGAAAATTTGGCCCTGGACTTAATTCCTATTGCCCTCATCATTTTCACACTAACACACCAAAAACAGTTTCAACACGCATTAGACAGACAAGTTCTAGAGAGATATAGACTAGGCACGTCACACAACCAAGAAATATGAGCATAAGCTCGTCAGGCTCGAACTCAATGAACAGGGTTATGTGTACGGATCTCTCAAAGCAGTGCTATATCTATTCAGGCAGACAGGATTCAGTCAGTCATGCATATCCTAATTTCTCACAGAATTTCATCAAATGCAGACTAACTCGAGATAAGCGCAAACAATCATGCCTGATTCAGTAACTCATGCCTTTCCAACGAACTTAACGACTCACGGACACGTCATAAAAATTTTAAAAATTTTCACGTAAGTTCTCAAACTAAATTCCCCTCCCCACACTTAAGTCAGACGTTGTCCTCAATGTAAAAAAGGATAAAAGGAAGGGAAAAAGAGTTTTTAAAAAAAAGTGACTCCCCTGACGAATAAACGACGTGGCCGGGAGGTAGTCGTGACTTAGCGCGTGACGGTCGTGTTGTAATCCGTTATGCGTAGTAATCCGTTAGGCGTTTCCTGGCGCTAGCTAAAAAGATAAATAGACATAAAGGGAGCAGTCATAGGTTAACTATAAGCATAGTTATAAGCGTTAAAGGTAGAAATAAAATAGAAATACACGCGAATATTCAACCAAACGAAATGTCATAAAACATAAAAGGAGAAATCCCTAGGGAGGTGGCGGCGGTGGCTGTGGTGATGGTGGCCTCGGGCGCAGGTAAGCCATCGAATGCTGGGAATACTTGAGCGCCGTGTCCATGGCTTGAAGGGCCTGGTTATAGCGCTCTAATTCTGCATCGTACCGGCGGTGGGCTTCTTCGTTCTGGCGCTCGTACTCCTCCTGTCGGTGCCGAGTCTCTTCGTTGTATCGCCGGATCTCGTCGTCCCTCTGCAGTGATTCGGCGTTCATGCGCATCATGTCCTGGCGCAGTGCTTCAAGGTCCGCCGTTGACGTGTACGGGGCGACGCCGGATGATTCGCCGGGGTGATAGCCGGATGAGTAGGAGGGCCCTGCGGTCGTCGTGTCTGTCTCCACTGGGTGGGGGCCCTCGAGGTAGAGCTGGTCGTCGGGGACAGCTCCGTGGTCGGTCTGGCCGCGATACATCTCATGCCAGATATACGCCTTGTTGGCGCGAGTCCAGGTGGGCACCTTCACGAGCATCTTCATTTTCACAAGCATCTCCTCATTCACGGGATGGCGCCCGCCTACTATCTCCATCTCGGGCGCGTTCGCCGTCCATAGGCGTAATCCTTTGATCACCTTGGTGATGAGTGGGCCTACGGTGATCTTGCCATGGGGTCGTGCTTCCGCCTGAGCACTGAAGGCGTGGGCCACCGCCATCCCTAAATTGATCCGTTCGCCTCGCTGCAGCTGGGTCAGGTAAAACAGATCGCGGAGGGTGACTGCTCCGTGTGAGTCACCCCTCGGTGTAAGCGAGGTCGTCAGGAGGCGGTGAATATAGCGCAGTCCTGGGCTCCTCAGCGCAGATCCCTTTGACGTCTTCGCGCTGTAAGCCGGCTCGCCGGGTCGAGCGATGTCAGCACAGCACCCCTGTCGTCCGCCCGGTTGATCGAAGTAAGTCGCGAAGGACCGGTGTCGGGGCTGTGGGACTCCAATTGCATGGCACAGATTGTCAGCCGTCACTATGTGCTCTTCGTTGAATGCCCGGAATTTGAGTGTGCGGCTGCCGTATTCCTCGAAGGAGCAGGTGGAAAGAAACTCCAAGGTGAGTTCCTTGTATGCCTGTTCGTCAATGCCGACGAAAGTGGTCCACCCACTGAGTGAGAGGTACTGCGCGACCTGCTGATCGATGTGGTGCTTCGCCAACATATCGTAGTCGATCTGGTCCATGAGGATGAACTCCATCCCCTTCAGCCTGTTGTAGCGTGCAGTCTGAGCTTCGTCAGCGAACTGACCCATGGCTTCTTGCATTGTTGGCGGGGGCCCGCGTCGCCTTTGACGAACGGGCGAACGCGAGGTGGGGTCACGTGAGGTTGAGGAGCGACTTTTATCCATGGTACCTGTACGAAAACATATGTGAGCTCAAGGAGGTAATAAGTAAATGCAGCGGTTCGACTCGACCAAAATAGCGACAATTGACACATATTTTTCTGCATAGATGAAAAACTCAAGGTGGCATTTTGTCGACCATGTGGCGTGCAACCTAAACCACTCAATCCAAATCGAAAAATTGAACAAGCGAATGTCCCCAAATGTATCATATTATGAACAGGCTAACTAACATCATCAAAGCAACGAATTCACCAAATAATTCCAATAATCCCCAATTTATGATTTAGGGTTCCATGTTTTCAAAGGCAAAATCAATGAACGAAACCCACGAATTAAGCATGCCATGGTGTATTTAGGATGTATATCAACACAGAAGAGCAACTAGAATGCCAAGTTAGACCCAATTTCGAAAATTTCCAAATTAGAAAATTAGGGTTCATCGTAAAATCTCGCAATTCAACCACAAATTCACGTAATTAAGCACACCCCAAAGCATTCATAGCATGTATCTAATTATGAGAGAGCAAGAGGGGCACCAATTGAAGACAAAATTCGAAAACCCCCAAATCAAACGAAATTAGGGTTCGTCGTAATTTCCAAAATTCAAAGTGGAAGGCAACGAATTAAGCATACCCAAAGCAACTTATATCATGCAATAGACAATTACGAGCATATTCATCTCCAAAGATTACCAATTTCGACGGGAATTGCAAATTAGAACGAAATAGGGCAATAAAATTTTCATACCTTATTTTTTTAACGAAATTAGGGACGGATTTCGAGGTTTAGGTGATGATTCGCCGGATTTGAGAGGACGACGGCGGCGTTAGGTAGTATATGGGGGCGGTTTTGGGTGGTGATGACGAGAGGAGAAGATGAAATCGCGACAGGGAAGGAGAAGGAAAGTAGAGAGAGAGAAAAAGGAGAAAAAAAGGGGTTTTTACCCTAAATTCGAGCGCGTCACGGCCTTGACGTGCAAGTCACGTGGCCGTGACGCGAGGCAGTGGACGCCTCTGCCGCTTGTCACGGCAGTGACGTCTACGTCATGGGCCCTGACAGAGTCGGTTTTTTTATTATTATTATTTTTAACCCTTAAGCGTCACGGTCGTGACGGCTTAAGCTGTTGGCCGTGACAAGAGGCACTGTGTGCCTCTGGAGGTAGTCACGGCCGTGACTGCTTAAGCGTCTGGCCGTGACAAGAGGCAGAGAGTGCCTCTGGAGGTAGTCACGACCGTGACTGCTTAAGCAGTTGGCCGTGATACAATTTATTTTTTAAGGTAATGCCTAAGACATAAATGAAAATACCCGGTTGCCTCCCAAGAAGCGCTTTCCTTACCGTCTTTAGCCGGACGTCTTTTCATTCGCTCAAGTCTGGAAGTCCAGGTACAGCACTTCCTTCTCGGACACGTCTTCCTCGCCTGCATGATAGTGCTTCAACCTATGGCCGTTTACCTTAAAAGTACCCTGCTCCATACCTGAAATCTCAACAGTACCGTAAGGGAAAACACGGGTAACAGTGAATGGTCCTGACCAGCGTGATCTAAGCTTACCAGGAAAAAGCCTAAGTCGAGAGTTAAAAAGAAGGACTTGGTCCCCTTCCTGAAACTCTCGTCTTTCCCTAATTTTTTATCGTGATAGGCTTTTGAACGTTCCTTATACATGCGGGCGTTATCGTAAGCCGATAACCGCCACTCGTTTAACTCATTGATTTGGAGTTGCCTCTTTCCGCCGGCGTTTTCCAAATCAAGATTGAAGGACTTGATGGCCCAATATGCCTTATGCTCTATCTCTACGGGAAGATGACATGCTTTTCCATAGACTAATCTCTATGGTGTAGTGCCTATGGGCGTCTTATATGCAGTCCTATATGCCCAAAGTGCATCATTCAACTTATTTGCCCACTCCCTACGGTTCCCCTCTATGGTTTTCTCTAGAATGCGTTTCAACTCGCGGTTCACTACTTCGACCTGACCACTAGCTTGGGGATGGTACGGGGTGGATAGGCTCGCCGTAACGTTCTAAAGTGCGTGCAAACTGGGTGTTACAAAAGTAAGTGCCTCTATCACTTATAATGCATCTAGGTGCTCCAAAACGTGAAAATAGTGCTCGCAAAAATCTAACGACTACCCTAGCGTCGTTCGTGGGTAAGGCTTGCGCCTTGGCCCACTTAGACACATAGTCAACGGCAACTAGGATGTACTTATTATTGTACGAGCTAGGAAATGGACCCATAAAATCTATGCCCCATACATCAAAGATCTCGCAAACCAAAATGAAATTCTGGGGCATTTCGTCGCGTTTAGAAATATTACCTGCGCGCTGACACTGATCGCAAGTGTCAACGTACCTTTGGGCGTCCTTGAAGATCATGGGCCAGTAGAACCCACTCTCCAACAACTTCTGGGCGGTTCTGTTGGGTGCGTAGTGCCCTCCGGTCGGTCCGTTGTGGTAGTGCCTAAGGATCTAAGTCGTCTCTGGAGCAGCCACGCATCGTCGGATCACCTGGTCTGTACATCTCCTGAAAAGATACGGGTCTTCCCAAAAGTAGTACCTCAGATCAGAAGAATTTCTTCTTTTGCTGACTGGTGTACTCCTCTGGTAGGACCCTCGCAACGAGATAGTTAGCGTAATCTGCAAACCAAGGGGTGTCGTCACTTACCACATGTATCGCGTAGAGGTGCTCGTCTAGGAATCGATCATGTATTGCCCTTTCGTCCTTATTATATATCTCGGACTCCTCTAGTCGAGAGAGGTGGTCCGCCGCCAAGTTCTCTGCACCTTTCTTATCGCGGATCTCAATGTCAAACTCTTGCAAGAGTAGGATCCACCTGATCAGCCGAGGCTTGGCATCCGGCTTTGCTAACAGATACTTAAGAGCAGAATGGTCAGTAAAAATGATAACTTTGGAAAGAATCAGATATGACCTGGACTTGTCGAAAGCAAACACGACGGCCAACAGCTCCTTTTCGGTGGTCGTGTAATTGGGCTGGGCTGCGTCTAGCGTCTTACTCGCGTAGTAGATCGGCCTGAAATGGTTGTCCTTACGCTGCCCTAGCACGGCCCCAACTGCATAGCGACCATAATAGGTGCTGCGATGAGACGCTCCTTAAGTAAATTGAAAGCATGCAAGCACTCGTCATTATAATCAAATGGGGCATTTTTATCTAGCAACCTAGACATGGGTCTTGTGATCTTAGTAAAATCTTTAATAAACCTACGATAAAAACCCGCATGTCCCAGGAAACTTCTAATCAACTTCACATTCGAGGGGACGGGCAATTTTTCTATAGTTTCTAGCTTAGCCCGGTCCACTTCGATTCCTTTAGAGGAAATCTTGTGACCGAGAACTATACCCTCTCGAACCATGAAGTGGTACTTTTCCCAATTAAGTGCTAAGTTCGTCTCCTCGCATCGTGCGAGCACGAGCTTCAGATTCGATAAACATATATCAAACGAGGAACCGAAGATAGAAAAATCGTCCATAAATACATCCATTACCTCACCTACCAGTTCGTCGAATATGGCCATCATGCATCTCTGGAAAGTGGCTGGGGCATTGCAAAGGCCGAACGGCATCCTTCGGTACGCAAAAGTCCCGAAAGGGCAAGTGAACATCGTCTTCTCCTGGTCCTCGGGTGCTATGGGGATCTGTAGATAACCTGAAAAACAATCAAGGAAACAGTAAAATGAGTGACCGGCTAACTTTTCTAACATCTGATCAATAAATTGTAAAGGGAAGTGGTCTTTTCTCGTCGCATCGTTCAATTTCCTGTAGTCGATGCAGACGCGCCATTCAGTCCTCGTCCTCATCGGAATCAGCTCGTTCTTGTCGTTGGTGACGACCGTCATGCCTCCCTTCTTTGGCACTACTTGGACCGGGCTGACCCATGCGCTGTCTGAAATGGGATAGATCATCCCCGCGTCTGGCAATTTGATCACCTCCTTCTTTTACCACGTCCTTCATGTTGGGGTTGAGCCGCCTTTGGCGTTGAGCGACCGGCTTGAAATTGTCCTCCACGAGGATTTTGTGCGTGCAATAGCTCGGGTTGATACCCCTTATGTCGGATATCTTTCACGCCAACGCCTTCTTGTGCGCCTTCAACACGTCAAAGAGCTGGCCCTTCTGTCCGTCGTCGAGGTTTGACGAGATGATGACCGGCAGCCCTTCATTGATGCTCAAAAATGCGTACTCGAGGTGGTCGGGTAACGGCTTCAACTCTAAGACTGGTGGCTCTTCGACCGAGCTCTTTTCCTTGTCCTCTTCGCTGCTCTCATCGATCGCTATGATGGGCTCGTCGACTTCCTCTCCACACTCATCGATCGCCATAAGCGTATGCATGTCCTGCTCGCCGACCCATGACAGACCTTGCACGGAAAAAAAGGAAGTCGTGGTCGAATACGTCTAAAAAGTAACATTTATCATCTTGCTCGCCGCTCTTTTTCATCGAGTCGGCCATATTAAAAGTAACTTTCTCGCCGTCTACTGTCAAGGTCAATGTCCCATTCCTAACATCTATCATGGTCTCCCCCGTCGCTAAGAACGGTCTACCTAAGATCAAGGGAACATTTTCGTCTTCCTCCATATCTAAATAACGAAATCTGCGGGAATCACAAACTTATCAACTTTAACTAGAACATCCTCGATAACACCTCGAGGATACTTTAACGACCTATCTGCTAATTGGAGACTCATCCTAGTGGGTCGTGGCTCACATAATCCTAAACGCTTAAACATAGAATACGGCATAAGATTAATGCTAGCGCCTAGGTCTGCTAACGCACGCTCAATCACTAAATCTCCTATAAGACAGGGAATAGTGAAACTCCCTAGGTCCTTGAGCTTCTTTGGGATCTTGCTTTGTAGAATCGCCGAGCACTTTCCTCGTAGGCAAACGGTGGAGACGTGTTCGAGCTTCCTTCTGTTCGTCAGCAGGTCGTTAAAGAATTTGGCGAAACTGGGCATCTGTGTAATAGCTTCAACAAAAGGCAAGTTAATGTGCAACTCCTTACACATACCCATAAATTTACCAAATTGTGCCTCGTTCTTGTCCTTCTTCAGTCGAGCCGGGTATGGGATCTTCGGCTGGTATGGCTTCACCGGTGGCCGCTGGATCTCCGTCACCTTATCCTTCTCGGGCTCAACCTTCTCCTTCTCAGCGTCGGCCTTCTCGGCATCGTCGCCCCTAATCTCCTCAACTTCGGGCTCGTCGTGGCTCTCAAAGTTGGCATTCTCCTTGGCCTTCTTCTTGGCGGGCACTTCTTGTAGTTTTCGCCCATTTCTCACGTCACCGCCTTGCAGTACTCCTTGGGATTCGGCTCGGTGTAGCTTAGGAGCGATCCCTGAGTACGCCCCGCCAACTGTTTCGCCATCTGGCCTATCTGTTGCTCCAGCTTTTTGAGCGAGGCATCCGTGTTCTGAGCATGCAAGTCATTCGCCTCCATGTACTCCTCCATCTTCGTCATACTGCTCTCGTGGGCTGCGGTGGTGCTACTGAAATTTGTGAGGAGTGTCTTCATCATGTCCTTCATCTCCCTCATGTCGTCGGATCCTCCCGCGGGCGCGTTCTGGTACTGTCGTGGTGGCCTGTTTTGGAATCCGGAAGGTCTGGGCTGAAATCCTGGCGGTCCTTGGCTCTGATGGTTCTAATTTCCGTACGCCATGTTTGGATGTGCCCGAGGCTGGAAACTTCGCTGGCCGTCTTGGTAATTTCCCATATAGTCCACGTGCTCGAGTGGCTGCCCAAGTTGGCAAGGTCTCGTGGGCTGCACCACAAATCCCACATAATGGCACGTAAGGCGTGTGCTACGTCGGTGTGGTTGTGGCCACGGCATTCACGGGCTGAGTCTGCCCGAACTTGGGAAGTAATGCACCAATCACCGTCTGCAATTGGGAGTTCGTCGAGGCGATTTGTTGCTCGAGCGCCTCGATCTTAGCATTAGTGGCCGTCTCCTCGCTAACTCCGAACACGCCGGGTGCTTCATTCTGGTATTGCCCCTCATGAAACTGTTCCTCGAATAGTCCTCGATCAGATTCCAAGCGTCGGTGGCATTAAGCTTCACGAGCACTCCTCCTGCGGCTCCGTCTAACATATGGAACGTCTGGTCATTGAGCCCCTCGTGAAATCGGTTGATCTGGGCTGCCTTCGACATCCCGTGCTGTGGGCATCTCTTCAGTAGTGCCTTGTAACGCTCCCACACCTCATACAAGTTTTCGGAATCCTTTTGGTGAAAGAGAGAAATCTCCGTCTTCAACCTTAGCACCTTCGTTAGTGGGAAGTAGTGATTGATGAAGGCGGCTCGCATCTCCTCCCAGGTAGTGATTGATCTGGGCGGCAACATATCCAACCAGTCTCTCGCCCTGAACTTGAGTGAGAATGGGAACAGCATCAGCTCGATTGCATCGCCCGGGACACCGTTGATTTTAATGGTGTCGGTCACCGTCAGAGACGCCTTCAGGTGGGAGTAAGGGTCGTCGTCAGGGTTATCCTCAAATTGGGCCGTCTGGAATATCATCTGAAGCCAAGAGTGCTTCAGCTCGAAGTTGTTGTTCTCGATCGGCGGAATGACAATCGCCGACTCAGTACTGCCTAGCGCGGCATTCTTGAGGAGGTCCTGAAGCGATGGCTCCTCCTCTGGAATGTTGTGGACGGGCACTCGGTGGTCCGCCATCGTTACTTCCGTGTTTGGGCTGTCTACGGATGCCTCTACACGAGTGTTTAAGGTTGACTCCTGCGAACTATCCTATGAATAACAAACTAACGAATCCTGAGAGCTGGTGGATGCTCCTTCGGTATCGTACTTAAGCTTCCTTCGCAACTTTCGTTCGAAATCCGGGTCTGCATCAACTATGGGGCCCGATGGATGGCTTCGGGTCATTCACTGCTGAATCGTACCTTCAATGAGTGAGAAACAAAAATTAGCGAAGAAGTAAACAAATACGTCGAATAAGAATACGAAATCAATAAAGACGCAGGAAAACAACTAACGCAAATAACACAAATAATGCAAACAGTAAAAACAAAGAAAACGTCAAAATAACAGTGGCTAAAGTACTGAACTACGGTGTTCCTAATATCAATTTATTCCCCGGCAACGGCACCAAAAACTTGATCGACACGTGGTGTAATGTGCAAGTGCGACAAGTGATAAAATAAAACGTACACCTAATTACTATCACCGACGTGCGATAGGCAGTGGACCTATCGTTTGTAGTGCAGTAAAGTGAGTAAACGAGTATCGAACACGAGGAATAACTAACTACTAGTATTAACCTATCGACTCGATATTTAGCCTAAATAAGATACGCAGATGGTGTTACGAATTATCCTAACAGATTACTTCCGAAATCAACGAGACACTAAAAGAATACGCCTAAACTGAGAGGAGCTTTCAGATAATAAAGATGTGCTCGGGATTCGAATCCCGCTAGGTATATCGCCTAAGACAGTAAATTATCGTTCCTACGTGATTCTGACTAGATCACAGTAATTTCCTACCCGCTAACGAATTTGTTGTCGCTCTAAATGCTTGCAGGGATCTAAAGTTCAGTAATTACTAATGGCGAGGATCGAGTATTTGCTTTCTCCCTATACTCGAATCCTATATTCTACGAACGGCCTAATCGTTGTTTAGCTGTTGCCCTAAACGATTATCCACATGATCACTTTAATACATAGACATATTAAAGCGAAGAAACAATTTCATAGATAGATAAATAGTCATTAACACGAGTCACGATAACATATGTCTTAATTACAAAATAACCTAGCGTTCATCTAATCCCAAACACACAGGGAATTTAGCTACTCATAAAAGACAAGAAAACAGCGAAAGAAATAGAGAACGGGGAAGGAAGACTCATGATCTTGAATACTGGCGAATTATCGGTACTGGCATGATGAATCTTCATTCTCTGATCAATTGAGCATTATTTCGCCGTTGATCCGTCTCTTGCGCTCCGGGACGTGATTCTGCGTTCCTTTGTACTCTTTTTCGTCCTTTGAAAGATTAGGGTTGATATCTGGTAAGTTCTCCCCTTTCTGGGTCGAATTTGGGCTTTTTATAGCGATTTCCGTAACGGTCACGGCCTGGGACATGGGCCGTCACGGCCGTGACCATGGCCGACTCAAGTTACTCAACTTTCTGCCAAGTGTCACGGCCAAGTGCATAAGGTGTCACGGCCGTGACCATCTTCAGTCGACCTCTCTGCCAAGTGTCACGGCCTAGTGCAAGGGAAGTCACGGCCATGACCTCAGGCAGTGTCTTCTATTTCGGCCTCTGGTGGGTGTCACGGCCAAGTGCATAGTGTGTCACGGCCGTGACACCCGGTAGTGTTTTTCATTTTTGCACTGTTTTGCCTCGTTTTCGCCCGAAACTCGTCCTAAGCTCCTTCAACATAAGAATAAGTGTAAATATGGTGAATAAATGCATAAATTCATTGCTAAAGTTCTATTATACCCCAAATGAATACTATCATAAATGCATTAAAATACGTTTATCAATCACTTCGTAGTCGTTCATCTGGATGATAATTAAGCCTACAGTTAGTTCCCTATCGTCTACCACTACCGGGCAATCTCTCAGTATTTGGTCAGTCCTAGTTGGAGTCCCGTTCGGGATTGCTACACTATATTCACAGTCCGCCCGCTAAGGCATAATCTTAAGTCTCATTACATATTGGAGGGATGCAAATTAGTGGGTCGACCCGGAATCTACTAGGATGCATGTGGGTGTCTGGTGGATAAGGAGGGTACCTGTCACCACCGCGAGGTTGTTTTCTGCTTCTTCTGACGTGATGGTGTATACCCGTGCTGGCACCATCAGTGGTCTCGCTTGACTTCCTGCCTGACTCCCTGAAGCACCTTCCGGGCACTGCCTCACGAAATGGCCAGGCTTCCCACATCTAAAACATGCATTGGCCGGTGTGTTGCAGTTTCCGAAGTGCCTCTTCCCGCACTTCTGGCAATTAGGGACTGGTGCCGCCACCTGATTCTGATTTAGGGGCCTGTTCACTGTCCCCTGAGGTTGTTGTGGAGGCCTGTTCTGAAATTTCTTCTTGCCGCCTTCGGGCACGAACTGCCGTTTCTGCTCTCCTCCACTCCATTGTGCCCCTTGCATTTGGGCGAACTTCCTTTCTGCCTCTTGCGCCCGCACGATCCGGGCCTCTGCCTGCTCCGCCGCCATTGCCCTTTCCGCTACTTGCGCGTAGGTGGCACCCTGAACTCCGGCCATACTCACGTCTCTATAGAGCTCTAGCTTCAATCCTTCGAGAAACCGCTCGATCTTCAATGCTTCTGTGCTCACCATATGAGCTGCAAACCTTGACAGTTGCTCGAACTTCCGGATATACTCAGCAACTGTCATGGATCCCTGCCTGAGGTTGATAAACTCGTTAAGGCGCTGAGCTCTGACTGGGGCTGTCAAGTACTTGCCCCGGAACAGTCCCTTGAACCTGTCCCAGCTCATCGTGGCAGGATTCTCTATCACCATAACCATGTCCCACCAATGCCCCACGCTCCCCCTCAATAAGAACGAGGCACGGAGAGCCTTCTCCGCCTCTGGAACCCTACTATAAACAAACATAAGCTCTAGGGTCCTTATCCAGTCTTCGGCTGCCGTCGGGTCAGCCGTGTCCTCAAAGGTTGGTGGGTTCAACCTTCGGAACTGTTTCCCCACCAGCACTGTCCTTTCGGCCTGAGTCGGCCCGGTGTTCACAGCATTCTGTTAAATCAGCTGTTGGATCTCGTTGATTGCTGACGGACCAGTTCGGTCAGTTGGAAGATGGTTGCATCGGGGGCCGTGTTCCCCCTATTCTGGTCATCACCATCGCTGGTCTCACCCCTAGTTCTCACCATTTTTATCCCCTATCCTGACTGTCCTAAGGCCAATAAATTATGCAACACAAAATTTCACATAAACGTAACACTTAGTTGCAAGGCCGCTTCCGCGCTTTTGGGTGTGTGTGTATGGACAGTCTGCAGAACCTGTGACCGAAGCTCTGATACCACCCTGTCGCGTCCCGACTCCTGATTCTACCTATTCTAGCATTTTCCTACGTGCATACCGCGTTGTAATCGGTAATTAGTACTGAAATGCGCATAAATTTTTTCCATCTATATAATGGAATCATTGTTATATACATGTCAAAAGAATAAAGGTCCGATCTCTAAGATTACATTCGAGACCTGACTACATGGATCTTGTGTAACGGCACAGCAAAAGGCTCCAATGCGCCCGGCCTCACAGGTCGTCATCAATACACACACGTCCACTCCAAAAGTAGCGCGAAGCTTCAAAAGGTCGGCCTTGCCTTCGAAATTCGATCACGTACCGTGGTCGCTGATACCTACAACACATCGAGCCCGCAGAATGTTATGGATTCGCAGATGGCAGTGAATTCAAAAAAGCTATGGGTTCGCGAATTGGTAGCAACCCGCGAAATTCATGATTTGCAAAATTCTTTTCATGGTTCAAGGAGTTCGTAAAGTTCGATCCTTTGCACGGATTTGCCAAGTAGGTCCCGCAAAATGTTCTGAGTTCACAAACCACTCCAGCCCGCAAAAACCTCCACGGATACGCAAATCTTGAGTTTGCCAACTATCCAATTCGCGGAAATAGGACTCGCCGAGTTTACCTAGTCCGTGGAACGAGTTCGCGAACCATTCCCTAGTTCGTTATACTTCGCGATCCCGAGTTCGCATAAACACTTTTAAATTCGCGGAACTCTTTGCTTAAGGATGAAGAAGATCATTTTTAAAGAACATGCTGAAGATCGATATGAACCCCTAACCCTAAATTCCGATCATAATAAGAACGTGTTTCCTAGCCTCATTCTTCATGCCCTAAAACCCCCAAAACATGTTATTATAGACTCAACACCTTAACTAAGGTTATAACTCCCTTCAAGAACTAGAATCGCACAACTCCTCAGCACGCAAAAGCCATGTTCGTGCTTAAAATCCCTAGAATGCGTGTGTTTACCTAATTAAGAGTAAAGATTATGGTAAGAATCTGTACCTAGTTCGAGGACGATGACTTTATATTCACCTTCTCCTTCCTCGTTTGCTTAAGCTCTCGCTAGTTCTTGTAAATGGGGTTTATGAGTTTGAAAATGGTCTCTGGGTAATTGTTAGCTTGTTAAGGCACGATGTTGGGACATTTGTGGCGAAAATATCCCTTATTTTAAGGGGATTTGTCTCACAAAACCCTCTCTAAGGCTTTGGGTCCAAATTTTATTCAATCCTAGCCCAATAATGTAGAGAGTTCAACCTTAGTTCATGGCCCAATTTCCCTTTTACCTAATTTTTCCAAAATCCCTAAATAAATTAGAGGTCACTTGGTACAAATTAATTGCACCAAATTCACGAAATAACCTACGCACAAAATTTTCGACACAAAATTTCACGTTGGTCACATAAGTACGAAATTAATGCATGAAATGCACATAATTGCATTCCACCTTTTATGCAAATTTATTGGCCCTACTCGCTTACGAGGACCCGCGTGCTACACTTAGATTGTCGGTTGAAGGCTTAAGGGTTTTCAAATGAAGAAAAGGAATTCGGAGAAGGCTCAAATTGGATGACTACAGGCTATGTTAGAGAATTGAAAATTTTAAATTTGGTCGAGTGAGGAATTTCCTAGTTGCCATAATCATTCTCCTAACGATCTAACGCATGTCGAGTATGTTATGAATATTCAAGAAAGGAAATGTTTTCATTTAATCGTTCAGTCTTGAATACACTGTATACAAGAAGCGTTTTATACTAAGTTGCTATACCTATATTTGCACACTAGTCCTTGCTCAACTGATAAACACTTAATACATCCCAAAATACATTCTTGAGTTCAGCTCTTCTTGACACTCCCCCTCAAGGTTAGTGTTCATATAAGTTTAAAACACTAACCTTGGATAATAAGTATTCGAACTGGTCTCTTCCCAACGCCTTTGTCAATAAATCTGCCGGTTGCTCTTGAGAGGGTATATATTCAGTCTTGATCACCTTCTCTTGGATCTTATCTCTTACGAAGTGACAATCGACTTCAACGTGCTTCGTTCTTTCATGGAAGACCGGGTTTGCCGCTATCTGTATCGCAGATTTACTGTCTGTATGAATCGTAACTGGCCCATTCTTTGAACTCCAATATCTTTCATTATCTTATTTAACCATAACACTTTCGCCGTGACCATTGCCATCCCTCTATACTCTGCCTCGGCTGAACTTCTTGCCACCGTTTTTTGTTTCTTTGTCTTCCACGATATCAATGAGTCTCCAAGGAAAACCATATAACCTGTTAATGACCTTCTAGTCTTTGGCCATGATGCCCAATCTGCATCGCAATAAGCTCTTAAACATATCTTACTGTCAGCATTAAGAAACAAACCAAGACCTGGCTTTCCTTTCAAATATCTCAATACTCTGTATAATGCATCAAAATGAGCCTTTTTTGGGTCATGCATATATTGTGATAAAATTTGAACCGCATATGAAATATCAGGCCTAGTTAGACTTAAGTAAATCAGCTTACCAATAATCCTCTGGAATAAGTGAATATTTATACTACCTGAAGCACTAGAACAGCTTAGTCTTTGATCTTCAGTATCTGAAATTCCAGCAGTATGAGCAGCAATCTCTGATCTTTCAGCAGTAGTAAAAACTTCAGCACAACCAACAGCTATAAAACCTTGAAAATCATCAATATCTGCAAGCTTTACATTCTGTTCGACTGAAATTCTTAAGGGTTTAGATCCCAACATCCCAGCCTCCCCTAACAACTCCAGAATATAATTTCTTTGGCTAAGAACAATTCCTCTCTTAGATCTAGCAACTTCTATACCTAAAAAGTGTTTTAACTCACCCAAGCCCTTCATATGAAACGTCTCATTTAAATAACTCTTAGCTTCATCAATCATATGATTGTCACTACCCTAATAACAATATCATCAACATACACCAATAATATAACCACACTTCTCCCCTTGATTTGACAAGCAAAGAATAGTCAATTCTTTGATTGTACAAATCCAAAATCACTCATTGCCAATGTGAATTTTTTATTCCACTGACGCGGTGCGTGTTTTAAGTCATACATCGGCTTTTCAAGTTTACAGACCTTGATAGAATTTTCAGAATTACTTGAATTTAGCCCTTGAGGCATACTCATGTATACTTCTTCAAGCAAATCTTCCTGTAAAAATGCATTAGTGACGTCCATTTGCCAAAGTGGCCAATTACATATCGATGCAAGTGATATAATCAATCTAATGGTAACATGTTTAGCTACTGGTGCAAATGTGTCAGTATAATCTATACCCCTAACTTGACTGTAACCTTTTGCTACTAGTCGTGCTTTATACCTTTCGATAGAACCGTCGGCCTTATATTTAATAGAATAGACCATTTACAACCTACGGGACATTTACCTTTTGGTAGATCCACTACCTTCCATGTGTGGTTCAGCTCTAGTGCTGAAATTTTGACTTCCATAGCTTTTCTCCACTGTTCTGACCTCACAGCTTCCTGAAAATTCCTTGGAACTATTTCACTGGCCAAATTAGCTATAAATGTGGCATACTTTGGCTTGATCCTGTTATAATGAACATAAGAGGACAAGGGATACTTGACAGAGCAAGAATGGTTAGTTTCATTAGAGAAAGGGGAGATGAAATCCTTAAACCTGCTTGGAGGTCTACGAATTCTGTCTCACCTCCTCACAGGTTGATTTGCCTCTGTAGTAGAACCAGGATTCTGATTTTCCTGTTCTGGTTCAGCTCCCCCTGCATTACTTGCTCAAGAATTTCACTATTATAATTGTTTGGACAGATATCACTTACCATTGTCTTATCATAGCTGAAATCCTCATCAAACATAACTTCATCATATTTTTTAGTTGTAGACGATGGACTAGAATTCTGCTTACCATTTAAATCAAATGGAAACTGATCCTCATAAAAAAATCACATCCCTCGAAATAACAAAATTTTCAGTTTCAAGGTCATGTAATTTGTATGCCTTTTGGGTGACAGCATACCCTATTAGCACGCATGGTCTTGATCTCTCCTTGAACTTATCAAGTTGTGGTAGAACTTTTACAAAACATAAACATCCAAATACTCGCAAGTGATGAAATGTTGGTTTCTCTACCATATAAAGCATAGAAAGGTGTTTTACCTTTAAGAAAAGAGGTCGGTGTCCTATTTATCAAGTATATTGCTGTTTTTACGCACCCACCCCAATACTTGATCGGTACCTTTGAAACTTTAAGGCTCTGGCTACATTAAGTATATGCCTATGTTTCCGTTCAATCATTCCGTTTTGTTGAGGAGTGTAGGAACATGATTTTTGATGTATTATACCAAGGGAATCAAACAACTCACTACATTCTATGCTCTAGCTACATTAAGTATATGCCTATGTCCTAACTGTTCTGGAAAACTAATTTTGAACATATACTATGAATTTTTTAATACATTATATACTTCAGATTTATTTATCATAAGAAATCCCCATATAGCTCGAGAATAGTAATCAGCTAAGGTTAAAATATACCTCTCACCATTAAAGGTTGGCTCCCTATACGGTCCCCAAACATCAACATGCAACAATTCCATAATAGATATAATTATAGTACGCAACGGAAACTTAGTTCTACTATGCTTAGCGAAGGGACATATAGGACAGTATTTATGATTTTCTTCTACTTTCAAGTTCAAGTCAGGCAAATACTCAAGTCTATTAAAAGACATATGGCCAAATCTTTTGTGCCACAACGAGATTTTATTAATGTCTGCTTTATTAGCAACAACTTGGTGAATTTCACTATTACATAAGTTCGTAACATGGTTAAATCTCCTACTAGCGGCCACATTATCAACCTTATCCAAGTAATACAAGCCATTCCAATTTCTACCAATCCCCCTTATCCTACCAGTCCAACTCTCCTGGATTAGACAAAAATGGGGGTAGAAAACAATGCAGAAATTAGCATCATTAGATAGTTGAGACACATATAGCAAATTTTGCTTGAACTCAGGCAAAAATAATACATCTATCAATTTCAGATTTTCATTCAAAGTAACTGTTCCGGAATTTGCAGCAGTAATAAGCTCCCTGTGACATCCCGTCCCATACCGGGTGTCACTGTAGCATCCGTCCCTACCGGGACCAGTGGGGTTGGGCCCACCACACTCCGACTGATAGTCTGGCCCCACTGTACCACCATTTAACCTTGCAGCGTGCTTCGTCCTCGCTCACACGCACCCTATGCAAACTTCCCAGGGGGTCACCCATCCTAAGATTGCATCAAGTCAAGCACGCTTAACTTCGAAGTTCTTTCGGATGGACTCCCGAAAGGTAGGTCGACCTTTGTGATATGAGTAGTACTATCAATTTTCTTATACGATTCTTAGCCTGACACGCCCATACATTGTCAGTCTCAGGATCCCCTCTCATTCGGGTGTCGGATCGGTTCGTTCATGTACCCCTTCGCCTAGAAGCCTGCCAGGAGCCGCTCCTTGTCCGTGCACTTCTCTGGCACCGGCGATCACTCCCCGCCCTCATCGGCCCCGGGTGTCACATGCCCACCAGCTTCCGCCTGGTTCGTCCCCGAACCAGCACCGTACTGCGAGAGGTTGTGCTCTGATACCACCTGTAACATCCCGTCCCATACCGGGTGTCACTGTAGCATCCGTCCCTACCGGGACCAGTGGGGTTGGGCCCACCACACTCCGACTGATAGTCTGGCCCCACTGTACCACCATTTAACCTTGCAGCGTGCTTCGTCATCGCTCACACGCACCCTGGGCAAACTTCCAAGGGGGTCACCCATCCTAAGATTGCTTCAAGTCAAGCACGCTTAACTTCGAAGTTCTTTCGGATGGACTCCCGAAAAGGTAGGTCGACCTTTGTGATATGAGTAGTACTATCAATTTTCTTATACGATTCTTAGCCTGACACGCCCATACATTGTCAGTCTCAGGATCCCCTCTCATTCGGGTGTCGGATCGGTTCGTTCATGTACCCCTTCGCCTAGAAGCCTGCCAGGAGCCGCTCCTTGTCCGTGCACTTCTCTGGCACCGGCGATCACTCCCCGCCCTCATCGGCCCCGGGTGTCACACTCCCCATTTGGTAATTTCACAAACATACCCAACTTATAGACAATTGATTCCTCATCATACACACATTTATCTGAGATCATATGTTTATTTGCACCACTATCAATTATCCAACTATTTTTATTTAATAAACAAGGGTAGTCCATACCTGAACCATTACCAGCTTGGTTGGATGAAGTCCCTGCTTGAGTAGAATCTAGCCCTTGTGCTCCGCCAAGAATGGCCAAGATTTGTTAATATTGGGAAGGAGTTATCTGAGGGCTCTCTGCTTGTACATTGTTCTGTGATCCAATAGCTTGCTGGTCACCATGTGAGCTAGTTGCGTTTGCCTTGATAGGATTAACACTCCACTGTCCAATAGCTCGGTCTTGATCATAGTTATTGAATGCCTCTAGGTCCTCCTCGACCTCTTGCTCCTCTTTTACCACCTCGATTACCAATTTGAGGATACCCATGGAGCTTGAAGCAAGTTTCTCTAGTGTGCCCCCCAACGTGGAAGTGATCACACCACGAAGCTCCTCTCTCAGTCCACTGCTTCGTCTGATTGGCATTACTTTGCAGTGCAATAGAGATAACTTCCTGGCTGTGGACATTAATGTTTCTTTGGGCTTCTTCATTGCATATCATGGAGTACACCTGTCTGTGAGATGGCAAGGGGCTCATCATAAGAATCTGAGACCTCATATGGATGTTACCTTTGTTGAGTCCCATAAAAAATTGCATCATCTTGAGTTGATCTGTAGGACCCCGATCCCCGCAAATTAGGTCGGCCAATAAATTACATGTATGACTTACGTAAATGCATGATATTTGCGTACATGTTGAACGCTTACGTGATGTATGAATTTTATGCTCGTGAATCATACGTGAATTACATGCAATTATGAGCCAACAATTATGTGTTTACGATGACTACCAACAAAATAGGAAATTCTCGAAAACGGTAAATAGGAATATGGATTAGGGTCTAATGGACCATGAAGCATCTAATTGGACTAGGAAGTTATTTCTCACCATGAACTTATCACAATAGGAATTACCAAGTGGGCTGAAAAAGGAAATTAGGCCCAATCCATTGAGAGAAAAACCCACTTGGGAGACAAAACCTCCTTGAATTGAGGAAACCCATGCCTATGAATATAAAATATCTAATCTAATAGCCTAAAACCCACAATACCACTCCAAAACCATCGAAAATTATAAAGAAGGAAAGGAGGGGAAGGAGCCGAGAGGAATTTCACGCAAAGAGCACACCAAGTAGCTTGAAGACCCAACATAGTAAGCGAAACATCTCCTTACAACTCTTACAATTTTGTAACTTAAACTGCCTAAGTGATTAGTCTCGAAAATCTATGGAAAAACCCTAGTTGGGGAGTAAATATGTAATTTTAAGGGTTTCTTGGAGATTTTGGTAGATTAACATATTTTAAGGGCTTACAACCTTAGTATGGGACCGTCCTTGGGAATGCAGTAACGATTTTAAGGTAGAAGGAAACCTGAGAACTTAGAAATTCCGGGTAGATGGGACGATGGATATGATTTCGGGTAGATGAATTTAGGTTGATCGAATCGGGTAGCTTAAGAAACCCTAGAAATCGGGCGACTTAGCTTAGGTAGTACTAGATGCTTCGAAACCTAACACAATCGTGTGATTTGGAAATAAGTAAAACAGTATAAGTTTCGACAATTTCAATTTAGACATTTCAAATCGGGCGAAATGCGCATACAAGGGGCCGATTGAAATGAATGAGGACGACAAATCGGGCGATGGAAATAAGATTTCATATAACATAAGTCTCGGCGATTTGGTTTTGATACACCGCAACTCGGCCGATTAGTTGCATGAGAGAAATCGATCGAAAACAATTTAGAGGGACGACTTAATTGGATAGCCCACGCGGCATGCGGGAAACAAATCGCCGAACCCTAGTTTAACAAGCTCAACAAATCGGGCGATTCCATGCAAGATTTAAATCGGACAAACTGCACTTGAAGAGCTCGGCGATTTCTGCCTCTCAAAGACCCCAAATCGGGCGAAATACCATGATCACCCCATGCATGGAATCGGGCGGATGAGATGACGACACGATGACGAAAGCAAGCGGAAATTTCAGATGCTTCACGTTACAAATCGGGCGGACTCATCCCATGCACGACAAATCGGACGATTTGAATGGATACTACACGTGGCATGAGGAGAACAAATCGCCGAAGACAAACTTAACCAACACTAAATCGGGCAAAATGAGGAGCAACGTCCAAGAAATCGGGCGAATTGATGTCCTAAGAAGCTCTCGGCGAAGCCATAATTCGTGGTTACACAAATCGGGCAAATTGCGACACCAACTAATCGGGCAAATCAAGAAGTGCATACCATGAGTCGGCGATTTCCAAATCGACCGAAACCAAGTAGATTGAGCATTAATCGGGCAATGCTATGTGCGAAATATGAGAAACAAATCGGGCAAATCGAACTCCTAACAACCATCTAACTTCGCCGAACATAATAGATCAAGAATTTAGTACCATACCTTAGAATAAACTTCGAGTGAGGACTTAACCTAATTAGAATCGAACAATTTAGGACTCTAGCAAAATTAATGTAGTCCGATAATTTAGTTCGACCTAAGTATAATAAAGGCATAATACTAATATGATGATATTTATATCTAAAGGTCGTACGATAGGAGCGGACGAGGAGGATACTAGTTACGCTTGGTCGACAGGTAAGTAGAAATTCAACCACGACACGTAACTTGCCTGCGTCCAATTATGTGAATTACGTGCTCGTGTATTTTGTATGAAATGTGTACGTATGATATGATTAATTTAGGTGCATGATGGTATGATTTGCATATGTACATGATCATAGCATGAGCATTTGCACGCATGCGTAGTGTATAAGACGCGAGGTACGAGCGTGCGTAAGATCGCCTATGTGTGATGTATACTCGCCGATATTGGCGTTGGTGTCGACTCGAATGAAGAGTCACGGCTTGCCTATATGCGACTAATAAGGCGAATGAAGCTATAAGGCCTGTGTATGCAATCGGTAAGGTGAATGAAGCTAACTGACTTGCATAAGAGGCTGGGGAAATTCCCCGTATGCGGGAGATGCAACCTGGAGGATGCGGCCCGGGGCACACGCTGAGTAAGGGAAGATTCCTTCGGGTGACCTTCCAGCGTGTAAAGCACTATCCGGAGGGAAGATTCCTTCGGGTGACCTCCGGGGGTAGTGGCTTCGGTGTTGGCTACCAGTGAGAAGCGCCCGCGTGGAGGCCACACTGAGAATGGGAAGATTCCTTCGGGTGACCTTCTAGTGTGCGAACCTCCACACATGAGATCTCTATGAAATGGCGCATAGCGGGATAGAAAGCCGAGGGCCCGTATGAAGTAAGAGTATAAGAAAAAGAGTATGAGTCAGAAAGAGAACAAGAGTATGAGAGAGAGTATGAGTATTAGAAAACGACGACGCGGATTGTCAATCGTTAGGACACGTGCATACATGCATAATTTCTGCTTACTGAGCCTCGGTGGCTCATTCTTTATGTTACGTGTTGTAGGTACCGACGATCACGGTACGTGATCCGACCATTATGTGAGGCCGATCTTTTGAAGCTATCCGGATGCTTTTGGGGTGGGAGTGTGTGTATGGATGACGACCTGTGAAGGCCGGGCGCATAGGGAGCTTTTGGCTGCACACACACACACACTTGTATTTTGTGTAGACACTACTACGACGAATTGTAGAACGAATTACGAATATTATTTTGACATGTATATAAGACTTCCGCACGCACCTTTAGAATGAAAAATTTTATTCGCATTTTTTACGCTTTTGCGATTTAACAAAGCATTAGATACTTAGGATTAGAACGGAATACGAGGGCGGGACGACGGGTCCTGACAGAGTGGTATCAGAGCTTCGGTCATAGGTCCTGCAGACTGTCCATACACACACACTCAAAAGCGCGGAAGCGGCCTTGCTTGTAAGTACCATGTTATGTGAATTGTTTGTATGGTTTGATTTATTGGCCTTAGGAATTGTCAGGATAGGTGAAAATGGTAAGACTTAGGGGTGAAGGAAGTAGGGAGTCGGATCAAGGTAGGGACCCTAATAACCCTACCGACAGTCGGGATGCTACCATCCTGCAACTCACGGAACTGGTCCGGCAACAGTCGGCCCAGATCCAGCAGCTGATCCAGCAGCAAAACGCTGGTGGACAATCAACCAACCTACCTCCCCCACCCGAACGAATTGAGATGATTGGGGAGAGGTTCAAAAAGCTCAACCCCCCATTGTTCGAGGATGCTGTAGACCCCACTTCTGCCGAGGACTGGTTAAGGACGCTGGAAAATATGTTCCAGCATAGCCGTACGCCTGAGGCGGAAAAAGCCATGTGCGCTGCCTACCTTTTGAGGGGGAGCGCTGGACACTGGTGGGATACCGTCTCAGCCATCGAGAACCCGTTAAAGATGAGCTGGGATCGGTTCAAGGAGATTTTTCGGGGGAAGTACTACACCGCCCCTGTCAGAGCCCAGCGGATGAACGAGTTCATCAACCTCTGCCAAGGGGCAATGACCGTGGCGGAGTATATCAGGAAGTTCGAGCAGCTCTCAAGGTTCGCTGCTCACATGGTCAGTACGGACGCGCTCAAGATTGAGCGGTTTATGGAGGGACTGAAGCCCGAGCTATACCGAGACGTGAGCATGGCCGGAACACAAGGAGTCACGTACGCGCATGTGGCTGAGAGGGCGCTTGTGGCGGAGCAAGCCGAGGCAAGAATTGCTCGCGCCCAGGAGGCAAAGCGCAAGTTTGTACAAGGGCCACAAGGGAGCGGAAGCAACCCAAAGCGGCAGTTCGTAGCCAAGGGTGGAAAACCGAATTTCCCGAATCGACCGGGACCACCCTCACAATTCAACCCAAACCAAGGTAGACCCCAGTTGGACCCCGTATGCCCGAAGTGTGCACGGAGGCACATGGGAGTCTGCAACTCCCAGAATGCCGCCTGCTTCAAATGTGAAATTGACAGCTGATGTTAGTTGGTTTAATGTTACTAGATGAAGAGGTATTAAATTTTTATTTATTTGCAATCTTTTTCCCTCATCTAATTTTATTTTGTTATAGGATACTCTCATGCAAGCTACAATTAGTACGCTGGTGGAAATTTTGAACGACTACTTGAAGAGGGCTGTAGGTTTTCAGTATCAAACTTTGATATTGTGAATTCTCCAGAAAGATATCGTCAACAGAACATCGTTATATGATACGTTACAATAATCGTACGACTATGTCTCAAAGTGTTATCACGATCTTATGATAAAAAAGGAGAAATTTAAGTTTCGTTCATCTCAGTACTTGGAGTCAAATGCCGGTATGCAGTATTATTTACCAAGTTTGCATCTCTATCTCTATAGAATAGTTATTTATTCCTTAGGTTTGGATGTGGAGATATATTGGTTCACCAAAGAAAGTTTTCCCCCACTGGATTAGATGTCATTGCACTGGTTTCATCCTTTGTTGAGCCAGATGACAATGATAATGGGAATTCATCGTGGACTATGGTCAATATAATTATGGAAGGGTATGTTTTTGTTTCAACCTTCTGATTATTATTCATAGTCTTCATTTGTGAATTGTCGACAAGGAAATGTTTTTAATTTGTAGTGGCTATCGTGCAACTATTACAGCTTGGGATGAGAAGTCACGCGAGTTTTATAAGAGGTTGAAAGGAATTCTAGGGGACACTATTGTGATTATTGTGACGAATATCAATCCACGGATGTTTCAAGATGTTTTGTATGTCGAAGAACTGTTTTTTACTCAACAAATATATGTAATCGTATTATTTAATCAGGTGGTTTATATCTGAATACAACCTCTTCAAGTGCTCTTTATATTAGTGGAGATAGTCCATCAGTTTTGGAGTTTCACAAACAGTAAGAATTCGTTTATTCATGTGTACAATTCATTTACTGAATCAGTGTACACTCGAAACACAAATGTGAGTAACATGCATAAGTTGTATTACTTAATTGCGTTGTTAAGGGTCATTTATTTTTTCAATTTCGACTATCTAACTATTCACAATTAGAGGTCCCTTTTAAAATTAAGTCATGGCTTTTGTATTTATTTAAGTACTACTAAACGTTATTGGTTGATACCGACATTATATTCCTGAGAATGTCTTATTGAAAACTGTTGGGAAAATGTAGTTGTTGATATTCTTCAAAATTGAGGTCTGAAAGCGCACTACTGAATATTGTATATTATTTTATCCGGCAGACAATTATACAATGCGTTCACGAGTCGGCGAACACTCCAAAGACGAATGTGACTAAAATGCGTAATTTATATTATTTAATTGCTTTGTTAAAGGTTAATTACTTGCTCAATTTGGACTATATAACTATTGACAATTGATCCTTTTAAAAGTAAGTCACGCATTTTGTATTTATTTAGTTGTTGCTAATGGTTATTGGTTATATTACCATTATTCAAAAACAGAACTACGTCTGACCTTTAAAATTCCATGTTTAAATATTTAATTACTTAATTACATATAAATTCTTTTATAATATTCCAATAAATGTTTATGAACTTTCACATAGCTCGGTCTTGCAACAGTAGTTTGCATAACGTTAATATGACTGACCACTATCAGAACATATAACTGTACAATATATGATCATGTACGTAATAAATGCGCAGTAATTGAAAAAAAAATGTGTCAAACTCTTATAATTCTTTCCATAATAACTATTGAATTACTTAAGTACATATCAATACGTTTATAATAACAATGAAATCAAAGGACGACTGTTTAACTTACAGTCTTTCATTAACTCAATCAGTAAGTAATTGTTTGATGGGGGCTCTATTTATAGGTTTTGAGGAGTTCTGGGGCGAATATGTGAAGGGGTACAACTTTTGGACAGGCGTTATTCTGTGAATAGTTATTGTGCCCTCTAATTAGCTCATAGACCCACTTCAGTCTGGTACGTCTGATCTGCATCCTACAATGCAGATTGCGCCCCTTCACCTTGACCCGTCTGATTAAATTCTGTGTACCCGTTCAACTTACCTTTGGGTATTTAGTCTCACGATACTTTGAAATAAATAAATATACCTATTCTTTTTGAAAACTTAATATGATGAATGAGATACGAAATTATTTACAGAGAAGTTTTGCAGATTTACAGAATTCAATATCTCAAATGATCGTCCGTATCGACAGAAAGATTGATGACTATGCGCAAAGTGCTGCTCAGAGGTTTGATGCATTGCAGACCAGATATGATGTTCAAGCCACTATGCTGAAGAATATGGGGAAATCGATCGACCAACACTTTGAACAAATCAACTTGAAGTTGACGACGCTAGAAAACAGTTTAGGCATTACTGTTTTCTGACAATTTATGGACCATTATTATGCTTTATTTTCATATTAAACAACATTCTGATAAATATTCCGCACAAATATTCCTACACATGTAGATGATTTGCGCGGGCCAACGAGTACTGATGATCATGCGGAGGACAAGCAACAATGACGTCCCAGAAAACAGCGCACTCTCACAGCTATGGCGAAATAAATGAAAGCATCCGTTCATTTTCCAACTTCAATACCAAATTCCCCATCGGATACTGCCACAGATAGTTTCTCCAACACTGCATTTGATAATCGTATTAGTAGAATTCTTGCTATATTTTCACATGTATCGGTGATCGTTGAGAACATGAGCCCAGATGTGTATGTAACTTGATCTTTGCGTGCCCAGTGTGGACAACAGTTTCTTTCAACGCTGATGAAAAATGATGCATGGATGCTTGATGAGGTATCTTATATTATATGGTGGAGTGATATTTGGCATCTTATATTTGAATAAATTTTTTTTGTAGCATATTGATGAGTGCCTACGCGGGTTTATTGAACTCCAAAGAAAAACATCCATCGCACGCCCTTCCATTGCGTTCATGAATACTGCATTCAATCAAGTATTTACAGCAGAATACAGATTGGAAGGTGAATACGACCTTTCTGTAATCAAGCCTTATGCCGACGGAACCGTACTTGACTGGCCTGCAACGCCGTGGAATGCATCTGATATCATCGTTGTCCCAATAAACGTTAATCAATGTCATTGGGTTTTTGCAATAGTATACTACAGAGCAGGGAGTGTTATTGTACATGATTCAGACAAAACATGCGATATGGATATGAGATTTTTCAACTAGGCTTTTGGTAGGACATTACATACCATGCAATTTCTACTTGACCATCTTCGTTTGACGAATGGGCGTGCTGAGTTCACCACTACAAGAGATGAAAATTTTCCCCGCCAAGCTATAGCGTAAGACGTCAATTTTCATTTCATACACATATATGGATACAATGTAGGTACCGTTATTTGAAAATTGTTCGATTCGTCTAATATTTTGATGACAGGGGTGAATGTGGTGTACACATCTTGCGTTCGGCGTTTGCGTTGATGTTTCCGGATGATTTTCTCTATGGAATTACAAAAAACAAATAGAAGATTTCAGAAATATCTCGCACTTGCTCTTCCCTGCAACAAATGGATATGAATGGTTAAGTTTGCAGTTTACAATTCTTTGTGGTGTTCTCTTCCTTATGATATTAGTAAACATTTACTTTTTATTATTTTACGGTCTTCCTTTTGCCAAAAAATATTTAAAGTTGTATTAACATCAATAGAATAATTTAATTTGCAGTACTGTCCAGCGTCACGTTGAATTGGAAAAGTTCATGCTTTCCAAAATATACAACTGAAATATACACGACTGATTAATATTAGTCAATTATATATCACTGACATTGTAAAAGCAAATAGTCATACAATCATATTATATTGCATAATTACATATTGAGTATAAATACAGGTATGTTAGTAATAAACTCTAATGCTAAAAGTAACGTAAAGTCAATCATTAAATTCTAAATTATCTATATACCGCGTAGTAATTTTCTATCGGAACTCATTATAAGCTTACATACTGACAGAAATATGCTAATTTATTAAACCTATAAACACTTCAGAAGTAAAGGTTCAAATGATCAACCCACAATTAATTTATTGATTTCAACATACTGGGTTATTTGATAACGACTGGGCCAATGTTTTATCTTATTACTGAATTAAATTTCCAATGCCGCAACTCTAAACCCCTTCCTCGCAAAGAAAAAAACTAGCAAAACAATCAGTGAGTATATTGTTGTCGGAATTTTGTAAGAACAGTTTGACGTTGCGCAATTGAGAATTCAACAAGATTATTCCTCTCTGTAGGCTTGAATCTATTAATATTTTTCGTCCATTTGCCATGGGTACCAAGTTCGTTGAGGTTAGTGCTATGTCGTATTTATGGCTGTGAAATACGATATATGTGAAAATCGAAAATTTCTGGGTGTGTTTTTGAATGTATCATGTGATATTGTTAAATGATATGTTGTAATTGTTCTAAGTACCAATTAGGGTTTCTGAATGTATCATGTGATATTGTCTTAATACAGGCAGTATTGGAAACGCAGCTGCCCAGAGGATCTGTGAAGCCAGGAAGAGTGGTGATATTTGCCGCTTATAAAGATATATATGCACATACATAATTGAAATTTTGAATAGAGCAGAGATAGCTGAGATGGTTTCAAAAAGTCAGTTTGGACGTCTAATAGTGTCTGCAGAGAATTTTCAGTTACCAGAGCAGTTGTTGTGGTATATGATGCAGTGATCAAATATGATGACACAGATGAGCTGTGGATGGTTATTGAAGATAAACCCGTGCCGTTTTCGTCAATAGAATACTCGCTGCTGACAGGCCTAAAATTTGGCACTGAAGATGCAATAGATGTTAATACATCCTTTACTACAAGACATTTTGGAAACAAAAAAAATTATGTTGCAAGACATTAAGAACCGACTTAATACCATAGAAGCACTTCAGATACTACTGTTGATGTTGAGAAGCTAAAGTTGACAAGTTTGATGTTTGTCGCCGAAGTCATTCAATTAAGAAATAATAGAGATATCGCTTACGTCGTGTAGCGACCCTAGCTATCACTACCATTTCTAGCATACTTCTAAGTGTCTAACTATGCATTCAGTTATATTAGATGCGAAAATGCGGAATAAATTTTTCCATTTACATAATGGAAGTCATTCTTTACATGTCCAAAATGTAATATAACACTTCGCCGTGTGTTTACATGCATTCTTTACATGTCAAATCGATCTAACACTTCGCCGTGTGTTTGTAGGAACTCCAAATCGCCCGATTTGTATATATATATATATATACTTCTCACTCGTCGTCGATCGATTTGCATTGCCTCAAATCGCCCGATTTGAGGGTTTGTTAATTCGCCGAGATTTCACCAAGACAAATCGATCGAGCCTAAAATTCTTAGTTTCGCCCGAAACTCAATTTACCAAGAAATCGCCGAATTGCTAGGTTTCGGTCGATTCTTCATGCTTCGTACTACTTTAAATCGAAACTTAACTTGATTAACTACAATCGACCGACATACTAACTTAATAATTAATTTGATCGAAACTTAGCTCTTCTGCCCCAAAATTCTCAAGTCCTAAACTTTTCTTCTACTTAACACGCTCAATCATCTCCCAAATTATTTCATGCTGAGGTTAGTTGTCTTAAGAACACGTTAGTGTGCCCAATACCTAGCTAACTCAAGGGAACCCTTTATTATAATTTCACACGCAATCTGCCGTCTATGATGCACTTGAATTCTCAAAATTTCCCCCAATTCTCAATGTGATTTAACTAATATATTCCAACAAGGCAAATCGAAATAGTTGAGGGATGATTTCACTTACTTACTCAAGTTTCCAAGCTACTTGGCGTGTTCTTTGGGTTGAAAATCTTCTCGGCTTTTCTCTGGTTCTTTCACTTAGATGTTCGATGGTTTTTGGAGTGAAGTTGTGAAGCTTGGATTTGTTTGGATTAGATATTTTATCATAGTCATGATGGTGAAGACTAGAGTTAACATGGTCTTCCTTATTTTAGGGAAAATTGTCTCTCAATTGTCTTGTTATGGGTTGGGCCAAATGTAAGCTTCTAGTCCAATTTTAATAAATTCATAGTCCAATCCCCATCCTTAATCCATGATCCAAATTTTCTAACACTATAATCCCAATTTCCCTTGGCCCAAGTTTCGAAAACTCCCACCTAAGTTAAATGTCACCCTAATCACATAAGTCGTTGCACATAGTCTTGGAGTTCGTAAAATCTCGTAAGCATGGAACGTGCACGTAAATTAACATATAGTCATATGATTAGCATACGAAACCCACGGAATCATATAAAACACATGTGCCCATTTATTGGCCTACTAGCTTTCGAGGACTCGGGTTCTGCATTCGTTCCTTAAGTGATAATTTATAGCACATATGGGGTTATAAATCACATCGCATGAAATTACATACACACATAAGTCACTTAAGAGCATAGAAATATAAAAATATCGTATCGCCCACCGAGCTCACTTCCTTTGTCAGAAATAATACTTTCACCCATAGTCCTTGCTTCTTTACGTAATTAACTCAACAATGTTCCTAATTAATTACTTCCTCCCTTAATTATACCGTGATTCCGTAATTAGATTTTACGGGTATTACATCATCCCCCCTTAAAAGAATTTCGCCCCCGAAATTCCGTCAGTTGGATCGGGGTGCAGATTGGCTGGGAGTTAAGCTATGAACATCAACTAATTGCTTATAAGAATATTCCTCACTAAGGAGGATGAGTAGAATTAATTCTCATGAAACAGAGTGATTCTTCGAGGTTCTGGACTTCTGTTTCAAGGTGAAAGACTTGAAGTCATTGATCCCAGACCGGAGGTTATCTTGGTCTCAGCATTAGGAAGTTAGTAAAAATCTCGAATGATTTCCAAAAACAAAAGGAAGTAAGATTTCGATGGCTTTTTCTGGTCCAAGAGTTCGTCGTAATCGTCCCTCTTTGTCCACCGGTTACGATGGTGGCTACTATCTTGTGGCAGGGTGCATATATATATATATATATATATTTACCAAAGTAATCAGGCTTGATTTCGGGAAAGAAAATCTACGATGAATTTATAACATACTCCCCCCTTGAAAGATTTGTCAAGTTTTCATTTCTTGAGAAACTGGGAAAGAGTATTCACTTCGCGACAGGAAGGAAATTGTTCTTCTTGGAGTACATCGAAGGGAAACAAAATTATGAAGAATATTATAAGATCTCTCTCGTTGTCTCGGACTCCAATGGTTGATTACTTGGTAAAGCAGGGATGAATTGCTCAAGCTAGTCGAAGCAGAGATCAGAATCAGAGAAGCAGAAGACAACCTAATCTAAGGGGAATAACTAAAATTCTAACTGAAGCAGAGATCAGAATCACTAGCATCCATCACGCTTCCATTGCGCCGCTCTGATATTGGACCTATTGAGTCTTAGTTCCTTTACTCGGGAATTTAAATACGATTTCTTATTTTGAAAGTTTATCTACTACGGCTACTATTCGAGTCAAATATCGAGCTGGTGTCGATTAGGTTGGCTAGGAATAATCCTGAGCCTTGCCACATAAGGATTGATGCAAAAGAAATGTGTGGTTCCTAAATTCACTAAAAGGCAAGTCGGGGTTCGCTAAACGGATAAGGTACCTGCCGCCATAGGCGTGTTGTCTTCTGCTTCTTCCGCCGTGAGCATGTAAACCCGAGCGGTTGCCGTCGGCGGCTTGGTTTGGTTTGGTCCCTGACTTCCAGATGTGTTCTCTGGGCAGGCTACGGAGTAGTTGCCCGTCTTGCCACATTTAAAGCAGGAGGCGTTTTGGGAGAAACAGACGCCTGTATGACGCCGTGCACATTTTGGGCATACGGGCCCATTCGGTTGGGGCCTCCCCTGATTCGAATTGGGTTGTTGGGGTGGTCCAGGTCGATTTTGGAAATTGGGCTTCACGTTCTTAAGGACGAGTTGTTTCTTTGGATTGTTCCCATCCCATTTGGGTCCTTGTTAGAACTTCCTCTTGGTTTCCTGAGCACGCAAAATCCGAATCTCGACTTGTTCGGCTACCAGAGCGCGCTCCGCTACTTGGGCATAGGTAGCCCCTTGGAATCCCGCCATGCTAATGTCACGATAGAGCTCTGGCTTCAAGCCTTCCATAAATCGCTCGATTTTCAACGAGTCGGTGCTCACCATGTGAGCAGCGAATCGGGAAAGATGCTGTTCGAATTTCTTAATATACTACACCACTGTCATTGCTCCCTGGCGGAGATTGATGAACTGATTCATCCTTTGAGCTCGAACGGGAGCGGTGTAGTATTTTCCTCTAAATAGTTCTTTGAAGCGCTCTCAGGTCATTGTCACCGGATCTTCGAGAGTTAGTATAGTGTCCCACCAATGGCCGGCGCTTCCCCTTAACAGGTACCCAGCGCACAAGGCCTTTTCGGTCTCGGGGGTACGACTATGCTGGAATATACTTCTGGGAGTTCGGAGCCAGTTCTCAGCCGAAGTGGGGTCAAGGGCATCCTCAAATGTCGGGGGCTTAAGTTTACGAAACCTTTCCCCGATCATTTCAATCCTTTCGGCCTGAGGCGGTCCGGTACTCGACTGTCCTCCAGCGTTTTGCTGCTGGATTAATTGCTGAATTTGGGCTGATTGTTGGCGAACTAACTCCATCAGCTGTAGGATGGTCGCATCCCTACTATCTGTAGGGGTTGCCGTTTCCCTATTTGATTCGGCGTCCCTACTTCCCTCACCTCTAATTCTAACCATTGTATTTGTTTTACCCTGACAATCCCTAAGGTAAGTCGATTATATCATACAAAAATTCACGTAGACGTAACACGAAGCTCTGATACCACCTGTAGCGACCCTAGCTATCACTACCATTTCTAGCGTACTTCTAAGTGTCTCACTACGCATTTAGTTATATTAGATGCGAAAATGCGGAATAAATTTTCCATTTACATAATGGAAGCCATTCTTTACATGTCCAAAAGAATTACATAAGATACTTATAATCCTATATATCCTATTCACACGAGATGTGTGTACATGCACAGCAAAATTTAATTCTTATGCGCCCGGCCTCATTGGTTGTCATCCACGTACACACCACCCCCAAAAGACGCTCGGAAGCTTCAAAAGGATGCCTTGCCGGCTAGGCGATCACGTAACGTGTTCACTTCGTACCTACAACACATAGCGTAAGGGTGAGCCGCCGTGGCTCACTAAGTGAAAATATGCATGAATGCACGTGCCCTAAATTTGCAAAGACAATCCGCGTCTATGCTTTCTACTTCTCACATACTCCTTCACCTTTCATGACATATTTGAGCCCTCGGCTTTCAATCTTACTATGCACTATTTCTTAGAGCCCTTAATCCTCAAGGGATTCATACATATGTGATGGCTCGCGCACTGGGAGGTTACCCGAAGGCACATTTCCAATCCCAGTGAGGCCTGTCACGCGGACGCTTCTCACTGGTAGCCAACTCCGAGGTCGCCAACACCAGAGGTTTCCTCTGTGTCGCGATTCCCTCGTGTTCTTTTGGTTGAAAATCTTCTCGGCTTTTCTCTGGTTCTTTCAGTTAGATGTTCGATGTTTTTTAGAGTGAAGTTGTGAAGCTTGGATTTGTTTGGATTATATATTATATCATAGTCATGATGGTGAAGACTAGAGTTAACGTGGTCTTCCTTAATTTTAGGGAAATTGTCTCTCAATTGTCTCGTTATGGGTTGGGCCAAATGTAAGCTTCTAGTCCAATTTTAATAAATTCATAGTCCAATCCCCATCCTTAATCCATGATCCAAATTTTCTAACACTATAATCCCAATTTCCCTTGGCCCAAGTTTCGAAAATTCTCACCTAAGTTAAACGTCACTCTAATCACATAAGTCGTTGCACATAGTCTCGGAGTTCGTAAAATCTCGTAAGCATGGAACGTGCACGTAAATTAACATATAGTCATATGATTAGCATACGAAACCCACGGAATCATATAAAACACATGTGCCCATTTATTGGCCTACTAGCTTTCGAGGACTCGGGTTCTGAATTCATTCCTTAAGTTATAATTTATAGCACATATGGGATATAAATCACATCACATAAAATCACATAGACACATAACTCACTTAAGAGCGTAGAAATATAAAAATATCGTATCGCCCACCGAGCTCACTTCCTTTGTCAGAAATAATACTTTCACCCGTAGTTCTTGCTACTTTACGTAATTAACTCAACAATGTTCCTAATTAATTACTTCCGCCCTTAATTATACCGTAATTCCGTAATTAGATTTTACGGGTATTACACGTCGATCCTATGATAATGTATTTGGTAGAAGATTTTGAGAAATTTAATGCTTACAATGGGGAACCCTAGCATTCAATGAAGTCCTAACGTCACTTAAGAGGGATCTCTCACAGTTCATTGATGAATCAACTGTTGAGCAAGTGAAGAAATGCTCAAACTTAAGTTTAGGAGGTTTTGTACATCCATTTCAGGTAATAGTATTATGTTTATTATTTCAGTTAGTGACATCTATTGTTTCACTGTCTTGGAAAATAAATCGTATGTCTTGTTTTAGATACTTGCTTATGAATGTATCCCTGGAGTTGGCAAATCATTTGCGAAGAGACTTGAGGGAGTGGAGCCCGGCATTCCACGAATGTGTCGGTGGAAAAAAATGATTGGAGTACTAAGTACTCACAGAGGTTGGAGCAGATTACAGAGGCCATTTCTTCTGAGGGTGTTGAGAAATATATTTTGCAGCCAACTGTTGAAGAATCAGCTTCGCTGTTTATTATATCAAGTCACTTAGCAGTCCAGAACCGCACTCCACAATTGCAGAAGATCAATTTGTGTTTGGAGAGAGGAGTTATAGTTATTTGTCCTACAATAGCAGGAAAAGTTTCAGCTAAACATGCAAAAATGTAGATGTAACAGAGTTTGAGGAAGAGTGTGACCTAGAAGAGGACAATGAAGATAACAGTTCGAAATCATCGGGTAGGAAAGATTCAGCCAGTGGTGATTCTACATCAGAAGATGTTGTTTTAGTTGAGAGTAGAAAAATGTCTAGTAAGAAGTCAGGAAGGAAGAAAAAAGTGATTGGTCATAAGTCCGCACCGAAAAAACTTACACGACAGGCGAAGCGTCTGAATGAAACTGGTCCATCGAGTTGGTTCGTCGATTCTGTGAAGAAACCAAAGTTATCAAATAAGAGTACGGTGTCACGGGTAATGCATAGGATGAAAGTGATGGGATGGAGAATGAGAATATTGAGCTGGGAACAGAACATGCCAGAGGCAATCAGCACATGCTTGATGAAGACTTTCCACAGGCGGAAGGATTTTTGGGTTTTAATTTTTTATGATTTATTTATATGTTTTATATGTCTCTACCCATCATTACTAACATTATGTATTCGATTTGATAATTTTTCTGCATAATCGCTTAACTTTTTACGTACAGTTGTGCAGAAAATGCAGGCGCTTGAATGCAAAATGCTACTTCAGTCAGAGGAAGTATCTACTATGGAAGTGTCATTTCAAAAAGCATTGGAGGAAATTCAGGAAAAATTGGCTGGTGTTGAAAACGGAGGAAGCTTTTTTGAGGTTAATTTCATAAATGTCAAGATGACGTCCATGGAAGAAGGTTTAAGAGCGTTAGGCGACAAAGTACTACAGCTCAACAAGTAAGTTGACGTATTATCAGACCCTCAATGCACATGAGGTATTTTCTTTTTATTCTCGATATTGATATTTTGAAATATAATTAGTGAAAAATCTAGCATCTGTTTACAAATTATGTTCGCAAGAACAGACGCTGACATGGGTGTCATTACCAAAAACGTCAAGAATATTGCTCACAATATGACGTCGTGTGCAGTTGATGGAAAATGTCAACTTCCAGCATCTAAAAGACTCAAGCTTGCAAAGAATGTCTTTCTACGTGACAATACTGCTGTTTCCATACAAGCTTATACACATCGTAGGCTCGACGAGCATATCCTCTATAAATTAACTTTTTGGCCAATAGAAGAAGAAGAAGAAGAAATTAAATCTATGCAGCAATGTCGTCAAAGTGGACTTTTGGGAACTCCTCTGTCGCCAACTTTCTTTCGGACTCTAATGACAAAAGGCCAACCACTCCAAAATGATATAAGTCTATAATTGAATATATATACTCATAGTATTATGAAAGACCGCTGTTTAAAATGATATAGAAATTTACGTATATATATATATATATATATATATATTCATATATTCGTGGTTCTCTGATGAATTGTTCCATTTTTTATTTTTAAAGCATGTTTGTGAATGCATCTGTGGGTTCATTGAGATGCTATTAAAGTGCAAAATCCCGTCAAAGAATGTCGCGTTCATGAGCACGCTTTTCAGTAGGATTATCATGCCGCTGTCCGGTGTCAGTGAAAGTGTTAGCTTCAGTGAATTTACACCGTATACTCTTGGAAAGTACCCAGGGTGGCCTTCGTGTCCCTGGAGCAGAGCAGAGACGATAGTTATCCCACTGGAAAACAATGGCTGTGAATGGGTTCTGTGCGCTATTCGACCGAATAGAGCTGAAATACAAATTTGGGACCCACAGAGCGGATGCGATGCAGATCCTAAGTTCGTCGATAATGCAATAGACAGTGTGTCTATCATTATCAGACGTTTACTACACGAATTATCGCTTTTGGCAATGGACTCAACATTATCCATTAAGCGACGCCTCCCGCAGCTCAATGACAGGCGAGTTCCACAGTTTTTACATTAAAATTATGTGTGTATTCAAAAAGTCATTAAAGATATATGTTTTTATGGTATGCAGTGGTGATAACTGCGTCCAGGTACTTTTGAGCGTATTTGCAACAATGTTTTCTGAACATATCGCCAGTGAGGTTACCAAAGCCCATCTAACGGAGTTCAGAAAATATTTGACGGCAAGTGTGTTCTTCTCCTACTGGCATTGGCCACCTTGGAATGAGTGAGTGAGCGTGTATCAGTGTTAATTGCTGCAGTTTCGGTTATGGATGTTTCTTGACAATGGATAATTACATTTGTGCTGTATGGTATCATTTCTTTAACTATGCGTTGACATTAGTAGCTAAGAATGTCTGTTCTAATATTTTGTGGTGGGTTAAACCTTTTCGTAACCTATGCATTGACATTGTTTTATATATATTTCTGATTTTACTGTTATAGATTAATCGACATTATACACCGCTTTGATTGACAGTTAAAATATGATTATTTCATAAAACAATTTTAACATTCCCATAATTTATATTGCGGTATTCGAAATAGAGCATGCGTTGGACATTCCCTCTACAAGTTATGGGTACGTGTATCATAGACATAATTATAATATTGTATGATACATTAGAAATCATTTTTAGCTGATGTGGGGCATAACAATATTTCAGTCGTGTATTGTAAATAATGTCAAATATAAAATTTATACGTGTAGCACTAGAAAAATATTGCATTATGTTTTATTATCAGTTGTGCAGTAGTTTCCCTACAGTCGTCCAGTTTCTTACGGGTGTAAAGAGTATGTATTGGAAAATTTATTCTGATTTCTTTGTTTGAAGTACTTATAAAAGACTTAGACGCGCATTACAAATTTCTTAAGCGCCTTCAATAACTTCTATGTATCATGCTATATTATATTTATTTAACTGTTAAACATAAGAAATATACGAGTATACACTACTGATGAAAGTCATGTATTGTAAAGAAGGTCAAATATACGTTTTTTTTACATGTTTCATATAAAGAATTATAATATTGCATGATACATTAAAAATCATTTTTAGTTGATATGGGTGATAATAATATTTCAGTTGTGTATTGAATGTCAAAATAAAATTTATACGTTTAACAATATAGAAATATTGCATTATGTTTCAATAACAGTCGTGCAATTGTTTTCGTACAGTCGTCCATTTTCTTGCAGGTGTAAAGAGAATGTATTGGGAGACATTTATTCTGATTTCTTTGTTTGAAGTTCTACATAATATGTTTCCAATTTCATAATCCATGATTTTAGGTTTTCTCCTGTTTTTGTACAACGGTTATTGAAGCAGTCAGGTAATTCAAGGATTTGTCCTATTTTTGCACGGTTGTTATTGAAGCAGCTCCTGTAAGTTAACGAACAGGAGATCGTGCATAATTTCAAATGGATGTGAACCATGTAAGAACGTTGTAATAGTGGCAACATTATACAGCAATTGTGCATTCATATGCAAAATATTATGGCCGTAATATTAATACATTACGTGTACATATTTAATTAGGTACCCGTATTGTGTATCAATTCACCAATATAAACTTGGTAAGTATGATTATTACAGGATCGCCAACCTTTTTAATATATAATAAACCAATAAATCTATCAGTATACAGTATGAAAATTGAAATTTTAACATTTTTCATAAATCACCCTTAAAAAACCAAAACGTAGATTTCATACGACAAAACGTCATTTTCATCTTCTTCATTATAGTTTACAAGGTATATCCTGTTTCGCAGGATTGATACTCAATGTGTCGTGTTAAACGGCATATTCTATTTTACGCAATTGTAATTGAATTCTTTACTGTATTATACTAATAATAATTTTTTCAAATATACAATTATGTTGCATTGTTATGTTCCTCTTTGAGGAAGTCAAAGAGACAAAAACTGTATGATAAATTAATTAACTATAACGTTGATATTAATACATGAATGTATCAACCTTATCGCACCCCCTATTAAATATGGATAAATTTATTGAATGCCTGCAATAATCAGTGATAGCTATATGTTTCCATGAATTGAAGAATTTTATGCAATTGTCTTACATTGTATATATCTGAATCCAAAGCAACGTATCTCTATATACAACTCCTCATTTTTCTCCAACAGTTTTAACACCTTGCCCCTGTCGAGTATGAAATAATGAGTCGAAGTATACTTGCAAAAGGGGATTAGGCATAAAGAAGACTAATCGAAATACATTTTCCAAAAAGCCAATAGTCGATAATGGAAGAGAATTTTGAAGATTCCATTGACAAGATATTTCAGGAACTACGCAATGTGATTAATCATTTAGCAGGAAGAATAGCAAAACAAGTCGACTGTTATTCAAAAAATGAATATTGACAGTGCGGGAATTTGCTACTGAGCTACGATTCAGTTACAGGATATATGGAATGCAGATCACGAATTTCGACCATCAGTATCTATCAATATTGCAGGGAAATTCTGGAGCAGGTACGCAGCTTGGTATTGCAATCTTTCTTTAATTACAAATAAATTGCTATGAAAATTATCCGTTTCTTCAATTATTATTTTATGTTGTAGATTACAATACAAAGGTCCAGCAGAGAAGAAAAAGACTATACTCTGAAGAAAATAATGTCAATGATTACACGGATCATCGCCAAATGGTACTGTAAATTTCCACTACACTTATATTACACGTATGTGCTGGTATATTGAATGCTGATATATTTGAACATTATATTGACATATGTAATTTGCAAAACTTCTAATACCAGCATCAAAGAAAAGCCGCATCATGCACAACGAACATACACAAGCTGTTGGATGCAATCAAGAAAGACCTCGAACTTTGTTAGAAGGTAATTGAAAAGCTTACATTGTTTAGAATTGTCATAGAATAGTTTCAAAAATGGTGTTCTGATATGGATTCGGGGGATGCTCGGAGAGCTTCATTGTCACATAAAACGAACAGCTCAAATTCTACAATGATTACCATAGAGAACATCGGTCAATGTCCCCACTGTCATGCATTGATGTGGAAATCAGAGTCAGCAGAGTCAGCAAAAGCAAAAGTGAGTTCCCTCCACTTGAACAGCCTCCATTTTGTCTTGAAGAAAAGTTATCTGATATATCGTTTCGGAAATCTATACGAATCTATAACTCAATTTCCTTCACATCAATGGGTGCAAAAATAGAGTCAACGGTAGAACCAAGAACAAGTTCGTACGTCTACAGAATACACGGACAAAACTGTCATAATATTGGTTCATTACTTCCTGCTGAAGGTGAGTCTCTGAAATTTGCTCAACTCTCTATCTACGACGCATCAAATGAAGTTTCAAACCGTTTAGGTACGTTGACGAAAAAAGTTCAGAAAATTTGGATACAGCGGTGGTTTCATCACTCATTCAAATGATGGATACATACAATAAGCTAGCGAAAATTTTCCGAATGGCAGAAGACAGATTTGAATCTGGCGAGACTGTTGAACTGTCAATATTACTAATTGGATGAGGGCGTAGAGGAAAACAATACGAACTTCTCTCCGCTAATTAAATTGCTGGACTGATAGTTGGAGATCTTCCTGAAACGATTAGGAAAGAGACATCATAGTTCAGACAAAAAATGGTCCGCTCAAGAGAATCAGTGAATCGCATCCTTCATTTTTGGCAATGCAATATCCTTTATAATTTCCGTTTGGACAGTCTGGATTCCGTTACCAGATACCCTACTCAAATAGGGTCCACAAATCAAAAGAGGTTACATAACTATGCATGAATACTATGCATATCAAATACAGACAATATTATCGGAGGGTCAAGGTATTGAAACGATCTGGGCGTCTACTCCATCAGTATGTTGTCGATGCTTACAGTGCGATCGAACAAGAAAGACTGTGTTGGATAAGAAATAATCAAAAGACAATGATAGCAGATATTTACAATAACATTGCTGATGCTGTAACTGTAAGGAATCTGTGCACATAATCACGTATTATACGCAGCGGAAAATAACAAATTTTATATCAACATATCAACCGATTCCGACAGGATCCATGCGAATTAAAGCTAGTTTATAGAGATATACTTGTTCTTTCTTCGAGATGAGCGATGTTTGATAATACCAAATAAGTATGGTACCTCTACCGATATCCACCAAGAATTCGATCAAAGAATCACCCTTTCTTTAGCTAGAAATACTCGAACGATGTTGTGTGTGATTCAGATTCTTCGAGGAAGTACATAACTCTTTTTAAATCCCACGTGAGATTTCTCTTTTTTCTAATAGGTATAAAGATGTGTGTATATATAAATCACGGCTGCTCCATCTTTGTAATTAAAATCTCATTTAATTATTAAAATGATTAATTCCCATAATTACTTCATTATTTCCGTAGGACAAGTAATTATATATTAACCATAAAAGATCGTATCTTTGTGGTTTATAATTTACCAATCATAGGCGTATTACTTGTTATATCGTCTTAATCCAATCCACAATAATAGAGCATAGCCGATTTCCTCTCAATAAATGATGAAATATATCCCATATATATTTATCATTTCATATCACATCTCTTATTTGAATCGTTATTTATTGTGATTATATAATGAAAAGATAAAGTATCTCATAATAAATTTCTAAATATATTTACATCTCCATGTAACATACAGAAATAATTCGATCGTTTCATTTCGGTGTGACCCAGTAGGATCCATGTCACATTGGCAATAGAATTCGAACCCATTCTAATTCTATAAATCATAAGCGGCACCTAGCAAATACATTAAGACTACCCAAGTGACATAGATAATAAGTATCTCATATACGTATCACCATCCTAAAGCAGTAATTGCCCGTGTCAATTCCTTGTCGCATAATATCCTAAATAAGTTCAGGGTAGGAATGTGTCATCCTCGCAACATATTTATTTCTTGATTCTAAAAGTTTGTCGTAAATATGATTGCTCTTAATCACATTGCATGCATTACGATATCACTTTTATCAAGGGGACCGTGGATATCATCACTCATACAATATGAGGGACAAAATATTCTTGATGAACATAATCCACTGCACTAGTCACGCCTGTGGCAGCACCACCCGTATAGTTACCTTTTGCGGTTAACGTTGAGCGATACTAACAGACACGCACTTCTAGTGTTGAAAAATGAACATGTCATATTATAGAATTCAAGACACGTATGGAACATTAATGACACATACACAATCCATAGTATGTTTCATTTCGTGTCTATCCGATATCATAATCTCCATTATATATCTGTGTGATTAAATTGATAACTCTTTATCAAATAGTTTGTAGAATATAACTATCATTTAATCCACGCATTAATCTTAAACATGATAATTAGTGTTCCATGCTAAATATCAAGATTAAGGATAATTTAGAGTAAATAATATTTAATTCATTATGGAATTCTACAATCTAAGTCATCAACTTAAACGACCCATAATAATTAATTTACTCAAGGAACAAAATGATATAAATCATTCAATTCGTGAAAATAAAAAGCGCAACAATATAAATATTGGCTTCTTGATCATAATACTAACAAACCCAACTTTATCTGAAGCCAAAACCAAACATCTCTATGCATGTAGCAATAAACAACGGTCCTCAGAATAATCATATAATTCAAAGCCAATTTTCATCGTATCTAATACCCATAGATTTATGAGAAGTGTGCTTGGCTTGAGGTAAAGGTTTTGTCAGTGGGTCGGCTGTGCTGCCGGCGGAATCAACTCTGCAAACCTTCACATCACCTCTATCAATGATTTCTCGTATTAAGTGATAACGACGTAGAACATGTTTGGATCTTTGGTGTGACCTAGGCTCTTTCGCTTGAGCAATAGCTCCATTGTTGTCACAATACAACTCAACTGGGCCATCAATACTAGGAACTACACCAAGCTCAGTTACGAACTTTCTTATCCAACATCCCTCTTTAGCCGCTTCAGAAGCAGCTATGTATTCTGCCTCAGTAGTGGAATCTGCTTTTGTTTCTTGTTTGGAACTCTTCCAACTAACAGCACCAATGAGCAGAAATACATATCCTGATTGTGATCTCATATCATCATGGTTGGTTTGAAAACTATCATCAGTGTAACCTTTTACAACGAGTTCAGGTTCACCACCATAAACAAGGAACATATCCTTAGTCCTTTTTAGGTACTTGAGGATATTTTAACTGCATGCCAATGTGCTATGCTCGGAGTTGCCTGATATCTACTTGTCACACTAAGCGCGTATGACACGTCAGGGCGAGTGCATATCATGGCGTACCTGATAGATCCAATTGCCGAAGCATATGGAACCCTACTCATCTTATTCAGCTCATCAGGTGTGTTTTAGGACACTGATTCTTGCTTAAATGTATACCATGTGACATAGGTATGAAACCTTTCTTGCAATCTTGCATAGAAAACCGCTTCAACACCTTCATATGCACTTTGACTCAATCCTATGAGTCTCTTCGATCTATCTCTATAGATCTTGATGCCCAAAATATAAGCAGCATCGCCCAAATCGAGAACACTTTCATTAACGAGGATTTGACAAACTCCAGTGATGGAATATCATTGCCGATAAGAAGTATGACATCTACATACAGTACTAGAAAAGCACTTCCACTAATTCTCTTGTATACACAAGGTTCCTCTTCGCACTTGATAAAATAAAAAACTTTGATCTCTTTATCGAAGCTTTTGTTCCAACTTCGTGATGCTTGCTTCAACCCATAAATGGATTTCTGAAGCTTGCATACCTTCCTAACATTCAATGGATCTACAAAACCTTCTGGTTGTGTCATGTACACATCTTCCTCTAAATCACCATTTAGAAATGCAGTTTTAACATCCATTTTCCATATTTCATAGTCGTGAAATGCGGCAATTGCTAGAAGGATCCGAATCGACTTAAACATAACTACTGGTGAGAATGTTTCGTCATAGTCAACTCCTTGAACTTGTTTGAAACCTTTCGCTACCAGACGTGCCTTGTATGTAGTCAGATTACCGTCCATGTCTGTCTTCCATTTTGAAAACCCATTTGTTTTCAATGGCTTTTACACCATCAGGAAGGTCATCTAAGTTCCAAACTTGATTGTCGTACATGGATTGCATCTCGGATTTCATGGCTCCTAGCCACTCATCAAAGTCAGGTCTGTCTAATGCTTCTTTATAAGTCATTGCGTCCTCGGTATCTAATGCCGATATCTCATGTAGTCCCATGAACATCGCAGACATTCGGACTATCCTTGTTGACCCATGTAAAGGTTGTTCCTCCGGCTGAACCTCATCCGCAACAGTTTGCGATTGTTCAACTTCGACTGATGTCGAATCAACTTGAGGCAATACTTGAGCCTTTTCCGCAACTTGTTGCGAGATTGGCTTTTCTTGACTCGCGCTGGTGGAAGCTATCATGGGTTGGGACACATGATAACCCATAACCATATCATCTTGTAGTGTCCCTTGAATTTCTTCAAGTCTAACGCTACTATCGTTGCTTTTTCGTGTGAGAAACTCTTTCTCCAAGAAAACGCCATGTCGAGCAACAAACACTTTGTTCTCCGACTTATGATAGAAATAATATCCTTTGGTTTCTTTAGGATATCCTACGAAGAAACACTTATCTGATCTTGGGCCAAGTTTATCAACCATCAACCTTTTGACATAAACTTCTCAACCACAAATTTTCTTAAAAGTCATATTTGGTACCTTACCAAACCACATCTCATATGGTGGCTTTTCTACAGACTTAGAAGGAACTCGGTTCAGTGTGAATGAAGCAGTTTCAAGCGCATAACCCCAAAAGGAAATAGAAAGTTCAGTTTGACTCAGCATAGATCGAACCATGTCAAACAAGGTTCTGTTCCGCCTTTCAGAAACACCATTCCATTGCGGCGTTCCAGGAGGAGTCAACTGTGAAACAATTCCACATTCTTTAAGATAAGCACCGAACTCTATGCTCAAATATTCACCTCCACGGTTTGACCGTAAGGTTTTATTTTCTTTTTCAGTTGGTTCTCAACTTCATTCTTGAATTCTTTGAACTTTTCAATTGATTCAGATTTGTGTCTCATCAAGTAGACATAACCGTATCTACTGAAATCATCAGTAAATGTAATGATGTATTGATAACCTCCCCGAGCATTAGTCGTCCTCGAACCACATACATCACTATGTATTAGTCCTAATAGGTCATTTACTCTTTCGCCTCTTTTACTGAAAGGGCTTTAATCATCTTCCCGAGCAAACAAGATTCGCATGTCTCAATTGATTCCAAATCAAATTGACCAAGAAGTCCCACTTCTTGTAATTTCTTAATGCGTCTCTCAGTTCTTCGACCTAGGCGACAATGCCACATAAAAGTCGTACTCTCATGAGAAATCTTGGATCTTTTGTTATTGATATTTAAAACTTGTTTTTCCATCTCAAGCAAATATAGACCATTCTTCTCATAAGAACATCCATAAAATAAATTATTTTTATAAATGAAAAGCAACCATTCTTAATGTTAAAATAAAATCATCCATGTCTAAACATGAAATAGAAATAATATTTCTTGAGATAGATGGAACATAATGATCATTTTTCAGTTCTAATATAAGTCCACTCGGCAAAGAGACATCTATCCATCCAATAGCAACAGCTGCAACACTTGCACCATTCCCGACACGTAGTTGTACTTCGCCTTTTCTTAGCATCCTCTTATTCTTTAGTGCCTGCATATTCGAATATGAGCGCACGATCCGGCATCAAATACCCATTCAGAATCAGAAGTAGCAATATTAACTTCAATAACAAATATACCAGAAACGGTTGGAACCTTTCCATTTTTCAAGTCATCAAGATACTTGGGACAGTTTCTCTTCCAGTGTCCAATGCCTTTATAGTAAAAGCACTCAGCATTAGCACCAACCTTGACCTTGGGAGCGCTCGAAGCGACAACCTTAGCCTTATAACATTTGGTTTGCCTTTTATTTGGCGCTTGATTTTGTCTTTCTTAATCTTTTTTCCACCTGCATGAATTGCGATCACATGCGAAACTCCTTTCTCTTGGGGGCACAATTAATTACAATCGAGCCTTACTTAGCTAATTAATTAAGCACTTAAGACAATCTTAAGTCCTAGTTATTCCCGTTACCCTCACAGGAACTTAACTAAATCGTCGACACCTCGTATCAACTATGCCACTACCTCAACGAATCCAATTCGTTAGGTTCCAGAGAAAAGTCCGCCGTTTTCGTTTGAGGTCATTACCATTTTTAAGCGCGACTCTCTAGGTCCGTCTCAACTGGCATGGGAGGAATCCACGAGTCCCAGTGTTCTCCTAGCCTATCCCGCGGTACCGGACAGATCCCAGTTGAAAATGAATTTTGATCTAATCAAAATTCGGGCGAACCGACTATAGTGTATACATTTAAATAACTCTTACGCCTTTCACTTGCATCCCGGTTAGGTGAGAGCCATGTAAATGTCAAACTCACTAACCCAACACTATTTTATAATCGAGACCCATCAATTATTCAAACTCCGGGACTTATAATCGGCATCATATCGCCATGGTCGCATAGAAGAGCCGTGACTCATAATTGAGTCGACACAACTACCCATATCGGCAGTTATCCATCGCTCGCAGGCGACCTTATGCACGCTCATACCTTTTGCGTCTCATACTATTCGTGCGTGCATATGCATCGTGTCGTGATTCGTGTGTATATGCATATCATGACGTCATGCATAACAATAAATCAAGTCATATAAAGTTCGCATATAGTCACATAAGCACGAAATCGCATAAATCAAGCACACATAAGTTATGTGTCGTAGTTGCTTTCCATTTACCTGTCGTGCGTGCTACGCTAATCCACTGCTCCGAGAATTGCCTACCGTTCGACCCTTAAATAAAGAGATCGAATATCAATGTAAGGTCTATCTTGAATGATTAGGTTGAAGCTTAATTTAGTTGTACTAAATTATTTTACTCGACCTTACTACCTGAACTCAAGTCTCGACTTATAGCCTAAGTCAAATCGGCATTAGACTAAACTAAACCACTAAGTTTCTAAGTCAATTTATTTCCAGCCTAAGTTATGTTAGTATTTATTTATAACCTACAAGACTTGGTGAAAGTTAATCATCCTAGGGTTAGATTCGCCCGATTCATGAGAATGCATGGCAATTAACTTCACTCTATTGTGATGCTTGGAGTCCCCTGATTCCATTACGTACTAGGCTCACTTTTGAAATAACATGTAATCGTCCGATTTGGGAAGTTTGCATGGTATGAAATCCTTCAAATCGCCGCATGATCACGTCACTCTCCAATCGCCCGATTCGTGCATTGGGTTCATGCATCGCCCGATTTGATTGAACTTTAAATCACCCGATCTGTGCTTGTGTTGTATAACTTTTCGCCTAGGTTTTCGTGGCTTAACAAATCGCCCGTTTTGTCCATGCATGAAATCGTCGGACTTGTCGTGCATGGGCTTGCAAGTCTCCCGATTTGTTGATTTTGTTGAGTCGCGCACTTGATTTCGCCCGATTCCATGGAGCCATAAGATCGCCCGATTTGTGCAAGCCTCGATCATGGTTTCGCCCGACTTCTTGGAAACCTAAGTCGCCCGATTTGCATGGTGTAACGCTTCTTCAAATCGCCGTGTTCTTACGTCATCATACGATCGCCCGATTAGTTTGTGGCTGAGTAACATTTAGCCGTGTGTTTGCAGGAACTCCAAATCGCCCGATTTGTATATATATATATATATACTTCTCACTCGTCGTCGATCGATTTGCATTGCCTCAAATCGCACGATTTGAGGGTTTGTTAATTCGCCGGGATTTCACCAAGTCAAATCGATCGAGCCTAAAATTCTTAGTTTCGCCCGAAACTCATATTATTTTACCAAGAAATCGCCCAATTGCTAGGTTTCGGTCGATTCTTCATGCTTCGTACTACTTTAAATCGAAACTTAACTTGATTAACTACAATCGACCGACTTACTAACTTAATAATTAATTTGATCGAAACTTAGCTCTTCTGCCCCAAAATTCTCAAGTCCGAAACTTTTCTTCTACTTAACACGCTCAATCATCTCCCAAATTATTTCATGCTGAGGTTAGTAGTCCTAAGAACACGTTAGTGTGCCCAATACCTAGCTAACTCAAGGGAACTCTTTATTATAATTTCACACCCAATCTGCCGTCTATGATGCACTTGAATTCTCAAAATTTCCCCCAATTCTCAATGTGATTTAACTAATAAATTCCAACAAGGCAAATCGAAATAGTTTAGAGGGATGATTTCACTTACTCACTCAAGTTTCCAAGCTACTTGGCGTGTTCTTTGGGTTGAAAATCTTCTCGGCTTTTCTCTGGTTCTTTCACTTAGATGTTCGATGGTTTTTGGAGTGAAGTTGTGAAGCTTGGATTTGTTTGGATTAGATATTTTATCACAGTCATGATGGTGAAGACTAGAGTTAACATGGTCTTCCTTATTTTAGGGAAAATTGTCTCTCAATTGTCTTGTTATGGGTTGGGCCAAATGTAAGCTTCTAGTCCAATTTTAATAAATTCATTGTCCAATCCCCATCCTTAATCCATGATCCAAATTTTCTAACACTATAATCCCAATTTCCCTTGGCCCGAGTTTCGAAAACTCCCACCTAAGTTAAATGTCACCCTAATCACATAAGTCGTTGCACATAGTCTCGGAGTTCGTAGAATCTCGTAAGCATGGAACGTGCACGTAAATTAACATATAGTCATATGATTAGCATACGAAACCCACGGAATCATATAAAACACATGTGCCCATTTATTGGCCTACTAGCTTTCGAGGACTCGGGTTCTGCATTCATTCCTTAAGTGATAATTTATAGCACATATGGGGTTATAAATCACATCGCATGAAATCACATAGACACATAAGTCACTTAAGAGCATAGAAATATAAAAATATCGTATCGCCCACCGAGCTCACTTCCTTTGTCAGAAATAATACTTTCACCCATAGTCCTTGCTTCTTTACGTAATTAACTCAACAATGTTCCTAATTAATTACTTCCTCCCTTAAGTATACCGTGATTCCGTAATTAGATTTTACGGGTATTACATCATCCCCCCTTAAAAAGAATTTCGCCCCCGAAATTCCGTTAGTTGGATCGGGGTGCAGATTGGCAGGGAGTTAAGCTAGCGTTAGTTAGGTGATTGAACATCAACTAATTGCTTATAAGAATATTCCTCGCTAAGGAGGATGAGTAGAATTAATTCTCATGAAACAGAGTGATTCTTCGAGGTTCTGGACTTCTGTTTCAAGGTGAAAGACTTGAAGTCATTGATCCCAGACCGGAGGTTATCTTGGTCTCAGCATTAGGAAGTTAGTAAAAATCTCGAATGATTTCCAAAAACAAAAGGAAGTAAGATTTCAATGGCTTTTTCTGGTCCAAGAGTTCGTCGTAATCGTCCCTCTTTGTCCACCGGTTAATGATGGTGGCTACTATCTTGTGGCAGGGTGCATATATATATATATATATATATATATATATATATTCTGCCAAAGTAATCAGGCTTGATTTCGGGAAAGAAAATCTACGATGAATTTATAACATACTCCCCCAAGTTTTCATTTCTTGAGAAACTGGGAAAGAGTATTCACTTCGCAACAGGAAGGAAATTGGTCTTCTTGGAGTAGATCGAAGGGAAACAAAATTATGAAGAATATTATAAGATCTCTCTCGTTGTCTCGGACTCCAATGGTTGATTACTTGGTAAAGTAGGGATGAGAATTGCTCAAGCTAGTCGAGCTCGTGTTGCCTCGAGGGGCTAAGGGGAATAACTAAAATTCTAACTCAAGCAGAGATCAGAATCACTAGCATCCATCACGCTTCCATTGCGCCGCTCTGATATTGGACCTATTGAGTCTTAGTTCCTTTACTCGGGAATTTAAATACGGCTTCTTATTTTGAAAGTTTATCTACTACGGCTACTATTCGAGTCAAATATCGAGCTGGTGTCGATTAGGTTGGCTAGGAATAATCCTGAGCCTTGCCACATAAGGGTTGATGCAAAAGAGATGTGTGGTTCCTAAATTCACTAAAAGGCAAGTCGGGGTTCGCTAAACGGATAAGGTACCTGCCGCCATAGGCGGGTTGTCTTCTGCTTCTTCCGCCGTGAGCATGTAAACCCGAGCGGTTGCCGTCGGCGACTTGGTTTGGTTTGGTCCCTGACTTCCAGATGTGTTCTCTGGGCAGGCTACGGAGTAGTGGCCCGTCTTGCCACATTTAAAGTAGGTGGCGTTTTGGGAGAAACAGACGCCTGTATGACGCCGTGCACATTTTGGGCATACGGGCACATTCGGTTGGGGCCTCCCCTGATTCAAATTGGGTTGTTGGGGTGGTCCAGGTCGATTTTGGAAATTGGGCTTCACGTTCTTAAGGACGTGTTCCTTGTTAGAACTTCCTCTTGGTTTCCTGAGCACGCAAAATCCGAATCTCGACTTGTTCGGCTACCAGAGCGCGCTCCGCTACTTGGGCATAGGTAGCCCCTTGGAATCCCGCCATGCTAATGTCACGATAGAGCTCTGGCTTCAAGCCTTCCATAAAGCGCTCGATTTTCAACGAGTCGGTGCTCACCATGTGAGCAGCGAATCGGGAAAGATGCTGTTCGAATTTCTTAATATACTCCGCCACTGTCATTGGTCCCTGGCGGAGATTGATGAACTGATTCATCCTTTGAGCTCGAACGGGAGCGGTGTAGTATTTTCCTCTAAATAGTTCTTTGAAGCGCTCCCAGGTCATTGTCACCGGATCTTCGAGAGTTAGTATAGTGTCCCACCAATGGCCGGCGCTTCCCCTTAACAGGTACCCAGCGCACAAGACCTTTTCGGTCTCGGGGGTACGACTATGCTGGAATATACTTCTGGGAGTTCGGAGCCAGTCCTCAGCCGAAGTGGGGTCAAGGGCATCCTCAAATGTCGGGGGCTTAAGTTTACGAAATCTTTCCCCGATCATTTCAATCCTTTTGGCCTGAGGCGGTCCGGTACTCGACTGTCCTCCAGCGTTTTGCTGCTGGATTAATTGCTGAATTTGGGCTGATTGTTGGCGAACTAACTCCATCAGCTGTAGGATGGTCGCATCCCTACTATCTGTAGGGGTTGCCGTTTCCCTATTTGATTCGGCGTCCCTACTTCCCTCACCTCTAATTCTAACCATTGTATTTGTTTTACCCTGACAATCCCTAAGGTAAGTCGATTATGTCATACAAAAATTCACGTAGACGTAACACGAAGCTCTGATACCACCTATAGCGACCCTAGCTATCACTACCATTTCTAGCGTACTTCTAAGTGTCTCACTACGCATTTAGTTATATTAGATGCGAAAATGCGGAATAAATTTTTCCATTTACATAATGGAAGCCATTCTTTACATGTCCAAAAGAATTACATAAGATACTTATAATCCTATATATCCTATTCACACGAGATGTGTGTACATGCACAGCAAAATTTAATTCTTATGCGCCCGGCCTCATTGGTCGTCATCCACGTACACACCACCCCCAAAAGACGCCGGAAGCTTCAAAAGGATGCCTTGCCGGCTAGGCGATCACGTAAAGTGTTCACTTCGTACCTACAACACATAGCGTAAGGGTGAGCCGCCGTGGCTCAGTAAGTGAAAATATGCATGAATGCACGTGCCCTAAATTTGCAAAGACAATCCGCGTCTATGCTTTCTACTTCTCACATATTCCTTGACCTTTCATGACATATTTGAGCCCTCGGCTTTCAATCTTACTATGCACTATTTCTTAGAGCCCTTAATCCTCAAGGGATTCATACATATGTGATGGCTCGCGCACTGGGAGGTTACCCGAAGGCACATTTCCAATCCCAGTGAGGCCTGTCACGCGGACGCTTCTCACTGGTAGCCAACTCCGAGGTCGCCAACACCAGAGGTTTCCTCTGTGTCGCGATTCCCTCGTGTCGCATCCTCCAGGTTGCATCTTCCGCTATGGGGTTCCACCTGCCTATCTTGAATCAGGCATTTTCGGCATGATGATCACCACGGTGTATACCCCTACCTATCATAACAGGTAATTCGACATCGTGTCGCCATGGTCGCATAGAAGAGCCGTGACTCATCATTGAGTCGACACAACTATCCATATCGGCAGTTATCCGTCGCTCGCAGGCAACCTTATACTTATGCACGCTCATATCTTTTGCCTCTCATACTATTCGTGCGTGCATATGCATCGTGTCGTGATTCGTGTGTATATGCATATCATGACGTCATGCATAACAATAAATCAAGTCATATAAAGTTCACATATAGTCAAATAAGCACGAAATTGCATAAATCAAGCATACATAAGTTATGTGTCGTAGTTGCTTTCCACTTACCTGTCGTGCGTGCTACGCTAATCCACTGCTCCGAGAACTGCCTACCGTTCGACCCTTAAATCAAGATATCGAATATCAATGTAAGGTCTATCTTGAATGATTAGGTTGAAGCTTCATTTAATTGTACTAAATTATTTCAGTACTCGACCTTACTACCTGAACTCAAGTCTCGACTTACATCCAAAGTCAAATCGGCATTAGACTAAACAAAACCACTAAGTTTCTAAGTCAATTTATTTCCAACCTAATTTATGTTTGTATTTAATTATAACCTACAAGACTTGGTGAAAGTTAATCATTTTCTAGGGTTAGATTCGCCCGATTCATGAGAATGCATGGCAATTAACTTCACTCGATTGTGATGCTTGGAATCGCTTGATTCCATTACGTACTAGGCTCATTTTTGAAATAACATGTAATCGTCCGGTTTGGGAAGTTTGCATGGTATGAAATCCTTCAAATCGCCGCATGATCACGTCACTCTCCAATCGCCCGAGTCGTGCATTGGGTTCATGCATTGCCCGATTTGATGGAACTTTAAATCACCCGATCTGTGCTTGTGTTCTATAGCTTTTCGCCGAGGTTTTCGTGGCTTAACAAATCGCCCGTTTTGTCCATGCATGAAATCGTCCGACTTGTCGTGCATGGGCTTGCAAGTTGCTCGATTTGTTGATTTTGTTGAGTCTCACACTTGATTTCGCCCGATTCCATGGAGCCACAAGATCGCCCGATTTGTGCAAGCCTCGATCATGGTTTCGCCCGACTTCTTGGAAACCTAAGTCACCCGATTTGCATGGTGTAACGCTTCTTCAAATCGCCGCGTTCTTACGTCATCATACGATCGCCCGATTTGTTTGAGGCTGAGTAACATTTCGCCGTGTGTTTGTAGGAATCGCCCGGTTTGTACATATATATATATATACTTCTCACTCGCCGTCGATCGATTTGCATTGCCTCAAATAGCCCGATTTGAGGGTTTGGTAATTCGCCGAGATTTCACGAAGTCAAATCGATCGAGCCTAAAACCCTTAGTTTCGCCCGTAACTAATATTATTTTACCAAGAAATCGCCCAATTTGCTAGGTTACGGTCGATTCTTCATGCTTCGTACTACTTTAAATCGAAACTTAACTTGATTAACTACAATCGCCCGACTTACTAACTTAATAATTAATTTGATCAAAACTTAGCTCGTACTCCATTCTGCCCCAAAATTCTCAAGTGCTAAACTTTTCTTCTACTTAACACGCTCAATCATCTCCCAAAATTATTTCAAGCTGAGGTTATTAGTCTTAAGAACACGTTAGTGTGCCCAATACCTAGCTAACTCAAGGGAACCCTTAGTTATAATTTCACACCCAATCTGCCGTCTATGATGCACTTGAATTCTCAAAATTTCCCCCAATTCTCAATGTGATTTAACTAATAAATTCCAACAAGGCAAATCGAAATAGTTTAGAGGGATGATTTCACTTTCTTACTCGAGTTTCCAAGCTACTTGGGGTGTTCTTTGGGTTGAAAATCTTCTCGGCTTTTCTCTGGTTCTTTCAGTTAGATGTTCGATGTTTTTTAGAGTGAAGTTGTGAAGCTTGGATTTGTTTGGATTATATATTATATCATAGTCATGATGGTGAAGACTAGAGTTAACGTGGTCTTCCTTAATTTTAGGGAAATTGTCTCTCAATTGTCTCGTTATGGGTTGGGCCAAATGTAAGCTTCTAGTCCAATTTTAATAAATTCATAGTCCAATCCCCATCCTTAATCCATGATCCAAATTTTCTAACACTATAATCCCAATTTCCCTTGGCCCAAGTTTCGAAAATTCTCACCTAAGTTAAACGTCACCCTAATCACATAAGTCGTTGCACATAGTCTCGGAGTTCGTAAAATCTCGTAAGCATGGAACGTGCACGTAAATTAACATATAGTCATATGATTAGCATACGAAACCCACGGAATCATATAAAACACATGTGCCCATTTATTGGCCTACTAGCTTTCGAGGACTCGGGTTCTGAATTCATTCCTTAAGTTATAATTTATAGCACATATGGGTTATAAATCACATCACATAAAATCACATAGACACATAACTCACTTAAGAGCGTAGAAATATAAAAATATCGTATCGCCCACCGAGCTCACTTCCTTTGTCAGAAATAATACTTTCACCCCTAGTTCTTGCTACTTTACGTAATTAACTCAACAATGTTCCTAATTAATTACTTCCTCCCTTAATTATACCGTAATTCCGTAATTAGATTTTACGGGTATTACACGTCGATCCTATGATAATGTATTTGGTAGAAGATTTTGAGAAATTTAATGCTTACAATGGGGAACCCTAGCATTCAATGAAGTCCTAACGTCACTTAAGAGGGATCACTCACAGTTCATTGATGAATCAACTGTTGAGCAAGTGAAGAAATGCTCAAACTTAAGTTTAGGAGGTTTTGTAAATCCATTTCAGGTAATAGTATTATGTTTATTATTTCAGTTAGTGACATCTATTGTTTCACATTGTCTTGGAAAATAAATCATATGTCTTGTTTTAGATACTTGCTTATGAATGTATCCCTGGAGTTGGCAAATCATTTGCGAAGAGACTTGAGGGAGTGGAGCCCGGCAGTCCACGAATGTGTCGGTGGAAAAAAATGATTGGAGTACTAAGTACTCACCGAGGTTGGAGCAGATTACAGAGGCCATTTCTTCTGAGGGTGTTGAGAAATATATTTTGCAGCCAACTGTTGAAGAATCAGCTTCGCTGTTTATTATATCAAGTCACTTAGCAGTCCAGAACCGCACTCCACAATTGCAGAAGATCAATTTGTGTTTGGAGAGAGGAGTTATAGTTATTTGTCCTCCAATAGCAGGAAAAGTTTCAGCTAAACATGCAAAAATGTAGATGTAACAGAGTTTGAGGAAGAGTGTGACCTAGAAGAGGACAATGAAGATAACAGTTCGAAATCATCGGGTAGGAAAGATTCAGCCAGTGGTGATTCTACATCAGAAGATGTTGCTTTAGTTGAGAGTAGAAAAATGTCTAGTAAGAAGTCAGGAAGGAAGAAAAAAGTGATTGGTCATAAGTCCGCACCGAAAAAACTTACACGACAGGCGAAGCGTCTGAATGAAACTGGTCCATCGAGTTGGTTCGTCGATTCTGTGAAGAAACCAAAGTTATCAAATAAGACTACGGTGTCACGGGTAATGCATAGGATGAAAGTGATGGGATGGAGAATGAGAATATTGAGCTGGGATCAGAACATGCCAGAGGCAATCAGCACATGCTTGATGAAGACGTTCCACAGGCGGAAGGATTTTTGGGTTTGTTAAATTTTTTATGATTTATTTATATGTTTTATATGTCTCTACCCATCATTACTAACATTATGTATTCGATTTGATAATTTTTCTGCATAATCGCTTAACTTTTTACGTACAGTTGTGCAGAAAATGCAATGCAAAATGCAACTTCAGTCAGAGGAAGTATCTACTATGGAAGTGTCATTTCAAAAAGCATTGGAGGAAATTCAGGAAAAATTGGCTGGTGTTGAAAAGAACGGAGGAAGCTTTTTTGAGGTTAATTTCATAAATGTCAAGATGACGTCCATGGAAGAAGGTTTAAGAGTGTTAGGCGACAAAGTACTACAGCTCAACAAGTAAGTTGACGTATTATCAGACCCTCAATGCACATGAGGTATTTTCTTTTTATTCTCGATATTGATATTTTGAAATATAATTAGTGAAAAATCTAGCATCTGTTTACAAATTATGTTCGCAAGAACAGACGTTGACATGGGTGTCATTACCAAAAACGTCAAGAATATTGCTCACAATATGACGTCATGTGCAGTTGATGGAAAATGTCAACTTCCAGCATCTAAAAGACTCAAGCTTGCAAAGAATGTCTTTCTACGTGACAATACTGCTGTTTCCAGACAAGCTTATACACATCGTAGGCTCGACGAGCATATCCTGTATAAATTAACTTTTTGGCCAATAGAAGAAGAAGAAATTAAATCTATGCAGCAATGTCGTCAAAGTGGACTTTCGGGAAATCCTCTGTCGCCAACTTTCTTTCGGACTCTAATGACAAAAGGCCAACCACTCCAAAATGATATAAGTCTATAATTGAATATATATACTCATAGTATTATGAAAGACCGCTGTTTAAAATGATATAGAAATTTACGTATATATATATATGTATATATTCATATATTCGTGGTTCTCTGATGAATTGTTCCATTTTTTATTTTTAAAGCATGTTTGTGAATGCATCTGTGGGTTCATTGAGATGCTATTAAAGTGCAAAATCCCGTCAAAGAATGTCTCGTTCATGAGCACGCTTTTCAGTAGGATTATCATGTCGCTGTCCGGTGTCAGTGAAAGTGTTAGCTTCAGTGAATTTACACCGTATACTCTTGGAAAGTACCCAGGGTGGCCTTCGTGTCCCTGGAGCAGAGCAGAGACGATAGTTATCCCACTGGAAAACAATGGCCGTGAATGGGTTCTGTGCGCTATTCGACCGAATAGAGCTGAAATACAAATTTGGGACCCACAGAGCGGATGCGATGCAGATCCTAAGTTCGTCGATAATGCTATAGACAGTGTGTCTATCATTATCAGACGTTTACTACACGAATTATCACTTTTGGCAATGGACTCCACATTATCCATTAAGCGACGCCTCCCGCAGCTCAATGACAGGCGAGTTCCACAGTTTTTACATTAAAATTATGTGTGTATTCAAAAAGTCATTAAAGATATATGTTTTTATGATATGCAGTGGTGATAACTGCGTCCAGGTACTTTTGAGCGTATTTGCAACAATGTTTTCTGAACATATTGCCAGTGAGGTTACCAAAGCCCATCTAACGGAGTTCAGAAAATATTTGACGGCAAGTGTGTTCTTCTCCTACTGGCATTGGCCACCTTGGAATGAGTGAGTGAGCGTGTATCAGTGTTAATTGCTGCAGTTTCGGTTATGGATGTTTCTTGACAATGCACAATTACATTTTGTGCTGTATGGTATCATTTCTTTAACTATGCGTTGACATTAGTAGCTAAGAATGTCTGTTCTAATATTTTGTGGTGGGTTAAACCTTTTCGTAACCTATGCATTGACACTGTTTTATATCTATTTCTGATTTTACTGTTATAGATTAATCGACATTATACACCGCTTTGATTGACTGTTAAAATATGATTATTTCATAAAACAATTTTAACATTCCCATAATTTATATTGCGGTATTCAAAATAGAGCATGCGTTGGACATTCCCTCTACAAGTTATGGGTACGTGTATCATAGACATAATTATAATATTGTATGATACATTAGAAATCATTTTTAGCTGATGTGGGGCATAACAATATTTCAGTCGTGTATTGTAAATAATGTCAAATATAAAATTTATACGTGTAGCACTAGAAAAATATTGCATTATGTTTTATTATCAGTTGTGCAGTAGTTTCCCTAAAGTCGTCCAGTTTCTTACGGGTGTAAAGAGTATGTATTGGAAAATTTATTCTGATTTCTTTGTTTGAAGTACTTATAAAAGACTTAGACGCGCATTACAAATTTCTTAAGCGCCTTCAATAATTTCTATGTATCATGCTATATTATATTTATTTAACTGTTAAACATAAAAAATATACGAGTATACACTACTGATGAAAGTCATGTATTGTAAAGAAGGTCAAATATACGTTTTTTTTACATGTTTCATATAAAGAATTATAATATTGCATGATACATTAAAAATCATTTTTAGTTGATATGGGTGATAATAATATTTCAGTTGTGTATTGAATGTCAAAATAAAATTTATACGTTTACCAATATAGAAATATTGCATTATGTTTCAATAACAGTCGTGCAATTGTTTTCGTACAGTCGTCCATTTTCTTGCAGGTGTAAAGAGAATGTATTGGGAGACATTTATTCTGATTTCTTTGTTTGAAGTTCTACATAATTATGTTTCCAATTTCATAATCCATGATTTTAGGTTTTCTCCTGTTTTTGTACAACGGTTATTGAAGCAGTCAGGTAATTCAAGGATTTGTCCTATTTTTGCACGGTTGTTATTGAAGCAGCTCCTGTAAGTTAACGAACAGGAGATCGTGCATAATTTCAAATGGATGTGAACCATGTAAGAACGTTGTAATAGTGGCAACATTATACAGCAATCGTGCATTCATATGCAAAATATTATGGCCGTAATATTAATACATTACGTGTACATATTTAATTAGGTACCCGTATTGTGTATCAATTCACCAATATAAACTTGGTAAGTATGATTATTACAGGATCGCCTTGAACCTTTTTAATATATAATAAACCAATAAGTCTATCACTATACAGTATGAAAATTGAAATTTTAACATTTTTCATAAATCACCCTTAAAAAACCAAAACGTAGATTTCATACGACAACACGTCATTTTCATCTTCTTCATTATAGTTTACAAGGTATATCCTGTTTCGCAGGATTGATACTCAATGTGTCGTGTTAAACGGCATATCCTATTTTACGCAATTGTAATTGAATTCTTTACTGTATTATACTAATAATAATTTTTCAAATATACAATTATGTTGCACTGTTATGTTCCTCTTTGAGGAAGTCAAAGAGACAAAAACTGTATGATAAATTAATTAACTATAACGTTGATATTAATACATGAATGTATCAACCTTATCGCACCCCCTATTAAATATGGATAAATTTATTGAATGCCTGCAATAATCAGTGATAGCTATATGTTTCCATGAATTGAAGAATTTTATGCAATTGTCTTACATTGTATATATCTGAATCCAAAGTAACGTATCTCTATATACAACTCCTCATATTTCTCCAACAGTTCTAACACCTTGCCCCTGTCGAGTATGAAATAATGAGTCGAAGTATACTTGCAAAAGGGGATTAGGCATAAAGAAGACTAATCGAAATACATTTTCCAAAAAGCCAATAGTCGATAATGGAAGAGAATTTTGAAGATTCCATTGACAAGATATTTCAGGAACTACGCAATGTGATTAATCATTTAGCAGGAAGAATAGCAAAACAAGTCGACTGTTATTCAAAAAATGAATATTGACAGTGTGGGAATTTGCTACTGAGCTACGATTCAATTACAGGATATATGGAATGCAGATCATGAATTTTCGACCATCAGTATCTATCAATATTGCAGGGAAATTCTGGAGCAGGTACGCAACTTGGTATTGCAATCTTTCTTTAATTACAAATAAATTGCTATGAAAAGTATCCGTTTCTTCAATTATTTTATGTTGTAGATTACAATACAAAGGTCCAGCGGAGAAGAAAAAGACTATACTCTGAAGAAAATAATGTCAATGATTACACGGATCATTGCCAAATGGTACTGTAAATTTCCACTACACTTATATTACACGTATGTGCTGGTATATTGAATGCTAATATATTTGAACATTATATTGACATATGTAATTTGCAAAACTTCTAATACCAGCATCAAAGAAAAGCCGCATCATGCACAACGAACACACACAAGCTGTTGGATGCAATCAAGAAAGACCTCGAACTTTGTTAGAAGGTAATTGAAAAGTTTACATTGTTTAGAATTGTCATAGAATAGTTTCAAGAATGGTGTTCTGATATGGATTCGGGGGATGCTCGGAGAGCTTCATTGTCACATAAAACGAACAGCTCAAATTCTACAATGATTACCACAGAGAACATCGGTCAATGTCCCCACTGTCATGCATTGATGTGGAAATCAGAGTCAGCAGAGTCAGCAAAAGCACAAGTGAGTAGCAGCAATTTAGTATTTTCACTCTGTTGCAGCCAAGGAAGAGTTTCACTCCCTCCACTTGAACAGCCTCCATTATATCTTGAAGAAAAGTTATCCGATATATCGTCTCGGAAATCTATACGAATCTATAACTCAATTTCCTTCACATCAATGGGTGCAAAAATAGAGTCAACGGTAGAACCAAGAACAAGTTCGTACGTCTACAGAATACACGGACAAAACTGTCATAATATTGGTTCATTACTTCCTGCTGAAGGTGAGTCTCTGAAATTTGCTCAACTCTCTATCTACGACGCATCAAATGAAGTTTCAAACCGTTTAGGTACGTTGACGAAAAAAGTTCAGAAAATTTGGATACAGCGGTGGTTTCATCACTCATTCAAATGATGGATACATACAATAAGCTAGCGAAAATTTTCCGAATGGCAGAAGACAGATTTGAATCTGGCGAGACTGTTGAACTATCACTATTACTAATTGGATGAGGGCGTAGAGGAAAACAATACGAACTTCTCTCCGCTAATTAAATTGTTGGACTGATAGTTGGAGATCTTCCTGAAACGATTAGGAAAGAGACATCATAGTTCAGACAAAAAATGGTCCGCTCAAAAGAATCAGTGAATCGCATCCTTCATTTTTGGCAATGCAATATCCTTTATAATTTCCGTTTGGACAGTCTGGATTCCGTTACCAGATACCCTACTCAAATAGGGTCCACAACTCTATCAAAAGAGGTTACATAACTATGCATGAATACTATGCATATCAAATACAGACAATATTATCGGAGGGTCAAGGTATTGAAACGATCTGGGCGTCTACTCCATGAGTATGTTGTCGATGCTTACAGTGCGATCGAACAAGAAAGACTGTGTTGGATAAGAAATAATCAAAAGACAATGATAGCAGATATTTACAATAACATTGCTGATGCTGTAACTGTAAGGAATCTGTGCACATAATCACGTATTATACGCAGCGGAAAATAAAAAATTTTATATCAACATATCAACCGATTCCGACAGGATCCATGCGAATTAAAGCTAGTTTATAGAGATACACTTGTTCTTTCTTCGAGATGAGCGATGTTTGATAATACCCAATAAGTATGGTACCTCTACCGATATCCACCAAGAATTCGATCAAAGAATCACCCTTTCTTTAGCTAGAAATACTCGAACGATGTTGTGTGTGATTCAGATTCTTCGAGGAAGTACATAACTCTTTTTAAATCCCACGTGAGATTTCTCTTTTTTTCTAATAGGTATAAAGATGTGTGTATATATAAATCACGGCTGCTCCATCTTAGTAATTAAAATCTCATTTAATTATTAAAATGATTAATTCCCATAATTACTTCATTATTTCCGTAGGACAAGTAATTATATATTAACCATAAAAGATCGTATCTTTGTGGTTTATAATTTACCAATCATAGGCGTATACTTGTTATATCGTCTTAATCCAATCCACAATAATAGAGCATAGCCGATTTCCTCTCAATAAATGATGAAATATATCCCATATATATTTATCATTTCATATCACATCTCTTATTTGAATCGTTATTTATTGTGATTATATAACGAAAAGATAAAGTATCTCATAATAAATTTCTAAATATATTTACATCTCCATGTAACATACAGAAATAAATTCTTCGATCGTTTCATTCGGTGTGACCCAGTAGGATCCATGTCACATTGGCAATAGAATTCGAACCTATTCTAATTCTATAAATCATAAGCGGCACCTAGCAAATACATTAAGACTACCCAAGTGACATAGATAATAAGTATCTCATATACGTATCACCATCCTAAAGCAGTAATTGCCCGTGTCAATTCCTTGTCGCATAATATCCTCAATAAGTTCAAGGTAGGAATGTGTCATCCTCGCAACATATTTATCTCTTGATTCTAAAAGTTTGTCGTAAATATGATTGCTCTTAATCACATTGCATGCATTACGATATCACTTTTATCAAGGGGACCGTGGATATCATCACTCATACAATATGAGGGACAAAATATTCTTGATGAACATAATCCACTGCACTAGTCACGCCTGTGGCAGCACCACCCGTATAGTTACCTTTTACGGTTAACGTTGAGCGATACTAACAGACACGCACTTCTAGTGTTGAAAAATGAACATGTCATATTATAGAATTCAAGACACGTATGAAACATTAATGACACATACACAATCCATAGTATGTTTCATTTCGTGTCTATCCGATATCATGATCTCCATTATATATCAGTATACCATGTGACATAGGTATGAAACCTTTCTTGCAATCTTGCATAGAAAACCGCTTCAACACCTTCTCAATATATGCACTTTGACTCAATCCTATGAGTCTCTTCGATCTATCTCTATAGATCTTGATGCCCAAAATATAAGCAGCATCGCCCAAATCGAGAACACTTTCATTAACGAGGATTTGACAAACTCCAGTGATGGAATATCATTGCCGATAAGAAGTATGACATCTACATACAGTACTAGAAAAGCTATTGCACTTCCACTAATTCTCTTGTATACACAAGGTTCCTCTTCTCACTTGATAAAATAAAAAACTTTGATCTCTTTATCGAAGCTTTTGTTCCAACTTCGTGATGCTTGCTTCAACCCATAAATGGATTTCTGAAGCTTGCATACCTTCCTAGCATTCAATGGATCTACAAAAGCTTCTGGTTGTGTCATGTACACATCTTCCTCTAAATCACCATTTAGAAATGCAGTTTTAACATCCATTTTCCATATTTCATAGTCGTGAAATGCGGCAATTGCTAGAAGGATCCGAATCGACTTAAACATAACTACTGGTGAGAATGTTTCGTCATAGTCAACTCCTTGAACTTGTTTGAAACCTTTCGCTACCAGACGTGCCTTGTATGTAGTCAGATTACCGTCCATGTCTGTCTTCCATTTTGAAAACCCATTTGTTTTCAATGGCTTTTACACCATCAGGAAGGTCATCTAAGTTCCAAACTTGATTGTCGTACATGGATTGCATCTCGGATTTCATGGCTCCTAGCCACTCATCAAAGTCAGGTCTGTCTAATGCTTCTTTATAAGTCATTGCGTCCTCGGTATCTAATGCCGATATCTCATGTAGTCCCATGAACATCGCAGACATTCGGACTATCCGTGTTGACCCATGTAAAGGTTGTTCCTCCGGCTGAACCTCATCCGCAACAGTTTGCGATTGTTCAACTTCGACTGATGTCGAATCAACTTGAGGCAATACTTGAGCCTTTTCCGCAACTTGTTGCGAGATTGGCTTTTCTTGACTCGCGCTGGTGGAAGCTATCATGGGTTGGGACACATGATAACCCATAACCATATCATCTTGTAGTGTCCCTTGAATTTCTTCAAGTCTAACGCTACTATCGTTGCTTTTTCGTGTGAGAAACTCTTTCTCCAAGAAAACGCCAAGTCGAGCAACAAACACTTTGTTCTCCGACTTATGATAGAAATAATATCCTTTGGTTTCTTTAGGATATCCTACGAAGAAACACTTATCTGATCTTGGGCCAAGTTTATCAACCATCAACCTTTTGACATAAACTTCTCAACCACAAATTTTCTTAAAAGTCATATTTGGTACCTTACCAAACCACATCTCATATGGTGGCTTTTCTACAGACTTAGAAGGAACTCGGTTCAGTGTGAATGAAGCAGTTTCAAGCGCATAACCCCAAAAGGAAATAGAAAGTTCAGTTTGACTCAGCATAGATCGAACCATGTCAAACAAGGTTCTGTTCCGCCTTTCAGAAACACCATTCCATTGCGGCGTTCCAGGAGGAGTCAACTGTGAAACAATTCCACATTCTTTAAGATAAGCACCGAACTCTATGCTCAAATATTCACCTCCACGGTTTGACCGTAAGGTTTTTATTTTCTTGTTCAGTTGGTTCTCAACTTCATTCTTGAATTTTTGAACTTTTCAATTGATTCAGATTTGTGTCTCATCAAGTAGACATAACCGTATCTACTGAAATCATCAGTAAATGTAATGAAGTATTGATAACCTCCCCGAGCATTAGTCGTCCTCGAACCACATACATCACTATGTATTAGTCCTAATAGGTCATTTACTCTTTCGCCTCTTTTAGTGAAAGGGCTTTAATCATCTTCCCGAGCAAACAAGATTCGCATGTCTCAATTGATTCCAAATCAGATTGACCAAGAAGTCCCACTACTTGTAATTTCTTAATGCGTCTCTCATTTCTTCGACCTAGGCGACAATGCCACATAAGAGTCGTACTCTCATGAGAAATCTTGGATCTTTTGTTATTGATATTTAAAGCTTGTTTTTCCATCTCAAGCAAATATAGACCATTCTTCTCATAAGAACATCCATAAAATAATTTATTTTTATAAATGAAAAGCAACCATTCTTAATGTTAAAATAAAAATCATCCATGTCTAAACATGAAATAGAAATAATATTTCTTGAGATAGATGGAACATAATGAACATTTTTCAGTTCTAATATAAGTCCACTCGGCAAAGAGACATCTATCCATTCAATAGCAACAGCTGCAACACTTGCACCATTCCCGACACGTAGTTGTACTTCGCCTTTTCTTAGCATCCTCTTATTCTTTAGTGCCTGCATATTCGAATATGAGCGCACGATCCGGTATCAAATACCCATTCAGAATCAGAAGTAGCAATATTAACTTCAATAACAAATATACCAGAAACGGTTGGAACCTTTCCATTTTTCAAGTCATCAAGATACTTGGGACAATTTCTCTTCCAGTGCCCAATGCCTTTATAGTAAAAGCACTCAGCATTAGCAGCAACCTTGACCTTGGGAGCGCTCGAAGCGACAACGTTAGCCTTATTTTTACCAACATTTGGTTTGCCTTTTATTTGGCGCTTGATTTTGTCTTTCTTAATCTTTTTTCCACCTGCATGAATTGCGATCACATGCGAAACTCCTTTCTCTTGGGGGCACGATTAATCGATGCCGGCCCCCGAACAGCGCAACATGGCAATAGTGGAAGCGCGTTTTGAACCGAGCGGCATAGGGTGACGAATTTTCGATTTCCAACATCTAAACTCGACCTAGCACCCTTCGGCTTCTCCCGAGGGCCCAAGATAATGCCCTGAGCCTCCGGAGTCCATGTCTAATTCGAATTTCATAAATTCGAATTTATCACAAATTTATTCGAATTGATAACTTAATTCCAAACTAGTTCGAACAAAGCGGGAGCCGACAACATTTCGACTATTTGGCAACTGAAACGATTTCCATCGATACCAAAATTTTTAGAACGATTCTACACTTCCAGACGATCGCAACGAGGGGTCTTTCGAATCATTACGATGTCGTTTGGTATTTTTCATAAAATCAAATCTGTAGGGTTCGACACATACCTTCGGTGAACGTAATCACACCTTGGATGGACGTCGTTGCGCCTCGTCTGGTTCCTGGGGCCTCCAGGCTAGATCGTCACGCTAGTATGTCCTTGACGAACCTCCGAGACTGCTCCCGATGGCTGGACGCAGTTTGATTCGGGCGTCCGGATTCGTCGAACGATCCCGTGGCTTGACGTGGCTTCAGAAATTCAAAACTTAAGCTCACTTTATGTTATTCTCTCTAGTATGTAGTTGTTGAGAGCAAATTACCAAGTACTTAGGCTTGGACCATTCTTACATTACTTGCTCAATCCTTTTTCTTTTCTTAAAAGAACCAAGTTCTCTATCAACTCTATTATGAATGTAGTAAAATTCCACTAAGGTTATATTATTATTATCTTATTACACTTGTCATGCTCTCAAATTGTGACTCATATGCCACCTCAACTAATGTGGCATGCTAGAAAATGTACACATGTACAAGACCAAGTCAACATGCACATTTTTAATTTTTGGCCCATGAGGTTTCTAAATTCTCAATCTAGTCCCTCAATTTTAATTAATAACATAATTAAATCCAATCTAATTTTTTTTAATCGAGCCTTACTTAGCTAATTAATTAAGCACTTAAGACAATCTTAAGTCCTAATTATTCCCGTGACCCTCACAGGAACTTAACTAAATCGTCGACACCTCGTATCAACTATGCCACTACCTCAACGAATCCAATTCGTTAGGTTCCAGAGAAAAGTCCGCCGTTTTCGTTTGAGGTCATTACCATTTTTAAGCGCGACTCTCTAGGTTCGTCTCAACTGGCATGGGAGGAATCCACGAGTCCCAGTATTCTCCTAGCCTATCCCGCGGTACCGGACAGATCCCAGTTGAGAATGAATTTTGATCTAATCAAAATTCGGGCGAACCGACTATACTGTATACATTTAAATAACTCTTACGCCTTTCACTTGCATCCCGGTTAGGTGAGAGCCATGTAAATGTCAAACTCACTAACCCAACACTATTTTATAATCGAGACCCATCAATTATTCAAACTCCGCTCCGTATCTTATACGAGCGAGCTTTCTAAGCTTCGGCCGAAGGCTTTATAATTGTCGTTCTCCGATTACCTCATAGGACGTTAACCTATATGAATATTGGCAGTGAATTCCGATAGGAATCAAAGCCCGGCAATCACCTCCGTAAAGTCAGTTGCGTTTCGTCGCTAGCCTGTGTCTCAATTTCGAACACTTGCGGACCTAGCCAACTAGCGACAAACTGAAATTGCGAAAGCAAATCCGTCAGTGACCCTATCAGTCTGAGGCTGCTATAGTCATTCGTTCAATCATTGACAACATCCTAGTCATGTGATCGAGACAAATACGAGCCGTATGGCCGAATACGCTATCTCTCCGATCACCAATATCTCCATCACGACCCAAAACCTCTCAGGTAATCGGTGACACTACCGATACTATGTGGCCGTCAATGGATAAGTCATAATCAGATATCTAGTCACCCACCTAGAATCCTTAGACTTACGAACTTTTTATTTAATGCTGAGATTAAGGACTGTCCGGTGTCTCCTCCCTTGTTCCCACGAGAATTAGACGTCCAACTCAAACATTTGGGTGTTATTTATTTATCGCACCGCCAGATGCCAAGCAGACTTTAAATTCGATAAAATAAATAATAATGCCTTTATTATAATGAAAATAATATTCACTACTTTATTTTAACAGTTTATACAATAAAACTGTCTATCGACCTATACATCATTGTGCGCCCTATACTATTCCTAGTCCTCGTATGGCATTCCGAGGGCACACTACCTAACAGCCTCCCACTTGCACTCGAATGCCATGTGCTGCACCTAATGCCAGTCACAATGGTATCGGAGCCCCATCTTGTCCAGATGCTATTCCATAACTGCCTGGGACAAGGGCTTCGTAAGTGGGTCCGCCACGTTTTCCGTGGTGGTGATTTTCTGCACGGCGACCATCCTGTTTTCAACGAACTCACGTAGTACGTGATATTTTCTCTCAATATGTTTGGACTTGCTATTAGATCGCAGCTCCTTTGCTTGCACGACTGCACCGCTATTACCGCACCAAAGTGCAAACGGTCTGTCCGCAACTGGTACCACAGTAAGTTCCTCCAAGAACTTTTTCATCCAAACAGCTTCTTTAGCTGCCTCTGAGGCTGCTATGTATTCTGCCTCACACGTGGAATCGGCAGTTGTGCTTTGCTTGGAGCTTCTCCAAGACACTGCCCCACCATTAAGCACGAATACAAAACCTGAAGTAGATTTTCGGTCATCCACGTCCTATTGGAAGTCCGAATTGGTGTAACCTTCTACTTCTAGTCCCGCTCCTCCATAGACCAGCGTTAGGTCTTTAGTCCGTCTAAGGTACTTAAAGATATTCTTAACAGCTGTCCAGCGTCCTTCCCCTGGGTTTGCCTGAAACCGACTAACCACGCTCACAGCGTAGGCGATGTCCGGCCGTGTACCCAACATTGCGTACATCAGACTACCCACTGCTGACGCACAGAGTATCCCACTCATCCGTCGTTTGTCTTCCTCGCTTTGAGGTGACATTGATTTCGACAAATGGATCCATGTCGCGTAGGTAAGAACCATCTCTTAGAATCATCCATTCTGAATTTCTTCAGGATTTTCTCTAAGTAAAGGGCCTGAGATAAGTCGATCGTTCTGTTCGCTCGATTCCTGGACAAGCGAATACCAAGTATATACGTTGCTTCTCCCAGATCTTTCATGGAGAACTCGGTTGAAAGCCATCCTTTCACCGACGAGAGCATCCCGGTGTCGTTTCCTATCAAAAGGATATCATCCACGTACATTACAAGGAACGACACCATACTCCCACTGCTCTTTCTGTAGACACATGGCTCATCTATGTTTTTCTCGAAAACCGAAGTTCCGAACTGCTTCATCGAAACGTAGGTTCCAGCTACGAGAGGCCTGTTTCAGTCCGTTAATGGACCGATTCAATTTGCACACTTTGTGAGCATCTGCACGCGACTCAAAACCTTTTGGCTGCTCCATATAGATCTCCTCCTTGAGGAATCCATTAAGAAATGCCGTTTTGACGTCCATCTGCCAAATCTCATAATCATAGTGCGTAGCTATTGCGAGCATTATGCGGATAGACTTGATCATGGCTACAGGCGAGAAAGTCTCCTCATAGTCGACATTTGGTTATAGCCCTTGGCAACCAACCTCGCCTTGAAAAACTTGACACGCTCAAATACTAGCAAGTGTACTAGGTCGTGCGAGTAGTAAAACGGACGAAGTCTGCGTATCGATCCACGAAGACAGCTCGATTAATTCTAAGATAATATTCCTAACTAATTTAAACTAACGGAATTTTATAGTATTGATGATTTGATAAAAGTGATAAAACACAAATAATAAAATAAACGCAAATAAAAAATGTGAGAATGGAGCAGTTAACGACGAACGTGATTAAGACACATGCTCGGCACGAAATATTCCTATGCCCTCATGCAATATAATCTATCTAATCAACATGAATCAAGTCAAGGTGGAATTTCCTAATATATGTGCTACCCGTTATTCATGTAACTAGCAACCCTACGTAAATAGAGAACCAATCAACTATAGTCTATATGACTGTAGTTCCTATACGTGCATTTGATCTTCGTGAAATTCCCCGAGTTTAGATGCTTTCGGCGCCTAGGTCTCGGAAACCACACATACGAAATCGAATTCCATCTTTGGTCGATTTTACGTAGTGGTATTCAATGTTTTTGTAATTCCAGATTATCCAAGAACACTTCAACAGATTAAACCTTGGTAGAATGTGAATAGTGTGCTTTTGAGGTTTAGTGTTGAATGCGTGAGTTGCAAAATGGAAAACTTAGTTAATGATTGTTAGGGTTTAAGCTTAAATACCTTGAGAGGTATTTTAAGCTTATTGGGCCCCTAACAAGCCCATTACAAACACAAACCCAATACATAAATAAAACATATAAAGTACACTGCAACGATATATCAAGACTTAGAATAAATATTTTGGGCACTTTTAAAATATTCCTGACATTCTCCCCCTAAGTGTCCAAAATACATATGAGCCTATTCTCTAAGTCTTCATTTCTTCTTTTTCTTTGAGCGAGGAGGAGGTGGAGGTTCCCTGTGGGCCAAGTAGGTCTTCCTGAATCCTAGGGCGTGCTCGAACTGTCTGAGGTCATTCCGAAGAACAATTCGATATCTGATCTTTTCGACGAGTTTCCGTAGAACTGCCTTTTCTTCTAGTTCCGTGCCTTCTAATTTGTCTTCTTCAGAAACTGTCTTCTTCTTTGTCACAAGTTGGTTAAGGATAATCTTCAATGTTCCATCTGAAAATTTGGAGGCATCTGAGAGAAGGAACACTTGTAATTCCTGTTTCTGAGCTTGAAGGTAAGTGACCCCAGGAGATGGTTCAAGAAAGATGTATCCCTCTCCAAACTTGTCGAGATCCTTATATCTGTTAAGCGGACAAGTTAGGTTGACTTTGCTCATATTGTTCTCCAAGGTCATTTGAAAGTCATGAGATGCAAAGTACTTGATCTGTCTCAGCATGCACTCTTTGATAGCTCTGTAACCATCTCTTATTTTGTGAGTGTCAAGGGTGAATTTGTTGCGATAAATGTTGTAAAGCTTGTTGAGTTCGCCGAGTGGGAAGTAGGGAAGATCTACTTCTGTATATTTTTCGATTTTCCTGTCATATCGGTGAATCACAAAGACAGGGCCCACATATCTTCCAACCGCCCATTCGACATCCTTGACATCACATATGGCTGTTTGGTCTCTGAGGTATTTTTTGTACTGATCCCTATCCATACCTCGCTGGCCTAAGCCTTCCCAGAGCATAATCTGATGACTAAGTCCCCTAGCCGTCCCTTTTAAGTGCATTAGGCCTCGAAGATTCAGCTCGTTGACTCCCTTTATTTCTTCCTCCTTCCGCCAGATCTTTGGATAGAGATCTTCAAGAAAAGGTGCCTTGATCTTCGCGTTCCTCCAACGGGTTTCTATGAACTCATAGCCCAGCGTCGGTTCCTCGTGCACTTGATGTCGAAGGAGTTCTGGAAGCTCTGGAAGATCTGCCTCAGGATTTTCTCCTTGCTCCTCTTCCTCTCGCTCAATGAAACAGAGGTCTGCTGCCGCCGCCTTCAAAATTTCGCGAACATTTTCAATTCTATTGCGGGACTCTTCTTCTGTCTCTGTTCTCGTCATCCATTCCTCTTCTAAGATGTATCTGTCGATGTAGCCTTGAGGATCATTTGGACGAGGGTTTGTGGTTGTTTGGACTGATTGGGTGGAGATCCTCAGAGAGCCAGACTCTACTTCGCCAAGGGAAATTGTCTGGTTCGGCCCTGGCGTAGCTTGTCTGCCCCTAGAGGACCTTGGTGGTGGATTGTGTTGTCGGGAAGAACCTCCTCCACGAGTTTCAACACCGCGTCCTCGTCCGCCGAAAGTGATTCTTGGTCTCTTCTCCCCCTCAGGACGATCCTGATCATCAGTATCGTCATGACGATGCTTCTGACTTGAGCCTTCTTGACGACACGTGGTTAGGTCAGGTATGATTCCAGTATCTCTTGAGCTCGTTGAGTGAAGCATGTGGGATTGCTTTGTCTAGAATTGTCAGTTGCTTGTTGATCTGGCTTCCAACTTCCGTTGTTCGATCCCGGTTCTGAAGAGTTCCGTTCAGAGGCATTTCTCGAACACTCACCTTCTTCTTTATGAGAATGAACAAGGTGCGGTGTTCTAGATACTTGTCCCAAATTGCTATGTCCAGTAGAAAGTTCGAGTCCCTCATCAAAGGTGACATTTATACTTTCAATGATCATCCTTCTGTCTATGAGAAATATCCTGTACGCCTTAGATTGTGCAGAATAGCCTACGAAGATTCCTTCAGTTGCTTTTGGATCAAGCTTGGACTTGTCTTCGCGGTCGTTGGCGACGAAGCACTTGCATCCAAAAATTCTAAAATGGGCAATGTTGGGTAATCTTCCGTTTATGAGTTCATAGGGCGTCTTACCAAATCTTAGATGAATGTTTGTGCGATTCTGCGTATAGCAAGCAGTGTTCATCCCTTCAGCCCAAAGGAAATGAGGTAGTGATGATTGAATGATCATTGTTCGGGCAGCCTCTACGAGTGTTCGATTTCGCCTTTCGACAACCCCATTTTGTTGAGGTGTGTAAATAGCGGAGAACTGCTGAGTAATCCATATGGATTCGTAGAAGTCACTGAGCTGTTGATTCTTGAATTCTGTTCCATTGTCTGATCTAACTATTTTAACACTACTATGGAGTAGATTCTGTGTTGTTCTGATTAGGTTTGGAATATGTTCGACTGTCTCTGATTTAGTTCGTAAGAAGCGTACCCAAGTATATCGGGAATAGTCGTCGACGATAACCAGCATATATCGCTTTCCACTTATGCTTTCCGTTCGCATCGGTCCACACAGATCCATGTGCAAAAGCTCTAGAGGATGTTGAGTGGATGCTGTGTGTTTTGTAGGATGTGAAGCTTTCTTCATTTTTCCTTTCTCACAAGCAGAGCACATATGCTCTTTTTGGTACTTTAGTGGTGGTAGTCCAACAGCCAATTTGTTGGTTGACAGCTTGTTAAGGGTTTTGAAGTTAAGATGAGATAACCGCTGGTGCCACAAGTCATTTTGAGTTGAAGTCGCTTTGGAGATTAGGCAGATATCAGTCTTTGGTTTGACAGTTCTAATATCAATGGTGTAAAGATTTGTCTTGCGAGTTCCAGTGAGAAGTTCTTCACCATTGGCATTGAGAATTTTGCAAGTTTTCTTTAGAAACACAACTTGGAGTCCAAAATCACTGAACTATCCTATTGATAAGAGGTTGCGTGTCAATCTTCAACATACGAGACTTGTTTAATTGTGAGTCGATTGCATATGAGATCTCCATAACCAAGGATTCTGGCTCCATTGCTATTACCGAAGCGTACCAGTCCTCCTGGTCTATCAACGTAGTTGCTCAACAGTTCCTTTATCCCAGTCATGTGTGTGGAGCAACCAGAATCTAAGTACCACACATGAAGGGCCTGCAAAATAAAAACTAGAGGGTTTTAGGTACCCATTGAAATATGGGTCCACCTCTATTGTGTTTGTTAGTCCGTTTAGGTTCCCTTGATTTTCCTTTGTTGGTGGATGACACAGAGTCACTAATTATTTCTAGGGTTGGGGTTTGTGTTCCTGCAGTCTGAAGCTTTGGAACCCATTTATGCACAGGTTCTTTGATAGCATTTGGTTTTAATTCGTGTCTTGACTTTGTATTTTTGTTTTTAGGAATTGTTTTGTGAGTTTGCTTGGTGACATGATCATGCATGGAAAGCTTTGTTTTTTATTTAGAAGACAATTTGTTTGATACATGGCGAAATAAAGAAGGTACAAAAGTTTTGGGAGGAAAATACTCAATGACAAAAGGTGTATTGATATCACTATTCTCCTTCAAGATATCTTCCTTTCTAACCCATACTTGCCCCTTCAATGGCTCTTTTGTGGGTCCTGAAAACTTCAATGTATTAGTGCAGGAAATTTTGTCATGCGAAACTAAGGTGTATGAAATTGTGTGTAATCTTAATTTTTCTTTAAGTGAAGATATTTCCTGAAGAAGTCTCTGCCTTTCTTCACCAAATGACTTTCTCTCGCTTTCGATAATGGAGTGAAGATCACTGATTTTCTTTATGCAATCAGGCATATATCCTGTTGCATATGTAGCCATCGGTTCCTGATTTTCATTTGGGCGTGGAATATCTGACTCAAACTCAGTTATTGCTGGACAACTTCTTTCTTTATAACTGTCATTTAATTCTGTGTAGTTAAGTGATGTTTGAGTTTTACTATGTGTTGATGTCTCATTTTCACTGACAAAAGGCATGAGATTTGCCAGGCAACCTGTCTGCATGAATTTGAGATCATATAGATAAGGTGAACTTGTTATGGCTTGTTTTAACTTACATGGGTTTTCAAAACCTAGTCCTTTAAGGGGATTATAAAAATCAACGTTAGCTGGTTTGTTCAAGAAAATCGTTTGTTCTGACTGATCTCGTCGGGTTAAAACGTCCTCCAATTTTTTTATTTTAGAGTACAGTCTTTCCCGTTCTTTACCTAGTAAATCATATTTGATTGTAGCGTCCATTGTCTGATCTGTATGAGATTTCATTTCCTTTTCTAAATCCTTGGCTTTAGCTTCGGATTTTGGCACTTGTATTTCTAGCTTAGCAATTTTTTCATTTGCTACAATTACACGATTCTTCTCACATGCATAATCATATCTAAACTTATCTAATACTACTAAATTCTTCTCTAAGTTAGCTTCTAGTTCTTTGATTTTCCTTTTCCCCAATTTGTTAGATTTATATAGGGATAAAAATTCATTTTTCATCTTAAGTAAGGAATCATAATCTGCTTCACTTACCTCCACTATGTCTGAATTGTTAGAGGTTTCCCTGTCTGACTCGCTACCTTCAGCTCCAGCTCCATCTTCTTCATCATCTAGTTTGGCCATCAGTGCCACGTTCTCATTCTCGCTGTCTGAAGTATCTTCAAGCCAATGATCCTCTTCTGCCATTAAGACCAGTCCTTTTTCTTTTTGTTCAGCTAATTGAACTTTTCGGCGGTAATAGTTAACGTCCTTTTTCTTAGGCATGCACTCTTTGGCAAAGTGTCCATTCTTACCGCAGTTAAAGCATTTGCCGCCTTGATGAGGAGTTTCAGAGTTGTTTTCCTCATCCTGAGTCTTTCCTTTAGAATTGGAGGAAGTTCTTTGACGATTGGAGGAGGAACCAGTCTTCTTGTAATATTTCTTCTGCACAAAATTCGAGACCAGAGCGAGTTGCTTAGCAAGATCTTTGAGGGTGATTTCCTGGTCTCCATGTTTCGTAAGATCCTTGGATTCTTCATCAGGATCAGAGTCTTCTGCCTCCTTAACTTGTGGTGACTGGATAATTTCTTTGTCCTTGAATTGTTTTCTTGATGATCGTTCAGTCATAAGAGCAAGTGAGTCGCTTCCTATTGACTTGATTTCCTCCCTTCGTTTCTCCACATGATTGGAATGTTGATTGAGGTAGTCGAATAATGTATGAATGCTAACTTTGGTTAGGTCGTTTATTTGTCTTATCATAATTGCAGTAGCCTCCCATTCTTGATGAAGTGATCCTAAGAATTTGATATTTATCTCCATTACACTTTTTGTGACTCCATTCATCTTAAGCTCGTTTAGAAGAACAAGAAATCGATGGAAGGTTTCTTGGAGAGTTTTCCCTTTGTTAGCATGAAAGCGGTCATAAGAGATGAGTGTGTTCGCCATTCTTGCCATTGTATTGACTTCCGTCCCCTGCATCATAATTCGAAGAGCATCCCACATTTCTTTTGCGCTATCACCACATTCGAGTTGCATCAAAATGTCATTGGGAATGGCTTGCATCATGTATGATTTCGCCACTTTGTCTGCCTTAAGTCGCAATTTTTCTTCATCACTGCATTGGTCAGCAGTTTTCAAGATCCTCTGTTCCTCTCTTGCAGGAGTGGTGTCAGTAGTGGCGGGAATTATGGTCCAATACTGTGTAGGTCCATTGTAAATAGATTCCAGAAGGTTCTCTGAATTGTCCTTGCTTTCTATGAAGTTGATGAACCTTCTCTTCCAGACTGCGTATTCTCTATGTCGGACGATGGGAGGTCTAACATCATTTCCCATACTGAAAGAGTCCATTGCTTGTGTTTTGGATATGATCGTTAACGTGTAATGTGAGGAAAAGTTGATTTGAAATGAAATTGGTTCAAAGTCTAAAGCTTTAGAATTTGACTTTGACTAGAAAAATTAGTTCGTGGAATTTTGTTCGGAGTCGTGGATTTCACTATGTGAGGATTGCGATGTGTGTTGACGGGCGTACTTTAACTAGAGTTTAACAAGTTCGCAAAACGACAAAGGTTCGCAAATCGCAAGATTTTACTGATTCGCAAACTAATGAAGGATTCGCGAAATGTCCAGTGACATGTGCAATCGTCCCAATTCGCAGAATGAAATGAATTCGCAAACGTGTGAAAGAGTCCGGGAATTTCTACCGGAAGTTGAGGTTCGCAATAAAGATTCTTCGAATGAGTTCGCAAATCTTGCGGAGATTGAAGTTCGCAAAAACTCTTCGTCTGGATTTGCGAAAGTCTGCGGGCAACGAAGTTCGCAAAATTCTTCTACTGGATTCGCAAAATTCTGCGGAGTTGAAGTTCGCGAAATTCTTCTATCAGAGAGTTCGTGAAACTTCTCTCTGAGATGCAATTCGCGAAATGAGGCAGTGTGAATTTCTTGATTCGTAAACTTTTGGTTTCGCAAAAAAAATGAAGAGATATTTCACGGGTTGACTTGATTCCTTCAATTCACGGTCGATCCTCAACTTGAATTCGTGAAACTTAATCGCAAATTTAGAATTGGCGAATTCAAATCCAACTCAAGTGTCGTTCGAAATCTCAAAATCAGACCAAACAACGAAGCTGTTCTTCAGTTTCTCCAGCAGAAATCCAGAAGTTTGACACAAATTGACAGAAGCTGATTCAGTATTTCTCAGAACATGTAGGAACCAACCAGCCGTCTAAGTTGCAAAACAATCTCAGAAAAGGAAGCTTAAACCCACGAAACTGAGCTTTGAAACGAAAGTTGAAAAATCCAATAACTTATACTGACGATGTTAAAGAACTTGGAATGAAGTTTCCTCACCTACACGCTTGCTCTGATACCACTTGTAATTCCAGATTATCCAAGAACACTTCAACAGATTAAACCTTCGTAGAATGTGAATAGTGTGCTTTTGAGGTTTAGTGTTGAATGCGTGAGATTTTTGCAAAATGGAAAACTTAGTTAATGATTGTTAGGGTTTAAGCTTAAATACCTTGAGAGGTATTTTAAGCTTATTGGGCCCCTAACAAGCCCATTACAAACACAAACCCAATACATTAATAAAACATATAAAGTACACTGCAAAGATATATCAAGACTTAGAATAAATATTTTGGACACTTTTAAAATATTCCTAACAGTTTTGTTCTAATCGGTTTAATCACTTAGTCCGTCTGATAAACCAATCAATAATCATACGCATGGAGGCCAATCACACGTACACATATGAAGCGCAAACAATGAATACATAACTTATATCATATGGTTAAATAAGATAATAATAGCATTAATACGTAGTCATAATCCGGCCTCACACGGCCTCAATCACAAAAGGATTTAGGCTAACATATTAACATACGAAAACGACAACGAATCAAAAGAAAACATTGTCGAAAACGAAATATTGGAAGGTAAGAAATTCGCCCTTTTTCGGTGCTCGACTTGTCTCGCTCTTGGCCTTCGATTATCTTCGTTATTCGCTTTCGCTGCTATCTTTTAATTTCAGCCATCGAAGGTCTGCCCTCTCCTCCCCCATCTCTTTATTTTCAGCCGCATATATATAGGAATAAATTCCACCGACCTACAATATTGATGGGCCGAATCTTGTTGCATATTCGTAGCTCTGTGGCTTCTTTTAGAAATCGGATCCCGATATTTCAGCCACTCTTATTGTTTCCATCTTTGACTTATTCATCATGTAGAAACTTTGACTTATTTTCTCTTGGTTCACGTGCAGCGACGGATCCAGGATGACAACCTTGGGGGGCCGCCCAATTCTCATGTGGAGGGGCAGCCCAGCCCACACTAGCCCAATAACTTTTTACTAAAAGAAAAAAGGGAAAAACACCTTGTAGGATCGAACCCGTGACTTTGGGAGGGGCAGAACTTAAGGCTATACTCTGTAACCAATAGGCCAAAGTTATAATTCTTATTATTTACTTCTAAATATACTAATATACGTTTGGGGCTTGGGAGCAGCTGACCCCCCCAGCCCCAACGTAGATCCGTCCCTGTTCACGTGCATGTATATTGGGCATATATGCTTCACGTGACTTGACTTCTCTTGTGTATACAATGATAACGCAAAGCTACTTGGAGGCTCTCAAGCTTAGACATTGAGCATCAAATTATTGTCTATAATATACTCATTGAGCGTGCTAATGTTCGCTTGTTCTCCTTTGGCTTCAGTCAACCTTTAATTTACGTCTTTTGGTCTGTTATGCTCCAATATCTGTCAAACAAGAGATATGCATGTAAACATAAAATATTATTGTATATTATGATAATAATGGTCTAAATACGCTTTTACGGAGTATAAAAATAACGCAAAATCCTAACTTATCAACCCCCAAACTAGCTTCGATCATCCTCGATCATAAAAGCGAAAATAAAACCAAATCAAGTTAGGATTATAGAACATCTATCAATGAAATTCTCCTGTTCATCTCCGAAAACTAAAAGCATAGAAAGTCGAGATAATCATCAACCAATGAGCGATCTAAGCAAAACACGAGGCATGAGGTAATCAGTTGCAATCTCAGCATAGCATGAAAGACATTTCTAGAATTATACCATGTATAAATCCACACTCTCACAAGATCGCTCAAGTCGCTCGGGTGTTTTCAAAGTGATCTGTATAAAAATGCTCAATTCACGACATGAAAAGAATTTACTCTATGCTTGCAATATCATAGTCACATAGTAGAAGTCATACACGAATCAAAGGGTCTTTCGTCAAGGGTTATAATGGGGCTTGGGTTTTGAAAAGGTGCGTCATATGGGAAAGTGAGCTAACAGTATCAAACGTGTCGATCATCGAATCGCTCACCACTTATTTCGCTCTTCTAATTCCGTGCCTATTTTTCACTCACTCATCATTTTTCCTTTTCTAGCTCTTCTCGCTCGTTTTTTTTCGTTTTTTTCGCTTTTCTCTTTTTTTTCTTCTTTTTTTTTCTTTTTTTTTCGAACCAGCCCCTCCTATCACTTCTTTTTGTACGTCTTATCGAAGGGAGAGGTTTCTAGTCCGCTGCAGTACTACGACGAGAGATCTATATCATAGGACGAGTTCATAACTAACATGCATCGACGATTGGCTCCTTCTCAACCAACAAGCCACTTTTCACGATATCGATAAATAACACGTTCATACGGGTCGTATAGGCTATATATGAGGCAATCGGGGCTAAATATCTGGCCTTCAAATCAACAAATAAGTCAAATAAGGCCCAAAGGGGCTCAATAAGTGGTAAATACGTAAGGTAGGGAAATATTTAGGCCAATGACTCAATCCTAGTGCCCTTCTCATTTTCGCACATAAAACTCCACATAGTAACCATCGACATGCATAACAGAGCAAGTTCGATATTCAGTCCATGCGTGTCACACAAGAATAAACACCAAGCATAATGAGTTGCTCTGAATTTTTCTGAAGGCTCAAGAACTCACATATATAACTGGGTTTGTGCTTCATGACGCGCAATACTCTCCTAAAGCAATCAATATAGCTAAATAATCATGCTAATATCACGACAATGCAACATGTAGGACTATCACACTCGATTCATCGAATCATATCACGACATGGTAAAATTTCAAAAATTTTCATCATTGATAGGAGATTCCACAGATGACGTTCAAATCGCAACTTTCATCAGTCACTGAAATAAGCAAAATATATCGATATCTAAACATGTAAGCATATTAGATATAGCATGTGTCATATCACACCCCCAAACTAAGTAGCACATTGTCCTCAACGTGTAAAATAAAAGCAAAGATAGAGTAGAAGTGACACTGCCCTGAATTTTATGTCGATCGATGTAGAAGACTCGGTTTATCTGCAGTGAAAAAGCTGCCATCGCGAACGGGCAACCCCCAAACTGGTTATGATCCTGCGAGGAACGTGACTAGGCGGCACCGTGAGAGCGAATCTTTTTTTTGAAAAAAAACGTTATGAAGTAAATATGACTTAATAATATATATGCATCGATAGGCCTTGGGTTGCCTCCCAAGAAGCGCTGCTTTTATAGTCGTTAGCTCGATTCACAAACTGCTCATTCTGGTGGATGATCGAGGTTGATCGAGTCTTCTTTCCAAACATCTCGATCGTTGTACACCTTGGGCTCCCCTCTTCCTGGTGACAGTGTCTGCATCATCGTGTGGGGTCGCGGGTTCTCCTTTTTTTGCCATATGTAGCTGACATCCTCTGTGCAGTCTTTCTGACGAAGCTTCTTCTCTTTCTACGGAAAACCACCTTCTTGATAGGTTTAGAGCCATTGCTCATTTTAGTCCATGGGGTCCACCTGTTAAAGTTTAGCACATAAGAGACTGTGTTATAGTTAGATTTAGTTGCCTTCCCGTTCGGTGCATCTATTCGAGCATCAGCCTTTGTGTTCTGGCGGTCCTTCAGCTTGCTGGTATTCTCTCCAGACAAGTCGTACCTGAAAGGAACAAGAATCATCAGTAGGGCGTTTCATAGATTTGTAAACATCGAATTCCACTTTCTCGTCCCCTACTTGCAAAATACGTTTACCATTACCGACATCAATGATAGCTCTTGCCGTGTTTAGCAACGGACGTCCGAGTATCAATGGAAGGTCATCGTCTTCTTCCATATCCAACACGATAAAATCAGCCGGGAAGTAATGGCCTCCTAACTTCACTAATACGTCTTCCATTTTTTCTCGTGGATACGTGATTGATCTATCGGCGAGCTGAAGGATAGTCGATGTGGGTTTCGGCTCGCCAAGTTCCAATTTCCTAAATAATGAAAATGGCATCAAATTAATACCCGCACCAAGATCGCATAACACGTTATTAAATGTAAGAGATCCAATAGAACAAGGAACAGGGAAACTCCCTCGCTCCTTAAGCTTCGGCGGAAGCTTGTTCTGTAATACCGCTGAACATTCCTCGGTGAGAGCTATTGTTCCATCTTCTTCTAACCTGTTTCTCTTGAATAGTTGCTCCTTCAGGCATTTGGCGTATTTTGGCATCTGCAACAAAGCCTCAATAAAAGGGATATTAACTTCAAGTTTCTTAAATATATTCGATCAAAATCTTTATGATTCTTCCCTTTTCGTAAAGCTGCTGGATATGGAGGTTGGATCTTTATCGGCGAGAGTGGGTTGACATTCTTTTCCTCCAAGAGTGAATCTGACTGGCCTCGACTTCTTTGGCCCGTTTGTTCTTTTCAGGGCCGCGAACCAAAGTGTTTGTGGACTCGCTTTGATCAGATGTCTCTGTCTCCTTTGCTTCTCCCACCTGCTTGGTCTCTTGGAACGATTCAAGCTTTTTTCACTTCTCAGTTCAATGACATTCGGGTACTCTCGAGGGTTTCTTTCAGTGTCGCTTGGGAGTGTGACTGGCTTGCGCTCGGACATTGAACTTGTTAAATGTTCAATTGTAGTCGCCAAACTTTGTATTGTGCCCTCTATCTTACGACTCTGATTGCCTTGATAGCCCGTCAATTTCTCAAATGCTATCTCCCAATCGGCTTTTTGTTTTGTTGGTGGCCCACTCTGTTGATTTGGAGCTTCTGGAGGCTTTAAGTAGTGCGAATTTCCGTACGACAGATTAGGATGGCCTCGCCAGCTTGGGTCGTATGTGTTGGAGTACGCATTCTTTTGCCTATTATGGATGTAGTTCACCGCCTCAGGATCCCTGGATTGTATCTGGTCTAACCTTTTATGTATGGCTTCGAATTGCGCCTCCAACGAGCTACTTATCTCATGTACTCCAGCCGTCCGTCGGTCCAGCTCATGCTCAGTATATCTTGCTGGGTAGGCAGCTATTCGCTCGATAGCTCGGAGTGCTTCCTCATCGCCTAACTCCATAAAGTTTCGTGTGCATCCGCTGTCGACGATCCTTTTATTTGGTGTGCTCAGCCCTAAGAAAAATGACTGCATCTGAACGCTTAGGGGTATGCTGTGGTTCGGGCATTGCCTCAGAAGGCTCTTGTATCTACTCCATGCATCGCTCAGAGATTCGCCACGTTGTTTAAAGTTCACCAGTAAACTCCTAATCTCGCTGGTCCTCGACAATGGGTAATATTTGCCTAGAAAGCACTCCACTAGTTGCTCCCAACTAGTGATAGATGCATGCGGCAATGATGAGAACCATTCAGAAGCCTTACCCGTCAAAGAAAAGGGAATAATGTCAGCTTTATCACTTCTGTAGAGACGCCAGGATACTTAATAGTTCTGCAAATTTGAGTGAATTGCAAAATATGTGAATTTGCATCCTCGTTTGTAAGCCCATGAAATTGTGCTGAACCCGTCACCATCTGTATAGTAATGGGTTTAATCTCGAAATGATATATTTGGTCCCGGCTGGACGGCAATCGGGCTGCTGTCATCGAAAATTCCTCGAAGCGCTCGACTTAGTAAAGTGTGCCGTGGAGGAACCTCCTCGCGTTCTTGATTCTCCATTATTCCTGCAAAAGAAAATAACAATCAAAATAAGTGAATAATAATAAAAATAATAATGATAAAAATAGTAGACAAGAGAAAAATAATGATAAAAAAAGTAATAAATCTAGACTAAAACTAGAATAAAATCCAAAAATAATATCGCTGTCCCCGGCAACGGCGCCAAAAACATGACACGCTCAAATACTAGCAAGTGTACTAGGTCGTGCAAGTAGTAAAACGGACGAAATCCGAGTATCGATCCACGAAGACAACTCGATTAATTCTAAGATAATATTCCTAACTAATTTAAACTAACGGAATTTTATGGTTTTGATGATTTGATAAAGTGATAAAACACAAATAATAAAATAAACGCAAATAAAATCGGTGAGAATAGAGCAGTTAACGGCAACGTGATTAAGACACATGCTAGGCACGAAATATTCCTACGTCCTCATGCAATGTAATCTATCTAATCAACATGAATTTAGTCAAGGTGGAAATTCCTAATATATGTGCTACTCGTTATTCACGTAAATAGCAACCCTACGTAAACAGAGAACCAATCAACTATATGTCTATATGATTGTAGTTCCTATACGTGCATTCGATCTTCGTGAAATTCCCCGAGTGTAGATGCTTTCGGCGCCTAGGTCTCGGAAACCACACATACTGTTGGCCCTTTTATTACCAAACAAGGATCAAAAGAAAAGTTTGAATGTAAAAATAGTGATGAACACCTTGAGTGCATGTTAGTGTGTGTTTTTATAAGGAAAAGTACAAGGTGGCATACCTTTTTAATTCTTTTGATAAACCCTAATTAGGGTAAGTTGGGGCTTTATGTACCACAAGTATTTGGTATTTTAAAGCCCAATACAAAACTATGACTTAATATCATAAGTCACCCCAAACTACTACAACCCACTAAATGAACATAATAACCCAAGATTACATAAATTCTACAAAATATATTCCTAACAATCGCCCGCTTGGCATCCTTTTCGCTTTGGCGTCCTTTGAGTTGTCTTATTCTTGGGTTTCTGTACATGGTAGGGAGACTTCCTTAGCCCTGAGAAGTACTCGAACGAACGCAACCTTCTTCGAAAGGATATCTTTGCAGAGATGGTCCCGATCAGCCTTTCGTACTTCTCTTGAACTTCGTATTCTTCTTCCTTTAGCTGCTCGAGTATCCTTCTGAGCTTGTTCCTGATGATCAGTAAAGTTCCGTCGCTGAACTTTTGAATCTCTGACGTCTTCATAAGCCTCTTCTCTCCTTTGAAGTTGATGTAGACGACTGATGGATAATCGTCTTCATTTATAATGTGCCCTTCACCATAACTTGGATCTGGGACCTCAAAGAAGGGCTTCGTCAGATTCACCCTCTTCATGTTGCTCTCAACTGCCATTTGGAGATCATGTGTTGCATTGAACTTGACTTGGCATAGAATGAATCTCTTCAGTGCATAGTAGCCAAGTCTTAGTTCTGGCGTCTTGAGAGCTCCAAGCATTCTGAAGTCCCTTGCTATTTGCTCAACATTTTCTCCTCTGATGTAGGCGAGGTTGGCTTCATTCAATTCTACATAATCTTCATTCTCTCGCGTACCATGTAGACAGGCATGTCCATATCAGCAAACCTCACTTTGCGAACTCCCAAAATTTCTCTAATTCTGGGCTTCTTTGCCTCTTCTCTTCTCAGAGTGTGTACGTCACCCCCTTGTCCTCTGAACATCAAAATTCGACGAAGTGACAGCAGATACTGGACTGCTTTAGGTCTCGAGAGGTGGCTCAGTCCTCTAAGCTCAAGCTCGTCAAGCTTTTGATTCTATCCTCCTTCCTCCAGATTCTCCTTCGAATCTCTTCTTGATATGGGGCAGTTACTTTGACATTCTCCCATGGCAATTCCACCACTTCTTTTGTCTTGGACTTCATTGTGGACATTACTTATCAATGACGGTGTGTCGGAGTAGCTCGAGAAGTTTTGGAATGTCTGCTTCGTAGTCTTCACCTTCCTCGAGTTCGGCGTCGTCGATTAGGGCCAGGCTGACGTTTGCCTTCATCAAGAAGTATCTGGCATTTTCCATCAACCCTCTAGACATGGTTGGGTCCCAGTTTGGTATCCAATCCTCGTTGAATATGTAGTTTTCCACGGCGCCGTGTGGATTGTACAATTCTTCGGTTTGTTGGATTGGTTCGTTGGTCTGCAGGGATAGGATGGGAGAGGATAAATATATCAAGGGGCTGTTTTGGCTTGTGGGAAGAGGAGGTGAGAGGCTCATAGTTGGTGAGGAGGGTTGTTGGGTTGTTTTAGTGGTAGTTCGGGTAGATTTTTTTGTTTGTGTGGGTGTAGGTGGTTTTGTTCTGCTGGGTGTTTGGGTGGATCTAGGCTGTGACGGTGGAGGTTGAGGCCCTGTTCCTCGTCCCGTCACCCCCTCGGGACGACCCCCACCGTCAGGGTCGTCACGTCATTGATGTAATGACTGGGCCTCGCCTGGGTTTGTCGGTGTGAAAGGTAGCTCAAGCCATATGAGGACCTCCGCTTTACACTCCGTTAGTTTGGTGCAATGTGGAGTCGGGCCAGCAGGACGTCGATGAGTTATGTGATAGGAACGTTCCACGGCCCGCCGTCGGCGTCAGTAGAGGGATCGGCTTGTAGGGGTGCTTCTTCGGTGACGGGGCTTGCCTTTATCTCGAGAGGATGTCCCAATGGCACTGTAGACTTGGGTCATGATTGTGTCCTCGAGATCTTTTATGAGCTCTGCGAGTCGATCTTCCAGCCTCGCCTCCGTCACGTATGGGGAAAATAACCGGACGGAGTCACTGAGACGTTCCGTCGTCACAACATAAGTAGAGGGTACTGATGTGCCGCCCATTTGCACGGGACTTGAAAGACCGAGGCCATGTAGGCTCATCGTTGACATCAATGCTGAGACAGACTCAGATTGATGGCCCAAGGTCATAGCTGTAGTGATGTTCACTATGTTGGGACTTCCGCTGTGTTCCGTACTAGACTCTAGTACGGAGACATCATGGAGCGTTCTGTCTAGACCACTAAGATCTAGAGGTGCAGAAACTAATGATAGTGTCCTAGAAAGTGGAAAAATTATGGATGGTGAGGGCACTAGACTAGATGTGATCAAGGAAGGTGCAGTCTGAGGCTGAGGACTGCTTGTTACATCAACCCCCTCCGAGCGAGGTGGTGATGAATGACATGGCACCTCATGAGTATGTGAAACAATCATCTGTTGGGAGATGATTGAGTGGATTGGGAGGGTAGTTTGCGCGATTGGACCCGATGTCGCGACTTCTACTCGGGGGAAGACAAGGTCATCCCCTGTACCTATGAGTTCGGCCCGGCTTGTTTGTGGACTAGTTGGCTGAGGAATATGGTCGTGTTTTTGTTTTGTACGCCGTTCCTGTTGACTGCCTCTGGAAATGTGTTTCGGGCGAATGAGAAACTGAATCGAAACGCATTAGAGCAGCGATTCGAGCGAAATCACTTAAACCCTAATCTGCGAATCCTGCAAAAATAAGAACGATATCAGCCATAGACTCCAGATTTTATGTTTTTCCTTACCAATAATGGAGTTGAAGCTGCAATAATCGAAAAGAAAGAGTTCGTGAGTGACTGTGATGAGATTCGTGTGAGATTGCAGAGAGTTTTGAAAGTGAATTTGGGAAATCGATGAAGAAGAACAGTGTATCGGGCGAATATATATATATATTATATATATATATATATATATATATATATATATGAGATGAGTTTCGATCGAAACTGGTTTGGGGTTAAATTTAAGTTTCGATCAATTCAATTCAGTTCCATGCAGTTTCGGTCGAAACGCGTTTTGGGCGAGAATCAGTTTCGCCGAAAAAATTAGAAAAGTATTTAGGCAAATTTTCAATTTCAATTGAAGCGTGTTTCGGGCGAAAGTCAGTTTCGCCGAGAAAATTATAAAAGGATTTAAAATGCAGTTTTGATCCATACTTGCGTCGTGCGATTGTTAAATCAATTTAAAGGAGTTTCGGGCAATACGCAGTTTCGCCGAGAAAAGTTTTGAATTAACTGAAAATCCAGTTTCGATCGAATTTGAGCTGAGTTTCGGGCGATGGTCAGTTTCGCCGAGAAAGCCTTTAAAAAATTGTATGTTTCAATTTCAATCAAACTTTGAGTTTCGCCGAGAAAAATTGTCTTAAGGTTATAAAAATTATTATTTCATCAGTTTAACCCATAGTGCGAATTTGAAATTAAATTTGATAAGAGATCATAACAACTCCCCCTCAATTTGTGCGAAGTGTTCAATGACTCCCCCTAGATTAGTGCATAATTCTTAGAGACTCCCCTAGATCCATGCATAAAGTTTTTATTAGACTCCCCTAGATACGATGGTAGAATTTTTTCACATTCATATGAAAACATATAGAGAAAGTTAAATGACCTATTTACACAATATCAGGTTCATGTAGGGACAATCGATGCATATGATAGTTCATGATGAACGATGAATAACTGGGAGGAAGAGAGTTGAAAATAATGTCTGTGGCCAACTCCTTGCCCACATGAGCTTCAAGTTTCTCCAACTGATCCACATAACTCAACATCTTGAGCATGTGATCACCAACAGAGTTACCGTCAGACATCTTACATGCCGGCAAAGCTCTAGTCACATTATACCTCTCAGCACGTGCATGCTCTTGAAACATTTTCTTGAGCTGCTCCATGATATCGTACGACGTGCTCAACTCAAATCGCTTCTGCAATTCAGGTGCTATCGTCACCACAATCAGACATTGTACATCGTCCCATCGGAACAATGTCAGTCGTACTCATCGACTTCTTCAACACTTAAATTAGCATTGGGATCTTTGGGAATGGACGTAATACATATTTCTTGCGCTCTTCACTAAGAACGATTCTTAGGTTACGGTACCAATCAATAAAATTGGTCCCATTAGAGCTCAATTTGTCCTTGCCCAAAAGCGAACGCAACGACAATGCTTGTGCTGCCATTATCTACGTCACAGAGGAAAAAGGTTTCAGATATTTTCACGTAAATATTTTATTCACAGAATAAAACTCCCACTACAATTTAATGACCCACAGCAGTAGGTCCAAGATCCATATTGTCACTAAGAATAAGCCAGCGGCGGCATGAAACTTTATCTTAGCTATTTTAGGTAAGCAACACCTTGCTAATCAAATCATATTTGACTGTTGTTTTTGACAACTTCGTATATTAACAAAACTTCTCCCCAAGACCCAAAATGGTTTTGGTCTCTTGATAAGCAAACTTATTCTATTTGATACGGCATGTCGGACATACCCCACGACTCTTAAAGATGAAATACGGTGCCTACTGAGTAGGTCCCGCCAATATTCTTTCAAAATTCGGCCCGGATAGAATAGCAAGGGAGTAACTTAATTTTAAAGGGACTCAAAATCATCAATCATATTATCTAATATTTAAATCATTTCCTAATTTAAATATGATGCGATATTATTCAAATAATAATACTCTAACATATTAGAGATGCAGATTATTTAATAATCCCGACTGACAATTATTATATTTCAATGCTCGGTCAATCGTATTAACCAGATCGGAAATCATATGATATATACAACAACTCATCTAAACTCACGATCAATCATATTGCTGAATTTCCAAATCATATCCAATACGATGCAAAAGATAAGCATGTGACATCTCAATCGTCATCACAACAGACAAATTCTTATAGGAAACAGTATATACACTCGCAGTATATACACGTTGGCATTGATTATGATTTATATATGCATACACAATGTTCTGAATCGTAAACATCACAGATTCGGCTACGATCATGATATTAAAATAAATAATTAAAACATGCTTGTTTCAAAGCAATCATGACAGAAACCTATCGAGCGAGACCCTTCTCTAGCTGACCTTAGGCATATTGATAGACTATCATAATCATCAGCATCATGTATACTAAATACATATACAATCGAAAACATCATCGTGATATCTAAGCGTACATTATATATCTAAATACACTAACCAAGTAAGCATCGACCATCACATGATACTATACAGTATACTGGTGCCATATGATTGCATCTATACATATACAACGCCTTGAACATGCAATCAGATTAATCATGTGAATAAAATGATGAATCAAAATATTCATATTCCATAACAGTTAAGAACACAAGAAGGCTCTGATACCACTTTAAGGAATAGGTGCACATAATCACGTATTACACGCAGCGGAAAATTAAAAATTTATATCAACATATCAACCGATACGGGATCCATGCGAAATAAAGCCTAACTAGTTTATAGAGAATACCTGTTCTTTCTCCGAGATGGGCGATACCAAAAGTATGGTACCTCTACCGATATCCACCAAGAATTCGATCAAAGAACCGCCCTTAATTTAGCTAAAAATACTCGAACGATGTTGCGTGTGATTCAGATTCTTCGAGGAAGTACAAACTCCTTTTTAAATCCCACGTGAGACTTCTCTTTTTGTAATAGGTATAAAGATGTGTGTATATATAAATCACGGCTGCTCCATCTTAGTAATTAAAATCTCATTTAATTATTAAATGATTAATTCCCATAATTACTCCATTATTTCCGTAGGACAAGTAATCATATAATAACCATAAAAGATCGTATCTTTGTGTTTTATAATTTACCAATCATAGGCGTTACTTATTATATCGTCTTAATCCAATCCACAGTAATATAGCATAACCGATTTCCTCTCAATAAATGATGAAATATATCCCATATATACTTTATCATTTCAGATCACATCTCTTATTTGAATCTTTATTTATTTTGATTATATGATAAAAAGGTAAATTATCTCATAATAAATTTCTCATTATATTTACATCCCCATGCAACATACATAAATAATTCGATCTTTTCTTTTGGGTGTGACCCAGTAGGATCCATGTCACATTGGCAATGGAACTTGAACCCATTCTAATTCTATAAATCATAAGCGGTACCTAGCTACATTAAAACTACCCTGACATAGATAATAAGTACCTCATATACGTATCACCATCCTAAAGCAGTAATTGCCCATGTCAATTCCTTGTCGGATAATATCCTAAATAAGTTCAAGGTAGGAATGTGTCATCCTCGCAACATATTTATTTATTGATTCCAAAAGTTTATCGTAAATATGATTACTCTTAATCACATTGCACACTTTACGATATCAGTTTTATCAAGGGGCCCGTGGATATCATCACTCATACATATGAGGGACGAAATATTCTTGATGAACATGATCCACTGCACTAGTCACGCCTGTGGCAGCACTACCTGTATAGTTACCTTTTACAGCTAACGTTGAGCGATACTAACGGGCACGCACTTCTAGTGTTGGAAAATTAACATCTCATATTATAGAATTCAAGACACGTATGAAACATTATGACACAAACACAACCATAGTATGTTTCATTTTGGGCCTATCCGATATCATAATCTTCATTATATATCTGTGTGATTAAATTGATAACTCTTTATCAAATAGTTTGTAGAATATAACTATCATTTAATCCACACATTAACCTTAAACAAGATAATTAGCGTTCCATGCTAAATATCAAGATTAAGGATAGTTTAGAGTAAATAATATTTAATTCATTACGAAATTCTACAATCCAAGTCATCTACTTAAATGACCCACAAATAATTAATTTACTCAAGGAACAAAATGATATAAATAATTCAATTTGTTAAAATAAATAGCGCAACAATATAAATGTTGGCTTCTCGATCATAATACTAACAGTAACCCACTTGATCTGAAGCCAAAACCAAACATCTCTATGCATGTGGCAATGAACAAGGGTCCTCAGAATAATCATATAATTCAAAGACAATTTCCATCGTATCTAATACCCATAGATTCACAATGAGAAGTGTGCTTGGCTTGAGGTAAAAAATTTGTCAGTGGGTCGGCTGTGTTGCCGGCGGAATCAACTCTACAAACCTTCACATCACCTCTATCAACGATTTCTCGTATTAAGTGATAACGACGTAGAACATATTTGGATCTTTGGTGTAATCTAGGCTCCTTCGCTTGAGCAATAGCTCCATTGTTGTCACAATACAACTCAACTGGGCCATCAATACTAGGAACTACACCAAGCTCAGTTACGAACTTTCTTATCCAACATCCCTCTTTAGCCGCTTCAGAAGCAGCTATGTATTCTGCCTCAGTAGTGGAATCTACTGTTGTTTCCTGTTCGGAACTCTTCCAACTAACAGCACCATTGAGCAGAAATACATATCCTGGTTGCCATGTCATATCATCATGTCCGGTTTGAAAACTAGCATCAGTGTAACATTTTACAACGAGCTCAGGTTCACCACCATAAACAAGGAACATATCCTTAGTCCTTTTCAGGTACTTGAGGATATATTTTAACTGCACGCCAAAGTGCTATGCTCGGAGTTGCCTGATATCTACTTGTCACACTAAGCGCATTTGACACGTCAGGGGGAGTGCATATCATTGCGCACATGATAGATCCAATTGCCGAAGCATATGGAACCCTACTCATCTCATTCAGCTCATCAGGTGTTTTAGGACACTGATTCTTGCTTAAATGTATACCATGCGACATATGTATGAAACCTTTGTTGCAATCTTGCATAGAAAACCGCTTCAACACCTTTTCAATATATGCACTTTGACTCAATCCTATGAGTCTCTTCGATCCATCTCTATAGATCTTGATGCCCAAAGTATAAGCAGCATCTCCCAAATCCTTCATCGAGAACACTTTCATTAACGAGGATTTGACAAACTCCAGTGATGGAATATCATTGCCGATAAGAAGTACGACATCTACATACAGTACTAGAAAAACTATTGCACCTCCACTAATTCTCTTGTATACACAAGGTTCCTCTTCGCACTTGATAAAATCAAACAATTTGATCTCTTTATCGAAGCGTTTGTTCCAACTTCGTGATGCTTGCTCCAACCCATAAATGGATTTCTGAAGCTTGCATACCTTCCTAGCATTCAATGGATCTACAAAACCTTCTGGTTGTGTCATGTACACATCTTCCTCTAAATCACCATTTAGAAATGCAGTTTTAACATCCATTTCCCATTTTTCATAGTCGTGAAATGTGGCAATTGCTAGAAGGATCCGAATCGACTTAAACATAACTACTGGTGAGAAATTTTCGTCATAGTCAACTCCTTAAACTTGTTTGAAACCTTTCGCTACCAGTCGTGCCTTGTATGTAGTCAGATTACCATCCATGTCTGTCTTCCTTTTGAAAACCCACTTGTTTTCAATGGCTTTTACACCATCAGGAAGGTCAACTAAGTTCCAAACTTGATTGTCGTACATGGATTGCATCTCGGATTTCATGGCTCCTAGCCACTCATCAAAGTCAGATCTGTCTAATGCTTTTTTATAAGTCATTGGGTCATCGGTATCTTATACTGATATCTCATGTAGTCCCATGAACCTTTAGGCATTCAGACTATCCGTTTTGACCTACGTAAAGGTTGTTCCTCCAGCTGAACCTCATCTGCAACAGTTTGCGGTTGGTCAACTTCGACTGATGTCGAGTCAACTTGAGGCAATACTTGCCCCTCTTCCGCAACTTGTTGCTAGATTGGCTCTTCTTGACTCGCGTTGGTGGAAGCTATCATGGGTTGGGGCACATGATAACCCATAACCATATCATCTTGTAGTGTCTCTTGAATTTTCTTCAAGTCTAACACTACTATCGTTGCTTTTCCGTGTGAGAATCTTTCTCCAAGAAAATGCCATGTCGAGCAACGAACACTTTGTTCCGACTTATGATAGAAATAATATCCTTTTGTTTCTTTAGGATATCCTACGAAGAAACATTATCTGATCTAGGGCCAAGTTTATCAACCATCAAGCTTTTAACGTGAACTTCGCAACCCCAAATTATCAGAAAAGTCATATTTCTACAGACTTAGAAGGAACTCAGTTCAGTGTGAATGCAGCAGTTTCAAGCGCATAACCCCAAAAGGAGGAGAAAGTTCAGTTTGACTCATCATAGATCGAACCATGTCCAACAAGGTTCTGTTCCGCCTTTCAGAAACACCATTCCATTGCGGCATTCCGGGAGGAGTCAACTGTGAAACAATTCCACATTCTTTAAGATAAGCACCAAACTCTATTCTCAAATATTCACCTCCACGGTCTGACCGTAAGACTTCTATTTTCTTATTGAGCTGGTCCTCAACTTCATTCTTGAATTCTTTGAACTTTTCAAATGATTCAGATTTGTGTCTCATCAAGTAGACATAACCGTATCTACTGAAATAATCACCAAATGTAATGAAGTATTGATAACCTCCCCGAGCATTAGTCATCATCGGACCACATACATCACTATGTATTAGTCCTAGTAGGTCATTTACTCTTTCGCCTCTTTTAGTGAAATGCGCTTTAATCATCTTCCCGAGCAAACAAGATTCGCATGTCTCTATTGATTCCAAATCAAATTGACCAAGAAGTCCCACTTCTTGTAATTTCTTAATGCGTCTCTCATTTATATGACCTAGGCGACAATGCCACATAAGAGTCATACTCTCATGAGAAATCTTGGATCTTTTGTTATTGATATTAAAAACTTGTTTTTCCATCTCAAGCAAATATAGACCATTATTCTCGTAAGAACATCCATAAAATAAATTATTTTTATAAAATGAAAAGCAACCATTCTTAATGTTAAAATAAAAATCATCCATGTCAAAACATGAAATAGAAATAATATTTTTTGAGATAGATGGAACATAATGAACATTTTTCAGTTCTAATATAAGTCCACTCGGCAAAGAGACATCTATGCATCCACTAGCAACAGCTACAACACTTGCACCATTCCCGACACGTAGTTGTACTTCGCCTTTTCTTAGCATCCTCATATTCTTTAGTGCCTGCATATTCGAACAAATATGAGCGCACGATCCGGTATCAAATACCCATTCAGAATCAGAAGTAGCAATATTAACTTCAATAACAAATATATCTGAAACGGTTGGAACCTTTCCATTTTTCAAGTCATCAAGATACTTGGGACAATTTCTCTTCTAGTGCCCAATGCCTTTACAGCAAAAGCACTCAGCATTTGCAGCAACCTTGACCTTGGGAGCGTTCGAAGCGACAACCTTAGCCTTATTTTTACCAACATTTGGTTTGCCTTTTATTTGGCGCTTGAATTTGTCTTTCTTAATCTTTTTTCCCACCTGCATGAATTGCGAGCACATTAGAAACTCCTTTCTTCATGTCAAGTTGAGCAGTTTTCATCATCCCATGGATCTCATCCAAGCTCTTGTCCATTCCATGCATATGATAGTTCATGATGAACGATGAATAGCTGGGAGGAGGAGAGTTGAAAATAATGTCTGTGGCCAACTCCTTGTCCACAGGGGCTTCAAGTTTCTCAACTGCTCCACATAACTCAACATCTTGAGCATGTGATCACCAACATAGTTAACCTCAGACATCTTACATGCCAGCAAAGCTCTAGTCACATTATACCTCTCAGCACGTGCATGCTCTTGAAACATTTTCTTGAGCTGCTCCATGATATCGTACGACGTGCTCAACTCGAATCGCTTCTGCAATTCGGGTGCTATCGTCGCCACAATCAAACATTGTACATCGATCTCATCGAACTTATCGACTTCTTCAACACTTGAATTAGCATTGGGATCTTTAGGAATGGGCGTATTAATTACATATCCCTTGTGCTCTTGCCTAAGAACGATTCTTAGGTTACGGTACCAATCAACAAAATTGGTCCCATTAGAGCTCAATTTGTCCCTGTCCAAAAGCAAACACAACGACAATGCTTGTGCTGCCATTATCTACGTCAGAGAGGAAAAAGGTTTCAGTTATTTCTCGTAAAGATTTTATTCACAGAATAAAACTCCCACTACAATTTAATGCCCATAGCAGTAGGTCCAAGATCCATATTGTCACTAAGAATAAGCCAGCGGCGGCATGAAACTTTATCTTAGCTATTTTAGGTACTCAATACCTTGCTAATCAAATCATATTTGACTCTTGGTTTTGTCAACTTCAAATATTAACAAAACTTCTCCCCAAGACCCAAAACGATTTTGGTCTCTTGATAAGCAAACTTATTCTATTTGATACGGCATGTCGGACATACTCCACGACTCTTAAAGATTAAATATGGTGCCTACTGAGTAGGTCCCACCAATATTCTTTCAAAATTTGGCGTGGATAGAATAGCAAGGGAGTAGACATAATTTTAAAGGGACTCAATATCGTCAATCATATTAACAAATATTTAAATCATTTCCTAATTTAAATATGATGCGATATTATTCAAATAATAATACTCTAACACATTAGAGATGCAGATTATCTAATAATCCCGACTGACAAATATTATATTTCAATGCTCGGTCAATCGTGTTAACCTGACTGGAAATCATATGATATATACAACAGCTCATCTAAACTCACGATCAATCATATTGCTGAATTTCCTAATCATATCCAATACGGTGCGAAAGATAAGCATGTGACATCTCAATCATCATCACAACAGACAAATTCTTATAGGAAACAGCATATACACTCGCAGTATATACACATTGGCATTGATTATGATTATATATATCCATAAACTATGTTCTGAATCGTAAACATCACAGAGTCGGCTATGATCATGATATTAAAATAAATAATTAAAACATGCTTATTTCAAAGCAATCATGACAGAAACCTATCGAGCGAGACCCTTCTCTAGCTGACCTTAGGCATATTGATAGACTATCATAATCATCAGCATCATGTATACTAAATACATATTCAATCGAAAACATCATCGTGATATCTAAGCATACATTATATATCTAAATACTCTAAGCAAGTAAGCATCGACCATCACATGATATTATACATAGTATACTGGTGCCATATGATTGCATCTATACGTATACGCCTTGAACAGGCAATCAGATTAATCACGTGAATAAAATGATGAATCAAAATATTCATATTCCATAACAATTAAGCAACGCAAGAAGGCTCTGGTACCACTGTAAGGAATCGGTGCACATAATCACGTAGTACACGCAGCGGAAAATAAAAAATTTTATATCAACATATCAACCGATTCCGACAGGATCCATGCGAGTTAAAGCCTAACTAGTTTATATAGATATACCTGTTCTTTCTTCTGAGCGATGTTTGATAATACCAAAAGTATGGTACCTCTACCGATATCCACCAAGAATTCGATCAAAGAATCGCCCTTTATTTAGCTAGAAATACTCGAACGATGTTGTGTGTGATTCAGATTCCTCGAGGAATTACAAAACTCCTTTTTAAATCCCACGTGAGATTTCTCTTTTTTCTAATAGATATAAAGATGTGTGTATATATAAATCACGGACACTCCATCTTAGTAATTAAAATCTCATTTAATTATTAAAATGATTAATTCCCATAATTACTCCACTATTTCCGTAGGACAAGTAATTATATAATAACCATAAAAGGTCGTATCTTTGTGGTTTATAATTTACCAATCATAGGCGTATTACTTGTTATATCGCCTTAATCCAATCCACAATAATAGAGCATAGCCGATTTTCTCTCAATAAATGATGAAATATATCCCATATATATTTATCATTTCATATCACATCTCTTATTTGAATCTTTATTTATTTTGATTATATAATGAAAAGATATGATCTCATAATAAATCTCTCATTATATTTACATCTCCATGTAACATACAGAAATAACTTCTTCGATCTTTTCTATTCGGTGTGACCCAGCAGGATCCATGTCACATTGGCAATAGAATTTGAACCCATTCTATTTCTATAAATCGTAAGAGGTACCTAGCAAATACATTAAGACTACCCAAGTCACATAGATAATAAGTATCTCATATACGTATCACCATCCTAAAGTAATAATTGCCCGTGTCAATTCCTTGTCGCATGATATCCTAAATAAGTTCAAGGTAGGAATGTGTCATCCTCGCAACATATTTATTTCTTGATTCCAAAAGTTTATCGTAAATATGATTGCTCTTAATCACATTGCACGCTTTACGATATCAGTTTTATCAAGGGGCCCGTGGATATCATCACTCATACAATATGATGGACAAAATATTGTTGCTGAACATAATCCACTGCACTAGTCATGCCTGTGGCTGCACCACCCGTATAGTTACCTTTTACGGCTAACGTTGAGCGATACTAACAGACACGCACTTCTAGTGTTGAAAAATGAACATCTCATATTATAGAATTCCAAACACGTATGAAACATTAATGACACAAACACAATCCATAGTATGTTTCATTTCCGGTCTATCCGATATCATAATCTCCATTATATACTGCGTGACTAAATTGATAACTCTTTATCAAATAGTTTGTAGAGTATAACTATCATTTAATCCACACATTAATCTTAAACATGATAATTAGTGTTCCATGCTAAATATCAAGATTAAGGATAATTTAGAGTAAATAATATTAATTCATTATGGAAGTCCACACTCTAAGTCATCGACTTAAAACGACCCATAAAAAATCTGCATGGATAATAGTTATGTTGTGACGCACAATCTACCACTGCTAAAAAAATACCATGCTCATATAATGTTGAATGGTGCAATAGAAGTAAAGAAATCAAATACCTGTTCAAGTATATTACGAAGGGAGTCGACAAAGCAACAATGATCATACAACAAAAATGCGGTAGATGCTGGAGTTGATAACTCTGGAAAAATTACTCATAACAGTGATGAAATAAAGAGATATCTTGACTGTAGGTACTGATCTGCTTGCGAAGCTATGTGGAGGATATTTGCTTTTGACATACATTATAGATCACCAGCTGTTCAGAGACCTCCAGTACATCTTAAGGTACAACAGAGTGTCGTTTATGATGATGCTGCTGATTTGGAGTATCTACTGGTGCAAGATGGTATTCGGAAAACTATGTTTACCGAATGGATGGTAACGAACTCACGTATAGCGAAGCAAGGGCTCTAACTTACATACAATTTCCATCAAATTTGTATGGAACAGTTCTAAATAAGCTTGGACACCACGCCCAAGAGGAATTGTTCTTGGAAGAATTGTGAATATTCATCCAACTGCTGGTGAGATATACTACATGAAAATGTTGCTTATGTTTGTGAAAGCACCAACTTCTTATGAAGATATACGAAATGTGGACGGAAATATATTACAAAGTTTCAAAGAAGCATGTTACAGAAGAGGATTGTTGGAAGAAGATTCTGAATGGCATCAAGCCATGGAAGAAGCTGTTCACTGGGCGACTCCATATCAGTTGCGGCATGTATTCAGTACACTGTTACTGTGAAATAACAGATCCTTTACGACTATGGAATAGTTTCTGGCAATCTATGTCAGAAGATATTACGCGGAAACAAAGGCGTTTGTTTACATTTTCGTCTGTGGAGCTTTCAGACGAGGAACTACAATGTTATACCTTAATAGAACTGGAGAAGTTATTGAATCAGAACTCAAAAACACTTGCTGACTTCCCTAGAATGCCGACTCCCTCTGACAGTATTCTGAGAGATCATGGATGTAATACCCGCAAAATTTATACGAGATTACTTCAATAATATTCGAAATGTACGAAATCGACTTTCGAACAAGAAATGATTTCTTTTCGAAACGAGCCCAAAATTTACAATTGGGCCGAAAAATTAAAATGGCCCAAAAATTTATTTATGGGCCAAATGAAGAAAATAATGGTCCAAAATAAAAGGTTGGAAGTTGGGTCCTTTAATAAAATTTAATTGGGCCGAACAAGAAGTGAAAGCCCAAACAAATAAATAATTCAAAAATAATAATAGTAATAAGAATATTAAAATTAAAAATAAAATTTTAATTATGGCTGAAATAAATTAAGAGAAAAAAATAAATAAATATGTACCTCCATGTGAGGTTGGTACAATAAAATAAAATAGTAACTATAAAATAAATATCTTTACATAATGAGGTAATAAAACCAAAAACACCCCATCTCATCACCTTCATCCACCTCCATGTGAGCATGGAGACAAAAGTAACAACCAAATTAAAGCAAATGGAGAGGAGAGAACGTGTGGGAGAGAGGAGAGGGGAGAAAAAAAAGGGAAAGAAAAAGGAGAGAGCAAATTGCCAACTAATCCTCCGCATGAGCATTAGGACAAAGTCATGACCAAATGACTTAAATAAATCATCTAATGCCACCTAGACAAGATAATAAATAAAGGAGAGGAAAGAAAAGGGAGAGGGGAAAAGAACGTGAGAAAGAGAAAAGGAAGAGAAAGGAAAGAAAGAAAAAGAAAGAAAAGAGAGGAAGAAGAGAAGGAGAAGAGGGAAGAGAGAAAAAGAGAAGGAGAGATTGTGGGAGAGAAGGAGAAATCGTGGGAGAACGCGGGAGCGAACCGGGAGAAAAAAGAAAAACCCGCGGACACGTGGAGGAGCTCGGGATCGAAATCCTAGGGTCGGGATCACGTAAAAATAACCCGTAACGTAGTTCTCTACGGAAGTAAGGTAGGTGAAGATCATCTACATACCTAAACAAAAATAGGGGTCGAGATTTTACGTGTTGCATGAGTCATCCCGTTGCTTGCATGATTATGTACCGAGTTACGATCAAGATCGAACGTGACTCTCTACGTGATTTTGTTTTGATTTAGCATAATTTTATGTTAGTTCCTTATATGCTATTTTTCAGCCATTGTGACCTAGGAGATAAAAGAAGTTACGGATTGGAAAGAAGAATTAGAATTTTTAAGGGCAAGATTGGTTAGATTTGGAAAGTTCGAGTAAAAGTGCAAATTAGAGTTTTCTAGTGTTTTTCTTCAACTTTCGGCCATGAGGGTTAAATTTGGGTGAGGGGCAGAATTTGGGTAGAAGTCAATTTAGGAAGTTTAGGTGTGAGTAAAGATTTAGGAGAATTTGAGTTTTGGATTAAATTTAGGTTTTCCAAAGTTTGAGGACTTAATTGAAATTTTACTAAAAAGCCGGGGGCTGAGAATGTAAAATCCGAACAATGGAGATTTTTAAAGAAATATAAAGCTTTTGGGGCAGATTTGAAATTTGGAATAAATAATTGCGGTCCTTTGTGTAATTTTCAAAAATTCGTGGTCGAGGTTGAAAAGTTTTAAAAATCTGGGGGCTGAGAATGTAAAATCCGAACAGGGGAGATTTTTAAAGATATATAAAGCTTTCGGAGTAGATCGGAAATTTTTAAAGATTCGGGGCAGCTCTGAAATTTTGGAAAATTTCAGGGCCCTAAAAAGTAAATTATGGGATTGTGGTATTTTAAATGCAAAATTCGGAAAGATACTTTTAAATTAGGAACTTAACAAATATTTTGAAATTTGGAGGTTAGAATTTTAGAATATATTAAATTAGGGAGCAATTGTGAAATTAGGGTATTAAAGTGCAAATGATTAAATTTTGGTAACTCAGTGAAATTTCGGGGAGAGTTTCGGTGGTAAGGTTTCGGGCTGATTAAATCGGAACGCGGACTTCGGGCCCGAATTATTTGGTGTAGTTTTTGAGATCGGGCCGAGATTATATCTCGGGCCGATATGTTGTTATTTAATATGATGCATTTTATATGTTGCATTCTACTTGCACGACATTTGCATACACATGGTACGAGAAGAGAGAACCGTGCGGAGCCACGGTAATATTGTATAGTGATGTTGAGTGGGGTAGTTTATGACCGAGTGATGGTCGTCAAATTGTATGAGTAGTGAGGTTAGGACTAAGGCGCACTATATGATTGAGATGTGGGGAGTGGGCCACCCGGGCTACTGACCCTTGTGGCGAGTGGGGCCTCTCGAGCTACTAACCCCTGCGCGCTTGTTGCCTTTAGTTCCTAGCCTTGGGCCCTGATGTATTGAGAAGAGATGTGATGAGATATGAGAAAGGAGTCGAGCGTGCATTCTGTGAGATGTGTCGGGATGGGAGTCGAGTGAGAGCATTTGCATTCATGCATATTTTCATCTACTGGGCAAAAGCTCAGAGTTTACGTGTGTAGGTACGAACGAGTCGGACATTGAAAAAAAAAACGTCACGACTAGGCGGCTGATGGCGGTGACTCCGCGGACTTTTGAGGGCGGCGCAGTACATGGGACGTGACCTGTGGAGTGCTATAAATTATGTTTCGTGTTTTTTTTTCTCTTTGGGCTTCGACCTAATAAAGAAAAGTGTGTTTTGTTAAATGGGCTTCGTGTTTTTTTTGTTTTTTTCTCTTTGGGCTTCGTCTTTTTTTTTTTTTCTCTTTGGGCTTCGACCTGTGGAGTACTTGGATATTGTTATGTTTTAAAAAGTTTTTAAATGGGCTTTTCGCTGTTTACGCTGCGTAAGCCCGCCAAAATACTTATTTGAAAAGTCGGGTCACTACAATGGAAATAGATTCCTAATGGAAGAATTGAACTTTAATGTTGAAAGAAGCACAGTGGAAAATGAGGAACTTATTGCTACGTTGAATGAAGATAAAAAAACGGTATTTGATGCTGTTATTGAACCAGTACATGGAAATGATGGTCACCTTTTTTTCCTCAATGGTCCAGGAGGAACAAGAAAGACTTATTTATACAATTGCTAATACAAAAAACTGCTGCCAGAAAACAAGATAGTAATTCCTGTAGCATCATCAAGCATTGCTTCCTTATTGCTACCGGGAGGAAGGACGGTTCATTCGAGATTCAAGTTGCCAATATCCTTACGCGAAACTTCCACATGCGATATACGTCATGGTTCAATGTTAGAAGAACTCTTACGTCGCTCGGAATTAATCAATTGGGATGAAGCACCGATGATACATAAATTTGCTTTCTAATCATTGGACAGAACAATGCGGGATCTCATATCAGTTGAAAACACAGGTGCTAATAAAATGCCATTTGGAGGGAAAATTGTCCTGCTTGGTGGAGACTTTAGGCAAGTACTGCCAGTTATTCCAAAAGGTACACGTCAAGACATTGTTGAGTCAGTTATAAACCATTCTTACTTATGGAAGTCTTATCGTTTCTACAACTTGAAGAAGAATATGAGAGTACATCGTTCTGAAATAGATTTTGCAAAGTGGATCTACAGGTGGAGACGGTAATCCGACGATGACTTCAGTCACTGGTACTAAAACAATTAGACTTCCCGGTGATATGATTATTCATCATTCTACGGATCGGTGAAACAGATTGCATAGTATGTTTATGAAAATTTTGAAGAGAACAATGCTGATCATACATATCTCAGAGAGAGGGCAATACTCACACCGAAAAATGAGACTGTGGATGAGATTAACAGGTACGTGTTGTCAATGTCCTCTGGACAAACAACTGAATATTTAAGTTCAGATAGCATGGAAAACAATTATGGGGATGAAAGTGAATTCGAAAACATGTATCCAGTTGAATTTCTTAACACTCTTGAATTTTGTGGCCTTCCAAATCATAAGCTCTTACTCAAAGAGGCAGTTCCTGTAATGCTATTGAGAAATCTAATCAGAAAGACGGATTGTGTAATGGAACGAGGATGACAGTTTCGCGTATGGGCAGTAGAGTGATTGAATGTGAGATTATTACAGGATCGCATGTTGGAAATAAGATACTTATCCCAAGAATCATTCTTTCACCAACAGACTCAACATTTCCAGTTAAGTTACGCCACGGACAGTTTCCGATACGTGTATCCTATGCAATGACTATCAACAACAGTCAGGGACAGAGTAAAAAAGGTTGTAGTATATCTTCCAAAACGGGTATTTACACATGGCCAACTGTATGTTGCATTGTCTCGGGCAACATCACAGATAGGAGTAAAGATTCTCAATTTGAAACAAGATGAACTTGAAGAGGATAAAATAGTCAACATTGTTTACCATGAAGTCTACAACAAGTAGGTGAGAGGTTTCTACACTACAGTTTTTTAATAACAGAGTTCATAGATTCCTCCACTAACTTATTTTTTAATTTTACAGATTGGAAAGCATCGAATTTGTATTCTGTTTGGGTAGAATTTTCGGCGCTACGGAGATAGTTGACGAAAAGGTACTCTTCCAATATAAAGATTAACATACATGCGTATAGAGGTCATCTTTGAAATAAAAGTTTCCTTGACATTTGTATTAGTCCTATATAGTTTAATGCCAAAGCGGGAATTTTACAAATATCATATACAGGACTTCAGAAACAATTGAGAAAAACCTTCAATGTTTATAGGTGATTTGCTAACTTATATCGTTTGAAAATTCCCATGGAAAGGTCTCGCAACTTCTTTTATGAGAAAACTATAAATTAGACGACTGATACATTACTAGGAAAGTCAAAAAAGAGAATAAAATTTATGGAAACAAAAATTCTTTCAGATCTAGGAACGTCACATCACTCGAGACGACGTCGTTACCGACGTCACGGGCCATAGAAATATTGGCATTCCATTGAAACTATGAATTACACGACTGATACATTACCAGTCGTGTAAAATATAACATATGCTTTAATTATTGACTGCTTCAGAATGTTCCAGTAAATTAGTAATGTCCATCAAATGAACGACTGATTCAGTAACCGCCGTGCAAACAAAGTGCAAACCCTACATGAACAACAATTCAAAACGAAAAGATATCTTATTACAGTCGTCTAAAATCAGCGGGTATTATAATTTTTAATTATTATAGAGACTTACTTAATTTAATTACTAACGGTTTTGTTAATAATAAAAATTTCGTTTGCCTTATCCGTACAATCATTAACATAACAAAAACAGTGGGTTGAGATTTATTTATTTTTTGGTACGTAATTATATATGCCATTGAGATTGGTGACGATTGTCTATTTGAAAATTATGTTTTTTCGTCTTATATACCTTATATGTTAATCTGATATGTTTATATATGATTGGCAAACTTATTTCGTTCGAATATTCCCATGAGAAGATTGGGAAATTCTTTTATGAGAAAACTATGAACACGACTGATACATTACCAGTCGTATAAATATGACATACTCTATAATAACGACTGCTCCAGTAACTTTCCTGCATTGTAGCATATCTTTAAATAGACGACTGATTCAGTAACTGTCGTCCAAAAAGAAAGGATATGTCATTACAATCGTCAAAAACCAAACCATGCAAAACGACCAACGAAGCATCAATGAAATCCACGGTGAAAAAGATACGAAATATCGGAGATAAATCATATGGGGTCCTCAAGTCCTTTTACAGTTAATCATTCTGAATGCAATTAGAAAAAAATGTGTTTTGTTGGTCATGGTCTGCATGTATTGTGTATCATTTATTAATATATTTTGGGTGTCTATATTCTGTATTATAGTTCATGGAGACGGTTGGGGTTTTTATTTCCCTCTTCTATAATGTTGTTTCACTTTAGCAACAATGGACCAATGCTTTGTTGAATATGTCTTATTTTGGGTATTATACATTGAATTATTACAGACAATTAGTTACTTTAATTACTAATGGTTGTTAATAATAAGAATTTCGTTTGCCTTATCCGGACAATCATAAACATAATCAAAACACTGTGTTGAGATTTATTTATTTTTTGATCAGTGAAATTACTGACAATTGTGTATTTGAAGTTTATGTTATTGTTTTTATTTTTATATAATTTATATGTAAATCTATTATCTTTACGCATGATTTAACAATAATATTCCTCTTATGTGTATTATTTGTATTTCTATTATTTAGTTTCACTGTGTAATTTAAGTCAAGGGTTTCTACTATTTGGTTTTAGACGGCGTGAACGGTTATTATAGTCAATGTTGACAGAAAATTGAATTTACCCAAATTGAAATTAGACTGCCTTCACGTTTTATACTGTACTAATAAGCGCGACTCAAATTTCCCTCATTCATAGCTCACACGCTAAGAAAAAATTGGCGCCCTGTCGAAGGGGAAGGATCGAAGATGGCATCACAGAAAGGAACGTTTGCTGACATTGTTGCGAGAGTAACTTTTTTCCTTCTCATGTCCAGTTTTACTTGCTAATGTTTTTAAGCGTATGCGCATGTTTGCGACTTCCGTTTGGTTTTCTTAACATCTGTGTTGTGTTATTTTATCTACTCAGGAGATTCTTGACATGCAAATTCCTACAAACGTGTACCCCCCGTGTAAGCTAACAATATGTGCTGATTATCAAGATATTAGTAAGTTCATTATTGATAATTTGAACAAGAATGAACTTCAAGAGCTGATTACTAGCACGCAGTTTGGAAATCTTATTATGTGTGCCGAGCATTTCCACTTATCAAGCCAGCTCATTTTGTATTTGATGAAGTCACAAATTCCATTTAGTGAAACAGATGAATTATGGATGGTCATCGACAAATCGCCAGTCCGATTTTTCCATTTAGAGTTATATCTATTAACTGGGATGAAATTCTCTGCGATTCCCAACATTATTGACAACAGAGAGTTTATTTCCAGACATTTTCCAGGAATGAGTAAGGTACCTCTAGATGACGTTCGTAGTGGGTTATCTGAATTAAAGAGCAAATCATCCAATGACGTTAACATATAGAAGTCGAAATTAGCCTGCATTATATTTGTCGTTGCAGTGCCAGAACAGCGTAGTTCTTGGAAGAATGTGATCATAAGTCCTAAATTATTTTCTTTAGCGGAGGACTTTGATAGATTCAACAGTCATCCATGGGGAACTATTGCGTATGGAGAAGCTCTAAAGTCGTTGAAAAATATCACAATATGCAACTAGCAATAGAATAGATGGGGTTAAAAAGACACCAACACTCACTCTTGGTGGATTCGTGCATCCTTTGCAGGTATCTTTAGCAACGTGTTGTATTATATGTGAATTTTTGTATAATTTTGTCAATATGTACAGTTTCCTCTTTATTCTTTTATAATATAGTGACTAATGACGTATGTGTGTTCAATATGGTATTACAAAGGTTCTTGCATATGAATGCATGCCTGATGTTGCAGAAAAGTTTGCAACAGCTTTGGATAAAGGAGAATGAATAGTTCCTCGCATGTGTTTGTGCAAGAACTAAAGCTTCTCCAAAATTGAAAGAATTAATTAAAATTGTTTCGAAGTTCGGTGTGAAGACGAGCGTCTTGCAACCTACAACCGATGAGTCTAGAGCAGAGTTCTTTGGTGAAGTACTTTGAACAGACCGGTTATCAAGCGGATAACAAATTTATTATTGAGTGGGCTCACAATTCTATGTCTGCCATCCGTTTTGTCTAATCTAGAGCATGATTCCGAGCAGCATGTGCTTCACGAAACAGGGAACAAACAAGTTTCTAGGTGTGAGCCTGCCGGGAGCGCGTGCAAGAAAAGTGTGAAGCAAACAAAAAAAGGAGAAAAGCACAGTTGGTCACAAGTCTTCTACTGAAGAACGATGAGAAGGGTCCATATCTTCCCCTCCGAATGTTGATTTACTGTCACCGACCGAATCCACATCGTCTTCTGCCTCTCTTTGTGACGATGACGCTGGATGCTCCTTGGATTACCAGTTTTCCGAAGGGAACACCGAACGATTGCCTCGAGAGCATATGCCTAATTATAGCAATGCAGAAAATGTACAGTCAGAAGTTATTTTTTCTAGACGTACAGACAGTGATTCTGAGGATACTGATTTTGTGACAAAAACTTTACATGAGTTTTTGACGAAACTGCGATCGACGAAACTTTACATGAGTCTTATAACAGCCAGACTGCTGCAGTTTCTCCAGTGCCATCACCACCTACTATGCCGCAGTTGGAAATGGGAAAAGCAGATGATAGTGCGTTTGTCGAGCGCGTGTCCGCTTACGATAGAATTAGGACGGACCAGATGATTGTTGAAGACCAACAACTGCTTATTGAACATCAACAAGATGTTGAGCCCGGTTTGCTAGTTGAAGGAGGCATGGTCGTATCTTCTCAGAACCTTGATCAATCATTGAGTCCTGATAAGGTATTCAAGGACACAGTTGCGCAGACTAATAAGAATCCCGTTCCACCTGTGTCACCCGCCAATTGCCTGATAGTGTGCCAATAAGAGACTTGGAAGGAAATGTTGGAGAGAATTCCAGTTGCTGCTGGACAATGTTCTTATCAGAAAGAATGCTATAATCACGACATTCAACAGACGAATCAGCCAATGGACGAGCATCGATTAGTAAATGAAGATTTGACTGAGAAAATTAACCGCACAATGTTTGCTGTCACTGAGACTGTTGAGGTCTCTTCTAATGATTCTGCTAACAATAATGAAGATTGTAACGAGTCATCCGTGTGTCCCTGTTGAGGAGATGAATATACAAGAGATCGCTAAAGGTTTTGGTGAAAAACGACTGAAAAATGTGATAAATCAAAGACTGAACTGCAATGTTTTCAAGATTCTGCTTATCGAAGAATTGGTAAAGGAATTGAAGATGTGTGGAATGAACTTGATGGAGTGGGAAATATTGTTGATTTTCATGTTGGCCAAGTTTTGCGCATGAAGAATCAAATTGAATCATCTTTCATTGAAGTTAGTGAAAGATTGTCTAACATAGAAGCAAGTGAAAGTATACATATTCAAGAGCAGTGGTTTGATCATAAATTTCAGCCCATGGAGAAAACTTTACAATGCGTTGATTGCCAGATTCATTTTATGAATGAAGCGATGAAGAAACTCATTGAGTCTGAGACTGGTGTGTATGTTAGGAATATGCCATCGAATACTATACGAGGTTTAGATTGTATAGGATATTAGATTATTTATCATTCGACCTTTTGAGTAATAAGATATTTTCGTGTGTTTAATGAAAGGCATTGTTCGTTTATTGGATATAAGAGTTCTTTACTTAGCATCCGGTAAGCAATAAATAAACAAATCCAAATGTGTCGAGTTGAGTCACTATTCTCGATGGGTACGAGAGACGAAGGCACCAGTGGACTCTTAACCTCGAACATTAAAAGTCCGTAAGCCTGAGGCTCCAGTTGGGTGCTGGATAACCGATCACGGGTCATTTGTCGATGACTTATCGTGTGCCGGTATCTCGCATGGAAGCGGAGGTCATGACTTGTGATACGAATCGAATCAAGGGATTGACTCATTTCATGGACACTGACTCACGGGTCGTACGGTCGAACATGGCTTATTACTCAGGAGTGTCAATGACAGACAACAACACTATAGTAGTTTACGTGAACCTTAGACCGAAAGGGGCTTTGACAGAGTTGACTTCGAAGTCTCGACTGTCACTGGTTCCCCTCGACCCGATTTGCTGTTGCATGGGTCTGCGGGCCAGATGCGGTCTTGATGACGATTTGTAATTGTCGGGCTTAGACCGTCGAGTACGGATTCACAGTCTCGCAAGTAATCAAGATAAGTGTCCTTGAGGACGGCGGCGGGAATTACGAAATCCTTGGCCAAGATATTGAACTAACTTATGTGAGACCTGGAGGGTAGTTTGGTAATTTGCCTGTCTCCGGTTTATCATAGAATCGAGTTTAGTGAGTTTGACATACACCATTGCTCTCACTTGATTGGGACACAGCTGAAGGGTTTATACGTAGCACTGTTATCTATAGTGATTTTCTGGAATAAGGACTGGGTCAAAATTCGCACTCGAATCGGGTTACGGTCCGGTACTGCAGGATTGGCTAGGTAACTACCGGACTCTTGGATTCCTCCCTTGCCGATTGTGATGAAACTAGAGAGTCGGGCATAAAAAGGATCATCAACGTGTAATGAGAGGGAGAAAAAGTGTTTTGGGCCTTAACTGGCCTTGGGCCGTTGGGCCACACCTTAATGGGCATCGGGCTATTTACTAGATCGAAGTTGGACTTCTTATGAAACTAACTTTAGGACTTGGGTTTGGCCAAGTGCTTAATGGGCTTGAGGATAAAACTGGATTTTACCTTAAGCTAATTTCGAAATATGCCTTTGAGGGTATTTTAAGAATTTGCATATTTGATATAGATAAATATAGAATAAAATATTAGGAATATTATTTATTCAAATTTTGAAATTAGTTTAGGATTAAATTTCGAATTCCATACCATATTCAAATATACTTAGTTTGACTTGTTATTTTAGTTAATTTTCTAACAATAGTAAGTTTCCTTAAATTTGGATTTGGAATTCCAGAGATAGTAAGATTTGGCAAAAATCTCTCACACTTTAAAGACTAAGATATTGAAATCCAAACCTTTAAATAGGCTAAGAACTTCGTGCTCCAAAGGTAGAGAAAAAGAGGTGATTTTCGAAATCAATCAATGGTACAAAACACACACCGAACGCACACACGTTTCTCGCACGCGTCTCTAGCCATCTTCAGAGAACTGATTCGGTGGTAAACTGCTAGGTCGGCTTGACGATCTAGTGTCATCCACTACCATCGACGAAGTCTTGAAGAAAAGGACGAGGAGCTGCCATTCGCGTCAACTGGTAATTCTCTACGGGTTTGACCCGCCCTATTACATGTCCATGTATTACTATTCTGCTCCGAGCTACGAGGGCAATGGAGGAACCCACAAAATTCTTGTTCCACATCGTTCCCGGGGACATGGCGTCTCCGAGGTAACCCAACAGTGGTATCAGAGCGGGCGCTCGTGATTGGAAGCATAACGTGTTTAAATTGAAACGAGGCGTGTGGCAGACGATCGAAACGCCAACGCGGTTCGACCGTTGTTGGGCTGCCCGATGCATCATTTGCCAACCCACGGTCATCAACTCGTGCGGTACGGACCGATGAGATACCACGGACCGGACTGGGACCCGCACAGTGGCGGGATCCGGGCAGCCGCCCGTTGTGCGCGGGCTGCAAGCTGTGCAGTGATGCTGCAGCCTCGATCCACCTCGTACTCCCGAACAGGGCCAGCCATGGTGGCTTAGGCACTGGCCCCGGGCAGCACCGCAGCACCGCAGCAAGGGGCGGCGGCACAGCACAGATCATCCACAACCGCAAGACAGCCGCAGTGACTCTGGCTCGGCCGGAATGCTGCGGCGGTGATCTCTCCCAGCAAGGTTCCGACACGGAGGGGTTGAGGTGACGAAGAAGCCGCGACAGTTTTCTGCCGCAAGATAAACACGTGCGCGTTGCGCGCGGCGTGTCGTCGCCGGCGGCGCGGCTGTTCCGGCTCAGCCCGGGACTCCCCGCTGGTGGCCTTCTCCGTCATGGCTCTCTGGCGTATTTTGACGGCTGAGCAATTTGAGTCGCGGCAGCTGCTTTAGGGTTGACGCTCAAAACCTTAACGGGCCTTTTAATGGGCTTGGCCCGTTTGAGGCCCAATTTTCATTTCTTTTAAAATCACATAATTGTCAACGTGCTCATCATGAATGTGATTTAAGGCGCACTTGCGGGTTTTGGAATTTGGTTTCCAGGTCATTTGTTAAGGGACACGTCCCCTCGGGTTGTATTTGTTTTATACGGGTTGTTCGACACTTATGATCCCCCCGTGTTATAATTTACCGTTTTATTAGATTAGCTTAAATACAAACACGAGGGCCCATTTGATGGTAGACAACCCCCGGGCGGTGACAAGATGGTGGACGTTCGGTGACTTTGAGGCCGTTCGAGTGATGAAGGACGTTTGACGACTTCAAGACCCGTGCGACAACCCGAGTTTCTTTTGAATACGCATGTAATAGGAATAGACTAGAAATAACCCGCTTGTGTTGTCTTGTAGTTTATTTTTGTAGGGTTAATTTACTACCTATGTGCGTGTTGGTTTTTGAAGTGATATGCATGTTCAATGTGCTCTTATGTGAGATGGCTTATTATCCCGTTTGAAAAATACTAAGTGGGTAAAGGATTTGGATTCCTGTCTTCTATCATGCTCGAGATGTCTAGCTTGGAGAGTTTTGCGATTTGTTCCGAGTAAGTTGGCGTCGTATATCCTGCCCCAATGTTAGCGTCTCGAGTGCGTCTTGGACGCCGCTCGTCATACCGGTCTGCCCCCAACGAAGCGTATGGTAGCAAAATGAGCCAAGTATTGTGTTAAAGGCTGAGGCGAATCTAGTTGAGGCGGGGACATCAACTCCACTGGTTTCCGAAACTCTTCTCGGGGATGATAGTGCTTTCGATAAAAATAGTGGGAGTCAAGCGAAACGAAAAGTCCTTGTTTGTGCTTGATGAATGATAAGATAAACCTAATTAGATCTTTATTTTCTGCAGCTTTATGTTTCTTTCTATTTACTGCGATGACGAACATTATTACCGTGCTGCTTGAGAGAAATTGTTTGGTTGGACCAAACTACGTGGACTGGCTCCGTAACCTGAGGATAGTCCTAGGGATGGAGTCGTTAACTTATGTTCTCCCCCCGTACCGTAAGTCCCAGGGGCTGATGCGAGTGACGAAGACCGGGCTGCGTATGCCAAGTGACAGATTGACGAGCCAAAGGTCAAGGGCTATATAATTCTTTCCATGTGCAATGAGTTGCAGCGCACTCACTCGGAAATGGAAGTGGGTGCCATTTTGCTTCATTGAAGGAGCTTTTTGGCGAACATTCCAGGAGTGCTCACAATTCCCTTACGGAGCAACTATTTCATTGCAAAATGGCTGAGGGTAGTGACGTTGGAGAGCATGTGCTCAAGATGATCGATTGGATCGAAAGACTCGAGGCACTGGACTTTACCCTGGATAATGAGCTCCAGAACGATCTGATACTTCAGTCGCTCTCATCTTCCTTCAATTCGTTCATTGTGAACTTTAATCTGAACAAGCCCGATATGACGTTGACTGGGTTGATGAACCAGTTGTTGGCGGTGCGAACTCAGATGAAGAAGGTGAAAGAAAAGGAAGTTGTTCTTGTCGCGAATGCTAAGACTCGGGGGTCGAGTAGAGAGAAAAAATCGGATAAGCCCAGTAAGCCCAAAGGACGAATTTCGAAAGGCAAGGCCAAGAAGAATGTGTACAAAGGCGCCAAGCCGACGAACAAATGCCTTCACTGCAATGAGCTTGGCCATTGGAAACGCGATTGCCTCAAGCTAGCCGCCTCAGGTAACAAACTTTACGTTTTAGAAACTAACTGCTCACATCTGTGTTTCAAACCAGGGTCTGGAACGAAGTAGGAAGCTGGTGGACCGATAGATCCTGATCAACGTAGGAGCAAACATAGTGTACCGGCGACCACATTGGATCAAGAACTCTCGTTTATCTACTAGACATAGTTTACTGCTTTCCGATTGTTTAATTTTGCCCAAGGGGCTTAAAAATATTGTTTCTATTCCCTTTTTGAGCGGAAACGGTTATGAGTTCCATTTTAGTAATAATATATGCAATATTTATTTTGGAAATAATTGCGTCGGAAGTGCAAGTTTACTGAATGGATTATATTATCTAAATGTCGAAGATAAAACAAAACTGTGAATACAATCACCAACAAACAAAAAATTGGTGTCGAACTCGAGACTGTTGTGGCATCTTCGACTCGATCACACTGGAGAACAGAAGATTCTCGAGTTGGGGAAAACCGGCATTATAAAGCCGCTTGGGTTTGATCCCTATCCGACTTGCAAATATTGTATCCTTGGAAAGATGACCAAGTCGCCCTTCACAGTGACTTTTGCGAGAGCTGCAAAACTTCTTGGTTTGATCCACACGGATGTTTGCGGACCGTTCAGGGTAGCGGCTCGTGGTAACTTCCATTATTTCGTTACCTTCACTGATGATCGATCTCGCTTCGGCAAGGTGTATCTTATGAAGAACAAATTTGATACTTTTGAATGGTTCAAAGAGTACAAGGCTTTGGTGGAAAATCAGACTGGAAAGAGCATCAAAGGTATTCGGTCAAATCGAGGCGGCGAGTACATGAGCCTCGATTTTATAGAGTTCTTTAAAGAGAACGGGATCATTTCACAGATGACACCGCCTGAAACACCGCAGTTGAACGGTGTGTCCGAACACAGAAATCGAACTCTATTGGATAAAGTTCGATCTATGTTGAGCTATACAGACCTGCCCATATCATTGTGGGGTCATGCCCTATTGACAGCAGCACATATTCTGAATAGATTGTTGGGAATCCCCGAGGGTCCCTGGACCCACGTTCCTAGAACGGCGAAATTTTAAAATTTTACGGGGTTTCCCGCCTATCCAAGATCGCTCGGCTACAAACACGAGAACGTATTGACATAAAGAGATAAGAGATCAGCCATGATACCTTGTTGAAATCTCTTAACGATGGCTAGCTTCGAATCCTTCGAATTCCCGAGGCGTAGTGCCCCTCCTACGCCAAAAGCACACGAACGGGACGCCTTCTTTGCGCAAGATCGTCATGCCGGCACCTTACTAACGTCGCAGCTGTTCTTGCATGTGCGGCTAGGCCAAGAACGAACTGCTTGCTGCCCCCGAGAGAGACAGTGCGAGAGAGAAAGTGGTGAGAGGAGAAAACTCGTAGGTGTTACTCTCTTTTGCTTGTATTTCGAAAATTTAGCTTCCACCAACTTTTGGATCTCAAAAATCCTTCTTTATACCTCTTAGGATTAGCCAAAAATAGGTTAAGGTGGGTGGAGAAAAATCCTCAAACCTCCCCTTTTACCAAGTCTTCGTTTTACCAAGTAATGAATTCAAAATTCAAACTTTATATTTAATTAATTAAATATCCAATACCTTAAAATTAATTAAAATACCATATTTAGTATATTTTAAATATATAATATCCAATATAAATATATTTAATACATTTCGAAATTTTATCTAATAAAAAGTCGAAACTTATATATATATATATATATATATATATATATCCGATATACATTATCTAATATTATTTCTCTAAGAAAATAATAAAGATCTAAATCTAATTTAATTCATATACTAAATATTCAATATCAAATATTTTATTTCAAAAATATATCGTGAGGTGAAAAGACCATTTTACCCCTCACTAGTCAAACTTAGTATTTTCGGCCCATCAAGGCTTTGGCCAAGCCCCAAACCCTAATATCACAATCTAGGACCTAGAGTTGTCTCTCTCTGATGACGACGTTGTATCGGTTGCCCTTTTTAAGCCCCACTCTCTTGGTTCGTCTCAACCGGCCCAGGAGGTATTTAGGAGTTCGATATTCACCTAGCCAGCCCTGTGGTACCGAACAGATCCCAAGTTGAGAATGAATTTGATATAATCATAATACACGAACCAACTGTAAATTTTTGTCATACGTATAAACCCTTTACGTTTGTCCCAGTCCAGTGAAAGTCACGCATAGTCAAACTTACAGAACTCGACTCTATGTCGTTTATGTCGGTGAAAGTTCTGAAACTGCACTCCACGACTATCATGAGTCAGTTATATGCTCTGGCCAGAGACTTGGATAAATTCCCGCACATTAAACTTGTCAATAGGACGTTAACCTCGAATTTAATCGAGACCGTAAATCTCGCTCCGCGGTTCAACCGGCAATCACATCGAAAAGTCAAGACCGCATTTCGCCGCCGACCCATGCCACCGGCAAGACGGGCCTAGCAAACTAGTGACAAGTCAAGACCTCAAAATCAACCCTAAGTTAACCCTTTCGGTCTAAGGTTTACGCATACTACTACAATCAATCATTTGATCAAGGACAATCCAAGCGTGTGATCGTTCGATTACGAGTCAGTGTCCAAATACAGATAATTCCCTGATTCATCTTGTATCATTGTCATGAGCTCCCACTTCCCAAGTGAACGATTGGCACAACCATATTGGACCCATCGACAAACAAGTCGTACGTGTTATTGCAGTCACCCTACTGGAGACTTAGACTTGTGGACTATTTTAATATTGCAGTATCTCAGCTTACTGGTGCCCCTCTCTGTCCCCACATAATCAGTAACTGAACTGCCAATATTTGGGTTTTATTAATTTGTCTTATCCACCCAGACTACAAGGTGAAATCTTTAGACTAATTAATAATTTGCCTTTTAATTTATTCATCCAATAATTAATTAGTGATAAATAAAGTCATTTAATTAATAAGAGTAATCAAATTGCATCACTAAACACTACACATTAGCAAATTGCCCTCGTACTCCCAATCCTCGTACGACATCTAGGGCATATACCTCAACAATCTCCCACTTGCACTAGTGCCACGTGTTATCATATCTTAACCCCATTCCATCGAGGTGTCGATCGAGCACTGCCTGTGGTAGTGGCTTCGTGAATGGGTCCGCTGCATTCTCTACAGAGGCAATTTTCTGCATGGCTATTGAGCCAGTTTTAACAAACCCACGAAGCTCGTGGTATTTTCTCTCTATGTGTTTTGATTTACTGTGAGCACGTGGTCCCTTAGCTTGTGCAAGAGCCCCGCTGTTGTCACACCACAATGGCAGTGGGCGATCCACGATGCTAGGTACCACATGTAGTTCCTCCAGAAACTTGCGTATCCAAACACCCTCCTTGGCAGCTTCTGAAGCTGCGATATACTCTGCCTCCGTGGTGAAATCTGCAGTCGTGCTTTGCTTGGAACTTTTCCAAGACACTGCCCACCATTGTGCGTAAAGACAAAACCCAAAGTAGACTTTCGGTCATCCACATCTGATTGGAAGTCCGAATCTGTATATCCATCTACTTCCAATTCTCCTGGGCCATAAATCAGTATCAAGTCCTTAGTCCGTCTAAGGTACTTCAGAACTGTCTTTACTATCGCCCAATGTTTCTTACCAGGATTAGCCTGAAACCTACTCAATACGCCCACAGCGTACGCTATGTCTGGTCTTGTGCAAAGCATCGCATACATCAGACTACCCACAGCTGAAGCATAGGGGACTCCACTCATCTCTTGTCTTTGTACCTCATTCTGAGGAGACATAGCCTTTGAGAGATGAATCCCATGCCTGATAGGTAGGAACCCTTTCTTAGACTCGTCCATTTTAACCTTTTAAGGACTTTATCTAAGTAAAGGGCCTGGGACAAGCCTATTGACCTTTTCGGCCTATCTCTAAATAGGCGAATTCCTGGAATATAGGTCGCTTCTCCGAGGTCTTTCATAGAGAATTCGTTTGAAACCAAAGCTTTAATCTCTGAGAGAATCCCAATGTCGTTTCCTATCAAAAGGATACCATCTACGTACAATACAAGAAACAACACCTTACTCCCACTGGCCTTTCTGTAAACACAGGGCTCATATTCGTTCTTTATGAATACGTAGTTCTTAACTACTTCATCGAACCGAAGATTCTAACTCCTTGAAGCCTGTTTCAGCCCATAAATGGACCGATTCAGTTTGCACACTTTTGGAGCATCTGCTTCTGACGTAAACCCCTTGGGCTGCTCCAATAAGATTTCCTCCTGGAGGAATCCATTCAGGAAAGCGGTCTTTACGTCCATCTGCGAGATCTCATAGTCGTAGTGTGCTGCTATCGCAAGCATGATTCGAATGGACTTTATCATTGCGACAGGTGAGAAGGTTTCCTCGTAGTCAATTCCCTTTTTCTGACTATACCCTTTCGCTACAAGCCTAGCTTTGTACGTCTCCACCTGTCCATCAGATCCAATCTTTTTCATGTAGATCCATTTATTGCCAATTGGTCTAAAACCATTAGGCAGGTCTACAAGAGTCCAAACCTCATTTGTGTGCATCGAGTCCATTTCGGCCTGCGTAGCCTCAAGCCACTTGAGGGAGTCTGTACCAGCAATTGCCTGGTCGTAGGTGACAGGATCATCCCCGACGCATCCCTCAGTCGCAGCATCCCCATGCTCGACGTGTACCATACCATATCTCTCAGGCATATAAGATATCCTACTTGACCTACGCAATTGCGGCTGAGCTGGGTTTTCTAGAACGTCGTCTAACGACTCTGGAATAGGAGTCGATTGATCCTCTAACTCACTTAGAGTTATTTCTCGAACTTTACCGCCTTCGCCTACGAATTCTTCCTCCAAGAAAGTAGCACGTAAAGCGACGAACACCCTGTGTTCATCAGGGACGAAGAAGCGATACCCTATTGAGTCCTCGGGATATCCGACGAATCTTGCCAGTAATGATATTGATTCAAGCTTGTCTGCCATCAACTTTTTCACAATGGCGGGGCAACCCCAGACCCTGAGTGATTCAGACTCGCCTTACGATTATGCCAAGCCTCGTAAGGAATCTTGTCGGCAGAGCGGCTAGGTATCCTGTTAAGGATATAGGCCGCTGTTTCTTAGGCATATCCCCACAACGAAATGGGGAGATCTGTGTAACTCATCATCGACAGAACCATATCTAAAAGCATTCGGTTTCTCCGTTCGGCCACGCCATTCAATTGCGGCGTGCCTGGCGGGGAAAACTGTATGATGATGCCATTTTCTCTAATAAATGCATCAACTCAAGGCTCATATATTCACCGCCTCGATCTGACCGAATGGCTTTAATGAACTTGCCAGTTAATTCTTGTGCATCATTTGAGGGGGAGCAAGTACAAAAATCGTGGTTTAGCTCCTAATATTTTTGACGTTTATCTCTGAGTATTTCAGATTTTTCAAGCTCAAGTAGTGAGACGTCGACACTACAAAGAGAGGAGCTAGACACAAGACCAGATATTTCACAAATAACATTGCCAAAAATAATTGTTGATTAACTTCATTATTACTAACATTTATCTCTAAGTGGTGCAGATTTTTAAACTTCTGCCAGGGGAGCTAGACGTTACTACACGGAAAATACAGGGAGTTAATTGCATTTATTTTAATTACTAAGGGCGAGCCTTATAATGGGTTTTATTTTGAAATAGGGGTCAATCTGAAATTCTTTAGAAGAACTTACTATCGAGAAACTGGATATTAGAATTAATTCGCAATCTGAAGTTTGTCAATCGTAAACAGTGTTGGAGACGATTTTGATTGGCCGCGATAATTTGCGATCGAAAAATTTGAATTGAGAAGCAATTTTCGAATCAAAAGTTTCTCGAGCACAAATAGTAATGGGCCTGATCCATTTAATCGTAAAATGTCCAATCGCAAACCCAACATTGATTTACAGCGAGTTATTAAAAGTTCACTTTTTGTCAGTCGAAAAACTTTTTCTCACGCAACCCTAATCGAAAGAAATTCTCTCACGCAAAACTTTCTCAGACGATACAAAATTCTTCAAAAATCTTCTAATTTTCACTTCAAATCGTCTGATTAAGGTAGAAATTCGATTCGGTTAACGATTGCGAATCTTATAACTTGATTTGCATTTACATTTTTTATTTTTTCGCATGTTTAGTTAAGATTTTTCGACTGTTGTTCAATATCATTTAAACGTATACTGTTTGTTGATCGAGGACCGCCGTTAGACTTGCATTTGGATGTGCTTTCAGTGTATGTGACCCTCGTGAGGTGATTCGATCGATTCGCAGCTCAATCGGATCGAAAACTGTGAACGCACGCACACACACTGACACTGATATTTAACGTGGTTCGGCGCAATCTTCGCCTACGTCCACGGACCAAACCGAGCATTGTTTCGTTTTACTCTCAACACGAAAGTTACAGTTCTCTCAGCACTCTACAACTTTCATGTTATCACCTCTTAGAGATTCTCACTCTCAGTAAACTACGAGCTCGGAAAGATAGCTAGTCGAAACCCGCACCACTGTTATTTATAAAGCTGAAGTCATGACTAAAACATGTCTTGCGATCCATCAAGGCCGTTCATCTTATTCTGATCCAGCGCTCCTGATTACGCCACGTCATCCAGTGCTTCCCACGTGAACCAGCTCAAGTTGCATGCGCTTCTACAAGTGAAATGGCGCTTTCACTGTGGATCGTCCGATCTTCCATCCAACGGTTGTGATCCTCCATCCGCGTCATCACTCCACTTCTAATCATAGCCGCTGATCAGTTTCGCGGGTCATCATCGGCCAGTATTTAATCTCGTGGCTTCAAATTCTGGCCCTCCGATCGCGCTGCAATCAGATCCTACGGCCACAGTTCATCGCAGCACTTCAGCAGAAATCACCTTCAGCTCTTCACAGCAGTTCCGACCTAGCTCTTTCCCCGGCGACTTCCGGCGGTCTCCAGCGAGTCTCAGGCTCGCTAACCCCAACACTGTTTCACTAAATTTAGGCATGCTTCTTGGATTTTCTGAGTTAAATGCCTGCCGTTTAGATAGATTCGATGTTTTTGATGAAACAGATAGCGTAAATCGTAGGAAAATTTCCATCTGTGATGATAAAATGAGTTTCGATGAAACTGGGTATTTTGAAGGTTTGAAGCTGTCGAAGAACTTCGTCGATCGCAAATAATCTTAATTGGATTTCAATTCAATCGAGATACTATTTGTGTCGATTTAGTTTTCGATCGCAGAATTTTGATTTAAGTCATCACAAAAAGATTTTGACCGATAAACTTACCATCGAAAAATCCAATTATAATTTTCTGCGAGCGAAAAAACTTATGCACTGAATAGATAATTTAGATGCAAATTCAAATCGAGCGTTAAACTTACCATCGCAAAATTAAAATTTCGATTTTACTTCATTTCGGTCGCAAAAATGTTAGCAGGGAGAAATTTATTTTTCAATGCTTAACTTTTTCGATCGTAAAATTCGCCGCTTAGAATAAATTGATCGAAAAATTTCTCGACGATCGACTTAGTTTCGTCGTTGACCAATTTCTTGATAAAAATATTTCGCCGCGAAAAATTTAACATACAGTCGAAAATCACATATCGCTTGACAAATTTTCAAATCGAAAAATTTTATTCAATCGAAGAAAATTTCTCGACAGTAAATTTACCTGAGTAATAATTTCTCGATCATAAATTTACACGGAACTTTTCTCGATCGTAAAGTTGATCGACTACAGTCTCAATTTCAAACTCAACACTTAGAAATTTTTTTCTTAAGTCTTTTACACGCTAGCGAACAAAATTTTCTCGATCGCAAAATTAGACGGAATGTCTTCAATTGAAATCAACATATAGGCAATCAAATTGCAATTCAATTTTCTCGAGCGAAAATTTTCTCGGCATGAACAGTGACTTACTGCTTTAACACTTAGCGAAATTTCGACCCTTTTTCACGCGACAAATATTTCCTTCGAAATTACATTCATGCCATCACGATTTTTGAAATTGAACATACACTATACATTTGATATGATTTCAGTTCAAAATTAATTGAACATGCTATTATTTGCAATATTACTATAATTTGATGAAATTTATTCATATTTCGACTGAAAAATAAAATTGAACTAATGAACTTTTATATATCTTATATTTCCGATGGATCGCTACCCAAGATACAACCACATATATGATCACAATATGTACATGAAGGTTCAGGATACGAACTTTCAGCTCGATCTGGACACATTTCGGTGCCCGGACGAGATCATCGTATCCATCCTCAGAGGTCACCACATTTGGCACGCGCTGACGGTCACTGAATCAGTGCCGATGGTCTATCTCCAGCAATTCTGGCGATATATACAAGGAGTTGTAGCAAATGGGGCATTCTCCTTCACTACAAAACTCGGGACGCGGCATATTCTTATGAGCAAGAGCCAGTTCGGGATGATGCTGGACTTGCCCCACCACGACAACTACGACCCGCTCCCGACCGACGCAGAGATGATTCAAGACTTCATGCACATGGGATACCAACCGCCGCTTACAAGATTAGCTCAGGTCCAGAGCAGCGGTATCCCTCACCCCTGGAAGACACTGTTCGGCATAGTGAACAAGTGTCTTATCACCCAAACACGCTGGATTCGACAAGGGCAACGGCAACATACTGCGGATCTTTCACGGCCTCGCCTTTGCCAGAAACTACGACTTTGCACAGCTGATCTGGAATGATCTAACTGAACAGATTCGGCTGAAGGAGAACCGGCGATCAAAGAACGTGCCCTATGCTCGCTGGTTCAACGTAATCATCAGGGAGTTCATGGAGCTACATGCAGAGAACATCCCTCAGCTACCTCCTGGTGGAAACTACCAGCCGCCAAGGCTTAAGTTTTTCCACAACCCACGGCTCACGGACTTGGACCAACCGTCGATGCCGATTCCACTCAACTTACTCAGGCTCGCCGACCCCGCGGGAGCTGAGTATCAGAGGTTCTGCCAGGAACACAATTTAACGGAGGAAATGATCAGAGGGCCCCCGGCAGATCACCATGTGAGCCCTCCCCAACACCAACCAAGCCCTGACGACGCGATGATTGACGTTGTCGCTCAGGAGCTTCAACAGGAGTCTCCTTTGGTCGAAGAGCCAATGCCCGACGTAGAGGATACTTTGATAGACGTCGTGGCTACCGAGATGGCGCTCAAGGCTCCTGCACTCGCATTACAAGTCGAAGTGCCCATACATGTCGGCGTCCTCGAAGAAACCGTTGAGGAGGTTCTTCCAACAGTAGCACAGTCCGAGACTGAATTGGGGCACACTTCACTTCCACTGGTGACAGATCAGACATTGGAGAATGTCGATCGAGTTACTCCTCACACCGCCACCTCGTCTGACACAGAATCTGACGAGGAAATAAGTCTGATCAGGAGGACTCCCAGAAGACTGAGCATTCAGCTGGAGTCCCTCTTTCCGGCCGTCACCGTCGCACCAGATACTACGCTGACCACGACGACAAGTGTTGCTGGCACTTCATAGCTGAATCTTGAGCCGCAACCATCTCCCGTGGTGTCTGGTTCGCAGGCACAACCTGAGCCTGCCATAACACCCATAGAGACGAATCCTCTCGATTCGACTCGAGGATTGGGTGGAAGTCTCATACAGTCACAACCTCAAGTGACTTTGAGCCAACCCACAGAGTTGGTGTCTACTCACGGGTTGATAACAGGCGACATCAGTCGTCCTGGTCCATCAAAGGAGGCGTCCACACCCTATGTGACGAACGAGCAATTACAGACCGCTCTCTCTTCCGCTGTACGGGCAATGGAAGACAAGATCACAGAGAGAGTATTACAAGCCATCGAGACATCCCGACGAGATACCGGGAAAGAACCTGTCTCAGAAGGGCCTTCGTCACAAACCCACCCCACACCTCCACAACCCACGCCCACCGACCCGTTAGCCACTTCCTCCATCCTCATCAACCCATATACCATCCCCATCACCGAGCTCCACGACATTCTCCTCGCCCGTTTGATAGGCCTGTCCATCCGATCGCCTCAAGAAGAATCCCTCTATCGGCGATTGGTGGATCATCCAGAGCCACCGACTAACACCTGCCGAGGCCAAAGTTCCCACTCCCGGCGCAGACATGACGATCTTGACGATCAGGACTCTCATGAGGGGGAGAAGAGGCCGAGGACATCTACATCTGGCCAAGGACAAGGCTCGGGCGCTACGCAGACGAGCGCTGGAGCTGGTGAAACCCAAACCACCCATACTACCCAAACCACCCAAACTACCCAAACCACGCACCGCACAGCCACTCTACCACATATCAACCCACCAACCTTTCACCTCAGGACGCCTCCGCCCACACCGCCGATCTACTCAAGCCCCTTGCTTCCGGAAGAAGAAGCAAGCGCTGCAACGCTTGTAGCTCTGACAGCTACCCAAGCTACTCCCTCCGTCGCTCCAGACCAATCGGGACCCTCTGGACATGGAGTCAATCTACACAAAGTATTAGACAAGTACATCTTCGAAGGCCAGTGGATGACCCATTCCATGCCCGAGGAGCATCAGAGACAACGGCTTCAGGACGTACGCCACTTCTTACAACAAGCATCCGTGGATCTCGTGATCATTGAAGACGACGAACTTCAAGAAGGTGTAGACTACCAATATGAAATCCCAAGGCTACCGGAGTTGATCGCACAGCGAGCGGCCTCCCCTACAAGACAGATGCCAGGGACCGTTCGGATCGACACGCCGTGGGAGAACATTCACATAGAGATACCTTTCCTTGAAGAAGTCAGGGAAAATATTTGGAGGTCACCTGATCAAATTAAGAAGCCGGATGAGTTCGAGCTGAGAGGTATCTCTCACTGGGATCAGCAGAAGAGAATGACATATCTGTGGATGCTGACCCAACTACGACCGGATGTGAGGCTGGGGATCCCGAAGAATCGACTGAAGAGTCACTTCAAGGAACTCTCCCCAATTTGCCAACTCCTCGGTGTCTACTGTGCCAAAGGAGGACTTCCAACACCTCACTACATCATCAAACGAGTGGACAGGACCCGAGAGGAACTGAGCGAGAGCGATCTGCCGTACCTCCCCGCCGATGAAGTGTATCGTCTTTATCAGCTATACGTGGAGAAGTACAAAGGTCCTCAGGGCTTCATCAAGAAAGAAGGCCTCGAAGGGCTCTATCGGTTCATGATGCGACAAGTCAAGTACTTCGCCGCTCACGACCTTCAAATGGCCCTTGAGAGCAATATGAAGAAGGTCAACATGGCCGAACCACTCTTCAAAGGACCTGAGATCGAGAGGCTTCCAAGCAATCACGTGCATATCAGCTCTGTCATCGGCATCACCCACAACAACCCAATTGCCAAGAAGAATAGGTTGATGCTGAAGACAGAAATTCAGAAGTTTTGCGACGGAACCCTGGTCGCGTCGTAAACGGCCAAAAATATAATTTATATCCTTATTCACTAAATAGTAATATAGCGAAGTAGGGATCGTCTCCACAGGGAAAATGGTTGATTTATTTCTAACTTCAAACTCGATCAATAATAATAATAATAATATTTATACTAGTAATAATAATAATGTTAATAGTAATAATAATAATATTAAGGGGGGTTTTATGATATGGTTTTTTTTTAGCGCAACGATGAACAAGTAAAAATATTTTAACTAGCAATGATAAAATAATAGCTACTAAACGTGGTAATCAGAACACAATTAAAATTAATAATTGCTAATGACATATCAAAACAGCTAGCGATAACTTACTATCTTGAGAGCTGCACCTATTTCTACTCTTCGTCACACACAAACCGCACAGTTATCCGAATTATTTATTAATGAGTAAGCAGACGTAAAAGAACCTTCTTGCTAACTGATCATTTGAGTTACACTATAACATAAAGAGCTATAATATTTCAAAGATGAAAAACCTGAAACTCAATCGGTGGAAAACTGATTTAATAACAAGATAAAATAACTATGAATGTAGAAAGAGATTTTTATTATACGATGCTAAGACTATTATGATTCTCAGACTAAAATATCAGACCACATCTCTCACATTCGACTTCTCTTCTCACTGTAATATAAAATAAAACATAAACCTTAAGCCTTTATCTGGTCGAATCTTTCGAACTTGACGACAAAGATGAAATGGGACAATTATAGTAGCAACACTGATAAACTAAAAACAGCCATACTCTCCTCTCGCTCAAACTCTATTACACTCTTAATATAAAAATAAAAATATATAGATGAAAAGTATTGATCCCTCCCTCAATCGATTTGCACCTCTGTGTCACTCTCAATAAAGATAAAAATGAAAGCAGGAAATGAAAACAACAAAAACACTACAGCCCATTCTATTCGATGCCCTCCATCTGTTGAGTTTAGCTCTATTTATAGAATCGTTTAAAACGCAATGGACAATTTTCTCAGATTTGTGCGTGCTTGAGCAGCCCTTGAGCTTTGCGCTCGGGTCTTCAGCCCTCTGATGATGTAAGATGTTTTCTAGTTTTCTACTTTCAGCCGTGAAGAGCAGTCTTTGAATCTTCTTGTTCCAAATCCAGCTATAATACCAATCTGTTTATCTCTCTTTTTTTCTTCCTCGAGCAGTGTGTGAGTTTGGCTCCTTGTGTGAAAGAAAGTGACATTATTTCTTGCTTCATCTTTCGTACGTGGCTCAGTGATTGTAGGGCTCCACCACTTCTAATGATCTCTTGGTTTTTGATAGTCTACCATTGGGCTTCGACCATTGCAAGTAGTTTGGGCCTCACCTTAATAATTGTTCTTTATTAAACCAAACATTAAATAAACTAATATGTGGCTTAATATGTGCTAAATTGGAAGTAGAACAAGCTTAAATATTACATAATTATTATTCTATCAAACTCCCCCACACTTAAACAATGCTTGACCTCAAGCATTTAGAAGATGAAAACAATCTAATCACGAGTTCCCCGACATACAGTAATTTTCCCTAGAGATAGCAATTATTCATAACATTTAGCACTAGACAATCATATCAATTTTCGACAATCTCAGTAAAGCCTGAACGCCACAAAAATCAACAACTCTCACATGGATTCTCTCAATGCGCTCAAAGTGTTTATGGGATATATGTGTATACGCTCAAATCAACACTATGAAACGATATTACCATAAGCTTGCTAAAATATCACATTGCATTCACATAGCGACTTAAATGTACAAATCAAAAGGTCTTTCTTGAGGTTGTAATGGGGCTAGGGATTTAGGTAGGATATTTTGGGAAAGTAGGCTAAAATATCGAACTAGGATGATTATTTTATCGCTAAGTTCCACGACCATCGCACGACTACTTCTTGATACAAATAAAACAAACTAGCGCCGCATATATTATTTTTTTTATGATTTTTTTTTCTCAATCTTTTTTTTTTTCGACTATATATTTTTTTTTTGCGCTTTTTGTTTCGACCCTTTTTTTTTGGGTAAACCTTTCTGTTTTTCTTTCTTTCTTATTGTTGTTTTTTTTTTTTTTTTTTCAACGACAACTATAGGAATACTAATAACAAGTATCTAGACGCTTCTCAAGCTAATCAATCTCTAGGTTGTGGAACCTTCGCAATTAATAATTCATCTAATCCGATAATGGGTTGAAAATAAAGCCAAAAGGATAGATATGGGTAAATATAGTGGCTTACATTCAATAAAAAAAAAATAAAAAAAAAATAATAAGGCTCAGGCTCAAGTTGGCTCACTAAGTGGATAATATTAAGGTAGGGTCAATGTGAGGCCACTGGCTTAATCCTAAACGCCTTAATCATGTTTGTACACAACAAGCTGCCAATGATATCAACGTGTATAAAAGAGCAAGTTCTAGAATATTCGAAACACATGTGATACTCTCGTAAAGAAAAAACTGAGTATAAAGATAAATACTCTTTTTGTTTTTTTAAAGGCTCAAATCTCACATATATATAAGTAGGCTTTGTGTCAACTCTTGCGCATCCGTTCTTAAATCAATTGAAGAAAAAGAATAATCATCCTAATACCAAATAGTTATTCCTAATTGTGTCTCTCCTGTTCTAATTAACGCACATCGGTTTGCTCGAGACAATATATTTGTTCATCAACTATCATAATAAATCTCCCCCACACCTAAACTCTGCATTGTCCTCAATGTAGAATTTTAATGAAAATAGTAGTTAAAAAAATCTAAAGATTCCCACCCTAATTTTCATTTTAATATTTCAGAGTAGATGTGAAGAAGTGATAAAAGCGATGCTGAAAATAAAACTTCCCTGACAATGATGGGGTCGTAGAGAATTTCGAGCGAGAGGATATTTGTTCCCGAGCCTAGTGAGATCTTGTAGCATAACGAGCCAAAGGAAAACCTGCTTAATCATCATTGAAAACATAGATAAGATAGAAATATTGCAATAACAAAATAAAATAGGATAATGTTGGGTTGCCTCCCAATGAGCGCTTTTCTTTAACGTCTTTGGCTAGACGTAGTCTCCGTTCTTTGACTTCATGCATAAATGGGTGGGCGCAGCTTGATTTCTTCCACACAAGCCATAAAATCATTCTCAAAATAAGGTTTAAGCCTATGACCATTTACCTTGAAACTTGTGTTAGAAGATATGCTTTCGATTTCAATAACGCCATTTGGAAAAATATTTTTAACAATATATGGTCCCATCCAACGAGATTTGAGCTTACCTGGCATGAATTTCAGCCTTGAATTGTAGAGGAGAACTTTTTGACCTACCATAAATTCTTTTTTATGTAGGAGTTTGTCGTGAAATTGCTTCGTGCGTTCCTTGTACATTCTCGCATTCTCATAGGCTTCTAGGCGAATTTCTTCAAGTTCCTGTAGCTGAAATTTTCGCTCATCACCAGCTTTTGTGGCTTCCATGTTGCACTGTTTCACTGCCCAAAAAGCACGATGTTCAATTTCAACAGGTAAATGACACATCTTACCAAAAACTAGGCGATATGGCGACATTCCGATTGGAGTTTTAAAAGCAGTACGGTACGCCCAAAGTGCATCGTCTAATCGCAAGCTCCAATCCTTACGATTCGGGTTTACGGTTTTCTCCAAAATATTTTTGACCTCCCGATTTGAAACTTCAGCTTGTCCATTTGATTGTGGGTGATAAGTAGTGGCCAGCCGATGATGTACTCCATATTTGCGCATGAGTGCTTCCACCGTGCGATTGCAAAAATGCGTGCCTTGGTCGCTTATAATTGCACGAGGAACTCCAAACCTACTAAAGATGTTTGTCTTAAGAAATCCTACAACAACTTTAGAATCGTTAGTTCGGGTAGCCTTTGCTTCTACCCACTTCGACACATAATCAACGGCAAGCAAGATATAAAGAAAACCAAACGAGCTTGGAAAAGGTCCCATAAAATCCATTCCCCATACATCGAAAATTTCACAAACTAATATTGGATTTTGTGGCATTTCATCTCTAAAAGAAATTGTACCTGTTCTTTGGCAATTAGGACAACTCTTGCAAAATAAATAAGCATCTTTAAAAATAGATTCCCAATAAAATCCACAATCTAAAATTTTCCTAGCAGTTCTTTTAGGTCCGAATTGTCCTCCGCATGCATATGTATGACAATGAGTGAGTATATCATTAATTTCATCATTTGCAATGCATCTACGAATAATTTGATCTGAACCTATTTTCCACAAGTATGGCTCATCCCACATATAATATTTAGAGTCGCTTTTAATTTTATTTTTCCTTGACGAACTCAAATGTGAAGGTAAAACACCACTTACCAAGTAGTTAACTATATCGGCAAACCAGGGTTCTTGATATTCCTTACCGTGAAGGCGAAATAGTTGCTCATCTGGAAATGTTTCAGAAATTGGTAGTGGCTCTTCGTCACGAATCAAACGGCTCAAATGGTCTGCTACAGAGTTGTCTACGCCTTTTCGATCTTTGATTTCCCAATCAAATTCTTGAAGCAAGAGGATCCAACGAATCAGGCATGGTTTAGACTCCTTTTTCGACAACAGATATTTAAGAGCTGCATGGTCAGAAAAAACAATAACTTTAGATCCTAATAAATAAGACCTAAATTTATCAAAAGCAAAAACAATAGATAAGAGCTCTTTTTCAGTTGTGGTGTAGTTGCATTGTGCCGAGTCAAGCGTCTTTGAAGCATAGTAGATGACGTGACTCTTCTTTCCATCTTTTTGTCCAAGCACAGCTCCTACGGCGTATTTGCTTGCGTCGCACATGAGCTCGAACGGTAACTCCCAATTTGGGGGTTGGATTATAGGTGCAGTAGTGAGTAACAATTTCAGCTTGTTAAACGCCTCCTTACATTCGTCCCCGAAATTGAATGGTACGTCATTCTGAAGTAATCTTGACATAGGTTGAGCAATTTTTGAGAAATCCTTAATAAATCTCCTGTAAAAACCTGCATGACCAAGAAAGCTTCGAATTTCTCGCACATTAGTGGGGTATGGCAAATTAGATATCAAATCGACCTTAGCCTTGTCTACTTCAATTTCACGAGACGAAACTACATGGCCTAGAACTATTCCTTCTTTAACCATAAAATGACATTTTTCATAGTTAAGCACAAGATTTTTATCAATGCATCGTTTGAGTACTTCTACTAGATTACCAAGGCAATGATCAAACGAGTCTCCATAAACCGTAAAATCATCCATGAATATTTCAATGCACGTTTCTATTAAATCAGAAAATATGCTCATCATGCATCGTTGAAATGTACCAGGAGCATTACATAAACCAAAAGGCATGCGACGATATGCAAATGTGCCAAAGGGACATGTGAAAGTAGTTTTCTCTTGATCCTCGGGTGCCACGACAATTTGATAATAACCAGAAAATCCATCGAGGAAACAAAAGAAAGACTTACCTGCCAGTCTTTCTAGCATTTGATCAATGAAGGGTAGCGGAAAATGATCCTTTCGGGTAGCCGCATTTAACTTACGAAAATCAATGCACATGCGCCAACCCGTCTGTAATCTCATTGGTACCAATTCATTTTTATCATTTTTTACGAGTGAGAAACCAGATTTCTTAGGAACTACATGAACTGGACTTACCCATTGGCTGTCTGATATTGGAAATATTATCCCCATGTCTAATAATTTAATTATTTCTTTCATAACTACCTCTTTCATGGCTGGATTGAGCTTGCGTTGTGGTTCCCGTATCGGCTTAGAATCTGGTTCAAGCAAGATCCTATGCATGCATATCGAGGGACTGATCCCTTTGATGTCGGCCAGAGTCCATCCTATCGCGCTCTTGTACTCCTTCAAAACGCGTATCAATTTCTCTTCCTGAATGGCGGTCAAGTCATTTGCAATAATGACTGGCAACGTTTCTTCATCTCCCAAATAGCAGTACTTGAGATGTTTTGGTAGATCCTTCAACTCCAACGTAGGCGCCTGTTCTATAGAAGGAACAATTTTTGCATTAGAAGGTAATGAAAAAGTATTCTTACCTGATTGATCGTGAGCTTCCGGAAGTGCTTGTAATGTCATGAGCGAGTTTCTGACATCTTCGTCCACTTCAAATTGCAAATCTTTTTCTGTTTTGCTACTCTTAATCACATAGTCGAGTGCATCGTTAGTAAAATTACGCTCAAAATCATCTCGAACAAATGCATCAATCATACTAACAGATTCAGGTTCATCAGGATATTTCATAGCATCAAACACATTCATAGTGAGTTTTTCACCATCAAACTCAAAAGTAAGAGTTCCTGAATCAACGTCTATCTTTGTTTTAGCCGTTTTCATGAATGATCGACCTAATAAAATAACAGCAGAATCAAGCGCATGTTCATCACCCATGTCTACTATATAAAAATCAGCAGGAAAAATAAATTTATCACATTTTACCAACACGTCTTCAACCAATCCTTCGGGATAAATAATGGACCTATTTGCTAATTGAATGCATATATCGGTGCACTTAAGAGGTCCCATACTCATCTCATTGAACAACGATAACGGCATAACATTGATAGAAGCTCCTAAATCTAACATGGCATTATTTATTTTTCTCGTCCCTATAGTAACCGAGATAGCAAACATACCTGGGTCCTTACATTTTTGGGGAAGTTTTCGTTGAAGCGCAGCGGAAACATTGTCACTTACTAAGATTTTTCCTTCAGCTTTGTGTTTCTTTTTGTTCGAGCACATTTCCTTTAAAAATTTTGCATAGCGTGGGATTTGCTTGATAGCATCCAACAGTGGAATGTTGATCTCGACTTTGCTGAAGGTCTCCATTATACTCTTTTCTTCTTCATCCTTTTTCGCTTTAGCCAGCCTTCCAGGAAAAGGTGGAGGAATAACAATATTAGGTTTATCGAAAACAGAATCATTACTTACCTTCTTTGCATGGTCTTTAGTCTTATCTTCTCTTGGGGATTTTATGGAAACTTCGTCATGATTAGGCTGACCAATCTCTTTCCCGTTTCGAAGAGTCATAATACTCACATTCTCTCTTGGGTTAATCTCAACTTGCGCCGGTAGTTTTCCTTTCTCGTTCTGCATTTGACTCATTTGTGCTGCGAGTTGAGACACTTGCCTTTCTAAATTGTGCATGCTTGAACGCGTTTCGTTAATGCTCGATCGAGTTTCCTGTTGAAAACTGGCAGTACTAGTTGCTAAATTCTTAACAATATCCTCCAAAGACATACCTGGTTTTGATGGTGCGGCTTGCTGTGGAGGATTTGATGGCCTTGGTGCTTGCTGCATAAAACCTGGCGGTCGATTTCCGTAACTCAAATTTGGGTGGTCACGCCATCCGGGATTGTATTGACTCGAGTATGGATCATAGCGTCTTTGAGATGGTCCTGTGTATCCTCCAATTGCATTGGCTTGCTCGCTAGGATCAAATTGAAGTGAAGGACAATTTGCTGTTGCATGTCCAGCAAATGTACATATACCACAAGCTTTTACCTGACTCGTTTTTCCAATCACAAGTTTTTCCACAAGAGACGTTAGCGAATCTAATTTTTGCTCAAATGAAGTAGTATTTACCTCGTTCATCCTGTGTTGGCCTACGTCTTGACGTGTTCCAAATTGTTGCGCGTTTGTAGCCATGCTTGAGATCAGCCGACGTGCTTCGTCTGCCGTTTTATCAACCAACGCTCCTCCACTTGCTGCGTCAATCATGTTTCTCTCCATGGGTAGCAACCCTTCGTAGAAATATTGGATGAGCGCTAACTCGGAAATTTGATGATATGGACAGCTTGCGCACAACCGCTTGAATCTTTCCCAGTATTCGTGCAGAGTCTCTCCGTTCCATTGTCGAATCCCGTAGATTTCCTTACGAATATTTGCGGCACGAGATGCAGGGAAAAATTTTGCTAGGAATTGTTTTTTAAGCTCGGCCCACGTAGTAATCGAACCTGATGGTAAGTAGTATAACCAGTCTTTTGCGTGATCCGCCAGCGAGAATGGAAATGCGCGAAGACTTATCTGATCTTCCGTGACTCCGTTTGGCTTCATGGTCGAGCAAACCATGTGAAACTCCTTCAAGTGCTTGTGCGGATCTTCACCTGCGTTACCATGAAAGGTAGGAAGTAAATGAATTAATCCTGATTTTAATTCGAAAGGTGTTTGAAGAATGGGAAATTCGATGCAGAGCGGCCGTTGATTAACATCCGGTGTAGCCATATCCCTCAACGTAAGACGGAGTGGTTGCTGCTGTTCGGTTTCCTCCATGTCGCTTGTTGAAAATTCTTCGGATTCCGCGCTAGAAATTGATACAGTCGAATCTTTTTGTCTTTTTGCCTTTCGATTCGCCCTCGCGGTCCTCTCGATTTCTGGATCAAATATTGGTATACCTGTTCGAGAAGATCGGGGCATAAACTAGAACAAAAAAAAAAACCGAATTAAAAATAGAAGTAAATCAATTGACACCACCTTCCCCGGCAACGGCGCCAAAATTTGGTCGCGTCGTAAACGGCCAAAAATATAATTTATATCCTTATTCACTAAATAGTAATATAGCGAAGTAGGGATCGTCTCCACAGGGAAAATGGTTGATTTATTTCTAACTTCAAACTCGATCAATAATAATAATAATAATATTTATACTAGTAATAATAATAATGTTAATAGTAATAATAATAATATTAAGGGGGGTTTTATGATATGGTTTTTTTTAGCGCAACGATGAACAAGTAAAAATATTTTAACTAGCAATGATAAAATAATAGCTACTAAACGTGGTAATCAAAACACAATTAAAATTAATAATTGCTAATGACATATCAAAACAGCTAGCGATAACTTACTATCTTGAGAGCTGCACCTATTTCTACTCTTCGTCACACACAAACCGCACAGTTATCCGAATTATTTATTAATGAGTAAGCAGACGTAAAAGAACCTTCTTGCTAACTGATCATTTGAGTTACACTATAACATAAAGAGCTATAATATTTCAAAGATGAAAAACCTGAAACTCAATCGGTGGAAAACTGATTTAATAACAAGATAAAATAACTATGAATGTAGAAAGAGATTTTTATTATACGATGCTAAGACTATTATGATTCTCAGACTAAAATATCAGACCACATCTCTCACATTCGACTTCTCTTCTCACTGTAATATAAAATAAAACATAAACCTTAAGCCTTTATCTGGTCGAATCTTTCGAACTTGACGACAAAGATGAAATGGGACAATTATAGTAGCAACACTGATAAACTAAAACAGCCATACTCTCCTCTCGCTCAAACTCTATTACACTCTTAATATAAAAATAAAAATATATAGATGAAAAGTATTGATCCCTCCCTCAATCGATTTGCACCTCTGTGTCACTCTCAATAAAGATAAAAATGAAAGCAGGAAATGAAAACAACAAAAACACTACAGCCCATTCTATTCGATGCCCTCCATCTGTTGAGTTTAGCTCTATTTATAGAATCGTTTAAAACGCAATGGACAATTTTCTCAGATTTGTGCGTGCTTGAGCAGCCCTTGAGCTTTGCGCTCGGGTCTTCAGCCGTCTGATGATGTAAGATGTTTTCTAGTTTTCTACTTTCAGCCGTGAAGAGCAGTCTTTGAATCTTCTTGTTCCAAATCCAGCTATAATACCAATCTGTTTATCTCTCTTTTTTTCTTCCTCGAGCAGTGTGTGAGTTTGGCTCCTTGTGTGAAAGAAAGTGACATTATTTCTTGCTTCATCTTTCGTACGTGGCTCAGTGATTGTAGGGCTCCACCACTTCTAATGATCTCTTGGTTTTTGATAGTCTACCATTGGGCTTCGACCATTGCAAGTAGTTTGGGCCTCACCTTAATAATTGTTCTTTATTAAACCAAACATTAAATAAACTAATATGTGGCTTAATATGTGCTAAATTGGAAGTAGAACAAGCTTAAATATTACATAATTATTATTCTATCAAACCCTCAAAATCGTCAGGAGAAATATCGAACAGAGGTTGGAAGAGATAAATAGAGACATGATGCTGAGGATCCACCGGTTTGTGAGAGAACAGCCGCTCCTGATGGAACTGCTAGATGACATCGAGGAGCACCTGAAGCTCAGGGAGACCGTTAGGGACTACGAGCATACGCTGGGCTTGCGCAGATAGTACTATGCCCGACAAGGACGAACAGAGCGGAGACGCAATCAAGCACAAAGGGGGAGAATGTAGAATATGATTTGTAATTGTTGTTGATTTCGTTAGTTGTCCTTGTAATTAGGGGCTTTACTTGTATTAGTCTTTAGATTAAGGACTAGTTCGATATTTATACCAAGATTGTTGGTATAAATACTTGTAAATGAATTGAGCTGAATAGAGAAAGTTTAGAGAATTGATCCGAAGGGCTTGCAAATCGATTTCAAGAGAGAGAAACAACAGTAACTTTCTCACTCTAATTGAATTCTCTCTCTCGTTCTTATTTTGAGTTTTTCGATCGAATTCAATTGATCATCTAAACGATCGAATTGCTATGGTTTCTAGCCTAGGATCGTAGAGTTGTTAATCTGAGGACCTAACAAGCTCCGCATCAGTCGGAAGGGGGTCGTAGTTTGGGCTGCAAGGGAGGTCGAGGACAAGTCCAATGTCTTGTTTGTTCATGCTGATGTGCCTCGTCCCTATCACCGTGGTGAAGCTGTACGCCCCTTCTATGACTTGGCTCTTGATCCTCCCCCAGAACTGTTGGAGGTAGACCATTGGCACCGAAGCTGTCACCATTAAAGCATGCGATAGGGGATGGCCTCGTAGTATTGACACCATAATATCGTCCGAACACCTGAAGGTGGTCAGATCGAGTTGGAAGTTGGTGTCGTGAACGTTGAGGTACATGGCCTTCTCGTAAATGTGATTATAAGTAGGATAACGATCCATCTGAAATACAGATGTAAGTCATTGGCTAAGTTTAAATTGAGTCGAACAAATTTATCAACCATAATGATGAAGCACTTTATAGCATATTTGATAAAATTGTAATGGGAATATAAATTCACATATAGGTCATATAGAGTGAACTTTGAAGAGATCATTTAATTTCGACATAAGCTTGTAAGTCCTATAAAAATTTCAAAAAATTTTCTAAGTGTTCGATCACTGTTCACCCCGTGCTTTCTGTCGCGTGAGAATTGCAATTCTCGATCAAATCGCCTAAGTGTGATTTTGAATTTAAATCTGCGTGTTAAATCAAAAGACTTCGAAAAATTTTTAAGTGTTCGAACTTAAGATACGGTACTGTGGCCGAGAAATTTTATGATCGAGAAAAATTTCTGTGTAAATTTACGATCGAGAAATTAGATTTCTGAGTAAATTTACGATCGAGAAATTTTTCGCGCGTGAATATGATTTTTTCGCAGTGAAAGTTCTCAAGTGAGAAAGTATTTCGATTTTATCGTTATGAAATTTTACGACCGGGAAAATTATCAACGAGAGACTAAGTCAAACATCGAGAAAATTTTCGATCGATCGAAGTTGTCTGCATTCACCGCTTTTTGACTTAGCGCATCTGCGACTACGTTTGCCTTACACGGATGATAGCTGATGACGCAATCGTAGTCCTTGACGAGCTCCAGCCATCTTCGTTGTCGCATATTCAGTTCCTTCTGAGTTAAGAAATACTTCAAACTCTTATGGTCTGTGAAGATCTCACATTTCTCTCCGTAGAGATAATGTCTCCAGATCTTCAGAGCGAAGACCACTGCTGCTAATTCAAGGTCATGGGTTGGGTAGTTCTTCTCGTATTCCTTTAGTTGTCGCGAAGCATAGGCAATCACCTTTCCGTTCTGCATCAGCACGCATCCCAAGCCATTCTTCGAAGCATCGCTGTATACCGCAAATCCTCCGGTCCCTGATGGTATTGTCAATATTGGGGCAGAGGTAAGACGTTTCTTCAATTCTTGAAAGCTCTGTTCGCATGCTTCGGTCCATTTGAACGGAACGTTCTTCCTCGTCAAATTGGTTAATGTATTGGCAATACTAGAGAAGTCCGCTATAAACTTACGGTAGTATCCCGCAAGTCCTAGAAAACTTCGGACTTCGGTAGGAATAGTAGGTCGTGGCCAGTTATTCACAGCTTTGATCTTACTCGGGTCCACAGAGATTCCATTCCCAGAAATCACGTGTCCCAAGAAGGCTACTTGCTCAAGCCAAAATTCGCATTTCTTGAATTTGGCGTAGAGCTGTTTCTCTCGCATGATTCCTAAGACGGTTCGTAGATGGCTTTCGTGTTCATCTCTTGTTTTAGAATAGATCAAAATATCGTCGATAAAGACGATAACGAACCGATCGAGGTAGTCTTTAAAGACTCGGTTCATCAGGTCCATAAAAGCAGCTGGAGCATTTGTCAGTCCAAAAGGCATGACCAGAAACTCGTAATGGCCGTACCTCGTACTGAACGCAGTTTTAGGAACATCTGCCTCCCTGATTTTCAACTGATGGTATCCCGAACGGATGTCAATTTTCGAGAATACCGTAGCACCCTGTAGTTGGTCGAACAGATCATCGATCCTCGGCAACGGATATTTATTCTTGATCGTGATCTTGTTCAATTCTCTATAGTCGATACATAGTCGCATCGACCCATCCTTCTTTCGTACAAATAAAACCGGCGCTCCCCATGGTGAAAAACTGGGTTGAATAAACCCTTTCTGCAACAAGTCCTCCAGTTGTTCCTTCAATTCTTTTAGTTCATTTGGTGCTAGTCGATAAGGAGCCTTAGAAATAAGGGCAGACCCCGGCATCAGATCTATCGTAAACTGTATTTCTCGATCAAGGGGTAACCCCGGGAGATCATCGGGAAATACATCGGCATGTTCGTTAACTATCGGTACGTCTTTCAGTTCAGGCTGAGGTAGCTCCTCTGCCTTCACTGCATACACGAGATAAGACTCACAACCTGATCTCAAGAGTCGTTGAGCCTTTAGAGCTGATATTCTTGAAATACTATTCTTATCTGCTTTACCCGAAAAAGTGAATGCTTCTTCTTCGGGCAGCTGGAATTTAACGACCTTCTTGTTGCAATCGATGATGGCTCCATATTTTGAAAGCCAATCCATCCCGAAGATGACATCGTAGTCGTTCATCGGGATTACAATCAGGTCGGCACTCAAGTTCCTACCCTCAATACTTACGACGCATCCTCGCAGTACTTGGTTGGTATGCGTCGGATCACCATGTGGTAAAGTAACTATATAGTTGCATTCGGAGGAGGTAGGGGATATTCCTACCTTCGCCACGTACTTAGCCGACACAAATGAATGTGTGGCTCCAGAATCAATAAGCACAGAAGTGGGCACGTTATAGATAGTTAACGTACCCGTCACAACAGAAGGGTTCATCTCAGCCTCCTCATTTGTTAAAGTAAAAACTCGCGCGGGAACGGGTGGAGGTCGAATTGGCGGTTGGGCCGGGTTCCGTACTAGGGGTAAATTCTCCGTACAAGCTATAGCAAAATGACCGACCTTTCTGCATCGGAAGCACTGCGGAACCTGTCTTGCTCCGAAGCAGGCCCCGAAATGGTAACGCCCGCATAGTCGACACTGGGGCGCAACATTTTGAGGTCGCGGGATATTGATCGGTCCCTGCATTGGCCTCGGTCGCCAGTTTTGTTGGCCCTGTCGATTCCATTGGGTATTAGGACCTTTGCCGAAGAATTGGCGTTTCTTATCTCCTCCGCTTCCTTGTTGGACCTCTCTTCTCCGCTTCGCTTCCTGAGCTTCCACCACCACTGATTCTGCTTGTTCCGCAATTAAGGCACGTTCCATCACTTGCATAAACTCTAATCGGCGTGCACCCGCAATACTTAAATCCCGACAGATTTCGGGTTTAAGTCCCTTAATGAACCTGGTCACTTTCAGCGAATTAGTCGCCACTAACTGCGGAGCAAATCGGGATAATTCCTCAAACGACGGATGTACTCCGCCACCGGCATGCTCCCTTGCTTCAAGCTCATGAACTCGTACATTCTCTGTTCTTGATCGTGGGCCGTAAAGTATTTGTTGAAGAAGAGCTCCCTAAATCTTTCCCACGTCATAGTGATTGGGCTCTCCAACACCTTTACGGTGTTCCACCAATAGCGTGCATTCTCTCGGAAAAGGAAACGGCACAAAGGACTTTTTCGTTGTTAGGCACTCGACTATAGATGAACATATCCTCTATGGTGCCTATCCAATCTTCAGCCACCGCAGGATTGGTGGTTTCGGTGAATATTGGGGGGTTTAGCTTTCGAAATCGTTCCCCGATTAGTTCTACTCGATCAGGCTGCGGGGAATGTTCCGACGAGCTCCGGTGATGGATCAAGTCATTGATGTGATCCGACGAGGTCAATTGATGAGTAGAGCGGTCGTCATTTGGTGGGGATTCAGACCCCGCCCTACGGCTAGAACTGCCTACATCTCGACGTCCTTTCGGCATTTTTATCTATTTCTACAATTATTCACATAGAGCACATATCAAATAACACGTAATAATGAAATCAAATATTGAACTTACAGGCCAGGCTGGTTCTCCAGGCTTTTGAGCAGCACTACATGGATAGTCTTCAGAATCTGAAACCTGGCTCTGATACCACCTGTAGCGACCCTACTTCCTAATTAAGATAGTTGGCGGATTTCCGCAACGAAAGTCGCGGAGGACTTGATTTATAAAAACTTTTTCCTAAAAGATATTATAATGCAACAAAATATTATTTTACATAATAGTATCTGTACAATGGGCCGAAGCCCCAAAATGTCAAAAGGTCAAAAACCCTATCGCCGCTCCACAGGTCTTCATCCATGTACCGCACCGCCCTCAAAAGTCCGTGGAGCACCGCCACCAGCCGCCTCAGTCTTGACGCGTGTCAGCGTCAGACCCGGTACCTACAACACGTAAACACTGAGCGAATTGCCCAGTAGGTGAATAAAATGCAATGCAGCGTGCACTCATTCCCAATTCCCAATTCTCACAACATGATATAATGCACGCTCGTTCCCACATTTCTATCGTATCTCATTATCAGGGCCCTAGGCTGGACTCGGCACCTCGCGCGCAATAAAATAAAATATATATATCGTCTGGTCTCTAACGCCAGACTAGCGGTGCCCACGCCGATAGTGCGCTGATCGATCACGTCAACGTCCTCCTATCAGGTCGCCCCTTCCGCTACACAACTCATCCGACGGTTTGCACCTCGGGTCGCTCACGCCCGAGTAGACAGATCGCTCACGTCTGTCTCCCGTCAGGTGCCCCGCGAGTCCAACCTCAACTCCGCTACGAGTCTGACTGCCAAAATCGGCACACTCTACCCCGCTCAATCGACACCTTAAGCCTTAAGGTGTCACCACTAATGTGGTCATTATTCCTCACCATGTCGTGCAATGTCATGCATATACGTGAAACACATGAAAGTGATGTCACATAAAGCATACGTAAAACACGTAAATCACATAAGTCACGTAATCTCATAATAGCAGGTAAGCGTTTACGTGTCGTAGATGAATGATTCACCTACCTGCCCTCCTGCTATAGTCAATCAGGATCTGGTGGAATCCGTAAATGTTGAACCTCTAAATAAATAAATATTATTAATATATGTGCTAGTTCTCGAAAACCTAAAATTATTAAAACCCTAAAATTCATAAAAACCATAAATTTATGAAAACCTAAAAATAATGAAATTCCTAAAAATAAATAAACCTTAAAATATTCAAAACCCTAGAAATAGCCAATCCTAAAATACCAAAAATTTATTATGTGTAAAATACTTTTAAACTACTGAAATTATGTTAAGTATCGTAATATTTAAACTTTGTCGAAATCTTTTCCACATAATGTCGAGTTCATTCTTAGTAATGTCGAGAGCTATTTAAACATCTTGAAGCCTATCTGCTTTGTACCTCAAAATGTCGAGACCATGGTACATGTCGACATTCTTTCATTCGACAACTCAAAACTTATTTAAGATAAAGACAAAAACTTATATAATCATATCGAACTATTAAGTGTGCCGACATCTTATTTGTCTATTGTCAAGATTTATTAAGATGTCGGATATATTTCTTTGTCGAGCTCAAGATGTCGAGGCACATAAAAATATCGAGCTTAAAATGTCGAGACATACAAAATGTCGAGCTTGAATGAATTCTTCCTTTTACATATCTTTCGACATCTTCTTTTAATTCATATACAATCCTATATCGACATCTAATCCTCACGAATCCATCACATATCAAATCCATCACAGTAAATACTTCATCACGTTAGGTGCTTACCAAATATGAGTCGATTTTAAAGAATTAGGGTTTTCTAAACTAACTTACTATTATAATTACCTTGCAAAAGTCATCCTACTTCCAGGAAAGATACATCCTACTACTTATGTTTCAAAAGAACAGAAAACCAAAGATTGTTAAAGCTCATCTCTCTCTTTAACCAAATATTCATGACCGTATACTAAATTTCAGAGATTCCAAGTCTTCTAGATATGATATCCCATGAAGCTATAGTCATTACCTAGTCATGAAATTCGTTTATCACTGTTGAAATGGCCTAATTATCAATTAAGTTCAAGAATTTACCTCAGTTAGGGTTTCGAGTTGTTGAATGTAATTGAGCTTCTTCCGTTTTCTTGCTCCTCTTTGTTTGTATTAACGTTTGTTTTTAAGTCACAAGGTAAGGATATACAATGAAATATAATTTTCGAAAGTTGACATTGATTAGACATCTTGGTAACTTAACGGTTCTTACCTTAGGATTTAAGAAATCTCATAGTTATCTTATTTTATTTTATTTATTTATTTATATATGTACATATATTTATGGGCTTGTGGGCTTTAATTTCGAATTTATTGAATTAATTATGGCCCAATCTTTTATATCTTGTAGTACCATTACTTTTATTTAACTCCTCATATTTCGAAATTGATTCAAACCATAAGAATTTATATATTTGTTATGCGATTAGGGTTTCTTTATTAGACTTCCTAATTCACAAAATCACATAAGTAATTACATCAAAGTCCCGTATAAATTTTACGGGTATTACACCAAATCAGGTCGCTTTAGAGTGGCACGCACCCAAGCACCCTATCGTTCGGTCAGCCCACTCAGGTCACTGTAGAGTGGTACCTACTGGAGCACGGGCAGCCTAATCAGGTGTCTTTAGAGCGGCGTTCACCCACCCTCTATCTGACACAAGGACCAACACTACTCGTCGACATCCCGACGTACCGTTCCGCATGGTACTCCATTCCCTCGCACTGACATGGAATGCAAGTGCAGTGCAAATAACGTATGACGTGCAGCATGGTTACATATGACGCGCAACACATATATAACATCTAAAACATATGGTCCATGGAATTCACGTAATCATATGATTCACATATTCACATAATTTATATAATCATGTACGTATCGTAATACCACATAGATTCACATAAACGGGTTACGTGTTGTAGATGAAAAGTTTCACCTACCTGCCCTCCTGCTATTATCAACTATGAAACTCGGTAGAGTCCCTAACTGTCGATCCTCTGAATAAATAAATATTATCAGTACAGTGTCGAAATTAACTTATTATATGGAAGTAAATTTCGACTATACCAATTTATTAAATGTCCTACATCATTTGATTAGTTGTCTAGATTAAGTTAGAGTTAAGACTATCCAGATTTCACTCACTTGCTATGCTCAGACCCTAGTTTCGACTTTTATAATTTCGAAACCCCAAAATTTAGAACTTAATTTAAGCTGAGAAATACTATTTATATAAATCTCGGCATGAATTTTAATATATCTCAACATATGTTTCGATATGGGTGGATCTCAATATGACTTTTAAACTTAGTAGTAAGATTTCGACATTGAACTTATAAAGCTTTAAGATTTCGCACTTGGGCTATGATATCGCCCGCATTGCGGACATTGGGGATTAAGAGTTGGGGGTCGAAACGGAAAATTTGTTGCCCCTAAGTTCGGTCTTGGTCGCCAATTTTGGGGTCCCTGGCGATAATTCTGATTATTGTTGGGGCCTACTTCGAAGTATTGTCGTTTCTTACTTTCGTTTCCTTGATGGTTATCGTTTTCTTCTTTGCTTCCTGGGCTGCTAAGATCTGTGATTCGGCTTGCTCTGCTATCATCGCTCGTTCTGCCACTTGAGCGAATGCAACTCCTCGCGTTCCGGTCATGCTAACATCTCGGTAGATCTCCGTTTTGAGACATACCTGGAACCGTTCGATCTTTAGGGCGTCGTTTGCCACCATGTGCGGGGCGAAGCGCGACAATTCCTCAAACTTGCGGATATATTCCGCGATAGGTCTTTCGCCTTGTTTGAGGTTGATGAATTCTTTCATCTTGCGGGTTCGGTCATAAGTCGTGAAAGCAGAACAGTTGTTCATATCTTTCCCACGATAGTCATCGGGTCCTCCAAGATTTTGACGGTGTCCCACCAAAACCTTGCATTCCCGCGGAGCATCGAACTTTTTCATTTTCGGGAATTCGGCTGTAAAGGAAGATGTCCTCGATAGTTCGCAGCCAATCCTCGACCACGGTTGGATCGATAGCGTCCTCAAAAGTAGGAGGGTTCAAGTTTCGGAATCGTTCTCCTATGATCTCTATACGCTCAGGCTGAGGAGACGGTTGGGGTACGGAGAAAACTTGATGTTGGATAAGAGCATTAATCTGATCCGACTGTCGCTGGATCAGTTCCGTAAGTCTCATAATTGTAGAGTCGCATTCATGTACTGGGGACTTAGGTTCGTCCCTGCGACTCGAACTACCTACGTTCTCTCTACGAGTTTTCGGCATTCTTATTCCTATTATCTACAAATAGCCACGTAAGAAACATAGCAAATTAAACACATAATCCACATCGTACCGTAAAATTTATTGGCAAGGCTAATCCTCCACGCTTTTGAGTGGCCGTACATGGATAGTCTACAGAATCTATATCCTAAGCTCTGATACCACCTGAAGCGACCCTCACTTTCTAATATAAATTAGTGGCGGATTTTTCGCAACGTAAGTCGCAGAAGACCCGTCTAACAAAAAAACTTTTTTTCTAAAATAAAATATATCACATCGAAATATTCATCTACATCGTTATCGCTATACAAGGGCCGTAGCCCCTAAAATGCAAAATGCTCAAAATCCTAATCGCTCCACAGGTCGCATCCATGTACAGCACTGCCCTCAAAAGTCCGTGGAGTACCGTCGTCAATCCGCCTCAGCAGCGACGCGCATCAGCGTCGGGCTCGATACCTACAACACGTAAAACTCTGAGCTATTTGCTCAGTAGGTGAAATATGCGTGAATGCAGCGTGCGCTCGCTCCCATCCCATATACCTCACAAATGCACGCTCGACCCTTATCACGACTCATCACATTCCACGACTCCCCGTGACTCTACACTACACCCTCGGGTATCCCACTCAGGTCGCTTGAGAATGGGAAATGCTTCTCAGGTCTCTTTAGAGTCGCCCATTTCCCCGAGTTGAGGTTCACGTTCGGTCTGCCCACTCAGGTCTCTTTAGAGTGGTACGTACTAGAACCTTCACCTCGTCTATCGCTCGCTCGGCCCACTCAGGTCGCTTTAGAGTGGTACGCACTAGAGCATTGGGCAGCCTACTCAGGTCTCTTTATAGCGGCATACACCCAAACCACTAACGTCCCAACGCTCCGGCGGCCAACTCAGGTCGCTTTAGAGTGGCACGCACCCAAGCACCCTATCGTTCGGTCAGCCCACTCAGGTCACTGTAGAGTGGTACCTACTGGAGCACGGGCAGCCTACTCAGGTCTCTTTAGAGCGGCGTTCACCCACCCTCTATCCGACACAAGGACCAACACTACTCGTCGACATCCCGACGTACCGTTCCGCACGGTACTCCATTCCCTCGCACTGACATGGAATGCAAGTGCAGTGCAAATAACGTATGACGTGCAGCATGGTTACATATGACGCGCAACACATATATAAGATCTAAAACATATGGTCCATGGAATTCACGTAATCATATAATTCACATATTCACATAATTTATATAATCATGTACGTATCATAATACCACATAGATTCACATAAACGGGTTACGTGTTGTAGATGAAAAGTTTCACCTACCTGTCCTCCTGCTATTATCAATTATGAAACTCGGTGAAGTCCCTAACTGTCGATCCTCTGAATAAATAAATATTATCAGTACAGTGTCAAAATTAACTTATTATATGGAAGTAAATTTCGACCATACCAATTTATTAAATGTCCTACATCATTTGATTAGTTGTCTAGATTAAGTTAGAGTTAAGACTATCCAGATTTCACTCACTTGCTATGCTCAGACCCTAGTTTCGACTTTTATAATTTCGAAACCCCAAAATTTAGAACTTAATTTAAGCTGAGAAATACTATTTATATAAATCTCGGCATGAATTTTAATATATCTCAACATATGTTACGATATGGATGGATCTCAATATGGCTTTTAAACTTAGTAGTAAGATTTCGACATTGAACTTATAAAGCTTCAAGATGGATGTCGACATGTGTCTAGCTTGTTGGTCCCGATTTTCACCCAAACGAAGAACTTCGGACGGATTAAACACGCCTAATAGATCGGACTCGAGAACGGGCATGGGGCTTGGTGGTGTTCTTGAGGAGGCTCTCTCACTCTAACATATGTTTATTTTATCTACACACACAAGCACTTGCACTATGTGCTAGGGTTTTCCTATTTATACCACAAGTTGGTATATAATAGGTGGGCCTCTTGTGACGGCCCATTAAATGAATAACTAAGAACTAACCCAATTAAGAACTAGCCCAAAGTTTAATAAAGCAAATCAACAAAGATAATACAATGAAATTGAACACTACAAAATATTTCCTAACATAGCTATAAACCTCGACGTGTATCTACAAATGGATTTCGATATGAGTTGCTATAAATCTCGAAGGGGCACATGATTAATCTCGAGTAGCATTGGAAGTTAAATCTCGATATCAATCATTAAAATAAATCTCACATCATTCTTGTCACTCTAATAAGATTTCGACATGTGTTTACAAATGAATCTCGATATAAGGCATGTAATGGTTTCGAGATTTTACTAAACGTATGGAATCAATGTCGAGTTATAAAAATCGTTGAAATGTAAAATGTCGAGGTCTTATGTCACATAATACCCAAAGATCTCGAAACTAATAGACTTCGACATTTTAACCCTACATATTCGATATAATTAAACATAAACTTCGACATTTCAAACACATTTCGACATGCTTAATAAATCTCGGTATGGTTTGAGATGATCTCGAGATTCTTACTAACATCGACATTCTTAATTCCTCATGAGAAAATCGTCTCTACCAGACTTAACATGGCTGCGAGTTTTCCAGATTTGAAAAATCATATCAAGAAAACTATCCTTACATCTAAGCTTTATAATCACAACTTACACAACCCTAAATTCAAACTCTCGAAGATTAAATTGATTAGCCTAAATAAATGATATATTCATTCTAGACAATTATAACATGCGATTGCTTAAGTAAAAATTAACATAAAAATTATACCTCTTCACAGCTTTGGTCACTTGTTCTTAGTGGAGTTATTCATTCTTCTCCTCTATAGGGTTTCTTTGAAGTTGTACAAATAAAAATGGGTTAATTTCTTTCTAGCCTTTTATCTAGGTTTTGCGTGTGATGATAACTAAATGACCTCAGATATTTGATCGATCCTTATCTTGGTTATGTAATATTTATTAAATCCTTACTTTAGTTTTCCCCACTAGCTAAGTAATTGGAGTTTATCATTTCATTCGAGATCTTCTATTGTCCCTTAATCTCGAGTTTTACATCTTTCGACATTTATTGATTTGAGCTTCAATGATTTCGATAATCTAGGACTTTAAGTTCCTTTCCAGTTAAGTAACTAATAGTTACCCTATGGCTCGAAATCTTTCTGTATTAAATTTTATCATGTTCGATCCTTCAAGGGTTTCGAGATTTATAAATCTCGAGTTCTACTATTTAATAATATCCTTATTTTGAGACTTAATAATTTCAGCTTCTATTAAAAGATCTCGTGTTCCCCAAAACTTGTATCAACGCTACATCAAATATTCTAAGTTAGCATGTTAGGTACTAAAAACCCTAACATCAATAACTAACCTAATTTCAATTAATTCCTCTACTTGGTTAGTAATCCTACTAGCACCTAATATGTAATCATGTTGACACATAAAATCATAGAATATGCTTCATGTAATCACGTAAATTATAATTCGTAACGCACATAAGAATCATAAATCACATAGCACGTAATCATATAGACACCTAAGTCCTTTAAGATTATAAAAGCATGAAAGTATCGTATCACCCAAAGTCCTGATCTCTTTATTTAATAAATCCAACAAAGTTTCTAATTTATTGCTAATTAAATCGTAAATCCCGTAATTATATTTTACGGGTATTACAATTGGGTGTAAATGGATCTACAAGAGAAAGATTGGATCTGGCGGATTGGTTGACACATACAAAGCTAGGCCTGTTGCGAAAGGGTACAGTCAAAAAGAGGGCATTGACTATGAGGAGGCATTTTCGCCTATCGATATGATGAAGTCCATCCGAACATTGCTTGCGATAGCTGCGCCCTATGACTATGAGATCTTGTAGATGGATGAGAAAACTGTGTTCCTAAATGAATACCTCAAGGAGGAAATATATATGGAGTAGCCCAAGGGTTTTACATCACAAGGAGCTGCTCATAAGGTGTGCAAATTGAACAAGTCCATGTATGGTCTCAAACAAGCCTCCAGAAGCTGGAATCTTAGGTTCGATGTAGTGGTCAAGGGCCACGGATTCTTGAAGAACGAAGACGAACCTTGCGTCTACAAGAAAAGCAGTGGGAGCAAAATATCTTTCCTCGTATTGTATGTGGACGACATCCTTTTGATAGGAAATGATATTGGAATGCTCTCGATGGTGAAAGCGTGGCTTTCGACCGAATTCTCCATAAAAGACTTGGGAGAAGCTGCCTACATCGCCTTTATAGAGATCGAGCGAATCGTATGTTAGGACTCTCCCACGCCCTTTACTTAGAGAAGGTCCTGAAGCGATATAATATGGACAACTCTAAGAAAGGGTTCCTGCCTATGCGACATGGGATTCACCTTTCCAAGGCTATGAGCCCTCAAAGTGAGTTGGAGCGCAAAGAGATGAATGGAATCCCCTATGCATCTGTAGTGGGTAGCTTGATGTACGCGATGCTTTGCACGCGACCTGACTTGGCGTACGATGTGAGCATAGTCAGTCGGTTCCAAGCTGACCCTGGTAAGGAACATTGAACAGCAGTCAAGACTATCCTCAAGTACCTCAGGCGGACTAAGGATATGATGCTGGTCTATGGTAATGGAGAATTGGAAGTGGTAGGGTATACGGATTCGGATTTCCAGTCTGACGTGGACAACCGAAAATCCACTTCAGGATTTATCTTTATGCTTAACGGTGGAGCAGTGTCTTGGAAAAGTTCCAAACAGAGCACTACTGCAGATTCCACATGCGAAGCAGAGTTGGCCTCAGAGGCAGCTAAGGAATGTGTTTGGATGAGAAAGTTCTTAAAAGAATTGGTGTCGTTTCTGTAGAAGAATAGGCCATTGCCATTTGGTGTGACAATACTGGCGCTATTGCTCAGGCGAAAGAACCAAGATCTCACAGCAGGTCCAAACATATAGAAAGAAAGTACCGTGTATTACGTGGATTCGTTGAGTATGGCTACATAGCCGTGCGGAAGATTGCGACCGCGGATAACGTGGCTGACCTGTTCACCATGCCTCTTTCACAGACAGTGCTGGCTAGACATCTCGAGAAGATGGGTATTAGATACTGCAGCACATGGCATTGAGTGCAAGTGGGAGATTGTTAGGAGTATGCCCTCGAATGCTATACGAGGATTAGATTGTACAGGGCATTAGATTATTTATCATTCGACCTTATGTGTAATAAGATATTTTTGTGTGTTTAATGAAAGGCATTGTTCGTTTATTAGATATAAGAGTTCTTTACTTAGCATCCGGTAAAGCAATAAATGAACAAATCCAAATGTGTCGAGTTGAGTCACTATTCTCGATGGGTACGAGAGAGGAAGGCACCAGTGGACTCTTAACCTCGAACATTGAAAGCCCGTAAGCCTGAGGCTCCAGTTGGGTGCTGGATAACCAATCACGGCTTATTTGTCGATGACCTATCGTGTGCCGATATCTTGCTTGAAAGTGGAGGTCATGACTTGTGATACGAATCGAATCAAGGGATAGACTTGTTTCATGGACACTGACTCACGGGTCGTACTGTCGAACATGGCTTATTACTCAAGGAGTGTCAATGACCTACGACAACACTATAGTAGTCTACGTGAACCTTATACCAAAAGGGGCTTTGATGGAGTTGACTTCGAAGTCTCGACTGTCACTGGTTCCCTCGACCCGATTTGCTGTTGCATGGGTTAGCGGGCCAGATACGGTCGTCATGATGATTTGTGATTGTCGGGCTTGGACCGCCGAGTACGGATTCACAGTCTCGCAAGTAATCGAGATAAGTGTCCTATGAGGACGGCGATGAGAAATTACGAAATCCTTGGCCAAGGTATTGAACTAACTCATGTGAGACATGGAGGGTAGTTTGGTAATTTGCCTCTCACTTGATTGGGACACAGCTGAAGGGTTTATACGTAGCACTGTTATCTATAGTGAGGTTTTGGGATAAAGACTAGATCGAAATTTGCACTCGAATCGGGTTACGGTCTGGTACTGCGGGATTGGCTAGGTAACTACCAGACTCTTGGATTCCTCCCTTGCCGATTGATTCAAACCTAGAGAGTCGGGCTTAAAAAGAATCATCAACGCGTACTGATAAGGAGAGAAAGTGTTTTGGGCCTTAATGGGCCTTGGCCGTTGGACCACGCCTTAATGGGCCTCGGGCCATTTATTGGATCGAAGTTGGACTTCTTATCAAACTAACTTTAACACTTGGGCTTGGCCAAGTGCTTAATGGGCTTGAGGATAAAGTTGGATTTCACCTTAAGCTATTTTCGAAATATGCCTTTGAGGGTATTTTCGGAATTTGCATATTTGATAGAAATAAATTTTGAATAAAATATTTGGAATATTATTTATATAAATTTCGAAATTAATTTATGATTAAATTTCGAATTCCATACCATTATATACTAATTTTGACTTGGTATTTAAGTTAGTTTTCTAATAATAGTTAGTTTCCTTAAGTTTTGATTTGGAATTCAAAAGAGAGTAAGATTTGGCAAAAATCTTTTACACTTTAAGGACTAAGATATCGAAATCCAAGCCTTTTAATATGCTAAGAATTTCGTGCTCCGAAGGTAGAGAAAAAATAGGTCATTTTCGAAATCAACCAAAGGCACCGTTTCTCCCACGCGACTTCTCAGTTCTCTCTAGCCATCATCAGAGAACTAATTCCGTGGTACACTGCGAGGTCGGCGTGATGATCTAGTGCCATCCACCACCGTCAACGAAGTCTTGAAGAAAAGGACGAGGAGCTGTCACTCGCGTCAACTGGTAATTCTCTACGGATTTGACCCGCCCTATTGCATGTCTATGTGTTACTATTCTGATACGAGCTACGAGGGCAATTCAGAAACCCGGAAAATTTTTGTTCCGCACCGTTCCTGGGGATGTAGCGTCTTTGGGAGACGCCGGGTAACCCAACACTCACGCCATGCACGCTGCCAGCCCCGTGCCGCGTGCAGCATGTGGCCAGCCCCGATCCGCGCACCCTCTTCGACTAGCGCAGCTCGCACCCACGCGCGCGGTCCTACCTACCTTCCACGCATCCACATGCGGCTTTCCCGAGCGCCGTACACACTCACGCGCGTGGCCCATGGCTCTCGTGCCGCATGCCCCGCCTGTCTTGAGTCGCGCACCGAGCGCGCCTTGCATGCCGGCTGCCGTGCGTCGTGCGCACCATGCGCACGGCTAGGAGCAGGCCGCACGCTGCGCACAGCCAGCCCTGAGTCGTGCTTCGCATGCAACTAGACGCAAGCCCACCGTCACGCGCGCGGTCTGCCCTGGCGCCGTGGCGCCATGCGCACGGCTAAGGCTTTCGGGGATTTCGTGGCCTTTTGTCATAGTCCAATGACTCTAACAGAGCCTATTGCACTGATACCACTGTTGGGAATCCGCGAGGGTCTCCAGATCCGCGTTCCTAGAACGACGGAATTTTAAAATTTTACGGGGTTTCCCGCCTATCCAAGATAGCTCGACTACAAACACAAGAACGTATTGACATAAAGAGATAAGGGATCAGCCATTATACCTTATTGAAATCTCTCGACGATGGCTAGCTTCGAATTCTTCTAATCCCCGAGGCGTAGTGCCCCTCTCCTATGCCAAAAGCACATGAACGGGACGCCGACACCTCATTAATGTCACAACTGTTCTTGCAAGTGCGGCTAGGCCAAGAACGAGCTGCTTGCTGCCCCCCCAGAGAGAGAGTGCGAGAGAGAAGGTGGTAAGCGGAGAACACTCTTAGTTTTTCTTCTATTGAACTTAAATTTCAAAAATTTAGCTTCTTCTTCCTTTAGGATCTCGAAGATCCTTATTTAACTTAGGATTGGCTAAAAATAGGTTGAGGTGGTGGGAAAAAAATCCTCACACCTCCCCTTTTACCAAGTCTTCGTTTTACCAAGTAACGAATTCAAAATTCAAACTTTAAATTTAATTAATTAAATATCCAATATCTTAATTAATTCCATATTTAGTACATTTTAAAAATATAATATCCAATATTTAATATCGAATATAAATATATTAAATAATTTTCGAAAATTTATCTAATAAAATTCGAAACTTATATATATCCGACATATTACATTTAATTGCAAATTAAATAATATTATTTCTCTAAGACAATAATAAAGATCTAAATCTAATTTAAATCACATACTAAATATTCGATATCTAATAGTTTATTTCATAAATATATCGTGAGGTGAAAAGACCATTTTACCCCTCAATAGTCAAACTTAGTATTAGGGTTTTGGCCAAGCCCCAAACCCTAATGTCTCAAATCTAGGACATAGCCTTGTCTCTCTCTAATGATGACGTTGTGTCGGTTGCCTTTTTTAAGCCCGACTCTCTTGGTTCGTCTCAACCGGCCTAGGAGGTATCTAGGAGTTCGGTATTCAGCTAGCCAGCCCCGTGGTACCGAACAGATCGCAAGTTGAGTACAAATTTAATCTAATCATAATCCACAAACCGACTGTAGATTTCCGTCATACGTATAAACCTTTTACGTTTGTCCCGGTCGAGTGAAAGTCATGCATAGTCAAACTCACAGAGCTCGACTCTATGTTGTTTAGGTCGGTGAAAATACCTAAACTGCCCTCCACGACTATCGCGAGTCAGTTGTATGCTCTGGTCAGAGACTTGGATAAAATCCCGCACATTAAACTTGCCATAAGACGTTACCTCGAATTACTCGAGACCATAAATCCCGCTCCGCAGTTCAACCGGCAATTGCATCGAAACGTTAAGACCGTATTTTGCCGCTGACCCATGCACCGGCAAGATGGGCCTAGCAAACTAGTGACAAGTCAAGACCTCAAGACCAACCCCAAGTTAACCATTTCGGTCTAAGGTTCACGCATACTACTACAGTCAATCAAGGACAATCCAAGCGTGTGATCGTTCGATTGCGATTCAGTGTCCAAATATAGATAATCCCCTGATTCATCTTGTATCATTGTCATGGGCTCCCACTTCCCATGTGAACGGTTGGCACAAGCATATTGGACCCATCGACAAATATAAGATTTTGATCGAAAAATTACTTACCATCGAAAAATCTAATTAGGATTTTTGTGAGCGAAAAACTTAATCATTGATTAGATAATTAAAATGCAAATTTTATAAAGCGAAAAACTTACTATCCCAAAATAGAATTTTCAATTTAATTTCAATTTGGTCGCAAAACTTTAGCAGCGAAAAATTAAATTTTCAACGCCTAGTTTTTCGATCGTAAAATTCGTCGCTTAGGATTTAATTGATCGAAAAATTTCTCGACGATTGACTTAGTCTTTCGTTGACTAATTTCTCGATAACAATATTTCGCAGCGAAAAATTGTACTTACAACTGAAAAATCACATACCGCTCGATAAATTTCAAATCGAAAAATTTTATTCAATCGAAGAAAATTTCTCGACAGTAAATTTACCTGAGAAATAATTTCTCGATTGTAAATTTACACGGAATTTTTCTCGATCGTAAAATTGATCGACTACAGTCTAGATTTCAACTTCAGCATTAAGTATTTTATACGAAATTACAATCATGCCATTACATTTTTTTTCAAAATCGAGTATCCTATATGCATATCATATGATTTAAATGCAAAATTCATCAAACATGTCATAAATTGATACAATATTATAGTTTGATGAAATTAAATGTGTTTTCGACTAAAATAAAAAAATTATGAACTAATGAACTTTTGTATCTCTTTTTTCCTTATCAGATGGATCGCTATCCTCGATACAATCACATATACGACCACAACATGAATTTGAAGGTCCAAGATACGAATTTCCAGCTCGATCTGAGCACATTTCGGTGCCCGGACGAGATCATCGTATCTATCTTGCGAGGCCACCCTATCTGGCACGCGCTAACGGTCACCGCCTCAGTGCCGATGATCTATCCAGCAATTCTAGGGATACATGCAAGGAGCTGTAGCGAATGGGGCATTCTCCTTCACGACGAGAATCGGGACGCGGCGTATTCATATGAGCAAGAGCCAGTTCGGCATGATACTGGACTTGCCCCAAAGCGACAACTATGACCCGCTCCCGTCGGACGCAGAGATGGTCCACGACTTCATGCAAATGGGATATCAACTGCAACTCACAAAATTAGCTCAGGTCCAGAGCAGCGGTATCCTTCACCCCTGGAAGACATTGTTCGGGATAGTGAGCAAGTGTCTATCACCGAAGCACGCTGGATTCGACAAGGGCAACGGCAATATATTGCGGATCTTTCACGGTCTCGCGTTCGCCAGAAACTACGACTTCGCACAGCTAATCTGGAATGATCTAGCTGAACAGATCCGGTTAAAGGAGAACCGAAGGTCGAAGAACGTGCCCTATGCTCGATGGTTCAACGTGATCATCAGGGAGTTCATGGAGTTACATGCGGAGAACATCCCCCAGCTGCCCCCCGGTGGAAACTATCAGCCGCCAAGGCTAAAGTTCTTCCACAACCCACGGCTCACGGACCTGGACCAGCCGTCGATGCCGATTCCGCTCAACCTACTCAGGCTCGCCAACCCCGCGGGAGCTGAGTATCAGAGATTCTGCCGGGAACACAACTTAACGGAGCAAATGATCAGAGGGCCCCCGACAGATTACCATGTGAGCCCTCGCCAACCGGAACACCAGCCAAGCCCTGACGACACGATGATCGATGTTGTCGCTCAGGAGCTTCAACAAGAGTCTCCCTTGGTCGAAGAACCAATGCCCGACATAGAAGATACTTTGATAGACGTCGTGGCTACCGAGATGGCGCTCGAGGCTCCTGCACACGAATACCAAGTGGAAGTGCCCATACATGTCGGCGTGCTCGAAGAAACCGTTGAGGAGGTTCTTCAAACAGAAGCACAGCCCGAGGTCGAATTCGGGCAAACCTCTCTTCCACTGGTGACAGATCAGGCATTGGAGAACGTCGATCAAGACCTTACTCCTCACACCGCCACCCCGTCTGACACAGAGTCTGACGAGGAAATTAGCCTGATAAGGAGGACTCCTAGAAGACTTAGCATTCAGCTGGAGTCCCTCTTCCCGACCGTCACCACCGCACCAGATACTATGCTGGCCACATCGACAAGTGTTGCTGGTCTTCATCTCTCAATCTTGAGCCGCAACCTACTCCCGTGGTGTCTGGTTCGCAGGTGCAACCTGAGCCTGCCATAACACCCATAGAGGCGAATATTTAAGATTCGACTCGAGGATTGGGTGGAAGTCTCATACAGTCACAACCTCAAGTGATTGTGAGCCAACCCGCAGAGTCGGTGTCTACTCAAGGGTTGATAACAGGTGACATCAGTCGTCCTGGACCATCCACGGAGGCGTCCGCACCCTTTGTGACGAACGAGCAGCTTCAGGCCGCTCTCTCTGCAGCCATACAGTCAATGGAAGACAAAATCACGGAGAGAGTACTACAAGCCATCGAGACATCCCGAAGAGATACCGGGAAAGCACCTGTCTCATAAGGGCCTTCGTCACAAGCCAACCCCACACCTCCACAACCCACATCCACCGACCCTGTAGCCACTTCCTCCATCCTCATCAACGCATACACAATGCCCATCACCGAGCTCCACGACATACTCCTCGCCCGTTTGATAGGCCTTTCCATCCGATCGCCTCAAGAAGATTCCCTCTATCGGCGATCGGTGGATCACCCTGAGCCACCGACGAACACTTGCCGAGACCAAAGCTCCCACTCACGGTACAGACATGACGATCCTGCCGACCAGGACCATCATGAGGGGGAGAAGAGGCCGAGGACATCTACATCTGGCCAAGGACAAGGCTCGGGCGCTACGCAGACAAGTGCTGGAGCTGGTGAAACCCAAACCCAAACCACCCACACCACGCACCGCACAGCCACTCTACCACATAACGACCCACCTACCTTTACCCTTCGGACGCCTCTGCCCACACCGCTGCTACTCAAGCCCTTTGCTTCCGGAAGAAGAAGCAAGTGCAGCAATGCTCGTGGCCCTAGCTACTACCCAAGCAAATCCCTCAGTCGCTCCAGACCAACCGGGCCCCTCAGGACATGGTGTCAATCCACACGAGGTCCTAGATAAATATATCTTCGAAGGACAGTGGATGACCCATTCCATGCCCGAGGAGCATCAGAGACGACGGCTTCAGGACGTCCGCCACTTCTTACAACAAGCATCCGTTGACCTCGTTATCATAGAAGACGACGAACTTGTGGAAGTTGAAGATTATCAAAGAGACATCCCAAGGCTACTAGAGTTGATCGCACAACGAGCAGTGTCCCTCACTAGAGAGATACCAGGGACCGTTCGGATCGACACGTCGTGGGAAAACATCAGAATAGAGATACCCTTCCTAGAAGAAGTCAGGGAAAATATTTGGAGGTCACCGGATAGAGTCAAGAAGCCAGATGAGTTCGAGCTGAGTGGGATCTCTCACTGGGATCAGCAGAAGAGAATGACGTATCTATGGATGCTGACCCAACTAGGATCGGACATAAGGCTAGGGATCCCAAAGAATCGACTAAAGAGTCATTTCAAGGAACTCTCCCCAATTTGCCAACTCCTCAGTGTCTATTGTGCCAATTGAGGACTTCCAACACCTCACTATGTTATAGAGCGAGTGGACAGAACCCGAGAGGAACTGAGCGAGAGCGACCTGCCGTACCTCCCCGCCGATGAAGTATATCACCTTTATCAGTTGTACGAGGAGAAGTACAAAGGTCCTCAGGGCTTCATCAAGAAAGAAGGCCACGAAGGGCTCTACCGGTTCATGATGCGACAAGTCAAGTACTTCGCCGCGCACGACCTTCAGATGGCTCTGGAGAGCAATATGAAGAAGGTCAACATGGCCGAACCACTCAAGAAAGGACCTGAGATCGAAGGGCTTCCAAGCAATCATATTCACATCAGCTCGGTCCTAGGCATCACCTACAACAATCCAATTGCCAAGAAGACTAGGATGATGCTGAAGACAGAGATTCATAAGTTTTACAACGGAACGCTCAAGGTCGTCAGGAGAAACGTCGAGCAAAGGTTGGAAGAGATCAACCGAGACACGATGCTGAGGATCCATCGGTTCGTGAGAGAACAGCCGCTCCTGATGAATTGCTGGATGACATCGAGGACCGCCTGAAGCTCAGGAAAACGGTTAGAGACTATGAGCATGCGCTGGACTTGCGCAGATCATACTACGCCCGACAAGGACGAACAGCGCGGAGATGCAATCAAGCACAAAGGGGGAGAATGTAGGATACTATTTCTAATTGTGCTTGATTTCATTAGTCGTTCTTGTAACTTGGGGCGTTTTGTATAGTAGTCCTTTGATTAGGACTAGTTTGATATTTATACCAAGCTTGTTTGGTATAAATACATGTGAAGAATTTGAGCTGAATAGAGAAAGTTTTGAAAATTGATCCGAAAGGCTTGCAATTCAATTTCTAGAGAGAGAAACAACAGTTTTCTCACTCTACTCGGCTTCTCTCTCACGCTCTTCATTTGAGTTTTTCGATCGAATTTCATTGATCATCATAATTGCCGAATTACTTTGAATTCCTGCCTAGGATCTTAGAGTTGTTAATCATAGGACCTAACAAATTCCATATTCGGATTTTCACCGTGAGGATCGGTTGCAATATTCTCATTGATTGGTGTAGAATCCGCAGCACACTGGTTGTTGCCGTCCTCTGTTGGTTTAGTACCTGAGCATGAAAACGTGCCTGAGAGGGGGGTGAATTAGGCTTATAAAAAATTTATGCTTCTTCTTTTCACAAATCATAAGATGTAGTGACTTAGAGATGCCTACCGATGCTTGTGATGAGTATGCCTGATATATCCTAGTAACGTCGGATGTGTGCCGGGTCTGTCTCACAGCGAAAATGAAATAACTATAAAGTAAATGTCAGACAGGATTTATATAGAGGTTATATCCCCAATTGGGGTTTTCTCCTCTCCTTGGTTTGCTCCACAATAGTTTAACCAATCACTATAATGCACCGTAGCTGGATTCAAAACTGATTCATTAGCCCAATACACAATCGAAACAACTCGAACACCTGACACACTAGGTTAGCACACGTCGAATTTCGTTCCTTTCGTTCCTTGGAATCTCCTGATCCCGACAGACACAGCTCGCTATCGAAGGGCCCCCGAAACTCGTCCTTCCCTTCACGTGTGCGTAAACATCGACCTTGCCTCCTTGGAATTGTTCACGTCCGAAGACAGAATATATTGTGGAGGGCTGCAATATCTCAGTATAGTAAGTACTTCGCAAATAATTGCTCAGGTAGGCAGAAAGCTATCGCAAATGATCGCTCAGGAATCTCTCAGTGGTGTTTCTGCTCAAAACTCTCGTATTCGTAGGTTCACAAATTAATCATTCTGAAAATTCTCTCTACATACCCCCTATTGTTCGGAAAACAGAAGGGTTAAGGGTTTCATTAGAAAAGAAAGAGAGGATTTCAAAGCTGAAAAGAAAAGATTGCAAAAAGAGATGGAAAATCTCAAAACTTCCTCGATCTCCCAAGCCACTTCTCATGCATCTCCCTCAAAGGATAAAATTATTCCAAAGAGCGTGAAGAAAGAAAATTTGCCTTCAAAAGATCAAAAACAAAAAAGAAATATTTGCAAAATGATAAATCTAATTTCGCTTCAACTGTGTCTACAGGGAGCATAGTACCTGAGGTAGAGGGATCGAAGGCAAGAGTGTCTAGTATAGATATTAAGAAGGAGTCTCTAGACGTCAACATATTGAATGTATCTCCTCCTTCTGTAAAAAGACTAAACACTCGTAGAAATAAAAGAGCCATTTCCACTCCCAAAGTAATTGCTTCTACTTGCTCCCTAGAACCTACCACCTTTAGAAGCACTAATTACGAAATAGACTCTTCTTCTACAAAAACCATTAATCATTCTAAAATAAATGCAACTAGGAAGACCCACAGGAAACAAGATCCAGCCATTAAAAAGGCTTATAGTGCCATTCATACTTGCTCTCACCTAAGGTATCCTGTAAAAATCAAATCGCCCAAGCACCTTAGGAGATTGTCAAATGAAAAGATCTTTTCCTCGGTCAAACCTAACAAAACATTTGACCGTGCTGAAATTAATCTTCCCTGCCAGGTTCAACCTAAATGGGTTCCTAAAACTCCGCCTAAGTAAACAAAAGCCGGAAAGGCCAAGTCTTCTACAAAGGGCAAACCCAAATCGACTTCTTCGAAGATGACTTGGGTAACTAAAACACCTACAAGCACCAATTTAGGAATCATACCTGAACTAATACCTAAATCTGCTAATCTGTGAGGACCCATTTATGAGTGGGTACCTAAAGCGCTCTAATTGTTTCTGCAGATCCATCATGTGTGGTACCTCGACTCTGGTTGCTCCACACACATGATGTGAATACAAGAGCTGCTGAGCAACTACAAAGACCGACCAAATGGAAAAGTCAGGTTTGTAAACAACAACTCAGCCCCCATTACAGGTGGTCTTTCTTGCTGACCGGTGCAGAATATTGGACAATCAGGACATAGAACTCCTCAAAGGATTTCGAAAATCAAATCTTTAAACGATCAACCTGACGTCTGTGCGGCCTTCGACAGCTGTTTGCCTCATTTCTCATACTGAATTTCAAGGGAATAGCCTATGGCACGAGCGTATGTCTCATCTCAACATTAAAGCTCCTCAACTGCTTTCGAGGAAAAAGTTGGTCCACGGTCTTCCAACTATAGTATTACAGAAAGAGCATCAATGTTCAACGTACGAACTAGGAAAAATGAAGCGAGCATCTCATCGCATAAAACAGATTGCATCTACTTCTCGTCCACTGGTATTGCTTCACATGGACCTTTGCGGACCAACGCAAACGAAAGTCTTAATGGACGCAAGTATATTCTTGTCATTGTTGATGACTTCTCTCGCTACACATGGACGAAGTTCCTCCGAACTAAAGATGAGATAGGAGACTCGATAACTAATTTCGTGAACACTACTCAGAATTTGCTACAACGAACTATTCAAGTCATCCGAACGGACAACAGCACTAAGTTCAAGAACAAGTATCTCAGTGAATTTTATTAAAAACTTGGTATTAGCCAGCAATTCTCAGCCTCTAAGACTCCTCAACAGAACGGGGTTGTTGAAAGGAAGAACATGACTCTAGTGGAGGCCGCTCGTACAATGCTGATCCATTCCAGCCTCCCACACTTCCTTTGAGCTGAAGCAGTAAATACCGCATGTTTCACTTAGAACAGGACGATGGTTCACAAGCGCTTCAATAAGACTCCGTCCGAAATAATAAACGAGCGAGTACCCAATATTTCCTTGTTCAAGGTCTTCGGGTGCAAGTGCTTTGTGGCGAATGACAGTAAACAACGTGCTAAGTTCGACCCTAAAGCATTGAAGGCACATTCGTCGGGTAATCATCAACATCCAAAGCGTAACGAGTCTACATCAAGTCTCACCGATCAATCAAAGAAAGCTACAATGTCACTTTCCACGAAGTGGCACAGGTGGCTCCTGCACACCTCAGTTCAGGACCCGTACCAAACCCGATGGCTTCTGAATACGACAGTCCAGAACCCGTTTACACTGGTGTGTTGGCACAAAACCAACAGAAGATGTCAACAACTCAGGACTCAGAAGCTCTGAGACTTGCATTGGAGGACTTGGACTTTCTCTTTGAGCCCGTATATCGGCCATGCACTACTACCGATACACCTTTAGTGGATCCCCCACTCGACGAGGCTGACGTACCAAGCTCTTCAAAGACCCTACCTCACCCGATTCAGAAGTACAACAGATCACTGAAGAACCTCCAACAGTCAATGAGGAAGTCTCATCAGAATCACCCAAATTCAAGTGCCGAATCTGACTTACTTCGACCTAATGAACAATCTGAAATCATTGGAAATCTCAGTCCAAAAATAGCCGATGCATCGAGTTCTGCACTACCACATGAGCGAAAGTGGACTCGAGCACATCCGGTTGATCAGATTATTGGTGATCTTTCGAGTGGAGTAAGGACAAGACATCAGCACAGTCTCTTCAGCTACTTCTTCAGTCAAATGATCCAACCAAGGTAGCAGGCGCACTAAGGACCCGGATTGGATACTAGCAATGCAAGATGAAATTAATTAATTCGAGAGTCTTCAAGTGTGGACCTTAGTACCCCGTCCGCATGGGAAAACAATCGTCGGGACGAAATGGGTATTAAAGAACAAGAAGAATGAAGATGGCAAAGTGATTAGGAATAAAGCAAGATTGGTTGCGAAGGGCTATAATCAACAGGAAGGCATTGACTACGACGAGACATATGCTCCTGTTACCTGAATCAAGCCATTCGTCTCTTCCTGGCTTATGCGACTCATAAAGACTTCAAAGTCTACCAAATGGATGTTAAGACCGCCTTTCTTAATGGTGTGTTAAAAGAAGAAGTCTACGTCGATCAGCCAGAAGGCTTTGTTGATCAAGAACATCCCGATCACGTATATCGATTGGACAAAGCTCTCTACGGACGGAAACAAGCCCCACGTGCTTGGTATGATGTCTTGAGCAATTTCCTCGTAAAATCTGGATTTATCCGAGGAACGATCGATACGACCCTCTTCAAATGGCAAGACTGATGATCATCCAAGTTTATGTAGACTACATCATCTTCGGATCAACTAACCCATGGCTATGCAAGAGATTCGGAGATCTGATGAAGAGCAAATTTCAAATGAGTCACATGTGAGAGATGCAGTTCTTCTTAGGACTTCAAGTCAGGCAGCTCGATGATGGAATATTCATCAGCCAGACAAAATACATCAAGGACATCTTGAAGAAATTCCATCAAGATCAGAGCAAGCCTACAAGCACTCCCATGTCCACAAGCTGCAAGCTGGATGTCGATCCTAGTGGAAAAACGGTCGACATCACACTATATCGCAGCATCATCGGCTCTCTTCTTTACTCACCTCGAGATGGCCGGACATCATGTTTGCCACATGTCTATGCGCCCGTTTCCAAGCCGACCCAAAAGAATCTCACATGCTTGCGGTCAAGCGGATTTTTCTCTATCTAAAGGGCACCTCGACCTTAGGTTTATGGTACCCTAAAGGCCCAAATTTCAAATTGATTGGCTACACTGACGCTGATTTATGCAGGTTGGCGAATGGACAGGAAAAGCACATCTGGTGGCGCTCAATTTCTAGGTGATGAGCTAGTCTGCTGGCCATCTAAGAAGCAGAACTGCGTTTCGACATCGACGGCCGAGGCAGAATACTTTGCAGCCGGCAGCTGTTGCTCGCAAATGCTATGGATGCGGACTCGGCTTCGCGATTATGGGTAAAATGTAATTAATATACCCATTTATAGCGACAGCCAAAGTGCCATTGCGATTACGTGTAATCCTGTTCACCACTCACGCACAAAACACATAGATATACGATCTCACTTCATCAAAGATCACGTATAAAAAAGCACCATTGACATGTATTTTGTGAACACGGAATATCAAATCGATGACATTTTCACCAAGGCATTGGATGAAAAACGGTTTCAATTCCTTGTCGGAAAACTAGGCATGTTGAACCTTCCGTGATTTGTGCATTATGTGATCCTACGTACTTTCACATGTTCTATGCTATGTGATTTCTATACTTTAATGCTATATCTTGCATGACATATTTCATTTTAATAAAAATAATAGAAAAATACTTTGATAACACAAAAATATTATACATATAAGTATAATATTAGGGCAATGAGGATATATTTAGGATGCTCGATCTAAAGTCACGTATGAATTTTCCTGACATGCGACTGATTAATTGCTTAATTTTTGTCAATCTTAAAGTCGCACTCTTATGTCTAAAAGTTCTTCCGTAGACTCCACTAGACACAACGCCACTTTATATGAGTGAGATTTCTAGCCTTCTTTATTTTCTTTCTACGGATCTATCCTTGAGTGAGTCACACAGTCCTTGCTTGTCTTAACTTCGTGATTCTTGGCCATATACTCACCTTGCATTAGAACGTTTGGAAGATGATTAGGGCACTTAGAAAATTCCTCACTCGTCCAAATATAATTTCAATCCTTTAACATAGCCTTTAGTCATCCATTTTGAGCCTTCTCCAAATTCCTTTTCTTTATTTGAAAACCTTTTGAGCCTTCAACCGACAATATAAGAAGGAGGGATGTTCAATCAAGAAAAGGAGGGGGAGAAATATGGGATGAAAAGAAAAAGAGATGACAAAAGAAGGAGAAAAACGCACATGAGGAATGCTCAACGCACAAATAAAAACGGATCAAAAGAACGTGCCTCTCAAAATCTTTAAGAAGAAGGGCATGGATCTTGCTGTGAACTTCTCCATCGATAATCTCGTGCACTCATCAGAACGGCTAGAAAGAGGAGCACCACGACGTGAACTTCTCCAACGATAATCCGGTCTTATATCGAGACAACGAGAAGAGGAGCACGGCCTTGGGTTCGAATTCCATAACCGTGAACTTCTTCAAATCAATAAGCTCTTAAACGTCTTTAGGGATAAATATTAGATTCTTCATTTATCTTCTTGATATTAAATTTACATAAAAAAAAAAAAGAATCGTACATTTTGATATGCAATATTAATTTGGATTTATACGGAATTGATTAAATGCGATATATTGTTCATGCTCATACCCTCGTGCGAAAATATAGATTACATGTTTAGGGGACCATGTATCTAGGCTAATCGTGATAATTCACATGATCTTAATAATTGTTACTTGGATTGATTTGTATAATTGATTGATAAATCAATTGAGGTGCACAATTTGAGGGGGAGAAATTACAAAATTATGTCTTGAGCTCCAAATTATTTTGATAGTCCTTCTCTAAGTGTTGCAGATATAATGAGGAGGATTTCATGAATTTCTCTCGACTTGGAGCGCACGGCATTGGTTTAAATTTTGGTTGGTTGAATATTTTGATCGTTAATATGATTTATGGATTTGAATTTAAGCAAATTCTCTTAAAAATGTTTCAGGGGGCGCCTAAATAGAATAATTGCTTCCAAAAATTAACTCTAATATTCTTGACATCTTTTGCTCTAAGGTGGGTTTACAAAATTTGAAGTTGGAGCCAGATGTCACCAACCTGAATTACAGGGAGTTAATTGCATTTATGTTCATACATAGGGCGAGCAATTATGTGGTCTTACTTGAACTTAGGGTCAATCTGAAATCATAGAAAACTTACTATCGAGAAACTTGGGCAAATTAAGTAATTTTCGATCGGAGTTTCTCGAGCGAAAATTAATTTGGGACCAAATGGCAATTTTCGATTTCAATTTGTCGAGCGAAAATTAAACAGGAACCAAAAAAAATTCTCGATCATATGTTTCTCGATCATAAACGGTATGGGGCTTAAATTTTGCTAGGTCTCGAAAATGTCCAATGAGCCCAATTAGAAAAGTAACTCTTTGCAGTCGAAAATCCCTAAAAACACGCGTAACCCTCAATCGCAAAAATTCAACAGTCGAAAAAAAAATTCTCGAGCGAAAAACTCAGAGGAAAGATGATATTTACATCTTCACTCAAAAATCTTTAAAACTAAAAAATTTTCGTGTTTCATAGGTAGATTCGCCTTTCATTAGGTGTTTGCATTATATGGATGTTACTAAAAGATCTCCATTCTGCAATTTTTCGCCTGTTTTAAGTTAGAATTTCTCTGTTCCTAAACTGTTAAACCTCGAAGATTTCTTTTGGAGCGATTTAGACCTGTATCTATGCTTAAGATAGGCTTAGATCGCGAGTTTAGATAAATCTTTGACTTTACAGTCACTATGATGGTATCGATTATTGATTGGGTGTTGTTTGAATGTTTGAAGCTGTCGAAAAACTTTCTCGATCGCAAACAGTGTCAGTCGAATTTCAATTTGATTAAGATACCGTTCGCATCTTAAAAGATTCTTGATCGCAAAATTTTGACTTGGTCGCTAAGATAGATTACGTAGATCGCAAAATCACTTACCATCGAGAAATCTAATCCTGATTTTACGCGAGCAAAAAATTCTTAAGTGAAATAGATATAAGAGATACAATTCTTTCTACGAGCGCAAAACTTCCTATCGAAAACAGTAATTTCGATTTGTATTTTGTTTTCGGGCGAAAATTTTAGCGGCAATAAGATTAATTTTTCGTCGATAAAATATCTCGATCGTAAAAATTCACAGCGAAAATGTCATTTTTAAAGCGAAATACTTTCTCGCTCGACAATTTCACAGCGAAAAAATTTTATTCATGTGCGAAAACTTTCTCGATCGTAAATTTACCCAGAAATCTGATTTCTCGATCGTAAATTTACACAGAAATTTTTCTCGCTCGTAAAATTTATCGGCTACAGTACCGTGTCTTAAAGTTCAAACACTTAGAAAACTTTCTTAAGTCCTTTTCACTGTAGCTATCAATAGCGAATAAAACTTTTTCGATCGCAAAAATAAACGGAGATTTTAATTGGCAATCATCACTTAGAAAATCGAGATTGAAACTTTAATTCTGGTGCGAGAAACTTCACAGGGTGAACAGTGGAAATAAACACTTACAAAAATTTTCGACCAAACTTCCATATGACTTATATAAATATGTCAAAATATCGTTGTGTCTTCAACATTCACTTTCATATCCATGTGCCGATTTATATTCTTCAAATTAATTTCGACTCGATTTCAATTCTTGAACTAATGATTTGCTTTTCTTAATTGATTTTCAGATGGATCATTATCCTACTTACAATCACATTTACGAAAGGCCATGTACCTCAACGTTACACCAACTTCCAACTCGATCTGACCACCTTCAGGTGTCCGGACGATATTATGGTGTCAATCCTACAGGGCCATCCCCTGTGGCATGCTTTAACGGTGACGGCTTTGGTGCCAATGGTCTACCTCCAACGGTTTTGGGGGATGATCAAGAGCCACGTCATTGAAGGGGCGTACAGCTTCACCACCGTGATAGGGACGAGGCATATCAGCATGAACAAACACGACTTTGGGCTTGTCCTCGACCTCCCTTACAGCCCAAACTACGACCCCCTTCCGATCGATGCGGAGCTTGTGCACGACTTCCTTCAGATGGAATACAATCCTTCTCTGACCAAATTAGCTCAAGTTCAGAGCAACAAAATCCCACACCCTTGGAAGACACTTTTTGGAATAATTAACAAGTGTCTGTCGCCCAAGCACGCAGTCTTCGACAAAGGCATTGACAACATTCTCCGAATATTCCACGGAATTGTATTCTCACGGAATTACGATTTCGCTCAACTGATCTGGAAATGATCTAGCCGAGCAGATCAGACTGAAGGAGAACAAACGCTCGAAGAATGTCCCGCATGCTCGGTGGTTCTCCGTAATCATCAGACAATACATGGAGATGCACGAGCAAAATGTCCCTCGTCTACCTGTCGGAGGAAATTACCAGCCAAGCAGCTCAAGTTCTTCCATTACCCGAAGCTCACGGACTTGGACCAGCCGTCAATGCCGATCCCGTTTGTGCTGCTACGTCTTGCCGACCCCTCGAGAGATGCTTACAAGATTAATGCGGGAGAATCATCTGACGGAACAGATGATCAGAGGGCCCCCGACAGATTTCACAGTCAGCCCTCAACAACAACAACACTCAAGCCCTGAGTACACGATGATCGATACAGTGGCCCAGGAGCTAGAGCAGAAGCCTCCAACTCAGGACGTACAAGTACCTGATGAAGATGCCACGTTGATTGACGTTGTGGCAGAAGAATTGGAATAAGAGGCCCAAGTAGAATTATTCCAAGTGGAAGTGCCCATCCATGTAGGCGTGCTCGAAAAGCCCATTGAGGAGGTTCTTCAACAAGAAGCAGAGCTCGAGGCTGACGCAGAGCAAAGCTCACTTCCACAGGTGACAGAACAGGAACATGAGGACGTTGAGCGTGAACCTTCTCCTCGCACAGCCACCTCATCTGACACGGAGTCCGGTGAGGAGATCCAACTTATGAGAAGGACTCCAAGGCGTTTAAGTATACAACTCGAGTCCCTCTTCGCCACCATCACCACCACGTCAGACACAGCGCCGATTATCACTCCAAGCGCTGAGGCGGAAGTCCAACTGCAAATCACCACCGACCCAGTCACAACGGTGTTTGGTACGCAGGTTCCCTCTGAACCTGCCACAACACCCATGAGGAGAATCTTCAAGATTCGACTCAAGGATTGGGTGGAAGTCTCGAACAGTCACAACCTCAAGTGATTGTGAGCCAACCTGAGGAGCCGGTGTCTGTTCAAGGGTTGACAACAGGCGACATCAGTCGACCTGATCGATCATCGACAGAGGCGTCCGTCCCATATGTAACCGAAGACTGTCTTCAGGCCTCTCTCTCCGCAGCACTACGCTCTTTTGAAGACAAAATAATGGAGAGCGTGCGGAATGCCATCGAGACGTCCCGCCAAGATCGTGGGAAAGCACCCGTCTTGGAGCCGTCTTCTTCACAACCCATCCTCACACTCACTCAACCTACACAACCCTTCCCAGTCGCCACCCCATCCTCTCACACAACCTCATAACCCAGCCACCATGCCCATCAGCGACCTCCACTCCATAGTAGTCGCCCGCCTACTCGAGTTGACTACTCGAACGCCGGAAGAAGAGGACCTCTTCCGCCATCTGGTAGACCGTCCTGATTCTACCGAATCGTGCCGAGGACAAGACTCCCGCTCCAGACGTTGACATGATGACCCAGATAATCAAGGTCGTCCTAAGGGGGAGAAAAGACGTAGGATCATGACTAGAGGTCAGAGACAAGGCTCGGATGCCGCACAGACAAGCGCTGGAGCCGCTGAAACCTCGCAACCCATAACCCAAACAACCACCACCCCGCACCCTACCACTCATACAACCCACACAACCCAAATCGACCCACCAACCTTTCACCTAAGGACGCCTCCGCCCACACCAATAACTCTCACAAGCCCCTTGCTTCCGGAAGAAGAAGTAAGTGCCGCCATGCTCGTGGCCATGGCTCAAACTCAGCTACTTCCTCAGATGCTCAAGACCAATCGGACCATCAGGACATGCCGTCAACCCACATGAATGTTAGGGAGTGTACCCTCGGAATGCCATACGAGGACTAGGAATAGTATAGGGCACACGATGATGTATAGGTCGCTAGACAGTTTTGTTGTGTATACTGTCAAAATAAAGTCGTGAATATTATTTTCATTATAATAAAGGAATTATTATTTATTTATCGAATTTAAAGTCTGCTTGGCATCTGGCGGTGCGATAAATAAATAACACCCGAATGTTTGTGCTGGACGTCTGATTCTCGTGGGGACGAGGGAGGAGACACCGGACGGTCCTTAATCTCAGCATGAAATAAAAAGTCCGTAAGTCTAAGGATTCTAGGTGGGTGACTAGATGTCCGAATATGACTTATTCATTGACGACCACATAGTATCGGTGTTAGGTCCTACGATTAACAACTCTATGATCCTAGGCATAAATTCTAAGCAATTCGATGATAATGATTGACATTTAAATTCGATCGGAAAACTCAAATGAAGAACAAGAGAGAGAATTCGAGTAGAGTGAGAAGTTACTGTTGTTTCTCTCTCTAGAAATTGAATTGCAAGCCTTTCGGATCATTTCCAAACTTTCTCTATTCAGCACAATTTGTTTACATGTATTTATACCAAACAAAATTGGTGTAAATATCAAACTAGTCATAATCTAAGGACTACTATACAAAACAACCCTAGTTACAAGGACAACTAATAAAATCAAGCACAATTAAAATATATACTCTACAATCTCCCCCTTTGTGCTTGATTGCATTTCCGCGCTGTTTGTCCTCGTCGGGCGTAATACGATCTGCGCAAGCCCAGCGCATACTCGAAGTTCCTGAGAGTTTCCCTCAGCTTCAGGCACTCCTCGATGTCGTCTAACAACTCCATCAGGAGCGGCTGTTCTCTCACGAACCTGTGGATCCTCAGCATTGTATCTCTATTGATTTCTTCCAACCTCTACTCGGTATTCTTCCTGATGACCTTGAGCGTTCCATCGCAAAACTTATGAATCTCAGTCTTCAACATCATCCTAGTCTTCTTGGCAATTGGACTGTGATAGGTGATGCCTAGGACTGAGCTGATGTGCACATGATTGCTTGGAAGCCCTTCGATCTCAGGTCCTTTGTTGAGTGGTTTGCCATGTTGACCTTCTTCATGTTGCTCTCCAGAGCCATCTGAAGGTCATGCGCTGCAAAGTATTTTACTTGGCACATCATGAACCTGTAGAGCCCTTCGAGGCCTTCTTTCTTGACGAAGCCTTGAGGACCTTTATACTTCTCCACGTACAGCTGATAGAGGTTGTATACCTCATCGGCAGGGAGATACGGAATGTCGCTCTCTCTTAGTTCCTCTCGGGTTCTGTCCACTCGCTCAATAACATATATTGGGGTTGGAAGTCCTCTGCACAGTAGATGCTGAGAAGGCAAATTGGGGAGAGACTCTTATAAAGACTCCTGACTTGTCCTTTAGTCATTCCCAGCCTTACGTCAGGTTCTAGTTGAGTCAGCATCCAGAGGTAGGTCATCATCTTCTACTGATCCCAGTGAGAGATCCCTCTCAGCTCAAATTCGTTCGACTTTTTGATTCTGTCCAGTGAGAGATCCCTCTCAGCTCATCATTTTCCCACGGCGTGTCGATCCGAACAGTCCCTTGCATTTGTCTTGTGGGGGAAACCGCTCGTAGCGTGATCAGCTCTGAAAGCCCTGTGGGTCTTGTTCGTGGTCTATACCTTCCTGAAGTTCGTCGTCATCCATCAGCACGAGGTCCACCGAAGCTTGTTGCAAAATTTGTCGAACTTCCTTGAGCCGTTGTACTTGATGCTCCTCGGGCATATAATGGGTCGCCCGCTGTTCTTCAAATATAAATTTGTCAAGATATTCATGTGGGTTGACGCCGTGTCCTGAAGGGCCCGGTTGTTCTGGAGCTGTTGAGGGAGTAGCTTGGGTTTGGGTGGTTTGTGTTTGGGTTTGGGTTTCACCTGCTCCAGCGCTTGTTTGCGTTGCGCCCAAGCCTTGGCCTTGTTCTTGACCACTTGTAGATGTCTGTGGCCTCTTCTCTTCCTCGTGATGGTCCTGATCATCATGTCTGCGCCTTGAGCGGGAGCTTTGACCTCGGCAAGTGTCAGTCGGTGGCTCAGGATGATCCACCAATCGCCTATAAAGAGATTCTTCGTGAGGCGACCGGATGGAGAGGCCGATCAGGCGGGCGAGTAAGATGTCGTGGAGCTCAGTGATTGGAACGGTATATGGGTTGATGAGGATGGATGAATTATGTAGAGGGTCGGTGTGTGTGGGTTGTGGAGGTATGAGGTTGGGCTGTGACGAGGTGCCTTCGGAGACAGGTGCTTTCCCGGTGTCTCTACGGGATGTCTCTATGGCAGCAAGAACTCTCTCCATTATTTTATCTTCAAGCGATTGAACAGCAGCGGAGAGCCGGCTTGGAATTGCTCGTTCGTCACAAATGGTGCGGACGCCTCCTTGGATGTACCAGGACGACTGATGTCGCCTGCTATCAACCATTGAGCAGACACCGGCTCCTCAGGTTGGCTCACAGTCACTGGAGATTGTGACTGTATGAGACTTCCATCCAATCCTTGAGTCGAATATTGAAGATTCTCCTCTATGGGTGTTAGGGCAGCTCGGGTTGGGCCTGTGAATCAGATACCGGTAGATGTTGTTGCGGCTCAAGATTGAGCGAAGAAGTGCTGGCAACACTTGTAGAAGAGGTCAGCATGGTATCTGGCACGGTGGTGACGGCGGGGAAGAGCGACTCCATTTGTATACTGAGTCGTCTGGGAGTCCGTCTTATCAGGCTAATCTCCTCATCTGACACCGTGTCGGATGGGGTAGCTGTGTGAGGAGCGAGGTCACGAGCTATGTCCTCGGGAGTCTGATCCGTCACCCGTGGAAGCGAGCTTTGCCCCATTTCAACATCGGGCTCTACTTCTTGTAGAGGAGCCTCCTCGATAGGCTCTTCAAGCACGCCTACATGTACGGGCACTTCCACTTGTAGTTCGTGTTCAGGAGCCTCGAGCGCCATCTCGGTAGCTACGACGTCTATTAGCGTATCATCCACGTCGAGCATTTGCACTTCGACCAGAGGGGACTCCTGTTCAAGCTCCTGAGCGACGTCATCAATCATTGTGTCATCAGGACTTTGGTGTTGTTGTGGTTAGGGAGGGCTAACTCCATAATCTATCGGGGGCCTCGAATCATCTCCTTGGTGAGGTGATTCTCCCGGCAGTAAGTTCGGTATACGTCTCCTCTGGGGTCAGCGAGACGTAGAAGGTTGAGTGAATGGGCATTGAAGGCTGAGTGAGGTCTACCAGCCTTGGGTTGTAGAAGAACTTGAGCCTTGGTGGCTAATATTTTCCTCCCGGAGGCAGGCGAGGAATGTTCTGCTCGTGCATCTCCATATGTTGGCGGATGATGACGGAGAACCATCTCGCATACGGCACGTTCTTGGACATTTTGTTCTCTTTTTGTCTGATCTGCTCTGCTAGATCGTTCCAGATCAGTTGAGCGAAATCGTAATTTCGCGAGAACACGACTCCGTGAAATATCCGAAGGATGTGGCCGTTGCCTTTATCGAAGTCTGCGTGCTACGGGGATGGACACTTATTTATAATCCCGAATAGTGTCTTCCATGGATGGGGAATCCTGTTCCTCTGCATCTGAGCTAGCTTGGTTAGCGGTGGACGGTACCCTATCTGGAGGAAATCATGCACCAGTTCTGCGTCTGATGGGAGGGGGTCGTAGTTTTGGCTGTGAGGGAGGTCGAGCAGAATTCTGAACTCGTTCTTGCCCATGCAGATATGCCTTGTCCCTACAACCGTGGTAAAGTGGTATGCCCCGTCCAAGATGAGGCTCTTGATCATCCCCCAAAACTGCTGGAGGTAGACCATCGGCACTGATGCCGTCATTGTTAGTGGATGGCCTTGCAGAATGGACACGATAATGTCATCTGGACACCGGAAGGTGTTCAGGTCTAACTGGAAGTTCGTGTCGTGGACGTTGAGATGACAAAAAGTGGTTGTAGTGGAGGCTCGTAAATGTGGTTGTATGTAGGGTATTGATCCATCTGAAACATAAAAGATATAAAAAGTTCATTAGTTCAAAATTTAATTTTAGTCAAAAATTGATTTAATTTCATCAAACTATAATGTTGTATCAAGTCATGACATGTTTGATGAATTTTGAATTGAAATCATGTATTATGCATATGGTATGATTGATTTTGAAAAATGTAATGGCATGATAGTAATTTCGAAATAAACATATAACGCGTGAAAAGAGTTCGAAATTTTTCTAAGTATTTGATCGCGGGAATGTCACTGTTCATGCCGAGATATTTTTCGCTTAAGAAATTTGATTTTCAAATTGATTTCCTATGCATTGATTTCATTGAAATAACTCCGCTTAATTTTGCGATCGAAAATTTTATTCGCTATTTAAAGCTACAGTAAAGAAGACTTAGAAATTTTTCTAAGTTTGTTTTGACCTTAAGACACGATACTGTAGCCTAGAAATTTTACGATCGAGAAAAATTTTCGTGTAAATTTACGATCGAGAAATTAGGTTTCCGAGTAAATTTGAAAATTTTTCGTGCGTGAATAAATTTTTTCACTATGAAAATTAACGAGCGAGAAAGTATTTCGATTTTTAAAATATTTTCGCTGTGAAGTTTTACGATCGAGAAAATTGTCAATGATAACTAAGTCAACCATCGAGAAAATTCTCAATCGATAAAAGTTTCACGGCATGTTTATACGATCGAGAAATTTTATTTTCAAAAGAAATTTTGCTGCTTAAAATTATAGACCGAGAACCAAATTGAAATCGAAATTTTTGACTATAAGTTATGCGCTCGGAAGTTTTTAAAGATATTGCATCTATTTTATTTATTCCTCTTAGTAATATTTCGCTCGCATAAAATCAAATTGAGTTTCTTGATTTGAAATAAATTGCGATCAACATTATTTATATTAGTGACTAACTCAAAATGATTTGCGATCGAAAATCTTTCACGATACAAACAGTGACTTAATTAAATTAAAATTCAATTTTCACTGTTTGCGAGCGAGAGTTCTTCGATGCATTTAAACCTTTAAACTCCAGTTGAGTCCTATCTGTCAATCGGACACTGATAACGCATAAAATAGAAGATATATTTACCCAAAAAGTTAAAGAAACATTGAAACTAGCCTATTATGCAGTTTATAACCCTGATTTTACTTAGAAACAGACCTATTAAACTGCCAACGAGGATTTCGAGTTCAGAGAGTGTGAATTCGAGAAATTTACACAGAATCATGCGAAATATTCAAAATACGGATGCAAAACTACTTTAATGCACGATAACCCCCAACAGAAGTCAAATATACCTTCTAAAGACGAAAATCAGTTGAAAAATTGAAAATATTATGAAGATTTTCATGTTCGTCTTTTAGGGGAAGTTTTTTGCTAGAGAAATTTAACGTTGATTTTTGCGATCGAGGGTTTTGCGTGTATTTAGGGTTTTTCGACTGCAACCTGATGATTTCATTTAATATGGGCTGATTAGACGTTTTCGGCACATAGAGGATTAAGCCCATTACTGTTTACGATCGAGAAACTTTCGATCGAGAAATTTGATTTGGTTACTGTTGAATTTTTTCGCTCGACAATTCCGATCGAAAATCTTTTTGGTTCCTGTTTAATTTTCGCTCATCAATATGAGGCGAAAATGGCAATATAGTCCCAAATCAATTTTCGCTCGAGAAACTGCAACTGAAGATTACAAATTCGCCCGAATATCTATAGTAAGTTTTCCTTAATATTTCAGATTGATCCTAAATTTTAAGAATAGACCACAGAATTACTCCCCCTATGTGTAAACGAAAATGCAATTTAACTCCCTGTATTTTCGGAGAATTGACATCTGGCTCCAAAATCGATCTTTGAAAATCTGCAATACTTAGAGCAAAATGTTGAGAATATGAGAGTTAATAGGGAAGTAATTTTTCTAATAAGGCTCCCCCTTAATTGTTTTACCAATGTCTTGAGTCCATAGTCATGAAGATTTGTGAAGTCCTCCTTATTTAAGCGTTGTCCAAAGCGAATCAAATGAAAAATTTCTGCAACGCTTAACGGAAGAACATCAAAAATATTTGGAGCTCAAAATATAAAGTCATTGTAGATGCTCCCCCTCAAATAGTGCACATGTATTGGTTTAACACGTAATTATGCAAATCAATACAAGTAGTAATCATATAGCACGCAATTAACCACTTAAGACTAGTTACATGTTCCCCTAATCATGTAATAAAGATTTGCGCGAGGGTATTAGCAAAAACAAATATTCGCATTTTAATCAATTCAATGCCAATGCAAGTTAATCATGCATTCAGAATGTGCGATATTTTTCCTTTCACGATCTTTTTTAAGAAATTAAAATATTATTTTTCTATATCTATATGTATATATATATAAATTTATTTATTGAAAAAGTTCATGGTTATGGAACTCGTACCCAAGCTTGCGCTCCTCTTCTCGTTTCCCGATATAAGACCGGATTATTGTTGGAGAAGTTCACTTCGTGGTGCTCCTCTTTCCAGCCGTTTTGACGAGCGTACGAGATTATCGTTGGAGAAGTTCACAGCAGGATCCATGCCAGCTTCTAAGAGATAGTCGGAAGGCAGGTTCCTTTGGTCTGATTTTTGTGCGTTGAGCAATGCCTTCTTTTGTCATCATCCCCCTTTTCTTTTGTTTTCTCCCCCTTTTTTCTCGTTTGAACAACCATCCAAAGAGTATATAATACGGTTGAAGGCTAGGAATGGAATTCAAAGGAAGAAAAGGACATCGGAGATGGCTCAAAGTGGATGACTAAGGGCTAGTGAGGAAAAATTTTATAGGGCCGAGTGAGGAATAACCTAAGCTCCCTTATCATTTTCCTAACGATCTAAGGCAAGGTGAGTATGAAGCCAAGTATCGCTAGTTAAGACAAGTAATCGATGTGTGACTCACTCGAGAAATAGATCCAAAGAAAGAAAAAATAACAAGGCTAGAATCCTCACATATGTATAGTGGCTTTGTGTCTAGTGGAGCAACCTAATGAGCTTTAGACACAATGCGACTTAGACTGACAAAATTAAGCAATTAAATCGATCGCATGTCGAGGTAAAATTCTAAGTGACTTTAGATCAAAGCATCCTAAAGAATTTCGTCATTCCCCAAAATTATATATATATTTATATAGTTTTTCATTTAATTTTTTTTATTTTTTGAAAAAAATTTATCTATGTCACGCAAGATAAAGCAAATAAGCAAAAAAAACACATAGCATAGAACATTTAGTAGCACTAAAGATCAGGTAAAGCACATATTACGGAAGATTCAACATGCCTAATTTTTCGACAAGGAACTGAAATCGTTTTTCATCCAATGCCTTGGTGAAAATGTCAGCTAGTTGGTACTCCGTGTTCACGAAATACATATCTATGGTGCCTTTTTCTACATGATCTTTGATAAAGTGATATCTAATGTCTATGTGTTTTGTGCGTGAGTGATGAACAGGATGGCAAGTGATAGCGATGGCACTTTGTCTATCACTATATATGGGTATATTATTTAAATTGTACCCATAGTCGCGAAGCTGAGTCCGCATCCACAGCATCTGGGAGCAACAACTGGCGGCAACCACGATTCAGCTTCGGCCGTCGAAGTTGACACACAGTTCTTCTTTTTGGATGACCAGCAGAGCAGCTTTTCGCCTAGAAATTGAGCACCACCGGACGTGCTTTTCCTGTCCATTCGGCAACCTTCATAATCAGCGTCAGTATAGCCGATAAGTTTGAAATTCGTACCCTTTGGATACCATAGTCCAAGGGTAGAAGTGCCCTTAAGGTAACGTAGAATCCTTTTAACCGCGAGCATATGGGGGATCGGCTTAAAAACGGGCGCATAAACAGGTAGCAAACATGATATCCGGCCGACTTGAGGTGAGGTAGAGAAGAGATCCAATGATGCTGCGATACAGCGTGATGTCGACCGATTTTCCAGAGAGATCGGCATCCAACTTGCAGCTTGGTGACATAGGAGTGCTGAGAGGCTTGCTCTGATCTTGATGGAATTTCTTCAGAATATCCTTGATGTACTTTGTCTGACTGATAAAAATCCCATCTTCGAGTTGCCTGACTTGTAGTCCTAAGAAGAATTATATCTCTCCCATATGACTCATCTCAAACTTGCTTGTCATTAGATCTTCAAACTTCGTGCAAAGCCGTGGATTAGTTGATCCGAAGATGATGTCGTCGACGTATACTTGAACGACCATCAGATCATTTTCTTGCCATTTGATGAAGAGGATTGTGTCTATCGTTCCTCATATGAATCCAGACTTCACGAGGAATTCACTCAGGACATCGTACCAAGCGCGAGGGGCTTGTTTTAGTCCGTAGAGAGCTTTGTCCAAACGATAGACGTGATCGGGATGTTCTTGATCGACAAAACCTTCTGGCTGAGCGACATAGACTTCTTCTTTTAAAACGCCGTTGAGAAAGGCGGTCTTAACATCCATTTGATAGACTTTGAAGTCTTTGTGAGCCGCATAAGCTAAAAGAAGGCGGATAGCTTCGATTCGGGCAACATGAGCATATGCCTCGTCGTAGTCGATGCCTTCCTGTTGATTTTATCCCTTCGCAACTAGCCTTGCTTTATTCCAGATCACTTCACCATCTTCATTCTTCTTGTTTTTGAATACCCATTTAGTTCCAACAATTGTTTTCCCATGCGGACGGGGTACTAAGGTCTACACTTGAAGACGTTCGAATTGATGAATTTTCTCTTGCATTGCAATTATCCAATCCGGGTCTCGTAGTGCATCTGCTACCTTAGTAGGCTTGTTTTGGCTCAGGAAGCAGCTGAAAAGACTGTGTTGACGACGTGTCCTCACTCTATCCAAAGGATTGCCAATTATCTGATCAACCTGGTGACCTCTAGTCCACTTGTGCTCATGAGGCAAGGCTGGAGTATATGCATCAGCCATCTATGGGTCTAGATTTCCCATAGTCTCCGATTGATCAATCGTTTGAGGAAGTTCTAATTCTGGACTTGGATGGATCGTCTCTGATGATTCTTCCTCAATAACCAATGTAGGTTCTTCGTTATTTTGTGGCAATTCTGAATCCGATGAGTTGGGGACGTGAGAATAACTTGGTACGTCGGTCTCGACGGGTGGAAAATCCACTCAAGGTGTTGTGACCGATATACTGGCTCGAAGAGAGAGTCCAAATCGTCTAATGCAAGTCTCGTTGCTTCTTCTAACGTTGAATTCGGAGTTGTTGCCATCTTCTGTTGGTTTTGTGCCAACACACCAGTGAAAACAGGTTCTGAACTGTTATATTCAGAAGCTATTTGGTTAGGTACGGGTCCTAAACTGAGGTGTGCAGGAGCCATCGGGTTGAGCACGGGTCCTGGACTTAAGTGACCAGAAGCCATTTCGTTCACTTCGTGAAAAGTGACGTTATAGCTTTCCTTAATTGTGTGGTTGGACTTGATGTATACTCAGTACGCTTTAGATGTTGAAGAATACCCGACGTAGGTTGCTTTTAGGTGCTTTAGGGTCGAACTTTGCACGTTGCTCTCGGTTGTTCGCCACAAAGCACTTGCACCGGAAGACTTTAAAGAATGAAATGTTGGGTACTCGTTTGTTGATAATTTCGTACGGAGTCTTGTCAAAGCCCTTGTGAACAATCGTCCTGTTTTGAGTGAAACAGGCGGTATTTACTGCTTCAGCCCACAGAAAATGTGGAAGTCCAGAGTGAGGAGCATCGTACGCTCGGCTTCCACTAGAGTTCTGTTCTTTCGTTCGACTACCCCGTTGAGGAGTCTTGGTGGCTGAAAACTGTTGACTTATTCCAAGTTTCTGATAAAACTCACTGAGGTGATTGTTCTTGAACTCAGTGCCGTTGTCTGTTCGAATAACTTGAATAGTCTGTTGCAGTAAATTTTTTAGTAGTAGTCACAAAGTTGATAATCAAGTCACCGGTCTCATCTTTGGTTCGGAGAAACTTTGTCCGAGTGTAGCGAGAGTAGTCATCGACGATAACTAGCACATACTTGCATCCATTGATACTCTGTGTCTGCATTGGCCCACAGAGGTCCATGTGGATTAGTTCCAATGGGCGAGAAGTAGACGCAATTTGTTTGACATGATGAGACGCTCGCTTCATTTTTCCTAATTGACATGCCGAACGGTGATGCTCCCTTTGTAGTAGTATAGTTGGAAGACCTTGGCCAACTTTTTCGTAGAAAGGCGTTGGAGAGCTTTCATATTCAGATGAGACATTCGTTGATTCCATAAGTTGTTCCTCTGTAAAACAGTCTGAGAGATGAGGCATACAGCTGTCGAGGGCCGCACGGATGTCAGGTTTATCGTTTATAGATTTGATTTCCGAAGTCCTTGAAGGAGTTCTGTGTCCTGACTATCCAAAATCTGCACCGGTCAGCGTGAAAGACCACCTGGAACCCTTTGTCACAGAACTGGCCTATGCTGAACAAGTTATGGCGGAGGCCTTCGACGTAGGAGACATCTTTTATAGTCAGATTCTCCAGAATGATATCCCCAAGTCCTAGAATCGGGGCTGAATCGTTGTTTCCAAACCCGACTTTTCCATTCAGTCGGTCTTGATAGTTGCTCAGCAGCTCTTGATTTCCCGTCATGTGTGTGGAGCAACTAGAATCAAGGTACCACACATGATGGATCTGCAAAAACAATTTAGAGAGCTTTAGGTACCCACTTAAAAATGGGTCCTCTCATATTAGCAGATTTAGATTTTGGTTCAGATATGGTTCCTAAGTTATTATCGATAGGAGCTTTAGCGACCCAAGTTGCCTTTGAGGAGGTAACTTTGCGTTTTGCTTTAGGAGACTTGGCCTTTATGGCTTTTGTCTTCTTAGGAGTTGTTTTAGGAACCCAAATGGGTTGAACCAGGCAGGGAAATTGAATTTCAGCACCAGCAAATGCACGAGTAGGCTTGAGTGAGGAAAAGATCTTTTCATTGGATAGTCTCCTAAGGTGCTTGGGGGATTCAATCTTAACGGGATACCTTAGGTGAGAACAAGCATGTATAGCGCCATATGATTTCTTTATGGCTAGATCTATTCCTACGTGTCATCCTAGATGCATTTGTCTTAGAATTATTATTTTTTGTTTTCGATGTGGAGCCTATTTCGAAATTAGTGCTTCTAAATGTGATAGGTTTGAGGCAGAGTGTAGAAGCAATTGTTTGAAACGAGGAAATGGCTCTTTTATTTTTTCGAGTGTCTTTTATTTTTAAAGGAGAAATAATACTGGAAACATTCAAATCCATTGACTCCTCTATTTTTATTCTAGACACCCACGCTTTCATATCTAGTGCTGGCCCTACGCTCCCTGTAGACGTAGGTGAAATAGTGTTAGGCTTAGCACTTCTAATAATACGTTTATGATCTACTGAAGGCGCATTTTCAATTTTCACGATTTTTGGAATAGCGTGGGAAATAACTTGGGATGTTGAAGAAGCTTTGAGATTCTCAATCTCTTCTAGGAACTTTTTCTTTTCAGCTTTAAATTTCTCTCGTTCTATTTTTAATGAGCCTCTTAACTTCTCAATTTTCCTAACAATAGGTGGTATATAGAGAGAATTTTCAGAATGATGATTTTGTGCTTCTTCCTTAATAGAAAGACCTTCGGGTAGATTAATTGACTCAAGACTCCAACCTTTGGGAAGTTCCCTAATGTTGTAGTTTTGATTAGTCGGTGTAGGAGAAGGGAATTTCAACCCCAGTCTTGGCTTTTCTTTTGATTTCTTCTAAAGCATCTATCTCTTTAGCATTAGTAAAAACCATAAGATCAGTTAATCCTAAACCCATGTATTGAATGTCGTAAAGTTGCTTACAATCAACTTTTGACAAACACCATGGGTTCTCGAAGCCTAAGCCAAATTTATATCATTAAATTCTAAGTCCTTGGGTTGATTTAAGAATATTGTCTGTTCAGTCTGTTCCCTTCTAACAAGAAGAACTTCTAACTTTTTAACCTTAGCATATAACTTCTTTCGTTCTTCCCCTAAAAGAGCATAGTTGTTTTCTATTGTAATTTTGGAGACTTGACAGGCATCTAATCTACACCAAGTTTACTAACTTTTGCATTTGATTCTTCTAATTGGGCTTCTAAGTTAGTAATCGTAGTGGTAGCTTCGGTTATCCTACAATTGAGGGTCACTTTCTCATTGAGATTCATAGTCAAACAATTGTAGTTATTTGCTAGCCTATCCTCCAATTCTTTAATCTTCACAATATACTGCTCTGTCTTAGATGAACTGGTCTCCCTAGAATGTAAGCTCTTAGTGAGTTCCTCTATCTTCGTATGGGAACTTCTAAGTTCGGATTCGAGACTAGTGATCTTCTCTTTAGACCTAGACAATTTGTCTTCTACTTCCCTTATACATTTCTGCTCATGTTTCATGTTAGCGTATTCGATTTTATACGATTCTAACATGGTCAATAATGTGGAAGAAGTGACTACCTCTTTTGACCAGGTGGATGCGTTGTCTTCCTCCGTCTGGTTGGATGTTTCGGCGTCCGATTCATTGTCGAGACGGGCCGTGAGGGCTAAAGAACTTCTCTTCTTCATGAACTCTGCACGTGATCCGTCGAGCTTGTCTTGTTCGGCCATGAGAGCTACCCCAGCTTCCTCCTGTTTAGTCAATTGGAGCTTCCTGGAGTAGTAGTTGGCATCTCTCTTCTTCGGAAGAGTTCACTCTCTGGCAAAGTGACCTGGCTTGCCACAGTTGAAGCATTTGTTACCGCTTTGGGGTTCTTGACTTCGGAGCTATCTGGCGCATGTTCTTTGTTTTTAGAGCTTGTAGTCCGAAGTCTGTTGGCTGAGGTTGAAGACTTCTTCTTGAAGTACTTCTTACTCATCATTTTTCCAATTAAGGCCAACTGCTTCCCTAGGGCTTTTATATTTGGCTCAATGTCGGAGTCCGATTCTTCTTCTGACTCTGAAGGAGAAGGAGGCCTAACGATCTTTTCTTTTCTTGATTTTGAGCTCCTCTTCTCCGAGACCAAGGCAACAGTGTCATCGATCTGTTTGCCCTTCTGCTCCTTGTGAATCTCGCTTATATCATCCTCATGTTGTGCGAGATTGTCAAACACGGCATGGATATCCAACTACTCTAGATCTTTATTCTGTCGAATTTGAGTGGATATTTTCTTCCATTCCGCGGGCAGAGAAGAGAGAAATCTGATGTTTGTCTCCATATTGGTCTTTGTGATTTCTATCTTCCTCATCTCGTTGAGAAGAGTGAGGTATCTTTGGTAGATCTCATATAGACTCTCCTCCGTCTTTGCATTGAAGGAGTCGTAAGCAGTGAGAATGTTTGCCTTTTTGGCCTTTTTGCCAACTTCCGTCCTCCGCATCATCCTATGCAGTTCATCCCACATTCCGTTAGCCGATGAAAGGCTATCAATCTGTCTATATATGTCGTTGGGGATGCCCTGCATGAGGGTATTCATGGCTACTAGATCAGCCTTAGCTCGAGCCCTTTTCTCTATAGAGTATTCCCTAGGCTCCTTTAGTCGCCTAGAAGGTGGAACTGGAGGAGTAGCTGTTTCATCGCCGGTTACATGGATCTGGAATTGTGCCGGTCCCTCTTCAAGACACTGAAGTAGATTTTCAGCTTGATCTTTTAAAGCGATGAAATTGGGGAAGCGGCTTCTCCAAACGGTGTATTCGCCTCGTTGTAAAATCGGCGGACAGTTGTCATTTCCGAGAGAATAAGCATCCATTTTGTGTAGTAGTTGAGTTGTTGAAGGATCTTCGTTAAGTGTTTTGAATGTTTGAAGATGATGTAATGTGCTTCACAAGTGATAAAGTTCGTTAGTAGCGCTTGATTCGAAAAATAGTACGAGAATTATTTTCGATTTAATCTTTAAAGTTTGATCGAAAATAATTTCGTCGAAATAGAATATAATGTGTACTGTTCTCGTGCAAGAAAGGCTGTCAGCGGAATATTTTTTCGAGCGAAATAAATTGCTCAAAATCGTTCGGTCGAGAAAAATTTCCTGATCGTGAATTTATTTCGATCGTCAAGAAACAGTACGTTAGTAAGTTTCTCGACAAGTCAAAATAAATCTGTTGACTGGAAAAGTTTCTCGCGTGTAAATGATTTTGGCCTGGTCAAACGTTAAAGGTCTGACCGAAAAATTTTTCGAGAGAAAGTTTTTACGCATACAAAGTCAAAATTGGTCTCTCTCAAAAAAAATTTCGCTGAATAATGCTCGAGAAATATTTCTAACTAAAATCGTTTCTAGTGTTGACGATTCTAGCGCTGACTTCGTATTCTGACCGAGAAAAATTCTCGCGCCAAGTTTTTCGATCGAGAAATTAATCCGATCGTAAACCTAGCGAGAAAAATTAGAACGATCGAGAAAAATCACAGAATACGATTAACACAAATTCAAGCAAAAACAACGAATTAGACAGTGAAATTTCAGGTAATTGCTCGCATTCATTTACTAACTACGCACGAACAAGCAATTAAACACGTTATAAAGCAAAATATGTCGAAATTGATCAAAATCAGAACGTGTTCTTCATGTTCTTCGCAAACAGTAAATCACAAAATAAATTTAATTCTTAAATCGAAGTTCAAACAGCTACAAATCTGATCGCAATCAACATTTAGCACTTAAACAACCACGAAACATCAAATTCAAGTCAATTAAGCACAGAATTAAGCTATTAGATCGAAAATAATTTTTCGCGCCAAACTGTTCTTCGATGAACAGTAATCAGAAAATGATTTTCAATTCAATTCTAACAATTTTCGATTCAAAATAGAACGACTCTGCTCTGATACCAATTGTTAGGTCATACGATTAACAACTCTATAATCCTAGGCATGAATTCTAAGCAATTCGATGATAATGATTGTCATTTAAAAATCGAAAAACTCAAATGAAGAACAAGAGAGAGATTCGAGTAGAGTGAGAAAGTTACTTTTGTTTCTCTCTCTAGAAATTCAATTGCAAGCCTTTCGGATCAATTTCCAAAACTTTCTCTATTCAGCACAATTTGTTTACATGTATTTATATCAAACAAATTTGGTATAAATATCAAACTAGTCCTAATCTAAGGACTACTATACAAAATGCCCCTAGTTACAAGGACAACTAATAAAATCAAGCACATAAAATATATACTCTACAATCGGTAGTGTCACCGATTACCTGAGAGGTTGTGGTCGTGATGGAGATATCGGTGATCAGAGAGATCGCGTATTCGGACATTCGGCTCGTATTCGTCTCGATTACATGACTAGGATGTTGTCAATGATTGAACGAATGACTATAGCAGCTGCAGACCGATAGGGTCACTGACGGATTTGCTTTCGCGATTTTGGTTGGTCGCTACTTAGCTAGGTCCGCAAGTGTTCGGAAATGGGACACCGGCCAGCGATGAAACGCAACTGACTTTACGGATGTGATTGCCGGGCTATTACTGCTATCGGGATTCACTGCCTATATTCGCATAGGTTAATGTCCTATGAGGTAATTGGAGAACGACGATTATAAAGCCTTCGGCCGAAGCTTGAAAAGCTCGCTAGTATTAGATACGGAGCAGCATTTAAATAATCGGTTGGGTCTTGATTATAACAGTTAGGTTAGTGGGTTTGACATTTACATGGCTGTCACCTAACCGGGACGCAAGTGAACGGCGTAAGATGTATTTAAATGTATACACTATAGTCGGTTCGCCCGAATTTCGATTAGATCAAAATTCGTTCTCAACTGGGATTTGTGCGGTACACGCGGGAGTGGCTAGGCGAATACCGGGACTCGCGGATTCCTCCCGTGCCAGTTGAGACGGACCTAGAGAGTCGCACTTAAAAATGGTAATGAACTTGAATGAAAATGGCGGGCTTTTCTCTATAACCTAACGAATGGGATTCGTTGAGGTAGTGGCAAAGTTGATACGAGGTGTCGATGATTTAGTTAAATTCCGGTGACGATCACGGGAATAATTAGGACTTGAGATTGTCTTAAGTGTTTAATTAATTAACTAAATGAGGCTCGATTGTAGTTAAAATAATTAGTTGGATTTACTTATTTTATTACTTAAAATTGAGGGACTAAATTAAAATTTAGAAACCTCAGGAGTCAAATTGGAATTACTTGAAATTTTGCATGGTCTTGGACATGTGGGGAATTCGATGGCTTGCCACATAGCTTGAGGTGGCAAGTGACTCACTTTGAAGATGCATGACAAGTATTGTAGAAATATTATAAACAAAGTTAGTGGAATTTTACTACATGAAATAACTTGACACCTAACTTGCTTACTAAGATAGTAACACATGGTACTTAAGTAAGAGGCATGCAATGAGAGTTAGTTTTCTAAGCTTGAGAACTTGGTACATGCTCTCAACAACTCAACAATAAAAGAGAACTAGAAAAAAGTGAGTTTAGGTTTTGAACTTCTCAAGCCACGTCAAGCAACAGGATCGTTTTGACGAGTCCCGACGCCCGAACCGAGCTGCGTCTAGCGATCGGGAGCAATCTCAGAGGTTCAATCAAGGACATACCAGCGTGACAATCTAGCCTGGAGGCCCCGGGAACCAGACGAGGCACTGCGACACTCATCCGAGGTGTAATCACATTCGTCGAAGGTATATTTCGAACCCTAATGATTTGATTTTACGAAAAATACCAAACGACATTGTAATGTTTCGAAAGACCCCTCGTTGCGATTGTTGGGAAGTGTAGAATCAATCTAGAATATTTGGTATTAATCTAAAATCATTTCGGTTGTCAAACTGTGAAAACACCGCAGACTGCCGCTTTAGTCGAATTGATAATTTCGAACCACTGATTTGATTTTTCAAAAAATACCGAACGACATCAGAATGATTCAAGAGACCCCTCGTTACGATCTTCGGGAAGTGTCGAATCAATCAAAAAAATTTGTTATTGATCGGAAATTGTTTCGATCGGGTCAAAACGCTATCGGCTGCCGCTTTGTTCGAACTAGTTTGGAATGAAATTATTAATTCGAATAAATTTGTATTAAATTCGAATTTGAGAAGTTCGAATTAGACGTGGTCTCCTGAGGCTCAGGGCTGTATCTTGAGCCCTCGGGAGAAGCCGAAGGGCGCTAGGTCGAATTTAGATGTTGAAAATCGAAAATTCGGCACCCTACGCCGCTCGGTTCAAAACGCGCTTCCGCTATCGCCATGTTGCGCTATTCGGGGGCCGGCGGCGATTTCGGGCCTACCCCAACAGTGGTATCAGAGCTACGGCTCATGAATGGTTCGACCAAAGGCCTCGAAAGTCGATGTGGCGAACGAACGGTCGACGTAGTTTGGAGACTATCATCGCTTCGTGACGTCGGTCGGGCACCCGGCATCTAAATTCTGTGTTGCATGTTCATGTGGGACATTTACACGGGCTTAGGTTCTAACCTGGTTATTTGTTTCAGGGCCGTTTGCTGACCCCGGTATGTACATGGATTACGGGTTGTTCGAGAAATAATTCCCCCCGTGTTGTATCTTATCGCTTTATTAGATAAGTTAGATAAAATGGCGGCCGTTCGACGCAAGGCGAGATTGGAGGGTTCGATGACACGCATGACGAAGAGTCGACGTTTGGAGATCAAAGACCCGGTCGTTTTACGACCCATGTAATAGGACTAGTTTAGAAATAGTTCCAGGTATGACGGCGCCTTGCAATTATTTTCGTTCCGATTTGCTCATGTGCGTTAGCGCCGCTCGCCATACCACACTGTGCGGTAAAACGTACGGTTCAAGTGTGCGGTATTGAGCAAAGTTGATAGGTCCACTTAGACAGTCACACCGCCTTGTTTCGGATTTGCCGACGAGGGTCCCTGACTGAGACAAAGATAGTTGAGACATTCGACGAGGTCGGATTCGTGCGGAGCACGACTTCATGGGCCGCTGCAACCCAATAAAATGACAGAGGTTGAGGTTTGCATCCGCCCACGGGGACATCAACTCCACTATCGAAGTTATCAACAAAACTTCCAAAAAATCCAATGAGAGCAAATGATGTTTATGAAAAGATAGTGGGAGTCAAACGGGTCCTTGTTCGTGTTTGATGATCTATACAATCGACTTAATGCCTTTTATTTTCTGCAGCTTTTTCTCTCCCTGTTAATTATGTCTACCTCTTTAAACATACTGCTCAAGGAGAATAGGTTGACTCAGTCGAACTATTCAGACTGGCTTCGCAACCTGAGGATTTCCCTTCAGATTGAGAACCTAGTGTATATCCTTGATTTCGAGTTGCCGCCGGCCCCAGGGGCGCGGGCAACCGAGAAGGCTCGTGCCGCTTAAGACAAGCGACTACGCGACGAGCAGCTCGTAAAGGCTCATGTCCTAGGATCGATGAGTAACACGCTGCAACGTAGCCATGAGGGTATGGCTGACGCTCGAGCGATGGTTCAACATCTGAAAGAGCTTTATGGTGAGACGCCGAGGACAGCTCGCTATGCGGCTTCATCGCAGCTCTCCAATCGAGGATGTTTGAGGGTGAGAATGTCGGCGAACATGTTATGAACATGATCACCATGATAGAGAGATTAGAGACTCTCAATTTTCAATTTGATCAAGAATTACAAAACGATCTCATCTTGCAGTCTCTCCCTTCGTCATTCAACGCGTTCATTGTGAACAATCATCTGAACGGTATGACGCTGACGCTTCCTGATCTGATAAATCAGTTAGCAACAGCCCAAAGTCAGATGAAGAGGGCAAAGCAGACTGCACTTGTCGCCACCTCTTCGAAGCCCCATAAAGGCAAAAAGAAGAAGGGCAACAAGCTCAAGCCAACAGGGAAGGTTTCTAAGAAGAACAAATCTTCTGGGAATTCGAAGCAGACTGGTGTAAAGCCGACGGATAGGTGTCTGCATTGCGGTGCACTGGGCCGCTGGAAGCGACTGTCCGAAGCTCAAAGGTGAGCAAACTGCGTCAGGTAAGGAACTTAATGTTTTAGAAACAGTTTGTTCTACATCTGTATACTCTACTTCCTGGATATTAGATTCTGGAGCTAGTACTCACATTTGTGTGTCCACGCAGGGTCTGGGACCAAGTAGAGCACTTGGGGAGCAAGAGATCGAGGTCAGAGTGGGTAGCGGGGATAGTCTCTCGGCAAGCCACGTCGGATCGAGATCTCTTACTTTGTTATCTGGACATGTGTTGCATTTGTACGATTATCTTGTACTCCCGAGGGATTTTAAGAACATCGTCTCCATTCCTGTTCTGCGCAGGAATGGTTATGTATTTAACTTAAAAAAAAATACATGCCACATTATGTATCGCAACAAAAATGTTGGCAACGCGACACTTTTTAATGGTTTGTACTATTTAAACACCCAGAACGACGTATTTGTGAATACTATCACAAACAAACGAAAGTCAGGAATAAATGCGAGGTACCCGTGGCATCTTCGATTAGGGCATACTGGAGAACGCAAGTCCACGAGTTAGAGAAAAATGGGATTTTGAAACCGTTGGGATCAGATCCCTATCCAACTTGTGAGTCGTGCCTCCAAGGAAAATGACTCGATCACCCTTCACAGGGACATTTAATAGAGCCACGGAAATTCTCGGTTTGATTCACACGGACATTTGCGGGCCATTCAATGTGAAGGCTCGAGGTGACTTCCACTATTTTATTACCTTCACGGATGACCCAGTCGTTACGGACTCGTGTATCTGATAAGGTATAAAGCTGATGCTCTTGAAAAATTCAAGGAGTATAAGGCATTGGTGGAAAAGCAAACGTCGAACTCATTAAAGCCATTCGATCGGATCGATGAGGCGAGTACATGATTGTCGAGTTTGACCAGTTCCTGAAAAAGAATGGTATATTATCACATATGACTCCGCCTGGTACGCCACAGTTGAATGGCGTGGCTGGACGTAGAAACCGAACTTTATTAGATATGGTTCGTTCTATGTTAAGCTATACAGATTTACCGATGTCATTGTGGGGACACGCGCTTTTGACAGCGGCGTATACATAAACTGGTGTCCCTCGAAGTCTGTTAATGGCATTCCGTATGAGATATGGACTGGTCGTTTACCCATCTTATCACATATTAGGATTTGGGGTTGCCCCGCCTATGTGAAAAAGTTGAAAACAGACAAACTGGAGTCTAGGTCAATGAAAGGACGTTTCATAGGTTACCCCAAAGACTCTATGGGGTACCTATTCTATTTTCACGATGATCGGAGGATCGTTGTGGGCCTGCACGCACACTTTCTCGAGGAAGAGTTCATTCAAGATTGTGGCGTTGGCCGAGAGGTCACTCTCGAGGAGCAATCGACCGAAGCGCCCTCACAAAATTTGAAATCGAATGGTCCGAGCGAACCAGTCTTGCGAGGATCTGAAAGGGTGCCACGCCAACCACAGTGGTATGATATGTCACATGTCGAACACGAACGAGGGGACTTCTAAGAGAAGATCCCGCTACTTTCGACCAAGCTATATCTGATGTTGACTCAAAGAGATGGGTTGAAGCTATGCAGGCTGAGATGGACTCAATGTACTCTAACAAAGTCTGGACTCTTGTAGACCTACCGAGCGGTTATAGACCAATCGGTTGTAAATAGGTATACAAGAGAAAGATTGGATCTGACGGACAAGTTGAGACATACAAGGCCAGGTTGGTTGCCAAGGACTATAACCAAAAGGAGGGAGTCGACTATGAGGAGACTTTCTCGCCTGTAGCCATGATCAAGTCTATCCTCATAATACTCGCAATAGCAGCGCACTACGATTATGAGATTTGGCAGATGGACGTCAAAACGGTGTTCCTTAATGGGTTCCTCAAGGAGAAGATCTATATGGAGCAGCCAAAAGGCTTTGAGTCGCATGCAGATGCTCACAAAGTGTGCAAACTGAATCGGTCCATTTACGGAGTCTCATAGCTGGAACCTACGTTTCGATGAAGCAGTTCCGAACTTCGGATTCGAGAAAAACGTAGATGACCCATGTGTCTACGGAAAGAGTAGTGGGAGTATGGTGTCGTTCCTTGTATTGTACGTGGCTGATATTCTTTTGATAGGAAACGACATTGGGATGCTCTCGTCGGTGAAAGCGTGGCTTTCAACCGAGTTCTCCATGAAAGATCTGGGAGAAGCGACGTATATACTCGGTATTCGCTTATTCAGGGATCGAGCGAATAAAACGATTGGCTTATCTCAGGCCCTTTACTTAGAGAAAATCCTGAAGAAATTCAGAATGGATGACTCTAAGAGAGGTTCTTACCTATGCGACATGGGGTCCATTTGTCGAAATCAATGTCACCTCAAAGTGAGGAAGACCGATGACGGATGAGTGGGATACCCTATGCGTCTGCAGTGGGTAGTCTGATGTACGCGATGTTGTGTACACGACCGGACATTACCTACGCTGTGAGCGTAGTTAGTCGCTTTCAGGCAAACCCATGTGAAGGACACTGCACAGTCGTTAAGAATATCTTTAAGTACCTTAGATGGACTAAAGACTTAACGCTGGTTTATAGAGGAGCGGGACTAGAAGTAGAAGGTTACACCGATTCGGACTTCCAGTCGGACGCAGATGACCGAAAATCTACATCAGGTTTTGTATTCGTGCTCAATGGTGGGGCAGTGTCTTGGAGAAGCTCCAAGCAAACCACAACTGTAGATTCCACGTGTGAGGCAGAATACATAGCAGCCTCAGAGGCAGCTAAAGAAGCAGTTTGGATGAAAAAGTACTTGGAGGAACTTATTGTGGTACCAGTTGCGGACAGACCGCTTACACTTTGGTGCGATAATAGCAGTGCAGTCGAGAGAAAATATCACGTACTACGTGAATTCGTTGAAAACGGGATGGTCGCCGTGCAAAAAATCGCCACCGCGAAAAACGTGGCGGACCCACTCACGAAGCCCTTGTCCCAGGCAGTTATGGAACAACATCTGGACAAGATGGGGCTACGATACCATTGTGACTGGCATTAGGGGCAGCACATGGCATTCGAGTGCAAGTGGAAGGCTGTTAGGGAGTGTGCCCTCGGAATGCCATACGAGGACTAGGAAAAATATAGGGCACACGATGATGTATAGGTCGCTAGACAGTTTTATTGTGTATACTGTCAAAATAAAGTAGTGAATATTATTTTTATTATAATAAAGGCATTATTATTTATTTATCGAATTTGAAGTCTGCTTGGCATCTGGCGGTGCGATAAATAAATAACACCCGAATGTTTGAGTTGGACGTCTGATTCTCGTGGGGACAAGGGAGGAGACACCGGACGATCCTTAATCTCAGCATGAAATAAAAAGTCCGTAAGTCTAAGGATTCTAGGTGGGTGACTAGATATCCGAATATGACTTATTCATTGAGGACCACATAGTATTGGTAGTGTCACCGATTACCTGAGAGGGTGTGGGTCGTGATGGAGATATCGGTGATCGGAGAGTTCGCGTATTCGGACATTCGGGTCGTATTCGTCTCGACCACATGACTAGGATGTTGTCAATGATTGAACGAATGACTATAGCAGCCTCAGACCGATAGGTCACTGATGGATTTGCTTTTGCAATTTCGGTTTGCCGCTAGTTAGCTTGGTCCGCAAGTGTTCATAAATAGGACGCGGGCCAGCGATGAAATGCAACTGACTTTCCGGATGTGATTGTCGGGCTTTGACTGCTATCGAGATTCACTTCCTATATTCGTATCGGTTAACGTCCTATGAGGTAATTGGAGAACGACGATTGTAAAGCCTTCGGCCGAAGCTTGGAAAGCTCGCTCGTATTAGATACGGATCAGAGTTTAATTAATCGATTGGGTCTCGATTATCACATAGAGTTAGGTTAGTGGGTTTGACATTTACATGGCTCTCACCTAACCGGGATGCAAGTGAAAGGCGTAAGATGTATTTAAATGTACACTATAGTCGGTTCGCCCAGTACAGGTGCGACAAGTGATAAATAAAACGAATACGTAATTACTATGACCGACGTGCGATAGGCAGTGGACCTATCGTTTGTAGAGTACTAAGGTGAGTAAACGAGTATCGAACACGAGGAATAAACTGATTACAAGTAATAAGCTATCGACTCGATATCTAGCCTAAATGAAATTCGCAAATTGTTTATACTAAGAACTAACCTAACAGACCAATCCTAAAGCAACGAGAGATTAAGAGAACACGACTGAAACTGATGAGAGTGTTCAGATAATAAAAGTTTGTTTGAGATACGAGTCCCGCTAGGTACTATCGTTTAAGACAATAAATTTTCACTCCTATGTGATTAAGACTAAATCACAGTAATTTCCTACCCACTCACGAATTTGTTGTCGCCCTAAACGCTCGCGGGGATCTAAAATTCAATAATTACTATCGGCAAGGGTCGAGTATTTGCTTCGCCCTATGCTCGAATCCTATCCTCTATGAACGGCCTAATCATTGTTTAGACGTCGCCCTAAATGATTTTCCACACGATTACTTTAACACATAGACATATTAAAGAGAAGAAACAATTTCATAGATGGATAAATAGTCATACACGAATCACGATAAATATATGTCTTAAGTACGAATCGACCTAGCGTTCATCTAATCCCAAACAGAGAGGGAATTTAGCTACTCATAACTAACGGAAAAACTATAAAAGAAATAAAGAATAGGGTGAAGAACTCATGTTCTTTCCTACTGGTGGATCTGGGATAGTCTCGTGGAAGGATCTTCGCTTTTCGTTCACTTCGACGTGGAATTCATCGTTGATCCGTCTCTTTCGCTCCAGGACGTATTTCCATGTTCTTGATAGTTCTTTTTCGTCTTTCTATGATTAGGGTTGTGATCTGATCAGTTCCCCTTCTTTTTGAATCGAAATTGGGCTTTTATACTGACTTGTGCAACCTTCAGGGCCGTGACTCTCTTAACTCAACTTCGCATCGCTCTTTGTCAACTGTAACGGCCTGGTGCACTTGCATTCACGTCCGTGACTCTCTCCAAATTTTATTGCTTCATTCTCTGCCGGGGTTCACGGCCTAGTGTTGTGTCGTTCACGGCCGTGACGATAAACGATCGGTCCTTCTTTAGCTCACTGCCCGTTGTCACGGCATAGTGCATGAGGCTTCACGGTCGTGACTCTTACCTGCGACACTTGATTTCGATCTCTCTCTCGTTTCACGGCCTGTGACATGATGTGTCACGACCGTGACAGTCTTCTGCAGCTTCATAACTTGTTCGTTTTGCCTCGTTTTCGCTCATTTTTCGCCCGAAAGCCGTCCTGAGGTCCTTCAATATCGGAATAGGTGTAAATAGAGCGAATAAGTGCATAAATAATTACGAAAACTCTATTTTAACCCAAATAAATACTGTAATAAACGTATTAAAATACTTTTATCAGCCGGCTACAGCTGAAAAAGATAAGTTCGCAGCTTGGAAAAGGAATAATAATGTTGTAATTTCCTGGATTTTAAATGCAGTTTCAAAATAAGTATCTGCTAGTATACTATACAGCTCATTTGCAAGAGATGTTTGGCTTGATTTGCAGGATTCGGGCAGACTAACCGGCCAAGAATCTCTCAATTAAAGAAAGAACTGGTTAACTTGGATCAGGGCAGCAATAGAGTTGCAGTCTACTCCACTAAACTTAAATCCTTGTGGGAAGAGCTAGCCAATTATCTGCCAACAACTGTGTTTGCAGAGGAATGAAACTAATGAAGACTCGGCTTGAAGAAGAATATGTGATGGTCTTCTTGATGCGATGACTCTTACTAGCAGCTCAGAGACCAGATGCTCACTATGAATCCTCTGCCCACAATCAATATCATGTTGTGACATTTCCCTAAGCCTGCCCACATGGGTCCAGACATGTGCGATGACCTGGTCGTCCTGCTTAGCAGGTAGTGCGTCGGTCCCGGGGTTTCACCATCGGCTTTTCCCGGGTACCAAAAAAATAACATGGCCATGTTGGCTGCTAAGAATGATCAGGATCTCGGCAAATGATGGCAGTTTGGACAGAAAAAGGATTCACTCAAGCCAACTTGTACTCACTGCAATAAAAAATGGCATACTATTGATAGCTATTAACAAATTCATGGTTATCCACCTGGATTTAGACAAAGTCTGAAGTAAAAATCAGTTAGAGTGAATCAGTCAGCAGTTGGTATGGGTCAGCAAGGGATATTGATGAGGAACCAAGATGCTTCTGTTAGGGTGAATCAGTCATCGAGCAACAACATCTCTGGCAACAACTCCATGATTCAGCTGCAGCTCACACCACTTCAATTGCAGAGCCTGAGGTCACTCATAAGCCAATCAAACACTGTCCAGACACCAAAGGAAATGGGACATGTTCAGCAAACAGGTAAAAGGACAGGTATCTGTTTATCCTTTGAAATTCCTGAGCTGAACAATTCTAGCATATGGTTATTGGACTCTGGTGCTACTATGCATGTCTCAGGGAATAAAGACTTGTTATATGACTTGCATAAAATCAATAAATCTAGTATAATACTGCCTGATAATTCTGTTATTGAGGTGGACTGTGACGACCCTACTTTTCTAATTAAGGTTAGTGGCGGATTTCCGCAACGTAAGCCGCGGAAGGCCCGTCAATTAAAAACGTTTTCCTAAAATATAATATATTACAACAAAATATTATCTACAGAGTTAAGTCTACACAAAGGCAGTAGCCCCAAAATGTCAAAAGAACAAAAACCCTATTATCGCTCCACATGTCTTCATCCATGTACCGCCCCGCCCTCAAAAGTCCGTGGAGCACCGCCACCAGCCGCCTCAGTCTTGACGCGCGTCGGCGTCAGACTCGGTACCTACAACATGTAAACGCTGAGCCATTTGCCTAGTAGGTGAATAGAAATGCATGTATGCACGTGAACGCTCATTCCCGATCCCAATATCTCACATGCAATGTTCACTCTTTCTTTTCCCACAATCCTATCTCAATTCACACAACACAGGGCCCTAGATCAGACCCGACATCTCGCGCGCCCATAATAATAATATACGGAAGCTTACACTAGCAGCGTTTTGACGATCACGCAACTGCCCTGCTAGGCCGCTCTTCCGTAAGCGGTAGCCTAGGCCGACAGCGTTTTGACGATCACGCAACTGCCCTGTCAGGTCGCTCCCTCCGCTGAAAATATAATCACAACGGTTTTGCACCTCGGGACGTTCACGCCCGAGTAGACAGATCGATCACGCCTGTCTGCCGTCAGGTGTCATATGAGTACCAACCTCGACTCCTCAACCAGTCAACAACAAAATTACAAACATCTCATTCTACCCCGCTCGACAATATCTCAAGTCAACCGTCTCAATACGGTGTAAATTTCTCACCCCTGTGATATGATATGCATATGCCGTGCATATAATCGTGATAACGTATAAAAACATGATCCAAATGAAACGTACGTAAAATGTGTAACACGTAAATCATTTAAGCACATAGAAGCACATAAGATCAGATATGTGTTTACGCATTGTAGATGAATATTTCACCTACCTGTCCTCCAGATATAGATATAGTCAGTCTATCATTCTCGTAAATCTCCTAGTATTCTGGACACCTTTGGACGTAAAATATTATCGTGTAAGTATATCTGTTAAGTTAAATAAGCATCGAACCCTCAAATCTTAAACACTAAAATTCGTAAAAATCCCGAAAACCCTAAGTATGAGCTGAAACTCAAAAACCCTAATTCAGTGAAACTTTAGAATATATTTAAAGCAAACCCTAAAATCGTAACAACCTAATTACATAAATGACTTGACACTTCTAATATCTAAAGCTTCACAGTTAATATATATCATGCGTGTTTAACATAGCTATTTCTGATTTCGGACTTACTAACCAAAGTATGAGTCACGAAAGCTAAGGCTTCACATAAGTTATTCTAAGCGAAGGTTACAATCATGTGAACTAGCTTATAAATCGAAAGTATCGAATAAATCGTACCTCATATAAAAATATAGACATACTTCTAGAGAATCATTATAACCCTATATAATTTACTAATTACTCATGAATGTGGACTTACACTAGAAAATTCCAGATTTCCTAATTATTAAACATTTCGAGCAGCTCCTAAGAATATTATACAATAAATATACCTTAGGTTATTAAACTCACTGACCCTAATTTGTTTTTACAAATGGTCTATAGCTGAAATTTCGATCCTAGCTCACTAAGTAATACTTAACATGATTATTTCATGAATGAAATTTACTCCTCACATGTGAAATACGAAACCTTCAAAGACAATCTGCTCTACCTCAGTAAACCCACGTTAGACCTCGAAATAGCAAGAACATATTAAATAGAGTACATGTTAATTCTCATACCTCACTTGAAAGTTGAAGCTTTATTTTTGATATCTGAAAGCTCAAGGTCTTTCTTTCGTTTCCTTCATATTATTCTCCCTTATTGTCCTTTTGTTTCCCTCAGAGTTTTCGTTTCCTTTGAAACTTGGAGATACGTATTAATGTTTCGATCTTTACTTGACATGATTAGGGAATGACGTGTTTTTCCTATATGTTTAAGTAACATTCGTCCAAGCTTATCTTTACTAACTTGGGCCTAGAAGTAAAGACTTACGTACAGCCCAATTAACTATCTTAATATTATTAATATGGCCCAACTATAAATTCTACTTAATCTTTGATGAATTTCGAGATTAAAATTGAAATTATTGAAATTTATATTCTAGTCCCACAACGTAAATTTCTCTACCAAACTTCCTAATTTATAAAATTACATAACTGATTATATCAGAATCCCGTATTAAATTTTACGGGTATTACATTCCCCCCCCCCCCCTTAAAAGAATTTTGTCCCCGAAATCAACCGACCGGTGTAACTCGGGGTAACGATTTCTCCTATTCCCTTATTTTCTTGCATTCTATTAAGGTAGAATATATTCCTACCTTTATATCCCGCAATCTAGGCACACATCTAAATGTGCGACCCAGATGTCTAGAATCTACGTCTATACTCGCACGTATATTTTCTACTTTCTCTAGGCTTACTTATTTTTATTCCAATCACGCTTCCGTTGCGCACTCTAGGTGTACTTGAATAAAATGTAGTATTATATGTAAATATTTGTTTTTTTAATTAAATATTCTGGTTCTACCCTAAAATTATGTTCTGTTCGAAAATAGTACGCAAAGTAAATTCGCAAATACAAATTCGGACGGGGCCCAATTTAGTCATTGCCCCAAAAATTTACTAAGCCCGGCAAAAATTTTACACTCGAAAATATTGAAGCTAAATTTCATCACCCGAAATTCAACTATCCGAATTTCCTACCTATAAATCCCTTGACCTAAATTAAATCATCCGATTATTCATATTATGAATTTCAGAGATTAGTAAGAATCAAAAGTAATTTAGCATCCAATATCTTAGAATTAAGTCTAAGATTATTGAAAAGTTTATATGGCCCGAAACTCTTGCTAGGTTTGCAAGTATTTAACAACTTAGATTATTTCAAGTGTTGAAAACTTATACATTTCGAAGAGAACTCACAATTTTCAGCCATGTCCATATATCAAAAACCCTGATAGATACACTAAGAATTCTCAAATACCGTACCTATATAAGCATGTACCCCCGAGCATAAATAAAGTTATACATACCAATTAAGATCCAAATATTCAATTTAAACACGTTATAGCTATAGTCATACCGAAAATTCACACAGATCACATATCTCATTACAAATTCACATCAGATGTGTCGAATACTTTGTGATATCTATGCCTAAGGTATACCAAAATTTCCAAACATTTAAACAATGCCGAAAATTTTATTACCTTGAGCAGTTCATTAACCAAGTCTATCCTCTTTTAGTTACTAATCATCCACTTAATAATAATGCAACTCTGAAACAGTTCCCCAATTTGAATAACTAAGGTATTTAACACTTGTTCTAACACCGAAACTAACCAAATAAACACAAACTCATTTACTTAAAAATCTGGGATTTAGCCCTAGCATGTAAGTCACGAAAAACATCCTCTAATTCATCTTAAACAGATGAAGAAATCACACATTCAATATAAACCACCTAACACACTACTCTTCACCCACCTATACATGTTTCACAATAATCCTTATACCGAAAATCAAAAACTACACCTATAGATATTAATATGCACTTAGTGTGATTATTAAAATCTGAAACTTGGTCCTAGCACTTAAGGCCACAAAAACATCATATAGATTTACCTCAAACATATATCAAGGTCACACATCCAAAAATCATATAAGTCATATGCCACGTAAGCTTCACATAGTTCAGTTAATTCACGTATTTCACACATGATATTGAAAACTCATTACACGCAAAATATATTTACGGTTGTAGATGACAAATTCATCTACATGTTCTATCCTTTCTATAAGGATTTATCGCCATTCATAAAAAGCGCATTCCAAGTAACACGAAAACACATACTCAAGTATTAAACTTACAGGCCAAGCTGGTTCTCCAGGCTTTTGAGCGGCAGTACATGGACAGTCTTCAGAATCTAAAGCCTACACTCTGATACCACCTGTGACGACCCTACTTTTCTAATTAAGGTTAGTGACGGATTTCCACAACGTAAGCCGCGGAAGGCCCGTCAATTAAAAACTTTTTCCTAAAATACAATATATTACAACAAAATATTATCTACAGAGTTAAGTCTACACAAAGGCAGTAGACCCAAAATGTCAAAAGAACAAAAACCCTATTATCGCTCCACAGGTCTTCATCCATGTACCGCCCCGTCCTCAAAAGTCCGTGGAGCACCACCACCAGCCGCCTCAGTCTTGACGCGCGTCGGCGTCAGACTCGGTACCTACAACACGTAAACACTGAGCGATTTGCCCAGTAGGTGAATAGAAATGCATGTATGCACGTGAACGCTCATTCCCGATCCCAATATCTCACATGCAATGTTCACTCTTTCTTTTCCCACAATCCTATCTCAATTCACACAACACAGGGCCCTAGGTCAGACTCGACATCTCGCGCGCCCATAATAATAATATACGAGAGCTTACACTAGCAGCGTTTTGACGATCACGCAACTGCCCTGCTAGGCCGCTCTTCCGTAAGCGGTAGCCTAGGCCGATAGCGTTTTGACGATCACGCAACTGCCCTGTCAGGTCGCTCCCTCCGCTGAAAATATAATCACGACGGTTTTGCACCTCGGGACGTTCACGCCCGAGTAGACAGATCGATCACGCCTGTCTGCCGTCAGGTGTCATATGAGTACCAACCTCGACTCCTCAACGAGTCAACAACAAAATTACAAACATCTCATTCTACCCGCTCAACAATATCTCAAGTCAACCGTCTCAATACGGTGTAAATTTCTCACCCATGTGATATGATATGCATATTCCGTGCATATAATCGTGATAACGTATAAAAACATGATCCACATGAAACGTACGTAAAATGTATAACACGTAAATCATTTAATCACATAGAAGCACATAAGATCAGATATGTGTTTACGCATTGTAGATGAATATTTCACCTACCTGTCCTCCAGATATAGATATAGTCAGTCTATCATTCTCGTAAATCTCCTAGTATTCTGGACACCTTTGGACGTAAAATATTATCGTGTAAGTATATCTGTTAAGTTAAATAAGCATCGAACCCTCAAATCCTAAACACTAAAATTCATAAAAATCCCGAAAACCCTAAGTATGAGCTGAAACTCAAAAACCCTAATTCAATGAAACTTTAGAATATATTTAAAGCAAATCCTAAAATCGTAACAACCTAATTTCATAAATGACTTGACACTTCTAATATCTAAAGCTTCACGGTTAATATATATCATGCGTGTTTAACATAGCTATTTCTGATTTCGGACTTACTAACCAAAGTATGAGTCACGAAAGCTAAGGCTTCACATAAGTTATTCTAAGCGAAGGTTACAATCATGTGAACTAGCTTATAAATCGAAAGTATCGAATAAATCGTACCTCATATGAAAATATAGACATACTTCTAGAGAATCATTATAACCCTATATAATTTACTAATTACTCATGAATGTGGACTTACACTAGAAAATTCCAGATTTTCTAATTATTAAACATTTCGAGCAGCTCTTAAGAATATTATACAATAAATATACCTTAGGTTATTAAACTCACTGACCCTAATTTGTTTTTACAAATGGTCTATAGCTGAAATTTCGATCCTAGCTCACTAAGTAATACTTAACATGATTATTTCATGAATGAAATTTACTCCTCACATGTGAAATACGAAACCTTCAAAGACAATCTGCTCTACCTAAGTAAACCCACGTTAGACCTCGAAATAGCAAGAACATATTAAATAGAGTACATGTTAATTCTCATACCTCACTTGAAAGTTGAAGCTTTATTTTTGATATCTGAAAGCTCAAGGTCTTTCTTTCGTTTCCTTCATATTCTTCTCCCTTATTGTCCTTTTGTTTCCCTCAGAGTTTTTGTTTCCTTTGAAACTTGGAGATACGTATTAATGTTTCGATCTTTACTTGATGTATCTGTACCTATTTTCTTGAATAGTCTGTCAGCTAACATATGGCACAGTACATATGGCACCACTTCAGTTGCATAGCCTGAGGTCACTCATATTTACTTCTCATAAGGTTTTAGACATGTTAAAGCAGTGTTTGAAACATGATGATGAGACTTTAGACAATTACTGTAAGATCTGCCTTTAGCTAAGCAAAAAAAGAAAATTTTCCAAACAATAACAGATCAGTTTGCTCCCCTTTTGATCTCATACATTGTGATGTATGGGGTCCCTTCCATGTGCCTTCTTATTTAAGACATCAATACTTCATTACTGTAGAATATCATTTGTAATTGTGCTAGATTTCATTAGTTGTCCTTGTAATTAGGGGCTTTACTTGTATTAGTCTTTAGATTAAGGACTAGTTCGATATTTATACCAAGATTGTTGGTATAAATACTTGTAAATGAATTGAGCTGAATAGAGGAAGTTTAGAGAATTGATCCGAAGGGCTTGCAAATCGATTTCTAGAGAGAGAAACAACAGTAACTTTCTCACTCTAATTGAATTCTCTCTCGTGTTCTTATTTTGAGTTTTTCGATCGAATTCAATTGATCATCTAAAAACGATCGAATTGCTATGATTTCTAGCCTAGGATCGTAGAGTTGTTAATCTGAGGACCTAACAATTGGTATCTGAGCAGATTCGTTCTGTTTTGAATCGTAAATTGTTAGAAATGGATCGAAATTTTATTTCCAACACTGTTCCATCGAAGAACAGATTTGGCGCGAAAAGTTTTTCGATCCAATAGCTTAATTCTGTGCTTAATTGACTTGAATTTGATGTTTATGTGCTCAGTTAAGTGCTAAATGTTGATTACGATCAAATCTGTAGCTGTTTGAACGTCGAATTGAGGATTGATTTGAATAAATGTGTTACTGTTATGCGAAGAACATGAAGAACACGTTCTGATTTTGCTCAAATACGACATATTTTGCTTCATAACGTGTTTAATAATTTTTGAAGCGGGTTTGACAGGACTCTAGCCCTAATCTGCAGAAAAAGGTACGGAGATTCATGGTTTGTCTTCCTCATTTGCATTCTGTGTTCATGCTTTGGCTTTTGATTTTATTCGATACTCGGTGAAGTAAGGTTTTCTTATTTAAAGAACCATTTCTGCCCATTTTTCCTTCGATTCGCTACAATTCCACGCTTTTATGTTATTTGATTCGTGTATTTTCTTGCCGTGCTTTGTGATATCGAATTTTGTTTCGCGGATCTGTCTCACATATCGAATTTTCTTGCCGTTCCTTTTTTTTTTCTCTTCCTCAATTGTTCATCTTTTTGTATTAGTTGAAGATCCTTACCTAATGAGCAGAGACGAGTCAGTCTGAACAGATCAAGAGAAATGCAGCTACTATGATGTCTCAAATTTATGCTATTATGTTGCTTGAAGGATGAAATCTGCATCTCTCAGTTGTTTATCTTACCCGTTGTCTGGTTTCATCTACCTTTCGTTTGCATAGCATCTCAAAGCTTATTCTCATGTAAATGTTATGCGTTATGCCATAGGTGGTGATACAAACCCAAGCACAGCAAAAGGGTTGTTTTGTTACTCGTACATTTCTGTAATTGTATATTTGTATTATGTATCGTTACTTTCTTGAATCTGACACCACCCCTTCTCCTTTACATATTTGCCAGTCTCATTCTTGGATTTTGTGTAGCAAATAATTTCTAATTACTAACTTTGTCGATTGAACTAGTAGATATACACAAAATGGGTCGTGGTGTCAGCGCTGGTGGTGGTCAAAGTTCTTTGGGCTACCTTTTCGGTGGAGGAGATGATTCTGAAGCCCCGCCCAAAGTCCCCAGCACCAACCCTAATCCCGAAGCTGCTCCCAAACCAGCAACCGAACCTAAGCCTTCGACAGCATCTCCGCCGGCGAACAATGGGAGTCAGGTGCCAGCTGGCGTGCTCGCGAGCACCAACAACTACTTCAGGGCTGATGGGCAGAACTGTGGAAACTTCCTAACGGTGAGCTTTTCTTTCTTTCTTCGAAATCTTTATGGGAACTTTGCAATTCTTTATGCATTAGTGCGGAAATCTTCCCAAATTATGTTGAGCGAATATTATAATTCGTGCGGTGTGTGTGAAATAATTTTATTGCAGGAACGACCTTCGACTAAAGTCCATGCTGCCCCGGGGGGTGGCTCCTCCCTGAACTACCTTTTTGGTGGAGATGGCAAGTGATTGAATTGAATCGAACGAACAACAAAGGCTCTCAGTTCTTCATTGTTTGGATCTTTTCTTATTATATGTTTATTTCTTACAACCTTTGTATGGAAGGATTCTTGAGACGCTATCTACTTTGGCTTTTATCTATATGTTGTCTTAAAGCACGCAATTCTTGATTTTGAAGTAAGACATCATCTTTGCATCATGTCGTTGAAAATTCATTCAATCAAAAGCAAAAGACTGTATTGGATTGCCCTGCTTTAGTTACAATTTTGCTACAAATGGTACATCATAATAAACGCACAACAAATGCATGAGTAGATTTTGGTAGTTTCGACAAAGACGGCCGCCCATTCATAGTTCATGGTTATTACAAACTGAATAACAACACATAGTGACTGTGTATGTGTGTGTTGTGGAGTACCTTTATTCAGTTAATTTAGAACTTTATTCTTCGTTCATTACTACCTTCTTTGTCCGAATTCTCTTTAGAGAGCTATCAATCTGCTGCTATAGGCTCTGCTGCTCTCGAAGGTTCCAAGCATCCAATCATTCCAGCATAGTTCCTTAATTGTTTTCAATTACTAACTTTGTTGAAATAGAAATTTGCAATTGAAAATTTCCCTTTTCCTTTACAATCATATTTTCTTTTGCGTTCTCCCGTTCCCTTTTAGTAGTTTTCACACATAACAGAATTAATAATTTCTAAAGGGTTCTGTCCTAAATAAAGTATTCAAGAAATAAATACAGTACCACTCTTCTAGAGGGTTCATCCTAAAATCAATAAAAAATCAACCTATATAACATCCATCTTATATTATATACTGGATTACTATTCACCGCCCCCTTTTTCCTAGTCACCGCCCCCTAAAGGGCTGAAAAAAAGACTATTTTGCCCTTTTGAATATAAATTTCTATTTAAAGTATTTTTCCATACAACAGTTTCCATATCGTAATCATACACTCAAACATAACACAAAAAACTCAAATCGCAATGAAACATTTTTTCTAAAAAGGGAAAGGGCAAAGGAAGGAGTCTATTGGCATGACTGGTAAGCAAATTGTCGTAAAATTCGTCCGTACGTAGATGAATTATCGAATATCGATCGGCTTCGATTTAAAAAATCGCCACGGCCGAAACATTATTTCGGCCCCCGCATGGTCCGGCCGAAGCACGATTTCGGCCGGACCATGTGAGGGCCGAAATTATGTTTCGGTTCTAAACTGCACAGCCGAAATTATTGTTCGGCTGTTACAGTGCGGGCCGAAATGCTACTTCGGTTGGATCTGTTCTGGCCGAGGTACTGTTCTGGCCGGAACAGCGAGGGCCGAAACACGATTTCGGCCCACACGTGCACGGCGAAATCTGTCTTCGGCCGCCTCTACAACGGGCCGAAATTTTGTTTTGGCTGAGAATTTTTTTTCAGACGACGAGAGCGATGTCCACATCCTGGAGGATTTTATCGGCGACGAGGTAGATTACAGTGAGTATTTCCGTGAAGGAGGACGATTTTCGACCGACGTGGAAGCCATTAACTGGGCGAAAGGTGTCGCTATTGCTCTTGGTTTCGAGGTGATTATTTCGTCGCATAAGAAATGTGATACAAAAATTGATTAGATGTTCTCGAGGAGAACGTTACAGAGGCGACGAGGATGAATTGGAGAGGCGATCGAAGTCTAACAAGTGCAGGTGTCCGTTTGTAATCATAGCCCAGGAGGATGCAGTTACTAGGGAATGGTACATTCGTACGTGCCCACCTGAGAAACCCATGCACAATCACCCTCTGATACAGTATCCCGAGGAACACCGCCAGACGAGTGGGTTAAGCAGCGAGGCGAAGAAGATCATAGAGGAAATGACTGCTGCGCAAGCGAAACCAGCTCATATCCTCGCAGCTATGAGGGCTCGACACGCAAAAGATAATGCGACGATCCAACATATATATAATTACAGAGATCGTCTGAAGAAGGATAACTCTGAGGGCCGAGACGTGGTGAGCCAATTGATGCAACATGCGAATGAGGCCGGATATTATGTTCAAGCCCTGGGAGACGAGGAGACTAATGCGCTGACACATGTTTCCGACCGAAACGAGATCTCGGCCGGACAGATGCCGACCGATGAACATTTTCGGCCGAAGAAGTCACGGCCGAAACATGATTTCGGCCGCCACTCAAACAGCCGAAATCATGTTTCGGCTGCGACTTGGCCGGCCGAAAAAATGCTTCGGCCGTGCCGTGTTTCGGCCGTAAACTGCCTTCGATCGGCCGTTTTTCAGCCTATTCCGACCCGTTTTCGACAATCTATCTACGTACGAATGAATTTCTTACCAGTCGTGCGAACACCTCCTTTTCCTTTCCTTGTCCTTGTCAACGATCCATTGCGATTTGAATTTTCTCTATTTTTTGCTCTGATTTGGATGTGTGATTTGAAAACTGTTGTGTGGTGAAGGACTTTAAATAGAAATTTTTACTGTTCATTATAGTTTTTCATTTTAAATTAATTTAAATAACATAAGGGCAAAAAGGTCATTTTCAAGCCCTTTAGGGGACGATAACTAGGAAAAAGGGGGCGGTGAATAGCAATTCCCTATTATATATTACATCTAAACAGTAATACGACGTGTACTAAGATTAGGAGGCTATTATCACGCTGCTTGATAAATGAACCTTTAATTTTGGGGGTTGATTTGTACAAATTGTCAAACTTGTGTCTTTGTTCTACATTATTTAGGCTAGAATGAAGAAGCTGTCAGAAGAACTAAGGGTGTCCACAACAATAACACACTCATAATACTACCACATCAGGTTTTCTCTATATTTTCCTATATTTTATTCTATAACACTTTTATTCTACTTCTTCCACAATAATAACACTACTATAACACGGCCCCACAACTATAAATGTCATACTCATGACACGTCCACAATGGTGGTGTATCATATAAAGTGCCAAATAAGCACATATGACACACATATAAACCACCATTGTGGTTACCCTAAGGTTCAATGTTGCATTCGGTGTCCGACAAATTGATTTCCTTCACCAAGAAAACATTTTTGGGAAATATATTTAAAAACTCGTCTTAATTAAAATTTGAGAGAAGGAAAGATTCCATCTGCCACTTTTCCTATTCTTTATATCTCAAGAACTTGAATTTATCTTTCGTAAGATTTAGGTGAATCTATAGAAAAAATACCCAATTGGATAAAATTTTTACACATAGGTACCCAGAAAATTTTACAGAGAGGTATCCGATTTAATTTTTACCAGTTTCTTTAGTCATGTCGTACCTTCCTGTGTATATATTGCGTACCATAACGTTGATATAGGGTACCTAATTATAGCATACGTCGTACCTACGGCATACCAGTGTGTTACATAGGGCGTACCAAAATATAGCATACGCCGTACCATTTTCTGTTATATAGGGTACCAAAATATGTTGATTTAGGGTACCCAAATGTGTTATATGGTGTACTTTCGGGGATCGGGTATCTATGTGCCTTAGTTTGGTCTAGTGGTTAAGTTGTAGGTATTTTGCTTAATGGTTTTGGGTTCGAATCTACCAAACACCCTATTTATATATTTTATAATTAACCTATTAGTTCACTATTTTATTTTTATTTAAATTTGACCCCAACTCATAGATTTAATATTTGGCATACAATTAATTTATAATAATCCACACAATTTACGTTTATTTGATTTTATCCCTTAATTTAAGTAACTATAATTTGAAAAAAGTTCATAAAAACATGTAAGTTTTCATATTATTTGATTAATTCATAGATAAAATATATATTTATTATATTTACGATACCGGTTTTACTCCAGTTCTATACAGGTTAAACCGTTAATCCTTAAACCACTAAAATATCCGGTCCGGTTCGAAAATCCGATTTCAGAACCTTGATCGAGAGTACATAAAATTTTCTAGCATATATAACTAACGGAGCCAAGAAAGCAGTAAATGATGTAACCTTGAGCACGTGTTGTACCTCAACTTTATTTATTGTCTATTTAAAGGGAAATTTGCTGAAAGTTACAGCTTCAAAGTCCCACACCGACTAGCTATACGATTTCGCTTTTGTTTATATATTATATTACATTATGATCCTTTTCTGCCACCACGTCCGTGAGGGTCTGAGGTGGGCCCACGGTTTGTTAAACCCGAAACCTTCTCTGCTTATCAGACTCCAAGTTATAAAGGATGGTTATTTCCAGGGGTGGGATCAGGTCGGGTTTTTCGGGTTTCGGGTTTTTCGGGTCGAGTACCCGATAATATCGGGTAGTGAATTTGATACCCGATCCCGACCCGATCAAATCCGGGTATCCGATTTTCGGGTACCCGAAACACGTCGGGTACCCGCGGGTCGGGTTCGGGTTTTTTTTTTTTTTTTTTTAATTAGTTAAAAAGATGGGATGTGGGATTCGAACCCACCTCATGTGGGATGCAAGCACTTACAGCTTCTGCTTCAACCACTGTGCCAGACGATTTTTGATTAATATTCTATGTAACCCCTTCTAGTACTGTAAGTAAGCGCGTCAGTTTCTTGGAATTCTTTGTCCCACATCGATTGTGCACCCCTGTCGTAGGTGAAAATATTTCTATATAAACCTACAACGACATTGTTACCAATACTGAATCAGACAACTAGCCATTTAATTAAAGTGGCGGGTGCGAGTTGGATTTTAAGTTAAAATTTTTATATAAATAAATAATTCCAACTAATTGTCTATTTAATTTTATTAAATGACTGATTAGTTAATTAAATTTTTTTTATATGTCGGGTACCCGATCGGGTAAATCGGGTAGCAATATGCTATCCGATACCCGACCCGATATACATAGTCGGATATCGGGTTTAAACCCGATACCCGACATCTAACCCGATTTTTCTCCCGATCGGGTCGGGTCGGATATCCGAAACCCGAAATTTTCGCCGAAACCCGATAACTTATTTCGCCGGAGATTTTCCCTTCTCCAAACGAAAAAAAATCTCCGATGCCGCGCGTGTGGTTCAAACCTCAGCTTTGTGTCTGGCTCGTAGGTGGTGGCCCGCTTGGCGCGTGACTTAACGTCGCTTCGTGGTTTCACTAGTATGTCCTCGTCAGTCGCCCTCACCTTTTTTCTTTTATTTTCCTTATTTACCCCATAAAAATTAATTTAATATAAAACAGAAAGAACAGTCAATTAACAACAGGAAACAGACATTAATCATCGGTTGAAGTGTTTCTCCAAATGATGAAACAAAAAATTACCGTCTCCGTTATTTACAATAGAAATGCAGGTTTTCCAAAAAAATAAAATAAATAAACACGTGATTAATAATTTGGCGCGTTGATGCTGCGATGCGCTGCATCTCCACGGGTACTTTATTTTTGTGTAAAATACAAAGATAAAGTATGTCTTTACTCCAATGGGACTCAATATCTAACACTAATATTGAGCAGAGATACTCTAGATGTAGAGTACACACAATATCCAACACAAAATTGTGTTGTGCTTTCTATTTATTTTATTTATTTAATAAAAATATTTTCATTATATTTAAATATATGATATTCTTATAATAATAAAAGTAAAAATAATGTTAATTTCCTTCACATATTTATATTTTCGTTTTAATTTAATAAAATTATAATTAAATAATATGCTAAGTTTATAAATTATAATCTTATTGACTTTTAATTATTATAATATAAGAAATCTGATTTTAGAGTAGAAAATAGAGTTAATGGATTGGAGTGAAATTAGTGTAGAAAATAGAGTTTATGGGTTGGAGTAAAAGCACTGTAGCAACTGCAATATTGTGCAGACTTAACTGTATTTTTACGCTGCGGGTTGGCTCTCAGTCTCAATTCCTTATACATTATTCTTGAACAAATTACAACTTACAAGCTAAAGCGCATCATAATTTATATTCATCTATGCAGAGAAATATATTTATCAATTTTTATAAGCAGTTCAATAATATTTGCCCGCAACTTACATATGATATTGAAGTGAAAATAATAGGAAATATTCAAAAAAAAATCTCCCATCTTGTATTTAAGAGGGATTCGAAGCCAAGACAATGTTGAGCGCGATCATATTAAAAACGAGGATCAATAGAGGAAGAGCTCTATATAAGAAAGAACCAGAGGGTTATTGGTTATTTTCATAATACTCGTAGAAAAATCCCGCCGCCCGTTGGGAGAAGGGAAAAAAAGACTATACATGCATCTGAGTTAGGGTTTTGTTTTTTTTCCTTCAATCATCTTCCTGAACGTAACCTCCTATTACAACCTTTAAAGATCTTCCCCTCAATCAACATGTGGAAACTTAGACACTGTTGTTTTATTTTCGTAAAGATGACTTAGCTTTATTTTCTGGTGAGATATTTGGTAGTGGACGAGTAGTGGCTTTTGAGGGATAAAACTTTGTTTTCTTTCTATTGCTTTATTGCTGAAACCATGCACGCAAGGTTTTTTCTAACACTCTCACTACACTTTTTATGCTCACATACCCCACACTTCACATAATACATGCACGCATATATAGATATATGTGCTAAAAGAAGACAAATAAGATAGATATACATAATCTAAGAATATCAATCGTATCTCACCTTTTCGGCTCTTACTTTGACATTTTCTTTCATTTTTTTTCTTCCTTGGTTGGCTGCTCATGATCATACGTATGTTTTAGTATTTTTTATTTCTTCCATATCTTATCTATTAGATATGTATTGGACTTATTCAACAAATTCCTCCCTTAAGTTCAATACCTTTCGATCTTTCATCCCGAGCATCTGTTTCAAGTTCTCAAACGTATTTGTTGGTAACGGCTTCGTGAAAATATCTGCCACCTGGTCCAAGCTCGCTACATGGACCATCTTCACTTCTCCATTTTTTACGTGTTCCCTAATAAAATGAAACCGCGCATCAATATGCTTGCTTCTTTCGTGATGAACTGGATTTTTCGCCAACTCAATCCTGACTTATTATCGACTCGAATTTCGGTTGGCTCATCTTGTCGAAGATTCAACTCGAACAGTAAGTTCCTCAGCCAGATTGCGTGACAGACACACCACGATGCTGCCACATCTTCAATCATCTTCCTGAACGTAACCTCCTATTACAACCTTTAAAGATCTTCCCCTCAATCAACATGTGGAAACTTAGACACTGTTGTTTTATTTTCGTAAAGATGACTTAGCTTTATTTTCTGGTGAGATATTTGGTAGTGGACGAGTAGTGGCTTTTGAGGGATAAAACTTTGTTTTTCTTTCTATTGCTTTATTGCTGAAACCATGCACGCAAGGTTTTTTCTAACACTCTCACTACACTTTTTATGCTCACATACCCCACACTTCACATAATACATGCACGCATATATAGATATATGTGCTAAAAGAAGACAAATAAGATAGATATACATAATCTAAGAATATCAATCGTATCTCACCTTTTCGGCTCTTACTTTGACATTTTCTTTCATTTTTTTTCTTCCTTGGTTGGCTGCTCATGATCATACGTATGTTTTAGTATTTTTTATTTCTTCCATATCTTATCTATTAGATATGTATTGGACTTATTCAACAAATTCCTCCCTTAAGTTCAATACCTTTCGATCTTTCATCCCGAGCATCTTCTTCAAGTTCTCAAACGTATTTGTTGGTAACGGCTTCGTGAAAATATCTGCCACCTGGTCCAAGCTCGCTACATGGACCATCTTCACTTCTCCATTTTTTACGTGTTCCCTAATAAAATGAAACCGCGCATCAATATGCTTGCTTCTTTCGTGATGAACTGGATTTTTCGCCAACTCAATCCTGACTTATTATCGACTCGAATTTCGGTTGGCTCATCTTGTCGAAGATTCAACTCGAACAGTAAGTTCCTCAGCCAGATTGCGTGACAGACACACCACGATGCTGCCACATCTTCAATCATCTTCCTGAACGTAACCTCCTATTACAACCTTTAAAGATCTTCCCCTCAATCAACATGTGGAAACTTAGACACTGTTGTTTTATTTTCGTAAAGATGACTTAGCTTTATTTTCTGGTGAGATATTTGGTAGTGGACGAGTAGTGGCTTTTGAGGGATAAAACTTTGTTTTTCTTTCTATTGCTTTATTGCTGAAACCATGCACGCAAGGTTTTTTCTAACACTCTCACTACACTTTTTATGCTCACATACCCCACACTTCACATAATACATGCACGCATATATAGATATATGTGCTAAAAGAAGACAAATAAGATAGATATACATAATCTAAGAATATCAATCGTATCTCACCTTTCCGGCTCTTACTTTGACATTTTCTTTCATTTTTTTTCTTCCTTGGTTGGCTGCTCATGATCATACGTATGTTTTAGTATTTTTTATTTCTTCCATATCTTATCTATTAGATATGTATTGGACTTATTCAACAAATTCCTCCCTTAAGTTCAATACCTTTCGATCTTTCATCCCGAGCATCTGCTTCAAGTTCTCAAACGTATTTGTTGGTAACGGCTTCGTGAAAATATCTGCCACCTGGTCCAAGCTCGCTACATGGACCATCTTCACTTCTCCATTTTTTACGTGTTCCCTAATAAAATGAAACCGCGCATCAATATGCTTGCTTCTTTCGTGATGAACTGGAATTTTCGCCAACTCAATCCTGACTTATTATCGACTCGAATTTCGGTTGGCTCATCTTGTCGAAGATTCAACTCGAACAGTAAGTTCCTCAGCCAGATTGCGTGACAGACACACCACGATGCTGCCACATATTCGGCTTCGCAGGTTGATAGAGTCACGATCGGTTGCTTTTTCGATAACCAAGTAAATGCCGTATTCCCGAGATAAAATACGTAGCCGCCAGTGCTTCTTCGATCATCGATGTCTCCGCACCAATCGCTGTCAGAATATCCGACTAATTTGCTGTCGCGCGCCTTTGGATAAAATAGTCCGAGTGATTGTGTTCCTCGGATGTATCGTAGAATTCTCTTAATTGCTTTTAGATGTGACTGCCTCGGATCCTCCATATAGCGGCTAACGACTCCAACGCTATAAGCGATATCGGGTCTCGTGCAAGTCAAGTATCGCAGACTGCCCACGAGACTTCGATAATCAGTCGAATTTACTCCTTGTCCTCCCTCAAACTTGGACAGTTTTGTTCCAAGTTCCATCGGTGTTGCTACCGGGTTGCTTTCCTCCATTTTATTTTTCTTTAATATAGCCTTTGCATACGCTTCTTGCGACACAAAAATTCCCGTGCTTCTTTGCTCGACTTCGAGACCGAGAAAATATTTCATCAGTCCCAAGTCCGTCATCTCGAATTCATTCGTCATCGCCTTCTTGAATTCGTTGATTATTTTCTCGCTGCTTCCCATGAAAATAAGGTCATCGACATAGAGAGCAACGATGATCATTTCCTTTCCTTCTCGTTTGACGTAGAGGGCGTGCTCGAACGGACATTGCTCGAACTTATTCTTTTTGAAATATCCGTCAATCCGGGTGTTCCATGCTCGCGGTGCTTGCTTTAGCCCGTAAGCGCTTTTTTTAACTTCAGTACTTTGCCTTCGTCTCCTAATTTTGAATATCCCGGGGGCTGCTCCACGTAGACTTCTTCCTCAAGTTCCCCGTTCAGAAAAGCGGACTTCACGTCCATCTGATAGATTGGCCAGTTGAGTTGTGCAGCTTGAGCCAGGAGCAGACGGATTGTCTCCATTCTCGCAACGGGAGCGAAAACTTCGTCGTAATCTATTCCCGCTTGTTGTCGATAGCCCTTCGCCACCAATCTCGCCTTGTAACGTTCAATTTTTCCTTGAGCACTCATCTTCTTCTTATAAACCCATTTGACTCCAATCGGTTTATGCCCGTTTGGCAACTCCACAAGTTTCCATGTGTCGTTCTTTTCGATCGCCTTTATTTCCTCGTCCATCGCCGTTTTCCATCTCTTGTCTCTTATGGCTTCTTTGAAACTAATTTGTTCCGAGTCGGCCAGTAAGCAGACTAGGTGAACCTGTTCGGTTGATCTGTACAGGTCCTGCATACTTCGCATCCTCGGCTGTCTTGGTTCATCCTCCTCGTCATTTTCTTGAGACGAAATCGGAACAGGTATTGGTGCAACGATCAGTGGTTCTTCAGGCGTTGTGTTTTCTTCAACATTCCAGCCCCACGAACTTTCTTCATCAACCCGAACATCGCGACTTACTATCACCTTTTTATTTTCAGGGTCATAGAGCCGGTACGCCTTCGTTTTCTCGTCATACCCAATAAACACGAGCTTTTTGCTTTTGTCGTCGAGCTTGGCTCTTCTTTGATCGGGCACATGTGCATACGCCACGCTTCCAAATATTTTGAAATGCGCCACCGTCGGTTTTCGGCCGGTCCTTGCTTCCTGTGGTGTTTGATTCTCGAGGCTGTGATGTGGACATCGGTTCTGAATATATACGGCACATCGTACCGCTTCGGCCCAAAATTCCTTTGGCATGTCCTTGCTTTTTAACATTGATCGAACCATGTCGAGAATGCTTCGGTTCTTCCTTTCAGCTACGCCGTTCTGTTGTGGCGAATAAGGTGCGGTGAGGAACCTCCTGACGCCTTGCTCCTCGCAAAATGTTACAAAAGCGCCTGAAGTATATTCTCCACCTCTGTCAGAGCGGAGCGCCTTGATGTTTGAACCCGTTGCCTTCTCGACCATCGTTTTGAATTTTTTAAATGTCTCGAACGCTTCTGATTTTTCCTTTAGAAAATACACCCACGTTTTTCTTGAGTAATCATCGATGAAAGTGATAAAGTATCTCCTTCCACCGAATGATTTTGGTGTGATTGGCCCGCATATGTCTGTATGTATGAGCTCGAGTGGTTTGCGCGCTCGATATTCTGCCTGCTTCTGGAACGACGTCCTCGAGTGTTTCCCGATTACGCAGCTTTCGCAAAGTTTCTTTTCACCCTCGATCAACGGCATTCCGTGCACCATGCCTCGTTTGGAGAGCTCATTTAGGCCACCATAGTGCAAATGACCAAATCGCATATGCCACAAATGGTCTTTGTCCTCCACGTCAACTCGCAAACATTTTTCTTGAATCGCCTTCAGGTTGAGTCTGAACATTCGGTTCCTTTCCATCTCGACCCGTGCGATCATTCTTCCGTCTTTGTTTCTTAGTTGCAACGAGCGGTCCTTCATGAACACCGAACATCCTTTTTCAAGCAACTGCCCCATACTTAAGATGTTCGTCTTTAAGTCGGGTACGAAGTAGACGTCCTCGACCGATCCTTGTCTGCCGTCGTTTTGAGAGAAGCATATTTTCCCTCGGCCTTTGACTTCAATTTTCGATGCGTCTCCAAATGACACATGGCCATCCTCGATCTTCTTTAGATCCGTAAAGAGATGTTTGTATCCGCTCATATGATTGCTTGCACCGGTGTCAAGATACCACACCATGTCACTGCCGGGACTCGTATCCTCGAGCGCCATTAAAAGAACGCCTTCGTCTTTTGGATCCTCTTGTGCGACTAGATTCGCATTTTCTTCCACCTTTTTGTCGGCCCAACAGTCTTTTGCGAAGTGCCCGAACTTGCCGCAATTGTAGCACTCAACGCTCGGTCGATTTGAGTGACCGCCTCGTCCTCGTGCTCGGCCTCGTCCTCTCCAATTTTGGTTGCTCGTTTGTCCTTCTTTTTCGTGATTGTAACCTCATCCTCGGCCTGAATTTTGGCCGAAACCTCGTCCTCGTTGACCTCGTCCCCGACCTCGGCCGTGATGCGTATATAGCGCCTTGTCATCTTTCAACGATAACTTCGTCTGCAGGGCCTCGTCCAGCGATTCCTGTTTCTTCTTTTTCTTCCGTTGCTCGTGAGCTTCGAGCGAACCGGAGAGTTCATCGACCGTCATTTCTTCGAGATTTTAGATTCCTCGATTGCACATACCACGTTCTCGTACTCGTCCGTCAGGGAGCGGAGAATTTTCTCGACGACCCGGGCTTCCGTTAGAGCCTCGCCGTTTCTCTTCAACTGATTCGAGATGGTTTGTACTCTCGTTATATAATCGGATACGCCTTCGCCGTTCTTCATTCTTGTCGTTTCGAATTCGCCACGAAGCGTTTGCAGCCGTACTTGTTTTACTCGGTCGGTGCCTTTGTACGCTGTCTCCAGTTTTTCCCATGCTTCCTTAGAATTTTTCGCGCCTGCTATCTTTTCGAGGCCGGGATCGTCTAACGCTTGGTGGATGAGGTTGAGCGCTGTATCGTCGAGTCTGTGAGATTCTTCCGACGCCTTACTTTCAGCCTCGTCGTCTGTTTTTTTCGGTTTGGTGTACCCTTTTTCTACGATATTCCATACGCCTCGCGACCCGAGCAGTACCTTCATTCGGATAACCCAACTATCATAGTTGAATTTTGTGAGGCGCGGGACGGGCATGACTTCGAATGACATAGCTCTGATACCAATTTGTTGTTTTATTTTCGTAAAGACTTAGCTTTATTTTCTGGTGAGATATTTGGTAGTGGACGAGTAGTGGCTTTTGAGGGATAAAACTTTGTTTTTCTTTCTATTGCTTTATTGCTGAAACCATGCACGCAAGGTTTTTTCTAACACTCTCACTACACTTTTTATGCTCACATACCCCACACTTCACATAATACATGCACGCATATATAGATATATGTGCTAAAAGAAGACAAATAAGATAGATATACATAATCTAAGAATATCAATCGTATCTCACCTTTTCGGCTCTTACTTTGACATTTTCTTTCATTTTTTTTCTTCCTTGGTTGGCTGCTCATGATCATACGTATGTTTTAGTATTTTTTATTTCTTCCATATCTATCTATTAGATATGTATTGGACTTATTCAACAGACACAAACATGAAACTATACGACTATTCTATATCAGTGAAAGATGGCATCAAAATGTATACATATGCAATTATCATCAAGAAGTACAACCCTTTTCTTCTAACCCTAAAAAAGCTCTTACCACGAAGCTAAATAAGACTTCACTCCAACTAGTACAAAATTGTGAAGCCCCTCTTTTATATTGTTCGTCCTATGATATATTAGTAGTATTGCGTCTCTAGTTAATTGATGGGCTCTTTGTTGTTGATGGTTGGTTTTCGTTTAGCCTTAACTTTTCCTCCATAGTCTTTGCCCATCAAATTTGCAACTTCATCGACTGCCTCCAGAAGCGCTTTAGAATCATCAGCGTCTGCACGAAATTTTATCGCAATCAACGTTTGTCAAAGCCCCACGACCCGTTGACCCCGACCCACGGGCCAAGATTGAAAATATACATATATAATTATATTGTCGTACCTGCACCTGGAGTGTATAATGATAATCTTTTGTTATTTGCTTCTTGCAACATTTTCCTTCCATGAAGAGGGTTTCTTGAACTCATTACATCGATAGTACCATCGAAGACAGCCTGCTTTTGAGAGAAAATTAGTTATATTACACTAAATCCTAGAGCAAAGTATAGTTTATTAAGAAATGGTTTGTTATGTAATTTATTTGATCATCAGCTTATTGTAATTACCGTTTGAGGGAGAAAGCTCTTATCATCATCATCTTCTCTTTTCCACTCTTTACTGGTTCCCAGTTTACCTGTGAGCAAAAAAAACAAAAAAAAAAAAAAGAAAGTGGCGTTACATCGTAGTATTTCATTTCATGAGCGCGGTAACTTAGATGAGAGATAAGGACATTTCATCACTTATATAAAATATATACAGCACTCACAGACGCACACTAACAGATAAATAAATACATATACATACCTTCATGCCCATTCGCAACTGTGATTTCTAGAGCAAGCAGAATCATCATGAAATAAAAGAATGGTATTCCTCGTTACTTATAGACGCCATTAATGTGATTTCTCTTCTATTTCTTCTCTTGAAAAATATTGAACATGAAAAAGTTATTTTTTTCGTCTTCAGTTCAAACAAGTGAGGAAATCGAGGAACTAGCAGTGAGCTATATAGTTGCCATTTTATACAGAAGTTTAAAATACAGTCAAAGGGACAGCTAGCTATTATTCTTCTTTTTTAATATAGTGTATTACTTATAGACGCCATTAATGTGATTTCTCTTCTATTTCTTCTCTTGAAAAATATTGAACATGAAAAAGTTATTTTTTTCGTCTTCAGTTCAAACAAGTGAGGAAATCGAGGAACTAGCAGTGAGCTATATAGTTGCCATTTTATACAGAAGTTTAAAATACAGTCAAAGGGACAGCTAGCTATTATTCTTCTTTTTTAATATAGTGTATTTGTTAAATGGTTTCTGTGTTTAGGGAAGCTCGAAGAGTTTAAATAACCGATAATATAATTAAAATATAAAGGCCCAGAGAGAGTACTGGAGGGAGAGAGTATATCATATTATGTGGCATACGTATATGATATATGCATGTTAACTTGCAACCCATGACCATGAGCTGTAATCACCTTGTGGTTAATAAAATAAATTACCATAAAGCTGCTGTTAGAACCCAATTAGTCAAAGCAATGCAGAGATTCGTTTTGACCAGCCTTCATTAACTATATATTCTAGTACATAACTTCGGATGCCTTTACTTGATCTTCAAACAACTTACTATGCACTGTTTTATTTAATCTTGGGTATTATTCTTTCTAGTCTCTCAAGCTGCAACACATTCATGATATATATATATATATATATGTATACATATAATATGTATATTCATGCATGCAATACATACACATATGGACGGACACGTATGTTAAATATATATATATATATATATATATAATATATATATATACACAAACAAGAATATATTTTTTTTTGGAAATTTTCACTAAATAAAGAAGAAAAGGTAAAGCCGCGTACATTGAGCAATATTATGACGCTCCAAACCGCTAATATGCAACCACCAAACACAAAAACTAAGTCAACCAAGCAATACACCACAAGCGGCATATGCTCCCAACTCTAAAGCGAATCAAAAGACAACAAAGAAAAATTCCAAACATTCAAGATCATATAGGATCAAGAAACAATGTCATCGCCCGGCAAATCTTGAAGGACAGCAAAGGAATTGTTAGACTTCACCAGATGGGAGCCATTGCTCGCAAGTCGACTTCGCATTAAGTTTCCAGCGCTCGAGCCCTCAATTTCTTCAGAATTCCTCGGATCCATACCCTCATCAGGCCCCTCCTTATCATTCTTACATTGCACCTCATGCACTCGAGAAGAGGAAGGGTCAGCACGAATTAGACTTGAAGATGGTGGCAGATTGTGCGACGCATTAACGACACGCACATCACGAGTAGCCGTATCGCGAGCTATCGCCTTGCCTTTCGCCACCACTCGCGTCCAAGCTCGTTTATCCTTCAGAATTTGCCTTGAAGTGGCCTGAGATATTACTGTGTGTGGGGTAGACTGCTTCTTCGGCTTGATTTTGGTTGGACATGCTGAATCATTATGTCCAATGCCAGAACATATAGAACACCAAGAAGGCCGCCACTCGTATTCCACCTTAATATTAATAACATCCACTTGATCTCTATTCTTACAGGGAGTCGGAGATTACAATTGTCAATATATGGTTCACTGAGGTTCTTCAAGACATAAACCCTAGCATAGTCAATACGCTCCATAGTGGTGGTAAATGCATCTGGGAAAAGTGGACGACCAACTGCACTAGCCACAAAACCTAAACCCTCCTTCGTCCAGTACTCTGAAGGAAGATGCCGAAGACGAACCCATATTGGGACCTCGCGATGGTTTTTCTTCTCGAAAGTCATGCCCTGACGCCATTATTCCAGAATGAGTGGCTGACCATTAAACGACCATGGTCCACCTTCTAGCACATCGCCCATCGCCTCTGCTGACTCAAAACGAAATTTGAAGAATCCATTAGATGTCGATCGTATTTCCACCAGATGTGTCCACAATGATCTGAAGTGTTTGTCGACAATAGGAAAATAAGGCTTACGGCCAAGAAAGTATCCAACAAGAGTGTGCTTCCAACGGGAGCACCCCTTAACAACCACATGCAAAGGTGGCCTAACTTCAAGAGTGCCCTCTACCATCTCTGGTGGAGTAAAGTCAAGCTGAAGTCTCTGTTGCTGAGTTTTCCTCAACGAGGCAGTTCCAGCAGAGCGATCTTGAAGAACATCTGCAAACGAAAACGATGGCCTCTGTGAAACGGTGGGAGTAACTTGACGGCTAATAGTCCCTCCAGTAGCGATGGGATTACTAACCCTCCTAGGAGATTGCTTATCATACCCCGTCGCATTAGACTCCATGGCATCCAACGCAGTGATAACCTGTGCCTGCAATGGAGACGTCACAGCCCTAGCCGTGATAGGCTGTACCCTGGCTGATGGAATCGTAGCATCACTCGTGCCTATCGCCAGACAAGTTTTATCACCTCCATTTTCCGTAATTGGTGAAGTCACCCCATCATCATCATCATCCGATCTCAGCCCCTTCAATGGGGAGGAGTACATGTCCGTCGTTGAAACACCTCGCTACTAATCTCGTCAGCACCCTTTAAAGGTTTGAGAATCATAGAACCCACGCCCGCATCTGAATGATACTTAGCTGGAGCAGTATTCAGCTGTGGCATCCCCTCCAACAGCAAAGGCCCATCGCCCGTTAAGACTTGAGAGGCTGGTGGTTCTTGCTGCATAGGTTCGCCTTTGCCCCCCCTATCAACACGTTTCGCTTCATTTAATACTTGCCTAGAACCCGCACCATTCTTAAGGTCAAGAAAGCCTCGCCGAAACAGTTCTTTTCCTTGTGAGCGGCTCAAATGAGACTCATCTTCAATCACCATGACGTTATTATCAGTAGCCTCCAAAGGCACGTCTATCAAATTCTTCCCCTGATCCATAGCAGAACGCCACACATCCTTTCCAACAACACGATTCAGCAATTCCTTAAATCCTTCACCATCAAATTTTTCATCAAACGATGGATAATCTCTACCTAATTTCTCGAGTTCTGGAAGATTTAATAGAACATTCTCTGTCGTAGAAGAAACTCCACACATTATTGACGATGTCGCCATATCAAAGATCAACAAGAAAACAACGAGCAAAATCGAGGAAAACGAAATATAGTTGAGCTGCTCAAGGCAAGGGGGCTCTGCTGGGTAGCCAGTTTGTGGCGGCTGATGCAAGTTTCGCAGGTGGAGGCTGTAAGATGAACAGTCCTGTCCGAATGAAAAGAAAACGTGGATGGTGGTGGAGGGATGGCACGGCTCTGCAAGTTTGACTGGCTGATGTGGGGTATGAGCAGCGGGGGATGAGAGCGCGACGGGGATGGATTGGGGTGCGGCTGATGCGTGGCTGAGGGAGGTCTTTGGACAGCGACGACGGAAAACAGGTGTTGGATCTGTGGTGCCCGCGGGTCCTTGGCTGCGATGACGGAAACAGCGAGTCCCGCACCCACCGGCCGGCCTCGTGGTGGCCGGAGACGGCGGTGGGTGACGAGGTGAGGGAGGAGAGGGTAACGCTGCTGGCGGCTGCTCTTTTTTCTCTAGGGTTTATTCTTTTGTTTTATTATTATTTTTTTTAGGGAAATTCCGTGTGGTACCCTCGAGTTTATAACTTTTCCGGTTGGTACCCAAAGCTTTTTCGGATTCCGGCCGGTACCCCTAGCATTTTATAAAATTGAAATCCGTACCCTCCAACTACCAAAAATGGGTTCTAAAGGGTTATACTCCGTTAGTTTTTAACAGGATCTTCAAAAGACAAAAACCCTCTATAATAACCTCTATATTATTAGTTAAAATTAAAAATGAAACAAAATAGGAAAAACACATACACATCGAGAACTAGGGCTGGGGCAGTGAGATCAGAAAATTGAACCCCAAATCCACATCGCTGTTCGTCGCCAAAAATTCAGCTAACGCCCAGTCGCTCTACGTGCAACGCCTTCTCTATTCATACTATCTGTAGTTTTCGTAGTTTTTTGGGCATCCCGTTTCTTACGATCTATCCATTCTGTTTTTTGCCAATTTAATTTCTGATTTTATTTTACAGAATGGAGAATGAGCAGTATGAGCCTGAAGTTGTATCTAGTCTCCTATTGGATGAGCAACATGAGCCTGAAGCTTTAGCTAGTCCCCTATTGAATGCTCGACCAAATGAGAATAATCACATCAAACTCTTGTTGTCTCTCTACCTCAGAGGAAGAAAATGGCAAGAACAACAGCTAGAAGACTTGGCTTGAACTTTGCGGATGCTAGTACAACTGAGGCTATGGCTAATCAAGCTAATGAGTTATCCAATGATATTGACGAGGAGTCAGGGAAGCTTATGTTGAGGAATCAGATGCTGATGAGGAATTCATGTGTGTGACGGATAGTTTTGAGCCTAATTCAGAGCATAATTGGTTAGACAATAGCAGCAATGAAGAGTTCTAGTTTGATAAACTCTTTAGCAATGGAGAGTTATACAAAGATGAGAAGTTTGGGTCCGTGAAGTTGAAACCATGGATGCTCTTTATGGATAAAAAAACATTTCAAATCTATATTCAAAGAGTATTGCATTCAAGAGGGATTTTCTGTTGTAGTTAGGAAAGCAGACAAGGGAGATATACATGTGAATGTGCTGCTGAGGGTTGTCCTTATAGGCTTCATCCTAGCGTGTTGGCTGACGGTCATACATGGGCCATTAAGTCAATTTTAGACGAGCATAAGTGTAGTAGGTTGATCGAGTTCAATTCTATGGCTGATTACAAATGGGCAGCTGAGAAGTTGTTGGATGATATTAGGGCTAATCCTGATATTTCCATCAAGTCATTGAACTATCTACTGTTGGAGAGGTATCAAATACAACTGAAAAAGTCATCGGCATATAGCTTGAAAGACTATGCTTTGACGCTCATAAATGGAGGCTTTGACACCTCTTATTCGAAGCTTCCTGCATATTGTGAGGTTATCAAGCAAACTAACCCTGATTCTGTAGCTCATTGCGGTTGGTGTGAGGGGCAGGGTCAGTTGAATGCATAGAACGCCCTTTAGTATTCAAGTATATCTTCATTTCATTCAAGGCAGAATTTGAAGGTTTGATAAAGGGTTGTAGAGGTCTAATCGGGGTTGATGGCACCCATCTTAAGGGGAATTATGGCGGTGTGTTGTGTGTCTGCAGTGGCCCTTGATGGAAACAATGAGTTATTTCCTATAGCGCATGCCATCGTTGTTGCTGAAAATAAAGAGAACTGGTCCAACTTTTTCTACCATTTGAAGCAGACCTTACAAGAAAGCAATAGATCAGATTGGACGATAATATCTGATCGGCAAAAGGTCAGAAAAGTGTAATTTTTCTGTTTTGTTATTTCTGCATTACTACTGTTTTGTCATGTTTCGCAACACTTTCGTTTGTAGGGGGTTTTTGCCTGCTCTAGAAGATAGATGGCCAGAAGTAAGACGAAGATATTGTGCTAGGCATCTTTGTGCCAACTTTAGAAGCCATCCTTGGCCTCTTATGCATGCGCCTTTTGGAGAATAGTAAATGCATACTCCGAATTTTCGTTCAACAAAGCCGGAAAGAATGGTCCAGAATGGAGGTGTAAAGGCTAAAAAATGGTTTGCTAACTTAGGAGACAAAATCACAATGGCGCGTCATGCATTTGAGCCATTTTTGTGTCAAGATGAGAACACGTCAAACTTTGTTGAGTCGTTCAACAATTTATTAGGGGCTGACAGATGTAAACCCGTCCTTAGTCTACTCGAAGGTATACACATCAAAATTTCTTTGGAGATATTACCGATAATTGCTTCTTAGTTTCATAAATTCTTTCGATAGGCATTCGAAGGGTGGACTATGGTGAGACACTCAAAGAGACAACAAATTGCTGAAGAATGGAATGAGAATGAGTTATGTCCGAAGGTAACAAGGCGGCTAAAGACTATTAGCGTGGACTCTAGGTATTGTAAAGTCCTCACAGCTGGCAAAGGTGAATTTGAAATTCAAGACGGTACGTCATACTTACCTCTTTCATTAAACAACAAAAGTTGTGCTTGTGGTAAGTGGCAGATAAGTGGGATACCTTGCGTGCATGCTATGAAGGCTATAAACCATTTGAGATGTTCTTATATGCCTTATGTAAGTGAATGGTTCTCGGTTAAAAAGTATAAAGAGGCTTATGGGTTGAACATTCATCCCATGCCATCTGATGAGATATGGCCATCGTTCGACTTTCCAATATCAACCCTCCTCAAATGAAGAGGAGCATTGGAAGACCTACCAGAAACAGAAGAAGAGAACCTGACGAGCCAAAAAAGGGAAGAAGATCAACCACTGTGCAGTGAAGAAATGCAAGACCTATGGTCATAATTCGAAGACTTGTAAGGGTGGTCCAACTGCCGACAAGTGAGAGACCAAGAAGGAATTACAAACACCTCAAAAAAAAGAAAGAGAGGGGGGGCATCACAAAATGCAATATGTGGTTCTTCCCAGCCCACACAGGTACATCAGTCCATTTCTTCCCAGCCGGCGCAGCCATCGTCATCAATTCCATCATCATACCTTCCATCGGTTTGATAAGCAATTATTTTGTGCTCTGTAGTAGAATATTTTTGCTAGTAATCTTGTTTTGCTGGACATGTTTTGCTTATTTTTGTGTAATCAAACTGCACAACTTGATTCTGCAGCGATTTTGTAATGATTCTAATTTTCCCTATATCTAAGCTTGATTATGTAATATTTCAGTTGCTTATTTCTTGAACAACCAATTAAAGCAACCAAAATACAGCAATGCAGGGCAAATATAATTTGGGTAGGAAGGTGCGCTGCCGTAACTGAAGTTCTATGTTTTTTTCTTCTATTTTTGTTTCTTTTTTAATTCTAACGAATAATATTGAGTGCATTTTTTAATTTGGAGATCCGTTAACAGCATCTAACCCTTTAAAACCCATTTTTGGTAGTTGGAGGGTACGGACTTCAATTTTATAAAATGCTAAGGGTACAGCCGGAATCAGAAAAAGCTTTGGGTACCGGTCGGAAAAGTTATAAACTCGAGGGCACCACACGGAATTTCCCTTATTAATTTATCACTAAACTTAGTTGCATTATTAATATATCCAGAAATACAAAACCAATCAATACTATCCACTGGCACTAATACTTTTCCGCACCGTGTGCTTCAAATAGAATTGTGTTATTTTATTTTTAATTTTGTGTATATGAAATATAATTAAAAATGGATAAAACTGTATAGTTGATATAAGTACAATAATTAATACTAGAGGGATTAATATGATATTTATTTAATTAATGAAATTATAACCGGATGATTAAAATGAAATATTTGAAAGACTAAAATGGTAGTGTATCCCTCAACCTTAATATAATCGAATAGATAACTTTAATATAATAGACTAGATACCATTGTATTAGCCTATTCTGACATAGTTAATTAGGTAAATTTCATAATAATTGGCATGATAAATTAAATTGAAGTAATTGCATCATTTATAAATAGCATAGATGGTGAGAATCCTTTAGTTAATTTTGTGTATGTAATTAACCTTTTACTTTTTATTTAGTCTAATTATCCTCTCAAATCAATATTTCTTTTACATACTTAAAAATAATATACATCTAAAGTCGGATAACCGACCCGGCCCGACTGGATTTTTCCCGAATGGAAGAAAATTGGGTTCAAAGTCGGGTATCGGGTTGACTATGTATATCGGGTCGGATATCAGGGAGCAATATGCTACACCCGATTTACCCGTTCGAATACCCCACCCTAAAATGAAAAAAAAAAAAACCATATAAAAACTATACCCAACTAATGAAAGAAAAAACATAACATAAAAACTAAGCCCAACTAATAAAAGAAAAAAAATATGTTTATTTTTTTAAACTTGTTTTTTATTATTGATGATGTTGAATTTATTTTATGTTGATAATGTTGAATTTATTTTATTATTGATGGTGTTTAAATTTATTTATTGTCAATGGTGTTTAATTTATTTATTGTCAAATGAATTAAACTTAATTTATGCTCATCTAAAGTTAAAAATAAATAAATAAAAAATAAAGAAATAAAGAACAAAAGAATCTGAACCGGATTTATTTTATCGTTGATGTCAATGGTGTTTAATTTATTTATTTGTTGAAAAAATCGAACTTAATTTAGGCTTGCTTAAATTTTCAAAAATAAAAGAAAATATAAAAAAAAAAACGCGAATCCGACCACGGGTACCCGCATTTTATCAAGTCGGGATCGGGTATCAAATTCACTACCTGATTACAACGAGTACCCACCCAAAAACCCGAATCATATACCACCCTTACGCATGCCCCATTGATTTTGTAATACGCAGTTAGTACCCAACCCACACAACACTGAAGTAAAATAAGAACAAACAAGAAACACATCACAAAGTCAACGCTTCATAGCAATAATAACATTGTTCACAAACACAAAAAACACCCACAAAACACAAACCACAATAACAGAGAAACCAGAACACCAAAATCAGAAACACAAAACACGATCAAACCACCATAGATCAAACACACACACACTCAGTAATCATCCTCACCATCATCACCCTCATCCTCATTCCCCTCAATACCAACCTCCTCATAATCCTTCTCCAAAGCAGCCAAATCCTCCCTAGCCTCCGAAAACTCCCCTTCCTCCATACCTTCCCCAACATACCAATGCACAAACGCCCTCTTCGAATACATCAGATCGAACTTGGTATCGATCCTCGAGAAAACCTCAGCCACCGCCGTCGAGTTCGATATCATGCAAACAGCACGCTGAACTTAGCCAAGTCCCCGCCCGGGACAACGGTGGGCGGCTGGTAGTTGATGCCGCACTTGAACCCAGTCGGGCACCAGTCGACGAACTGTTATGGTTCGCTTCGTCTTGATCGTTGCCACGGCTGCGTTGACGTCTTTGGGCACAACGTCTCCCCTGTACATTAAACAGCAGGCCATGTACTTCCCGTGCCTCGGGTCGCACTTCACCATCATTGAGAGAGGCTCGAAGGCCGAGTTGTGATCTCGGCCACGGAGAGCTGCTCGTGGTAGGCCTTCTCGGCGGAGATGACGGGCGCATAGGAGGAGAGCATGAAGTGGATTCGAGGGTATGGGACGAGGTTCGTCTGGAATTCGTTCACGTCGACGTTTAGGGCGCCGTCGAACCTCAGTGAAGCGGTTAGGGATGAGATCACCTGTTTCAGTTTTCAAAAATAGGGATCAGCGAATAATATTAACTGGGTATAGATTGCTGTACATATAGAACTAGCTCTTTTATTTAATATTGTAATGGAAAAAGTGTAATCATGATTTGATTGATTGTAACTAAGGTGAACTTAACACACCAACTGACAGTTATTATGTGGGGATCTCTCTTAATATAAAGCATTAGTAGTAAAGGGTATTGATTGTTATATAAGCCAAGAGAAGGAAAGGATTTTTGACCTGGGAAATGAGGCGGTTGAGGTTGGTGTACGTGGGCCTTTCAATGTCAAGGGACCTTCTGCAGATGTCGTAGATGGCTTCGTTGTCGAGGAGGATGGCAACATCGGTGTGTTCGAGGAGGGAGTGGGTTGAGAGGACGCTGTTGTAAGGCTCTACGACGGAGGTGGAGACTTGTGGGGAAGGGTAGACGGTGAACCCAAGCTTCGACTTTTTGCCATAGTCGACGGAGAGACGCTCGAGGAGAAGGGATCCCAAGCCCGAGCCAGTTCCTCCGCCGACTGCGTTGAAGACCAGAATCCTTGGAGGCCAGTGCAGTTGTCAGCTAACTTTCTGATTCTGTCCAAGCAAAGATCGACAATCTCTTTTCCAACTGCAATTTATATAAGAAATTGACGGTTATTTTATTACACTGAATTATACATGCGAAACATTTGTCGAGGAAGTTTTATTATACCTGTGTAGTGGCCACGAGCAAAGTTGTTGCAGCATCTTCCTTGCCGTTGATGAGCTGCTCGGGGTGAAAGAGCTGACGGTAGGCACCAGTTCGCACCTCGTCGATCACAGTGGCTCGAGATCCACAAAGATTGCACGTGGGACGTGCTTTCCTGCGCCAGTTTCGCTGAAGAAGGTGTTGAAGGCATCGTCACCTCCACCAACGGTTTGTCACTGGGCATCTGCCCATCGGGCTGAGAAAGACAAAGAACAAAGAGCGTTTAGTGTTCAGCAGACAAACATTTCTTCTTCACGCTACATTTCCGCACAGCAAAGTTACAGATCTAAAGATGTAAAAGCAAATAGGTGCATCACAGACTAGATATCAAGCAAAGTTAGATATGATTGCTCTACATGAAAGGTTTATGGGGCAGATCAAGAGATCCGAACCGTCAGAGAACCATCATTCGAATAACAAGGCACAGAAGCAAACGAAACAATAGATCTAACCATCTGACATTCAAATCCAAATGAATCACAAACAGATCTACTCCATATAAAACATATGATAGCTTCACTGAAACATACCGCTCAAATCACGAACGAAAATCCACAGATCTAACATCTCCAGCATCAATTAACACGAATCGGAATCTTAACCGCATTGCACACGGAAACACCTCACATCACAGATCAAGCTACCGTAAATTACAGATCTGAGTTGTTTACCTGAATCCGTGCTCGAGGCAGTAAAGCTCCCAACAGGCATTTCCAACCTGAATACCAGCCTGACCAATGTGGATAGAGATGCACTCCCTCATTTTCGAAGAGCTGAAAAAAAAGCACAAGGAAAATAGATCTGAAAGAAATGTGTATAACAGAGGCGTTTATCAAGACGCCTCGTAAATCGGTGTTTTCTCTGTTGAAGAAGAGATCTGCGATGTCAAATGGGTAATATAGAGCGTGAGAGGGAACTAGGATTGCGGAAGGTAACTATGGTTAGGATCCACCAAATGTAACGGACGGCTGGTATTGAGACGTGGTTAGATCGTGGGCCTGTTGGGCCCGGCCCATTTAAGGTTTCTTAACCATGGTTAGCGTCTCTGAGATTTTCAATTTTTGAAAAATATTAAATTGCCGCCCGTTGATGTTTAGGTCTCAGCTGATAGATTTAGACACTTTATCTCTCCCTTCCTATCCACGCCTATGTGGGCCCGTGCCTTCTAACGTACTCTAAGATTTAAATTCAAAAAGTAATTAATACTCTTGAGCCTAGGGCGTTCGCGTTTAGGTATTCGGGTTCGGGTAGTTCGGGTTATTTTATCGGGTATCGAGTTACCCGATACACGATAATTATTAATTGGGTCGGGTATCGGGTGGTAATTTACTATCCGATCGGATTATTCTGATACCCGATATATTTTTTTAAATATAATATTTTAGTTTTATATATAAACATTAAAAAGTTATAATGCATATTTAGATATCTAAGAGTAATGTTATGGTGCTCACCTTGCGTGAGTACCTTCGTAAGCATCAACCACATCAACGCGTCAAATCAGCATACAATGGGATTTTTATTGATCCATAACACATGGGATTAGTGAATCCGTCGGGAGTTGATTTGGCATATTGACGTGCAACAGGTACCCACGGATGGTCCTCACGCAATGTGAGCACAATAAACATTTCTATCTAACTTAAGTGATGTTAAAGTTTTAAACAATGTTTTGATTAATTTCTTATTTTAATTGTATAATTAACAAGTGATATTTTATTATCAATGCATAAATTCTTATAAAAATTTAATATATATCTCAAAATTTTATTAATACATATAAAAATATCTATATATTATATTTATTTGAAATAAAATATCCAATATTATATATCATATTTAGTATAATATTCTGATATTTATATTGCATTATAATGTTTTTAGTAATATTTTTTCAATTCAAAACGGGTACCCGACGTCGGGTACCCGAACCCGATAAATATCCGACAAGCGGGCACCGCCGTAGATCGGGTCGGGTTCGGGTAGTGAAAATCTTAACCCGAACCCGAATTACCCGATACCCGACTACCCGGCCCGATGCCCATCCTACCTGTGCCTACCTAAATATTCACTGGTATTTTGCACACTGAAATGTTTGTGACTACCTAAATATTTTTTCATATTTCCTAAATACATGTGGTTTAGGTATTTGCACACATATTAAAAATAAAAGAAAATCTTTGTTAGAAATCATCAATTGAAGAATTCAGATTAAACAGGTTTGGTGGTTGTCCAAACTTGACTCAGTATACCGGTTAAACGAAGACTTAAGACCGGATACCAGTTTCACAGCGCACTAGAAACCTGACAAGTGCCAAGACCGGGGTACAGCTACCGGACCTGACAAGTGCCAAAACCGAGTACAGCTACCGGACCTGACAAGTGCCAAGACAGGAGTACAGCTACCCGGACCTGACAAGTATCAAGACCGGAATACAGATACCGGATCTGCCACGTGGACGAAGATTCAAAATCATTCAAGGCGGGATGTTAAAGACTTTTGCCAAAAGCACTTAATGTAAGGCTGCCAGGAGGAGCCAAGTTGAAGTCAAGCTAAGCTTAAAAAAGGAAATGCAAATGGCACAGGGCGAACTGCTATGAAGACCGGACAGTACCCGTTTTGAGTAAAATGCATTTAATGCATTGTCCGGTACAAAGAGCTATCTCACAATGGCCTTCTTCAACAAGATCAGCTATATATATATCAAAGAAGAGGCACTGAAAAAACATGACACTTTACCACAAGAAATCAAAGACAAGATTCAAATCCTCTAAGTGAAGAAAGAAATTAGAAAGTGTTGTCCTCACTATACGAAAATCAGTTTGGTTAAGTAAGTGAGTTGTTTTCGACGGACTGTAAAAAGTTGTTGAAGTAGGTGGATTGTATTATACGACTGCCTAGGTGATTCACTAGATTAAGCTGAGGGCAGCTGGGTAGGTTGTACAGTGAGTGTATAACTGAAGTCTAGTGAACCTTCCTTGTGGGAAGAAGGGGAGACGTAGGAGAATTAACTCCGAACTTCCAGAAACAAACCTGTGTTTTCTTTACATACACACGCTAACACATCACACCTATCATCGATCTTGGTTCAAAACCAGCCGTATTGCTTCCGCACTAATCGCACTTAGAAAAATATCAAGTATCGGTATTAACCATAACCGGTTAACTATCAAAAAGTGTCAAGCGTTTATTCAACCCCCTCTAAATGCATAAACCGATCCTAAACAAGTGGTATCAGAGCGGGTTTCTTGATATTTATCTATGACTTTATCAGACACTTATCATGTTTAGCAGGAAGCACTCCTTGAATGGAAGATAAGGCTATATGACTCATCTCTATGTGCACAAGATGATGAGATGGTTGATGTGTTAGAGACTGGAACTTTCGTGTTCAACAAAGCAAACGAACGACATACGCCGTGCATCCTAATGAACCGCGAGAATTCCCAAGGAAAGACCGAGCTATCAATGCAAGAAAGACGAAAGACAAACCTTGATAATATTGCCAAAAACATCATGTTCAAGACTTGGATATAGAAGTATTCAGACAGGTCATGACAAGCAAGTCTGCGAAAGAAGTGTGGACCAAGTTATGCCAACATGGCGAAAACCAAGAAGTCTATAAGCTCAGGGATAATCCAGTAAAAGAACTAGGAGAAGGATAACCTTCCAAGATGACATCGGTTAAGCAAGGTGAACAAAAGAAAATACTAACACTTGCTTTAAACTGTAATAGGACCGGACACAATCACCAATAACGGCTCCAAAGAGGAGGCAAACCGGGTCAAAGGCAGAAAGAAGTCACAAGTCTCTGCGACTAAAAAGAACTTCCACAGATGGGATGATACAGACTCCGAAGAGTCCAGCTTTGAAGATGAATTGAGCAACTATGAAAGTGAGAAAGAGATTATCTGCCTGGTGGGAGATCAAACAAATCCAGAAGATAAGTTCTCCTATGAAGAAGTCATGGATGCTATCCGAACATGGCTGCTGAATAATGGAAATTGAACGAGAAGTTGAAGGCTGCAAAAAAAGGAAAGGCACCAGCACATGAAAATACCGAACTTCTAGTTGAGAAAATTATTCAACTAGAGGAAGAAAACTCAGATTGAGGGAGGCAGCTGAAAATAATGCCTCAGAAAACCAGAGATTATCTGTCTTAGTCCAGTCATGGACTAAGTCAACCGAAACATTCCGGTATATTCAAGGATCCTTAAGGGATGCTGAAGACCGGACCAGGCTTGGGTACAACGAACAAGCAAATATCGATGAGGCGACGACATCCTACCAACCGACTACCTCTCGGGTAATCAGTTTTGTTCGTCCTACAGACCATAACACTGTTTCTATGCTTCTCCTATGAACAGGTCCAAGGAAATCGGAGTGGAATATAACTTCAATCCTCTCGATTCCCCACATAAGCGCACAGTAGATAGTGAGGGGGAATAATGTGAATAATGCTTCGAAAAATGGGAAATCTCAACAAAGGAGAGTACGGGTATATACGACGAACTCACAGAAGGGAAAATCTCAACAACCAAAGGGGAATACCAGTGTGAACAACGACACACAAAGGGTAAGACCTCAACAACCAAAGGGAAATACAAAAGTGAGCAGCAAACCCAAGAAGAGGAAGACCTCAACACCGAGGGGGAATGCTCACAATCCAAAACCAGAAACACAAGGTCACGAGGACCTAGATATCGGTGTCAAAAACAGAACAATAAATATAAATCTTATTGATCCTGTGACTGGTAGACATGTTAGGGTGATCCAAGTTTGGATACCTAAGGTCCATAATCTCTGACCGGACCCAAAACAACATGGGTACCAAAAGACTTTCTTTGCTCTTGCAGGAATACCTGCAGGAACTCACCCAGTCCTGATGAATTCTAGACAGCAGATGCTATCAGCACATGACCGGGGAGAGAGGAACTCTCAACTGGAGACAAACCATGTGCCAAACAAACATTTACTCTTGGGGATAGCTACCGAGGTAAAGTCATAAGATATGAAGATGTGCTTAGATTGTGTCACTAAAAAACTGAGACATAACTACAACTGACCGGACGGGGAACCGACAATACCAACACTTTAAACCTGGTATAAGCAAGTGCTATATTCAATATGTTTGGTCACGTGAGTCTAAGAAATGGGTATGATATAGAAAGAGTGGACCGTCTAAAATCCTAAGGTTTTATGATATCTGACTAGAAAGTAATCTAGTTCTCGATCTACCCTCACCACTATTCTAAATGTAAGCTTAGGGGAAACTGGCAGAAACTGAACTTCCCAATTCGGTAACTAATGTAACATTTTGAGGACCATGGTGCACACCATGAGTCACATACTGGCATACCAGTTCAGGAAATAGTGCAGGTGAAGAAGGGAACCCGACGACTGAAGGAACAAAACCGATGATCAAACCTTAAGCAGCATCAGTCTGTCAAAGAACTAGAGCAAACCGGCATGCTGAATCACTAAACAACTCACCCAGAGGATTCAGCTAAGGGGGAACGCTCCAAATGGACTTATAGAAGGCAGAACTACCTCAAAAAGCACAGTAGAAGAGATTTGACGAACGGTACAAGAAGCTCCAGAAGGAGGCTCAGTCTGAGGGGGAATTTCATCAGATGAAACCGTACTAAGCCCAACCACTGTAAGAGACTACTCCAGTGCTAAAGTAGGATAAAGTGCTAGCCAAGATACTTATTCATAGCTCTGTATCAACCACGATCCTCAAAAGACCAAAGGCATTAGAGATAACTGGATGAAGACTAACAGAAAGACGAACAAGAAAAGATGACTAAGGACTAAGTGAATCTAACAACTCAAGGATATCAGCAGATAAAAGGAATCGACTGAGAAACCTTCCCACACACTCGCAAGACTGAGGTCATCTAGCTCATACATAGCACACGATGGATGGAGGCAATGAACAACTTGAGGAAGAGATGTTATGAACGACCGATCAAAGGCACTAATGCCAGTTCATCAAAACTTGAAGACGAAGAAGGGGTAACAAAGCAGTCAAGTGCCGAAAGGATATAGTCTACTATACCTAACAACCAGCAGACTGGAACTACATGCAGTCTAGATCCTTTGGAAGGTTCAAGTCAGACTCCAGGATGGTACAGTGGTAGGCATCACCGGTTGTAAAATAAACCAGAGCACCAGTGCACACCAATGTTTTAATGACCGGTCAGCTTTCAAAATCAGGCAAGCCTAACTGGCCACAACACTGAGGCCAAACCCAGTCTAGCAGAAAGTTGCTATCTTACAACAAGAAATAATGTCAGTCAAAGGACTAAAGCATTAAGAAAGCTGATACACCAGAATTCCGAGAAAACACAAGTGGAAACTGTCATCATTCAGAATTCGGTATTTCATTAAACCAAAACCAAGATGACACACAGCTGACCGCGTTGACCAGAAGAAAGCCAATCCGGCCGAAGAACCAACAAACATGGATCAGCAAGAAGATGCTCAGAAGACCAGAAATTGGATATGGTGATCAGATGGCATGTCCTACATCATGAAGTGGATACATTGGACGGCACGCGATGAACATCCAACGTTGAATGGGGGGAACATGGAGTGGAAAGAATCGAAGTCATGAGACCGGGACTCTACTCAACATGATCAGAGGTCATGCAATCAAGAAGGAGAGACTGTTGATGCCTCGACAAACCGGCAAGCAACAGACATACTACACGAAGCCGCTCCTCAAAGCTAAGTCCTATCCTCTTTCTAAGTGCTTTTAGGACTATGACTTACCTTAAAGGTCCTAGCATGAAGTCAGGGGGAACGAAGTTATATCAAATTTATTGATATTATAAGTTACCTAGACATTACAAAAATCAGTGCATTTAGATGATTTGAGTGCAAGCCATTCTGTTTTAAAACGGTCATTTTTTTTCATAGTTCCGGCCTATACACTTATTCCAGTCGGTTTCATCTAAAATCGGCATGAGTCAGTATACACTGAGAAATATAACATACGAGTCCCGTATTGTTCAAAACAGAGCTATACAAGTCTGTTACCGGTTCCTTCTGAAACCGGCAATTTTTTAACCAGTGGATATGCCAAAAACCCTCACTGGCCGAACAAAGACCGAACTTTCTCGATTATTGCACTACATCAGCGCACATATTATATTGTCTGGTACAATTGGCTTGAGCTTGCAGGTTATCTGAGTGCGGGAATAGTCTTGTCATCAACGAATCTCTGCCACCAGACAAGACATAAAGCCCGACTCACTGAAGAAGAGATAAGGATGGTCGGGACTACTGTGCACCCGTGACACAACTAGACAAAAATTTCTCCAGTATTTAAAGACCTCGCACCCGTCTCACAAAATCCATCAGCTCACAACCGACTAAGTTTACAATGTCTAAACCTCCAAAATTTCCACACCCTTAGTCAGAATAAGCCTCACAACCAGAAAAAGCCTAACAAGTCTGAATTCGGTTTTTCTTATCCAACCACCTCAAAGCGTATTGACACCATCTTGATGGAAACCAACCTATTAAGGTATACAAAGATCTCTTGGCGGTCCAACAAAGACGTAAAGATGCTGTTTCGGACCAGCAAATTACTAAAACAAGTCCGACGGCACAGAAGGCTAGCTCTGGGAAACTCTTCTGTGGACTGGACGAGTTGGAAAAGATGTACCCAGTCCTCAGCTTCCCACACGGAGTAATAGCTGAAAAGAAGATGCCGCCGACCGGGAAGGCCATCCTGACAACTACAAGGACCCAAAGGAGAAGATGGCGCCCGTCCCAGTTTTTGGTGGAGAAAAGGCTAAGAACCCCACCAAGAAACGGCACTGGAGCTGGTAAGAGGATACCGGGGATTGAATGCCATGCCAGACGGTATCCCTCAGCTCCTATGAGATTCATTGCATTTTCCAAGGAGGGAACAAATAAGAATCTCCTCCTAGCCGCAACATTTGATTTCTCGAAGAAAACCTCGACAAGGCATGGGTTCAGGGGTCACCGTAGCTCTAAGAGCTGCTAAAACGGAGCGGCTCAGAAGAAGACTTCTTCAGATCTTCCAGAAGTCTCGTCGTGACTGAGCGATCTTCTGTTAAGAATCGCCAGTACACGCCGCAGAGCTACTCGTCTCATTGTGCTTTACGAGGAGAGACAACCTGTAATGACGGCTCTCTTGCACAATAACTACCTTCCCTCATACCGGACATGTGATTATCAAAAAAGGGGAAGAAGAGTACTGCCATTCAGGAGAAAGGGCAAGATGACAGTACTTAAACGAAGCAGCAGACATACCGGAAGATCGAAGAACTGTGGCATATCTAAGGAATAGATACCGAGGATGCCAACAACCGGAAGATCGAAGAACTGTGAAGAACAGTGGCATATCTAGGAATAGATAGGCTAACAACGGTTGTAATAGATCGGTAGTTTATGTATCAAAATTTCCTTTGATATAATAAATACCTTTCTGCTTCGTAGAGTTTTGACAATCACCAAAAAGGGGAAACTGTTAGAAATCATGAATCAAAGAATTCAGATTAAACAGTTTTGGTGGTTGTCCAAACTTGACTCAGTATACCGGGTTTAACAAAGACTTAAGACCGGATACCAGTCAGCAGTTCACAAGCGCACTAGAAACCTGACAAGGGCCAAGACCGGAGTACAACTACCGGACCTGACAAGTGCCAAAACCAGAGTACAGCTACCGGACCTGACAAGTGCCAAGACCGGAGTACAGCTACCGGACCTGACAAGTGTCAAGATCGAAATACAGATACCGGACCTGCCACATGGACGAAGATTCCAAATCATTCAAGGCGGGATGTTAAAGACTTTTGCCAAAAGCACTTAATGTAAGGCTCCCAGGAGGAGCAAAGTTGAAGTCAAGCTAAGCTTAAAAAGAAAAAGCAAATGGCACAAGGCGAACTGCTATGAAGACCGGACAGTACCCGTTTTGAGTAAAATGCATTTAATGCATTGTCCTGTACAAAGAGCTATCTCCAAGAAGGCCTTCAAAAAAAAGGCCAGCTTCTATCATATATATCAAAGAAGAGGCACTGAAAAAACATGACACTACAAGAAACAAAGACAAGTTTCAAATCCCTCTAAGTGAAGAAAGAACTTAGAAAGTGTTTCCTCACTATACGAAAAATCAATTTGGTTAAGTAAGTGAGTTGTTTTCCGACGGACTGTAAAAGCTGTTGAAGTAGGTGGATTGTGTTATACGACTGCCTAGGTGATTTACTAGATTAAGCTGAAGGCAGCTGGGTAGGTTGAACAGTGAGTGTATAACTGAAGTCTAGTGAACCTTCCTTGTGGAAGAAGGGGAGACGTAGGAGAATTACTCCGACTTCCAGAAACAAACGGTGTTTTCTTTACATACACACGCTAACACATCACACCTATCATCGGTCTTGGTTCAAAACCGCGTATTGCTTCCGCACTAATCACACTTAGAAAAATATCAAGTACCGGTATCCGCCTCCCCTAATCCTAAATCAGTTCGTTCTTCCTCTGCACGGCTCTCTCCCAGTGCTTTTAAAGGCCTCTACGTGTTTGCCCGGCGGGTCTGGACAGTTTGGTGGAGGGGGGCTTCACCTTTGAGGGTTTCACGGTGAGGGTGGCATCGCCGGATCAGAGGGCTGACCATCCGCCTCCCCTGTGTTTGGCGTTCTGGGAGGCCTAAATCAAGGACGGGCTGCGCTTTCCTGTCCCCCTCTTTCCCTCAGAAGTATCTAGGGCTTTCAAAGTCCCCTTAAACTAGTTCCAACCTTCCGCCATTCGCCTTCTTATAGCATTTTTGTGGCGGTGCGGGCTGCTGGAGGAGTCCCCTCACCTGACCTAGTGCTCTCCCAGTCTCGCCTAAACTTCATGGCGCCTTCTTCTTTCTTTCATCCATCTCTTCTCGTATGGGAGGGAAAACCCACTTTTTGGAAAGAACCATAAGGGACAGGACTGGCAAGGTCCCTACTTCTTCGTGGAATCCCAGGTGGTTTGTGGGACTTTCTTTGTGACAATGGGTGACTGGTGCGCCTCTTCGCAGTTCGGGCAAGTGTCGAAGAGGAACTCCAAAGCCCTAGCGTTTCTAAATGCCCATGCTGAGGAACATGGCCCTTTAAAAAACCCTTTTCCTTGGTCAAATTTCCCGGGTTTTGTATCGTTTTGGGTTCTCGGCCCTCCCTGCCAACTTTTCTCTTGAGGTATTTTACAGTCCTTATTGAATAATATTTTTTTTAGCAACTCTCTGGATGATGTTCTGCTGACTTCTGTTTTGTGGCTTTTGGGTGCAGGGATGACAGGCTCGTGGCTCACCTGATGGCGAACATAGAGGAAAGGAATGCTCCCCCACCTCCTGGTACAGAGGGATCTGCCCAGTTCCTGACCCTCCCCTACTTTTGGGTGCTCAAGACATGCGCACTGAGGTCCGTCAGTCCCGTTCTAAGGATTCGGGGACCTCCGATCTGCCACCGGCTGGCCCAACTCTCAAGGCGAAGCAGAAGGCTGGTCCTGCGGCTAAGCCGGCCAGAACGTCCAAGAAGCGGCTAGTCCCTCTCTGAAAGCGAGGGTGGCGAGGCTCAGGTTGAAGTCCTACAGGAAGGGCTTCAGTGTGAGAGCCCACCTCCTTCTGGGGACTCTCGGACTGGAGCAGGGATGGAGGTGCTAGGCCACCTGGTTCCCCCAGAAGACAAGGAGGTGTTCTCGGGTAGATCTGCCGCGAGAACGAGGCGGAGCTTGCTCACCATCTTCTCAAGGTATGCTTCTTGCCATTCTCTAGTGGGTGCTTTCTCTGTTTGCCTTGTTTTAGAGTCCCTCTTTGGGTACCTAGGTTATAGCCTGGTGTCTGTGAAGTCCTCTGAGAGTTCGTTGGTGCCGGAGTTGGGAGGCGCATCCGGTCCCTCCAGGAGCAGCTGGAGAAAGTTCAGGCTAGTTTGGCCGCCCAGGAAAAAGTGGTCGGGACACTCGGGCCAAGTTTGAGCGTGAGAAGGAAAGTTGGAGGAGGAAAAAAACTGAGCTGGCTAAGCAGTGCGAGGAGCTGTGCCATTCTTCGGAGAAGGAGAGGGAAGATCACGCCGCCCTTCTGAAGCAGCGGGAGGAGGAGCTTAAGAGCTCCTTTTCCAAGGAAAAAGCGAAATGGGACGAAGATTTCGTTCGTATGACGGAGGTCCATGGGCCGGCCGAGCTGGAGGCCATGAAAGCTGAGGGCCGCCCAAATTTGTCAGCGCCACCTTTCTTATCGACCGCGGCCGGTCATAAGTTCCTAGGGGATCTGGCGGAACATTGGCGCCTGGCATATCTGGAAGATCCCATTTCCCTCAGGGACTTCGTCCCCTTCATGCTGCACTATTTTTGGGGGGCCATCGCGCAGGATCTAACGGCATTGGAGGGTTACCGCCCTCAAGGACCTTCCTCCCCCTGCATCCTTCAAAGGGGATCCAATGGCTGAGGAGAACCTTTTTTTGGCACCCCTTTGCGCTGAGAAGCATATGGTGGTTCTTGCCCGGGCTGACATCTCTGAGCTCCCCGCATCACCTTTTATCCTCCTGAGGATTCTTCCGTTTAGTTTTTCTTTTCTGTTGTTGTGATGAACCCTTTCCTTTTCATGTTTTTTGCGGATGTTATTAGGCTTTTGCTTTTCTGGTGGGGAGCTTAACTCCCCCATGTTTTTGTCGAGGTCCCCTTTTTGCCCTTGTAATATAGGACCTCCTTAATAAGTATCCTTTTCTCCACATGCCTTAATTTGTTAAGCTTAGTATGCTTCGTTAGCACTTTATTAAATTCGTAAGCCAAGTACGAATTATACATGCCTTTGGTTGTAAGGGCCGTCGCCCTTATCCAAAGGGGTCATTTATGCGCTAGGCTCTCTTTGTCCTTTTAGCGAATTCAGTAACGTAGGTCGAAGGTCCTAAGTATGAATTGGGGATCTCTCCCTGTTTACTCTGGTTATAGCGCCAGCTACGCTTAGGTACCTATACTCGTCGCAGGGCCTTACTGAGGACCTTTGATGTCCTGTACGCCGCAGCCCGTCAGCGGTGGTATCTTGTACACCCTCATAGGCGTCTTTCACGTCGCAGACCTGTGGCCTTTGATGTAGGGTACACCCTGACCCCGTCGGTCTTTGCATCAACTCACGTTGCCAGGCTATCGGCCTTTGATGTCTTTGTACGTCGCAGGTCCGTCGACTCTTGGCATCAACTCACGTCGTAGGCTATCGGCCTTTGATGTCTTTGCACGCCGCGGGTCCGTCAACCCTTGGCATCAAAACACAAGTGCACCGTTTGTTATAACAAAATGTTTATATTCCGCTGGGGAGTACACCTCGTTAAAACCTATCTGGGCAAAACCTCCTTTGAGGCAAAAATCCCAGATGAAAAAAAAGAGTACGTCCCCTCCCTATCTTACATACTAGTATATACACGTAAAAACTTTTTCAAGTTAGAGATGTTCCAAGGACGGGGCAGGGACCTTCCGTTGGCATCTTCTAATTCGTAGGCTCCACCTCCTAGCACCTTCGTCACGCGATAGGGCCCCTCCCAGGGAGCTTCCATTTTTCTTCAGGCTTGTAGACATCGGCTCTTCGAAGTACCAGATCCCCCTGTTGAAATCCCCTGGGTCGGATTCTTCGATCGTACATCGCCTTTATGCGGCTTTTCTATCCTTCCGTTCTCACATGGGCCTCTTCTCGCATTCTTCAACAAGGTCCAGGTCCTCCCCTCCTTAATCGTTCATTCTCCCGCTCGTCGTACGCCATCATTCGGTGTGTTTTCTATGCCAATTTCTGCGGGTATTACGGCGGACGATCCATACACTAGTTCGAACGGCGTTTCTCCCTGTTGCTTCACGTCACGGGGCTAGTTCTGTAGGCCCAAGGACAGCATCCAGCGCCTCTACCCATTTGTTTCCATCTTGTTCGAGTCGGGCCTTGATCCCCCTGAGAATGGTTCAGTTGAGACCTCGGCCTGCCCGTGTTCGCCTGGGGATGTCCCACAGCGACAAACCTCTGGGTTATCTTCATGCCTTCACAGAATTTTCGTGTCTTCGCTCCGCAGAATTGGGTTCCGTATCTGAAATGAGGATCCTGGGAGCTCCATAGCGGCAGCATATATTTTCCACAGGAACTCAATCACCTTTTCTTCGTCTATTCGCGCCACTGCCTTGGCTTCAATCCTTTGCTGAAGTAGTCGACCGCTACAATAATGAACTTCTTTGTGCCTTTCCTCGAGGGAATGGGCCGACAATGTCAATCCCCCTCAGCTAGTTGGTACTCCGTGTTCACGAAATACATATCTATGGTGCCTTTTTACATGATCTTTGATAAAGTGATATCTAATGTCTATGTGTTTTGTGCGTGAGTGATGAACAGGATGGCAAGTGATAGCGATGGCACTTTGTCTATCACTATATATGGGTATATTATTTAAATTGTACCCATAGCGAAGCTGAGTCCGCATCCACAGCATCTGGGAGCAACAACTGGCGGCAACCACGATTCAGCTTCGGCCGTCGAAGTTGACACACAGTTCTTCTTTTTGGATGACCAGCAGAGCAGCTTTTCGCCTAGAAATTGAGCACCACCGGACGTGCTTTTCCTGTCCATTCGGCAACCTTCATAATCAGCGTCAGTATAGCCGATAAGTTTGAAATTCGTACCCTTTGGATACCATAGTCCAAGGGTAGAAGTGCCCTTAAGGTAACGTAGAATCTTTTAACCGCGAGCATATGGGGGATCGGCTTAAAAACGGGCGCATAAACAGGTAGCAAACATGATATCCGGCCGACTTGAGGTGAGGTAGAGAAGAGATCCAATGATGCTGCGATACAGCGTGATGTTGACCGATTTTCCAGAGAGATCGGCATCCAACTTGCAGCTTGGTGACATAGGAGTGCTGAGAGGCTTGCTCTGATCTTGATGGAATTTCTTCAGAATATCCTTGATGTACTTTGTCTGACTGATAAAAATCCCATCTTCGAGTTGCCTGACTTGTAGTCCTAAGAAGAATTATATCTCTCCCATATGACTCATCTCAAACTTGCTTGTCATTAGATCTTCAAACTTCGTGCAAAGCCGTGGATTAGTTGATCCGAAGATGATGTCGTCGACGTATACTTGAACGACCATCAGATCATTTTCTTGCCATTTGATGAAGAGGATTGTGTCTATCGTTCCTCATATGAATCCAGACTTCACGAGGAATTCACTCAGGACATCGTACCAAGCGCGAGGGGCTTGTTTTAGTCCGTAGAGAGCTTTGTCCAAACGATAGACGTGATCGGGATGTTCTTGATCGACAAAACCTTCTGGCTGAGCGACATAGACTTCTTCTTTTAAAACGCCGTTGAGAAAGGCGGTCTTAACATCCATTTGATAGACTTTGAAGTCTTTGTGAGCCGCATAAGCTAAAAGAAGGCGGATAGCTTCGATTCGGGCAACATGAGCATATGCCTCGTCGTAGTCGATGCCTTCCTGTGATTTTATCCCTTCGCAACTAGCCTTGCTTTATTCCAGATCACTTCACCATCTTCATTCTTCTTGTTTTTGAATACCCATTTAGTTCCAACAATTGTTTTCCCATGCGGACGGGGTACTAAGGTCTACACTTGAAGACGTTCGAATTGATGAATTTCCTCTTGCATTGCAATTATCCAATCCGGGTCTCGTAGTGCGTCTGCTACCTTAGTAGGCTTGTTTTGGCTCAGGAAGCAGCTGAAAAATCTGTGTTGACGACGTGTCCTCACTCTATCCAAAGGATTGCCAATTATCTGATCAACCTGGTGACCTCTAGTCCACTTGTGCTCATGAGGCAAGGCTGGAGTATATGCATCAGCCATCTATGGGTCTAGATTTCCCATAGTCTCCGATTGATCAATCGTTTGAGGAAGTTCTAATTCTGGACATGGATGATCGTCTCTGATGATTCTTCCTCAATAACCAATGTAGGTTCTTCGTTATTTGTGGCAATTCTGAATCCGATGAGTTGGGGACGTGAGAATAACTTGGTACGTCGGTCTCGACGGTGGAAAATCCACTCAAGGTGTTGTGACCGATATACTGGCTCGAAGAGAGAGTCCAAATCGTCTAATGCAAGTCTCGTTGCTTCTTCTAACGTTGAATTCGGAGTTGTTGCCATCTTCTGTTGGTTTTGTGCCAACACACCAGTGAAAACAGGTTCTGAACTGTTATATTCAGAAGCTATTTGGTTAGGTACGGGTCCTAAACTGAGGTGTGCAGGAGCCATCGGGTTGAGCACGGGTCCTGGACTTAAGTGACCAGAAGCCATTTCGTTCACTTCGTGAAAAGTGACGTTATAGCTTTCCTTAATTGTGCGGTTGGACTTGATGTATACTCAGTACGCTTTAGATGTTGAAGAATACCCGACGTAGGTTGCTTTTAGGTGCTTTAGGGTCGAACTTTGCACGTTGCTCTCGGTTGTTCGCCACAAAGCACTTGCACCGGAAGACTTTAAAGAATGAAATGTTGGGTACTCGTTTGTTGATAATTTCGTACGGAGTCTTGTCAAAGCCCTTGTGAACAATCGTCCTGTTTTGAGTGAAACAGGCGGTATTTACTGCTTCAGCCCACAGAAAATGTGGAAGTCCAGAGTGAGGAGCATCGTACGCTCGGCTTCCACTAGAGTTCTGTTCTTTCGTTCGACTACCCCGTTGAGGAGTCTTGGTGGCTGAAAACTGTTGACTTATTCCAAGTTTCTGATAAAACTCACTGAGGTGATTGTTCTTGAACTCAGTGCCGTTGTCTGTTCGAATAACTTGAATAGTCTGTTGCAGTAAATTTTTTAGTAGTAGTCACAAAGTTGATAATCAAGTCACCGGTCTCATCTTTGGTTCGGAGAAACTTTGTCCGAGTGTAGCGAGAGTAGTCATCGACGATAACTAGCACATACTTGCATCCATTGATACTCTGTGTCTGCATTGGCCCACAGAGGTCCATGTGGATTAGTTCCAATGGGCGAGAAGTAGACGCAATTTGTTTGACATGATGAGACGCTCGCTTCATTTTTCCTAATTGACATGCCGAACGGTGATGCTCCCTTTGTAGTAGTATAGTTGGAAGACCTTGGCCAACTTTTTCGTAGAAAGGCGTTGGAGAGCTTTCATATTCAGATGAGACATTCGTTGATTCCATAAGTTGTTCCTCTGTAAAACAGTCTGAGAGATGAGGCATACAGCTGTCGAGGGCCGCACGGATGTCAGGTTTATCGTTTATAGATTTGATTTCCGAAGTCCTTGAAGGAGTTCTGTGTCCTGACTATCCAAAATCTGCACCGGTCAGCGTGAAAGACCACCTGGAACCCTTTGTCACAGAACTGGCCTATGCTGAACAAGTTATGGCGGAGGCCTTCGACGTAGGAGACATCTTTATAGTCAGATTCTCCAGAATGATATCCCCAAGTCCTAGAATCGGGGCTGAATCGTTGTTTCCAAACCCGACTTTTCCATTCAGTCGGTCTTGATAGTTGCTCAGCAGCTCTTGATTTCCCGTCATGTGTGTGGAGCAACTAGAATCAAGGTACCACACATGATGGATCTGCAAAAACAATTTAGAGAGCTTTAGGTACCCACTTAAAAATGGGTCCTCTCATATTAGCAGATTTAGATTTTGGTTCAGATATGGTTCCTAAGTTATTATCGATAGGAGCTTTAGCGACCCAAGTTGCCTTTGAGGAGGTAACTTTGCGTTTTGCTTTAGGAGACTTGGCCTTTATGGCTTTTGTCTTCTTAGGAGTTGTTTTAGGAACCCAAATGGGTTGAACCAGGCAGGGAAATTGAATTTCAGCACCAGCAAATGCACGAGTAGGCTTGAGTGAGGAAAAGATCTTTTCATTGGATAGTCTCCTAAGGTGCTTGGGGGATTCAATCTTAACGGATACCTTAGGTGAGAACAAGCATGTATAGCGCCATATGATTTCTTTATGGCTAGATCTATTCCTACGTGTCATCCTAGATGCATTTGTCTTAGAATTATTATTTTGTTTTCGATGTGGAGCCTATTTCGAAATTAGTGCTTCTAAATGTGATAGGTTTGAGGCAGAGTGTAGAAGCAATTGTTTGAAACGAGGAAATGGCTCTTTTATTTTTCGAGTGTCTTTTATTTTTAAAGGAGAAATAATACTGGAAACATTCAAATCCATTGACTCCTCTATTTTTATTCTAGACACCCACGCTTTCATATCTAGTGCTGGCCCTACGCTCCCTGTAGACGTAGGTGAAATAGTGTTAGGCTTAGCACTTCTAATAATACGTTTATGATCTACTGAAGGCGCATTTTCAATTTTCACGATTTTTGGAATAGCGTGGGAAATAACTTGGGATGTTGAAGAAGCTTTGAGATTCTCAATCTCTTCTAGGAACTTTTTCTTTTCAGCTTTAAATTTCTCTCGTTCTATTTTTAATGAGCCTCTTAACTTCTCAATTTTCCTAACAATAGGTGGTATATAGAGAGAATTTTCAGAATGATGATTTTGTGCTTCTTCCTTAATAGAAAGACCTTCGGGTAGATTAATTGACTCAAGACTCCAACCTTTGGGAAGTTCCCTAATGTTGTAGTTTTGATTAGTCGGTGTAGGAGAAGGGAATTTCAACCCCAGTCTTGGCTTTTCTTTTGATTTCTTCTAAAGCATCTATCTCTTTAGCATTAGTAAAAACCATAAGATCAGTTAATCCTAAACCCATGTATTGAATGTCGTAAAGTTGCTTACAATCAACTTTTGACAAACACCATGGGTTCTCGAAGCCTAAGCCAAATTTATATCATTAAATTCTAAGTCCTTGGGTTGATTTAAGAATATTGTCTGTTCAGTCTGTTCCCTTCTAACAAGAAGAACTTCTAACTTTTTAACCTTAGCATATAACTTCTTTCGTTCTTCCCCTAAAAGAGCATAGTTGTTTTCTATTGTAATTTTGGAGACTTGACAGGCATCTAATCTACACCAAGTTTACTAACTTTTGCATTTGATTCTTCTAATTGGGCTTCTAAGTTAGTAATCGTAGTGGTAGCTTCGGTTATCCTACAATTGAGGGTCACTTTCTCATTGAGATTCATAGTCAAACAATTGTAGTTATTTGCTAGCCTATCCTCCAATTCTTTAATCTTCACAATATACTGCTCTGTCTTAGATGAACTGGTCTCCCTAGAATGTAAGCTCTTAGTGAGTTCCTCTATCTTCGTATGGGAACTTCTAAGTTCGGATTCGAGACTAGTGATCTTCTCTTTAGACCTAGACAATTTGTCTTCTACTTCCCTTATACATTTCTGCTCATGTTTCATGTTAGCGTATTCGATTTTATACGATTCTAACATGGTCAATAATGTGGAAGAAGTGACTACCTCTTTTGACCAGGTGGATGCGTTGTCTTCCTCCGTCTGGTTGGATGTTTCGGCGTCCGATTCATTGTCGAGACGGGCCGTGAGGGCTAAATTCTCTTCTTCAGAACTCGACGTGTCCTCGAGCCATTAGTCTTGTTCGGCCATGAGAGCTACCCCAGCTTCCTCCTGGTTAGTCAATTGGAGCTTCCTGGAGTAGTAGTTGGCATCTCTCTTCTTCGGAAGAGTTCACTCTCTGGCAAAGTGACCTGGCTTGCCACAGTTGAAGCATTTGTTACCGCTTTGGGGTTCTTGACTTCGGAGCTATCTGGCGCATGTTCTTTGTTTTTAGAGCTTGTAGTCCGAAGTCTGTTGGCTGAGGTTGAAGACTTCTTCTTGAAGTACTTCTTACTCATCATTTTTCCAATTAAGGCCAACTGCTTCCCTAGGGCTTTTATATTTGGCTCAATGTCGGAGTCCGATTCTTCTTCTGACTCTGAAGGAGAAAGGAGGCCTAACGATCTTTTCTTTTCTTGATTTTGAGCTCCTCTTCTCCGAGACCAAGGCAACAGTGTCATCGATCTGTTTGCCCTTCTGCTCCTTGTGAATCTCGCTTATATCATCCTCATGTTGTGCGAGATTGTCAAACACGGCATGGATATCCAACTACTCTAGATCTTTATTCTGTCGAATTTGAGTGGATATTTTCTTCCATTCCGCGGGCAGAGAAGAGAGAAATCTGATGTTTGTCTCCATATTGGTCTTTGTGATTTCTATCTTCCTCATCTCGTTGAGAAGAGTGAGGTATCTTTGGTAGATCTCATATAGACTCTCCTCCGTCTTTGCATTGAAGGAGTCGTAAGCAGTGAGAATGTTTGCCTTTTTGGCCTTTTTGCCAACTTCCGTCCTCCGCATCATCCTATGCAGTTCATCCCACATTCCGTTAGCCGATGAAAGGCTATCAATCTGTCTATATATGTCGTTGGGGATGCCCTGCATGAGGGTATTCATGGCTACTAGATCAGCCTTAGCTCGAGCCCTTTTCTCTATAGAGTATTCCCTAGGCTCCTTTAGTCGCCTAGAAGGTGGAACTGGAGGAGTAGCTGTTTCATCGCCGGTTACATGGATCGGAATTGTGCCGGTCCCTCTTCAAGACACTGAAGTAGATTTTCAGCTTGATCTTTTAAAGCGATGAAATTGGGGAAGCGGCTTCTCCAAACGGTGTATTCGCCTCGTTGTAAAATCGGCGGACAGTTGTCATTTCCGAGAGAATAAGCATCCATTTTGTGTAGTAGTTGAGTTGTTGAAGGATCTTCGTTAAGTGTTTTGAATGTTTGAAGATGATGTAATGTGCTTCACAAGTGATAAAGTTCGTTAGTAGCGCTTGATTCGAAAAATAGTACGAGAATTATTTTCGATTTAATCTTTAAAGTTTGATCGAAAATAATTTCGTCGAAATAGAATATAATGTGTACTGTTCTCGTGCAAGAAAGGCTGTCAGCGGAATATTTTTTCGAGCGAAATAAATTGCTCAAAATCGTTCGGTCGAGAAAAATTTCCTGATCGTGAATTTATTTCGATCGTCAAGAAACAGTACGTTAGTAAGTTTCTCGACAAGTCAAAATAAATCTGTTGACTGGAAAAGTTTCTCGCGTGTAAATGATTTTGGCCTGGTCAAACGTTAAAGGTCTGACCGAAAAATTTTTCGAGAGAAAGTTTTTACGCATACAAAGTCAAAATTGGTCTCTCTCAAAAAAAATTTCGCTGAATAATGCTCGAGAAATATTTCTAACTAAAATCGTTTCTAGTGTTGACGATTCTAGCGCTGACTTCGTATTCTGACCGAGAAAAATTCTCGCGCCAAGTTTTTCGATCGAGAAATTAATCCGATCGTAAACCTAGCGAGAAAAATTAGAACGATCGAGAAAAATCACAGAATACGATTAACACAAATTCAAGCAAAAACAACGAATTAGACAGTGAAATTTCAGGTAATTGCTCGCATTCATTTACTAACTACGCACGAACAAGCAATTAAACACGTTATAAAGCAAAATATGTCGAAATTGATCAAAATCAGAACGTGTTCTTCATGTTCTTCGCAAACAGTAAATCACAAAATAAATTTAATTCTTAAATCGAAGTTCAAACAGCTACAAATCTGATCGCAATCAACATTTAGCACTTAAACAACCACGAAACATCAAATTCAAGTCAATTAAGCACAGAATTAAGCTATTAGATCGAAAATAATTTTCGCGCCAAACTGTTCTTCGATGAACAGTAATCAGAAAATGATTTTCAATTCAATTCTAACAATTTTCGATTCAAAATAGAACGACTCTGCTCTGATACCAATTGTTAGGTCATACGATTAACAACTCTATAATCCTAGGCATGAATTCTAAGCAATTCGATGATAATGATTGTCATTTAAAAATCGAAAAACTCAAATGAAGAACAAGAGAGAGATTCGAGTAGAGTGAGAAAGTTACTTTTGTTTCTCTCTCTAGAAATTCAATTGCAAGCCTTTCGGATCAATTTCCAAAACTTTCTCTATTCAGCACAATTTGTTTACATGTATTTATATCAAACAAATTTGGTATAAATATCAAACTAGTCCTAATCTAAGGACTACTATACAAAATGCCCCTAGTTACAAGGACAACTAATAAAATCAAGCACATAAAATATATACTCTACAATCGGTAGTGTCACCGATTACCTGAGAGGTTGTGGTCGTGATGGAGATATCGGTGATCAGAGAGATCGCGTATTCGGACATTCGGCTCGTATTCGTCTCGATTACATGACTAGGATGTTGTCAATGATTGAACGAATGACTATAGCAGCTGCAGACCGATAGGGTCACTGACGGATTTGCTTTCGCGATTTTGGTTGGTCGCTACTTAGCTAGGTCCGCAAGTGTTCGGAAATGGGACACCGGCCAGCGATGAAACGCAACTGACTTTACGGATGTGATTGCCGGGCTTTACTGCTATCGGGATTCACTGCCTATATTCGCATAGGTTAATGTCCTATGAGGTAATTGGAGAACGACGATTATAAAGCCTTCGGCCGAAGCTTGAAAAGCTCGCTAGTATTAGATACGGAGCAGCATTTAAATAATCGGTTGGGTCTTGATTATAACAGTTAGGTTAGTGGGTTTGACATTTACATGGCTGTCACCTAACCGGGACGCAAGTGAACGGCGTAAGATGTATTTAAATGTATACACTATAGTCGGTTCGCCCGAATTTCGATTAGATCAAAATTCGTTCTCAACTGGGATTTGTGCGGTACACGCGGGAGTGGCTAGGCGAATACCGGGACTCGCGGATTCCTCCCGTGCCAGTTGAGACGGACCTAGAGAGTCGCACTTAAAAATGGTAATGAACTTGAATGAAAATGGCGGGCTTTTCTCTATAACCTAACGAATGGGATTCGTTGAGGTAGTGGCAAAGTTGATACGAGGTGTCGATGATTAGTTAAATTCCGGTGACGATCACGGGAATAATTAGGACTTGAGATTGTCTTAAGTGTTTAATTAATTAACTAAATGAGGCTCGATTGTAGTTAAAATAATTAGTTGGATTTACTTATTTTATTACTTAAAATTGAGGGACTAAATTAAAATTTAGAAACCTCAGGAGTCAAATTGGAATTACTTGAAATTTTGCATGGTCTTGGACATGTGGGGAATTCGATGGCTTGCCACATAGCTTGAGGTGGCAAGTGACTCACTTTGAAGATGCATGACAAGTATTGTAGAAATATTATAAACAAAGTTAGTGGAATTTTACTACATGAAATAACTTGACACCTAACTTGCTTACTAAGATAGTAACACATGGTACTTAAGTAAGAGGCATGCAATGAGAGTTAGTTTTCTAAGCTTGAGAACTTGGTACATGCTCTCAACAACTCAACAATAAAAGAGAACTAGAAAAAAGTGAGTTTAGGTTTTGAACTTCTCAAGCCACGTCAAGCAACAGGATCGTTTTGACGAGTCCCGACGCCCGAACCGAGCTGCGTCTAGCGATCGGGAGCAATCTCAGAGGTTCAATCAAGGACATACCAGCGTGACAATCTAGCCTGGAGGCCCCGGGAACCAGACGAGGCACTGCGACACTCATCCGAGGTGTAATCACATTCGTCGAAGGTATATTTCGAACCCTAATGATTTGATTTTACGAAAAATACCAAACGACATTGTAATGTTTCGAAAGACCCCTCGTTGCGATTGTTGGGAAGTGTAGAATCAATCTAGAAAATTTGGTATTAATCTAAAATCATTTCGGTTGTCAAACTGTGAAAACACCGCAGACTGCCGCTTTAGTCGAATTGATAATTTCGAACCACTGATTTGATTTTTCAAAAAATACCGAACGACATCAGAATGATTCAAGAGACCCCTCGTTACGATCTTCGGGAAGTGTCGAATCAATCAAAAAAATTTGTTATTGATCGGAAATTGTTTCGATCGGGTCAAAACGCTATCGGCTGCCGCTTTGTTCGAACTAGTTTGGAATGAAATTATTAATTCGAATAAATTTGTATTAAATTCGAATTTGAGAAGTTCGAAAGACGTGGTCTCCTGAGGCTCAGGGCTGTATCTTGAGCCCTCGGGAGAAGCCGAAGGGCGCTAGGTCGAATTTAGATGTTGAAAATCGAAAATTCGGCACCCTACGCCGCTCGGTTCAAAACGCGCTTCCGCTATCGCCATGTTGCGCTATTCGGGGGCCGGCGGCGATTTCGGGCCTACCCCAACAGTGGTATCAGAGCTACGGCTCATGAATGGTTCGACCAAAGGCCTCGAAAGTCGATGTGGCGAACGAACGGTCGACGTAGTTTGGAGACTATCATCGCTTCGTGACGTCGGTCGGGCACCCGGCATCTAAATTCTGTGTTGCATGTTCATGTGGGACATTTACACGGGCTTAGGTTCTAACCTGGTTATTTGTTTCAGGGCCGTTTGCTGACCCCGGTATGTACATGGATTACGGGTTGTTCGAGAAATAATTCCCCCCGTGTTGTATCTTATCGCTTTATTAGATAAGTTAGATAAAATGGCGGCCGTTCGACGCAAGGCGAGATTGGAGGGTTCGATGACACGCATGACGAAGAGTCGACGTTTGGAGATCAAAGACCCGGTCGTTTTACGACCCATGTAATAGGACTAGTTTAGAAATAGTTCCAGGTATGACGGCGCCTTGCAATTATTTTCGTTCCGATTTGCTCATGTGCGTTAGCGCCGCTCGCCAATACCACACTGTGCGGTAAAACGTACGGTTCAAGTGTGCGGTATTGAGCAAAGTTGATAGGTCCACTTAGACAGTCACACCGCCTTGTTCCGGATTTGCCGACGAGGGTCCCTGACTGAGACAAAGATAGTTGAGACATTCGACGAGGTCGGATTCGTGCGGAGCACGACTTCATGGGCCGCTGCAACCCAATAAAATGACAGAGGTTGAGGTTTGCATCCGCCCACGGGGACATCAACTCCACTATCGAAGTTATCAACAAAACTTCCAAAAAATCCAATGAGAGCAAATGATGTTTATGAAAAGATAGTGGGAGTCAAACGGGTCCTTGTTCGTGTTTGATGATCTATACAATCGACTTAATGCCTTTTATTTTCTGCAGCTTTTTCTCTCCCTGTTAATTATGTCTACCTCTTTAAACATACTGCTCAAGGAGAATAGGTTGACTCAGTCGAACTATTCAGACTGGCTTCGCAACCTGAGGATTTCCCTTCAGATTGAGAACCTAGTGTATATCCTTGATTTCGAGTTGCCGCCGGCCCCAGGGGCGCGGGCAACCGAGAAGGCTCGTGCCGCTTAAGACAAGCGACTACGCGACGAGCAGCTCGTAAAGGCTCATGTCCTAGGATCGATGAGTAACACGCTGCAACGTAGCCATGAGGGTATGGCTGACGCTCGAGCGATGGTTCAACATCTGAAAGAGCTTTATGGTGAGACGCCGAGGACAGCTCGCTATGCGGCTTCATCGCAGCTCTCCAATCGAGGATGTTTGAGGGTGAGAATGTCGGCGAACATGTTATGAACATGATCACCATGATAGAGAGATTAGAGACTCTCAATTTTCAATTTGATCAAGAATTACAAAACGATCTCATCTTGCAGTCTCTCCCTTCGTCATTCAACGCGTTCATTGTGAACAATCATCTGAACGGTATGACGCTGACGCTTCCTGATCTGATAAATCAGTTAGCAACAGCCCAAAGTCAGATGAAGAGGGCAAAGCAGACTGCACTTGTCGCCACCTCTTCGAAGCCCCATAAAGGCAAAAAGAAGAAGGGCAACAAGCTCAAGCCAACAGGGAAGGTTTCTAAGAAGAACAAATCTTCTGGGAATTCGAAGCAGACTGGTGTAAAGCCGACGGATAGGTGTCTGCATTGCGGTGCACTGGGCCGCTGGAAGCGACTGTCCGAAGCTCAAAGGTGAGCAAACTGCGTCAGGTAAGGAACTTAATGTTTTAGAAACAGTTTGTTCTACATCTGTATACTCTACTTCCTGGATATTAGATTCTGGAGCTAGTACTCACATTTGTGTGTCCACGCAGGGTCTGGGACCAAGTAGAGCACTTGGGGAGCAAGAGATCGAGGTCAGAGTGGGTAGCGGGGATAGTCTCTCGGCAAGCCACGTCGGATCGAGATCTCTTACTTTGTTATCTGGACATGTGTTGCATTTGTACGATTATCTTGTACTCCCGAGGGATTTTAAGAACATCGTCTCCATTCCTGTTCTGCGCAGGAATGGTTATGTATTTAACTTAAAAAAAAATACATGCCACATTATGTATCGCAACAAAAATGTTGGCAACGCGACACTTTTTAATGGTTTGTACTATTTAAACACCCAGAACGACGTATTTGTGAATACTATCACAAACAAACGAAAGTCAGGAATAAATGCGAGGTACCCGTGGCATCTTCGATTAGGGCATACTGGAGAACGCAAGTCCACGAGTTAGAGAAAAATGGGATTTTGAAACCGTTGGGATCAGATCCCTATCCAACTTGTGAGTCGTGCCTCCAAGGAAAATGACTCGATCACCCTTCACAGGGACATTTAATAGAGCCACGGAAATTCTCGGTTTGATTCACACGGACATTTGCGGGCCATTCAATGTGAAGGCTCGAGGTGACTTCCACTATTTTATTACCTTCACGGATGACCCAGTCGTTACGGACTCGTGTATCTGATAAGGTATAAAGCTGATGCTCTTGAAAAATTCAAGGAGTATAAGGCATTGGTGGAAAAGCAAACGTCGAACTCATTAAAGCCATTCGATCGGATCGATGAGGCGAGTACATGATTGTCGAGTTTGACCAGTTCCTGAAAAAGAATGGTATATTATCACATATGACTCCGCCTGGTACGCCACAGTTGAATGGCGTGGCTGAACGTAGAAACCGAACTTTATTAGATATGGTTCGTTCTATGTTAAGCTATACAGATTTACCGATGTCATTGTGGGGACACGCGCTTTTGACAGCGGCGTATACATAAACTGGTGTCCCTCGAAGTCTGTTAATGGCATTCCGTATGAGATATGGACTGGTCGTTTACCCATCTTATCACATATTAGGATTTGGGGTTGCCCCGCCTATGTGAAAAAGTTGAAAACAGACAAACTGGAGTCTAGGTCAATGAAAGGACGTTTCATAGGTTACCCCAAAGACTCTATGGGGTACCTATTCTATTTTCACGATGATCAGAGGATCGTTGTGGGCCTGCACGCACACTTTCTCGAGGAAGAGTTCATTCAAGATTGTGGCGTTGGCCGAGAGGTCACTCTCGAGGAGCAATCGACCGAAGCGCCCTCACAAAATTTGAAATCGAATGGTCCGAGCGAACCAGTCTTGCGAGGATCTGAAAGGGTGCCACGCCAACCACAGTGGTATGATATGTCACATGTCGAACACGAACGAGGGGACTTCTAAGAGAAGATCCCGCTACTTTCGACCAAGCTATATCTGATGTTGACTCAAAGAGATGGGTTGAAGCTATGCAGGCTGAGATGGACTCAATGTACTCTAACAAAGTCTGGACTCTTGTAGACCTACCGAGCGGTTATAGACCAATCGGTTGTAAATAGATATACAAGAGAAAGATTGGATCTGACGGACAAGTTGAGACATACAAGGCCAGGTTGGTTGCCAAGGACTATAACCAAAAGGAGGGAGTCGACTATGAGGAGACTTTCTCGCCTGTAGCCATGATCAAGTCTATCCTCATAATACTCGCAATAGCAGCGCACTACGATTATGAGATTTGGCAGATGGACGTCAAAACGGTGTTCCTTAATGGGTTCCTCAAGGGGAAGATCTATATGGAGCAGCCAAAAGGCTTTGAGTCGCATGCAGATGCTCACAAAGTGTGCAAACTGAATCGGTCCATTTACGGAGTCTCATAGCTGGAACCTACGTTTCGATGAAGCAGTTCCGAACTTCGGATTCGAGAAAAACGTAGATGACCCATGTGTCTACGGAAAGAGTAGTGGGAGTATGGTGTCATTCCTTGTATTGTACGTGGCTGATATTCTTTTGATAGGAAACGACATTGGGATGCTCTCGTCGGTGAAAGCGTGGCTTTCAACCGAGTTCTCCATGAAAGATCTGGGAGAAGCGACGTATATACTCGGTATTCGCTTATTCAGGGATCGAGCGAATAAAACGATTGGCTTATCTCAGGCCCTTTACTTAGAGAAAATCCTGAAGAAATTCAGAATGGATGACTCTAAGAGAGGTTCTTACCTATGCGACATGGGGTCCATTTGTCGAAATCAATGTCACCTCAAAGTGAGGAAGACCGATGACGGATGAGTGGGATACCCTATGCGTCTGCAGTGGGTAGTCTGATGTACGCGATGTTGTGTACACGACCGGACATTACCTACGCTGTGAGCGTAGTTAGTCGCTTTCAGGCAAACCCATGTGAAGGACACTGCACAGTCGTTAAGAATATCTTTAAGTACCTTAGATGGACTAAAGACTTAACGCTGGTTTATAGAGGAGCGGGACTAGAAGTAGAAGGTTACACCGATTCGGACTTCCAGTCGGACGCAGATGACCGAAAATCTACTTCAGGTTTTGTATTCGTGCTCAATGGTGGGGCAGTGTCTTGGAGAAGCTCCAAGCAAAGCACAACTGCAGATTCCACGTGTGAGGCAGAATACATAGCAGCCTCAGAGGCAGCTAAAGAAGCAGTTTGGATGAAAAAGTACTTGGAGGAACTTATTGTGGTACCAGTTGCGGACAGACCGCTTACACTTTGGTGCGATAATAGCAGTGCAGTCGAGAGAAAATATCACGTACTACGTGAATTCGTTGAAAACGGGATGGTCGCCGTGCAAAAAATCGCCACCGCGAAAAACGTGGCGGACCCACTCACGAAGCCCTTGTCCCAGGCAGTTATGGAACAACATCTGGACAAGATGGGGCTACGATACCATTGTGACTGGCATTAGGGGCAGCACATGGCATTCGAGTGCAAGTGGAAGGCTGTTAGGGAGTGTGCCCTCGGAATGCCATACGAGGACTAGGAAAAATATAGGGCACACGATGATGTATAGGTCGCTAGACAGTTTTATTGTGTATACTGTCAAAATAAAGTAGTGAATATTATTTTTATTATAATAAAGGCATTATTATTTATTTATCGAATTTGAAGTCTGCTTGGCATCTGGCGGTGCGATAAATAAATAACACCCGAATGTTTGAGTTGGACGTCTGATTCTCGTGGGGACAAGGGAGGAGACACCGGACGATCCTTAATCTCAGCATGAAATAAAAAGTCCGTAAGTCTAAGGATTCTAGGTGGGTGACTAGATATCCGAATATGACTTATTCATTGAGGACCACATAGTATTGGTAGTGTCACCGATTACCTGAGAGGGTGTGGGTCGTGATGGAGATATCGGTGATCGGAGAGTTCGCGTATTCGGACATTCGGGTCGTATTCGTCTCGACCACATGACTAGGATGTTGTCAATGATTGAACGAATGACTATAGCAGCCTCAGACCGATAGGTCACTGATGGATTTGCTTTTGCAATTTCGGTTTGCCGCTAGTTAGCTTGGTCCGCAAGTGTTCATAAATAGGACGCGGGCCAGCGATGAAATGCAACTGACTTTCCGGATGTGATTGTCGGGCTTTGACTGCTATCGAGATTCACTTCCTATATTCGTATCGGTTAACGTCCTATGAGGTAATTGGAGAACGACGATTGTAAAGCCTTCGGCCGAAGCTTGGAAAGCTCGCTCGTATTAGATACGGATCAGAGTTTAATTAATCGATTGGGTCTCGATTATCACATAGAGTTAGGTTAGTGGGTTTGACATTTACATGGCTCTCACCTAACCGGGATGCAAGTGAAAGGCGTAAGATGTATTTAAATGTACACTATAGTCGGTTCGCCCAGTACAGGTGCGACAAGTGATAAATAAAACGAATACGTAATTACTATGACCGACGTGCGATAGGCAGTGGACCTATCGTTTGTAGAGTACTAAGGTGAGTAAACGAGTATCGAACACGAGGAATAAACTGATTACAAGTAATAAGCTATCGACTCGATATCTAGCCTAAATGAAATTCGCAAATTGTTTATACTAAGAACTAACCTAACAGACCAATCCTAAAGCAACGAGAGATTAAGAGAACACGACTGAAACTGATGAGAGTGTTCAGATAATAAAAGTTTGTTTGAGATACGAGTCCCGCTAGGTACTATCGTTTAAGACAATAAATTTTCACTCCTATGTGATTAAGACTAAATCACAGTAATTTCCTACCCACTCACGAATTTGTTGTCGCCCTAAACGCTCGCGGGGATCTAAAATTCAATAATTACTATCGGCAAGGGTCGAGTATTTGCTTCGCCCTATGCTCGAATCCTATCCTCTATGAACGGCCTAATCATTGTTTAGACGTCGCCCTAAATGATTTTCCACACGATTACTTTAACACATAGACATATTAAAGAGAAGAAACAATTTCATAGATGGATAAATAGTCATACACGAATCACGATAAATATATGTCTTAAGTACGAATCGACCTAGCGTTCATCTAATCCCAAACAGAGAGGGAATTTAGCTACTCATAACTAACGGAAAAACTATAAAAGAAATAAAGAATAGGGTGAAGAACTCATGTTCTTTCCTACTGGTGGTTCTGGGATAGTCTCGTGGAAGGATCTTCGCTTTTCGTTCACTTCGACGTGGAATTCATCGTTGATCCGTCTCTTTCGCTCCAGGACGTATTTCCATGTTCTTGATAGTTCTTTTTCGTCTTTCTATGATTAGGGTTGTGATCTGATCAGTTCCCCTTCTTTTTGAATCGAAATTGGGCTTTTATACTGACTTGTGCAACCTTCAGGGCCGTGACTCTCGTAACTCAACTTCGCATCGCTCTTTGTCAACTGTAACGGCCTGGTGCACTTGCATTCACGTCCGTGACTCTCTCCAAATTTTATTGCTTCATTCTCTGCCGGGGTTCACGGCCTAGTGTTGTGTCGTTAACGGCCGTGACGATAAACGATCGGTCCTTCTTTAGCTCACTGCCCGTTGTCACGGCATAGTGCATGAGGCTTCACGGTCGTGACTCTTACCTGCGACACTTGATTTCGATCTCTCTCTCGTTTCACGGCCTGTGACATGATGTGTCACGACCGTGACAGTCTTCTGCAGCTTCATAACTTGTTCGTTTTGCCTCGTTTTCGCTCATTTTTCGCCCGAAAGCCGTCCTGAGGTCCTTCAATATCGGAATAGGTGTAAATAGAGCGAATAAGTGCATAAATAATTACGAAAACTCTATTTTAACCCAAATAAATACTGTAATAAACGTATTAAAATACTTTTATCAGCCGGCTACAGCTGAAAAAGATAAGTTCGCAGCTTGGAAAAGGAATAATAATGTTGTAATTTCCTGGATTTTAAATGCAGTTTCAAAATAAGTATCTGCTAGTATACTATACAGCTCATTTGCAAGAGATGTTTGGCTTGATTTGCAGGATTCGGGCAGACTAACCGGCCAAGAATCTCTCAATTAAAGAAAGAACTGGTTAACTTGGATCAGGGCAGCAATAGAGTTGCAGTCTACTCCACTAAACTTAAATCCTTGTGGGAAGAGCTAGCCAATTATCTGCCAACAACTGTGTTTGCAGAGGAATGAAACTAATGAAGACTCGGCTTGAAGAAGAATATGTGATGGTCTTCTTGATGCGATGACTCTTACTAGCAGCTCAGAGACCAGATGCTCACTATGAATCCTCTGCCCACAATCAATATCATGTTGTGACATTTCCCTAAGCCTGCCCACATGGGTCCAGACATGTGCGATGACCTGGTCGTCCTGCTTAGCAGGTAGTGCGTCGGTCCCGGGGTTTCACCATCGGCTTTTCCCGGGTACCAAAAAAATAACATGGCCATGTTGGCTGCTAAGAATGATCAGGATCTCGGCAAATGATGGCAGTTTGGACAGAAAAAGGATTCACTCAAGCCAACTTGTACTCACTGCAATAAAAAATGGCATACTATTGATAGCTGTTAACAAATTCATGGTTATCCACCTGGATTTAGACAAAGTCTGAAGTAAAAATCAGTTAGAGTGAATCAGTCAGCAGTTGGTATGGGTCAGCAAGGGATATTGATGAGGAACCAAGATGCTTCTGTTAGGGTGAATCAGTCATCGAGCAACAACATCTCTGGCAACAACTCCATGATTCAGCTGCAGCTCACACCACTTCAATTGCAGAGCCTGAGGTCACTCATAAGCCAATCAAACACTGTCCAGACACCAAAGGAAATGGGACATGTTCAGCAAACAGGTAAAAGGACAGGTATCTGTTTATCCTTTGAAATTCCTGAGCTGAACAATTCTAGCATATGGTTATTGGACTCTGGTGCTACTATGCATGTCTCAGGGAATAAAGACTTGTTATATGACTTGCATAAAATCAATAAATCTAGTATAATACTGCCTGATAATTCTGTTATTGAGGTGGACTGTGACGACCCTACTTTTCTAATTAAGGTTAGTGGCGGATTTCCGCAACGTAAGCCGCGGAAGGCCCGTCAATTAAAAACGTTTTCCTAAAATATAATATATTACAACAAAATATTATCTACAGAGTTAAGTCTACACAAAGGCAGTAGCCCCAAAATGTCAAAAGAACAAAAACCCTATTATCGCTCCACATGTCTTCATCCATGTACCGCCCCGCCCTCAAAAGTCCGTGGAGCACCGCCACCAGCCGCCTCAGTCTTGACGCGCGTCGGCGTCAGACTCGATACCTACAACATGTAAACGCTGAGCCATTTGCCTAGTAGGTGAATAGAAATGCATGTATGCACGTGAACGCTCATTCCCGATCCCAATATCTCACATGCAATGTTCACTCTTTCTTTTCCCACAATCCTATCTCAATTCACACAACACAGGGCCCTAGATCAGACCCGACATCTCGCGCGCCCATAATAATAATATACGGAAGCTTACACTAGCAGCGTTTTGACGATCACGCAACTGCCCTGCTAGGCCGCTCTTCCGTAAGCGGTAGCCTAGGCCGACAGCGTTTTGACGATCACGCAACTGCCCTGTCAGGTCGCTCCCTCCGCTGAAAATATAATCACAACGGTTTTGCACCTCGGGACGTTCACGCCCGAGTAGACAGATCGATCACGCCTGTCTGCCGTCAGGTGTCATATGAGTACCAACCTCGACTCCTCAACCAGTCAACAACAAAATTACAAACATCTCATTCTACCCCGCTCGACAATATCTCAAGTCAACCGTCTCAATACGGTGTAAATTTCTCACCCCTGTGATATGATATGCATATGCCGTGCATATAATCGTGATAACGTATAAAAACATGATCCAAATGAAACGTACGTAAAATGTGTAACACGTAAATCATTTAAGCACATAGAAGCACATAAGATCAGATATGTGTTTACGCATTGTAGATGAATATTTCACCTACCTGTCCTCCAGATATAGATATAGTCAGTCTATCATTCTCGTAAATCTCCTAGTATTCTGGACACCTTTGGACGTAAAATATTATCGTGTAAGTATATCTGTTAAGTTAAATAAGCATCGAACCCTCAAATCTTAAACACTAAAATTCGTAAAAATCCCGAAAACCCTAAGTATGAGCTGAAACTCAAAAACCCTAATTCAGTGAAACTTTAGAATATATTTAAAGCAAACCCTAAAATCGTAACAACCTAATTACATAAATGACTTGACACTTCTAATATCTAAAGCTTCACAGTTAATATATATCATGCGTGTTTAACATAGCTATTTCTGATTTCGGACTTACTAACCAAAGTATGAGTCACGAAAGCTAAGGCTTCACATAAGTTATTCTAAGCGAAGGTTACAATCATGTGAACTAGCTTATAAATCGAAAGTATCGAATAAATCGTACCTCATATAAAAATATAGACATACTTCTAGAGAATCATTATAACCCTATATAATTTACTAATTACTCATGAATGTGGACTTACACTAGAAAATTCCAGATTTCCTAATTATTAAACATTTCGAGCAGCTCCTAAGAATATTATACAATAAATATACCTTAGGTTATTAAACTCACTGACCCTAATTTGTTTTTACAAATGGTCTATAGCTGAAATTTCGATCCTAGCTCACTAAGTAATACTTAACATGATTATTTCATGAATGAAATTTACTCCTCACATGTGAAATACGAAACCTTCAAAGACAATCTGCTCTACCTCAGTAAACCCACGTTAGACCTCGAAATAGCAAGAACATATTAAATAGAGTACATGTTAATTCTCATACCTCACTTGAAAGTTGAAGCTTTATTTTTGATATCTGAAAGCTCAAGGTCTTTCTTTCGTTTCCTTCATATTATTCTCCCTTATTGTCCTTTTGTTTCCCTCAGAGTTTTCGTTTCCTTTGAAACTTGGAGATACGTATTAATGTTTCGATCTTTACTTGACATGATTAGGGAATGACGTGTTTTTCCTATATGTTTAAGTAACATTCGTCCAAGCTTATCTTTACTAACTTGGGCCTAGAAGTAAAGACTTACGTACAGCCCAATTAACTATCTTAATATTATTAATATGGCCCAACTATAAATTCTACTTAATCTTTGATGAATTTCGAGATTAAAATTGAAATTATTGAAATTTATATTCTAGTCCCACAACGTAAATTTCTCTACCAAACTTCCTAATTTATAAAATTACATAACTGATTATATCAGAATCCCGTATTAAATTTTACGGGTATTACATTCTCCCCCCCCCCCCCCTTAAAAGAATTTTGTCCCCGAAATCAACCGACCGGTGTAACTCGGGGTAACGATTTCTCCTATTCCCTTATTTTCTTGCATTCTATTAAGGTAGAATATATTCCTACCTTTATATCCCGCAATCTAGGCACACATCTAAATGTGCGACCCAGATGTCTAGAATCTACGTCTATACTCGCACGTATATTTTCTACTTTCTCTAGGCTTACTTATTTTTATTCCAATCACGCTTCCGTTGCGCACTCTAGGTGTACTTGAATAAAATGTAGTATTATATGTAAATATTTGTTTTTTTAATTAAATATTCTGGTTCTACCCTAAAATTATGTTCTGTTCGAAAATAGTACGCAAAGTAAATTCGCAAATACAAATTCGGACGGGGCCCAATTTAGTCATTGCCCCAAAAATTTACTAAGCCCGGCAAAAATTTTACACTCGAAAATATTGAAGCTAAATTTCATCACCCGAAATTCAACTATCCGAATTTCCTACCTATAAATCCCTTGACCTAAATTAAATCATCCGATTATTCATATTATGAATTTCAGAGATTAGTAAGAATCAAAAGTAATTTAGCATCCAATATCTTAGAATTAAGTCTAAGATTATTGAAAAGTTTATATGGCCCGAAACTCTTGCTAGGTTTGCAAGTATTTAACAACTTAGATTATTTCAAGTGTTGAAAACTTATACATTTCGAAGAGAACTCACAATTTTCAGCCATGTCCATATATCAAAAACCCTGATAGATACACTAAGAATTCTCAAATACCGTACCTATATAAGCATGTACCCCCGAGCATAAATAAAGTTATACATACCAATTAAGATCCAAATATTCAATTTAAACACGTTATAGCTATAGTCATACCGAAAATTCACACAGATCACATATCTCATTACAAATTCACATCAGATGTGTCGAATACTTTGTGATATCTATGCCTAAGGTATACCAAAATTTCCAAACATTTAAACAATGCCGAAAATTTTATTACCTTGAGCAGTTCATTAACCAAGTCTATCCTCTTTTAGTTACTAATCATCCACTTAATAATAATGCAACTCTGAAACAGTTCCCCAATTTGAATAACTAAGGTATTTAACACTTGTTCTAACACCGAAACTAACCAAATAAACACAAACTCATTTACTTAAAAATCTGGGATTTAGCCCTAGCATGTAAGTCACGAAAAACATCCTCTAATTCATCTTAAACAGATGAAGAAATCACACATTCAATATAAACCACCTAACACACTACTCTTCACCCACCTATACATGTTTCACAATAATCCTTATACCGAAAATCAAAAACTACACCTATAGATATTAATATGCACTTAGTGTGATTATTAAAATCTGAAACTTGGTCCTAGCACTTAAGGCCACAAAAACATCATATAGATTTACCTCAAACATATATCAAGGTCACACATCCAAAAATCATATAAGTCATATGCCACGTAAGCTTCACATAGTTCAGTTAATTCACGTATTTCACACATGATATTGAAAACTCATTACACGCAAAATATATTTACGGTTGTAGATGACAAATTCATCTACATGTTCTATCCTTTCTATAAGGATTTATCGCCATTCATAAAAAGCGCATTCCAAGTAACACGAAAACACATACTCAAGTATTAAACTTACAGGCCAAGCTGGTTCTCCAGGCTTTTGAGCGGCAGTACATGGACAGTCTTCAGAATCTAAAGCCTACACTCTGATACCACCTGTGACGACCCTACTTTTCTAATTAAGGTTAGTGACGGATTTCCACAACGTAAGCCGCGGAAGGCCCGTCAATTAAAAACTTTTTCCTAAAATACAATATATTACAACAAAATATTATCTACAGAGTTAAGTCTACACAAAGGCAGTAGACCCAAAATGTCAAAAGAACAAAAACCCTATTATCGCTCCACAGGTCTTCATCCATGTACCGCCCCGTCCTCAAAAGTCCGTGGAGCACCACCACCAGCCGCCTCAGTCTTGACGCGCGTCGGCGTCAGACTCGGTACCTACAACACGTAAACACTGAGCGATTTGCCCAGTAGGTGAATAGAAATGCATGTATGCACGTGAACGCTCATTCCCGATCCCAATATCTCACATGCAATGTTCACTCTTTCTTTTCCCACAATCCTATCTCAATTCACACAACACAGGGCCCTAGGTCAGACTCGACATCTCGCGCGCCCATAATAATAATATACGAGAGCTTACACTAGCAGCGTTTTGACGATCACGCAACTGCCCTGCTAGGCCGCTCTTCCGTAAGCGGTAGCCTAGGCCGATAGCGTTTTGACGATCACGCAACTGCCCTGTCAGGTCGCTCCCTCCGCTGAAAATATAATCACGACGGTTTTGCACCTCGGGACGTTCACGCCCGAGTAGACAGATCGATCACGCCTGTCTGCCGTCAGGTGTCATATCAGTACCAACCTCGACTCCTCAACGAGTCAACAACAAAATTACAAACATCTCATTCTACCCGCTCAACAATATCTCAAGTCAACCGTCTCAATACGGTGTAAATTTCTCACCCATGTGATATGATATGCATATTCCGTGCATATAATCGTGATAACGTATAACACGTAAATCATTTAATCACATAGAAGCACATAAGATCAGATATGTGTTTACGCATTGTAGATGAATATTTCACCTACCTGTCCTCCAGATATAGATATAGTCAGTCTATCATTCTCGTAAATCTCCTAGTATTCTGGACACCTTTGGACGTAAAATATTATCGTGTAAGTATATCTGTTAAGTTAAATAAGCATCGAACCCTCAAATCCTAAACACTAAAATTCATAAAAATCCCGAAAACCCTAAGTATGACTTGACACTTCTAATATCTAAAGCTTCACGGTTAATATATATCATGCGTGTTTAACATAGCTATTTCTGATTTCGGACTTACTAACCAAAGTATGAGTCACGAAAGCTAAGGCTTCACATAAGTTATTCTAAGCGAAGGTTACAATCATGTGAACTAGCTTATAAATCGAAAGTATCGAATAAATCGTACCTCATATAAAAATATAGACATACTTCTAGAGAATCATTATAACCCTATATAATTTACTAATTACTCATGAATGTGGACTTACACTAGAAAATTCCAGATTTTCTAATTATTAAACATTTCGAGCAGCTCTTAAGAATATTATACAATAAATATACCTTAGGTTATTAAACTCACTGACCCTAATTTGTTTTTACAAATGGTCTATAGCTGAAATTTCGATCCTAGCTCACTAAGTAATACTTAACATGATTATTTCATGAATGAAATTTACTCCTCACATGTGAAATACGAAACCTTCAAAGACAATCTGCTCTACCTAAGTAAACCCACGTTAGACCTCGAAATAGCAAGAACATATTAAATAGAGTACATGTTAATTCTCATACCTCACTTGAAAGTTGAAGCTTTATTTTTGATATCTGAAAGCTCAAGGTCTTTCTTTCGTTTCCTTCATATTCTTCTCCCTTATTGTCCTTTTGTTTCCCTCAGAGTTTTTGTTTCCTTTGAAACTTGGAGATACGTATTAATGTTTCGATCTTTACTTGATGTATCTGTACCTATTTTCTTGAATAGTCTGTCAGCTAACATATGGCACAGTACATATGGCACCACTTCAGTTGCATAGCCTGAGGTCACTCATATTTACTTCTCATAAGGTTTTAGACATGTTAAAGCAGTGTTTGAAACATGATGATGAGACTTTAGACAATTACTGTAAGATCTGCCTTTAGCTAAGCAAAAAAGAAAATTTTCCAAACAATAACAGATCAGTTTGCTCCCCTTTTGATCTCATACATTGTGATGTATGGGGTCCCTTCCATGTGCCTTCTTATTTAAGACATCAATACTTCATTACTGTAGAATATCATTTGTAATTGTGCTAGATTTCATTAGTTGTCCTTGTAATTAGGGGCTTTACTTGTATTAGTCTTTAGATTAAGGACTAGTTCGATATTTATACCAAGATTGTTGGTATAAATACTTGTAAATGAATTGAGCTGAATAGAGGAAGTTTAGAGAATTGATCCGAAGGGCTTGCAAATCGATTTCTAGAGAGAGAAACAACAGTAACTTTCTCACTCTAATTGAATTCTCTCTCGTGTTCTTATTTTGAGTTTTTCGATCGAATTCAATTGATCATCTAAACGATCGAATTGCTATGATTTCTAGCCTAGGATCGTAGAGTTGTTAATCTGAGGACCTAACAATTGGTATCTGAGCAGATTCGTTCTGTTTTGAATCGTAAATTGTTAGAAATGGATCGAAATTTTATTTCCAACACTGTTCCATCGAAGAACAGATTTGGCGCGAAAAGTTTTTCGATCCAATAGCTTAATTCTGTGCTTAATTGACTTGAATTTGATGTTTATGTGCTCAGTTAAGTGCTAAATGTTGATTACGATCAAATCTGTAGCTGTTTGAACGTCGAATTGAGGATTGATTTGAATAAATGTGTTACTGTTATGCGAAGAACATGAAGAACACGTTCTGATTTTGCTCAAATACGACATATTTTGCTTCATAACGTGTTTAATAATTTTTGAAGCGGGTTTGACAGGACTCTAGCCCTAATCTGCAGAAAAAGGTACGGAGATTCATGGTTTGTCTTCCTCATTTGCATTCTGTGTTCATGCTTTGGCTTTTGATTTTATTCGATACTCGGTGAAGTAAGGTTTTCTTATTTAAAGAACCATTTCTGCCCATTTTTCCTTCGATTCGCTACAATTCCACGCTTTTATGTTATTTGATTCGTGTATTTTCTTGCCTTGTGATATCGAATTTTGTTTCGCGGATCTGTCTCACATATCGAATTTTCTTGCCGTTCCTTTTTTTTTTCTCTTCCTCAATTGTTCATCTTTTTGTATTAGTTGAAGATCCTTACCTAATGAGCAGAGACGAGTCAGTCTGAACAGATCAAGAGAAATGCAGCTACTATGATGTCTCAAATTTATGCTATTATGTTGCTTGAAGGATGAAATCTGCATCTCTCAGTTGTTTATCTTACCCGTTGTCTGGTTTCATCTACCTTTCGTTTGCATAGCATCTCAAAGCTTATTCTCATGTAAATGTTATGCGTTATGCCATAGGTGGTGATACAAACCCAAGCACAGCAAAAGGGTTGTTTTGTTACTCGTACATTTCTGTAATTGTATATTTGTATTATGTATCGTTACTTTCTTGAATCTGACACCACCCCTTCTCCTTTACATATTTGCCAGTCTCATTCTTGGATTTTGTGTAGCAAATAATTTCTAATTACTAACTTTGTCGATTGAACTAGTAGATATACACAAAATGGGTCGTGGTGTCAGCGCTGGTGGTGGTCAAAGTTCTTTGGGCTACCTTTTCGGTGGAGGAGATGATTCTGAAGCCCCGCCCAAAGTCCCCAGCACCAACCCTAATCCCGAAGCTGCTCCCAAACCAGCAACCGAACCTAAGCCTTCGACAGCATCTCCGCCGGCGAACAATGGGAGTCAGGTGCCAGCTGGCGTGCTCGCGAGCACCAACAACTACTTCAGGGCTGATGGGCAGAACTGTGGAAACTTCCTAACGGTGAGCTTTTCTTTCTTTCTTCGAAATCTTTATGGGAACTTTGCAATTCTTTATGCATTAGTGCGGAAATCTTCCCAAATTATGTTGAGCGAATATTATAATTCGTGCGGTGTGTGTGAAATAATTTTATTGCAGGAACGACCTTCGACTAAAGTCCATGCTGCCCCGGGGGGTGGCTCCTCCCTGAACTACCTTTTTGGTGGAGATGGCAAGTGATTGAATTGAATCGAACGAACAACAAAGGCTCTCAGTTCTTCATTGTTTGGATCTTTTCTTATTATATGTTTATTTCTTACAACCTTTGTATGGAAGGATTCTTGAGACGCTATCTACTTTGGCTTTTATCTATATGTTGTCTTAAAGCACGCAATTCTTGATTTTGAAGTAAGACATCATCTTTGCATCATGTCGTTGAAAATTCATTCAATCAAAAGCAAAAGACTGTATTGGATTGCCCTGCTTTAGTTACAATTTTGCTACAAATGGTACATCATAATAAACGCACAACAAATGCATGAGTAGATTTTGGTAGTTTCGACAAAGACGGCCGCCCATTCATAGTTCATGGTTATTACAAACTGAATAACAACACATAGTGACTGTGTATGTGTGTGTTGTGGAGTACCTTTATTCAGTTAATTTAGAACTTTATTCTTCGTTCATTACTACCTTCTTTGTCCGAATTCTCTTTAGAGAGCTATCAATCTGCTGCTATAGGCTCTGCTGCTCTCGAAGGTTCCAAGCATCCAATCATTCCAGCATAGTTCCTTAATTGTTTTCAATTACTAACTTTGTTGAAATAGAAATTTGCAATTGAAAATTTCCCTTTTCCTTTACAATCATATTTTCTTTTGCGTTCTCCCGTTCCCTTTTAGTAGTTTTCACACATAACAGAATTAATAATTTCTAAAGGGTTCTGTCCTAAATAAAGTATTCAAGAAATAAATACAGTACCACTCTTCTAGAGGGTTCATCCTAAAATCAATAAAAAATCAACCTATATAACATCCATCTTATATTATATACTGGATTACTATTCACCGCCCCCTTTTTCCTAGTCACCGCCCCCTAAAGGGCTGAAAAAAAGACTATTTTGCCCTTTTGAATATAAATTTCTATTTAAAGTATTTTTCCATACAACAGTTTCCATATCGTAATCATACACTCAAACATAACACAAAAAACTCAAATCGCAATGAAACATTTTTTCTAAAAAGGGAAAGGGCAAAGGAAGGAGTCTATTGGCATGACTGGTAAGCAAATTGTCGTAAAATTCGTCCGTACGTAGATGAATTATCGAATATCGATCGGCTTCGATTTAAAAAATCGCCACGGCCGAAACATTATTTCGGCCCCCGCATGGTCCGGCCGAAGCACGATTTCGGCCGGACCATGTGAGGGCCGAAATTATGTTTCGGTTCTAAACTGCACAGCCGAAATTATTGTTCGGCTGTTACAGTGCGGGCCGAAATGCTACTTCGGTTGGATCTGTTCTGGCCGAGGTACTGTTCTGGCCGGAACAGCGAGGGCCGAAACACGATTTCGGCCCACACGTGCACGGCGAAATCTGTCTTCGGCCGCCTCTACAACGGGCCGAAATTTTGTTTTGGCTGAGAATTTTTTTTCAGACGACGAGAGCGATGTCCACATCCTGGAGGATTTTATCGGCGACGAGGTAGATTACAGTGAGTATTTCCGTGAAGGAGGACGATTTTCGACCGACGTGGAAGCCATTAACTGGGCGAAAGGTGTCGCTATTGCTCTTGGTTTCGAGGTGATTATTTCGTCGCATAAGAAATGTGATACAAAAATTGATTAGATGTTCTCGAGGAGAACGTTACAGAGGCGACGAGGATGAATTGGAGAGGCGATCGAAGTCTAACAAGTGCAGGTGTCCGTTTGTAATCATAGCCCAGGAGGATGCAGTTACTAGGGAATGGTACATTCGTACGTGCCCACCTGAGAAACCCATGCACAATCACCCTCTGATACAGTATCCCGAGGAACACCGCCAGACGAGTGGGTTAAGCAGCGAGGCGAAGAAGATCATAGAGGAAATGACTGCTGCGCAAGCGAAACCAGCTCATATCCTCGCAGCTATGAGGGCTCGACACGCAAAAGATAATGCGACGATCCAACATATATATAATTACAGAGATCGTCTGAAGAAGGATAACTCTGAGGGCCGAGACGTGGTGAGCCAATTGATGCAACATGCGAATGAGGCCGGATATTATGTTCAAGCCCTGGGAGACGAGGAGACTAATGCGCTGACACATGTTTCCGACCGAAACGAGATCTCGGCCGGACAGATGCCGACCGATGAACATTTTCGGCCGAAGAAGTCACGGCCGAAACATGATTTCGGCCGCCACTCAAACAGCCGAAATCATGTTTCGGCTGCGACTTGGCCGGCCGAAAAAATGCTTCGGCCGTGCCGTGTTTCGGCCGTAAACTGCCTTCGATCGGCCGTTTTTCAGCCTATTCCGACCCGTTTTCGACAATCTATCTACGTACGAATGAATTTCTTACCAGTCGTGCGAACACCTCCTTTTCCTTTCCTTGTCCTTGTCAACGATCCATTGCGATTTGAATTTTCTCTATTTTTTGCTCTGATTTGGATGTGTGATTTGAAAACTGTTGTGTGGTGAAGGACTTTAAATAGAAATTTTTACTGTTCATTATAGTTTTTCATTTTAAATTAATTTAAATAACATAAGGGCAAAAAGGTCATTTTCAAGCCCTTTAGGGGACGATAACTAGGAAAAAGGGGGCGGTGAATAGCAATTCCCTATTATATATTACATCTAAACAGTAATACGACGTGTACTAAGATTAGGAGGCTATTATCACGCTGCTTGATAAATGAACCTTTAATTTTGGGGGTTGATTTGTACAAATTGTCAAACTTGTGTCTTTGTTCTACATTATTTAGGCTAGAATGAAGAAGCTGTCAGAAGAACTAAGGGTGTCCACAACAATAACACACTCATAATACTACCACATCAGGTTTTCTCTATATTTTCCTATATTTTATTCTATAACACTTTTATTCTACTTCTTCCACAATAATAACACTACTATAACACGGCCCACAACTATAAATGTCATACTCATGACACGTCCACAATGGTGGTGTATCATATAAAGTGCCAAATAAGCACATATGACACACATATAAACCACCATTGTGGTTACCCTAAGGTTCAATGTTGCATTCGGTGTCCGACAAATTGATTTCCTTCACCAAGAAAACATTTTTGGGAAATATATTTAAAAACTCGTCTTAATTAAAATTTGAGAGAAGGAAAGATTCCATCTGCCACTTTTCCTATTCTTTATATCTCAAGAACTTGAATTTATCTTTCGTAAGATTTAGGTGAATCTATAGAAAAAATACCCAATTGGATAAAATTTTTACACATAGGTACCCAGAAAATTTTACAGAGAGGTATCCGATTTAATTTTTACCAGTTTCTTTAGTCATGTCGTACCTTCCTGTGTATATATTGCGTACCATAACGTTGATATAGGGTACCTAATTATAGCATACGTCGTACCTACGGCATACCAGTGTGTTACATAGGGCGTACCAAAATATAGCATACGCCGTACCATTTTCTGTTATATAGGGTACCAAAATATGTTGATTTAGGGTACCCAAATGTGTTATATGGTGTACTTTCGGGGATCGGGTATCTATGTGCCTTAGTTTGGTCTAGTGGTTAAGTTGTAGGTATTTTGCTTAATGGTTTTGGGTTCGAATCTACCAAACACCCTATTTATATATTTTATAATTAACCTATTAGTTCACTATTTTATTTTTATTTAAATTTGACCCCAACTCATAGATTTAATATTTGGCATACAATTAATTTATAATAATCCACACAATTTACGTTTATTTGATTTTATCCCTTAATTTAAGTAACTATAATTTGAAAAAAGTTCATAAAAACATGTAAGTTTTCATATTATTTGATTAATTCATAGATAAAATATATATTTATTATATTTACGATACCGGTTTTACTCCAGTTCTATACAGGTTAAACCGTTAATCCTTAAACCACTAAAATATCCGGTCCGGTTCGAAAATCCGATTTCAGAACCTTGATCGAGAGTACATAAAATTTTCTAGCATATATAACTAACGGAGCCAAGAAAGCAGTAAATGATGTAACCTTGAGCACGTGTTGTACCTCAACTTTATTTATTGTCTATTTAAAGGGAAATTTGCTGAAAGTTACAGCTTCAAAGTCCCACACCGACTAGCTATACGATTTCGCTTTTGTTTATATATTATATTACATTATGATCCTTTTCTGCCACCACGTCCGTGAGGGTCTGAGGTGGGCCCACGGTTTGTTAAACCCGAAACCTTCTCTGCTTATCAGACTCCAAGTTATAAAGGATGGTTATTTCCAGGGGTGGGATCAGGTCGGGTTTTTCGGGTTTCGGGTTTTTCGGGTCGAGTACCCGATAATATCGGGTAGTGAATTTGATACCCGATCCCGACCCGATCAAATCCGGGTATCCGATTTTCGGGTACCCGAAACACGTCGGGTACCCGCGGGTCGGGTTCGGGTTTTTTTTTTTTTTTAAATTAGTTAAAAAGATGGGATGTGGGATTCGAACCCACCTCATGTGGGATGCAAGCACTTACAGCTTCTGCTTCAACCACTGTGCCAGACGATTTTTGATTAATATTCTATGTAACCCCTTCTAGTACTGTAAGTAAGCGCGTCAGTTTCTTGGAATTCTTTGTCCCACATCGATTGTGCACCCCTGTCGTAGGTGAAAATATTTCTATATAAACCTACAACGACATTGTTACCAATACTGAATCAGACAACTAGCCATTTAATTAAAGTGGCGGGTGCGAGTTGGATTTTAAGTTAAAATTTTTATATAAATAAATAATTCCAACTAATTGTCTATTTAATTTTATTAAATGACTGATTAGTTAATTAAATTTTTTTTATATGTCGGGTACCCGATCGGGTAAATCGGGTAGCAATATGCTATCCGATACCCGACCCGATATACATAGTCGGATATCGGGTTTAAACCCGATACCCGACATCTAACCCGATTTCCCGATCGGGTCGGGTCGGATATCCGAAACCCGAAATTTTCGCCGAAACCCGATAACTTATTTCGCCGGAGATTTTCCCTTCTCCAAACGAAAAAAAATCTCCGATGCCGCGCGTGTGGTTCAAACCTCAGCTTTGTGTCTGGCTCGTAGGTGGTGGCCCGCTTGGCGCGTGACTTAACGTCGCTTCGTGGTTTCACTAGTATGTCCTCGTCAGTCGCCCTCACCTTTTTTCTTTTATTTTCCTTATTTACCCCATAAAAATTAATTTAATATAAAACAGAAAGAACAGTCAATTAACAACAGGAAACAGACATTAATCATCGGTTGAAGTGTTTCTCCAAATGATGAAACAAAAAATTACCGTCTCCGTTATTACAATAGAAATGCAGGTTTTCCAAAAAAATAAAATAAATAAACACGTGATTAATAATTTGGCGCGTTGATGCTGCGATGCGCTGCATCTCCACGGGTACTTTATTTTTGTGTAAAATACAAAGATAAAGTATGTCTTTACTCCAATGGGACTCAATATCTAACACTAATATTGAGCAGAGATACTCTAGATGTAGAGTACACACAATATCCAACACAAAATTGTGTTGTGCTTTCTATTTATTTTATTTATTTAATAAAAATATTTTCATTATATTTAAATATATGATATTCTTATAATAATAAAAGTAAAAATAATGTTAATTTCCTTCACATATTTATATTTTCGTTTTAATTTAATAAAATTATAATTAAATAATATGCTAAGTTTATAAATTATAATCTTATTGACTTTTAATTATTATAATATAAGAAATCTGATTTTAGAGTAGAAAATAGAGTTAATGGATTGGAGTGAAATTAGTGTAGAAAATAGAGTTTATGGGTTGGAGTAAAAGCACTGTAGCAACTGCAATATTGTGCAGACTTAACTGTATTTTTACGCTGCGGGTTGGCTCTCAGTCTCAATTCCTTATACATTATTCTTGAACAAATTACAACTTACAAGCTAAAGCGCATCATAATTTATATTCATCTATGCAGAGAAATATATTTATCAATTTTTATAAGCAGTTCAATAATATTTGCCCGCAACTTACATATGATATTGAAGTGAAAATAATAGGAAATATTCAAAAAAAAATCTCCCATCTTGTATTTAAGAGGGATTCGAAGCCAAGACAATGTTGAGCGCGATCATATTAAAAACGAGGATCAATAGAGGAAGAGCTCTATATAAGAAAGAACCAGAGGGTTATTGGTTATTTTCATAATACTCGTAGAAAAATCCCGCCGCCCGTTGGGAGAAGGGAAAAAAAGACTATACATGCATCTGAGTTAGGGTTTTGTTTTTTTCCTTCAATCATCTTCCTGAACGTAACCTCCTATTACAACCTTTAAAGATCTTCCCCTCAATCAACATGTGGAAACTTAGACACTGTTGTTTTATTTTCGTAAAGATGACTTAGCTTTATTTTCTGGTGAGATATTTGGTAGTGGACGAGTAGTGGCTTTTGAGGGATAAAACTTTGTTTTTCTTTCTATTGCTTTATTGCTGAAACCATGCACGCAAGGTTTTTTCTAACACTCTCACTACACTTTTTATGCTCACATACCCCACACTTCACATAATACATGCACGCATATATAGATATATGTGCTAAAAGAAGACAAATAAGATAGATATACATAATCTAAGAATATCAATCGTATCTCACCTTTTCGGCTCTTACTTTGACATTTTCTTTCATTTTTTTTCTTCCTTGGTTGGCTGCTCATGATCATACGTATGTTTTAGTATTTTTTATTTCTTCCATATCTTATCTATTAGATATGTATTGGACTTATTCAACAAATTCCTCCCTTAAGTTCAATACCTTTCGATCTTTCATCCCGAGCATCTGTTTCAAGTTCTCAAACGTATTTGTTGGTAACGGCTTCGTGAAAATATCTGCCACCTGGTCCAAGCTCGCTACATGGACCATCTTCACTTCTCCATTTTTTACGTGTTCCCTAATAAAATGAAACCGCGCATCAATATGCTTGCTTCTTTCGTGATGAACTGGATTTTTCGCCAACTCAATCCTGACTTATTATCGACTCGAATTTCGGTTGGCTCATCTTGTCGAAGATTCAACTCGAACAGTAAGTTCCTCAGCCAGATTGCGTGACAGACACACCACGATGCTGCCACATCTTCAATCATCTTCCTGAACGTAACCTCCTATTACAACCTTTAAAGATCTTCCCCTCAATCAACATGTGGAAACTTAGACACTGTTGTTTTATTTTCGTAAAGATGACTTAGCTTTATTTTCTGGTGAGATATTTGGTAGTGGACGAGTAGTGGCTTTTGAGGGATAAAACTTTGTTTTTCTTTCTATTGCTTTATTGCTGAAACCATGCACGCAAGGTTTTTTCTAACACTCTCACTACACTTTTTATGCTCACATACCCCACACTTCACATAATACATGCACGCATATATAGATATATGTGCTAAAAGAAGACAAATAAGATAGATATACATAATCTAAGAATATCAATCGTATCTCACCTTTTCGGCTCTTACTTTGACATTTTCTTTCATTTTTTTTCTTCCTTGGTTGGCTGCTCATGATCATACGTATGTTTTAGTATTTTTTATTTCTTCCATATCTTATCTATTAGATATGTATTGGACTTATTCAACAAATTCCTCCCTTAAGTTCAATACCTTTCGATCTTTCATCCCGAGCATCTTCTTCAAGTTCTCAAACGTATTTGTTGGTAACGGCTTCGTGAAAATATCTGCCACCTGGTCCAAGCTCGCTACATGGACCATCTTCACTTCTCCATTTTTTACGTGTTCCCTAATAAAATGAAACCGCGCATCAATATGCTTGCTTCTTTCGTGATGAACTGGATTTTTCGCCAACTCAATCCTGACTTATTATCGACTCGAATTTCGGTTGGCTCATCTTGTCGAAGATTCAACTCGAACAGTAAGTTCCTCAGCCAGATTGCGTGACAGACACACCACGATGCTGCCACATCTTCAATCATCTTCCTGAACGTAACCTCCTATTACAACCTTTAAAGATCTTCCCCTCAATCAACATGTGGAAACTTAGACACTGTTGTTTTATTTTCGTAAAGATGACTTAGCTTTATTTTCTGGTGAGATATTTGGTAGTGGACGAGTAGTGGCTTTTGAGGGATAAAACTTTGTTTTTCTTTCTATTGCTTTATTGCTGAAACCATGCACGCAAGGTTTTTTCTAACACTCTCACTACACTTTTTATGCTCACATACCCCACACTTCACATAATACATGCACGCATATATAGATATATGTGCTAAAAGAAGACAAATAAGATAGATATACATAATCTAAGAATATCAATCGTATCTCACCTTTCCGGCTCTTACTTTGACATTTTCTTTCATTTTTTTTCTTCCTTGGTTGGCTGCTCATGATCATACGTATGTTTTAGTATTTTTTATTTCTTCCATATCTTATCTATTAGATATGTATTGGACTTATTCAACAAATTCCTCCCTTAAGTTCAATACCTTTCGATCTTTCATCCCGAGCATCTGCTTCAAGTTCTCAAACGTATTTGTTGGTAACGGCTTCGTGAAAATATCTGCCACCTGGTCCAAGCTCGCTACATGGACCATCTTCACTTCTCCATTTTTTACGTGTTCCCTAATAAAATGAAACCGCGCATCAATATGCTTGCTTCTTTCGTGATGAACTGGAATTTTCGCCAACTCAATCCTGACTTATTATCGACTCGAATTTCGGTTGGCTCATCTTGTCGAAGATTCAACTCGAACAGTAAGTTCCTCAGCCAGATTGCGTGACAGACACACCACGATGCTGCCACATATTCGGCTTCGCAGGTTGATAGAGTCACGATCGGTTGCTTTTTCGATAACCAAGTAAATGCCGTATTCCCGAGATAAAATACGTAGCCGCCAGTGCTTCTTCGATCATCGATGTCTCCGCACCAATCGCTGTCAGAATATCCGACTAATTTGCTGTCGCGCGCCTTTGGATAAAATAGTCCGAGTGATTGTGTTCCTCGGATGTATCGTAGAATTCTCTTAATTGCTTTTAGATGTGACTGCCTCGGATCCTCCATATAGCGGCTAACGACTCCAACGCTATAAGCGATATCGGGTCTCGTGCAAGTCAAGTATCGCAGACTGCCCACGAGACTTCGATAATCAGTCGAATTTACTCCTTGTCCTCCCTCAAACTTGGACAGTTTTGTTCCAAGTTCCATCGGTGTTGCTACCGGGTTGCTTTCCTCCATTTTATTTTTCTTTAATATAGCCTTTGCATACGCTTCTTGCGACACAAAAATTCCCGTGCTTCTTTGCTCGACTTCGAGACCGAGAAAATATTTCATCAGTCCCAAGTCCGTCATCTCGAATTCATTCGTCATCGCCTTCTTGAATTCGTTGATTATTTTCTCGCTTCTTCCCATGAAAATAAGGTCATCGACATAGAGAGCAACGATGATCATTTCCTTTCCTTCTCGTTTGACGTAGAGGGCGTGCTCGAACGGACATTGCTCGAACTTATTCTTTTTGAAATATCCGTCAATCCGGGTGTTCCATGCTCGCGGTGCTTGCTTTAGCCCGTAAGCGCTTTTTTTAACTTCAGTACTTTGCCTTCGTCTCCTAATTTTGAATATCCCGGGGGCTGCTCCACGTAGACTTCTTCCTCAAGTTCCCCGTTCAGAAAAGCGGACTTCACGTCCATCTGATAGATTGGCCAGTTGAGTTGTGCAGCTTGAGCCAGGAGCAGACGGATTGTCTCCATTCTCGCAACGGGAGCGAAAACTTCGTCGTAATCTATTCCCGCTTGTTGTCGATAGCCCTTCGCCACCAATCTCGCCTTGTAACGTTCAATTTTTCCTTGAGCACTCATCTTCTTCTTATAAACCCATTTGACTCCAATCGGTTTATGCCCGTTTGGCAACTCCACAAGTTTCCATGTGTCGTTCTTTTCGATCGCCTTTATTTCCTCGTCCATCGCCGTTTTCCATCTCTTGTCTCTTATGGCTTCTTTGAAACTAATTTGTTCCGAGTCGGCCAGTAAGCAGACTAGGTGAACCTGTTCGGTTGATCTGTACAGGTCCTGCATACTTCGCATCCTCGGCTGTCTTGGTTCATCCTCCTCGTCATTTTCTTGAGACGAAATCGGAACAGGTATTGGTGCAACGATCAGTGGTTCTTCAGGCGTTGTGTTTTCTTCAACATTCCAGCCCCACGAACTTTCTTCATCAACCCGAACATCGCGACTTACTATCACCTTTTTATTTTCAGGGTCATAGAGCCGGTACGCCTTCGTTTTCTCGTCATACCCAATAAACACGAGCTTTTTGCTTTTGTCGTCGAGCTTGGCTCTTCTTTGATCGGGCACATGTGCATACGCCACGCTTCCAAATATTTTGAAATGCGCCACCGTCGGTTTTCGGCCGGTCCTTGCTTCCTGTGGTGTTTGATTCTCGAGGCTGTGATGTGGACATCGGTTCTGAATATATACGGCACATCGTACCGCTTCGGCCCAAAATTCCTTTGGCATGTCCTTGCTTTTTAACATTGATCGAACCATGTCGAGAATGCTTCGGTTCTTCCTTTCAGCTACGCCGTTCTGTTGTGGCGAATAAGGTGCGGTGAGGAACCTCCTGACGCCTTGCTCCTCGCAAAATGTTACAAAAGCGCCTGAAGTATATTCTCCACCTCTGTCAGAGCGGAGCGCCTTGATGTTTGAACCCGTTGCCTTCTCGACCATCGTTTTGAATTTTTTAAATGTCTCGAACGCTTCTGATTTTTCCTTTAGAAAATACACCCACGTTTTTCTTGAGTAATCATCGATGAAAGTGATAAAGTATCTCCTTCCACCGAATGATTTTGGTGTGATTGGCCCGCATATGTCTGTATGTATGAGCTCGAGTGGTTTGCGCGCTCGATATTCTGCCTGCTTCTGGAACGACGTCCTCGAGTGTTTCCCGATTACGCAGCTTTCGCAAAGTTTCTTTTCACCCTCGATCAACGGCATTCCGTGCACCATGCCTCGTTTGGAGAGCTCATTTAGGCCACCATAGTGCAAATGACCAAATCGCATATGCCACAAATGGTCTTTGTCCTCCACGTCAACTCGCAAACATTTTTCTTGAATCGCCTTCAGGTTGAGTCTGAACATTCGGTTCCTTTCCATCTCGACCCGTGCGATCATTCTTCCGTCTTTGTTTCTTAGTTGCAACGAGCGGTCCTTCATGAACACCGAACATCCTTTTTCAAGCAACTGCCCCATACTTAAGATGTTCGTCTTTAAGTCGGGTACGAAGTAGACGTCCTCGACCGATCCTTGTCTGCCGTCGTTTTGAGAGAAGCATATTTTCCCTCGGCCTTTGACTTCAATTTTCGATGCGTCTCCAAATGACACATGGCCATCCTCGATCTTCTTTAGATCCGTAAAGAGATGTTTGTATCCGCTCATATGATTGCTTGCACCGGTGTCAAGATACCACACCATGTCACTGCCGGGACTCGTATCCTCGAGCGCCATTAAAAGAACGCCTTCGTCTTTTGGATCCTCTTGTGCGACTAGATTCGCATTTTCTTCCACCTTTTTGTCGGCCCAACAGTCTTTTGCGAAGTGCCCGAACTTGCCGCAATTGTAGCACTCAACGCTCGGTCGATTTGAGTGACCGCCTCGTCCTCGTGCTCGGCCTCGTCCTCTCCAATTTTGGTTGCTCGTTTGTCCTTCTTTTTCGTGATTGTAACCTCATCCTCGGCCTGAATTTTGGCCGAAACCTCGTCCTCGTTGACCTCGTCCCCGACCTCGGCCGTGATGCGTATATAGCGCCTTGTCATCTTTCAACGATAACTTCGTCTGCAGGGCCTCGTCCAGCGATTCCTGTTTCTTCTTTTTCTTCCGTTGCTCGTGAGCTTCGAGCGAACCGGAGAGTTCATCGACCGTCATTTCTTCGAGATTTTAGATTCCTCGATTGCACATACCACGTTCTCGTACTCGTCCGTCAGGGAGCGGAGAATTTTCTCGACGACCCGGGCTTCCGTTAGAGCCTCGCCGTTTCTCTTCAACTGATTCGAGATGGTTTGTACTCTCGTTATATAATCGGATACGCCTTCGCCGTTCTTCATTCTTGTCGTTTCGAATTCGCCACGAAGCGTTTGCAGCCGTACTTGTTTTACTCGGTCGGTGCCTTTGTACGCTGTCTCCAGTTTTTCCCATGCTTCCTTAGAATTTTTCGCGCCTGCTATCTTTTCGAGGCCGGGATCGTCTAACGCTTGGTGGATGAGGTTGAGCGCTGTATCGTCGAGTCTGTGAGATTCTTCCGACGCCTTACTTTCAGCCTCGTCGTCTGTTTTTTTCGGTTTGGTGTACCCTTTTTCTACGATATTCAATACGCCTCGCGACCCGAGCAGTACCTTCATTCGGATAACCCAACTATCATAGTTGAATTTTGTGAGGCGCGGGACGGGCATGACTTCGAATGACATAGCTCTGATACCAATTTGTTGTTTTATTTTCGTAAAGACTTAGCTTTATTTTCTGGTGAGATATTTGGTAGTGGACGAGTAGTGGCTTTTGAGGGATAAAACTTTGTTTTTCTTTCTATTGCTTTATTGCTGAAACCATGCACGCAAGGTTTTTTCTAACACTCTCACTACACTTTTTATGCTCACATACCCCACACTTCACATAATACATGCACGCATATATAGATATATGTGCTAAAAGAAGACAAATAAGATAGATATACATAATCTAAGAATATCAATCGTATCTCACCTTTTCGGCTCTTACTTTGACATTTTCTTTCATTTTTTTTCTTCCTTGGTTGGCTGCTCATGATCATACGTATGTTTTAGTATTTTTTATTTCTTCCATATCTTATCTATTAGATATGTATTGGACTTATTCAACAGACACAAACATGAAACTATACGACTATTCTATATCAGTGAAAGATGGCATCAAAATGTATACATATGCAATTATCATCAAGAAGTACAACCCTTTTCTTCTAACCCTAAAAAAGCTCTTACCACGAAGCTAAATAAGACTTCACTCCAACTAGTACAAAATTGTGAAGCCCCTCTTTTATATTGTTCGTCCTATGATATATTAGTAGTATTGCGTCTCTAGTTAATTGATGGGCTCTTTGTTGTTGATGGTTGGTTTTCGTTTAGCCTTAACTTTTCCTCCATAGTCTTTGCCCATCAAATTTGCAACTTCATCGACTGCCTCCAGAAGCGCTTTAGAATCATCAGCGTCTGCACGAAATTTTATCGCAATCAACGTTTGTCAAAGCCCCACGACCCGTTGACCCCGACCCACGGGCCAAGATTGAAAATATACATATATAATTATATTGTCGTACCTGCACCTGGAGTGTATAATGATAATCTTTTGTTATTTGCTTCTTGCAACATTTTCCTTCCATGAAGAGGGTTTCTTGAACTCATTACATCGATAGTACCATCGAAGACAGCCTGCTTTTGAGAGAAAATTAGTTATATTACACTAAATCCTAGAGCAAAGTATAGTTTATTAAGAAATGGTTTGTTATGTAATTTATTTGATCATCAGCTTATTGTAATTACCGTTTGAGGGAGAAAGCTCTTATCATCATCATCTTCTCTTTTCCACTCTTTACTGGTTCCCAGTTTACCTGTGAGCAAAAAAAACAAAAAAAAAAAAAAAGAAAGTGGCGTTACATCGTAGTATTTCATTTCATGAGCGCGGTAACTTAGATGAGAGATAAGGACATTTCATCACTTATATAAAATATATACAGCACTCACAGACGCACACTAACAGATAAATAAATACATATACATACCTTCATGCCCATTCGCAACTGTGATTTCTAGAGCAAGCAGAATCATCATGAAATAAAAGAATGGTATTCCTCGTTACTTATAGACGCCATTAATGTGATTTCTCTTCTATTTCTTCTCTTGAAAAATATTGAACATGAAAAAGTTATTTTTTTCGTCTTCAGTTCAAACAAGTGAGGAAATCGAGGAACTAGCAGTGAGCTATATAGTTGCCATTTTATACAGAAGTTTAAAATACAGTCAAAGGGACAGCTAGCTATTATTCTTCTTTTTTAATATAGTGTATTACTTATAGACGCCATTAATGTGATTTCTCTTCTATTTCTTCTCTTGAAAAATATTGAACATGAAAAAGTTATTTTTTTCGTCTTCAGTTCAAACAAGTGAGGAAATCGAGGAACTAGCAGTGAGCTATATAGTTGCCATTTTATACAGAAGTTTAAAATACAGTCAAAGGGACAGCTAGCTATTATTCTTCTTTTTTAATATAGTGTATTTGTTAAATGGTTTCTGTGTTTAGGGAAGCTCGAAGAGTTTAAATAACCGATAATATAATTAAAATATAAAGGCCCAGAGAGAGTACTGGAGGGAGAGAGTATATCATATTATGTGGCATACGTATATGATATATGCATGTTAACTTGCAACCCATGACCATGAGCTGTAATCACCTTGTGGTTAATAAAATAAATTACCATAAAGCTGCTGTTAGAACCCAATTAGTCAAAGCAATGCAGAGATTCGTTTTGACCAGCCTTCATTAACTATATATTCTAGTACATAACTTCGGATGCCTTTACTTGATCTTCAAACAACTTACTATGCACTGTTTTATTTAATCTTGGGTATTATTCTTTCTAGTCTCTCAAGCTGCAACACATTCATGATATATATATATATATATATGTATACATATAATATGTATATTCATGCATGCAATACATACACATATGGACGGACACGTATGTTAAATATATATATATATATATATAATATATATATATACACAAACAAGAATATATTTTTTTTTGGAAATTTTCACTAAATAAAGAAGAAAAGGTAAAGCCGCGTACATTGAGCAATATTATGACGCTCCAAACCGCTAATATGCAACCACCAAACACAAAAACTAAGTCAACCAAGCAATACACCACAAGCGGCATATGCTCCCAACTCTAAAGCGAATCAAAAGACAACAAAGAAAAATTCCAAACATTCAAGATCATATAGGATCAAGAAACAATGTCATCGCCCGGCAAATCTTGAAGGACAGCAAAGGAATTGTTAGACTTCACCAGATGGGAGCCATTGCTCGCAAGTCGACTTCGCATTAAGTTTCCAGCGCTCGAGCCCTCAATTTCTTCAGAATTCCTCGGATCCATACCCTCATCAGGCCCCTCCTTATCATTCTTACATTGCACCTCATGCACTCGAGAAGAGGAAGGGTCAGCACGAATTAGACTTGAAGATGGTGGCAGATTGTGCGACGCATTAACGACACGCACATCACGAGTAGCCGTATCGCGAGCTATCGCCTTGCCTTTCGCCACCACTCGCGTCCAAGCTCGTTTATCCTTCAGAATTTGCCTTGAAGTGGCCTGAGATATTACTGTGTGTGGGGTAGACTGCTTCTTCGGCTTGATTTTGGTTGGACATGCTGAATCATTATGTCCAATGCCAGAACATATAGAACACCAAGAAGGCCGCCACTCGTATTCCACCTTAATATTAATAACATCCACTTGATCTCTATTCTTAACAGGGAGTCGGAGATTACAATTGTCAATATATGGTTCACTGAGGTTCTTCAAGACATAAACCCTAGCATAGTCAATACGCTCCATAGTGGTGGTAAATGCATCTGGGAAAAGTGGACGACCAACTGCACTAGCCACAAAACCTAAACCCTCCTTCGTCCAGTACTCTGAAGGAAGATGCCGAAGACGAACCCATATTGGGACCTCGTGATGGTTTTTCTTCTCGAAAGTCATGCCCTGACGCCATTATTCCAGAATGAGTGGCTGACCATTAAACGACCATGGTCCACCTTCTAGCACATCGCCCATCGCCTCTGCTGACTCAAAACGAAATTTGAAGAATCCATTAGATGTCGATCGTATTTCCACCAGATGTGTCCACAATGATCTGAAGTGTTTGTCGACAATAGGAAAATAAGGCTTACGGCCAAGAAAGTATCCAACAAGAGTGTGCTTCCAACGGGAGCACCCCTTAACAACCACATGCAAAGGTGGCCTAACTTCAAGAGTGCCCTCTACCATCTCTGGTGGAGTAAAGTCAAGCTGAAGTCTCTGTTGCTGAGTTTTCCTCAACGAGGCAGTTCCAGCAGAGCGATCTTGAAGAACATCTGCAAACGAAAACGATGGCCTCTGTGAAACGGTGGGAGTAACTTGACGGCTAATAGTCCCTCCAGTAGCGATGGGATTACTAACCCTCCTAGGAGATTGCTTATCATACCCCGTCGCATTAGACTCCATGGCATCCAACGCAGTGATAACCTGTGCCTGCAATGGAGACGTCACAGCCCTAGCCGTGATAGGCTGTACCCTGGCTGATGGAATCGTAGCATCACTCGTGCCTATCGCCAGACAAGTTTTATCACCTCCATTTTCCGTAATTGGTGAAGTCACCCCATCATCATCATCATCCGATCTCAGCCCCTTCAATGGGGGAGGAGTACATGTCCGTCGTTGAAACACCTCGCTACTAATCTCGTCAGCACCCTTTAAAGGTTTGAGAATCATAGAACCCACGCCCGCATCTGAATGATACTTAGCTGGAGCAGTATTCAGCTGTGGCATCCCCTCCAACAGCAAAGGCCCATCGCCCGTTAAGACTTGAGAGGCTGGTGGTTCTTGCTGCATAGGTTCGCCTTTGCCCCCCCTATCAACACGTTTCGCTTCATTTAATACTTGCCTAGAACCCGCACCATTCTTAAGGTCAAGAAAGCCTCGCCGAAACAGTTCTTTTCCTTGTGAGCGGCTCAAATGAGACTCATCTTCAATCACCATGACGTTATTATCAGTAGCCTCCAAAGGCACGTCTATCAAATTCTTCCCCTGATCCATAGCAGAACGCCACACATCCTTTCCAACAACACGATTCAGCAATTCCTTAAATCCTTCACCATCAAATTTTTCATCAAACGATGGATAATCTCTACCTAATTTCTCGAGTTCTGGAAGATTTAATAGAACATTCTCTGTCGTAGAAGAAACTCCACACATTATTGACGATGTCGCCATATCAAAGATCAACAAGAAAACAACGAGCAAAATCGAGGAAAACGAAATATAGTTGAGCTGCTCAAGGCAAGGGGGCTCTGCTGGGTAGCCAGTTTGTGGCGGCTGATGCAAGTTTCGCAGGTGGAGGCTGTAAGATGAACAGTCCTGTCCGAATGAAAAGAAAACGTGGATGGTGGTGGAGGGATGGCACGGCTCTGCAAGTTTGACTGGCTGATGTGGGGTATGAGCAGCGGGGGATGAGAGCGCGACGGGGATGGATTGGGGTGCGGCTGATGCGTGGCTGAGGGAGGTCTTTGGACAGCGACGACGGAAAACAGGTGTTGGATCTGTGGTGCCCGCGGGTCCTTGGCTGCGATGACGGAAACAGCGAGTCCCGCACCCACCGGCCGGCCTCGTGGTGGCCGGAGACGGCGGTGGGTGACGAGGTGAGGGAGGAGAGGGTAACGCTGCTGGCGGCTGCTCTTTTTTCTCTAGGGTTTATTCTTTTTGTTTTATTATTATTTTTTTTAGGGAAATTCCGTGTGGTACCCTCGAGTTTATAACTTTTCCGGTTGGTACCCAAAGCTTTTTCGGATTCCGGCCGGTACCCCTAGCATTTTATAAAATTGAAATCCGTACCCTCCAACTACCAAAAATGGGTTCTAAAGGGTTATACTCCGTTAGTTTTTAACAGGATCTTCAAAAGACAAAAACACCCTCTATAATAACCTCTATATTATTAGTTAAAATTAAAAATGAAACAAAATAGGAAAAACACATACACATCGAGAACTAGGGCTGGGGCAGTGAGATCAGAAAATTGAACCCCAAATCCACATCGCTGTTCGTCGCCAAAAATTCAGCTAACGCCCAGTCGCTCTACGTGCAACGCCTTCTCTATTCATACTATCTGTAGTTTTCGTAGTTTTTTGGGCATCCCGTTTCTTACGATCTATCCATTCTGTTTTTTGCCAATTTAATTTCTGATTTTATTTTACAGAATGGAGAATGAGCAGTATGAGCCTGAAGTTGTATCTAGTCTCCTATTGGATGAGCAACATGAGCCTGAAGCTTTAGCTAGTCCCCTATTGAATGCTCGACCAAATGAGAATAATCAACATCAAACTCTTGTTGTCTCTCTACCTCAGAGGAAGAAAATGGCAAGAACAACAGCTAGAAGACTTGGCTTGAACTTTGCGGATGCTAGTACAACTGAGGCTATGGCTAATCAAGCTAATGAGTTATCCAATGATATTGACGAGGAGTCAGGGGAAGCTTATGTTGAGGAATCAGATGCTGATGAGGAATTCATGTGTGTGACGGATAGTTTTGAGCCTAATTCAGAGCATAATTGGTTAGACAATAGCAGCAATGAAGAGTTCTAGTTTGATAAACTCTTTAGCAATGGAGAGTTATACAAAGATGAGAAGTTTGGGTCCGTGAAGTTGAAACCATGGATGCTCTTTATGGATAAAAAAACATTTCAAATCTATATTCAAAGAGTATTGCATTCAAGAGGGATTTTCTGTTGTAGTTAGGAAAGCAGACAAGGGGAGATATACATGTGAATGTGCTGCTGAGGGTTGTCCTTATAGGCTTCATCCTAGCGTGTTGGCTGACGGTCATACATGGGCCATTAAGTCAATTTTAGACGAGCATAAGTGTAGTAGGTTGATCGAGTTCAATTCTATGGCTGATTACAAATGGGCAGCTGAGAAGTTGTTGGATGATATTAGGGCTAATCCTGATATTTCCATCAAGTCATTGAACTATCTACTGTTGGAGAGGTATCAAATACAACTGAAAAAGTCATCGGCATATAGCTTGAAAGACTATGCTTTGACGCTCATAAATGGAGGCTTTGACACCTCTTATTCGAAGCTTCCTGCATATTGTGAGGTTATCAAGCAAACTAACCCTGATTCTGTAGCTCATTGCGGTTGGGGTGAGGGGCAGGGGTCAGTTGAATGCATAGAACGCCCTTTAGTATTCAAGTATATCTTCATTTCATTCAAGGCAGAATTTGAAGGTTTGATAAAGGGTTGTAGAGGTCTAATCGGGGTTGATGGCACCCATCTTAAGGGGAATTATGGCGGTGTGTTGTTGTCTGCAGTGGCCCTTGATGGAAACAATGAGTTATTTCCTATAGCGCATGCCATCGTTGTTGCTGAAAATAAAGAGAATTGGTCCAACTTTTTCTACCATTTGAAGCAGACCTTACAAGAAAGCAATAGATCAGATTGGACGATAATATCTGATCGGCAGAAGGTCAGAAAAGTGGAATTTTTTCTGTTTTGTTATTTCTGAATTACTACTGTTTTGTCATGTTTTCGCAACACTTTCGTTTGTAGGGGGTTTTGCCTGCTCTAGAAGATAGATGGCCAGAAGTAAGACGAAGATATTGTGCTAGGCATCTTTGTGCCAACTTTAAGAAGCCATTCCCTGGGCCTCTTATGCATGCGCTCTTTTGGAGAATAGTAAATGCATACTCCGAATTTTCATTCAACAACGCCATGGAAAGAATGGTCCATAATGGAGGTGTAAAGGCTAAAAAATGGTTTGCTAACTTGGGAGACAAATCACAATGGGCGCGTCATGCATTTGAGCCATTTTTGTGTCAAGATGAGAACACGTCAAACTTTGTTGAGTCGTTCAACAATTTATTAGGGGCAGACAGATGTAAACCCGTCCTTAGTCTACTCGAAGGTATACACATCAAAATTTCTTGGAGATATTACCGATAATTGCTTCTTAGTTTTCATAAATTCTTTCGATAGGCATTCGAAGGGTGACTACGGTGAGACACAAAGAGACAACAAATTGCTGAAGAATGGAATGAGAATGAGTTATGTCCGAAGGTAACAAGGCGGCTAAAGACTATTAGCGTGGACTCTAGGTATTGTAAAGTCCTCACAGCTGGCAAAGGTGAATTTGAAATTCAAGACGGTACGTCATACTTACCTCTTTCATTAAACAACAAAAGTTGTGCTTGTGGTAAGTGGCAGATAAGTGGGATACCTTGCGTGCATGCTATGAAGGCTATAAACCATTTGAGATGTTCTTATATGCCTTATGTAAGTGAATGGTTCTCGGTTAAAAAGTATAAAGAGGCTTATGGGTTGAACATTCATCCCATGCCATCTGATGAGATATGGCCATCGTTCGACTTTCCCAATATCAACCCTCCTCAAATGAAGAGGAGCATTGGAAGACCTACCAGAAACAGAAGAAGAGAACCTGACGAGCCAAAAAAGGGAAGAAGATCAACCACTGTCCAGTGTAAGAAATGCAAGACCTATGGTCATAATTCGAAGACTTGTAAGGGTGGTCCAACTGCCCGACAAGTGAGAGACCAAGAAGGAATTACAAACACCTAAAAAAAAGAAAGACAGGGGGGCATCACAAAATGCAATATGTGGTTCTTCCCAGCCCACACAGGTACATCAGTCCATTTCTTCCCAGCCGGCGCAGCCATCGTCATCAATTCCATCATCATACCTTCCATCGGCTTGATAAGCAATTATTTTGTGCTCTGTAGTAGAATATTTTTGCTAGTAATCTTGTTTTGCTGAACATGTTTTGCTTATTTTTTGTGTAATCAAACTGCACAACATGATTCTGCAGCGATTTTGTAATGATTCTAATTTTCCCTATATCTAAGCTTGATTATGTAATATTTCAGTTGCTTATTTTCTTGAACAACCAATTAAAGCAACCAAAATATAGCAATGCAGGGCAAATATAATTTGGGTAGGGAAGGTGCGCTGCCGTAACTGAAAGTTCTATGTTTTTTTCTTCTATTTTTGTTTCTTTTTAATTCTAACGAATAATATTGAGTGTATTTTTTTATTTGGAGATCCGTTAACAGCATCTAACCCTTTAAAACCCATTTTTGGTAGTTGGAGGGTACGGACTTCAATTTTATAAAATGCTAAGGGTACCGGCCGGAATCAGAAAAAGCTTTGGGTACCGGTCGGAAAAGTTATAAACTCGATGGCACCACACGGAATTTCCCTTTTTTTATTTTAATTTAATTCGTCTGGAGAGAAGGAGGAGAGAAATCGCCTAGAGAGAGAAAAAAATCCACTCTTCAACAAAGAACGATAAAATTCAAGAATATATTTAAAAAGCTAATAAAACATACGCATCAAATGAAGAGCTTGAAGAACGTGGGCTAGTGGGGATAAATTTCACACGCCTGTCTCCTTAATTTCACAAACAATTTTTGGGAAAATGAATGCGCATTACAAAATATTCTTTAAAGTGACTATGATTCATCGTAAAAATAGCCCCCTAAAATTCTATTTAGACTCCCTCATTTTAATAGAACAGCCAGCTTGCTTCTCAACCATGGCTTTGAACTTCTTGAATTCTCCTAGAACTTCAGATTTTTGCTTCAGAAAATACACCCAGCAAAACCTTGAAAAATCATCAATAAATAGAAGAAAGTATCTACTTCCATTTAAAGATGATATGCTCATTGGACCACAAACATCAGAGTGTATCAGTTGAAGTTTCTCAGAAGATTTCCAAGTGCTTGTACCAAAGGGCAGCCGAGTTTGCTTTCCTAATTGACAAGCACCACACAAGCTAATTTCTTCATGTATAGCCGGAAGATCATTGACAAGTCCTTTTTCATGCATGTGTTTCAAAGTAGAGAAACTAAAATGACCAAGCCTCTTGTGCCATAAAACCGATTCATCAACCAAGCTGGGGTAAGCATGCATTTCAGAATGTTTCCAATTTAGTGGAAACAACCTGTCCTTCATGTTGACGGTCATCAAATGAGTTCCACATGGATCAACAATGGTGCAAGTTTTTTGCTTGAAGCATATTGTTTGTCAAGCATTTGCCCCACACTAAGCAAACTTTGAGTGATTTCAGGAACATACAGAACATCATCAACAAATTTAGTACCCGTTGTGTTTATAGAAACAACACCTTTTCCTTGCACTTCCAGCCAAGCACCATTTCCAACTCACACTTTGGAAACATATGACCTGTCAAGATTTCTGAAATTCTCAGCATTGTTCGTCATGTGACTAGTGCAGCCACTATCAACAAGCCAAGCTTCCTTGCTATTGTTAACTGCGAAATTAGTAATAGCAAACAGCTTCTCTACGGGTTCGTTTTCATGTTCCACCACTTGAGCTCGTTGAATTTGGTCACTGCTTTTGTTCTTGCATACCTTTTCAACATGCCCTAGCTCGTTGCAGGCTCTCCACCTCACATCTGGTCTGTACCAACAAAAATTTTGAGAGTGACTTGACTTCTTGCAATTAGGACAAGGTGGATACTTCCCTTTTCTTCCACCAGCCTTATGCCCATAATTCTCCTTCTTTTCTTTGCCTTTCTTTTCACCAGCTTGCCTTTTTCCTCCACAGATGCTAGCTTGTGCTTGTTTGCGTTTTGCATGAAAAGCTCCCTCTGAGTTCTCCTCTTGCCTGATAGCTCTTCTTTGCTCAAGAGCTTGTAAGGCATTCACTAACTCTGTAAGGGATATGGTTGACAGGTCCCTTGAATCTTCCAGCGAAGAAATCTTGGACTCGAACTTCTCAGGCACACTAACAAGCACCTTGCTTACAATCCTCTTGTCTGTTAGTTCTTCCCCAAGCAACCGAATCTGATTTACCACTTTCATGAGCCTGTCTACTAACAAGCACCTTGCTTACAATCCTCTTGTCTGTTAGTTCTTCCCCAAGCAACCGAATCTGATTTACCACTTTCATGAGCCTGTCTGTGTAATCTTTGACAGTCTCAGTATCATTCATCCTGAGAATTTCAAACTCTCTCCACAAGTTGAGAACTTGAATTTGTCTTGTTCTGTCGCTTCCTTGAAATTCCTCCTTGAGTTGATCCCATGCTTGCTTGGCTGTATCACAGTTCATGATCCTTGTGAATATTGTTTCTGTCACAGAAGAATGAATGGCAGCCAACGCTTTGTATTTTTTGGCACTCTCCTCGCTATGTTGGTGAATTTGAGCTATAGTAGGATTTGCTCTAAGTGGGTGCGGCTCTATGCCGGTTTCCACAACATCCCACAAGTCAAAAGCTCTAAGGTAGGCTTTCATTTTTACTGCCCAAACAGGGTAGTTTTGGCCATCAAATGGTGTAGGAGTTGGAGTTGAAAAACTCTTCGAAGCCATGAATGATACTTCAGATGGTTGATTTTTTTTCTTTTCTTTTTTGTGAAGGTTGCTTTGCTGGTTATTTCTCTAAACTCACAGTCCCTCAAGATCAATAGGGCTCTGATACCATGATAGAGTTTTTACAGAGAAATATGCAAAGGAAATTTACAGAGAAGAATTTCTAGAGCAGACATGTATTTTCACTAATTACAGCAAAAGGAGTAATACATGTACAATTCAAACTACAACAACTTTGGTTATAGTTTTCAAAAAGAAGTCCACAAATTTAGGAACACCCTTACGTGCTCTCTACCAAACCTTGACTATTTGTACTGATGCTACACAAAAGAGTAAAATACAAATAGTGCAGACAAAATATAGACTAGAAAAATATCAAAGTCTAACATTAATTCTGATGTGAAATGGGTCTGAATCATTCCCTCAAATGTAGGATTACCAACCGAGCAATCCCTTGCCAATGAGGCTTGGCTCTAGTGGCCAAGCTGAGGCATCCAAAGTTCATGTGATTAGGAGGTCAGGGGTTCGAACCCCACCTCCCACATGACTTTGGAAAGTCCCCATGGGCTTAGGCCCATGACTATCGTTGTTGGGTGGGTTTGGGATGTATCCATCTGACCCCGGGGATTAGTCCCACCTCTGGAGTGTGTGGCGATTAGCCCATAGCCGGGCAGTGTGGGGATACCTCGGGACCGAAAAAAAAAAAAAGAGCAATCCCTTCAAAGATAATCATCTTTTGTCGCTTCTAGTCAATTGGACACGCGACTATACCACCATCAATATCACGAAGATTTATTTGTACAAGGCATCAATCATGCCCGTCATATTTAGGTTAGAAACGCGCTCGTTTGAACCAATCATATTCCATAATAAAATATCCTTAGGACAAACTCTAAAACCAATTGGCAACAGAAAAAGTAACCCTACAATGTAATCAACAAGTGTGAATTCTTTTGTCTATTCAATGTCAGATTGAGTTTTATACATCACTAAATATTGAGATGATGGCATTGCCATGGCATGGTCTTCAAGCACTCCTGAGAAGGGTATGCCTTCGGAGATGACATCGGCGGCCAAGAAGGCGATGCGAACCAAAGCGCATAGTGCGATCGTTCTTTGTCTTGGGGATAAAGTTCTGAGAACGGTTTCGAAAGAGACAACGCCTGATGGTTTGTGGCAGAAGCTCGAGGATCTGTACATGGTGAAGACGCTGGCGAAGAGGCTCTTCTTGAAGCAATCGTTATATTGATTTCGCATGCAAGAGGAGAGGAGCATTGAAGATCAACTCGATGAATTCAATCGAATGATCTTGGATCTTGAAAACGCTGAGGTGAAGATCGAGGAAGAAGACAACGCTGCTACTGCTTTGTGCTTTGCCTAAAGGGTTCAACACCTTCAAGGAGACCTTGCTCTATGGCAGAGATGCGTTGAAACTCGTTGATGTTCAGACCGCCATGAGTTCTAGACAGTTAAACTGCAAAAGGGAAGCTGAAATTGCATCTAATCCAGCCGAGATGCTTCATGTGAGGAGTAGTTCGAGTAATGAGCTCAAGAAAGGCATGAAGTATGACAGATCAAAGCCAAGAAGCCCTATACGATGTTACCACTGCCATGAAGTGGGACACATAAAGAGGTTCTGTCCGCAGTTAAAGAATTCCACCGCACAAATGGAATCAAGATCGAGCGGATGTTGCTTATCAAGAAGATTATGAGTCGACTGAAATATTGACATTTTCAGGGCAAGAAATATAGAGGGAATGGATTCTTGATTCTGGTGTGCTCATTCCACGTAACTTGCAACAAGGATTGGCTTCAAGATTTGAGGGAAACAAGCAAGGAATATGTCAAGCTTGGAAATGGCAAAAGCTGTAAAGTTTCTGGAATTGGCTCGATTCACTTGAGGCTTAAATCTGGAGATTTGGGGGTTCTCAAGAATGTAAGGTACGCGCCAGAGATGAGGAGGAATCTTATTTCAATCGGGGCATTGGATAGAAGAGGGTTCATCACCCAAACAGCAGGCGGAAAGATGAAAATCCTAAAGCAGAGGAGGCTGATTCTGTGCGGGTATAGAAGCCACGGTATCTATGTGTTAGATGGTTGTTCCGTGGAGACAAGGGAGTCTCAGACAACTAGGAAGTATGGAGACTTGAATGTAATTCAAGAAACATCAAAAAGACCTCATTTTGAGGTGGAAACGACACGTCCAAGACCTTCAGTTGAAGCTGAAATTTCAGATTCAGCTGAAATTTCAGAATCTGCCGAAACTTCAGATTCTGAAAATGAGCCTTTCGATCAGGTTCTTGGCAGGGACAGAGACATTTTCAGACCACCTGGGGGGTATGTTTTAAATGTGGCTGAAAGTTTAGAATGGTTGGAGCAACATGATGATGGTTCAAGCTCGAATAGCACAATGTGTGGAGATGAGACTTCATTGGTAGAAGCAGAAGTCTTGGCTGCGAAGAAGACCAAGAGGATGGCATTTTTTGGCTGCAAATGGGTCTGTAGAAGAGTCCATGAAGCTAGGAAGGAAAGAAGATTAGCAGGAACTACGCTAAACTTGGATGAGAAGAGCTCAACTTACCAAAGCACCAAGTTGACCTCAAGCCGGAAATTTCAAGCCAGCTTGAGGTTGATGAGGTGCTCTACCAAGTTCTGAAGGGCTGGAAACTGTGGACCAACAAAGCTGAGAAGGGGCACTAAATCAAGGTGGAGCTCTTGGTTGGAAAGTGCCGAAGAAGGCTGTGAAATCTGGTATGTTTTATGGCTGGTTTCAAGACAGTTTTGGGAGCTTCTTTGGGCTGAAGTTTGGTCGAGCTGAGCAGCTTGTCTTGGCTGAAAAATGATGAAGATCATTGAAGGGTTGAGAGTTGTTGGCTCAAGGTGGAGATTGTTGAGGTTTGTGAGCCAAAACATCGAGTGATCAAGGCTTGAAGAATTGAAGAAAAGCTGAAGATGATGGGAGATCGATGTTGAGGTGAAGAATATTTCTAAGTATCAGTTTTTGGTCAGTTTAAACCTGGACCGTTTGATCTGGCGGGATGATCTGAGGGCTGCGGTTAAATGGGTATAACTAATAAAAGTGCTACACGCCTTAGTTAAGTGAAGCGCTGTACAAGGAAGCAGGCACGTGGTACAAGCGCTTAAGCAGACTGCTGGTTATTTTCTTGAACCTGCTGTATAAATATCAGAGATGAGTGGTGAAGTAGAGAGGTTCGAGCTTTCATATCTTTCGATAGAGTGCGAGTTAGGGTTTGATGTAAACTAGAGAGTTGGTGAGAAAGTTGAGAGCTTGTAATCCCAATTCGTGGTTTGGAATAAAGAGCGTTTGTTGGTCCATGGACGTAGACTCAAAACAGAGTCGAACCACGTTACATCGAGTGTTTCCTGTTTTTCGTTCTCACGCTGTTTTTCGATTCGATCACTTTCAAGATCGGATTTCTTGATCCAATTCACATACACCCACGAAGATAGGTTAGGTTACGAATCTTTCGAGGTCGAAATCCCTACAATATTAAACATTATTTACGTATCAAGCTATTTTAAAGGAATAAAATAAATAGAATATAGTAGACTAATTAAAGCATTTTGGGTTGAAAACAAATTATTTATTAAATTGGGGCCGTTTTTGAAAGAGCTAGAAACATTTAAGTAGATGAATAGTACAATTGCATATTTAAGTTTTTGAGGTGAGACAAAATGATAAAACCCATTTTAGGTCAAACTATCCGTATCGATTGGGGAGATTTTGTTGTATGCGTTTCCGTTTAGCGAACGATTGGTGAAGCTCTTAAATTCATTATATTCATATTATATATGTAAGTATAAAATAAGAAGTTATGTCATTCGGGTTGGCCCCCAATTTTTTTCCTCCACCCGATAACCGTACTTCCCATTTAATAATTCAGGTGCTCGAAGTAACCATCCGTTGATCCGATTAATCGAACCGAATACGCCGATATCAATATGATTTGGGCAGGTTAATTGGCCCCATATAGTGAACATACCTAATCCTATCACTCAAATCAACATGCTACAATCTTCAAAGATTTTAGTAAAAAATAACCGAATAAAAGAACAACTAACTTATTTTAATGGGAAAGGTTTTCATAAGAAATCTTCGAAAAAGACTTGTTCGATTATCTTATGCTATGAATGTTGCATGAAATTAGGGAGATAACTACGCAGTTTTGAAGCGGGTTTGACAGGACTCTAGACCCGTCCCGATTAACTAATGTTGGGCCCGAAACCTGTCGTCACGCCCCAAACCCGCATGAAACGGGTATGGCCCGCCAGATTCGACTCATGGTTTTTTTTTTTGGATTCTAATGTTAGACAAGATATGGACACTAAGTTAAACTATTTCAAATAAAATATTATAAAAATATTATATTAATAAAATAGAAACAATAGCTCCTTTCATCTAAAATACTAATAAAATATTATTTCATATTTAATAAATTAAAAAGAATCTTCACTAATAAATTTCGAAAATATCTTTCAATCATTCGTCTAAAATATTATAAAATAATTTTTTTATATTTCTTTATTTTTTGGAAATTTTACAGTGATTGGTCACATCCAGTTTTAAAGATGTTTGTGATATGTCGTATCAGGTTTTTTCAAAAATATTTCACAGTGATATGTCACAGTTATAGTTTTTTCAGAACTTTCACAGTGACACATCACATCCTTATTAATGGTTGTCATTGATAAGTCGACAATGATTATTCAGCTGCAGCTTTTCAGTAATGTATCATGCCCGAATATAATGACTAAATCGCGGTAACTACTACTCACGCCCGAATTTGCTGTCGCCCTAGACGGTTGTGAGAATATATATTAATTTACCTAAGCGATGATTGATTATTTGTTGTCGCCCTATAATCGAACACCTATCATTTTATGAAAGACCTAATCGTTTTTCTGGCTGTCGCCCTAAAGCGACATTACCACGAAATCACATCAACACATAGACATATCGAAGAGATATTCAAACCAACACGTAGACATATCAATTTGAAAAATAATATCATAAATGATAAATAGCCAATATCGTATGTTCACGAATAATTTACGTCCAAAAACTCTACCTAGCGTTCATCTCATCCCAATCACACAACAAATTTAGCTACTCATACAAAATATTAACGCAACGAGAAGCATAAATGACAAAGAGAAATAAAACATATTTCTTCCCTGATATTTGGCTCCGTCAACGTCGCATCACCTCCAAGTTTCCCGATCCCGCTTTGGTTCTATCTCACGTCACGTCTCAGCCGGTCCTCGTAACGCTGCCCTCCTACGGATGTGTGATATGCGAGGGTCAGTTACTTGTTGCGCTAACGTGTGCGTCGTTGGGTTCGTCGAACGGTTGGTGAGCGGCTGAGATATGTGCTTGAGGTGAAGTAGGTGCTTCGTGTTTGCGTCGATGGTAGCTGTAAACTTGGAGTGCGAGTCTAACCGCAGCTGCGAGCTTCAATTTCGTCCAGCTGTGAAGTGCTCGATGAGCCCCTTGAAGCTGTGTGGTTCGGTTCCTAGTTGCAGCTGCGTGCTTTGGAGCTTGGAGAGGTTGACGACTGGTGGTTCGGAGGTGGGTGAAGTGTTCTTGCTGGTTGAGAGGTTAGATCTCGAGCTGAAGTCCCTTTGAGTGAAGAGGTGGTTGCTTGATATATCGATGGTAGCCAAGTTCGGCCCCCTCTCGTTTTTGGTTTTTTATCCCCTTCCCTTCTTCAGACCTCCTTTATTTATTTGGGTCGTAGTCAAATGTTGATCTTGGAGACATGGATGCTTTAGGGGAATTATGGCAGGAGAAGTGGGTAATGTTGGCGACGTGTCTTTTCCTCACTTCTTTTGTCTTGAGCATGTTTCCTTGGTTCAAGGAAAGAAATACCAATCAACCACCTTGCCATCGTCCCTTGTCTGCCCTAGCAACATAAAAAATTCATTTGAGTGGGTTGGGTTTGTTGAAAATGGCTGATTTGCAATGGGCCCAATTACGGGCTCTTTCTGCGCATCAAGGTAGTGTGACTTCAAAATTCATATCTTCTGATCATGAAATTCGAATGGAAATTCCTTTGGTCAAAATCGATATCAACGAGTATTCTATCATCGGTTAAACTTACAGCTAAATTGGACATCGTTTACCTCGTGATCTGCAAGAAATACCAAACTGCCGTAACAAATGTTAATATTGCCATTAACTCACATTTAAGTGCTAAGATATTAAAAAACGGCTTCATTAATGAACGCAAAAGACTTAAAATTTACAGATATGAACGTAATAATTACGTTTATCAAATCTCCCCACACTTAAGCATTTGCTTGTCATCAAACAAAGAAATAATAAGGCATAAAGTTAATTTAAATCCTGCAACTTATCTTTCAAGAATGTATCACGTACTAAAATAGTGCAAGTAACGTCGGAAAACACATTTGAAGCTGACGTCTACTACACAAATTCCTTAGCAATATCAATTCAAATTCGTACCTCATAGGGATTCACTCAAATCACACAGTGTATAGGCTTAATATGTCAGTGAAATATCTCTGTTCATGCACTAACCTGATCTCTACCATAAGCTTGCAAGTGATTCATAAATCTACTACCCAAAGTAATAAAGTGTGAATCGGAATGACTAACCGGGTTATAGCAGGGCTAAATATCCAAAGTATGAAAGACATAAGCGCAAAGGATATGAGCAATAGTCGTGTTGGAATCATGACTTTGTTGGAAGCAATAAGCGCCAATAAGTCGACCATCTGATTTCCACCCAATTTTTTTTCGTTTTGTTTTTTTTTTTCCTTTTTTTTTACCAAGCCTTTCCTCATTGACATATCTACTTAGGGTATAAAAATGTGCTCTAGAGAGTGAAAGATTATCGGAGGAAAGCTTCTTAGCTATTTCTCATTTTTTTTCTTTTCTTTTCTTTTTTTTTTCAACTTCGGTGTTTGTCAGACATTTGACTAAATTGTGCACGGTGACTCCGTCATTCATCCTTCACTTACACTATCGCTCCGATGGGGTTTAGTTCTGAAGGCTTATTTACGTTTGTAGCTATGAATATTGGGTTGCGACAATAAAAGGCTCAGGCTCAAAGTGGCTAACTACGGTGATCAGGCGTGGTCAGAAACTTTGGCTATGGACTAATTCCTAATGCATTCCTCATTTTCACACATTTTCACCTTAAGCAGTTTCAGCATGTAATACACGAGCAAGTTCTAGAGAGAAGTAAATTAGGCACGTATCACACAACCAAAAAAAAATGAGCAAAAAGCTCGTAGGCTCAAAATCTCACAAAAAATAGGTTATGTGTATGAATCCTTCATGTATCGCTAAGTTCATCATGCAAGAAAGAAATCGACTATGCATATGCATCCTAATTACTCATAAAATTTCTACATGAAATCACCCTTTAGTAGATAAGAACCATGATTTTCGAAGAATATTTATGCCATATATTTTTATTTTAAATCTCCAAAAAAATTATGCCATATATATATTTTTAAACTCACAGCACGCACATATAATATGTTCGTATTATCAATTTCGCAGAAATTTCTCTCCCCACAGTTAAGATTTACGTTGCCGTCAACGTAACCGACATTGGAACACAAGGAAGAGGAAAATAAATAAATAAACGAACTTCCCTGAATAGTTCGATGTGCATGCTTTGCAAACGGCCCATCCCCACACTTGAGATTTTGATCCCCCGGGTAGTAGATGCGATGCACATGATTCTGGCTAGCTTGGATGAATGGATAAGGCATTGCATTGTTTGTAGATGGCGTTCCTCGTGACATTTGACCTGACAAAATAGACTTAAAAGAAAATAGGCGTAAAAACATATCATAGACTTAAAGGAAAATGGGACAACACTGATACTCATCGCAAAACATCACCAATCCCCAAGTTTATTATTTTTTTAGTAAGTGCGAAAACATAAACGTGATGCAACTAGCCCGGCAACGGAACCATTTTATTTTATTTTTATTTTTCTTGTTTTATTTTATTTTTCTTATTATTATTATTATTAGTACTATTATTATTATATCTATATTTTTACTAAGATTAACACGATCAACGAGTTTTTCGAGAACGATTGGCGCGCGAAAGAATTTGATAATCGACAAAGAAAATATCAATTTCTCTAGCGGTGCCGAATCCTCAAGTCAAAAATTCGTCTGTATCATTTATTTGATTTGCCGAGTATGATAATGATGTTTTTGTTCCCTTCATGCCTATAGATAGACATTGCTCGAACAACACAACAGCACCATTTACCATAAATCACACGTCTTCAGAAATCTTGTTTTGGACATTTTGGGTTAGCTAACTACTATGAACTGGGAATAGCAGCAAGGTCGTGATAATGAGACTGAAGAATATGCGAGGTTTCGACGTAATTTAGATATGCTAGCACTCGACCTTGCTCTTCTTTGGGGTTTGTTCGCAGTTTTAATAGCTTTCGCGTGTTGGGTTCTCACAAGGTATACTTGTAGCGCCCCGTTTCCTATTACCGTTTACACATCAATAAAATATTCACATATAATTTTTTCGCGATTTCCGTAACTATTTCCTTTAACAAAAACGGGTGCTGTACATCCGGTCTAGTTCCTTTCACAATAATGTACATATATGTACCTATCATATGAGTCACAAAATGCAACAGTCTAGATCATTCCGATTTTATGTGCTAACGATGAACAGAGGGATGCAGGAGGAGAGCGTAGCAGGCCAACCTTGAATCCATGCTTATGAAGATGCATTCTACGCAGCCTGCTAATTATCTACAACAACTGTGAAGGCAACAATTCAGAGTATGATCGTAACATGTTAACTAATAACATACAAGAAACAAAATAAGCAGTGATCCATCCATTTATGTAAACATCATAGCCATTTCAGATTACGTAATCATTATTCACATAACCGTCATTCATAAGATCCATAGATCACATGCCATTCTATATGTCCATTTGCTTTGATACTCCCGTTATAGACTAGCTAGACTGTACTGTACGCCCAGTCGGCGCCCATGCATGGGACTCTGCAACCATTTCGTAATCCCCTGATTTGTAGGGATACGTATTGCCTGTACAGGACTCTGTAAAATCCCCCGATTTGTAGGGATGTATGCCGTAGCATCCGTATCATACCATCAGTAGTCGTAGCAGTCATAACAGTTTCTCCATTCATGTTATATGTATGCAATGCTATATAAAATACCTTATATAACACGTATATCATGTGAGAACACGTTACGGTCACATGGTTCACGTCGACAATAAGTAGCACATATATCATATATTAATCAATTAATTCATATAAAACATATAAGCACGTAAGGCACACAAAATACATGTTGCAAATCAAACTCACAAGTTTTTCCTATTTCCTGGTTGCTCAAACGACCTTGTCTTTGTCCTTATTCGACTCCTGACCTATATAATTATTTTATTTGGTAAATACGAATGTCCTATAATGGATGATATGCGTGGATGATATGCATGTCTCTGATTTTCTATTTATACTCTTTACCTATTTATGTATTAATATATTAGACCTTATGTTTAATATTATATTTTAGTATTATGCTCCGTTCGAAATAAATATTGATCTATCTATTAATCGTTTTGTGAGCTCGTCTAAAATTTGCGAAGACTCATTTGACCCGTGAAAATCATTTGCGAAATCTGTAAGGATTACCAAATTCATTTCATCCCGCGAACTTCGTTTTCAGCCCGAGCCTTATTTCTCAGTTCGCGAAATCCATTGGCCAGCGAGAGATGCGTGGCCCGCGAGAACATGATATTGGCCCGCGCGAAGCCCGACACTGTTTCTTATTTGAAAATTGACTTGGCCCGCGAGAAATGTTTTGCGAAAGCCCCTTTTTCGTGAAATAATCCTTCGAAATTTCCATAAAAAATCTCAAACATTATTAACCTATCTTTTGAAAATCCTAACTTCTAATCTTTCAGAAAAAAGAAAGTAATTAAATTCCTTAAAATAACATATATTCAAAAATTATCGATTATATCGTAAAAATCTCCTTCAAAAACTAATCTAAACATAGAAAACGATACGCTTAAAAACACTTTTTATCTTTCGAAATTTCCAAACTTCGATCAAACCATACAATTCTCAGGAATGTAAGAGTATCATCAAAACTTTAAATATTTCCAGCTTAGGTATGCCGAAATCTTTTTACTGTAGAACTCTAAGTACCAGAAATCCTATTTGCCGAAATATTTATATCTAATCATACCAAGAACTTCATAATTAATATTTTCGTATAAAATACTAGCATGTCGAAACCCTACTATAATATTCTAAATCGGAACCCCGGACATTTAATCGTTAAATTGTTAAAAGGTTTATACCTCAAAATTATATATACATTCAACCTAAAGTAATTCAAACTGTTAGAACATTTTTGCTTTAAAAAGATTCGCATATTCAAAGTATTAATATGCTCGCATATTCAAAGTATTAATATGCTCTAATACCAAAATTATCCTCTTATGCAGATGGGAAATCCCTTCACAATATCTCGTGAATACCCTAGTATGTTCAAGATCATTAAAACCTTAAAACATTTAGCATACTGTTCGAGAATTAGACCTAAATAAAGCCTGAATATATACAAAGTTCATGCATGTTAATAATTGGAATTCGATAAATCTTAACTTAAAGCATAAAATTCATACCCTTCCTCAGCTGTAGTTTTGATCGTTGTTTAGGGTTTTTCCTTCCTCCGTTCTTAGCCTTAATGAGTTATGAAAAATGATATGAATAAGTTCTCTTCTTCTCATCTTAAATTTGCGTGCAATACTAACCAAATGGCATCGATATTGTAGAGAATATATTTTAATTGTGCTTGATTTTATTAGTTGTCCTTGTAATTAGGGGCGTTTTGTATAGTAGTCCTTAGATTAGGACTAGTTTGATATTTATACCAAGTTTGTTTGGTATAAATACATGTAAACAAATTGTGCTGAATAGAGAAAGTTTTGGAAATTGATTCGAAAGGCTTGCAATTCAATTTCTAGAGAGAGAAACAATAGTAACTTTCTCATTCTACACGAATTCTCTCTCTCAATCTTCATTTGATTTTTTCGATCGATTCTAAATGTCAATCGTTTTCATCGAATTACTTAGAATACTTGCCTAGGATCATAGAGATGTTAATCGTAGGAACTAACGATTGGTATCAGAGCAGATTCGTTCTGTTTTGAATCAAAAAATTGTTAGAATTGGATTGAAAATCATTTTCTGATTACTGTTCATCGAAGAACAGCTTGGCGCGAATTATTTTCGATCCAATAGCTTAATTCTGTGCTCAATTGACTTGAATTTGATGTTTCTGTGGTCGTTTAAGTGCTAAATATTGATTGCGATCAGATTTGTAGCTGTTTGAAGTTTTAAGGATTAAGTTGATTCTGTGATTTACTGTTTGCGAAGAACATGAAGAACACGTTCTGATTTTGATCAATTTCGACATATTTTGCTTCATAACGTGTTTAATTGCTTGTTCGTGCGTAGTTAGTAAATGAATGCGAGCAATTACCTAAAATTTCACTGTCTAATTCGTTGTTTCTGCTTGAATTTGTGTTTTCGTATTCTGTGATTTTTCTCTCGTTCTAATTTTTCTCGCTAGGTTTACGATCGGATTAATTTCTCGATCGAAAAACTTGGCGCGAGAATTTTTCTCGGTCAGAATACGAAGTCAGCGCTAGAATCGTCAACACTAGAAATGATTTTAGTTAGAAATATTTCTCGAGCATTATTCAGCGAAAATCTTTTTCGAGAGAGACTTGACTTTACATACGTAAAAACTTCCTCTCAAAAAACTTTTTCGTTCAGACCTTCAACGTTTGACCAGGCGAAAATTATTTACAGGCGAGAAACTTTTTTAGTCAACAGATTTATTTTGACTTGTCGATTAACTTACTAACGTACTGTTTCTTTACGATCGAAATAAATTCGCGATCAGGAAATTTTTATCGACCGAACGATTTTGGGCAATTTATTTCGCTCGAAAAATATTTCGCTGACAAACTTTCTCGCACGAGAACAGTACACAGTATATTCTATTTCGACGAAATTATTTTCAATCAAACTTTAAAGATTGAATCGAAAATAATTCTCGAACTATTTTTCCAATCAAACGCTACTAACGAACTTTGTGACTTGTGAAGCACTTGATCCATTTCGTTGCGAATACGAGTTACGAAATGGCCGAACGAGGCATTTGACCAGTCACTATACATCCTCCACGCATAAGGAGACCATTCGGTTTCAGAACTCATTGCCGCAGCCGCCTGTTGATACCTATCGCGAAAGTATGATGCACATCGATGGAAGCTGAAGTCCACTATCGCTTTTGGAGGCAACAAGCGAGCCCCTTTGAATACACCATTAAGTGCTTCGGAGATGTTCATCGTCATCGAACCACACCTAAGCCCACCATCGTAAGCAAATGTCCACTTTTTTCGATCAATCTCGCACAACCAATCGTAGGCTTCTTCGCGCAGACTCTTAAGATGCTCCATGATCCGTTCAAATTTTTCCACCGTATGCGCCATACCTGCTCAGTGGCACAATTTCTTTAGGTCACTGTCTTTGAACTCTTTGTTAAAATTGGATACGATGTGACGTAAACAGTAACGATGCACTCCGTTTGGAGACCTATAGGCGTCGAGCTGTTCTACTGCGGACATTAAACCTGCATTACAGTTCGTAAGTAACATGAAATAAATGCACATGCTTAATGAAAAATGATATAATGTACGGTTTTTATTTGCAAATACCTGGATGGCGATCTGAAATTAAGCATACCGCTTGTCCCTCCAGTACATGAAATTAAGCAAGTTCAAGAACCATCTCCAAGAATGTAAGCTTTCGATATTAACGATGGCAAACGCAAGTGGAAAAACTTTCTGATTTGCATCGCGTGCACATGCAATCAACATTTTATGCTTGTACATCGAATACAAGTGCGTACCATCGACGCAGACCACTCTACGACAATGCTTGAAGCCGTCAATGCAGGGTTTAAAAGCCCAAAATACATACCCGAATTTTTTTACTCCAGAAATATCTTCAAGATGCCACCACTTCACCACCGTTCCCGGATTGTAACGTCGCAACGCTTTCATGAATATAGGAAGCTGTTGGATTGACGCTTCCCAAGTACCATAAACATTTTCTTTTGCTCTCTTGAGTCCATGCGATGCTTGACTGTACGGGATGTCATACCCAAAAGTGTCCTTTACGAGCTGCTGCACATTTTTGGCCAAATACTGAGGGTCATTCTTCACCGTCTGGAGTAATAATCTCGCAATTTCATCACGCAAAACATTGCGATGCTTGCTGGCCAACTCGTGCATGAAGCATGTGTGCGGTCCCCCGTATATCGTCACCTTCCAAAAGAAACTTTTCATTTTGAAGACTGCTCGCAGTCTCCAGTTACAATCGTCGCTGTGATTGCATCTCACACTCCATGCGGTTCTGTTACTTTCGGTCACGTGGTACTCACGTCTAACAACCCTCAGATGATAGTCGTTAACGGCACATTTCAATTGTTCTTTGCTATTGAACGTCATACCTACGTAAAATGCGGGGTCGTCCGCATCGTAAAAATCACCACTAGTTTCGCCAACGTCTGGGGGAGCCATTTGATAAGTGGTATTAAACGGCACCGACTGGTATAATGCTCTATTCTCTTCTGGTTCACTTGGCATTGGTTCATCGTTTTGATCATCATCGTCATCTGCAGGATCTGGCAAATCGTTTAGTGCCCCATCGTCGTCGTGAGCTTCGGAGTCACTGACGTCACTATCTTGGACAGCATCATGAACGGTCTCAGGCTGCTCCACCGTCGAACTCATAGGAACGCAACGACTGCTCGAAAGTATATCTTCGTGTGGGGCAAACGAAATATTCGTCATTCCTTCAGTAACTGATGTAATGTCAGCAAATGAATCCATCGGCGCTGGATTAGTGTACTGAACGATCTCAGTTGCCTCGACAAAGCCCTCAATGTAATCGAGCTCGTTGTCGGGATCCAAGAAGTATGACAGGTCGGCATCACTAGACACTAGTAGGAGGTTATGATACAGCCGTGAGTGTTGATAGTGTTCGTTCTTCACTCGAACGATTAAAAAAAAAGCATTGCTGTCGACGGAAGTCATGTCGTACAGCATACTAAGAAATTGATCGAAAGTGGTATCGCGACGAATTCGTCGATAACCAATGGGTTGAAGACTATACTGTATGGTGTTAGATTCGTGTATGATTTCACCGCCATAATAAACTACTTGAATTTTTCTAGACACCATATTTGGTATGTATGAAATTTGACGAATTAAACATCGAAAATCGCGTGGCTTAATTAGATGAAATCGTCGTCGCGGGCATTAGACGAGACGTCGTGTCAAATAGACGCGACGTCTAGTGGCCCAAACTGTTTGGGTTTAGTGGCCGTCTAGTGGGTCTTCAGTGGGTTTTTAGTGGGCTTTAGTCAACCCCGCGTCTATTACCCGCGACGACGCTGCCATTAACTGCAACGCGGGCCACACGCGGGCCCGGCCGGGCCTCGCTTCCTTTTCTTAAAAGCCACGTCACCGTCGCGTTTATTAGGTGCGATGTCGCGGCAAATAAACGCGTTTCGCCCGATTTTAATAATTTTCGTCGAATTAGCCATATTTTATTGAATTTGAGTTAAATTAGCCCTATTTTAATTAAAAAGCCTCTATCTCAGCTCATCTTGGTTTAATCTCTTCCCTTTTAAATACTATGTATTACCTCGAATTAACATGACACGATGTTATCAGCGTCAAGCACGCCCAAACCGAAATATAACATATTCTCCACAAAAATAGTAGATAGTGGCTGGCATGATCTATTATATATCACCTTTGTATCCTTTTATAGACAGCCCAAATGTTAAAAGGAAATCGATGGTGGTCAAATAGAGGTAACATCAAGTTGCAGAGCAAACTCCAGCATAAACTACCTTGATGAATTTTTGCAAAGCATGTTCTAAAAACCACATTATTCTAACACCTGGTAAAACAAAGTAGATATTAGCAACCAACCTGAACGAATCACATAACAAACATTCGAAACCAAACGTCAACAGACATGTAGATGAGAAAATAAATGTGAAAAGACACATAAAATACGCAAATGATATAATCAATCATCAATCGAAGGACAAACACCATTAATCCTTGAAAGCCCTACCTACGGCGCGCGGCATTTTGCTGGACAAAGGATCTTTGACGTCCTCTGATCCGTAGTAATGGGGAGCTACTTCCAAAAGCCATTCGGGTCTGATCTCGGTCACATGCCTGACGTACTCTTTCGTCGTGAGGACTAACTCGTGGAAGACGACCCATCTAGGAGGAGCTGCCTGCCCTGCTAACCCCTAGCTCGGATGGATGTGCACCGTCAACGAAGGCGAATCCTTTTTTATCATTCTATAACTTCCATCCTTCTGTAGCTTTGCAGCGTTGGGAGAAAACCCCTACGCCACTGCTTTCTTTATTAGAGTCTCGCCTACACCGGCCCCCATCGAACAATTCGCCGCCGTCGTCAATTCAATTCCTCCCTTTTCGAGCAACCCCTCCAACTGGTCGCGCACGTCTCTCGCCCTCTTCATGCTCCTTGCCTGGATATAGTTCTCGTAGCACCATCCAGTCGAATAATCGGCTTCCTTCCACGATTCATACACCTTGAGCAGCGCCAGGTGGCCCCCTACGTTCCCCACCTGAAAATTCGAGCGCGCGGTGTCGGCGTGGACCTGCTTGTCCTTCGGCCTGTAGAAGACCGAATTCCCCCCGACGGACAGCATGGCGGCGATGGATATCACCTCCTCGGAGCACTTGTACTTCTCCGAGGCGACGATCATCTTTGAAAGCATGGGATCGAGGGGAAAATCCGCCATCTTTCTCCTCGTCCCCGTGAGCTCTTTTCCCTCGCACCCGACTGCGCCCAGCGCATGGAGCAAATCGCCGGCCCTCTTCAGAGCCTCGTCTGGCGGAGGGTCCATGAAGTCGAAGCTCGTCGGGTCGAGCCCGAGCATCTTGAGTGTGAGCACGACGCTCGCCAAGTTGGTCCTCTGTACTTCGGGGACGGTATTTTCTTCGAGGTCGTCGCGGAAGTTCTCGGCGGTGCACAGACGATAGCATTTCCCGGGACCCGTCCTCCCCGACCGACCCGCCCGTTGAGCGGCCGAGGCCTTCGAGATCAGAGCGACGGGCAACGAATCCATCCCCGTCCTGGGATTGTAAGACTTGACTTTAGCAAATCCCGGGTCAACGACGAACTTAATCCCGTCTATGGTAAGCGAAGTCTCGGCTATATTCGTGGCCAGCACGACCTTACGCGCCCCTTCGGGAGTGGGTTGGAAGATCTTAGCTTGAAGCTCGGTGGGCAAGTTAGCATAGATCGGGCATATAATAAGCTCTGCCACCTTCGTTTCCAATCCTCTCGTCCTATGCCTGAGGAGCTCTTCGGCCGCCTCAATCTCCTCCTGCCTAGTCAAGAAGACCAAAACATCGCCGGGCGGCTGCTTAACGTGAATCTGAAGAACCGTAGCAACGGCAGCATCTAACGGGTCCGCCACGGGGGCATCTGTGTAGTATATTTCGACGGGAAATCTCCTCCCAGGCATCCTAAAGATCGGAGCACCGTCAAAGTACTCGCTAAACTTGACAGCGTCGAGGGTGGCGCTCGAGATGTGCAGTTTGAGGTCGGGGCGGAAACGAGCGATGTCCTTAACGAGCCCTAATAAGATGTCGGTCGAGACCGTCCGCTCATGGGCCTCGTCGACCATCACGACGCTGTAGCTCGACAGCTTGGGCTCGCGGAGGAACTCGCGCAATAGCATTCCGTCGGTCATGTACTTGAGGACGGTTTTGGAAGAGGTGCGCTCCTCGAAACAGATTGAGTAGCCTACTTCGTGCCCTAGCTTTACCCCCAATTCTCGGGAAACCCTAGCAGCGACGCTCATGGCTGCGACACGGCGGGGTTGGGTGCAAGCGATGATTCCATGGTCGGTGTCAGGGCCGGCTCATCGTAATAAGAGCCCTAAAGCAATTTCTAAAATGAGGCCTTTTTACGATAATAAAATCGAACATGTATATTGACAAATTTTTGTGTCAACTTAGCGCAATCATTCTACTCCGAACTTGGTCTTAGCGTGTGAGTTTGTTTGTTTTATTGAATTTGGCGAGAAAAAGAAAAGAAAAACTATCTTTTTCTGTTTGATTGACTAGAAAAATAGATGAGGAAAAGAAAATTTAAACCTATTTTAAAGCTAAAACCATGAAAAATTAATTTCCTCACCAAATGGCGAGGAAAGTGAAAAGTAAAAAAGGAAATAAGTGATAATAATTTTCTCTTTAGTTTCTTTCCTTACTTATTTCCTTGATTCAAACACAGCCTTAAAGTTTATCGAAGTCGAAAGTTAAAAACTTCAAAAAAAGGAATTAATTTATTTGGCTTAGGGAATTTATTTTGCAAAATTATCTCAAACATGTTTGATAATAATTAAAAGGTTATCCGGAAGTAACAATCAAAGGAGTTAACAAAATCCTGTATGCAATTTACTATTTCAGAAAAAAATGTGTCATTATATGTAATTTACACATACGAAAAAATGGCCTTTTTAATATAATTAGTATTTTAATTGAAGTGTTTAATTTGCATGTATAATCTCCTTTAAACGTTTTAATTCTTAAAATAACTCATGTCTATTAATATCTAAACACTCTTATTTATTCATAAATTTTCAAGTTTAAAAGTTCTTAGAAAAAAAATTCTTGATCTTGGCTTTTATTACTCTACGTTCCTTTGTAATAAAATGTTTTATTGATCTTGGATTATCATTGTTGCTTACTTTTTTCGTTATAATCAATGTAAGCAATGAAAATAAGTGAAACTTAAACGTAGTGAATTAGTTAATTAAATTTCGGACGTTTTACCTAACTAAATTTTATTTAAATTTTTAATTTGGGGCCCTCAAAATTTCGAGGCCTAAAGCCCTTGCTTCACTTGCTTTACCCAAAAGCCGGCCCTGGTCGGTGTATTTTGGCTTCGTGTAGGTACTGAGGTATCTGCGTGGTTTTTCCCGAGCTTGTTTCTCCGACGATTATCAGGATCTGATGTGCGTGGAGGAGATCGTCCCTGTAAGGATGTATAGGCAGCGTCTTTCTTTCGGTCGATAGCTTCGATTTTGCATTGATGTTGACGACTACTACTGACGATTCGCTGCTGCTAATGGATATGGATGGCTCTGATCGGTCTGCAAACACAAATTCGTATAACGTATTGGTCGTTGGTAATCGGCCTTTTGTTTTTAAAATCCCTAAACGCTCGGCAAACCTGTTGCTCTTCCCACGATTTTTCTACAGCGGCGGCGATGGGATGATAACTGCGGCGCGAGGCGACGGCGAATCGCTTCTTCTGACTCACGCCACCGGCAGCTTCCACGTCATCGTACGCGTCGGGAATCCTGTACTCGGAGGACTCATCGTGTGCCCTCTTCCACCTCGTGAGGGTACGGTAGATTCGCTCCTTGTGCCTTAAATCGCGGCGCTCTGCCTTGGTGAGATTCGCTGCTCCGAAGAGGCGGTGCTCGTCGTCGATGAGATCTCGGAGCTCTTCAAGCTTCTTCTGCTCCGACTTCTTCAGATATTCTTGTCTCGACGCTCTCCTCAGCTCCTCCATTCTGTTGGCCCTTCGATTATCAATCACCTTCGCTGCTGATTCACCCATGGATTGCGATGATCGATCGATAATTGATTGACTCGAAAAAAAGAGGCTATATTATGAGAAAAGTAGGAAGAGACTCAATATGAGGGATTTTTAAGTAAATGGCCTTTGACGTGGTCAACGTTAAAAAAATAGCCTCCAAATGTACAATGACTTTAACGCCCTTACTAATCGGCTCCCAGAAAAATGCGGGGTCCCTTATTACAAAGCATGGGTCCCCTAAGCAGGGGGCCCGCCCCTGCTGTGCAACAAATGGCGGGACCTCTGCTAGCATGGGCGGGGCCCCTGCTATATAGCACGGGTCCCCTGCCCAGCATGGGCGGGGTCCCGTGCTGCAGTAGGCACAACACAGCACGGGACCCCGCCCATGCTGGGCAGGGGACCCGTGCTATATAGCAGGGGCCCCGCCCATGCTAGCAGAGGTCCCGCCCAATGCATTGCGGGACCTCTGCTAGCATGGGCGGGGCCCCTGCTATATAGCACGGGTCCCCTGCCCAGCATGGGCGGGGTCCCGTGCTGTGTTGTGCCTACTGCAGCACGGGACCCCGCCCATGCTGGGCAGGGGACCCGTGCTATATAGCAGGGGCCCCGCCCATGCTAGCAGAGGTCCCGCCCAATGCATTTGGGCAGCCATATATATATATATATATATAAAATATGTGTTGGGGATTTGAACCCACGACCTACTACTTGAACGTCTGACTACACAACCACTGGACTACACCACACCCGCCCACCCTAGTGCGGCCCCGATTTAACGTAATGGTTTTTACAGACACTGTAAAAAGACGAAAATACCCTTAAATTGAAGGCTATTTTTCAAAAGGTAGAATCGACGGGGCTATTTTTTTTAAAGTTGACCGAGTCAAAGGCTATTTTTTAAAAAGACCCCTCAATATGACGATTAATGATGGAGTTTGTCCAGATTTTATAGGGTTTATATATATCGAAATTGGTAATTCAGTTCCAAGAATCTTTCAATTAAAACCCCCTAAATTCGTGCTGACCAAGTTACTCGTTACCCACCTTTTTTGCCCCAACAATTAATGAATAAATTTACGTTTAGAATACTATCCACGAAATTTTTTGTTTTATGAAGTCGTTCGACGCATGTAAAGTTATTGTTGACTTGCAAGTTTTTCAAAACAATTGTAGACTTTAAATACATTACTGGGCTGAATGGATCGGCCCAGTACAAAGCACGCTTTTTTCTTTGAATATTTAATCGATTAAAAATATTTCTGAAATTAAACTGGTAATTCATACAAGCAGTGCGCTAGAGAAAGACGAATTAATTCCTTCGTTCCAAATCTCACTTACCCAAAGTCCGCAGCAGAAGGCCTAACTGATTGTTCGGCGGTTTCAAATTTGTCTCAGATGGCCAGAAATTGTTAAGGTTGCGTTTGGATTGGCGTATTTGAAAGAAATCGCGTGATTTGAAATCATGAATTTCAAAATCTTAATTTCAAATCCAAATTCATTGTTTGGCAAACGTTAGGATCTCGAATTTCGAATTTCAAAATGAAGTTCGACCTCAAGCGCTCGAGTAGTTCGTCGAACTCGACTTCTAACTTTTTGTTAAAAGATTAAAAAGTACAAAAATTAAATAAAAACAAACTCGTAGGACGGCTTGCGAGCTTTCGAGCACCTACGAGTGAGCTCGAGCTCGAGCCGGCTCAATCGCTAACACGTAACGAGCTCGCGCCGGTTCATCGAGCTCACGAGTCAGCTCGACTCCTCATTTACCCATCACCATTATTATTATTATTATTATTATTATTATTATTATTATTATTATTATTATTATTATTATTATTGTTATTATTATTATTATTATTATTTATTGTTATTATTTTTACTATTATTTGCGAAAAACTCATTGCCGACTCAACTCCGGATTTCGAAAACGGACCATTTGACATGGAGTTTCAAATCGACAAATAATAAGCGTTTCGATTTGACATCGGATTTGAACGAAATCGAAATCCAAATCCACTCGATCACCAAACGGTGGCCAAATCCGGATTTCAATCAAAATCCGGAATCCAAACGGGGCATAAGGTAATTATGGATATGCTGTTTTGCAATTATATTCGTTCTTAGTTTTGTGAATGCAATTAGTTTTCTGATAAATCATAAATCTTCTTTTTTACATAACACGTTCTTCACCCCACGGCATTGCCCGTCAATGGACCTTTTAATTTTACTCAATTTGACACAACCTACTGGAATAATTGCTGTTTGCATTTCTTTATAGACACGCAGCTGCCCCCGTCTTCCATGGCGCCAAACAAATTAACATTTTGTGCTGACTACAAGGGTACGAGTAGGACTGTTAAAAATCGACCCGACCCGCCAACCCGACACGAACCGCACTGAAAATAGCAGGTTCGGGATAGCATTTTTAACCTGTTTACGTAAATGGGTAAACCCGAACCCAATCCAATTATTAAGTGGGTCAGGTTAGGGTTCGGAATTTCAACCCCAAACCAACCCGAAATCAACCAATTAACCCGAATAATATATATTGTTAAAATATTATTAATATAAATATGTTGAGACTCGTGAAATGAAGTCGTACAACTCAAGAATCATAATTTATGTTATTATGTTACTCTTATCTCGAGGGTATCGGCGCATCTATGGGAATTCCGCTGGGGGAGAACAAGGTTTGAAAAATGCTTTCGACTATACTAGGAGTACTGTTTTCTAACGATTTTATTAAAAATTATTTGTTGGGACACATTCTGCTTTTGATTGGTTTTATCCATAAGTTTATTACGTTAATTTTTGACACTTTATTTACATATTTATTATAAAAGTGTCAAAATTGAAATTTATTAATTTAAGGGGACAAAATAAAAGCAAAATGCGTGAGGATAAAAAATTAAACATAAAATGTATATGTTTAGAAAATTTGTATTGCGTTTATAACCCGGCCGCAAACACTTTTCGGGGAATGTTCTCCCACGAATAGAGCTGAAAGTTTGGCACAAGCACATGGGCCGAGCCGGGCGGGCCGAAAATAACCGGGCTTGGGCCCTTATTTTGTGAGCCCAAAATATGGTCGGGCTTTTTGATTCGCCCGTCAGGCCCGATGAGTCGACAGGCTGCGGGCCAAAGAGCCCGATGACCGCGGGCCAAATTGGGCCCGCCACTTTTTAATTTTTCTTTTATTTTACTATATAAAAAATTTATTAAACACAAAAGCAAAAAATAATATTTTTTTAATGTATTAATGAGATGTAATTTTTTTTAATAACAATATTTTGTATTATTGTATATAATAATAGTATAATATAATTTATAAATAAATAAAGATTTTGAAATTTAAGCTTGAATTAAAATCTAATCTCGTTAATTATAAATTTTTATATTATTAAACTTGATAAAATTAAAAATCGGATCTAAAAAAATTTAAAAACCTGTATAATTTTTTTATATAACAATATTTAATAAAAAGTTATTTTATAATTATGGGCCTGGGCGGGGCGGGCTGCGGACCCATTTCCAGCTCTAGTATTCACTGTACTTTAAACTCGATTCAGCTTAAATTAAATATGCCATTAATTTTAATTGAATTAGAGCCTTCACTGTGCGTGTAACCAACCGGCTTTCGGTACTAATCATTATCATTAAATAAGATGAGGGGTGATATTGGGACTACCCATATAAAACCCAACCTTAAATAAGATGAGGTCGCGTTCAGTACGTTAGATTAGGCCAGATAAAAGGTCAACCATCTAATATTTTTCACTTGCAAAACACCTTTATCTTGAGAACCCGTGATAGATAAAAAGCCCGTTTTAATAAACTAGGGAATCCAAGATAAATTAACTCATGGGCTCGGCCAATATTATTTATCCAACCCAAGACAATATGCTGAAAAGACTAAAATAACCCTGGCATACTTTCCCAAAATTAGGAACCCTACCAAATCCAAAATCGCACGCTGTAGATTTTTCATTATAGATTCAGTGAAACTCTGCTGCGGGAACGATCGTTCGATTTGCAAGGTATTGTTAAATTTCAGCTTCGATTTTCTTCAGTGTCTTTTTTTTTTTGCAGTGCTCCTTTACCTAATATTCTATCATCAGAAAGTGGGATGGGGATTCCGTGGTGAATGAGTTGATGTATCTCAATGCTGCTGCTTTTTTATGTGTGGTTGAGTCCGATTCATTCTCAAATACGTCAAATGGTATTTCAACGGAGAAACACCATGGACACCGTTGCGTTCCGGGATCCGTTGAAAATGCATCTTTTATGTGTGTGATAGAAGCCCTGATATGCGAGCGAATAATCAGTCAAAGGAGCGAAGTATAGACTTTCTATTAGACCTGTAGAACTTCACTCTAACGGAAAAAAATGGAATCCTATAACCTGCCAAATGATAAACTGTCGGAATTGATCGAACCTTTATATGATCAAAGAAGAGGTTAAAGAGAGATTCGGCAATAAAATAAATTCCTTCCTCCATAAGGATATGCGATACTTGTCTACGAGAGAGCGGTCGGCAGTTATGATGTTTCGTTGGTTGTTCTTGGTTACGGTAGGTAGTTGAATTAGTGATGTTGGTTTTTCATAAATTTTGGCAGGAAGATTCTTCCGAGTTCAGTGTTGTGTAACGTTAGTGGCCACCTTTTCCCTTTTGTTTAGAAGATTGCGTTAACCTAATGGTAGCTGTATGAATGTTTAATTTCCTCGCTTCTGTTGTTCACATCCATGCGTGAATTATGGATGATATTTGATAACAAAGTGCAGATGAAGAGAAATCTCTGGATGTATTTTTTCCTAAATTTTTTACAACTATAAGCTGATGATAATGATACAAATTAATCCCATGCAATCGCATATGCTATCTCTGTGCAAAAATTGTTAGATTTAGCTAGTAGTTGCAGTTGAATATAATTTTTTTTTATAGAATTCTATGAGGAATACTAAAAGAATTCAATGAGTTTATTTAAATAGAATTGTAAGAGAATTCGAACAAAGAATATTAATGAAATTCACAACGAAGTTTATTCTATGAGGAGAACTAAAAGAATTTGAAGAGGATTTGAGTAGAATTCTGGAAGTGAAAGCATCGACTTCAAGTAAGCAGGGTATTTTAGTAAATTTGCATATGTTCAGTGAGATTGATATGAGCAGTCCTGTTAAGTAAACAAGATAAGTTTAGAAACTAGTACATGAAAGTGAACAAGATTTTTATGTCCATGATTATTTATCTCGAGTCTTATCAAGAGTTTTTTTATGGGAGAAAACCATTTTTGGTCCCCGATGTTTACCCTATGGTGCTTTTGGTCCCCGATGTTTCGAATTGCCACATTTAGTCCCCGATGTTTCTTGATTTGAACCAATTTGGTCCCTCCGTTAATTTAGCGTCAATTTAGACGGAAAAAGCCACGTGCCTTGCACGTGGAGAAGCATCAGCGACGTAACTTCCGTCGCACAACTTAGCGACGGAATTTGCGACGGAAATTCCGTCGCCAAAGGAAAAAGTAAAAAAAAAAAAAGATAAATTAAAAATAAAAAATCAGGAAAAATTAAAAAAAAAAGTAAAAAATTGAAAAAATAGAGAAAAAATTCAAAAAAAAAAAGAACATTACTAATATAAAAAATAAATAATGATAAAAAATAAATAATTATAAAAATAAAATAATAAAGTAAAATTTAATTTAGTAAATAAAATTCTAAAAAAGGAAAAAATTCAAAAAATAGGTAAAAATTTCAAAAAAGAGAATATTATTAATAAATTAAATAAAAATATAAATAATAATAAAAATAAATAATAATAAAAATAAAATAATAAACTAAAATTTAAAAATGATAAGTAAAAATTTAAGATTTTAAAAGTAAAAATTAAAAATATATTTATTTATTAACATAATAAATTAAAATAGAGAAAAAATGTATTGAAGTAATAAAATGATAAATTAGTAATAGTCTCTTTTTTTAAATTTTTGACATATTTTTTGAATTTTTTTTGAATGTTTCTCATTTTTATGTTTAATTATCATTTTTTAGTTTATTATTTTATTTTTATTGTTATTTATTTTTTATTGTTATTTATATTTTTATTTAATTTATTACTCATATTCTCTTTTTTTGAATTTTTTTACCTATTTTTTTGAATTGTTTTCTTTTTTTTTGGAATTTTTTCTCATTTTTATGTTTAATTATCATTTTTTTTTTTTTTTCCTTTAGCGACGGAGGTTCCGTCGCAAAACTCCGTCGCTAATTTGCAATTCCGTCTAAATTAACAGAGGGACCAAATTGGTTCAAATCAAGAAACAGCGGGGACTAAATGTGGCAATTCGAAACATCGGGGACCAAAAGCGCCCATAGGGTAAACATCGGGGATCAAAAATGGTTTTCTCCCTTTTTTTATCCATGCTTTTCTTGTATGTCAAACTAAACGCAGCCCTGATTGGCATCCTCTATTATACTAGGTATGACACTAGTTATTCCAAATCAATATTACATGTATTTCTCTCTAAAATTCATCAAAATTATATAATTTTTTTATTTTAAACATTGTGTAATGATAAATATAAGTGTAACATATTTACATGTAGAGCAGTCAATTTGGCCCGTGGCCCGCGGGCCGCCCCGCCCCGCCCCCCAAAATGGGCGGGCTGGGCTGCATTATTTAAGGCCCGCCAAGGGGCGGGCCTGAACGGGCCAGCCTGCGCGGGCTGCGGGCTTGGCTGGGTGGGGCGGGCAAGCCCGCGGGTTGGCCCGCCATAATTCTACTAATATACAATCATATATAAATTAATGATTCATTATGTCTAATTAATATCACATTTATTATCAAGTACATAATTAATAATATATATATCCATAATTGTTTAATAAATACCATAATTAATTAAAATTATTAGTAAATTTAAATTTTAAAGTAAATTAAAATTTAAAATATATATTTGCTTGGCGGGCGAGCCGGTCCAACGTGGCCCGGCCCGCCATATTGACAGCCCTATTTACATGTGTAACGATTCTTAGTTTTGAATGCCCAGTAGAACACCTAGGCAGTGTTTGGTCTGTGACCAATTAATAACAAATTTCAAGCCCATTACAAAATAGACACGGATTGTCCTACCAAAAGCATATTTAAGCCTAATAGTACTTCTACGAACACAATATAAATAAAATAATATTTTGTTTGGTTGTTCATTAATGGACCAGATATGAATCTCAAAAGACCGGTTTGCCCCTAATTATTTTATAAGCCCTATTCATCTTCATCACTCACTTCGAACGCTTCTTTCTCAAGAAATGAAAAGAAAGAATGGGTCCTTCCAAGCGTGACGACTAAATGTTGTAACGAGATGACCGAGAATCAGAGGAATGTGAAGGTGTGAGCTCGAGGTAACATTTCTGCATTTGAATGAGTTACTAAATTACTGTTTACAATAAACAAAGATAAAAACCACTACTTACTTTAATTCCAATAGTGAGTTGCTTTCCTAAGGAGTGAGAGAGGCTGCAAGCTGAAGATGGGGAATTCGTCTGCTAAAAGACGGGTGCAAGCAGAGGGAGGAACGATGGATATGGTAGAAATGAATTAGGGCTTTTCCAGGTGTATATATATAGCAAGGGCAAAATTGTAAAAGTCATCTAACCAAGCTATTTGGAAAATGCAAGATAAAATTATCATAGAGATCCAATTGGGATAAATTATACTAAAGCCCGTATAATATTTTCGGGCTTTCTGTTTTCTGATGGGCTTCATCTGATGGAACCAAACATGAAAAAATGGGTTATTAATCATTTTGCAACCCATTTAAAAGGTTTATCATATAAACCAAACGCAACCCTAGTGGCTGCCGTAGTCTTTTCTCTAGTGAGGTGACGTGGGATGTTGAAAGAATGATGACGATACGTACAAAACACACAAATACACACAAATATATATATATATATATATAATATATATTTATATATATAACATTTTGGTGCATTTATATTTTTGAAACGGGGTGGAAAAGTTCAAACGAAACAACCAAGGATCAAACAAAAAGTTCCTCTCTCTAAATTTTTTCTCCTCCCTCTCTCCTCAAACCCTAACCCTTCATCGCCCCACAACCTTCATCACCCCACAGCCGCCACCCAAACCACCTCCCCCCCAACCACCGTCTACCCTTCTCCTCCAACAACAGTCCCACACCACCCTCTAACCTCCTCCCCCGCCTCCATTAGTGGAGGTTGGGGGAGCCCTTTTACTTTTTCTTTTTTCAGCTTTCTCTTATTTTAAAATATATATATATATATATATATATATCTTGCTTCAATCCATCGACGGCACCCTCGAGTGTCGACGCCCACTACCCGCTGCTGTCCGCCGCCCTCTGCCCGCTGTTGCAGGAAGCTGTCCACCGTCCAATCGACGCCAGCCCGCCCGGCCATCAGCCCGCCCGCTGTCCGCTCGCTCGTCAGCCCGCTTGTCTTACTCCACCGTCTCTCCATCCTCCAACGTTGGGCCGGTGTCCGCCATTGACTGTCCCAGTTCGCTTTCCTTGAGCGTCCCGCAGTGGGATCTCGTTTCTCCCGTCCCTTGGGTCGGGAGCCTTTTCTCCCTCGTGGAGCCTTCAGTCCGATGAAAACAAAACCCAGAAGTCGAAGACCAGGTCAAAGTGGAGAGTATCGTAGATTTAGCCTAACCGCTTTTTCTGTTATAGGTTCTTTAGTTCTTGGTCGTAGATAATGGTGTTCTATTTTCTGTCGGTTTTTTGGTCCCTTGTGAACCATTTTCTCCCATGCTGGGAGTGTTTGTTTCCCCTTGTGGGATTGTTTTGCTCCTTTGTGAGCCTTTGTTCTCCCGGTTAACGATGTACCGGTGAGACCCCTTGGGCTATTTAGCCCTGTATCTTTGTTATTAATGCAAGCTATCGTTTCGGAAAAAAAAATATTTTTGAAACGGGGTGACGTATATATATAAATAGGCGTAGAATTTTTCCGTACAATAAATATTAAACGTACGTGGACATGAAAACATATAACGTGACACGTTAATCAATCGGTCCGACCAACCAACTTGGATGGCACGCACACATATGCCAAAACTTTTAGCTGGAAACTTTGTGGTCACACTTAAGTTTAAATTTGAATATGTAATTAACTAATTTTATTTATATACATTTTAAGGAGTGGTCACACTTATGTTTAAACTTTACTCTGTAATTAATTATTTTATTTTTTTTAATAATTTAAATTTGGTGGTCACCTCTCTTCGTTACGTTGTTCTCAATTTTCTCCTTTTCAAGCTTAGTGGGGTTTAATAAACAAACCGTTTCATAGGGACATGCGCATATACATGAAATGGATATCATCCTAGCTTTTAATTCCCATGTGACCGACTTGATTTTTGTTAGTTATTGCCTTGGACCAATTTTACATGTTCAAATTCAACTTTTCTTTTCTTTTTAAATTTAATATAGAAGTGGTTTTCGGGTAATTTCCCGATGCAATCTTATATAATTATAGAAATATAAATGTTTTCATATGCTGCAACGTGTCCCTTAACTTAAAAAATAAATTAAATAGTAAAACCCCAAAAAATCCCACTAACACATGTTAAATATAAATTCAATAATTTTATTAACACATAATACTTACATATAGTTAATACAGATTCCACGTGTAAAAAGTTAGTTTATTATAATATAAATGAATTTCTATTTATTTCCATTACAATAGATTATATGTAAATAAATAAATTCATGAAAGTCACTTTGCAATTATCGATTTCCACATCATGTCCTCCAAATCGGAATTCGAATCGCAAATCAGTCACATTTTATGACAGTGACTACTCTAAATTAACATAAGTTCATGGTTGTTTCTTCATAATAAAATGGCATGTGAAAGCGAATTGCGTGATTATCGCGTTTTACTACCGATAGCACTTAGCGTATCACGTGACCTTTTTTGGCAGATCCTTTTAATGCAAAAATGCATATAATATATAATCACAATCAAACAATCACATTGAAATAGTCTTTTTTCGGATACCCGACCGATTCCGAGTTGCCCCTACTAATCCCGTTCGCCCCGTGTCGCGTACCTGGTAACGACAGGCGAGGCTCCCAAAGGGAGTTGCTGCATACACAAGGATTCGAACCCGAGATCTTCCTTAAGCGATACCAAGCCGCTTACCACTTGGACCAACCCCCGTTGGTTCATTGAAATAGTCTTTAGTCATACAAAATCAACGTTAATTTAGAAAAATTTAGATATTAATTAACGCAAACATAAACTACAGACTCCATGCAAAAATATTCGATGTCATTAAATTATATTTGACAGGATAGTCATGAGTACATTTCGTATGCCTATCTTGACGAGTGAATTTGAGAAATGTTCACTTACCCTTGAGTATAACTCTTACCCTCAGAGTGTATGATATAAGTCACGGTCAATTAAGTGTGGTGATAGCTTAAGACGTAAAAGGAAACAAATTAACATGATATGCTATATGCGTCGCGCTATTTACGCTATTACTCACGATATTTGCGCTTTTACTCAAAAATACTTGCGCTATTCAGGACAAAACGCTATTTTATTTGCGCCTTAATGCGTTTTTTCGCTAAAATGCGCTATAGCGCGCTACGAAGCTACGCTTTTCTAAGAACATTGTGCATAAGGGAGCTGTCGTTATATATATATGTGTGTGTAAATGTTGAATTATGATCATAATTATGGATAACTTGCTCACAGTTGTTTTCTTTTGCAGCTGTATTCTCCGTACTCTGTTCTCGGCTGCAATTGGATTACGCGGGCTTCTTAAGTGCTTCACGGCCTGTGAACTGTTATTCACGGCCGTGACATGGTCGATGGCAACACACTTCCGTTGCTCACGGCTTGTGAATTGTTATTCACGGCCGTGACATGGTCGATGCCAACACACTGCCGTTGCTCACGGCTTGTGATCTTGGAAGTCACGGCCGTGACTATCGATGGGTAGCACACTGCCGCTGTTCACGGGCTACAACCTTGTGAGTCACGGCCGTGACCTCATTCCTCCGTTGTTTTTTTTTCATTTCCCTCTTTTCTGTTATATATATTATTCCAAACTGTAATTTCGTTTTCATCGGTTCTTCTTCTTCTTCAACGAGTGTTCTTTAGTTTGGCATTAGATAGAACAGTGTGTGTGCGTCTAAACTGTAAATTGCTATCTTGAATAGAAGCGTTCTTGATTCCCGTGGATGTAGGATATTCAATCCAAACAACGTTACATCGTTCTTGACAAAATCACGACACACACACACACAAGCAATTTCGATTCCAATTCAACATGGCATCAGAGAGACAAATTTGAGCTGCGCATTTCCAGTTTGAGCGTCGATTTAAGAGCTACGTAATTTCTAGGTTTCCTCTGTATCTGCTTCTTGATTTTTAGCGCTATGTCTGAGGCTACTCATCCAGTCCACCGCTCAATCAGCCGATTCATCCGCCCAGTCAGTCGATCATCAGTAGTCTGGGACTGAATGACCCCTACTTTTTGGGAACCAAGGACAACTCAGGGCAACTATTGGTACATGAGCCTCTTAATGGGGACAATTACTCAACGTGGAGTCGTGCTATGATGATTGCTCTAATCGGCAGAAACAAAGAGGGCTTCGTCAATGGTGACCTTGTCCCGCCTGTTGCCAATCCGCAGGATCCAGTAGCCAGTAAGAATCAACAGGCCATATGGAAGAGAAACAACAATGTTGTAATCTCATGGATAATTAATTCAGTTACCAAAGACATATCCGCTAGCATTCTCTACAATTCTAGTGCAAGAGAAGTGTGGCTCGACCTTGAAGAGAGATTCGGGCAAAGTAATAGGCCCAGGATTTACCAGTTGAGAAAGGACCTGATAAATCTGACCCAAGGATCCTCTAGCATTGCAGCTTATTACACAAGATTAAAGACCTTGTGGGATGAGTTGGGCAACTATAAGCCGAGGATCGTCTGCAACTGCCCATGAATAGCTGAAGTAAAGACCTTCCAAGATGAAGAATACGTCTTGACCTTCCTGATGGGTCTGAATGACACGTTTGCGCAAACAAGGGGACAGATCTTACTCATGGAGCCGCTGCCTGGAATTAGCAAGGTCTTTTCCTTATTAGTACAGGAAGAAAGGCAAAGGTCCATGCTCAATGGCTGTACGAAGGGTAGTGAGGATCTTAACAATATGTGCGATGATGGTTGTGAAGGGAGAATCAGTGCAAACAAAGAAGGGGTACTATCCTCAAGGAAGGGATGGCTTGAAGCCCTTTTGCACCCACTGTAACAAGAAAGGACACACCATAGATTCTTGTTACCAACTTCATGGGTTTCCACCCGGTTTCAAGCAAGGCCAGAAGAACAAGGGAGCTAGGACCAACCAGTTTTCAGTGGACCAAGCCAGAAACCAGGACAAGCAGCCTGCCAAGCGAGTTCCAGTCTAGGGTGTACAACAGACAATGCTGTCCAGGTCCAGATGACCCCACAACAGCTGCAAAGTCTCCAAATGCTGATAAACCAATCTTTGGCCATCATGCCTCAAGAAAGTGCAGGCTGTGCACAACATGGTAAGCAGGGATCAGGTATCTGTCTCTCATTTAAGGAGCCTAGGTACATGCAATCTAACCTCTGGATTTTTGACTCTGGAGCTACTAGGCATGTTTGTGGAAATTTTGAACTGTTGCATGACGTGCATGAGGTAGAAGAATCTAGTGTCATCTTGCTTGATAAATCAGTAATTAGAGTAAATAGGGCAGGGACAGTTTTGCTAAATCAGTGCGTTACTCTAACAGAAGTTCTGCTAGTGCCTGAATCCCATTTTAATCTTGTGTCTGTCAGTTCCTTGGCCAAGTCTAACAATTGCAGGTTCATCTTTGGAGCTGATAAATTTGTAATACAGGATCATGCCCAACAAATGATTGGCAAGGGTAGTGAAGTGGGAGGACTTTACATACTCGAGGCAGAATCCTATAGTGTAGCAGTTTGCAAGGATAGTTATGTTTGCTTGAACAAAGTACCTTTGATTGTATGGCATAGTAGACTAGGGCATCCATCTATTAGAGTCCTAGATGTATTAAAGTCCACTTTAAGACATGATCATAGTGCCAAACATGATTTCTGCAAAATCTGTCCTATTGCCAAACAAAGAAGAACACCTTTTCCACACAATAGCATGTTGGCTTGTTCAGCCTTTGATTTGATACATTGTGATGTTTGGGGCCCCTTCCATATACCTTCACACAAGGGCCACCAATATTTCCAAACAATTGTGGATGACCACACACGTTTTACTTGGCTCTTCATGATAAAATATAAGTCAGAGGTTCAACCTATCCTCACTTTCTTCTTAGCCTTAGTTGAGACCCAATTCAAGAGTAAAGTTAAGACCGTTAGGTCAGACAATGCGAAGGAGTTCAACCATGTTGAGCTTTTTAGGAAAAATGGGATCGTTCATCATTTGTCTTGTGTGCAAACTCGACAACAAAACTCAGTTGTGGAGAGGAAGCACCAACACCTATTGAATGTGGCTAGGTCTCTCCTATTTCAGTCTGGGTTACCAATTGAGTATTGGTCTGAATGCGTCCTCATGGCCACTTACCTGATAAATAGGACACCTTCACTACTATTGAGAAACAAGAGCCCATACCAGCCCCTTTACCACAAACCAGTAGACTACAGCTTCCTTAGGATCTTTAGTTCCCTGTTTTATTGCTCTTCCTTAGCTGCAGGAAGAAGAAAGTTTGATCAGAGGGGTAGAGAATGTGTTTTCTTAGGATATCCACATGGGATAAAGGGGTATAAGGTTCTTGACTTAGAAACGCGGGAAGTGTTTGTGTCTAGAGATGTTCTATTTAAGGAAGATGATATCCCCTTTAGTAGGCAGAACCAGCCTGATCTGGTGAATGATCCTTTCTCTAGGCATGTGTTTCCCAGACCATGTGGTGATGAGCCTTCACCGATCTGGAAGAAAGCTCTGTCCCTGTAACAGGGGATAACACTGAAATCTTACCAGCCTTAAATCCCACTGACAACAGTGAGCTGAGTCACACTGACAGCAGTGCACAGAATGCCACAGACAACAGTCCACTACATCACGGGGGTTCACCAAGTGCCCAGCCTAATCCAGGGAGACCTAGAAGGCAATTGAAGCCACCCCCTTACTTAAGGGACTGCCATTGTAACGGGCTGCTTGAAAGGAAAGTCATGCATCCTATTTCCAAGGTGCTTTCCTATAACAACCTCCCAAATGATTACCATAATTTGTCAGTAAAATATCCTTAATACATGAGCCGAGGACCTTTGCTCAAGCCTCTAAGTCAGAACAATGGGTGGAGGCCATGACAGAAGAGTTTAAGGCCTTAGAATTGAATAACACTTGGACTGTGATGGACTGTGATGCCCCTACCAGATGGTAAGAAGGCCATAGGTTGTAGATGGGTGTACAAGGTGAAACTTAACTCACTTGGTGAGGTGGAAAAGTACAAGGCTCGTTTGGTAGCGAAGGGATATGATCAAAGGGAAGGGGTAGATTATATAGAGACCTTTGCCCCGGTAGCTAAACCGAACACCATTAAGATCCTTCTCTCCCTAGCTGCTAAAATTGGCATTTAGAACAATTAGATGTCAACAATGCCTTCCTCAATGGTGATTTAGATGGGGAGGTATACATGGACCTGCCACCGGGGTTCTATGATAATCAGCAAACACCTAGCCCAGCCAGAATGGTGTGTAAGCTGCAGAAATCCCTGTATGGCCTCAAACAGGCCTCTAGACAATGGAACAAGAAGTTCTCTGAGTCCCTGAAGGCTTTTGGGTTCAATCAAGCTCAATCTGACCACACACTCTTTGTCAAGGGAACAGGTGATAACTTAGTGGTTTTATTGGTCTATGTAGATGATATCATACTTGGGGGGGCATCAATGCAAGAAATCAGGTCTGTGAAGGACTTCTTGAAGAGTAGCTTCAAGATCAAGGACCTTGGGGAGCTGAAATATTTCCTTGGCGTTGAAGTGGCTCGAAGTAAACAAGGTATCTATGTTTCTCAAAGGCAACATGTGCTGCAATTGCTTGATGATGCAGGGTATTTAGAAGCCAAGGGTCTCACCACTCCCATGAACCCTGGACAGAATCTGACAGAGAATGAAGGTGAGCTCCTAGCAGATCCTTTTAAGTATAGAAGGTTAGTGGGAAGGTTGTTGTATCTCTCTTCTACAAGGCCAGATATCGCCTATTCTATTCATAAGTTCAGTCAATTCATTTCTGCACCTCGAACCCCTCATATGATGGCAGCACACCATCTTCTTAGATACCTTAAAAGTGCACCAGGCCAAGGTCTCTTCTTTAGCTCAACTGGCAGTCTGGACCTCAAGGGCTTCTCCGATGCAGATTGGGCCGCTTGTAAGGACACTAGAAAGTTGGTAACGTGATTTTGCACTTTCCTAGGTGGTTCCCTTATTACTTGGACGGCTAAAAAGCAAGCCACTGTGTCTAGATCCTCTACAGAAGCTGAATACAGGGCCTTGGGATCCCTTGTTTCAGAGATACTGTGGATCAAGAGCCTTTAGGTGAGCTGAGCATCCGATTAGCACACATTCCTGTCATATTCTGTGACAATCAGTCTACCCTTAAGCTGGCCACTAATCCTAAGTTCCATGAGCGATCGAAACATACAGAAATAGATTGTCATTTCATTAGGGATCATATAGCGAAAGGTGACATCAAACTGCTTCCTGTCACATATGAGGATCAATTGGCAGATGCTTTCACTAAGCCTCTCACCGGACCTGTGCTGCAACAATTGTTGGTCAAGATGTCTGTTATGAATTTATACCATCCATCTTGTGGGGGGTGTTGAATTATGATCATAATTATGGATAACTTGCTCACATTTGTTTTCTTTTGCAGCTGTATTTCTCCGTACTCTGTTCTCGGCTGCAATTGGATTACGCGGGCTTCTTAAGTGCTTCACGGCCTGTGAATTGTTATTCACGGCCGTGACATGGTCGATGGCAACACACTGCCGTTGCTCACGGCTTGTGAATTGTTATTCACGGCCGTGACATGGTCGATGCCAACACATTGCTGTTGCTCACGGCTTGTGATCTTGGAAGTCACGGCCGTGACTATCGATGGGTAGCACACTGCCGCTGTTCACGGGCTACAACCTTGTGAGTCACGGCCATGACCTCATTCCTCCGTTGTTTTTTTCATTTCCCTCTTTTCTGTTATATATATTATTCAAACTGTAATTTCGTTTTCATCGGTTCTTCTTCTTCAACGAGTGTTCTTTAGTTTGGCATTAGATAGAACAGTGTGTGTGCGTCTAAACTGTAAATTGCTATCTTGAATAGAAGCGTTCTTGATTCCCGTGGATGTAGGATATTCAATCCGAACCACGTTACATCGTTCTTGACAAAATCACGACACACACACACAAGCAATTTCGATTCCGATTCAACAGTTTTATTACATGGTTACATTTATGGGATGCGTTTATTTTGGAGTCATGCCATATCCTATATATACAATCAAATGTAGTTTTGTTGTGGTGCTGCCACGTGTCCCACAAGAATAATTGTAATAAAATAATAAATATAATAAAAAGGGAAAAACTACCCACTATGTTAGCTTAATTATTAATAAAGAAACCGTCACGCGTCATTTATCCATTATAAATAGTTGGTTACTAATATAAAATACTTAAATATAATTAACACCGTGCATATTGCACGGGTACTAACTAGTAATAGGTTTTATAACAATGTCAATATGAACATATAATGATTTTGCAGAAGTAAAAAGTACTCAGTATTTAGATTTTCTGCTTGTTTTCAAGCCTAATTACATTAATTGTATTTTAAAATACAAAGTAAATTTATTATTTTGTCGTGGATCTGAATATGCCATGCCGTAAGCACAGTTGTGCCTCAGAACTGAGAAAGTGATGGTTTTTGCCTTCACAAATGGGGACAAAGCTTTTAAACACCTTCATGTGATTCACCTTCAAATTTCCTGATATGTTTTGTAATTACATTCTTGTAATATCCAGAGAATAGCCATTTTTGCAATTAATGATAATATTAAGGAAATGTTAAGAAAAGAGAATGCATCTATGATCAAAGATGTAATTTGTGGGAACCAAACCAATAAATGTATAATAACCCTTACATCAGAGAGAGGACCCAACACACATGTAAGAACAGTTTAGATGCAAATCTACACATTAAATGAATAATATATTGCAGAAGACGTAACAAAACTTAGGTCGAAAAATAAATCAGTTTGTGGTATTACGGTAGTTACTTAAAAACCGAACCACATAAAACAAATTTTTTTCCCCTTTTTCAGCGAAGAAAACTAACGAATGAAGGCTACTACACTAATGAGTAATGACTAACCCCATAAAACAGGAAAAAAAAGATTAAAAATAAACAAATCAATAAGAAAAAAAAAAGGAAAACAAAAAACAGTGTCAATCAATGATTAAATCTCCTCCACTCCATCTCGTCTTTCACATGTTTCTCAAAGCCAATATCTTCAATTTCTTGTTGGGGTTGAGCGGTAAATATTTAATTCTGGGCCAGCGGTAGTTGTATTTGGACCCCGCGACAATTTATCGAGATATTAATAGAAGTCGAAATGACACCGAAAGAACACCGAGATTTTTACGTGGTTCGGCTAATACCGCCTACATCCACGGAGAGACAATAGTTTTACTATATTTGAGAATATTACACCGTACAAAATAATGCTCGTGTTTAAACCCAAAACCCGAGACCCCTTACCCACCCGGGTAATGTTTTTGTACCCACTCTCAACTACCTAGTAAAAACTATACCCTTTCACCCTTATCCACCCGGACAAGATTTCCTCCTTTTTTTTTCTTTTCTTTTTTCCTCTCATTTTCTTTCACCTCTCATCTCTCTCTTACTCGCGCTCTCTCTATCTAATTTGGGGTGATCTCTACAACTCCCGTAGCAAGCATATATATAGGCAATATATGTAACTAAATCCAAAGAAGCTTTAGTCATTGCGTTCGTCATATGAAAAAAAACTCATATTTTGCTTCTTCTAGCCATGTTGAAAAGTCAACAATCTCCCCCCTTTTCAACATCAACGTCTTCTTTAAAGAACACTCCAGCGAACCCGAGAATGAGAGTAACCCGTTCGTAAATACCACGAACGTCCATTGGCCTTCCTTTGTAGCACCTACACATAATCCGAATCAAGAGTTTCAGTCCTACCCACTTGATTCATTCAACAGCCAATCTTATGTGCAGCTATGTTGAATCGACTCGACCCGTCGATTCCCGAAGAGGGACTTCGATGCAACCCCTTCTCCAGCAGGATTTTCCTTCTCACCATCGTCTACTTTTATACCACGCTCGAGCGATTTTCGTGAACCCATCGAAGTCTGAGTATTATATACCATACTCATGTCCAGACGATACAAACCTTTGCACTCTTCTCCCTTCTGTAGGACCATTTCCACCATGTGTGATTTCCCAGACTCCCCCTGCTATGAAACCCCATAGCCCTGGAATCTGACTGGCTCAAGAATATTAAATACTACGCAACTTTGGGACAACGTCACACCACCCAAAATGCGCACCGCTCCGCCAACCATTTTGACGGTCCTCGTTCCAACACACCGAACAACACAACGATATCCATCGGCCCATGGAGATCGAAAAACTGTTCGCGTTTCCCTGAACGTATCAAAATATTGTCTTGGAGCAAACCCGAATTTAATATCCTTCTTCCTGAGAACGAGCGCCATTATTAGAGACTGTGAGAATGTCTCCAAGATGAACCAAGTGCTACCCTCATGTGGAATTTTCCTAGCCGCTTGTCCTTCTTCCTCCAAGATCGGACAATTTCTCCTGATGTGTCCCGACTCACCACATTTGTAGCATCACATGCCCTTCCCGCCACCTGGATTTGGACCTGCTGCTGTCTCCAAATTCCCTGGCGTATCACCTCCCTCTATGATTCACTCTGAAAAATAGTCAATGCCCGACTATCACCATAATTTGACCGCCTTCTCTTTTCTTGCTCCAAAAGAGTTGACTCCACCATCCACCGTTTGCACCGTCTCGTACTGGATGGTTGTGATCAAATTATCACCAGAATCAGGAAGCGAGGTAAGAAGCAAGAAGGCCTTACTTCTTCCTCTCTGACACATCTTGACCCCAAAATTTCCGTCATTTACTCCGACTTTTTCTCGTCTCCCATCAAAGCTTATCACCCTAGCCTTGACAAATGAGCACATCCTTCACTCTTCTCTGCCGCAGAGTGAAACCTCCCGCACCAGCACATTGTCGCACTTTGCTGTCATCCGTTGCTATTATCCTTGCAGAGATTAATAGCCCGGCCCAAATAGTACTGATCAGATATTTCTCAGGAAAAGCTAACGACCTGCCTCACAGCACTATTGCCATAACTCGCCAAAACTCCACCGCCGCACAAGCTCCGCCCACACCGAGCATCCCATCAACGATAACCATCTTGTACCATTATTTCTAGCACAAGGCATCACCTCGTTGAACCTCGCTCTGACACTGGCTCCCCCCGAACGACATTCCCTTCTGATATCTTTTCTGATGTGGAAGATCAGACACAGCTGCAACCACAGAGCATACTCAGAATACCAGTAGGGTTTGGCTCTGATACCACTTGTTGGGGTTGAGCGGTAAATATTTAATTCTGGGGCAGCGGTAGTTGTATTTGGACCCCGCGACAATTTATCGAGATATTAATAGAAGTCGAAATGACACCGAAAGAGCACCGAGATTTTTACGTGGTTCGGCCAATACCGCCTACATCCACGGAGAGACAATAGTTTTACTATAGTTGAGAATATTACACCGTACAAAATAACGCTCGTGTTTAAACCCAAAACCCGAGACCCCTTACCCACCCGGGTAATGTTTTTGTACCCACTCTCAACTACCTAGTAAAAACTATACCCTCTCACCCTTATCCACCCGGACAAGATTTCCTCCTTTTTTTTTTCTTTTTTCCTCTCATTTTCTTTCACCTCTCCTCTCTCTCTTACTCGCGCTCTCTCTCTATCTAATTTGGGGTGATCTCTACAACTCCCGTAGCAAGCATATATATAGGCAATATATGTAACTAAATCCAAAGAAGCTTTAGTCATTGCGTTCGTCATATGAAAAAAACTCATATTTTGCTTCTTCTAGCCATGTTGAAAAGTCAACATTTCTTGCCTTAAATAAGAAAAAAAAAAAGAAAAACTAAAAAAAGGCCAACGCAGTTCGGTCACATCAAAAGACCATCGCTAAATCGCTATACAGCAACATCGCCGGGATTTAAAATTTCTTGATCGCCGGTGTCAATATTAGCCTCGCCGCGCGCCGCCGGCGATGGGCCGCCGTAATGCACGACCAGCTTCTGCAAAACAAGGACTTGAGCCTTCAGAAGAAATATGTACTCCGCCGTCTCTTTGTAGAGCTGGTCAGTCCTTATTTCATCGTCTTTTTGCTGCTCGGACGAAGGTATGAGCTCCCTGAGAGCCTCGAGCTTGTCTGCAACGGACGCGCCGCCGCGAGTGGGCTGGCGGCGGCGGCTGCTGCTGCATGGCTTCGACGGCCTATTCCTCAGTCTCCTAGCGCCGGCGGCGGTTATGGTACTCCTTGGCTTCGAACCCATTGCTTGGATGGGTAATACTAAATAACGCTGCTCTTATGGAATGGCGTTTATAGAGGTGTGAGAAGGCGTGTATAAGGGGAGGTAGGTGTAGGGCGAAATTACAAGAATGCCATTCTTAATTTAAATCAATAATTAGGAACATATAAAATATTGAAGAAGAAAAGCCAGTAGTACTTTCCGATGCCATGCAATGTTCCCCTCCCCCACCCCAATAACAGATATTTCCATGTCCGTGCCTATCGGGGTTATTTCCGTACTTTCAGAAATATATGTAATAAATCTCGCCTCAAATAAAAGCGGTCATAACTCAAATGTGCTCCTGTCTCTGCTACGGCAGCACATGCGAGTCTCGGGACCCTTGAGACCAATTTTACCATTATATCCCCCCTATCGTAATGCACTTTTAAGTAAATTAATTTTTAACTATATGGTACGAGTTATGTGAAGATATAGTTTCAAGCAATTCCCTTTCCACATTTCAAATTTAAGGAAAAAGGGAGGAAATTCGAGGACAATTTTGTCATTTGGAGTGGTGGTGGTGGTGTTTATGTGTTGTGGAGAGGGCACATGTGAATGTGGGGGATGGGCCATGAATTGAAGAGAAAAGGAAAGAATGCACATGGAGAAGCACATGCGCCTAGGGAAGCAAAAAAAATATAACTAGAGAGGATTTTTATTAAAAACAAATAAAATATTTCGTATTATACTACCATCATATGTTTTTACACAAACAAATACTACCATTTAGTGCAATTATTTAGTTTGAAGTCCATTACAGAACATGACCTAATGGTTGGAGACACTTCTATTTTTGGAGGGTTCATACTTCAAATTCTGACTTCAATTTTGTATGAAGAGTGAAACATTCTCTCCTCGCACCAAATATAATCTCATTCTAGGAATATTGTACTAATGTTGTAATGCAATATTACTACAGTTCAAAAAAATTAATAATTAGACAGATGAGGTCTTGGCTCGGTTGATGTTGATATCTCAAGGTTTATGGAGAAAATATAGGATTAAACTTTCTCTTGCTAATTTGAGTGAACTTGTCACACATGAATATATACTTAATACTGGGGTACATTAGGTAGCTTCTATAGCTGGTGGACTCCTATAGGATTATCTCGTCACAAGTATGATTTTTCGTATTAATAACAATAACAGTAATAATAATAATCATAATAGTAATAATAACAATAGTAGTAATAGTAATAATGAAAAAAAGAGGAAGAGAGATTTGCATGTGACAAAGGAGGGACAGTGGAGCAGCATCAATTGTACACCATGTTCTGCTCATTCCCTGCATGCTGCTGATCAGCTGCCTATTTGCTTTTTTTCTTCCTTTTCTGTAATTTTAATTTCATTTCCATTTTCCTTTTAGCCATATAAGCTCGCAATTAAGCCAAATTGAGCTGTTACCGATTTAAATAAAAGAATCATTAAGTAATATAATGATAGGATCTATTCATTAATTGATTGCATGTTAGCATGTGTATATTGTATTGAGGGGTGTGATTTAAGGTTAATCCTTGCATGTGAGCCACGTGTAACCTAATGCACGTTATTTATTTTTTTGGAATATTCCTTATATTAATAATAATAAAAAGCATACAAATGCTAAAGCACAAGAAAAAATCACCAAGCTATACGCCAAACCCTACGTAAAGCTAAAAGCTGAAACGCGAATCGTGGATGTATAGTCGATAGGCGTAGGCATGCAAGGCTAACCACCTCTTCAACCAGCCGCTCAGGTGTGCCAAATCGATTATTCCGCCATCTTCGATTTCGCTCTAACCAGATATGATAAACCAGTGAGGCAAGCAGGTGTCGCGATGCCAGGTTGGAAAGGTGACTCCCACGCCACTGAATAGAAGCCCAAGAAATACCACGATGCCATTCACTAAATGGCCAACTCCATCGGGTTTTCCGTCGAAGGAGGATTAAACAACGTCTCGAGAATGGACAGTCAAAGAAAAGATGGTTCACATACTCAGTCAACCCTGAATCGCAGAGGTTGCAGAAGGAGGAGTTAGCTCGATGAGCCACCCAAGCCTTATCTCTGGTGGAGAGCCGATCACGTATGGCCAGCCAAAGGATGAACTCATGACGAGGAATGTGCAAAGCGCCACCAAAAAGGGCAGCCCATACAACACGATCATGGTGAGGGCGTAGCGCATCCCTCGCTGAAGCCGTAGCAAATTGGCCATCGCTCGAACCGGTCCAGATGATGGTGTCGCGGGAAAGAGGGTTGCATGGTGGGAGAGAGGGGCCAAAAGCAAGGAACTCCGTAGTGGACCGAGAAGGGGAAGGCCAGCTCCAACCCACATGAGAGATCACCGTGGCAAGCATAGAATCCGAGGGCAACCCCAAAGCTATAGGGCCCCGGGGATAACGCTCGATGAGGGGGGTAGCCGTCATCCAAGGGTCAAACCAAAGCCAAATCGAAGCTCCATCGCCAATCTTGAATCGAGTAAGAGAACGTAAAAGAGGCCGGAGCTTTAACAGCTTGCGCCAGCTCCATGAGGTTGTAACGGAAACACTAACCATCCAAAGAGATTTGTGTCGAAAACGCGTGTCATAAAGCCATTTGGTCCAAATAGATGTAGGATCATGCTTTAAAATACTCCACAGTTGTTTAAGCATTAACGCCCGGTTGTCGGTCTCGATCGAGCGATAATCCCCCTTCAGCACGAGGGCGACAAACATCAACCCACGCGACTTTGGCCGCCGAAGAGTCCCACAAGAAGCGCCGCATCTTTGCCTCCAATTCCTTGATAACGCCCTTGGGAAGAAAGAAGGCCCCAGACCAGTAGATGTGAATTGCAGACAAGACTGAACGAATAAGCTGAACACGGCCGGCATAAGACAACGATCGGTTCAGCCACGAGCCCAAGCGTCTGTCGACCACAGTCAACAGAGGATGACAGTCTTGCAACGTGAGTCTCGTAGTAATGAGTGGCAGCCCCAAATAACGAACCGGAAGTTGGCCGAGGTGGAAACCCATGATCGACTAGAGCAATGGTGCAAGAGACTCCGCTCGCTTTGATAAAAACATCTCACTCTTAGATGGGTTTGCTTCAAGCCCAGACATGCGACCAAAGCGCCTAAGGGCATAACGCAATACGGTGATCGAAGCAGCGTCAGCATGGCAAAAGAGTAGAGTATCATCAGCAAATGAGAGAAGGGCCAGGGATGATGCTTCACATTGCCAGTGATATCTGAACCCCACAGAGCTAGATATACAGGAGTGAAGAATACCATAAAAGACCTCCATGACAATCGTAAAAAGGTAAGGCGTAATTGGGTCACCTTGTCGTAACCCACGTTTACCAGCAAAGAAGCCCTCCATGCTACCATTAATGTTGAGGGAAAAAAAAGTGGAGGTGAGACAGCATCGAATCCAATGAACGAAGGTGGGGTGGAAATTCATAGCTCCCAATGCCGCAAGAGTAAATGACCACTCAACTTTATCGTACGCCTTTGCTAGGTCGACTTTCAAAAGAGCTCGAGGCGGGAGGTGAGAGTTCTTATAGCCATGACAAAGCTCCTGGGCGAGAAGAAGATTATCTGTAATTCGCCGTCCTGGGATGAACGCCGTTTGGGAGGGGTGAACAAGTGACGGTAGATGGCGTTTGAGGCGATTAGCAAGCACCTTCGAAATCACCTTGTAAATGACATTGCAACAGGAGATGGGCCTGAAATCCGATGGCCGTCGAGGAGAATCACACTTTGGGATGAGGGAAATGAGCGTACAGTTCAGCTCATTGAGAAGAACCCCTGAATGAAAAAACTCCTTTATGGCGGTAAGAAAGTCATTCCCAAGAATAGGCCATGATGTTTTGAAGAACGCGACCATGTAGCCGTCAAGCCCAAGAGCCTTCTCATCTCCCATGGAGAAAATGGCCGCCTTAATCTCTTCATCCTCGATAGGATCAACCAAGGAAAGAGAGTCATCTGTTGTCAGCGTGCGCGAGATAAAGGCCTGAATGGAGGAACTATCCACAAGATCAGTAAGGGCTGATGTGCCTAAAAGGTCAGAATAGAAACGGAGCAGTTCCGTTGTAACCAGCCCAGGATCATCAATCGAGGCCCCAGCCGCATCCTCAAGTGAAGCGATGCGGTTGCGCGCCCGGCGTAGTGCGACCCGCTTGAAGAAGACGTACATTGGTCGCCGTCCTTAAGCCAGGCAAGTTTCGCTCGTTGGGATAGATAAGATTGCTCAATCATAACCGCCTGTGCAAAGAGGGCTCGACAAACCCCTTCAAGAGTGGTGAAGCGTTCTTCGTCAGGGAAGTCATGTGCAAACCTCTGGCTCAGCTCAAGGAAGTGGCTAGCATCAAGCACATCTGATGAAGATCGCCTTTCGCACGCCTAAGTTCCTTCAAGTCTTGTTTCAAGGACTTGAGGCGTGAAACCAACCTATACATAGGTCGGCCAGCCACGTGCCTCTTCCAAACATCACTGACGAGCGGCATGAACTTAGGGTCCTTAGTCAGGAAATTATCGAACCGAAATGTTGCCCCCCGCGTACGAGTAGTTCCGTTGCCAAGCAAGACAATTGGCGAGTGATCTGAGGTACCTGGGGGCCACAGTGGTACCGCAAATCCTCATAATTAGCAATCCATGTCGGATTAGCAAGCATGCGGTCCAACCGTCGCCAGATCGAGGCTTCCCCATGCTGACGATTGTGCCACGTGGAAAACAGCCCCGTCATCGGTAGTGGGCGAAGATCAGCCGCTGTAAGGCATGAGTTGAGCTCAGAAAAATCAGCTACGTGGGGGGTGCCCCCACGAGCTTCATTGGATGTAAGAATGGTATTAAAATCTCCCAGAACGAGCCATGCATCCGCAGTCCGAAGTTCAGAAACATGAATGAGGTCTTCCCACAACAGAAGGCGTTCCTCACGTCGATTACGTCCATAGATAAAGGTAACAAAGAAAAGACGACGATCAACCAGAGATGTCACCCGACAATGAACTGCTTGAGTATGAAAGGATTCTATCGCTACCTCAACATAGGATGCATCCCAACCCACCCAAAGGCGTGTCCCTGGGCCAGCCTCATAATTAAAAAACCAGGTCCAGTGTGGCCGTATGAAGGTAGAAACCGAAGCAGCATTACATTGGGCAACTCGTGTTTCACTTAATCCAATTAGACGAAGGCCGTGCCGTGTGATAAGATCAACGACGGCCCTTGCGTGGTCCCGACGGTTGAGACCACGCACATTCCAAGCGCCTAACGGGATCATAAAACCACCGAAATCTCGGCTGCCATGCTTTTAGGGCCGGAAGGAGCCTCATCATCCTCAGATATAAGGAGTAAGGCAGAGAAGGAGTTGGAAGTCTCGCCACGTGGTGGCAGCGATGTGCATCATTCGGGCCGTAGGGGTGGAAACCGCCGCGACGTGGGCTGTCGCGTGGGAGAGGAACGACCCGCAACGCTAGCAGCCGGAGCAGCTGGCTCTTTACCCTTACGAACCTGGCGCCACTCTTGACGCTGGCTGGTTGAGCGCGGTGGTCCCGGCGCAGGTTCAGCTACTGGCTGGGGACGACTCGGACACGATGTGGCGCGGTGTAATATAGAGTCACACTCAGTACATTTAGGCGGCCGCCACTCATATTCCACATCGATCCGAACGGGTCCAGTATCGTCACCATTAGGGAATGGTAGACGAATCATACAGTGATCAAGGTAAGGGGCCGACAGGTTCTTCATTACACACACCCTAGCATAATCGATTCGCTCCCCTTTCAAGGTGATGTCATCCGCATAAAGCGGCTTCCCAATTCCGCTAGCCACAAGACCTAAACCTTCCTCAGTCCAATACTCACTAGGCAAGTGGCGAAATTTGACCCATGTAGGAACTTCAAGGTGCTCTTGTTTCACGAAGGTCATTCCGGGTCTCCACTCCTCCAAGAAGAGGGGTTGGCCTTGAAGCGCCCATGGGCCCCCTTCTAACGCTGCCGTCATGGTAGAGTCCGTCTCGAAGCGAAATTTAAGAAACCCATTGCTAGTCGCCCGAATTTCCAGGACAACTGCCCAAATAGATCGGAAGTGTTTATCAACCATTGGGAAAAAAGGTTTACGTCCCAAGAAATAGCCAACCAATGTGTGTTTCCATCTAGCGATCCCTTTTTTTGCTATTTCCCACATCGGCCGAATCTCAGGGATTCCATCAATCATCGTTGGTGGAGTGAAGGTCACACGAGCACGCGGCGTGGACTTTCGTGGTGGGCCACCTTGGAGTATTTCAGCGAACGATGCCGCTACAGCTGGCAGCTTAGGCACAAGGGCTTGCGGGTCTGTCGTGGAAGGTGGTGTTGTCCCAGATGCTGAGGCCACCGTCGAGTCTGGCGGTGAAGAGACCCTAGCCAGACGAGCACGAGCTGGCGAGCAATGCGCCTCCTCCATCGATAAACCTGTCGGAGCAGCAGCCGCCGTGGCAAATGGGGCAAACCCTAGAGAAAAACCCATGCTTGGTACCGAATTGACACCAAGGGCAATCGACCCAGAGTGATCATGTGAGAGCTCGACGGTACCCAGCGACCCGACCGCCAAAGACGACGGACTCGATTCAGCGGACGTGGCAGATCGGCGTGGTGGTGGGGGCGTATCAGGCCTATGCCGAATCCATGCCTCAGCAGCTTCAGCCCGCAGCCTACCTTGTTGAACCCCTAAATTGTGTGAGACAGCGTCGTCGTGGCCGTTCTTGTGTGGGTCAGGCCCACCCAAGCGATCGTACAAGGTAGAAAATCGACCAATGTCGAAAGTATCGTGAAACGTCGGGTAGTCACGACCAAGGTGCTGTAGATTGGGCGGATGGATTTTGACGTTTGGTTCATCCGTGGAGGTGGACGATCCGCACATCATGGAACCACAAAGGAGTGAAGATGATGACATACCACCGCCATCCGCCGCCTCGATGATCGTCGGAGGCAGAAACAGGGACGGGCGGGTATGAGGAGTTTTGTCGAACACTTTGTGAGCGTGAAGAACTCAAAGGATTATCTGCAAATTTCTGTACCAAGCATTTCCGCAATCGTGCATATGTGCTGTGAAGTACTCTGCAAACCCTCGAGAAGATGAGAAGCTGAGAGATGTGAGGTTGGTTGAGTCGAAAAAGAAAACAGCGAGGAAGTAGCTGTTTTGAAGATTTTGGAATCGAGTTTGGTGATACGGCGGTATGGAGATGGATGCTGCAGCGGGGGTGGTGAGGATTGGGTTGTGATGTGCGGAGGAACTTTGGAAGGAAACTTGTTAAGTCCCCGTTCGAAAACCACCTCCCTCGCCACCCTCCACCACCCCTCCACCACCTCCCTCCACCACCGCCCTCCTCACCACCGTCCTCCTCGCCCTCCATCGCCGGGACCAGACGGCGGGTGGAGGGTCTCTCATCGATTTCGCTTGGTTTTTAATCCACCTCCAACCACCACCTCAAAACCACCATCTGCCGCCACAACCTTCCACCAACACTACACCACCGCAGGGGCAAGCCGGCTACGGCGGAACATCACACCCACCATATCACGCACCCAAAGTGCTCGACAAAACTCCTCAGTGAATCCGCTCGAGCTGATTCTTGTGTTCTTGAGGGTTACTTCGAGCTGCAGTTATGGCAACATCGACGACACAAGATCCTTCGGCCTCGACGACGATGGAACAGTCGAATCGACCTCCTGATTTATCGGAAGCAATCACCAAATACCCTGACTTTGCTGCCCGCTTTGATGGCGAGGCCTTTGGGGCACTCTTTGATCGGGTTCAAGGCGGATCGTCGGAAACAATTAATGACAGCCACGTCGAAGGCAGCCGCGTTGGTTGGCGGATCTCCCCTACACCGGTGGCAGAGACAGGATCTGATTTGGCCACAGCTGTCCAGTGGGATGGAGTAGGTGCGGGTCGTGGTCGTGGTCGTGGAACTGTTATCTCTCGACCAACTCGCGACGGCCCGATTGGGGCGGGTTGTTTCGGCGACCGTGCAAGGATACACCGCCGCCCACAAAGGAGATGCGACTGCTTCATCTTCAGCAGGAAGGCGCTTCTGATGATAATTCTCCGGCGAAATCTGCGACTAGGGTGCCGGTTGTCTCACCACGTTCGTCGCCTAGGGTTTCAGCACAGGCTGTTGACGGGCTTCGATCTAAAGTGGTGAATCTTGCTGCGCCGACGAGTTCTGCTCTAGTGCCTGTCACGAAAGGGGCGATTCCGGCCGAATCTATTGTGGCAAATGCAGTTCAGGGAAGTACGTTCGCGGCCGTAGGTCACGGCGTGGGGTTGGTGCGTCGTAACCAAGTAAGTCACGAAAACCGGGTTCTTATGACGTACACACCGCCTGAGGTCATAGACGGAGTTGCTGTAGTTTCCCCAACATGGGAGGTGGCGAGTAAGGGTTTCGCACGATGGGATGCGACGCTCGTCGGCTTCTTCCTCGGCAAGAAACCTTATTTTCCAATGGTGGAGCGTTTCTTTACTAAGGCATGGGCCGACTTGGTGGAGGTTAGGGCAACGACAAATGGGTTCTTCAAATTTTGATTTGCTTCAACTGAAGCGATGAATCTGGCATTGGAGGGTGGCCCATGGCTCATGCACGGCCAACCATTGTTTTTAGAGACTTGGCGTCCGGGCATGACCTTCGAACGGAAAGAGCACCCGGACGTCCCTTTGTGGGTGAAGCTACGCAACATTCCTAGTGAATATTGGACAACGGAGGGCTTGGGAGTCATTGCAAGTGCGGTGGGCCGACCCTTATTCTCTGATGCGATAACAACTAACGTGGAAAGGCTCGACTATGCCCGCGTTTGCGTTCTTAAGCGGCTCGATGAACCGTTTGTTGACAAGCTCACCATTAAGTTGCCAAAAGAGGGTGGTGGTACAATAGTCAACGCCACTGTTGAATATGAGTGGCGGCCCACGAAATGCGTTGTATGCCAATCGTTCTTTCATTCGGCCTCGGGATGCCCGCGACAGCCACGATCATCAACGAAGGTCCCTAAGCGACATGCTCCATAGGTCCCCAAGCAGCCCCAGGCCCAACCTCCTACGATGAAGGAGGCGGAGCTACGGTCTCGTAAGTTGCAGGTGACGGAGTCACAACCTCGTTTGCTTGACGTGCCGCAGACTGAATGGTGCCAGGTTGGTGCACGAGGCAAGGCGATGCGGCTGCCACCTATGCGCACGGTGAATGTACCGGCCAACTCTACACATGATGTAGGCTCGTCGGGTCAGGCTCGACCTCGAGTCTCGACGAGTGGTGAGGCGTCTCCTAGGGTTATACCTGACGAGAACCCTTTTGCAATCCTACATACAGTTGATGGTGCAGGTAATCTTACTTTGGCCGCTAAAAGTGATCCGGCCTTAACAGGGGCTATCCAATGATTCCAGCAGGAGTATCGAATGTGCATGGTCTCAACAAAAGAGACCATGGGAGGGCGGTTGGTGATCTTATTAATAAGTATGAGCTTCAGTTGGTGGGCCTTCTTGAGACGAGGGTTTCATTTCCTAATGCGACTCAGGTTTCTTCTGGAATTCGTGCCTCCTGGTCGTGGTTTTTCGATTATGACGTGGGACCTTCAACGAGGATATGGGTTGGCTGGGACACTCGTTTCATTAGGGTTACGGTGTTGCGTTTCTTGGTACAGGCGGTTCATTGTGAGGTTTTCTCTCTTGCGACAAGGATGACTTGGTTTGTGTCAATTGTGTATGGTAAGAACAGGCGTGATGAGCGGAAGTCATTATGGGAGGAAATTGTGTCGATCTCTGCGGAGCGGGTTGCGGTTCCTCGGGTACTCATGGGCGATTTCAATGCTATACTGGATTCGGCAGAAGCGCGGGGGGTAATTACTCCACAGTGGAAGTTGATGATATACGCTCCTGCTTTACGCAGGCTGATCTTACCACGTTGCCCATGACGGGGCAATTTTTTACATGGTATAATCAGCAACGCGAATCGGCAGGTGTCTGGCGTCGTTTGGATCGGATGATTGGGAATCCTACTTGGTTTGCTGCTTTTCCCGATCTCGCCTATCACTGTGATCTCCCATCAACGTCTGGTCACTCTCCGCTGGTCCTTGTGACGACTAGTTTGGGACCGCGCAAGACAAGTTTTCGCTTCGATAATTTTCTTGCTAAGGATCCATTATTTCTTCGTATGGTTCAGAGGGCTTGGGCTGATCCACTTGATGGTTTTTCGATGTTTACCTTGGTTCGGCGGCTCAAAGTACTCAAGACCCAACTCCGTCAATTGCGCCGTAATAAGGGTAATCTCGCAAGAAACATTATGGAGGCAAAGGCATTCCTTGAACTTTGTCAGATGTTTTCCACACGCTACCCGACTGAAGTCATTTTCTACGACCTCGAGCGCACTTGTCGAGCTCTTTATGCGCGCGCCGTGGAGATGGAACAATCTGCATTGTCGCAAAGGGCGAAGTTGAATTGGCTCAAAGATGGGGATCAATGCACTTCATTCTTCTTCAAAAAGGTGGCGTTACGACGTGCTGGGAATCGCATCTTCTCTCTTGACGCAGAAGATGGCCACCTTATTGAGGGCGAGGAGTTAGTCCGCGGAGCTTATTAGATATTTTCATTGTCTTTTTGGCCAAACCGCGAGGGATGTCCCAGTCACGCTGATGGATGTGAGCGGTTTTATTTCACATACTGTCGGACGAGGCGGCAAATGGGATGGTTCGACCGGTTACTTCTCACGAGGTTAAGGATGTTCTGTTCTCTTTTGGTGATGAGAAGGCGCCTGGACCGGATGGCTATACAGCAGCTTTTTTCAAAGCCTCGTGGGAAATCATTGGGAGCGATGTCGTTCAGGCGGTGCAGGAATTCTTTTCGACGGGCCGACTTCTGAAGGGTTTGAATTGCACTCTCATCTCTTTAATTCCTAAAGGGGCGGCACCTCGGCGACCGTCTGACTTCAGACCGATTTCATGTTGCAATGTTCTCTACAAGATTATTTCAAAGATTATTGCTAATCGTATGAAGGGTTCTCTGGCAAGCTTGGTGGACATCTCGCAGACTGCGTTTATCCCTGGGCGTCGCATAAGTGATAATATCCTTTTAGCTCGGGAAGTTTGTCGAGGCTATCGTAGTAGAAGCCTACCACGGTTACCTTCAAGGTGGACTTAGCAAAGGCCTATGATAAGGTTGAGTGGAGTTTTCTTCTTGCTACTCTTGCGGCTATGCGATTCCATCCCCGCTTCATTGAGTGGATAAGAACCTATTTGACGACGCCATGCTTCTCGATCAACCTCAATGGCTGTCCTTTTGGATTCTTTGCGGGGCGACGAGGACTTCGGCAAGGAGACCCCTTATCACCCTATCTTTTCACCCTGGTTATGGAGGTCCTGCATGGTATCGTGGCGATGCGCATTAGGGAAACCAACCAGTTTCGCTACCATTGGAGATGTGACACTGCGGATGCTCACTTTCGCCGATGACTTACTTCTTTTTTGCCATGCAGATATGGCATCGGTGAGGGTCCTTAAAATTGCCCTTGATCAGTTTGCTAAGCTATCTGACCTGAGTGCGAATGCATTGAAGAGCGAGATGTTCCTTTCCAAGCGTGCGACACATCTTGGTCCAGACTTCGTCAGTCTCACGGGGTTCAGTGTTGGGGACTTACCGGTCCGCTATCTTGGGGTTCCTCTACTTACCACGCGCCTTACGATTTCTGATTGTGGTCCCTTGCTACAAAAGGTGGACGGGCGACTCGGGTCTTGGCTGAATCGCTCCCTTTCTTATGCTGGGAGGGTCCAACTGATCAAGTCGGTTCTGAGTGCTTTGACGACGTATTGGGCCGGGGTATTCCTTTTGCCGAAAGGGGTTACTAGTACTTTGGAGGCACGATTCCGTCGCTTTCTATGGGGTGGTCCATCTTCTAAGGTGGCATGGGATGATATTTGCCTACCAGTGGATGAAGGGGGTCTTGGAATTCGATCTCTAGGGGTGGATAATCGATCCATTCTCATGCGACATTTGTGGAGCATGGTTACGCGTGATATGGATTCAGTGTGGGTTCGATGGTTATATTGCACGCGATTACGATCACATTCGCCGTGGGAAGTTGTGCCCTCTCCTAATGATGCTTGGTGTTGGAAGCAGATCCTTAAGTTACGTTCAATCCTTCGTTCGTTGATATCTTTTCGTGTGGGTAATGGCTCTTCCTTATGGCTTTGGCGCGATCCATGGCTTACACCCGACCCGCTCTTGGAGTGGTTCCCCCAAGGACCGAGGGTAATGGGTTTACCCAAAGACACAAAGCTCTGCTCGGTTATTGATAACCGTGGTTGGAATTGGCCGAGCAGATCGAGCCGCTATTGCGATGAGTTCTTGGTGATTCAGCAGCTCCTATCGAATGTGTACCCACTGGAGCAGGATTCCATTGTATGGAAGGGATCTCCAGATGGGCGATATTCAACACGCTCGGTTAGGGAGGCGATTCGATGTACACGAGTAACAGTCCCATGGGCGACTCTTTTCGGCGGATCCCTCAAGGTTCCCCGTTATGAGTTTATTTTGTGGATGGCTATTAGACGGCGACTCTCGACGCGGGACAAGGCCTGGGTTGCCCAGGCTGTGCGCACGACGTCATGCCTTCTTTGTGACTCATATTGCATGGAGACGACGGAGCATCTTTTCTTCGAGTGTCCATTTTCCGCGCGGTGTCTCCAACTACTTCGCCATAGGATTCGCTGGTCATGGCCTTATCGACAATGGGAGCTAGGAATAAGGTGGGCTGCGGCAAAATGGAGGACTAATCACATCATTCATTTGGTCTATAGGCATATTCTTGCTTCGTTGGTTTACCATCTGTGGAGGGAGCGTAACACACGTTGGAGGGACCACATACGGAGTCCCCCCGATCGGATCGTTGCTTTGGTGCTTGGTGTGGCATGTATGCGTGTCTCTACATTGTCAACTCGATATGCTTTACAGCTTGCTGCGCTTCGTCGGGTTTGGCGTATCGCATGGTAGTTTTGCTTTTCGCTTTGTTGGATCTTGTTGTTGTCCTTTGGCCCGGTAGCATGTTACCGGTGGTTGGCTTGAGTTTTTCTCTTGGCTACATTGTATTTTTTTCATTTTATGGGGCATTCCACCAAAAAAAAAATTTGGAAGGAACGGCGGCGATGAGTGAGATCGTGGTGGAGTTGGAAGGGTTTCCTCTCTCTCTCTCTCCCAGCTAATGCACGTTATTTGCATCGTAGTAAAAAGAAAACAAATGTAAATTAAATGACAATGTGAATGTAATCTTCGATGATAAGTCAAATATTGTACAAAAAGTCTCTCTTTCCAACTCATTTGCTTCCCATCCAAAACCGAGGATTTCGTTCACCCCCGCTTTATATATATATATATATATATATATATATATATATATATATATATATATATATATATATATATATAACGAAAGATGTGGTTTAACACGCACATATTTTCCTCTATATTTAAAATAGGTTGTACTTTTCTTCCCATAAATCGCGCTTCATATCTTAAAAAATAATGTAGGAGGTTTATCCATCATAACATGTATATATTCAATTCAGATTAAATTTAATCTGAATGGATAGATTGCGATGACATTGTTCGAGATGTATGCCGGCAAAAACAAAAACAATCATAAAGAGTTGCAATATACATATGTGTACTACGTTATATATTTTTTATAATTCAAGGTCTGGTTCTTACTGAAATTAGAAGTTGAGATTATAATCTAAGAACGAATGACGAATGTAGACAATTAAAAGATTTAACTGCGAATCATGTACTTGCAATAATGATTGCGAGTTGCGACTAGTATATTTCACATGCAGTAAACTAACAAATTAACGAATGGAGAACCACTTTGTCAAGAACGCAGGAGAATTTCTTTCGGTGCTTGACTTTAATGTATTAAGCTCTTTGAATCTTGATTGAATCGTTGAATTTTGAAATGTAATATTCAATTACAACACAACATACACCCAAACAGTATTGTAAAACTCGGTCTAGGCGCTCGCCTAGGCGGACGTGAAAAAGGCGAAAATAGGGTATACGGCTCAAAAATCGGCGATGCGATTAATCGGACCACTAATCGGTCAAACCGGCCAATTATTCGATCAAATTGGCCGATTAATCGGGCCAATTAGTTTTAAAAAGCCCAATAACCCACCTAAATACTTTATAGTTTAGAAGCCCATTACAGGCTTACTGATGCAACACTAGGCAATGGCCATGCGTATATATAGCTAAGATTCCAGCTTCGTTTGCAGGAGCCATTCGGTGTGGGATACCAAGAAATAGGCAAACAACGGAATATTAAATTGAGCTTGTCAGACGGAGAAAGTTGCTTTGACTGTAAATGAGTGGGCCGGGTTTTTTATATTTCATTGGCCCAACCACTAAAAAAGGGCATATTTATTGGGCTTATTTTATATAATATATATTTGATATAAAGAAAAAAAATAATAAAAAATACATGTACCTAATTCCCGCCTAGAAACCGCCTAGGCGGCCTAGGCGCTAGGCCCCCTCGGACGCCTACGTAGCGCCTAGCGCTTTTTACAACCTTGCACCCAATACGCATTTCGAGTTACACTGTATACTACGCAAGGGATTAATATCACTAGTGACAAATTGTAATCAAAATGATTTTGTGGATGTTTAATAAAATACTGTTTAAATCATACTAATTTTTAGTTTATTCATTAATGACAAAATGGTAATTAATGAAATTGATACGCCAATTAACCCTTAAAATGTGATGTTCTGCCTTCATAAAATATATAGATAGATTCTCCTTATGAATGCCAAGTATGCAAAAAATTGTATTCTTCTAAATTGATTTTGTTGGGTCCTTGTCATCTTTACCTAAACAAGGTGGACAAAACACATTAAGAGCATCTCCAACGCCACTCCAAATAGAACGTGGGACGCCAGCCATAGCGGTGGAGGAGCTCCAAGGAACTAGAGATGGCAATGGGACGGGTCCGGACCCGCCTTGGACCCTCCCCGAAATAATCGGGTTTTACCCGATAATCCGGGTCTCGGGGCGGGTCCCGGGTCTCAAAAGAAGAAACCCGGCCGGGTCGGGGCGAGTCCTGGGTCTGGCAAACCCCGCTCCGAGACCCGGCCCGAATGACGAATGTAGACAATTAAAAGATTTAACTGCGAATCATGTACTTGCAATAATGATTGCGAGTTGCGACTAGTATATTTCACATGCGGTAAACTAACAAATTAACAAATGGAGAACCACTTTGTCAAGAACACAGGAGAATTTCTTTCGGTGCTTGACTTTAACGTATTAAGCTCTTTGAATCTTGATTGAATCGTTGAATTTTGAAATGTAATATTCAATTACAACAACATACACCCAAACACTCGGTCTAGGCGCTCGCCTAGGCGCACCCAACCGCGGCGAAAATAGGGTATACGGCTCAAAAATCGGCGATACGATTAATCGGACCACTAATCGGTCAAATCGGCCAATTATCCGATCAAATTGACCGATTAATCGGGCCAATTAGTTTTAAAAAGCCCAATAACCCACCTAAATACTTTATAGTTTAGAAGCCCATTACAGGCTTACTGATGCAACACTAGGCAATGGCCATTCGTATATATAGCTAAGATTTCAGCTTCGTTTGCAGGAGCCATTCGGTGTGGGACACCAAGAAATAGGCAAACAACGGAATATTAAATTGAGCTTGTCAGACGGAGAAAGTTGCTTCCTATTTGACTGTAAATGAGTGGGCCGGGTTTTTTATATTTCATTGGCCCAACCACTAAAAAAGGGCATATTTATTGGGCTTATTTTATATAATATATATTTGATATAAAGAAAAAAATAATAAAAAAAATACATGTACCTAATTCCCGCCTAGAAATCGCCTAGGCGGCCTAGGCGCTAGGCCCCCTCGGACGCCTAGGTAGCGCCTAGCGCTTTTTACAACCTTGCACCCAATACGCATTTCGAGTTACACTGTATACTACGCAAGGGATTAATATCACTAGTGACAAATTGTAATCAAAATGATTGTGGTGTAATGTTTAATATAATACTGTTTAAATCAATAACTAATTTTTAATTTATTCATTAATGACAAAATGGTAATTAATTAAATTGATACGCCAATTAACCCTTACAATGTGATGTTCTGCCTTCATAAAATATATAGATAGATTCTCCTTATGAATGCCAAGTATGCAAAAAATTGTATTCTTCTAAATTGATTTTGTTGGGTCCTTGTCATCTTTACCTAAACAAGGTGGACAAAACACATTAAGAGCATCTCCAACGCCACTCCAAATAGAACGTGGGACGCCAGCCATAGCGGTGGAGGAGCTCCAAGGAACTAGAGATGGCAATGGGACGGGTCCGGACCCGCCTTGGACCCGCCCCGAAATAATCGGGTTTTACCCGATAATCCGGGTCTCGGGGCGGGTCCCGGGTCTCAAAAGAAGAAACCCGGCCGGGTCGGGGGCGAGTCCTGGGTCTGGCAAACCCCGCTCCGAGACCCGGCCCGAATGACGAATGTAGACAATTAAAAGATCTAACTGCGAATCATGTACTTGCAATAATGATTGCGAGTTGCGACTAGTATATTTCACATGCAGTAAACGAACAAATTAACAAATGGAGAACCACTTTGTCAAGAACGCAGGAGAATTTCTTTCGGTGCTTGACTTTAATGTATTAAGCTCTTTGAATCTTGATTGAATCGTTGAATTTTGAAAGGTAATATTCAATTACAACAACATACACCCAAACACTCGGTCTAGGCGCTCGCCTAGGCGCACCCAGCCGCGGCGAAAATAAGGTATACGGCTCAAAAATCGGCGATACGATTAATCGGACCACTAATCGGTCAAATCGGCCAATTATTCGATCAAATTGGCCGATTAATCGGGCCAATTAGTTTTAAAAAGCCCAATAACCCACCTAAATACTTTATAGTTTAGAAGCCCATTACAGGCTTACTGATGCAACACTAGGCAATGGCCATGCGTATATATAGCTAAGATTTCAGCTTCGTTTGCAGGAGCCATTCGGTGTGGGACACCAAGAAATAGGCAAACAACGGAATATTAAATTGAGCTTGTCAAACGGAGAAAGTTGCTTCCTATTTGACTGAAAATGAGTGGGCCGGGTTTTTTATATTTCATTGGCCCAACCACTAAAAAAGGGCATATTTATTGGGCTTATTTTATATAATATATATTTGATATAAAGAAAAAAATAATAAAAAATACATGTACCTAATTCCCGCCTAGAAACCGCCTAGGCGGCCTAGGCGCTAGGCCCCTCGGACGCCTAGGTAGCGCCTAGCGCTTTTTACAACCTTGCACCCAATACGCATTTCGAGTTACACTGTATACTACGCAAGGGATTAATATCACTAGTGACAAATTGTAATCAAAATGATTTTATGGTGTAATGTTTAATATAATACTGTTTAAATCAATAACTAATTTTTATTTTATTCATTAATGACAAAATGGTAATTAATGAAATTGATACGCCAATTAACCCTTACAATGTGATGTTCTGCCTTCATAAAATATATAGATAGATTCTCCTTATGAATGCCAAGTATGCAAAAAATTGTATTCTTCTAAATTGATTTTGTTGGTGCCTTGTCATCTTTACCTAAACAAGGTGGACAAAACACATTAAGAGCATCTCCAACGCCACTCAAATAGAACGTGGGATGCCAGCCATAGCGGTGGAGGAGCTCCAAGGAACTAGAGATGGCAATGGGACGGGTCCGGACCCGCCTTGGACCCGCCCCGAAATAATCGGGTTTTACCCGATAATCCGGGTCTCGGGGCGGGTCCCGGGTCTCAAAAGAAGAAACCCGGCCGGGTCGGGGGCGAGTCCTGGGTCTGGCAAACCCCGCTCCGAGACCCGGCCCGAACCCCCCCCCCCCCGGAAATATATATTATACTTCAATTCGTAATTACGTATTATATAGAATTATTGCTAATATTATGAATATAAAACCCGCCTCATACCCGCCGCATTACCATGCCTACAAGGAACCTCTAAACGCCACGGTAAATCTGGAGGGATAAACCGTGCCCCGCTATTTGAAGCAGGCACTGTTCACCCGCTACCCAAAATTTTTTTTGTTTGATTTCTTTTTTTTTTCTTTTTCCGATTCAGCTGATTTCAGGATTTTGTTTGCTGTTATAATATTTTATCAATCAGGGTGTTCATACTTTTTGATCTGCTCGATCGATAAGGTTTGAGGGAAGACGATGAATAGTGCTGCTAGGAGAGAGAATGTTAATTAATAACTAAAATTTGCACAAAAAGTTAATATTAATTAATGGCACATAGCATAAATAATGCACAAACATACGCATAATATAATTAAAAAAGAGTTGGGACAAAATATTAATCCTAATATCATGCAAATGTCCTTATGTAGGACCAAGATTGTCGAAAAATTACAACTCTTCCAAATTTGATGACGATGATTGTGATTGTTGTTGTTGTGCTCTTCTTTGTAGAATTTGATGTTGGTTGATGTCATGACCCGGGAATTGAGCTTTATTTTGGGTTGGGCTTAGTTATTAATTTAGTGTGTTTTATCTTACTATAAGTAATGTAATTGACATCTATTTTCATTAAGCAAGAAATTACAATTCTAATCTTCTTCAACCTACGATCTCCTCTCCCTCAATCTCTAAGTTCTTCTTCTTCCTCAAATCTATGTATTCTTCTTCTTCGAAATTCTCTACCTCTCTCAGCTCTATCTATCTTGACCTCTCCCCCATTCAATCGTCCTTCGATCTTTCTCTTTTCAACTATCAAATTGCACACACCACGCGTTTGCTTTAATTACAAGTAAGAAACCGACCATAAAACCGGACGGGATCTTACATTTGGTATCAGAGCTATCGATTCTCGGCGTGATTTCTACGATGATGATTACTTGGATCAGGATGCCTCCCATCTTCTATGGAACGGATGCAATAGCTTGGGTAGAAGAGTGCACTTAATACTTAGCATCGAAGACCCTCACTGATGTCGAGCGAATGCAGCATGCCTGGCTCTACGTCGAAGGCGAGGCTCTCGAATGGTACGACGAGTACGTTGAAGGTAAGGACTTACCTTGGAATGATTTCACCGAAGCTTTGCTTAAACGATTTGATCCTATGAAGTTGGGTGTCGAGTGCCGATCGTTGATGTGGACTCGTCAATTATCGCTGAGGTGGATGTTGATGAGTCAACAATGAAGGACGAGAACACTTGGTGTTGGATGATGTGGATTTTCCAACATTGGTTGGAATGGAATCGGTTGTGGTTGAGGTCGAACCGATTGTGACTAACGATAAATTGAAGTCGAGCGATGGCGACTCGTCGATGTTGGTTGAGAATGATTCGTTCGTGTTGGGTAAGAATGATTCGGTCGTGTTGGTTGATGAATCTGTGTTGTACAATGATGATTTTGTAGCGGCAGACGTTTTGGAAGCGCCTAAAAGAGTTTTACTTGATCGAGATGTCTTGCTCGATCGTGGACAGTGGGATGGCGAGCGACTACACGTAGGAGATAACCTTAGCCTACCTTTTGTTCACGGACGTAGGCATATTGTTGAAGGGAAGGACTTCTTTTCTTCAGCTGAAGGTTGGCGACGCGAAGAGAGCAGCGAAAATCATGTTAATTATGGTGGAGTTATTGATGAGGACACCTTGGTGTTGGCTGACGATGGTTCGCGGGCGTTGGTTGGGATTGGATCAGTTTGGATTCTTGGCGCGTGCGCTATGAAACCGAACATAGGTACCGAGCAGCTGCACGTGGAAGAATATCCTATCCTACCATTTGATCGGGGACGAAAGCAGCTAGATGTTATTGCTAAGGAGAGCGAACTCTACCTATGAGTTCGTTGGATTCTGGTTTTTCAGTTGTCGTGCCTGTTGCGGCCATACCAATGGACGGAGAATGGTCTTCTGCCGATGTTTGTAAATTGGGAGGCAACGTTGGAGATAAAGAATCAATACCCGTCATTGAGATCCTCTATCAATTTTCATATGATGTTGATGTTGGGAACTTTTGCTTGGTCCATGTTTGCTTGGTCAAGGTTTTAAATGTTGATCAAAAGGTTGATCCAACAATGAAACTAAACAACAACAACGCCATTAAAGAAAGCTCTCTTGAGGAATGGACTTCATGCATGGATTCCTACGTTGAATTGGCGATATACTTCAAGGTTGGTGTTCTTACAGTTCGGATGAGCGAAAACACGGCAGGTGATCTTCGTTGGCAGAGAATCTTATACAAGTTTCAAAGCGGTATCACGGATGCGAAAGGTAAGCAAAACATTGTGTTTACGAGTTCATCTTTTCCTTTCGACCGTGGAAAAGGTGTAAGCGATGGCAGTGGTTCCGTTGCCGAGACACTACCCTCGCTTTGTCAGAATTTTATGCTATCATCCTTGAGGACAAGGATGTCTCAAACGGAGGGGTATTGTCATGACCCGGGAATTGGGCTTTATTTTGGGTTGGGCTTAGTTATTAATTTAGTGTGTTTATCTTACTATAAGTAATGTAATTGACATTCATTAAGCAAGAAATTACAATTATAATCTTCTTCAACCTACGATCTCCTCTCCTCTCCCTCAATCTCTAAGTTCTTCTTCCTCAAATCTATATATTCTTCTTCTTCGAACTTCTCTACCTCTCTCAGCTCTATCTATCTTGACCTCTCCCCCCTTCGACCGTCCTTCGATCTTTCTCTTTTCAACTATCAAAATGCGCACCCCACGTGTTTGATTTAATTACAAGTAAGAAGCTGACCATAAACCGGACGGGGTCTTACAGTTGAATTTCATATGCTCATGTATTAAAGGGTCGGAAATTCTATTCAAATCTATCATCAAAATTTTGTCATCGTCTCTTTTCTTCTGCAATTCAATATGTTGTTTATGAAATTCCTTTAGACGCTCCTCTGCCTGCTTCAACAAATTCACAATTTCATCACTTTTAGCACTAATAGTATTAAAAACCTTGATAAATTGTTTATCAGTTTCCCTTTTCAGTTTTACTTTCTTGATTCCCATTGGACGTTTGCTTGAGGTTCCACCAACACTATCATCATGGTCAAAAGATGACAATTCAGGAGAATCTGGTGTTTGAAATTCATTATTTGGACGTCCTGATCCTGATGAGTTTTTTGTAGAAAATTCCCCATGACCACGACTTGGTTTGGGAACATTGTCATCGAATTTTGCACTCTTTGAACCTATGCCACACATGGTCTAACTTGAACCCGTGTTTGAATTTTGGGTCTAGAGCAAACAATAGTTTTGCTTGAAGAAGTTGTGTATAAAAAGAAATAAGTGTTGTATTGGGATTTGTGAGCTAATATCTCATTAGTCAAAAGCTGAAACAAATAGAATAGAGACTTAGATGATCACTAATCGACACACGGTGTAATGTGCAAGTGCGACAAGTGATAAAATAAAACGTATACCTAATTGCTATCACCGACGTGCGATAGGCAGTGGACCTATCGTTTGTAGTGCAGTAAAGTGAGTAAACGAGTATCGAACACGAGGAATAAACTAAGTACTAGTATTAACCTATCGACTCGATATTTAGCCTAAATAAGATACGCAGATGGTGTTACGAATTATCCTAACAGATTACTTCCTAAATCAACGAGAGACTAAAAGAATACGCCTAAACTGATAGAGGAGCTTTTACATAATAAAGATGCGCTCGGGATTCGAATCCCGCTAGGTATATCGCCTAAGACAGTAAATTATCGTTCCTACGTGATTCTGACTAGATCGCAGTAATTTCCTACCCGCTAACGAATTTGTTGTCGCCCTAAACGCTCGCGGGGATCTAAAGTTCAATAATTACTAATGGCGAGGATCGAATATTTGCTTCGCCCTATACTCGAATCCTATCTTCTACGAACGGCCTAATCGTTGTTTAGCTGTCACCCTAAATGATTTTCCACACGATCACTTTAACACATAGACAAAAGCGACGAAACACTTTCATAAATAGATAAATAGTCATAAACACAAGTCACGATAGCATATGTCTTAATTACAAAATAACCTAGCGTTCATCTAATCCCAAACACACAGGGAATTTAGCTACTCATAATAGACGAGAACACAACGTAAGAAATAGAGAACAGAGAAGGAGGACTCATGATCTTGAATACTGGCGAATTATCGGTACTAGCGTGATGAATCTTCGTTCTTTGATCAATTGGGCGTGATTGCGTCGTTGCTCCGTCTCTTGCGCTCCGGGACGTAATTCTGCATCCTTCGTGCTCTTTTCGTCTCTTGAGGGATTAGGGTTGATATCTGGTAAGTATCCCCTTTTTCTGAGTTGAATTTGGGCTTTTATAGAAATTTTCGTAATGGTCATAGCCTGGGACATGGGCCGTCACGGCCGTGACCATCACCGACTCGCTCAACTCTCTGCTAAGTGTCACGGCCAAGTGCATAAGGTGTCACGGCCGTGACCATCTTCAGTCGACCTCTCCGCCAAGTGTCACAGCCAGGTGCATTGGGTGTCACGGCCGTGACCATCATCAGTCCAACTCTCTGCCAAGTGTCACGGCCTAGTGCAAGGTATGTCGAGGCCGTGACCATAGGCAGTGTCTTCTATTTCGGCCTCTGGTGGGTGTCACTGCCAAATGCATAGGGTATCACGGCCGTGACACCTGACAGTGTTCTTTATTTTTGCACCGTTTTGCTCCGTTTTCGCTCGTTTTTGCCCGAAACTCGTCCTAAGCTCCTTCAATACAAAAATAAGTATAAATATGGCGAACAAATGCATAAAATGATTGCTAGAGCTCTATTATATTCCAATTTAATACTACGATAAACACATTGAAATACGTTTATCAATCACTGAGACGAGGAGCTCGACCTTAGCTTCACAAATTTTGGTCTTGACTAAACTTAAATATTATCCGTCTGATATGGCGCCACATGGGATCAAGGCTGAGATAGAAATTGCCTTTCCACTTAAAGAAACGTTCAGCACTTTGTTGGAAGATAAAGGAATGTTGTGTACAATTCACAGAGCTTGTCGTACAACCCGTTAAAGCACGCAGCTGAGTCTGTTACTGCTGCTAAGTTCTATAAATACCAGATCTTCAGGTTTCAAGTAGCAGTATTTGAGCGATCGTAGCTTTCGATAGAGAGAGTTTTAACGAGTGATGTAAATTGGAAAATTTGAGACGAATTATCATTCTTGTAATCCCTTTTTTCGGTTTGGAAGAAAATGCTCTAGTTGGTCCGTGGATGTAGACTCAATAGAGGGTTGAACCACGTACAAGTTGTGTTCTTCTCTGTTTTGTTCTTAACTGTTTTTCGATTCGATCACGATCAAGAACTCGTTTCTTGATTGAATATACCCACACCCACGAAAGAAGAGTGAATTGCGACCCTAACGGCGCAAATTTCCCAACAAGTGGTGCGGCAAGTCGTTGGAACGAAGCGTGACGAGGACGATGGCTGCGACGAGGTTCGAGATGGAGATCTTTAATGGCCAAAACGATTTTGGGCTGTGGAAGCTCAAGATGAAGGATGCATTGATCCAAGAGGGATCTGAGGAAGCCTTGAAGACGTGGAAGGACATGCTACCGAAGGATTTGCAGGCAACGAATGGAGAATCATTGAGGCGAAGGCTCATAGCTTGATTATCTTGAGCCTTGAAGATGGTGTGCTTCCAAATGTGTTGATGGAGAAAACACCAGACCTGCTATGGAGGAAATTGGACGAGCTCTACATGGATAAGCTGCAGAAGTCGAAGAACGTGCTCACGAAGGTCTCCTCGAAGCAGCTCAATGCAAGAACCGAGTCAAGAATAGGTTCATCAGGGGAGTTGCAATGTGTGAGGAAGAAATGGGTGAGAAGGGACGGCAAGGATTCGAAGAGGGCAGTAGAAAAGAAGTTCAAGAAGCCTCTAAGGTGTTACCCTGCCATGAGATAGGCCACGTTCGGAGGTTGTGCCCACATCGAAGAAGAACGTCACTACCTAAAGGCCAAAAATGAAGCAGGAGCTAAGATCTGTGATGATTGTAGCTCGGCTGAGGCGTTGGATGTGTCTAAGGGTGGGCCTGGGACCTCAAGATGCGTCAAGGTTTTATTTCAATGGAAAGAATGCGGGAAACCCGAATTTCGAGGTGGAGATCGAATAGAAGACTGACTTGATCATTGCATAAATTTCCGATCAAGAAGTGGGTCAAGATGATGATTGTGAGTCTGCAGAAAGTCTGAGTCTTTCTGGGCAAGACGAGATCAACGCATGGATTCTTGATTTGGGGTCTTCTGTCCGTGTCACGTGCCACCGAGATTGGATGCAAGATTTCCAAGAAACGAACCAAGAAAGTGTAAAGATAGATAACGGTAAAAGTTGTCAAAGTCTGGCGTGGATCTGTTTGTTTGAGGCTGAAATTTGGCGTTGTGGGGGTTCTTAGAGATGTGAGGTTAGTGCCTGAGATTAGGAGGAACGATATCAATCGGAGCTTTGGATAAAAGAGGATTCAACGCAGAAATTACAGCCTCGGAAATAAAGATCATGAAGGCAAATAGGATGGTTCTGAGCGGTTTTGCAGGCATGGGATGGGATATATGTCTTGGAGGGTTGTACGGAGGAGACAATTGGACCTAGGGAAACTAGGGAATGTGATGGCTTGAATGTTGCCCGGGATAAGCCACGTCGGCCTCATATCGAGGTGGAGAAAGGTGGAGCAAAACCCTGAGGTTGAAGCACCTGTTAAATTTGCTGAAGTGAGTCTTGATGAGTTAAGCCGGTTTGTGAGTCGTCTGAGCTCGAGGTGGAGATGGTTTCTTCAAGAGAAAGGAGTACCTGTGAGCCTAGTTCGAGGGATGAATCTATGGTGCCTGAAAGTGCTGAAGAGGATGAAGAAAAACCTCAAGAAATGGAGCTCGAAGTTGCGATTGTGAGCGAGAGTGAAGCTATGAATGAATTTGAAGCTTCACTGAACAAAGCTGAGGTCGTGCGTGTTATGGAGACCAAGAGGCTTGGAAAGGTAGCTGTAGATGGGCTGGAAAGAGAGCTCACAAAGCTAGGAAACAAAAAACTTCTTACGACATGAAAAGATTGGGCTCGAGGGACCAAGTCAACTTCAAGTGGGAGATTTCAATCCTGCTTGGAGTTGATAAGTTTTCTATGCTTTGAGCTGCTAGAGGAGCAAGGTGACCAACTGGGCGGGATTGTTAATCAAGGTGGAGCTTGATAGAGGGTTGTAGATGAATCTGCTAATTTCAGAAGCTGAAAAAAACAAACGCTGATTCTGGTATGATGTTTGAGCGAATGTAACTTGCTGGTTTGGGTTGTAAAGTCGAAGCTCGGTGAACGCATTGAGAGTATGCTCAAGGTGGAGATTGTTGGGTTTTGTGAGCTAATAACTCATTAATCAATAGCTGAAACAAATCGAACACAGACTTAGATGATCACTGAGATGAGGAGCTCGACTTTAGCTTCAGGAATTTTGGTCGACCTAAGCTTAAATATTATATGTCCGATATGGCGCCACATGGGATCAAGGGCTCAGATAGAAATTGCCTTTCCACTTAAAGAAACGTTAAGCACTTTGTGAGGAAGATAAATGAATTGTGTACAATTCACAGAGCTTGTAGTACAACATGTTAAAGCACGCAGCTGAATCTGTTACTGCTGATAAGTTCTATAAATACAAGATCTTCAGGTTTCAAGTAGCAGTCTTTGAGCGAGCTTTCGATAGAGAGAGTTTTAACGAGATGCAAACTAGAAAGTTGAAGACGAAGTAGCATTCTTGTAATCCCTTCTTTCGGTTTGGAATAAAACGCTCTAGTTGGTCCGTGGATGTAGACTCAATAGAGGGTCGAACCATATAAAAGCTGTGTTCTTTCTCTGTTTTGTTCTTTGCTGTTTTTCGATTCGATCATGATCAAGAACTCGTTTCTTGTTTGAATCACACACACCCACGAAAGAAGAGTGAATTGCGAACCTAACGGCGCTGATTCCCCAACATGTTGTAGAGATGTCACAAAAATTAAAATAATCACCCTGTCTTCGTCGTCTTGTGTTCCACTTGGGTTTCGATACTCTATTTGTTTCACGCATCCATTCAACTTTCGGACGGTCGTTTCCGTGGTGCACATACGAGATTTGCAAGATCGATCACTCCGTTCGGGCCAACTCATATGTTTTTTATTATTATATTCCTCCTGAATTCGATTACAGAATTGAGTAGAAGTGTGGTTGTTTGAAAGTATTGGATTTTTGAGAAATATTTATATAAGTTTCACAAAGAACATCTTCAGGAATAGAAAAATTAGCAGCTTTCTTTGACATTTTTTTTCTTAAGATCTTTAAAGCATACGAATAAGAGTTTGCGTCATTATTGGATAGAAGTTGTGGGCTTTTATAGATGAAGACGTGCAAATGATGCATCAACATTGCATTAATATCATGATTTCATTAGATTGCACCATACCTTAATGGATCGTGTTGTATCTACTTTGTACTTCATCTTTGAATGTCTATTTAATGGACTGCATCATATCTTTTGCTGAAACATGCCATCCCAATGATTCAATGCATTGTCAGGAACAAACAATGATATTAATGTGTTACAGTCATCGCATCTGATGTCGAATCTTGCAGAAGGTATCGCTCCACCGGCAAGCTATACTATAAGAGGAAAACAATACTCTGTGGGTTATTATTTAGCCGATGGAATATATCCTAAATGGACCACTATTGTCCAATCATTCGCTTTGCCAACTAATCCAATGCATCAATATTTTAAAATGAAACAAGAGTCCTGCAGAAAAGATGTCGAGCGAGCATTCAGAGTTCTACAATTGAGATTTGCAATTGTCGCAGGTCCTACTCGTTTTTTTAAAAAAAAAAAGAAGTGCTAAGTGATATAATAAAGACATGCTTTATTTTGCACAATATGATAATTGAAGATGAACGTGATCTTACCGCGCCGGCTTTGGATGAACTTGAGATTATTGTTCCAACGGTTGAACCAAGCCAACTTCGTGTGCATTAGTTGAGCATTTGTGGGCTAAATTTTCTAGTTATAATTAGTTTTTTATGTTTAAGAACGATTGCTATGACATTTTGCTCTATTGTTAGTGTTATTGTTAATTATATAGTTTATTTTTAATGGACGGAAAATTATATTAATTATTAACTATTAAACAAATTAATACTAATATAATTATATTATCATAACAAATATATATCATTATGAAAATTTATTTGTAAATTTATATAATGGAAAAATATAAAATTGTGTATAGAGTAAGATATAGAGAAAATGGTTGGATTGATATTGTTTACACTTTATAAATAGAAGAATTGTATTGTAGCAACTCTAAACGTAGAGCAATGGTTAGAGATGGCCTAAGAAAAGAAACTTATTTAAATTGTGGGAACTATTGGGCCTTAGTTTATTGAATTATTGGACTTAGTTGGTCTTCTAGGCCACTCTAGGCGTTCTCAATTTTCTTTTTTCAGTCAATTATCACCGTGAAAAAACATTTATTTACAGAAATAACACAGTTGTGTGACTTGTGTCCACAACTGTGTTATGGATTTGATCTGTTAATGCTTTATGTGCCGATTATTATGACTATGTATTGATATTTATAATATACTGCTTTGGGTAGTTTTATGTATAATATCAGAACAGATGAGATAAAAGAAGAGAAGATCAGATAATAATTTGAGAGAGATAAAGAAGATGATAGAAGGATTGATATTAGGTTGCTTAATCCCCCATACATGCATCGATAGTTTATACAGCAGCATAATAATTTGGGCTCATTTAAACAAGTCCCAGTTCTAATTAAAACTAGATAACGTTAGGCCCAAATGCAATTGCATACTTCAGTCAATCCAACTTTTTCAAGCCCAATCCAAACATTAAGAGCTTTTAATTCTTTCCTTCCTCACTTCGGTTCTTTTCCATTCGACGCCAGGAACCCTTCTAACATCATCCCTTCCGCACGACTTGACTCCACCGAAACCTCCTTCGGAGCTGGGGTGAGGTAGGTACATGACAAACTGAAACCCTAAAATCGGCGTTCTTCCCTTTATAGTAGAGAAAGAGCTGATTTAGCAGCTGTAACCCACCATGGATCAACGCCCTTTGCGTGCCACCAAACCACGTCGAAGATCCAATCGGATGAAAAAGTTGCGAGCCACAAATCCTGGTCACGTCATCGCCGACGCCGACGCAGCAAAAGCTTCTATCATCGGTTCCGGCATCAAGGAGCTGTCTCTCCCTCATGTATCGCCTCCGCCGCCTCCGAACGTGGCGCAGCAAGCTGTGTGGTTCGGTGATTCTACGAACGCAGATATCAATTGGTGGAGTCCACTCGGGCAATACGTGCTGGGACCATTGAGTTATGCGGCTATGAAAGTAAGCGGCTTAGTGTTTCTGAAGTTTATTTATCGTTCTCTTCCTGCTAGTGATTTATTGAATTGAATCAGTTCCTTTCTCAAAAGTGGGCTCAGTGCACTGATGTTCTAATTTAGGAGATTTGTGTATTATCCTACCAATAATAACGGTTTTGTCATTTCTAGGGTGAACCTGTACCTTGTGCTGTGCATCTCTACCGAAGCATCGAAGCCCGTCGAGATGAAGCAAAGAGGAAAGGAAAAGAGGCTTCTGACAAGTCCTTGCTTGCTACTTCACCTCCTGCGATTGACAGTGACAGTGTACTGATTCCTACCGACAAGGCACGTGAAGCCTGGTGTGAAGTTTGCAAGATTGATTGCTCTTCGAAGCGTTCTCTGAATGATCATCTACTTAGTAAAAGGCATGAGAAAAATCTACTGAAATTGAACTCAGAAGGCACTGGTCCTGCCATTACTGAACCTCAGGGGTCTCATACGCTTACTAGTTTAGACAAATCAATCATTGCACCAGAAGTGAAGCCAGCAGAAAATCAACAAGTTGACGTTGGTCCGAAATCTTTGAAGAGCGCAGTTGATGATGTATCTGACAATAACCATTTCTTGCTTGCTGGTTCCACGCAGTTGCCATCAGCATCTATAGATGACAAGTCAACTAATAGCCCACTTGAATTGCCTGTTGTTACTGCTCCTTCACCTCCTGTGATTGATGGTTGCACAGCTTTGCCGGTTTCTATCGACATTGCACACAAAGCCTGGTGTGAAGTTTGCAAAATTGATTGCTGTACGAAGTCTGTTCTCGATGACCATTTACTGGGTAAAAGGCATAAGAAAAATCTACTGAAATTGCGAACAGAAGGTATCGGATCCTGCCATTGCTGAACCTCGTGGGCCTCGCACGTTTAATGCTTCAGCAAGCCAATCAATGCAATAGCGGGAAACCCTGAAAATCAAGAAGTTGACGTATGTTCGGAATCCTTGAAGAGCGCAGTTGATGATGTATCCGTTAGTAACCACTCCTTGCATGCTACTTCTTCCACTGCTTTGCCAGGTTCTAGGGACAAGCCAGTTATTCGAACGTGGTGCGAGGTTTTCAAGATCGGTTGCTCGAAGAAGTCTGATCTGGACGAACATCTGCTTGGTAAGAGGCACAAGAAAAATCTTATGAAGATGGCATCAGAAAGCGTTAGTCCTCCTTCCATGATTGCTGCTGCTGCCTCCACTTCAGCTTCTCCAGGCAACTCAAACCGCGAAATCGACGGCTGTTCGAAATCTTTGAAGAGGGCAGCTGATGATGTCAGCGCAGAGGATATTGAGTCGAAGAGAGGAAAGGTTTTGTCTTGCGGAGCGTAAGTGCAAGAGACTGCTACGTTGGTGGTGCTGCTACGCCTATTTATAAATATCGCCTTTCTGGTTAGAAGTATCCAGCGCCATGGTTTTTGTCGAGTGTGTGTTTATTTTATTGTTTGTTTTAGAGGAAAAGTGGCAGATGCTTCTTACATAACCTTGCTTTGGAAAGATTCGTGATGACATCACATACAGATGACGTAGTGAATTGATGCCAAAGTAGACAATATTTCCCGTTAGTTGCCATTTGTTTAGTTCCATGTGATAGTGTTTTAAATAGCGTAGTGTAGCGCGTTTTGTAGCGCGAAATAGCGTTATTTTGCAGAAAAACGCGTTAAAGCGTAAAAAATATAGCGTTTTGTCCTGAATAGCGCGAATATTTTGAGAAATAGCGTAAATAGCGTGTCAAATTGCGCATATAGCGTGCCAAATTGCGCTATAGCGTGCTACAATATTTTATGTTATTTTTTTTATTTTTTTATTGTGGGTTATATAAACTTAAAATTATATTATTCATATATATTGAATTTTTTATTTTAATCAATTAATTGTACCGTATGTTTTATTTCATTAAATTTTTTGAGAAAATATTGATTATTTAGTCTCATAACTACAATAGTGACATAAAAAATAACCGAACGTAGCATATTTATATTTATTATATATTATATATAATTTATTACATTATATGTAGATTACCCGAAATACTTACGCAATGCGCTACGCTATTTACGCTACGCGCTACTGGCACTAAAACGCGACACACTACGTTATACGCTTTTTAAAACATTGCATGTGATAAAGTATAATACGTATTACAGAATGTTGATATAATACAAAGAGTTCAATTTAACCCAAACAGCAAGCTATCTCGGAGAGATATGGAGCTCTCTCGATTCAGTTGTCCGATCAATTAGCCTATGTGATGCGTTACGTTACTTGGGCCTTCTAATGTTAATTGGGCCTTTTTAATAGATTAAAATGGGCTCAAACCCAATTAGCTATGGAACATGGTAAAGCAAGAAGGAACGATAGCCGTCGTCGTCTAACTCTAGTCCATCCATCTATATACTCACTCACTTTTGCAGAGCACAATCGCCGACGCCGTAAACGGTTTTCACGGAGTTGATGAATGTCCAATGCCCAACTACCTCTCTCACGCGCGCTCAGCCACCTCTTCACCGCCGCGCCGTCGCAATGCGAGTCCATCCTACACCGGTGCGCCACCCGCACTAAGTCCTTACCCACCACGCAGAAGCTCCACGCCCATCTCATCGCCTCCGACCTCCTCTCGACCCACTTCCTCAACCTCCTCACCGCCGCGTACGGCCTCTGCGGCCACCTGGCTTACGCCCGCAAGCTGTTCGACAGATTGCCAAAGCGAACCGTCGTCTCCTACAAGGGCATGATCAGGATGTACGTCGAGAGTGGTTTTCCGTGGAATGCGCTGGAGCTGTTTGTCGAAATGCGTTCTTCTGCTGTTGGTTGTGTTCCAGATGAATACACCTATCCGTTTGTTGCGAGAGCCATCGGGGACATGGTGTTGCCGGAGATCGGAAAGGTGGTTCATGGAATGACGGTGAAGGGGGGGTTCTTGCTGGGGAGCTTTGTGGGGAATTCTCTGCTGGCCATGTACATGAACTGTGGAGATGCGGACAGTGCGAGGCAGGTGTTCGATGAAATGCATGACAGAACAGTTGTGTCGTGGAACACGATGATTGGTGGGCTGTATAGGAACAGTAATGGAGAAGAGTCTCTCGCTTTATTTCGTAAGATGGTAGATAGCAAGGTGGAGATCGACTCTGCAACGATTCTCTCCATTTTGCCCGTTTGTGGCAACACCAAGGCATTAGACATTAGCAGGCAAGTTCATGACTTGGTAGAAGATCAGGGCTTAGGAAAGAGATTGGCTGTTCGAAACGCTCTGATCGACATGTACGTCAAGTGCGAGAAAATGGACGAGGCACGACATGTCTTCGACGAAATGGTGGAGAAAGACGTCGTGACATGGACAACGCTGATCCACGGCTACGTCTCGTCTGAAAACATCGACGGCGCTTTAAAGGTGTGCAGATTGATGCAATTCGATGGTCTAAGGCCCAATTCGATTGTGCAGATCGATGCAATTCGATGCTATTCTAACGACTTGAGGCTCGGGAAATCCCTGCATGGCTTCGCAATAAGGCATGAAACAAAGCAAGACGTCAACATCGTGACAGCCTTAATCGATTTATACGCAAAGTGCAACTCTTTCGAACTCAGCCAAAGGGTCTTCTCCAAAACCTGTAAGAAGAGAACCGTTCCATGGAACTCGATCCTCTCGGGCTGTGTCCACAATAAGCTAACGAAAAAAGCCATAGAGCTCTTCAAGCAGATGCTTCGAAAAGAAGTTGAACTCAACGATGCAACGTTTAAGAGCCTCCTCCCAGCCTACGCCATGGAAGCTGACGTTCGCCAGGCATCGAACATCCACGGGTACTTACTAAGATCTGGGCTTGCAAGAAAACCCGAAATCCTAACGGGTCTGATCGACGTATATGCAAAATGTGGGAATCTACAGAATGCCCACAAGCTCTTCGATTCTCTCCCCGTTAGAAAAAGGGACATTGTTTCTTGGAGTGTTATAATCGCTGGCTACGGTAAACACGGGCATGGAAGAGTCGCCTTAGACCTCTTCAATCAGATGGTTGGGTCGGGAATTAAACCCAACGAGGTAACCTTCACTTCGACTTTACACGCCTGTGGCCACTCGGGCTTGGTGGACGAGGGCTTGGGCCTGTTTGAGGTCATGGTTAGGAACCACAAGGAGAGCCTTAAAGACCGACCACTACACTTGCATGGTGGACCTTTTGGGCCGGGCCGATAGGCTCGGGGAGGCCCGCGAGCTGATTGAGGGGATGGCCAACGGGCCTGCGGGCCATGCAAGCGTTTGGGGGGCGTTGCTAGGAGCTTGTGCCATACATGGGAATGTGGAATTTGGGGAGATTGCGGCTGAGAGGCTGTTTGAGATGGAGCCTGAGAATACGGGCAATTACGTTCTGATGGGTATATTTACGCTGCTGTGGGAAGGTTCGGCGATGCGGAGCGGGTTAGGAGTGCGATGGGTCGGGTCGGGCTGGTGAAGGCGCCTGCGAATAGCAGCGTTGTTGGGGCAAGGCATGGTTGATGCGATTGGCACGCTGGAAATGATATATGGGGAGGCAAATTATTATGGTTAAATGGTTATAGCGGCATACTCGTAGAAAATAGGTAAAGTGATTTTTTTTTTTTTTTTTTAATTTCATGTTTCTTGTGGGATTTTGTTGATTGTGATGTATGTGATTTTTATGTGCTTGCGTTCCTCCCTTATTTGTCTATGGTTTTGGCACTTATCGATTATCATTGTTTTGTAAGCTTTTTCTTCAATAACATGTATAACGTTGTTGTCTTAGATGGATTATAGCAAGTGAATGTGATATCTTGACGTCATGGGTTCAAATTTATTTGGACTCCCCGACTATCGTAGTTGTGTGGACTTTAGGAACTATATCCCATTGTAAAAGAGAGTCGTCCCTTAATCGACAAGTGAAGTTTAGACTCGTAGCGTATTGAATCTGGGTTTTTTTTTTTTTTTTTTAACTTCGGTCCTACAATAAACTTGCAAAATCTTAATCTGTAAATTCGCAAATCTAGATTTCAAAAACTGTGTACTGAACATGATTGGAATGTGAAACTATCGTCGAGACTTTGGTGATGAGATTTTCAAATTCATTTCAATCTTAACAATCTGCGTGTGGTGACTTTGACGATGCACGGTGCTGTGGATGGTCGGAAAAGGAAACATATATCCATCAACACAATTATAATGTCGACCAACAATTTACAACATCGAAGTGTATGGGTGTGTATGGGATGTGTATGAGTAAGTTGTGTCGTGTTTGATATCTGTGTATAGTCATACATGCCTTGTATGACTATACACGTCTATTACAAGGTTTTTGGTTATAGGCCTTGTATATCCATACCCACCTTTAAGGTGGTTATGGGGTGTGTATCACTAATCCATACACACCTATACACATCTCTCAAACACATCTATCAAACACAATTTATATCATTACACAAATAATTAATACACACATATCAAACATGTTAAACACAACATCAACAAAATCCTTGTATAGCTATGCACAAATAACTTATACACATGTAATCCCTAAACACTGATATCAAACGAGCCCAGTCTGTATATACCAACCAGATACAATTTAAATACAACATGGTTGGTCACGCTCGATATATTTCTAAGACGGAAAAACAACCTTGAAATAACATTCGTAGAGCAAAATAACATTAATACCAAGAAAGCCAGCCAGCCATAGATTGAAAGGAACCATTATCAATTCATGATCTCCCTCACCAGCCAATCCAAGCTCGAATACGAAAAGTAGAGAATGAGAAAAGAAGGAACGGCGAAGAAGACCGTAATAACCACATACAGAGCCAGCACAGCCGCACTCGCGGGAACAGCATAAAGAACGATGAGAAGTGAAAGAATTACCAGGGGAAACTTTGCAGTCAGATGAACGAAGAACTCTAGCAACTTCCTCAAACACGAATGAAGCCTCTCGACGGTCAGATAATCGTCGAACTGCTGATGATGGGCGGCGGCGGCGCTTATGTGCCCATGCCCACCAATTCTGAGGTGATTTCCCGGGCAGGTTCTTGAAGTCGATTTATCGTTCGACGTCCAAATCGCCTGATCGTCCTCACAGATGGCTGACTGAGACTGAGTCTTCACCCTATCCCCGTTCATGCTTTCGAGCATCCATAGGAGGAAGAGGTTCTTACGAGGGAACTTTAGCACTCCCTTGTAGACCAAACCGAAGGACAATAGGTTGCACCATGGGCATGAGATGAAGAGAGGGAGCTGAAGGGGAAGGGTTGGGAATTTGACCACCGCCCACTGAAGGCCTACGATGCAGTTCTTGCATAAAGTGTGCCCGCACCATAGAACGTAGGGCACGTTCTCGACTAGGTTGAAGGATTCGCAGCATATTGGGCATTTGAGGCCTTCTTCCCCATTGCTGTTTGTGGACGACCGTTCGTCGTCTGAGCAGTCGTGGTCGTCTTGTTGCCTTTGGTGCTTGGGTGCGTCGTTCTTGGGCATTTCGTTGGCTCTGGCGATGCAATTGGATGCGAACTTCCACATGATGTGTTTCGGCTAAGCGACGCCGCCCATTGATGTCTTTGAATGGGTAACGAATTTCCAGTTCCTAGAAGACAGTGGGGATAAAGGAAAGGGACAAAATCACTAAAGCTCGATGAAGAAGAACAAAGACGGCAATTTCTACCGATTTATTCCCTAAACACAGACTGATCCATGAGAAAGACTACCTAATAAATAGGAACATCACTCCTTAGGCTACCATTCGAGCACTTGTCGCCTCGGCAGGCACTAATCTACCAGCCTAAAAAAAGTGTACAGTAAGATCTCACGGTTTCAGAAACCACAAGCATCCATCGGTAAACGATTCGATTGGGAAATACTACAATCGCAACAAAAGGAAAGACCAAACAATCAACGCTTATTATCAACAGCTCCAATAATCGCAAGCACATGAACAACGCAGCATAACATAAAAAGAGAAAATAAAAAAAAAAAAAAAAAAAAAAAAAAAACAGGATCGTGTTGACATTACCTCGATTCCGATCGAGCTGAGTGGAACAGAACAGATCAATGGAGCATCGTTGACAAAGACGAAAGCAACCCTGCCGTTTGTCTATTGTCGTTCTTGAAGTCTTTTTTTCGCCCAATCATAATTTTTTGATTATTTTTCTATTATAACTATGTATTTAGTCTCGCAACTCGAAATGTGTATTGGGCTGAAGCTCATTTCCCATTGGGCCTTGGTGACGTTTGCAAGCCTCGTGGATAAATAAAACGCAATTGACCAAATTACTATAAATAAAAGTAGGGTTGCAAACGAATCGAACTTTTTTGTTCGATTTGCGATTCGATTCGAAATTATAAGATTTGAATTCGAAAATTTAGAATATGAATCTGAATAAAAATATTTTTTTTTTATTCGAGAAATGTCCGAATACGAATATGACATCACAATATTCGATTCGAATATTAATCGAATTATTCGATTCGCATAATTTTATTTATTCATAAATTTTAATATGAAATATTTATGGTATGAGAAAGGTTTTTAGAAATAAATCAAAGAATAATATTTATAAATTTAGAAGTTTTGTTTATTTCTAATAGTAAAGTGTAGAATTAACTTTAACATAAATTACAAAATTAATATTTATGTGTAAATAATTTTCTTTGATTAACGGCATTCATGAAATAAAACGTAATAACTTAAAACTTACATTTATTATTGATGGAGAACAAATTATAAGAAATTGTACAACTAATGTTTTTTCTTCACCCTTAAAGGGGGTGCCGATACATAATATTACAATTCAATATATACTTTAGAATATGTATTTTAAATATAATAATATAAAAAGTTTTACTAAATGTAAAGATAAATACTCAATGTAATCCATATTCAAGTATATTCGATTCGAATATTTACGAATAAGAATCGATTTTATGATTCGATTAAATATTCGAATATTCGTATTCGGATTCGATTGCCATCTACGTTTTAGGCCCCTATTTAAGTTTCAATTAGAGTTTAGGCCCCTGTCAGAAAATTCGCAGTTTTAAGTACCCAATTTTTTCAGAAACACTTCATGGTTCCCCAATACCACTTTATTGGTCTGTGGTAACACTTCATGGATCTGTGGTAACACTTGACGGGTCTGTGGTACCACTTCATGGGTCCGTGGTAACACCTCATGAGTCTGTGGTAACATTTCATGAGTCTGTGGTAACACTTCATGGGTCTGTGGTAACACATGTGTCCTGTTCTCTAAATGAAACTTAAATTGAGTCATTATCTCTAAATGAAACTTACATGGTTCCTTATCTCTATATGAAAATATTAATTGGGGTCTGACTCGTAATTTGCACTAAATAAAATATAGTTAGAATACTGAGAAGTTGACACCTCAAATAAATACCCAAAAGCATAGAAAATGTCACCTATTTTTTATATGTAGGTCCTGCGTGTGCGCATGTAAATAAAATTTGATAATAGTGGGTGGTTTTTGTTTTAATGTTAGTTTTAATAATTAATTAAAAAAGTTATCGATGTACTAAAAAGAGAAATAGGTAGTTACTTTTATTAGGCTAAGAAAACGTGGTCCAATGTTTAATTTTAATTAGTATTTTTTAAAATGTAAAATATTGACATACCAATCAATTTGAGAACAGTTACTTTAAATCACTTAACAAATTGACTCAAAATTTGGGTTTGGGTGTAACTGATACGCCAAATTTGGATAAAAATTGATAGTTTTTAAAAGGTTATGATTAATTAAAATAGAATAGATTTTTTTTTTCCAACGATAGCTTGCCATTACTAAATTACGAGTACAAACGTGCTAAACAGCACATAGAGCCGTTTGGTCGCATTGCGCCAAACGGAAACAAGTCCTCAGAAAGAGGAAAACAAGACCCACAAGGGGCACATCACTCCCACGTGGGGAGACAAAGGTCCACGAGAGACAAAAAAACCGACAGAAAACAAAACCTATTATCTACGACCAAGAACTAAAAAACCTATAACAGAAAAAGCTATTAAGCTAAATCTACTATACTTTTCACTTTAACTTGGCCTTCGACTTCTAGATTTTTATTTTCATCGGACTGTGGCTCCATTAAGGAGAAAAGGCTCTTGACTCCAGGGTCGAGAGAGAAAGTTTCCAGACGAACGCCGGGAGACAGAGGTGGACTGCAACGGCCAGTGGTTGACGGAAGGCGGCGGCGCGGTCAGATGGGGAACGATGACACGCTGGGAACCGGCGGCGGGCACGACGGAGGAAAATCCTAGCAGGCGAGCGGCGGGGCAGCCGGCGGAGGGGGCGTCGAGGCAGCAGGCTGAGGTGGCGTCGAGACGGCCGGCGGACGGACGTGGGTGGAAAAAAAAAAAAAAAAAAAAAAAAAAACAAGGAATAAAAAAGAAAAAAGGCAAGCTCCCCCAACCTCCAATGGAGGTTGGGGGAGGAGCGGGTTGACAGAAAGGAGACGGGAGCGAGGTGGGGAGGAGGAGAAGGGGATGGGAGGGGAGGTGAAAGGGGTAAGAAGGTGGCGGCTGTGCAGTGGCTTAGGGTTTTTTCAGGGGAGAGAAGGAAGAGAGAGGGAAATTAGAGAGAGAGGGGATGCTTAAAAATGAAATCTTGAAAAGCGCCAAGGAACCCAATGCTGACGCTATAGTACACATGTATAGTTCAACAATAACAGAAATTTCTAGCAATATTTTCCTACAATTATTGATCATAACCTTTAATTCGAGATCCATATTATCAGCACATTACGTGGATGGCATCCACCCGTTTGTCTTCATTTCTCTGTCTCACTATAAATACACCTTGAGTTCATTCCCGGTCTCATCATTCCATCAACAGATAATCTTTATTGTATACTATCCTAACGCAGAAAATCTTCCGTCAGACAAACAACAAGTAAAGAAGCACATATCTACGTTGAGTATTAGGATCTACCATGGCTTCCGTTAGTTGCTACGCATCTGTGATGCCACCGATAATGTCTTGTGGAGGCCAACACACTACGAAGTTTGGTCATAGCCAATCAAGTGTTGGATTATTGCCGCTGAAGAGGACTATTAAGTTTACGGTCCGAAGCATGAAAGAGGTAACAACACATTTATATATAACAGTCAAGTTTACCAGTTCCCAAATATATTTAGGTTCATAATATATGATATCTATTTAGGATAAGATAATGAGAAGGAAAAGGGAGAGCTTGACCCATTTGACCTGACTCCTAACCGCTCGAAGGTGACTTCGAAGGATACTGAAGATTTGTTCGCCTTTGACGGTTTAGCGCCGGAGAGAATCAACGGGCGTGCGGCTATGATTGGATTCGTGGCTGCCGTTGGAGTCGAGTTAGTCACCGGGCGGGGCTTATTGTCTCAGTTGATGAACGGCGGCGTTCAGTGGTTCCTACTGACGAGTTGGTTGCTCGCATTCGCAACTGTGATACCAATCTACAGAGGGCTGTCGCAGAGTCAAAGAACAATGGTGTGTTTACGTCAGATGCTGAGATATGGAACGGTAGGTTTGCGATGATTGGATTGGTGGCTCTCGCTTTTACGGAGCTCATGAAAGGCGGTCCGCTTATTAAAGCGTAATGTGAAAGAAAGCGAAGTTTTTTGGTTCGCTAGAGTGAGCTCTGTTGTGGTGCAGATCATGGATAATGTAATTAATTAGCTGGTTGTGTGTGATCCATCATAATATATATTGAAATGAAAGTGTCACCCCCTCCGATTTTATATTGCTTACATTACACTTTTTTTTTTTGTTATTGTTTTCTGTGGCGAGGATAAAATTAAAACTCTTTATATGGGAACTAAAGCCCTTAAAAAAGGAAACTTTTAGCTCACAACTGATTGTAACTGGGTCGCACAAGTCAATATCTATTATTAAGTTAATTATGTACATTCATTATGTCTACTAAAAATAACATTTTTTTAATTATGATTTGCAGTAATATAGCAATTTTTTACGAATGGAATGAAGTCTGTACATACGAGGCATTAGCCCATATTTGCATGCACGCGCATAGGGTTGTGGGCATTCGATACAAATCGTACCGAACCGAACCGAAATTTCGGTTCGACGATTTGAAGAACAGAATACCGAACCATAGTTCGGTTCAGTAAAACCGAATTTTTGTTCGGTTACTTCAGTTATTTACCGAAATACCGAAGTTCAAAAAAGAAAATTGAATTTGCATAAACTCATCTGCTCGTCCACCGGATGTGGCGAAGCTACAGGCTCAGATGATGTGGCGGATGTGGCGGATAACTTGGTTAGCACAGCTGCAAAGGAGAGTTTTTCCAAGATTGATAGCTCGAACGATGTAACTAGGGCTGTCCAACAACTTAAAGCACTCCTTGGAGGCGTCGAAAGACTGAAAAACAATTGACAGAGGCGTCGAAATGACTTAACTCATCTGCTCGACATTGGTTTTCATTTTTTATTTTTAGTTGTTGGGAAGATTCGTGTAGTCCGTGGAGGAAGAAATAAAACCCTGACTGACCTTGGGCTGTATATTGGGTTTTCTATAATTATTGGGCTGCATATTTATTATAATTATTGGGCTGTATATTTAATACATTTTATTTAATATCGGTATCGGTATACCGAAAATACCGAACAGAAAACTTGTACCGAACTGAATTACCGAAATTTTAGAATTTTAAAACCGAATACCGAATCGAATATTTTGTTCGGTTTCCGGTACGTACCGAAATTTCGGTCGATTTGGTAGGTTCGGTCGGTTTACCGAACTGTGGCCACCCTCACACAAGCACGAGCTCAATTCGATAGGCCCAAATTTAGTTGAATCCGATCATGAAGTTTTTTGTGAAGGACGACTGAGTAAGCTACTCGATGCGAGTGTTATATATCCAATTGGATAGTAAATGGGTGAGCCCAATTCAAGTAGTGTCGAAGAAAGGGAAAATGACCTTTCTGCACAATTCAATCGCGACAAGGACTATATCGGGGTGGTGCGTATGCAGCAATTATCGAAAGTTGATATGATGCAATGCGAAATGATTCCAGTTACCGTCATATTGTCGGGGAACCCCGGGTGTCCCTAGATCAAATCCCATATGCAGCGGAGTTTAAAATATTTTTTTCCGGGACCCCGCAAGGTAGCCCCAGATTGCTCAATTATAAAGAATTTACCCTCGTAGTGAAGATCCCTAGCTCTCACCAATCGTCCCGATTGACGTAGTCTGCTATGAGCACCATCACCGTGACCTCTCCAAGCTTGACCGCCTTGGCACAAGATCGTCACGCCGACCCCGTGACATATCCAAATTCCACCTCCTCCTAAGGATGGCTAGAGAGGACGGGAAGACGTAAAAAAATGGGTTTGTGTTTGATTTACTAAAAACCCACACTCATTAAGGTTTATCTCAAGGATCAAATTTATTTTTCTCTCAACTCTCTCTAGAAGTATTCTTTTAGTGAGGACTTGTATTCACAATGAATGAGCTAGCCATGAAATTCTCCAAGACTCATGCATAAAATCATCTTTCAACCATTGAAAATGATTTTAATCATTAAAATCAAATCATATCCTACATGACATAATTCTTGTTTGATTCCCTTGTATTAAGGCATCAAATGACTAGACATGCCCTACATGTCTTACATTAAAACAAGGAACGAATTTGGATCAAATTTGGATAAGAATTGACCATCAAAAATGTCGGTCACGGCCGTGACCATGGCCGCCCGGCCTCGGAAAACGAAGTCACGACCGTGAAGCTCGCGAGAGAGGATTTGATTAGTTCGGGCTGGCTTCATGGGCTCGTGAAGCCGTCTGTCACGGCCTCTTGCATACACTGTCTCGGGGCCCAAAAAGAAGGCCCTCGTCCAGTGTCCACGACCACGACTACAAGACATCACGGCCGCGACGCCGGCCTTCACGGCCTCCCGCACAGTCTTCATGGCCGCGTCCAATTTTTTTGTTGTTTTTTCGGTCCGTTCTCCGTCGTTTCGTTCAGCGAATCTAAGTCCATGTAAATACAGTTTCTAAAACTCTTAAGATTTTATTAACGACTCCAAGCCCGTTAAATAATGTATATCTCTCTTTGACAGATACTATCTCAGTGATCCTTTTTAATACCGACTCTCTTGGTTCGTTCCAACCCCACAAGGGAGGAATCCAAGTATTCGGTAAGCACCTAGCCAATCCCGTGGTACCGAATGGATTCCGTATTGAGTACGATCTTCGTATTTTACGAACCGATTATAGATCGTCGTACTACATATAGACCCTTCACGTATGTCCCGGTCGAGTGAGAGCCATGGTCATGTCAAACTCACTAACCCCACACTATGATTAATTCGTGATGACGAAATTACTAAACTACACTACACCTCCCACGTGAGTTAGTTTTGATACTTTCGAAAGATTCGATAATTTCTCGTCCTTGAATAGACATAGGACATATAGTCGATTACTTGCGAGGTTGTGAACCCTCACGACTGTCAATGCCCAGCAGCTGCACTTCATTGACAAGACTACATGTCGCGGCTGACCCATGTCCATCCTCGAACAAGGAAGGCCTATCAGATTAGTGACAAGTCAGGACCCCAAATCCAACTGACCCTTAAGTCTAGTCACTCGATCGATAATAGATGCTCAACGAGTAATTAGCCATGTTATCGTACGATTCGTGTCCAAATACAAGTTAAACATCAATTCAACTTATATCAATTATATGACCTCCCACTTCCCAAGTGAATGGTTGGCACATCCAGTTAGGATTCGTCAACAAATAAGTCAGATCGACATTCAGTCACTCTACTGAAGTCTAAGGCTTATGGACAAATTTAACATCCGATAATAATAGCTCACCGGTGCACCCTCTCTCATCCCATGAGAATCGGTGACTAAACTCGATATATTTGGGTATTATTTATTTACCGTCTTACTGGATGCCGAGCAAGAACTAATGGTAAATAAATAATATGCCTATAATGGAATAAATTGTAAAATCAAATAAAACATTTATTCCATAAATAAATATTCGAATACAATATTCAAATATTATAATGTGAATACGTTTACGTGTATTCCCTATTCATCACATCCTCGAAAAACATTCCGAGGGCATATCCCCAACATGTATATTGATCAAATGCTTGAAACATTATTCAGTCACGATTTCCTATTTTTCTTTGTTGTATTGAAGGCCTTTCATGATATTTGCAAATTGTCACAATGTCTGAGGATCAACAGAAGACCGCGTTTACATGGTCGTTAGGATCCTTTGCATGAGGATTTTATATTCACTCATCATATGCTTTCTGCTAACCGAGCTTCTAGCTCATATAGTTCGTGCGTTGTAGGTGAGCGTCTTGACCTTGCGTGACTGACCTAGACAGGGAGGCTGGTCATTCGAGCTTCTACGGACTTTGAGGTGGACTGTACATGGATGCCGACTTGTGCGGTGGGTGAGTCCCTTTTGATGCGTATGTTTGTGGTTATGAGCGTTTATGTATATATATATATATATATATGTATGTATGTATATATGTATGTATGTATATGTCGAGTCGACTAATTGCATGCCAAATCATTGACAAGAAGTTGTGATATTATGCAAGTTAGATTTCTGACTGTATGCCGAGTGTATAAATAAAGATAGTTTTCAAATATTCGTGATTTGAGTATCTTTTGATTACTGGTATGGTTTTTAAACGAGTTGTATAAAGTCCCGCAAATTATTCTCGTTAAAAAGCATATATTTAGGGGTGAGTTTGGGGTGGTCGCCACAAGGTGGTATCGTAGCTTCGGTCACACGTTCTGCAGACTATCCATGTATAGGAACTCAAAAGTGTGGAAGCACAACATTGCTCGTAAGTTTTACCTTATGTGAATTTATATTGCATTAATTAGTCGGCCAAGTTCCTCGAACTGCTTAGTACGGTAACAAAGCGATACTTGTAGTACGATCCAGAGTTGAGTGACGGAGGAAGTAGTTAGTCTAGGCAGTATCGACTCTCACAAACGAGCAAGACAATGGCATAACAATTTATAGATCTTGTTCATGGCCAATCTGAGCAATATGCGAAAGAGTGTTGGAGTAAATCAGGGTGAAACAAGTACTTCACGTTAACATTTCGTGCTATAAGGATGAAGTTCATAAAATTACGAATGAGAGTTGTTAAGCTATGGAATACATTCGGAAATTTGAGCAGTTGGTGAGAAAGAGATTTCCAAAACCTTTTCGACCAATAGTTTTTTGTCTGACTTTCTCGATTAAAACTATGCAAAAGGTTTCAACACATTTACAGGTCAAAATTTTGAGGTAGAATACTATGCTATCCGAACAACTTTTATACTTGGAAAACATTTTTAAACATAAATAAACTATTTTGCCGCACTTGTATTTTGCCTCAAAACATTTAGATAGATTTTTTAAGTGAAAGAGTTTGAGGTATCTACTTAAAATATTACTTCTAAACAACTATCAATTAGGACCAACCTTTAAGGATTGGCCGTAAAAAGAAATGATACAAGCACAAAAATGTTTCTAACAAATTTGTCAATTTTGAAGCTATTCACCAAACGAATCCAAACCCGCACGAGATCCACAAAGTCAACTACTCATGGAGCTGTCACCTTTCATTATCGAGGACGACTAAAGAAGGCTCTCTCCGGAGCACTTTCAACTTTTGAAGAACGTCTGATGGAGAGAGTTCATCAGTCGATCTAGACGTCCCCGTGAGATACCGGGAAGGCACCCGTCTTTGAGGCCACTCCGTCCGTGCCATTCCTTTGCCGCCCCAAACCACCACCATCACGCCAACACAACCCATTATCACCTCCCCACCCCCACCTATAGACTCCACCTCCCTCCCATATAACCCATACACTATACCTCTCACTGAGCTCCGAGATATTCTCCTATCTCGACTTCGCAGCTAGTCACCACTACACTCGGAGTACACCGACCTTCTCAACCATCTATAAAAATCCTTCCATCCCGACTTACAAACCTACCAATCCTCCCAAAACACCAACATATCCCACTGTGGGTCGCCATGAGGGGAGGAAGTGGCGAAAGACATCAACGCCAAACCAAGTCGAATCAACCTATACCATCCAAACACCAACAAGACCTCCTATCACCCGCTCACAAATAACCGCCACATCACGCACTCACACCATACCTGACCTATCACCTCTCTGAGACCTCGGCCCTCCAAAATTCCAACAGAAGCAATCCCAACCTCAGCCTCATCTGCACCCCCGGATCAACCTGAAGCTTCGGAACATCCACACTCGATTGTGGACAAGTGGTTGAGACATTAGGAACCTGAGGAAGCCATCAGAGCTTGCATGTCCAACATTAGATACTTCTTACAACAAGCTTCCGTTGATCTAGTTCTGCTCGAAGATGAAGACATTCAAGAAGGAGAGGACTATCAGACCAAACTCCTAGAGCGACCAGAGCTTGTAAGTCATCCAACGGACTCTCCTCGAAGACTATCAAAGGAGATAGTCCTAATCAAAACCCAATTGGAGATTCTTTGGATCACAGTGCCCTTCTCGAAGAAATGAGGAAGTGGATATTAAGATCGCTAAACAAAGTCAAGAAGCTGGACGAGTTGAAGTTTAGGAGAATCTCACGCTGAGAAGCAAAAACGTATTTATCATCTATTCATGCTCAACCACTTATGTCCAGATTGTGGCAATCTTGATAAACTCAAAAAACACTTGAGGGACAAGCCACCGATATACCAACTCTTGGGTGTCTCGCACACAATCGGTCGTCATCCGACTCCAATCTACAGAATCGAGCGGTCAGACTTCATTGAGATGATATAGATGACTGACATGCTCGAATACTAGCAAGTGTACTTGGTGCAGGTAGTATAAAATAGACGTCCAAAAGCGATCAACGAGGACAACTCGATTAATTTTAAATATTATTCTGAACTTTAATTTAGATGGAAGCGAATTTTTTTTTGTAGAATGAATAATTCATTTACCACAGCCGCAAACAAGTTCAGTTACATAATAATTTCTATCAAACTATACATTTCTTTCTAACTAAACATTCCAGAAAGGATAGTAACATACACGCTGAAAAATGATATTGCGCTCAACATTCTTCCTTTGGCATTAGCTTCTTATTCGGCACTTCATTTCCTTCGTTATCATCTCGAACATCTGCTCATCAGACTTATATCCTTTCCCATGCAACCTTGCATTCCTTTCAGACCAAAGGTGATATGACATGGCACAGCCACAGTAATGCAAGCCTCCACACTCCTCTTCCTTCCCATACGTGTCATCCAATCCCTTAGAACCCCGAAGGACAGGATACTCTCATTAAGGTTCAGCCAAACCTTGATTCTCTAAAGCACTTTTTGGCTGAATCACATTCCAGAAACAGATGATCAAGATATTCCTCTGTTGCTTCAGACAGTTTGCACTTCTTGTCAGGATATCCACTCCCCATTGCACCAGCCTTTCAACGGTTAGCAGGCGCCTGTGCATGAGTATCCAGCTCACAAAGGAGTGTTTAGGGATAATCAGTGGCCTCGCCCTTATGCCAAGCATATCCTGAGCTAAGAGAGTACTTTCCTTCTTGAGCCATTATCCATCGCCCCTCCTTATACACTTCTCTAAACAGACTTTGTATACGGTGGAGCTTCTTCCATACATCGCGTGTCCAGCACAGGCTTGAAATCCCAGAAGTATTGGCTTTTTAAATAGACAAAATTGATCCGTTTAATCCAGAGGGAGTCCCCGTCCAAGGATATATCCCATATCTGTTTGCCTGTTAAAGCAGTGTTCCAAGTCACACAGTCTCTAAGATTAAGACCCCCATGTCTTTTCTGGCAGCACACTTGTTCCCACCCAATTAGAGAAATATACTTGTCATGCTCCTTCTTACCCCAAAGAAAGTCCCTGCATATTCTGTCCACTTCCTTGGATACAACTTTAGGCAGTAGGAATATGGATCCCCAGTAGCCATGTGTAGCCCATAGTTATTTAAGGCAAGAGGTGGAAAGAGGCGATATGCCACCGCCTTGCCTCAGAGGCGAGGCGTAAATAAAGCCCCCGCCTCATAGAACCGAGGCGAGATTTATTATACTAATATTATATATGCTAATATAGTTAGTTTTATAGAATTTTTACAGGTATAAATGTTTTTTCCAGCAAATTTGATTAAATGAAAATGTAGTATTATAGGTATATTGAAATGTTTTTCATAACTTATATACTCCCTCCGTCCCGCTAATTTTATCACATTTTTCCATTTCACGCGTCCGAATAATTTTATCACTTTTCCTTATCTACCAAAAAACTATCACAAACAATCAATATAATAATATTAAATATTTTTAAAAGACGTGTTAATATATACACTTTTTAACCTTTTCATTGTACTATATTATTATAATAATGCCACCTTAATTTGTGTGTCCAGCAACTTATATGATAAAGTTGCTGGGACGGAGGGAGTAGATGATATTCAATTATGTTAAAAAACAAATTTATATAAAAAAAAAAAACAAAACTTTTTTTATTTAATTAAAAACTGCAATTTTTGTTAAGTGAATATGGTTTTGAATACATACATAGAACTTATAAATATTATATATAATTTACTCTTATTGAACACATACATAGAACTTATAAATAACATATAAAATAATTGTTGATTATAAAATAATTGTTCATGCTTTCTTATGAAAATTTTTTAATGTTGATGATTTCATCTAATAAATTAATAAAAATTAATTAATTACATATAAAATCAATTAAGTTGCATTGTATAAATAAAAAAATAAAATTAAACTCATTTGGGTCTTTTTAAGAAATGTTTGATGTATATTTTTTCAAAATTAATTACAGGCCCAAATCAAAGCCCATAAGCAAATTTTAGGGTTTTTCTATCTTCATCCTCTCGCAGCTTCCCTTTCCCTGTCATTGACCACTTTACAGCTCAAATGGACAAATCTTCACCAAGGCCACCGCCTCGTCGCCTAGGCGGCTCAACGACCCACGCTGAGGCGCCGCCTCAGACGCGCCTCCACAAAGGAGGTCGCCTCTGAGCACGTAGAGGTGATTGACCATCGCCTCACCTCGTTCACCGCCTAGGCGCGCCTCAAATAACACTGGTGTAGCCAATATAGTTGAGTTTATCATACGTAACCTCCCAGCATATGACATATTTCTAGTTGCCCAACAATGTACACGAGCAGTGATTTTTTCCACCAAAGCTTGGCAAGCCTGCCTACTCCATTTGGTTGGAGAAATAGGAACCCCCAGATAACTCATAGGATACCTCCCAAGTTGGAATCCAGTGAGCTGTGTGATTTCCTCCATCACTCGGGTAGGAACTCTAGCTAGATAAAGGCTGGACTTTTGGGCATTAGCCTCCAGGCCTACTGTGAGTTTGAAATGGTCCAAAGCTTCTGTGATTACCTGCACTGGTCTAATCCTACCTTTACAGATTATCATTAGGTCATCCGCAAAACATAGGTTGGCCAGTCTAATGTGTTTACACATGGGGTATTCGAAACCGAGGGTCTTTTGCTGACAGTTGCAGTTTTCTTGACAGATATTCCATAGTAATTACAAAGAGAAGAGGAGAAATAGGATCCTCCTGCCTCAGTCCTCTCCCACGTTTGATATGGCCTGCTTGTGTCCCATGAAAGAGATTGTATATGACACAGAGGTGATGCATTCCATCAGCCAGTTAACAAACTTCATGGGAAACTTCAGATGGCATAGCCACTTCCTCAAGAATTCCCAATTCACCGTATCATAGCTTTTCTAATATCCACTTTTGTAAGTGCCCTAGCTTATGCATTTTTCCTATTATACGATCTGATAAGATCTTGGCAGATTAGTATATTATGAACTATAGATCTCCCCTCCACAAATGCACTTTGGTTGGCATGAATAAGTTTGGGCAGGAGTGGTTTCAGTCTAGCACATAGCAACTTTGATATGCACTTGTGTACTGTATTGCAGCAAGATATAGGCCGGAAGTCCTGGGCAGTATTAGGATTCTCAACCTTTGGTATTAGGCACAAGACTGTACCATTCCACTTTGTGATAATTTCCCTATCTCAAAAAAGACCGGAGCAAGTTTTATATAAGGTGTTTAAATGATTTTGATATTCAAAAATAATAAACTAGATAAAAGCGCACAACTAAAAGCAAATAAACGATTGACGATTTAAATGCAATTGACGACAATGTGATCAAGACGTGTGCTCGGCACGACTTATTCGTACGTCTTCACACAATCAATCATAAATAACCAAAACGAGTCTCGGTCAAGGTAGAATTTTCTAAAATAATCGCTACTCGTTTGTCCGCAATAACGATCATGCGATAGAAAACTAATCTGTCTATATGACAGTAATTTCTACGCATTTAATATTTATGAAATTCCCCGAGTTTAAACGCTTTAGGCGCCTAAGATATCGGAATCACATGTACAAAACTGAAGTTCATTTCTGGTCGGTTTTATGTCGTGGTGCTCTTATATATCGTTTTAATCGGTCTAATCACATTGTCCGTCTCATAAACCAATTAAATATCGTGCATATATTGATCAGACACACGCAATCATTAAACTCAAACATAAAACACATAACTCGGCTCATACTATTAAATACGATACGAATAACGTTGAGGCGAACTCATAATCCGACCTCACATGGCCTAAATCACATATAAACTTAAGCTAACATATTAAAAGATGAAAACCATGGGTATTCAAAGGAAAGCATCGTTGCAATCAACTCATAGAAATATAAAAACGTCCCTTACGATACCGGGTGGGTATGCTTCTCCTTGGTGTCTCCCGTGTCGTGAGCGAGTAACAACTATCTACCGCCTCTTGGCCGCAAAACGCGTCTATGGTGGCCTCGTACTTTCTGCTCCGTTGTAAGCTGTAGGTTCGATGATATGAGTTGGTGAGGTGGGTGCTTGAGATGTGGTGTTTTTGGTTGAGCGTGGGCGTAAGAGAGCCGTGAGCTGCTTGCTTGGTCGGTTAGTAATCTCTCTGCCAAGTCTATATTTAAGTGGCCCTTTTTTGCAGCAGCTCCCCCTCGTCTCTCTGCCATGCCTCTCCCTTTTATGCTTGAGAGTTGTTTTTGGTGTGCATATCTCAATGTTAATGAGAGCGGCTTGCTTATGACTTTGTGTGCCTTCCATCTCGCCTTCAGCAGCCTCTTAACCGTCTCAAAAGATTTTTTTTCGCTCAATAAAACGGACTTCACATATGGTCTGATTCTCGCATGTAGTAGCTTTCCATTCCAATCACTTGTGCTTATTCTTACCTAATAGGTTCGTGTGGCTTCATTGCTATCCATCCTTCCACATATCAATTGGTTTGTTTGTGGGCCCCACCTCTTCCAATTCATTATTGCTCTTTTTATTTTTGTGGGCTATTTCGTGACTATGCCTTACCTATAATAAGAAAAATGACAATACAGATAGATAATCAAGGTTGTTTTAGACTAATAACGATCAAAGTACAAGTTTACAGGTATATTAATTGGGTAAAATCCTAACTTATCAACAACCCCCAAACTATTTTGATCGTCATCGATCATAAAGCGGAATAAACTAAATCAAGTTAGGATTTTTCGACTTCACTACATGACTATCATGTTTAAACTCAGAAAATTAAAAGCACAGTCGGTCGAGATCGTCATCAGCTAATGAATGTTCTAGCCAAACACGAGACATGAAGCAATATTTCGCAACCATATCATAGCATAAAAATTTTCCAGAATCCTAATACGTATCATGTGACAACTCTCACCAAGATCGCTCAAGTCGCTCGAAGTGTTTATTGGGATCTGTATAAAAGCGCTCAACTCACGACATAGAATGAAATTACTCTAAGCTTACAAATATATCACATCATATTCACATAGTAGATATCGTAATCAAAAGATCTTTATCAAGGTTGTAATGGGACTCGCGGTAATAAGGGTGTGTCATATGGGATGAGTGAGCTAATATAGTCAAGCATGTTAGTCACTAGATCGCTTTCCTCGTTTGCCAACAAAGTACGACGTCAAATAACAGAAATCATACTACTATAGAAATGCACTCAAAACTATTACTAAGAACTTAAGAAAAATAATTCTGAAAATCTATTGTAACCCTCTCTTTATTTTTTTGCAAAAAGAAATATTTTTTCTCATATAAATTTTTTCTCTTTTTTTCTTGTTTTTTTTTCTTTTTTCTCTATTTTTCTCTCTTTTTTTATCAAATGAAATAAAATACTTCAAATATTGCGCTCAATCGGTCTACATGCACATGTCGTAATGTCTTTCTTTCTATAAAAGAATCAAACCCTAAAGGGATTAGTAAGCTAACATGTTGGCAACGCTTTGAAAAGATGGCTAATAAAAGGATACATGGCTAAATATCGTGGCTCCAAATCAAATAATAAGGCTAATACGGCTCAAAAGGGCTCACTGATTGATAACTATGTTGGTATGGAGATATTTAAGCCAGTGACTTATCCTAAGTGCCTTTATCATTTTCGGACACAGAATTGACATTGTGATGTTGACATGCATGACAGAGCAAGTTCAAAAATATTCAGACCATGCGTGACACTCATGAAAAACACGTCGATTAGGTGTTGTGTTGCTCTAATTTTTTTTCCGCTCAAAACTCAATATTTCTGGGTTTGTGTCTCATGATACGTCCTATTCTTCTGAAGCAATCAATGTACTAAGATAATCATGCTAATATCAAAACACCTAACAAGTAAGACTTTTTCACTCGATTAGCTAAATCCTATTTCGACACAAGCAAAATTAAAAAATCTCATCATCGACAGGAGATTCCACAAGTGACGTTCAAATAACATTGATCAGTTAAAATAATCATGCAACCAAATAGATCGATATTAAATCTAGCATGTGACGCCCCACCTCCAAACTAATTTGCGCATTGTCCTCAATGTGTAAAATTCTGAAGTAAATAGAGAGTTTCAGTGACACTGCCCTGAATAATGTATTGATTGATACGGGACGGGTCATGAGAAGACTTCGATTTCTTCATAGATTGAGCTAGCTCTGCGAACAAACCACCCCCAAACTTACTATGAGCCTGCGAAGCATAACTAGACTGCACTGTGATACGAATTTTTGTGAAAAGCAAAACACACTTAATAAGATTCAATATGATAAATATAAGACTCGAATACGAAATAAAATAGTAACCCAGAGATAATACTTGGGTTGCCTCCCAAGAAGCTTTGCTTTTATAGTTGTTAGCTCGACTCTCGTACCGATCAAGGTAGATCGGTATTTGGACTTTCTTCGGTGTGGTGGAGGTCATTCAGCTTGCTGGTATTTTCTCCACACAAGGCATCTCTGAAAGAGAACAACTCAAAGCAGTCGTAGTAGTGTTACGGGGTTCTTCAAGAAGTATTGAGGTTGCTTCTCCAAGACTCCCGCTGTCGTATAATTCCAGGCGTTGTCCATTGACCTTGTATGAATCTTTCCCATTTATGAGGATCTGCGCGGCTCCAGATGGAAATACTTGATCCACTACATATGGCCCTGTCATTTACTCTTTAGTTTTCCGGGAAATAGGTACAATCGCGAGTTGAATAGTAGTACACGATCCCCGACTTTGAACTCTCTTTGTACAATTCTCTTAATCTATTTCTTCATTCACTCCTTATACAGTTTTGTATTCTCGTATGCATTTTGGCGAAATTCTTCCATCTCATTTAGTTGGAGTAACCTGTTTTTACATGTCTCGACATATCAAAGTTAAGTTTCTTAACAGCCCAATATGCACGATGTTCTAACTCAACAGATAAAATTACATGCTTTTCCGTAAACTAATTTAAAAGGTGAAGTTCCTATCGGTGTTTTAAATGCAGTGCGATATGCCCATAATGCATCATCTAGCATAAAAGACCAATCTTTCCTAGAGGCATTCATTGTCTTTTCTAAAATTTGCTTAAGCTTCCTATTGGAAACTTCTACCTGTTCACTTGTTTGAGAATGGTACGGGATAGACAATCTATGCCTAACACCATATTTTGACAATAAATTAGCAAATAACTTATTGCAAAATGATCACTAATTATTGCACGGTGTACCAAAGCGAGTAAAGATATTTTTCTTAAGGAAGCGAATAACTATCTCGTGTATCATTTGTTCTATATGCTTCAGCTTCGACCCATTTGGACACATAATCTACTGCAACAAGGATATATTATTAGAGCATGAAGTTGGAAATGATCCCATAAAGTCAATACCCCAAACATCAAATAGCTCAACTTCTAGCATAATATTTAAAGGCATCTCATGTTTTCTAGAAATACCGCCAGTACGCTGACAACGATCACAAGAAACCACATAAGCATGAGCATCATAAAGTAGGCCAGAATAAACTTGATTGAAGCACCTTAAATGATGTCTTTGTAGGCCGATGATGTCCACCCGTCAAACCAGAATAATGGCAATGAGATAGAACAGAATTTACCTCTTCGGCGGGAATACATTGCCGGATTACCTTATCGGAGCAGATTTTGTACAAGAATGGATTGTTCCATAGATAATGCTTTGCATCAGAAAGAAATGTCTTCTTCTGATGAAAAGTTAACCCTGTTGGAATATCACCTTCAGCATAATTTGCAAAACCCGCAAACCAAGGTAAAGACGTATCGAGTAATGCATACAATTGTTCATCAGGAAAGCGCTCGTCAATAAATATTTCTTTATCCCGCTCATGTGAATTTTCTAGCCTATATAAATGATCAGCTATCACATTTTCGACACATTTCTTATCACGTATCTCTAGGTCGAATTCTTGAAGCAATAAAATCCAATGAATTAACCTAGGCTTAGCATATTTTTTAGCAAATAGGTATCTAAGTGTAGCATGATCAGTGTATACTATTACCTTATTCATCGCAAGATACAAATGAAATTTATCTACCGCAAATACCACAGGTAGTAGCTCTTTTTTGGTAGTAGCGTAATTTCTCTGTGCATCGTCCAAAGTCTTGTTGGTGTAGTAAATGACCTGAAATACTCTATCTTTGTGTTGTCCCAAAACAGCACCTACCGCACCATCACTAGCGTCACACATCAATATAAATGGCAAACTCCAGTCCGGTACAACCATCACTGGCATTATGGTGAGTTTCTCCTTTAAAGTGCGAAAGGCTTGTAGACACTCATCTGTAAAGTCAAAAACAGCATCTTCAACAAGTAAGTTTGATAATGGCTTAGCTATTTTCGAAAAATCTTTTATGAAGCGTCGGTAGAATCCTGCGTGACCCACAAAACTCGTGACCGCCTTCACAGACGTGGGTGGTGGTAGATGCTCAATTACATCGACCTTCGCTCGATCCACCTCAATTCCCTTGTGTGATACCTTGTGACCAAGGACTATGCCTTCTTGTACCATAAGATGGCACTTCTTCAAAACAAGGTTAGTCTCTTCACAGCGTTTAAGAACAAAATTTAAATTATCGAGGTATGTATCGAACGTAGATCCAAACACAGAAAAATCACCCATAAAGATCATAAATTTCTCAACTACATCATGGAACATAGCAAACATGCATCTTTGAAATGTAGCTGGGGCATTACAGAATCCAAATGGCATAAGTGTATACGCAAAGGTACCGGAAGGGCAAGTAAAAATAGTTTTTTCTTGATCCTTAGGTGCTGAGAAATCTGATTATACCCAGAATAGCCATCTAGAAAATAATAAAATTCATGTCCAGCTAATCGATCTAACATTTGATCAAAGGGTAGTGGAAAGTGACATGTTGCATGATTTAATTTTCTATAATCTATGCATACACGCCATCCTTTAACTGTCTTAGTAGGAATTAATCCATTCGAATTATTTTTAATCTCAGTTATACCTTCCTTTTGTGGCACAACCTGCGTCACACTAACCCATGCGCTATCGGAGATAGGATAAATAATAGCTGCGTCCAAAAGTTTGATTACCTCCTTCTTCACGACTTCTTGCATAGTTAGGTTCAAACGCCTCTGTGGTTGTACGACCGGCTTGTACGAGTGCTCCATTATAATTTTGTGCATGCAAATGGTCGGACTAACTCCTTTTATACGACAACCTTCCATGTGAATGCCCGCTTGTGTTCCCTTAACACTCTCAAATGCCGCTTGATTTGAATGCAATGGACTTCTGATTTTTGTTTTGCGACTTCTCATTCATTGACGTTTGAATCATCTCGTACGATATAAGAGATCCAATCAGTTCGGAGATGCTAAGTGCTTCTAGATCCTTTGCTTCGTAGATGGCAGTAACATTGGCATTCCACTCTCGCGGCAGTGATCTCAGTATCTTTCTCACCTGTTCACTGTCGGGAACCTTCTTGCCGAGAGAGAACATTTGGTTGATGATTCCCATGAATCTGGCGTACATCTGGCTTATATTCTCGTCAGATTCCATCGAGAACAGTTCATATTGATGAGTGAGCAGAGCCAGTCATTCTTGCACAACTTGTTGAGTTCCTTCATGAGTAACTTGGAGCATATCCCACATGGCCTTTGTCAATGAACAGGAGCTAACCCGTATGTATTCTTCCCGTGTGAGTGCGCAGGCGAGCATGTTTTTCGCCTTTGCATTTCGCGTGATTCCTTTCTTGTCATCAAGATTGTAATATTTAGCGTCCTTTGGGGTTCCATCGGTTTTGTTAGCCGTATATGGTCCATTGATGATTATCTCCCATAGTTCGTAGTCGACAGCGATGAGAAATTCGATCATGCGATTCTTCCACACTGCGTAGTTCGTTCCATCGAAGAGAGGTGGCCTAGAGTGGGATTGACAATCTGCAAAAACATCACTCGAAAAAGCCATTAGATCTTAACTCAGGCGTGTTAGGCATTTCGTTGAGTAACCCGCTCTGATACCAAATGAAGTGTAAAATATGCCTAAGAGGGGGGGGGGGGGTGAATTAGGCTATAAAAATTTGGCTTCTTCTTCTTTGAAAAATTCTTTTCTTTAAGAAGATATTTGCAGAGTATGTTGTTTTCCAGAAATCAGTACGAGTATTAAATTATCTCCGTAACCCTGTTTCAAAATATCTCGTCAGTTTCAGAAATGGTTTCTACGATATCACCTAGAGATTAGCGCGCGTTCCGGGTTTGTCTCACAGAAAAGTAAATAGTAGAAAGTAAAGTGAGCCGAGATTTTTATACAGATTATATCCCCAACTGGGGTTTAATCATGTCCTTGGGGTGTGATCTCCCCAAGAGTTCCAATCAATCACTAGGTATTACCGGTTATGGTTACAAGCAAGCAAATATGTTGTGGTTACAGAAGTTTTTTTTTTCCAATTGTGGTTACAGAAGTTTATCCATCGCATATAGGCTTTAAGGAATCATGGCCCGTCGAGGTGAAGTCGAGACATAACAGATCCAATGGAACAATACATAGACAAGTAAATTCCTTATGAATTCCAAGGTACCATTTACTTTAACTATCAATTGAAATTAGTAAATTTTAATTAATTAGTTAATTCTAACTAATTCTTAAATTCTTATTAAGGGACTCATTGTTAGGTCCCAATTAATCAACTTCTATGATCCTAGGCAAAAATTCTAGGGTAATTGACTAGGAATTGATAAGAATGAGTTTCGAATGAAAACCTTCCGTTGATGAACTTGAGAGAGAAATTTGTAGTGTGAGAAAGTATTTGCTGTTTCTCTCTCTAGAATTTAATTTCAAGCCTTTTGGATCAAATTCTAAAACTTTCTCTCTATACAATTCGATAGTTACAAACCTATTTATACCTTGGTATAAATTTCATTTTAGTCCTAAACTATTGATAAACAATTACACGCCACATTACAAGAATAGCTAATTAATCAAAGCACAATTCTAATTAGTATTCTACATTCATCGTTCGAAGGGAAGTAGACTACTCAAGAATTTCACATTTCATTTATGTCAAAATTGAATAATGATTTAAACAAACTGAAATAATAAATGAAAAGAGCGGAATCCAGGAAATCTTGCTTGGTCTTCACTGGGGACTTGAGTAAGGAGTAGATCTTTTTGTTTTGTGGGTTTTCAAGAATTTAAAGTGAGAACTCCTTTCGTGCCTACTTCAGCCGGATGAAAGGAAACTTTCACGTCCGATTTTTATTGGGGGGAGCTATAGGATCCTATCCCAATTTTTCTTTTGCTAGGCCCATAACCAAAACAAAAACTCACTTTCTTGCGATTACGAGGTTTATTCGAGTATGAAATACAATCTTGGAAATACAGCATCCCACTTTTTTTACTACCCAAGGCTTCGATACAATTCGCAATCGAGAAATCTTTACTGGTACAGGTGATATTCGAGAACAATTAGCCAATCAAGATTTATGAACTCTTTTAGATAATTCGTTGCTAAAATGGAAAGACTAGGGGAAGAAGGACCCACAGGGAATGAATGGGAAGATCGAAAGCTTGGAAGGAGAGAGGATTTTTTTTGTTAGGCGCATGGAGTTGGCTAGGGGTGGGCATCGATAGTCGGGCATCGGGTAATTAGGGTTCGGATTCGGGTTAAGATTTTCACTATCCGAACCCAACCCGATCTACGTCGGGTACCCGCTTGTCGAGTATATATCGGGTTCGGGTACCCGGCGTTGAAATAATATGACTAGAAATATTATAACATATCAAAATATCCATGTTATATATTAAATATCACTTATAATAGTTGGATATTTTATTTTCAATAAATATAATATAAACATATTTTTATATGTTTATTTATAAAATTTGGAGAATATATTTTCAATTTTATAATGATTTATGCATCGATATAAATATCACTTGTTAATTATGCTATTAAAATAAGAAATTAATCGAAATATTATTTAGAACTTTAACACAACTCACGTTTAATATTTATGCATAAAACTAATGGGATAAAATCTAAAATGGTTCCCGATGTTTACCCTATGAACCAATTTAGTCCCCGATGTTTCGTGTGAACCAATTTAGTCCCCGATGTTATCGAAAATGAACCAAATTGGTCCCTCCGTCAATCCGTCCATCAATTTAGACGGAGGTGGCATTTGCGACGGCTTTAGCGACGGAATTTCCGTCGCTAATTGAAAATTTAAAAAAATAAAAAAAATATTAAAAATGAGGGAAAAATGCCAAAAAAAAGGAAAAATTTCAAAAAATACAGTACAAAAATTCAAAAAAAAGGGAGAATATTACCAAAAAGTAAATAAAAAATAAATAATAATAAAAAAATAAAAATAATAAAAGTAAAATAAAAACGAAATTTAAAATAGAAAATGATAAATTAAACATTAAAAATGAGGAAAAATCCAAAAAAAGGAAAAAAAATCAAAAAATAGAGTATAAAATTCCAAAAAAAAACAAGAGAGAATTACCAAGAACTAAATAAAAAGCAAAAAATAATAAAAATAAAAAATAATAAAAGTAAAATAAAAACTAATTTAAAATAGAAAATGATAAATTAAACCTTAAAAATGAGAAAAAATCCAAAAAGAATAGAAAAATTAAAAAAAAAGAGTAAAAATTCAAAATAAGCGAATGTTACTAATAAACTAAAAAATAAATAATAAAAAATAAAAACAAAATAATAATAAAAATAAATAATAATAAATTAACGTATTTTATTTTTTACTTTTTAAATGTTAAATTTATAATTATCATCTTTTTATTATTATTTATTTTTATTGAAATTTTATTCTTTAATTTTTTTTTCCTTTTTTTGGATTTTTGCCTCATTTTTAATGTTTAATTTATCATTTTCTCTTTTAAATTTAGTTTTTACTTTACTTTTATTATTTTTTTAATTTTTATTATATTTATGTTTTATTTAGTTTTTAGTAATATTCTCTCTTTTTTTTGGAATTTTTTACTCTATTTTTTTTTTTTTTCCTTTTTTTGGATTTTTCCTCATTTTTAATGTTTAATTTATCATTTTCTATTTTAAATTTCATTTTATTTTTACTTTTATTATTTTTTATTATTTATTTTTTATTTAATTTTTGGTAATATTCTCTCTTTTTTTTTTGAATTTTTTACTGTATTGTTTGAATTTTTTTCCTTTTTTTTTGCATTTTTCCCTCTTTTTAAATATTTTTTAGTTTTTTTTTTTTAAATTTTCAGTTAGCGACGGAAGCCGTCGCAAATGACATCTCCGTCTAATTGACGGACGGATTGACGGAGAGACCAATTTGGTTCATTTTCGATAACATCAGGGACTAAATTGGTTCACGCGAAAGATCGAGGACTAAATTGGTTCATAGGGTAAACATCGGGGACCATTTTAGGTTTTATCCCTAAAACTAATATATTCTTTTAAGTAATTTGTCGGGTACACGAATAACCCCATCGGATAGTAAGTTACTATACGATACCCAACCCGATAAATAATTATCGGGTAACCCGATACCAGACAAATAATCCACCCGACCCGAACTACCCGAACTCGATCGGATTCGGGTAAAACCCGAATACCCGAACCTGAACGCCAACCCCTAGTAGGTACTGTAGAACAAAATGTTACAAAGGTACTCACTTGACTGAAGGCACATCACATCATATAAGAAATAACGTAGTAATCTACATAGTACATGAAAAAAAAAAAAAAGAAGCGACATGCTTACAGAGATATCATAATAGAAATTAATTATCACACAAACACATGATATGGTACGTAATATACATATCAAAAAAAGATGCGTAAACTATGGTAAAATGAGACTCTCTACCAAATCAGACATATGTGCAAAAACTTAACTCTACTAGATCCATATTTATGAAAATTATCACAGAGGAGACTTGAATAGATAATTTGTTTACACATGATATTTAAGCGTAGATAGACCATAAAATAGTTGGAACATTCAAATATACTTACAACCACGCGACTACGGCCGCCTTGTAATGAGAGCAAAACATAACAACTCGGGCGGGTGGGGCCTACCACCACGTCTCCCCCCCTTTCAACTAGTCGTCGGCAGGCCGTAGCTGTGGAACGATCTGATCCGTCCGCTGCAGTACGCCGCGATGATCACGAGCCCCCACAGATGGCCGCCCGCCGACGGCCTACGGCGCAGCAGCTTCTCTTCGGGCCAGGTGGCCGACATCTTGGGCCTCGGGCCCATTAGCGGGTCGAGGCACAAGGGAAAGGGCTTGTCCTCGGGCCGGGCCTCAAAACCGGGCCACGGGATCGCCATCGAAATATCTTCCGATTGGAAGCGCTCGAAAGATTCGTTGGTAATTTTTTTCGGGGCCGACGACGACTGTTCGTCGCGATGGTTCCATAGGTAGACGTTGGAGTCTTCGCACGCAGAGACGACGTGCTCGCCGTCCAAGGTGAACGAGGCGCAAGTGAAGTTCGAGGCGTTCGTGCTGCGGGTCGGGCCTTTGTACTTTTGCGCCACTTTCATGCCGTGTATGAGCCTTACTTGGGAATCGGCGCTACTGACGAGTAGTTTCGTTGGGTCTTGCGGTGAAAACTGCATCGGCAGAGGACACAATTAAGGGAAATATCGATAGTTCACTCTCTCGATACGACTATGACGAAAAGTACTAAAATTTTAGTCCTATAACTTTCATGAAATTCACTTTTCATCATCTATTGCAGAACTAGTCTACGTTCAGGGGTAAATCTTAGTCCTATAACTTCCACACCATTCGCTTTTCCGTCCTCTAACTTGTCTCTCTGTCTAGAACTAGTTTTGATAAATAGCATAAGCATATTGGACTAATTTCCAACCAAGACAAGCTAGCGGACGAAAAACGAATTTCGTTAAAGTCACAGAACTAAAATCAAACTTGCTCCGACTCCGACACAAAGTTAACGTAACAACGGGAACAAATTACCTGAAAGCCCGTGATTCTCTTACAAGGCGACTTCTTCTTGTTGGTCAAGCATATATCGGCTCCCAACCGGAAACTATTACCTGAGACAAGCGATGAAAAAGGGGTTCATCAGAACTCGACATTCGTAGTAGAAAAAAAAAAGCGTAAGAAAAGCGATGGAAAAAAAGGTCGACAGAGTGCATTTCTACGAGTACAAAAGATGTACCTAATAAATCGAAAAAATGGCAAGTCCCTTTAATGGTGCCGATAACGCCACCTCGCCCGTCAGGGCGATACGACAAAGCAGAGATCATGTCTCTCGTCTCGAGCCCAATCGACGACCTGACGACTACTTACGTTCCACAGTCGTAGTTTCCCGTCTATCGAACCACTGACAAAGTAATCGTCGTCCGTCGGGTTAAAATTGAACGCAAGTCACTGCAAAAAAATTGAATCTTTTAGCCGAAAATTAAGCTAATGTCGACAATTTTTTTTTTGCTATAAGATTATACCGTAATCGGTATGCAAGAAAACCTTGACGCACTCGTCGACTCCGACCCGCCACAGGCGAACCGTTCCATCGGTAGATGACGAGAGCAAACACTGCAAAAAAATACGATGATTAAGAATAAAGAAGGTTCGGACAAAAAAGACTAAAAGCTTACGTCGTTGTTCGACCACGAGATATCCAAGATTTCCCCATTATGCCCTTCGAAAACGTGCAAAGGCCTCTCGAGTATTCGAAAGACCTTCCGAGGAAGGACGACGCACGCCGCATCTCGGGCCTTTCTGTTATTGAGCTTCTTCATCTCCTCAAACGTAAGCGGGCCCGAGTCGGGCCCACGTTGGCCGATCGAGAAGCACACGCACGACGGGTCGACCTCTGGATTATCTCCGACCGATCTGTCTTCTTCTAGAACCCTCCATACTCGGACAACCTTATCTTCCCCCGCGCTAGCCAAGAACTGCCCCTCGGGGCTAAACTTCATCGCAAGAATCGAACCTTCGTGGGCTTTTATGTCTTGGCCCGTGAACAGGGCCGAGAGCTCCCTTGACCTTCTTCCTCGACTGCGAATTACACACGTCATATTTTTTAGGGGTGTTAAAATGGGTGAATTATCGGTTTTTGAGTTATTCGGGTTGGGTTATTCGGATTTTTATATTTATATGAAGGCCTGCATTTTCGGTGAACCTTTTATTGAATGTTTTTACGAGCATTTCATGGAAAAAATGTGAATTATATTTTTGCTACATAGGACATGCAGTTTTTTTATAAAGTTGTATTTAGAAACTTATAAAATAAAAATTGATATTTAAATATTATTCTTTATCACCTTTCAAATATAACTCTGGAACAAACACGTAGGCCACAATCACCAAGCTGATATACAGAGGATTATATATGACATTTACACAACATCACCCCACACATCACCGTGATTAAACAAACACAATGTTCCAATATCACCATGATATGCAAAATGAAATATTACCGCAAAACAAACACAGTGATGATATATCACGTTGATCCACATCACGGTGATGTGTATATCACCGTAATGTTGGATCATTTGAAACAAACAACCCCTAATTATTATATGACTAATTCGATGATAACGAAATATAGAAGTAATTCGCTCCTTGAAGAGACTTAAATTGGCCAATGAGGCTTGGCTCTAGTGGCCAAGCTGAGGCATCCAAAGTTCATGTGATTAGGAGGTCAGGGGTTCGAACCCCACCTCCCACATGACTTTGGAAAGTCCCCATGGGCTTAGGCCCATGACTATCGTTGTTGGGTGGGTTTGGGATGTATCCATCTGACCCCGGGGATTAGTCCCACCTCTGGAGTGTGTGGCGATTAGCCCATAGCCGGACAGTGTGGGGATACCTCGGGACCGAAAAAAAAATAAGACTTAAATTGGGCCAGCTATTGCGTAGGGTGTGTAGGGGAAAACTTATTGGGCCTAATAGTATGGATTCTATTTGGGCCGTGTAGTTGGGCTTAATTGTTTGGATATGAATTTTAATTCAACATGTCTATATCTATACTACTATAAAAGAGGGAATATGGCCAGTTTACATTTAGGTGGCAAGTCATTGATTGCCTTTAAATGTTGTGTGCGAAACCTGCATTTTTCAGCTGCCAACATTTTCTTTTCATTTTTCATTTATAATAATAATGCACATAGATACACGTTAAATCATTTAGTTGTCTTTTTCATTTATTTTTCATTTTGTTTTATGATAATGCAATAAACATCACATTTCAGACATACCATAATTAACTGAAAAATACATATAGTGTTCTTTTCCTTTTCTTTTTTGTTGTATTGCATTTTTTATATAATAACGTGATACATATAAATCATATTTAACTGAAAAATATAAATTTTGTTTTATTTTCTTTTATTTTTGTTATATGATAAGGCAGACATACATATAGACATCTAAGGTTATGAAATCGGGTTTCGAACCGAACCAGAAATTTTAGTGTTTTAAGGTTTAATGTGGAATCAAATCGTAGTAAACCGATCACCAAAAAAATAATAAAAATATTTTTTCATGTAACAATCAATCAAACAATATAAGTAAATATAATTATGATTTATAAATTGGAGGTTCAATATAATAAAAGCAAAATATCTGAACTAGGGTTGCAAACGAATCGAATCGAGTCGAATACCACCATATTCTATTTGTATTCTTTTATTTTCCGAATATTCATATTCATATTCTTTTATTATTCGAATACTAAAATTGATTCATATTCTATTTGATAATATATTCGAATATATTTGCGAATATTCGAATATTCGGATACGAATAAATTTTTCTTCAGAAAACCTGTTTTAAGAAAACAAATAACGTAAAAAAATACGTAGTGGAGAAAAAATGCGGTTACGCCATAAAAGAAAACATACTGAAACATATCATTAGGTTACCCAATACCTAAAGTAAAAAAAAAATCTTCCATCGATAAATTCCAAAAATAATTGTTTTTCTTAGCTTACTTTGATCATCACCCATGCTAACATCAACCGATTCTTCTTCTATCTGTAGAATAACAAGAAATTGATTAATTATAATGAAATATATGATTTGCGGCGTAGTAAAGGAAAAAAATAATGATATGTGATCTTGTAATAATGATCTATCAAGTGATAATGTCTCTTTAAGTGTTATTAATATGTTAGTTTAACTACAAGTATTTATAGTATGTATTATATAATATATATTATATTATTCGAATCGAATATTCTAAAAAAATTCGAATCGAATATTGCCATATTGTATTCTTATTCGAAAATTATTCGAATCGAAAAAAATATTCTTATTTGGATTTGATATTCTAATATTTCGAATCCGAATCTTTAATTCCGAATCGAATTTCGAATCGAACAAAAAAATTCGATTCATTTGCAACCCTTTCTGAACAATTAATTGCAAAATGAGTGCCAAATTTGAATCTATACTACTATAAAAGAGGGAATATGTCCGCTTTACACTCTAGGTGGCAAGTCATTGATTGCCTTAAATGTTTGTGTGCGAATCCTGCATTTTTCAGTTGCCAACATTTTCTTTTCAATTTTCTTTTATAATAATAATGCACATAGATACATGTTAAATCATTTAGTTGTCTTTTTCATTTATTTTTCATTTTGTTTAATGATAGTGCAATAAACATCACATTTCAGACATATCATAGTTAACTGAAAAATACATATAGTGTTCTTTTCCTTTTCTTTTTGTTGTATTGCATTTTTTTATATAATAACGTGATACATATAAATCATATTTTACTGAAAAATATAAATTTTGTTTTATTTTCTTTAATTTTTGTTATATGATAATGCAGACATACATATAGACATCTAAGGTTATGAAATCGGGTCTTCGAACCGAACCAGAAATTTTAGTATTTTAAGGTTTAATGTGGAACCAGATCGTAGTAAAACCGATCACCAAAAAAATAATAAAAATATTTTTTCATGTAACAATCAATCAAACAATGTAAGTAAATATAATTATGATTTATAAATTGGAGGTTCAATAAGCAAAATATCTGAACAATTAATTGCAAAATGAGTGCCAAATTTGAAATCTATAAATTTGGGGATCTAAAGGCTAATCATAAAATATGATTTCAATGAAATTTGTGGAATCGAACCAAGCCAATATAAAAAGAAATTTAAATTACCATTGAGTCAATACTATATCTTGTTACATTTAACTATTTTTCTTTTTCATTATTTATTTGGTTTTTTTTTATGTAAATATAATCGGACGGGACATGATCGGATTTTTGACCAGTTTGGTTGGAACCAGCGGGAACCGACCGGTTCGGTCCGGTTCCGAAAACCATGACACACACACATATATATATCACACACATATATATATATATATTTAATAAGTATACAATAGATAAATGGCGTCACAATTTTTAGCATGAGTTCGAAATTATTGCCATTAATGAATATTAGGTATGCATAAGGACATAAACTTCTTGGTTATGTCATAGATGGCTATTTGCAAAATGGTGATTTAAAAGCTTAAATTTTTTTGACTAATATATATCTTATTGAATTATGTGTAACAACAAAACTAAGTAACATTATTTTTATGCCTATATTGATTAACAGTCTTAAAAATTTGGTGTGCAGAAACAATCCCGACTCCGACTTATGTGGTAAGAACAACCCGAATCTAAGATCCACTCATTATCAGACCTAATAATATTTGCAGTTGCTACAAATATAGTTCCATCGCTCTCATCAGCAGCTAAACTAGCTTCGGCGGGTTTATTAAATTTCTGATTATTTTTCTCCTTATTTTTTAATTTAAAACAATCAGCTTTAATGTGACCCTTTTTCTTGCAAAAATTACAGACTTTATTTCTGTACCTGGATTTTGACCTTTCTTTAGATCTGCTACTTTCAGCGTCTCTACTTTCTGGTCTTCCCCGTGCAAACAGGCCTTCTGCCTGGCTACCACTTGTTTCTCCCGTAATATCCCTGTCTATCTGTTCTTTCGATTGTAAAGCGGATTTGACACAAGAATACGATATCGTATCTTTACCATATATTATAGTGTCACGAAAATGCTTTAAAGACGAGGGAAGGGAACACAACAATATTATGGCCTGATCTTCGTCCGTGACTTTGACTTCTACGTTCGCCAAATCAATAATGATAGAATCGAATTTATCGAGATGCGAAAGAATAGAAGTACCTTCCGTCATTTTCATACTGTATAGCTTCTGCTTTAAATAAAGCCGATTCTCCTTAGTCTTCTTCATGTAGATCGCTTTTAACGCATCCCACATACCCATGGCCGTCGTCTCCGTGGCAACTTTTTGTAAAACCTCGTAAGAGAGATTTAAGATAATAGCCGATCTGGCTTTCTTGTCCAATTCATTAAATTGATCGTCCTTCATTTCGGTTGGTTTCTTCTTTACGCCTTCAAGCGCCACCTCACAACCGTCTTGAATTAGTATGGCCTCCATCTTGAGACTCCACATTGCAAAGTTGACATTTCTGTCGAACTTTTCAATTGACATTTTTGTTATCGTCATGGTGGCTAAAAAAAACGGGTTGTCTCTGATACCAATTTGTTAGGATATGCGGAAATCCCCGATAATTATTTTGCCCGAAAAATGACGATAATAAATAAAAGAGACGAAAAAAATTTGGACAGTGACACGAGATTTACGTGGTTCGGTCAGAATGACCTACGTCCACGGGCCAGAGGGTAGAACTTCTTTATTATGTGGAGAGATTACAAACACGTACACTGACGTGATATAAAAACAGCTACAACAATATAAGGAGTAGGCTACAGAAAATGATCAGAGGAGAGGAAGATCTGAGCTGTTGTGGTGGTTTCTTCTCCTCGTCGAATGGCATGTATTTATAGGAGAGAATTGCCTTTGATCTGCCGTATGAAATTGAAGAAAATAAAACTGCTCATGACCTCTGACTTACCACGTGAATAAAGCAAAGCCAAATTGGAATTTTCTTCCTTGCACACAAACAAATCAATTCTCGGCGCAGTATATTTTGATTTCCAATCTTGTAGCTATATTTGAACTTTGAATGGTCAAAGACCACGTGCAAGGTCACCTAACAATCCGAAAACCACCTTAAATCCTTGTTTGTGGCGTGTTTAATTACGATTTCTGATTCACAAGTTCCATCAGCAAGCGATATATAATAAACTCACGAAAGCCTTTGGTAAATTCATTCATGAATTATATTATCCCAACAGTCGGACATTCTGATTTTGAATTGTAGAAATGTATATTTTATATTAAAGAACGGTATGAGTGGTAGGGTAGGGCAACATATAATCGATAGATCATCCGCATGCAACGAAGCACATGGAGGGATGTTTAGTGCTTTTGTTTGCTAAACAGTGATATCTCACTGAAGATAAAATCAATAATATCATATATTTGAGTTGGATTTCCATATCAACGTTCAAAGAAAGTTGTTGAAAGTAATATATATTAAATTAATCTCTACCATCTTTCATGTCCAACTGACCACCGTAGTGTAACAGTTTCATCCATATTATTACCAGCAGATCATAAAGGCACTAAGCAGTATTATTACATGAAAACATATGATCAATCGATTAATGTGGGAGACAGCAGAAGCACACTACAGCTTTGTTGCGCCTAATTGCATGAGAGCAAATTCTTATAGAGAAGAAAAATGAAGCATGTGCTTTTGTGCACTTGAACCACTTTGTGGGACAAACAAAGTTGCATTTTTTCTTCTTCAATAAATAGTGCGATAGACGCGCTTATTCACTCCTATAAATACCCATGAGAGATCGTTCAAGGATATAAAATGTGGGTTTCGAAAGCAATAAAAATGACTAAGATGAAGAAAGGATTTAATTTAGCTTTCCTTCTCTTGGCCAGCGTTGCTCTTTGCTCAGCGGCTAGAACGCTGACAGAAGTAGGTGGGTACTACCCTGGCGGCGGCAGCGCCGGCGGCGGAGGGCACGGAGGTGGCGGTGGGGTGGTCGATCATGGTTATGTGGGTGGTGGAGGAAGTGGGATAGGTGGTGGGGCAGGCTATGGAGGTGGTGAGCATGGTGGTGGTGGAGGTGGTGGTCATGGGGGGTTTTTAATTAAATAATAATAAAAAAAATAATCATTAACAAAATAAACAACAAATGAAAACTATTAATAAAACATCAATTTTCGTACTCTGGGAGTACGAGTTACTAACTCGTATTCCAGGAATACGAGTTACTACTCCATGCTGGACTCTTACCGTGACATGGATTTTTAAATAACTCGTATTCCTGGAATACGAGTTACTCTTTTCTTTTTTCTTTTTTTTTTTTTTTTTAATTTTAACTTATTTTATATTATTAATAATAAAATACACCAAATCATAAAATCATTGTTATCTCATGTAACATACATAATAAAAATCCATAAACGCATCTAAATTACTGTTTGTTTCGCGATGATTAAAATGACATGCATATCTTATATTTTTCGAATATGGAAATATATTTTTATCCAATAATTATCGGAAAATAAAAAATATATTTTCGATATTCGAAAAATATAAGATATGCATGTCATTTTAATCGTCGCGAAACAAACAGTAATTTAGATGCGTTTATGGATTTTTATTATGTATGTTACATGAGATAACAATGATTTTATGATTTGTTGGATTTTATTATTAATAATGTAGAATAAGTTAAAATTTAAAAAAAAAAAAGAAAAAGAAAAGAGTAACTCGTATTCCAGGAATACGAGTTACTTGAAAAGCCATGTCACGGTCATAGTCCAGCATGGAGTAGTAACTCGTATTCCTGGAATACGAGTTAGTAACTCGTACTCCCAGAGTACGAAAATTGCTGTTTTATTAATAGTTTTCATTTGATGTTTATTTTGTTAATGATTGTTTTTTTATTATTATTTAATTAAATACCCCGTGGTCATGGTGGTGGTGGCGGCGGCGCTTACGCTGGCAGTGGTGGATACAGTGGAGGGTATGGCAGCGGCGGAGGTGAAGGCGGCAGCGGAGGGTACGGTGGAGGTGTGACTGGCGGCGGCGGCGGAGGTGCTGGTGGAGGAGGTGGTGGTAGCAGTGTTGGCGGCGGAGTGGCGTATGGTGGTGGTGGTGGTGAGGGTGGCGGCATTGGCGGGGGATATGCTGCTGGCGGAGTATACGCCGGCGGCGGCGGTCATGGTGGTGGTAGCGGCGGCGGTGCGGCTGGTGGAGCTGAAGCTGGTGGGTATGGAAGTGGTGGAGGTATGGGTGGTGGTGCTGGAGGTGTTCACGGTGGTGGCTATGCTGGCGGCGGAGAATACGCCGGAGGAGGCGGTCATGGTGGTGGTAGCGGCGGCGGTGGGGCCGGTGGAGCTGGAGCTGGTGGGTATGGAAGTGGTGGAGGTATGGGTGGTGGTGCTGGAGGTGTTCATGGTGGTGGCTATGCTGGCGGCGGCAGTGGTGGGACTGGCGGCGGCGGTGGGTATGCCGTCGGAGGAGGCGCCGGTGGTGTTTATGGTGGTGGATACGGTGGCGGTGAGGGCGGTGGAGCTGGTGGTGGGTATGCCGTCGGAGGCGAGCATGCTGGTGGATATGGCGGCGGTGCTGGCGGCGGCGCAGGTGGTGGCCACGGTGGCTATGCTCCTTAAGCTATTGCTTCGTAATCCTATCGTCTATTAATGAATTATGCAATGAAGTGTAATGTAAAGTGGCGTGATCACTTTGTTCAATGTCTATTAATGAATATTCACTAATATTAATAAATGCCTAATAAATCAATCGAATCGAATTCCGATCCATCTGAAAATTACGAAACTACCCCGTTTCCCCGTTTTTTCCCCAATATGTCGAAATTGAAAATTAGGGAACCCTAACCCTAGCAGCTACAAACCATTGCAACGCGAAAGCGGTTAATTTCAATCGCCTTATCTCTTAATGCTGCAGATTGGCCTCTGAATTTGTTCAGTCTGTCTCCAATTGAGTGTATTATTGGTTTGCCTTCGTGAAAGATTGGGAATTTTTCTATTTATGCTTGAATTCGGCGGTTTCCGATATGAACGGCGTTTACAGATGTGAGGGGAGGGGTCATGACATGGCCGGTGGTCAGATGACCGCCGAGGACCAAAGAGACGAAATCCCCAATTTTGACCGCGTAATTACGGAAAAGCCCTCGAAATATTTGGCAATTACAAAACTGCCAGCTGTGAAGTTGAGTTGGATTTATACACCCAAGCTCGTAAAGCACTCTAGTCTCCCTTCGACTCTGAGGAGCCTCCAGCGATCCAACGTGTTCCGTATCCGTTAGGTGCTGATAAGTGATAGCATCTCAAGTAGGGTGTCAGGTTTGGTGGATAGACGTTCGAATAGCCGAAAGCGTCATAAGAGGGCTCGTTCATGATCGGAGAAGAAGAAGTGTTCAGCGCCGTTGAAGACTAAAATGGGAAGCTTTTGGGATGAAACGGAGGATTACTTCAGGGAGTTGAGCGTGGAAGATGTCGAGTTGATTGAGAAGATTTTGTTGGGCATGCGAGCGAGGATAAGTATTTCAAGATCCCATCTACGGACGCAGGTGACAGTTTGCATGGGTTATATGACCCATTTAATAAGAATGGAGAAAGGTTGAATTGCAATGGGAAGGTTGAGGATGAGGGAGTGGTAGAAGAGGAAGACTGGCCTCAACCCATGGATGTTGATTCCCTTCTAGAATGTGGAGATGCACTGCATTCTTCTGAATTTAGTACATAATGGTATAAATGTTTGCAATTTCATCACAGTTCTTAAGAAGGTACTGGTGTTTGTAATATTGTTGATATATGCTTTTTTTCGTCATCTAACCATTTTTTTTTGAGGTAGCTGATTGATCTGGGGAAAGTCCATGCTGCTGAAGCGGGCGTGCCGCCGGATTTATTGAAATCTGAGCTCATTAATGTTCTTGCTTTTGCCACACTCTTTATTACTTACCATGCATTTCCTTTCTCGGATCTTCTAACGTCCTACAATGGACGTACATAGTAACACTCATCTTTGTGTTAATTTTCTGGTATGATTGGTTTATGTTGAAAATCATCGCTGGTGTATTCTCTGGGCTCACCTTGCTTATCACTTTTTTTTTTTGGCAGGATAATCACGTGGTCTCCAAGTTACAGGGAAAGCTGATGGCATGGTTGATATCTCTTTTTCTCAAACTATCCCCTGGTAATGAGTTGGAAGGAGGAGTTATGTATTATCAACAGAAGCTTCTTTCTAATGCTCTTGCAAGAAAGCACATGAATGGTCTCTGTTCTCATCTCGATGCGCTTGTTGAAATTTCTTTTTTCCCTACCTACAGGTTTCTGGTTGTGCTTAATGTTGTTTGACTTGTACTATTGAACTTACTTCAGTATAATTTTTTTTTATCTACAGATAACTTGATTTTGGAGGTTGTTAAGAACCTCTTGCTAGAGATGGATTTGGAAGGGCAATTGAAATGGGATGACATATTGGTTACTCAGTATAATCATGAGCTCAGAGAAGCTAAGGAACAAGAGTAAAAGAGAGCGTAAGCATAACGAAGCTCAAGCTATATTGGCTGCTGTGAAAGCTGCAGCTGCTTCATCGTCTAGGGTATCATATATTAGAAAGTATACTTCAGAAGAATATCCGATATCGAATGAATAAGATATCGAATGAAAAAGAGGATATCGAGATCTTTAAAGTTTAGAAGAGGATGTCGAGTTGCACAAAGATTGAACAATGTCGAGAATGAGATAGGATGTCGAGATGGATATTTCCAAATGTCGAGTACACAAAAAATCGAGACTCTTAGAACTTAGTAATATGTCGAGGGAAATGTCGAGATCAATGTCGAACAAGATTTCGACCATATTTCGAGAGCCTTAAAATTGGCAGCAGATTTTGATAAAGATCTCTAGAATTATCTCCTCTACGCAAAAAAATCCTGTTCGTCGTCAAAATCTGTTCTTCGGCTAAAAAAAACTGATAATTTCGATCAAGAATTACGGGAAGGCAGATATACACCTACGCGTTCTTCGGAAGCCGAGAAAAATATGGGAATTTGGAAGAGAAGGAATGATAATCTTTGAAACACAGAGCGAAAGAGAAAAATAAAAATTTAGAACCGAGAAAGAAAACTGATGAATTTGATCCACGATTTCGGCTCTGATACCACTTGTTAGGCCGATTTATCCAAACTTGATCTGATTCATAGGATTAGTATTACCTTATATGATGAAATACGGAAGCAATAAATTAGTAATACCACGATACGGATTGAAGAGTTGGAACGATGATATACACGTGTTCTTCAGCAAAGCCGTCAACTCTATTAATGAATCAGCAACCCTAAACGATGAATCGTTTAGGGTATTTATACATGAGCCCTAATGGGCTATTAAGCCCAATGCTACTAATATACCCACAAGTTAGGTATATTTACAATTAGTCATAGCTTAATATAAAATACAAGACATATAAAATAATTAATTGAGCACGATAAATAATTCCTAACACTCCTCGAGGTTTCACAAACATAGAATTTATTTTCATTTAATTGTAGCTACAATATTCAAGGAGTCCAAACAGAATAAAAGCCTGTTGAATATGACGTTTTTTTAACACTATGACACCCATTCATTAAACGTAGGATTTGGAAACTAGAATTTTTGCGCCGTGATTTCTTATACAGCGCATGATCTTTGCTCTCGAGAAGAAGCATTTAATTTGTGTTGTACCTTGAGAAATGCCTATGAATAAGAATCGATGAAGGTAGAGATAATAAACACCACAACACGGGTCTTCAGCATTTCCCGATCTCCCTTTCAACTTTCTTGATTAGATTCGAGCTCAAAATGTTTTTTTATATCGATAGTCACTGTAGCTACTTTTCAACATCTTGTTACGATGTGTACATATCTGTAATTATCTCCACACAGTAAAGAAGGTCATCCTCCGATACCTCTAGATGCAGATCATTTTGATAGAACCATGTAGATTCTTATGTTCATTATTATATTTATGTTTCTTCTCTATTTGTTAACCTCATTTTCGGATAACTTTATAATCTGGAATATAATAAATATCCTAACCCCGACCTGTCTTGAGATATCAATGGAATCGAACCCTAAACACATAACCTCACAATGAAATTGAACTAACAATAAATGATGAAGCCTTTCGCTTTGCACAACTGTTGTTAGCAGTCAAATGAAGTAACGACATGGATTGTGAACGACCTAGGACAAGACATTCCATTCCCTAACCCCAAACTCAACTGTGAACTAAATTTTGTATACCCAAAATATAGACCGTAATCGAGTAAAATGGGAAAATCGTAGCGCTTCTCCCGTTGGTAACTGTCCCCAACTTTCTTGACCAATCAAATGAGGATTAAAACGGGCATTGGGGCAATCCACTAAGGCAATTCGACCCATCATCCCATTCCCAGTATCAACATGTGCCATTCCAACCGGTACTTTAGACCTTGTTTGGTTCATGGGTTTAGCTTTTTAAATGTGGGTTAGGACAAGTTTAAATGGTTGGTTCACGTGTTTAAGTAAACTATGAGTTTATGTAATCCTACTTTAAACCCATTCCTACGTATTTAGTAAAACAACTACTCTCATGTGTTTATCTAAACTCATTAACCAAACACACATTTATTTTATACCCATAATATAAACGCTCCTGAATATAAACCGTCCAACCAAACATGCACTCAGTGTCCTCTTCCCTTATCATCTCGCCCTTGTTTGGTTCGGCTTACAAATTTTTAGCCTTGGTTTATTATAACATGTTGGTACGTTGGTTTGCGAGTTTAATAAAACATGAATTTATATGTATCATCTTTTTAAACCCATATAAAGGGCTATCATCTTCGTCGCTTTCAATATCATCGTCACTTTATCTGCTTTCTCTCATCTCCAATCTTCGTTAAGACTAAAGGAAGATACTCTACGATAAAAAGCATCGACGACGGTGGCATACGAGGCAATAATCCCGGGGTTGGTCATAGGCCATCCCGAATCGAAGTTGCAGGCATGACTCTATCGATTATCTTCAATATTTAGATCATGCAATATAGTATAGTCATATTTATTTTATTTTCTAAATTATGCCAAGAAATAGACGGCTGCAAGAATTGCGGATTACTTAGACGTGATCGCCGGCATGAGCACCGCCCGCTTGGTGATCAGGACGATACTCACTGCCCCCGAAGAACATCACTATTTTCTAAATCGAACATAGCCACAAAATCTTCCCCCAAAATATAGGTATAATACAGACAGTTCTTAATCACATAACTCTTTTCTTGGTAATAGAATTTCCTTTAAGATGTCGAAAAATATTGGTGATTCATCAGGCGAAAGCGCTTCATGAACTCTATCGCTAATATATTTGGAGGCCCAAGGTACTACGGAAAGTACCTAATGTCGTTGGTTCAAAGGCCGATTGGCAAAACCTCACCGTGAGCCAAACCCTAACGAACGAGGTTATTATATCGACATTTGATACCCAACGGCGCCAACCGATCGTCATCTTCACACGAAAAACGTAATAATATAGTTATTGCAAAGCGGGCGTGTTTGCAATTTTGATTGATCTTCTATTTAATTCAATATATTGGGCAAATGCTACGAAGAATAACGCCCTCCTATCCGACGTATGCATGGGGACGTCTGCAGTGACCTATTTTCCGCCTCATTATTTCGAAATGAAAATTGTGCATTCTTTCGATCACATCGACTGTGGCAACTACAAAAAGTTTCAAATAGTGACGGCAACCGCGAGTAAAATTCTGTCGCATCGGATGGGATACGATATGTATCGTTGGATTCTTATGTGATAGATCAGAGTAAACAACCAAAAGTTGTTAGAGGGTACCCCATGCCGAAAGGTTATGTCTGATTGTATATTCACCCCAAATCTATAAATATACCCTTTATGAACCGAAAAGTTCATTCATTACGCACCACCTCGCAGAGCATTCTATAATTCTTTGTCTCTACTTATGAGCAACGCTGAAATACGGAACAATAACGTCTTCTAGACTGTGTATTAAGTATACGCCTTGACTGCCCGTACTCCTAAAATTTTGTCCGAAAAAATGAGTTAACATTGTTCTAAACTAAAAGGACTTGGTAATAATTGTACAGATTCTCATCATCATCGTGATACTCATAGCTGTTCTTGCTTATCCGCTCTGCATACCATACGCAAGTTTGTGCTTTATTGCACATTCAAGACATGTCTTAACAAGCAATCATGAACCACCACAATAATGACATCTTTGATATGATAAGGCCGTCTTTCTTCCACACTTCACATTTTATTGCTGTGAAATAAAGCACACACGCCGAATATTTAAGTCATGTGTTGAGTTGTAACAAACATACAAACACGATTATTTACTTCTTGGATTCTTGTGATCTCCTTTATGGAACAGTGTAATCTACACATACAAGTAATAAATGGTTTAAACAACGACATTTATGTGAAATAAGATAGAATTATCGTGTTTTCTAATGGTTGGCGGAAAATAACGAAAATGAAAAATAGATGGATAGAAGTTATAAGAGCCTTACTTCCACATCTTGTACCACTTGGGAGAGGATTACCACAATGTCTTGCAGTATCAACCACTTTGGCTGAGCTGTATATCCTCTCTTTTATTCTTACATATCTCTTACAAAACTGTACTATATCAGCTTTGCGAGCATAATAACAGCACTTGTCGTCTGGCTTACGAAATCTTGGTGAGAATTTCTCAATGTATACGGAGCAATATCTCATGAATCTGAAAATTCCGCGATCTTTACTTCTACCAATAATATTCCCCGAGAGCACCATACCTATCATCATCGTAGTAACTATCATTGACAACGTTGCATGCCTCAAAGCCATTATTTTATTTTTAGTTGTTTTTTCTCTTCTTCCGTTGGTGCTTTGCAATTAATTTATGTCCGTATCGTTTTGCAACTGATTTTTATATGGACTGTGCCATTTATGGATGGCATCCTCATTTTGATGGATTTATTAATGAAAAGGTAGGGATAAATTTGGGCGCTTTGGATCTCTGTTCCATTTTAATGTTCCATTCACCAAATGCTGACATGTGTCAAATCCCGTAGTTGATAAAATTTATTTATTTATTTAATTATTCTTTAGCTTTTAAAATACATATTCCACCAAATCATAGAAGTATCATTATTGCATGTGATTTATATGACAGAAACAAATAAACATATCTGACTTATTCACTCTTTCATATGATTAAATTGATATGCATATCTTATATTTTAGATCCTTAAAAGAATCATTTTTTTGTAAATTTTCTAAGTGGAACATGTAGTGAAATGTTGTCGTGGAATAAAAGATCCGAATCGAAATTGGGGGTGTTTGGATATGAATGTCAATAAATATATTCATAACCACTTTCGCTGAATTGGAGATTGTGTTGCTTCTCGATATGCTGATTGATAGGAACATTGTTTGTGAGTCATGTTTGAAGGGTAAGCAAGTGCATGCTAGCCATAATGTTGACCGAACATGCTGTCCAACAATTTAAAACTGCTCACTATTTCCAATTGATTCATATGGATTTGATGGGTCCGATGGAAGTAGATAGCATTGGTGGTAAAAAGTATGCTTATGTGCTCGTCGATGACTATCCGAGATATGCATGGATTTTCTTTCATAAGGAAAAATCTGCATCGTTTGACTTTTTCAAAACCTTCTGTGCTAGGATTAAGAATAATTTTTGTGCTCCTATATTTCGCATTAGGTCTGATCATGGTAGGGAGTTTGAAAATCAGTCCTTTAAAGATTTTGTGATAAGAACGACATAATTCATGAGTTCTCTTCTCCTACCCAACAAAATGGGGTGGCCGAAAGGAAGAATAGAACGCTACATGAGATGGCACTTGTGATGTTACACTAAGAATCTTTCGAAAAGGTTTTGGGCTGAAGCTTTGAATACTGCATGTCATATTTCGAATCGTGTTTATTTTCGGCATGGCACTAAGCAAACTTCGTTTGAATTGTTGAAAGGGAAAAAGCGGACTGTCAAGTATTTCCAGGTTTTTGGGTGTTATTGCTATATGCTTAATGATCGTGAATACTTGACTAAGTTTGATTTGAAAAGTGATAAGTGCATCTTCTTGGGTTATTCTTCGAACAGTCGTGCATATCGTGTTTACAACCCGAGACTAAAATTTTTCAGGAATCTGTAAATATACTCTTCTGATCTTAGCATATATACTCCGCAAGTTGATATTAAAGATATTATCTAAGCTGTTAGTGAGACAGAGACAAATGTGGAGGAAAATGTTGACCCAACACCAGACTCAACATCTGCGACTGAACAGACAACTGATGAAGGACCCATCGAAGTTCGTAGAGATACCCCAGAAAAAATCTAGAAGGACTATCCCTCTGACCTGATCATTGGAGAACTGAACGAAGGTAGAAAAACCAGGGACAAGCCACGAAAGGACTACAAGTCGATGGTAAGAAATGTATGAATGAACTCCGCATACAACGAGGTAGGCTTTAACTATTTTGTATCTGAAACTGAGCCGAAAAACGTTCTTGAAGCTCTCAAGGACAGTTTTTGGATCAATGCCATGCAAGAGGAATGGTTGCAATTCGAGAAAAATCAAGTATGGATCTTACTTCCACGGCCAAAAGACATTAATGTCATAGGCGCTAAGTGGATTTTTAAGAATAAATCCGATGAGCATGGCAGAGTAGTTAGGAATAAAGCGCGTCTAGTTGCCCCAAGAATATACACGAGTGGAGGGAATTTATTTTGATGAGACATTTGCCCCCGTTGCTAGACTTGAATCGATTAGGTAACTGCTTGCTATTGCATGTTGGCGCAATATCACATTACACCAAATGGATGTTAAGGGTGCATTTTTTAAAGGATATATTGATAAAGATATATATGTTGAACAACCCAAGGGTTTTGAGGATCCGCGTTTTCCTAACCACGTTTGTAAGTTGCAGAAAGCGCTGTATTGCCTGAAGCAAGCACCTTGAGCTTGGTATGGTAGGTTGAATATGTTCCTACTTAAATTTGGGTTCGTGTGAGGTGAAGCCGATCGAACACTTTTTGTAAAAAGAGTTGGTTCAGATACTTTGATTGCCCAGATTTATGTAGATGATATTGTTTTCGGCTCTAGTTCTCAATCCATTAGACCAATTTGTACATGCTATGAATTCTACTTTCGAGATGAGTATGATTGGTGGGCTAACATTTTTCTTAGACATGCAGATTAAGAAAAGCAACGACGGTATTTTCATGTCCTAGATACTGCCAAGGTAATGAAAACACCGTGGGTTCAACACAGAAGGTAAGTAAAGATAATGTTGGACAAAATATTGACCCCACATTGTATCGTTCCATGATAGGCAGTCTTTTGTATCTCTCAGCGAGTAGACCTGATATTATGTACAGTATTTGTGTTTGTGATAGATATCAGGCTGAGCCAAAAATTTTCCATTTAAATGCTGTGAAGAGAATATTAAGATATGTGAGTGGTTCGTGTAGTTTAGGGTTATGGTTCTCAAAAGATACTAACACGAATCTTGTAGGATATAGTGATGCTGATCGGGCAGGTGATGAAGATGTCCGCAAGAGACCAAGTTGGGCTGTTTCGTCTTAGGTAATAATCTTGTGCCTTGGTATACTAAGAAACAAAATTGTGTTTCTTTTTCTACAGCTGAGTCTGAATATGTGGCTGCAGTTAGTTGTTGTACTCAGCTTATTTGGTTGAATAGCATGTTAAGTGATTATGGTTTAGAGAGTAAGTGTGTGCTCACGTATTGTGATAATCTAAGCCATCAATATTTCTAAGAATCCTATTCAACATTCGCGTACCAAGCATATAGATATTAGGTATCATTTTCTGAGAGATATGGTCGAAACAAAGTTAGTTAGAATAGAGCATATAGATACTAAGCATAATTAGCTGATATATTTATGAAAGCACTGGATTTTGAAAGGTTTTCGGACCTGCACAAATCCATAGGTTTGCGTCAATCTGTCTGAATGTTAGTCCAACAGTTGCATCAACATAGCATATGTCAAACTTGATTGTTACTGCTTCGATGTTTGATTTAATTTGTTCTATGTTATTCTGTGAAACTTGATGGTTACTGCTTCAAGATACAGGTTCATGTAATAAGCTTCCCTAGGTACATGGCATTCGCGGAGATGATGTATTCTTTGCGTAAAATATCCTAGCCTTGATGATAAGGAACTTATGACGGCTGTGCAAAATACTACAAGTCTATAACAGAGGTGAGTAGGGCAGGAAATGAAAGATAATTGAGTCTTAGGGTGTCGAACAGAAAAGTCTAGAATTTCAGAGTAAGAATATTGAGTCTTATGTTGGGAAAACATATGTGACTGTCAGATTGATCGTGCTATTTTCTTTGTGTTTTCGTTTATGTGCTTTAGTTTTAAGATTGCATGTGTCTAGTATCTATATCTCTCAGATTGCATTAGCATCTCTCGAAGAACAGCATGCTACACTTGTCTCGTGTGCTCATCAACTTTGCCTAATCGGTTAGTATCGCTCGCTCCTATTATGATTTTTGATTTGGTCTGTTTTGCTGAACCATGACTTGCTCCTAATTTTTTTTTGTATGCGTGATTTCTCTTGGACTGTTAGAATTTCTTTTGGCTTGGCTCGATATCTCTCACTTTCACAAATCCTATTTCATAATATAGGCAATCTCTACAAATTCGAGAAATTTGTTCAGACCTTTATAGATTTCAAGATTTATACTCCTCTGCTTTGATACATTTAATTTTGATTTTCTATGGCGAACTCACCTAATTTCGAGTCTGATAAATGTCTACTAATACGTTTATTGTACTAGTTATTTGAGTCATAATAGAGTATTCTTCATTGTTTCAAGCATTTATATGCTATATTTACACCTCTTTGCACATTACAGGACCCTAGGATGTCTACCGAGCAAAAAGGAGCGAAAAAGGAGCGAAAATAAGGCAAAACGGGTAAGTTGCGATGCAGGAAGGAAAACGTCAGGGCCGTGACACATTATGCACCAGGCCGTGACTATTGCGCGAAGCCAAGATTCAACTCAGTCACGGCCGTGACACTTCTTGCACCAGGCCGTGACCCAAAGCAGCAGCAGCATTAAAAAGTTCATATATCCCAATCCAGACCTTGCATTGATAATCCCTTTGGTCAGATCAAGATTGGAGAGTCTTCTATCTATGGTTAAAATTTCAGGTCAATCGGACATCGTTTACCCCTCCATCTGAGAGAAATACGAAACTGTCGCAAGCCTGTTGAAAGTGTCACGGCCGTGACACTACTGCATGAGGCCGTGACGCACGGCAGTGAGGTCATTTTGAGCCCTGACAGTGTCGCGGTCGTGAAGGCCCATGTCCCAGGCCGTGACGGTGTCGAATTTCACTATAAAAGCCCAATTTCGATTCAAAAAGAGGGAAACGGATCAGAACTCAAGCCCTAATCATCAGGAGATGAAAAAGAACCGTCAAGAACACGGAATTACGTCCTGAGCACAAGAGATGGATCAACGCCAAATTCACGCCGAATTGAACGAGCAACGAAGCTCTAATCTTTCGTTGTTTTCTCGTCAATTATGAGTAGCTAAATTCCTTCTGTGTTTGGGATTAGATGAACGCTAGGGCGATTCGTACTTAAGACTTATATTATTTGTGACTCGTGTATTCTGATTATCTATCTATCTACGAAAGTGTTACTTTCCTTTAATATGTCTACGTGTTAAAGTGAATGTTTGGAAAATCATTTAGGGCGACAGCTAAATAACGATTAGGCCGTTCATAGATGATAGGATTTGGGTATAGGGCGACAGCAAATATCCGATCCTCGCCAGTAATTATTGAATCGTAGATCCCCACGAACGTCTAGGGCGACAGCAAGTTCGGGAGTGGGTAGGAAATTACTGCGATTTAGTCTTAATCACGTAGGAGCGATATTATATTGTCTTAGTCGATAGTCACTAGTGGGATTTGGTTCCCGAGCACATCTTTATCATTTGAAGGCACTCTTATCAGTTTAGATGTATTTTCTTAAATCTCTCGCTGCGATAGGATTGGTCTGTTAGGTTAGCTCGTAGTATAAACAATTTGCGTACTTTATTTAGGCTAAATAGCGAGTCGATAGGTCACTACTAGTAATCAGTTTATTCCTCGTGTTCGATACTCGTTTACTCACCTTACTGCGCTACAACCGATAGGTTCATTGCCTATCGCACGTTGGTAATAGTAACTACGTAATCGTTTTATTTTATCACTTGTCACACTTGCACTATATATTAGCACACCACGTGCGATCAAGTTCTTTGCGTCGTTGCCGGGGAGTAGATTGATATTAAGAACACCGTAGTTCGATACTTTAGTCACTTTATTTGGCATTTTTCTTAGTTTGTTTCGTTATTTGCGTTGTTTGTGTTTTTTATATAACATTACTACTTTCGTTATCTCTTCGACGTGTTTATCTGTTCTTCGCTGATTTTTGTTTTCGTTTATTGAAGGTACGATTCAGCAGTGAATGACCCGAAGTCATCCATCGAGGCCCATCTTTGATGCAGACCTAGATTTTGAGCGAAAGTTCCGAAGGCAACTCAAGTACGATACCGAAGGAGTGACCACCAGCTCTCAGGAACCGCTAGTTAACTACTCAGAGGACAACTCTCAGGAATCGACCCAAAACTCTTGTGTAGAGGCATCCGTAGATAACCCAGACATAGAAGTAAGAATGACAGACCACAGAGTGCCCGTCCACGAGGAGGAGCCATCACTACAAGATCTGCTCAAGAATGCCGCACTAGGCGGCACTAAGTCGGTGATTGTCATTCCGTCGATCAAGAATAACAACTTTGAGCTGAAGCACTCTTGGCTTTAGATGATTTTCCAGACAGTCAGTTCGAGGGAAATCCAGAAGACGATCCCTACTCACACCTGAAGGCCTTTCTGAAGGTGGCTAACACCATCAAGATCAATGGTGTCACGGGCGATGCAATTAAACTGATGTTGTTCCCCGCCCATGGTGCGTGCGCGGCGCCGCGGCCGCCGACATGGGGTGCGCGCGTTCTCGCTGAAAATCAGAGCAAAGGACTGGCTGGAGATGCTGCTACCTCGCTCGATCACTACATGGGAGGAGCTGCGAGCTGCATTCATCGGCCACTACTTTCCGTTATCAAAGGTGTTAAGGTTAAAGACAGAGATCTCCCTGTTCCATCAGAAGGACACAGAACTACGAGGTATGGGAGCGATACAAGGCACTACTGAAGAAGTGCCCGCAACACGGGATGTCAAAGGCAGCCATGATCAATCGCTTCCACGAGGGTCTCAAAATGATCAGACTGTTCACATGCTAGACAGAGCCGCAGGAGGAGGGCTCGTGAAGCTCTCCGCTACATATGCTTGGAATTTAATCGAGGACTACTCGAGGAACAACTTCATGCGAGCCAACACGAGGATTAAGATGCCAGGCATGTTCGGCATGAGCGAGGAGATAGCTATGAATGATAAATTTGAGGCGCTTCAGCAACAAATCGCGGCGACGACCTATTAGCTGTAGATGGTGATTGGAGCCCTACTTCCCAAAGCCGAGCAGACGCAGCCCGTGAACGTCGTGATGACCACTGCACCATCACAGCATACACAGTACATACCACTGTGTGGGGTTTGAGGCGCGGCCCATGAGACGTCAAAATGCCAACTCGGGCAACCTCCAGAGCACGTAGACTACATGTGTAATTACCAAGGCGGCCAGCGAAGCCACCAACCCCGAGCGCACCCCAACTTGGCGTATGGAAATCAGAACCATCAAGGGCAAGGACCGCCAGGATTTCAACCTAGACCATCCGGTTTCCAAAGTGGGGCGCCACGACAATATCAGAATGCACCCACAGGGTCAGGACCCGACGATATAAAGGAGATGAAGGACATGATGAAGTCGCTCCTCACAAATTTCAACATACCACCGTAGCTCACGAGAGTAGAATGACGAAAATGGAGGAGTACATGAAGGCAAATGACATATGTGCCCAGAACACAGATGCCTCAATTAAGGAGTTGGAGCAGCAGGTGGGCCAATTAGCAAAGCAACTGGCGAGGCAAAATCAAGGATCACTCCCGAGCTACACCGAGACAAACCCTAAGGAGTACTATAAAGCGGTAACCCTGAGGAGCGAGAGAGGATTGCAAGAAGTTCCCGCCAAGCAGATTTCAAAGGAGAAAGTTGATTTCGAGGGCCACGATGAGCCAGAAGTAGAGAAAAGCAAGGGTGACGGAGTCGAGAAGGCCAAGAATGACAAGGGAAAGGCACGGCCATCTGTGAAGCCGTACCAGCCGGAGATTCTGTACCCAGCTCGGTTGAGGGAAACGAAAATTGAAAAAGAGACGGTCGAACCTAAAAAGGAGAAAGTCACGCCTCAAAAAGAAAAGGCAGAGGAGAATGCGTGACCACTAGTGAGGCCTACCAGCCGATGGTTCCCTACCCAGCACGTTTGAAGAAGGACAAAGACGAGGCACTATTTAGCAGATTTATGTGTATGTGTAAAGAACTACATATTAACTTACCATTTGTTGAAGCTATTACGCAGATGCCCAGTTTTGCGAAGTTCCTGAAGGACTTGCTGACAAATCGATGTAAGCTCGACGTCTCCACGGTATACCTACGAGGAGAGTGCTCGGCGATACTCCAGAGCAAGATACCAAAAAAGCTCAAGGACCCATGGAGTTTGCTATTCCTTGTCTGATAGGTGATTTAGTAGTCGAGCATGCTTTAGCTGATCTAGGCGCTAGTACAAATTTGATGTCGTATTCTATGTTTAAGATGTTAGAATTAGGTGAATCACGACCCACTAGGATGAGTATTCAATTGGTCGATAGATCATTAAAATACCCTCTAGGTGTTATCGAAGATGTTCTAGTTAAGGTCGATAAGTTCATTATCCCTGCTAATTTTGTTATCCTAGAGATGGACGAGGATGAAAATGTTCCATTGATTCTGGGTAGACCATTCTTAGCTACATGCGAGACCATGATAGACGTTAGGAATGGAACGTTAACTTTGATGGTAGATGGTGAAAAGGTTACGTTTAATATGGCTGATTCAATGAAAAAGAGTAATGAGCATGATGATAAGTATTATTACTTAGATGCCTTTGAGCACGATCTCTCGTCTTCTGTGCAAGGTTTATCACAGGTTTTGCGCAAGGAGGAAGTCGACGAGCCTACAATGACCATCGGCAAAAACAGCCAAGAAGTTAAGGACAAGAGCCCAGTCGAGGAGCGACCGCCACTAGAGCTGAAATCGCTATCCGGCGAAAAGCGATACCTCCAAGGTATGGATGTAGGCGAGGGAGACTTAAGCAGAAAAGAGGTGATGTACCTCGACTTCTAGCCACCCTAAGCGAACGAAAGCACGTCCGGCTAAAGACGGTAAAGGAAGCGCTTCTTGGAAGCAACCCAGGTTTTATCTATCTAGTACTTTCTTTTATTTGCCTACGGCTATGACGCATATGAATATATCTACTATTATTATCTATGTCTAGTTCCTTTTTACGTTTAATTTTGTTTTAGTTATGTCAGGATATCACGAGTCACGATCCACGACCTTCACGGTTTCAGTCATGACCGCGTCACTTATTCATCGCGGGAGTCCCGTTCTTTTTAACATTCTTTTCCCTTTTTTTTCTTCATTTTTACGTTGAGGACAATGTAGGTCTTAAGTGTGGGGAGGGGAATTTAGGTTGGGAATTTACGTGAAATAATTTTTTTCTGTGACGTGTCCGTGGGCTACTAATGTGTTGGAAAGGCATGGATTCTTTGAACCCGAGCATGATTATTTGTGACTATCTCAAGTCAGTTTGCATTTTATGAAATTTCGTGAGCGATTAGGACATGCATGAGTGATTGAATCATATCTGCTTGGATAGACATAGCGCAACTTTGAGAGATCCGTACACATAACATGTTTCCGTTGTGAGAGTTTGAGCCCGACTAGTCTATATTGCTCTAGAATTTGCATGTTTGATACGCGTTATAACTGCCTTGTGGTGTGTTAGTGTGGAAATGAAGAGGGCATTAGGTATAAGTCCAGGGCCAAATTTTTCCACCCACGCTATCCCCATAGTTAACCACGTTGAGCCTGAGCCTACTCGTTTCTCACGATGTACACTAAATAAACCGCTACCCCGAATAAGCCCCCAGAGATACTAAACACCAGTAGCAGATGTCGAACTTGATGGTTAATGCTTTAATATCTGATTTAATGTTCTTCTCTGTTATTCGGTGAAATGACTCGATCCTACTAGACCGATTTCTGAAATGACCCGATCCCTTGCATAAAGCCTGCCCATAACCTTTTGCAAGATATAGGTTTTGGTAATAAGTATCCCTAGGTACACGGCATTCGCTGTGATAATGTATTCTTTGCGACAAAAGCCAAACCTTGATGTTTTTATAGAATAAGGGCAGTGCACAAAATCAGATCGTAAAGAAGGTGAAAGGGCAGAAAATGAAAGGGAACCGAGTTGAGAGGGTCGGGCAGAAAAGTCTAGGATTTCAGAGAGAGAATGTTAAGTCTTATGTTGAGGCATGTGACTGTCAGTTTGATCATGCTATTCATTTGAGTTTCGCTTATGTGTCTTAGCTTTAGGATTACGTTTGTCAGTGTCTATGCTTGTCACCTCATTATTATGTGACCCCGTTTCGACCCAAAAGACCCTCTGATTTACGTTACCACCTTAAGTAGAAGATATGCGATTAACTTGCAAGCCATGGTTGGGGTTGGACTAGCGTACTATTTGAGCGATTCACTGATATACTAGCCTATACACTGAGCGATTTGAGTGAATCAATGTGAGGCATGGGTCTTGTTTTGTAGTGCTAAGGAAATTCAGGTTGATAGGTGCCAATCATTAGTGTACTGTCTACGATTGTTTGCATGGTTACAATTTTTGCTTTCTAGCTATAATGATAAGTTGCAAACAATTATGCCATCATCTTGATTTGATGCCTTTTCCGATTTCTAATTTATTTGAGGACAAGCAAATCATTAAGTTTTGGGAGGTTTGATAACGTCTACTGATACGTTTATTGTACTAGTTATTTGAGTCATAATAGAGTATTCTTATTGTTTCATGCATTCATATGCTCTATTTACACCTCTTGGCACATTGCAGGACCTTAGGATGCCTACCGAGCGAAAAGGAGCGAAAACAAGGCAAAACGGACAAGTTACGATGCTGGCAGGAAAACGTCAGGGCCGTGACACATTATGCACCAGGCCGTGACTATTGCGCGAAGCCAAGATTCAACTCAGTCACGGCCGTGACACTTCTTGCACCAGGCCATGACCCAAAGCAGCAGCATTATAAAATTCATATATCCCAATCCAGACCTTGTATTGAGAATCCCTTTGATCAGATCAAGATTGGAGAGTCTTCTATCTATGGTTAAAATTTCAGGTCAATCGGACATCGTTTACCCCTCCATCTGAGAGATACATGAAACTGTCGCAAGGCTGTTGAAAGTGCCACGGCCGTGACACTACTGCACGAGGACGTGACGCACGGCAGTGAGCTCATTTTGAGCCCCAACAGTGTCACGGTCGTGAAGGCCCATGTTCCAGGCCGTGAAGGTGTTGAATTTCACTATAAAAGCCCAATTTCAATTTAAAAAGAGGGGAAACGGATCAGAACTCAAGCCCTAATCATCAAGAGACGAAAAAGAACCGTCAAGAACACGGAATTACGTCCTGGAGCACAAGAGATGGATCAATGCCGAATTCATGCCGAATTGAACGAGCAACGAAGACTCTGCCATGCAAGCATCCCAGATCCATCCGTAGTGAATATCATGAGTCCTCTACCCTTGTTCTTTATTTCTTTCGTTGTTTTCTCGTCAATTATGAGTAGCAAAATTCCTTCTGTGTTTGGGATTAGATGAACGCTAGGGCGATTCGTAGTTAAGACTTATATTATTTGTGACTCGTGTATTCTGATTATCTATCTATCTATGAAAGTGTTTCTTCCCCTTAATATGTCTATGTGTTAAAGTGAATGTATGGAAAATCGTTTAGGGCGACAGCTAAGTAACGATTAGGCCGTTCATAGATGATAGGATTTGGTTATAGGGCGATAGCAAATATCGGATACTCGCCAGTAATTATTGAATCGTAGATCCCCACGAACGTCTAGGGCGACAACAAGTTCGGGAGGGGGTAGGAAATTACTGCGATTTAGTCTTAATCACGTACGAGCGATATTACATTGTCTCAGTCGATAGTACCTAGCGGGATTCGATTCCCGGGCACATCTTTATCATTTGAAGGCACTCTTATCAGTTTAGACGTATTCTCTTAAATCTCTCATTGCGATAGATTGGTATGTTAGGTTAGCTCGTAGTATAAACAATTTGCGTACTTTATTTAGGCTAAATATCGAGTCGATAGGTCACTACTAGTAATCAGTTTATTCCTCGTGTTCGATACTCGTTTACTCGCCTTACTGCACTAAAACCGATAGGTTCACTGCCTATCGCACGTTGGTAATAGTAACTACGTAATCGTTTTATTTTATCACTTGTCACACTTTCACTCTATATTAGCACACCACGTGTCGATCAGAGTCCCAGAATGTTGATCCAGTTGATGGTTCCACATCTTCCTCAACATCTCACCTGGATAAGTTTTCTGAGATTTACTTTTTCCAAAAAAGGGGGAGAAATTGTGCAAATCAATGTGGTGCAACTTTTGCTGGCGGCACTAAGGGAACTTCGACAGGGGGAGCTAGAACTGAAACAGAAAGAAGCTGACAGGAGAAGGCGTTTGAATTTTTGATCCTTATTAATTTTTGCATGCCTGATAGAGTTTTATGCTTTTGTGCATGCTTGATTATTTAGTTGTTTGCTGAATGTTTCGATTTTGCAGCTGGCTTTGTACTAATTTCTAGTACTTTGTTATTTTTACTCTAACCATGTTTTATTTGTTTTTGGTTGAGTATATTTTGCCTTCAGAGGAGTTTTGGCACGCCAAATTAAGGGGGAGTTTCTTCCTTCCCAAAAAGGGGTTGATGATGCAGAAGAAGAAGCCAGAACGACTGAAGCTGCTGGTGAAGTAAGCTAATTGGATGTGCATGGGTTTTGTGAAGAATGACAAAAAGGGGGAGATTGTTAATGTCGAAGATATGGGAAAAGATTTTGTCTTTCTTCCCCAAAATGAGAAATGCAATTACCAACAACTAAAGATATGAAGATCACATCCTTTCTACCCAAAATAGGAGACTGCATCTATCATAAATAGAATATATGAGATCAACCAATAACTTGAGAAGATTCGAACTCAAATATTTACTATATTTGGGGTGATCATCAAGGAGATATTTTAGGAGATTCTCAAGAGATCTTTTACCAATTCAAGAGGGAGCCAAGGCCTATAAATAAAGGAGATTTCGAGTTGCCATAATAGAGTTTTGCACGAAAAGTTTTTGAGAGCTTTTACGAAGTGAGCACAAGAGATATACGAGCGAACGAGAGAAAATTCATAACAAGAGAGCGTTCATTGTTTTGCCTAGCAGTATTCTTTTTCTTTGAGTCTAGAGTCTAGACGTAAGTTTTAGGAAAGGTTTAGAATCTTTAGATTCGTTTTAGGCATGAGTTTACTATCTTCCATAGTTGTTCTTTTTGTAATCCATTTTTAATAGTGGAATTTGGCCATGAGACTCGCAGCAAGTCGAAGAACTTGCTGCATAAATTTACAATTCGTGTGTGTCGTCTTTTACTATTAAATTTATTTTTTCGCAGTCGCTAAAACGTTCTGATCCTGAATGTTGGTCTGTGTGTTGGTTCAATATTTTAGTCAACATATCTGTGTCTGTTTTTGAACTTTGTTAGGTTGCATCCATATGATATCGAGACCACTTCAGTGTAAAATAGAGATTTGATCGACGCTAAGCTGTTGAAATTTATACATCTTATGGCAGTACAATCTGCAATTGTAATATTTAAATGAATTCTTGAATGTGTTATAGAAGACGAAATGCCAAGAATTTAACATATTATGTTCATCCCATGAATTCATACAGTTGTCATTGTCTTCTTGCCTCAGCAGAATCGCAACGTGTAATGCATATTTTCCTTTGAAAATATGATTATTGCCAATTTTCACCCACTGTGAGTTGTGACTAGTGGAAAGCTCCACTAGTGATTTTCTGGACGCTGAAACTCGGATTGGAACGGTACTACACTAGCATATATTGTGGTATTACAAGCACACACACACACACACACATATATATATTGGTACTACAAATGTCTATAAATTTGTATTACAAATTAGCGTGGGCGTTTTTCGACGTCATTCGAATTATTTTTTGGTTCGTGACGATGGTACCATAGTTACATGTACTATATTGACCATTTGGTGGCTTAACATTTAGAATTGAGTATTATTACATTGAAACACCAACTATCTTTCACTTATATTATACGGGTAACAACGTCTTACTACAATTTTTGATCTACTGGAAGTTAGTATTTATATTTAAGTTACTGGGTTTTTACTTTTATAACGTCCATATAAGTTATCATGCCTTATTTGCCCAAGAACCAACATATTTATCATAATTAAAAATGTGGTACAGAAAAGATACTACAAATAACATATGTGGGGTACTACACTAGCATATCTTATGGTACTATAAATATCTATACATTGTTACTACAAATATCTATATACTGACACTACAAGTTTGGATAAGCGAGTAACGTTCGCATGCTACATTAGCATATATTATGGTACTACGAGCATCTATATATTGGTACTACAAATATCAATACACTGGTACTGCAAGTTAGGGTAAGCATTTTCAACGCCGTTCGAATTATTTGGTCTGTGACTATGTTATCATAGTTATGCGTATTATATTGATAATTTGATATCAATATTGGTGGGTTAACATTTAGAATTGAGAATTATTACATTGAAACACCAACTTTCTTTCTACTTATATGATACCAGTAACAACATCATACTTCATAGTCAAGATTTTTGATATATTGGAAGTTAGTGCTTATGTTATAAGTTAACGTGTGTTTAATTTTTATTATGTACCATAGTTTGAAAGTTCTCAGGCCTTATTTACTCAACAATCTACGTGTTTTTATAATTAAAAACGTGGTACGAAAAAGATACTACAAGTAATCTACGCATGGTACTACGTTAGCATATGTTATGGTACTACGAACATCTATATATTGGTACTACAAACATCTATATATTGGTACAATAAATTTGGTAATTGTTTCGACGCCCGTGACTATGTTATCATAGTTATATGTACTATATTGATCATTTGGTAACAATTGGTGGTAACCTTTAAATTATAAAATTATTATCACTTTCAAACATCAACATTTTTTCTTCATAATATGATACTAGTAAGAACATCTTACTACATAGTCAAAATTTTTAAACTATTGTAAGTTAGTATTTATGTTTAAGTTACCGTGTGTTTTATTTTATTATGTGCCGTACTTTGGAAGTTCTCATGCCGTATTTGCATAAGAATCTTATATGTTTTCGATATTAGAAAACATGGTACAAAAAAGATAGCACAAGTAACCTACGCATGGTACTACACTAGCATATCTTGTGATACTATAAAATCTATATATTGATACTACAAATACCTATATACTGATACTACAAGTTTGGATAAGCGTTGTCGACGCCGTTCGAATTATTTTTGGTCCGTAACTATGTTACCATAGTATAGGTACTATATCAATCATTAGGTATAAATATTGGTGGGTTAATTTTGGAATTAGAGATTATTACATTGAAACATCAACTTTCTTTCTTCTTTTATGCCACTAGTAACAACATCTTACTTCATAGTCAAAATTTTTTTATCTATTGGAAGTTAGTGTTTATGTTTTATGTTAACATGTGTTTAATTTTCATTATGTATCGTATTCTGGAAGTTCTCAGGCCTTATTTGCACGATAATCTACGTGTTTTCGATAATAGAAAAAGTGATACGAAAAAGATACTACAAATAACCTACGCATGGTACTACACTAGCATATGTTATGGTACTACGAAAATCTATATATTGGTATTACAAATATCTATATATTGGTACTACAGAAAAAAGTATAAAATCGTACAAACACGGACAATATCTATATATTGGTACAACAATAACCTATCAATGGTACTACACTAGCTGTTATAGTACTACAACATCAACATAATGGTAGCGCAAAAATCCATATATTGGTACTAAAAATTAGGTAAGTCGTTTCTCGAGCCGTCCAAATTATTTTTGGTAGCTATACATTTTATCATTTGGTATCACTATTGGTGTGTTAACCTTTAAACCAAATTATTACCAAACACATCATTCTTTCTTCTAATATGATACTAGTAAGAACATCTTACTACATAGTCAAGATTTTGATCTATTGAAGTTAGTCTTTATGCTTATGTTACCATGTGTTTAATTTTTATTGTACGGTATTTTGAAAGAATGCATACCTTATTTGCTCAAGAATCTACGTGTTTTCAATAATAAACACATGGTACGACAAAGATACTACTAATAACCTATGAAGGGTACTATACTAGCATATACTATGGTGCTACAAACGTCTACAAATTGGTACTACAAACATCTATGTCATGGTACTACAAGCATTTTTTCAGGTATTATCAAACTAATTGGAGCATAAACAAGTCTCAAGCAAAACCTCAACCTCAAAAACATAAAATATTAAAAAACAGGTTCACAGAACCTCAACCTCAGAATAACATATCAGTCTCAACTAGTCTAAAATCTTACAAACATAGATTATATCATTCAAAAAAGTGTAATAGATATCAATAATTTGGCAGCCACGGAGCAACGATATGCTTCGACTTCAACGTCGTCAAGATACTTCCACGAACTTTAGGCCCGACGATGTATTTATCGATAACTAGCATGTACGCCGCAATCCACGCCCTATGGATTCTTCTCCCTCGTATACTCAAATAATGAATTACCATTAATTATGTAATGCAGTACCAAAAAACATGAACAAACAGTACCAATTCAATTAATATACTGTATCAAGACATCAAATATTAAGTTATGTTTGCAGTATCATTGAACAAACTCAAATGGCACTAATATTCATAATAATATCAAGAAACAAACATAAATTACAGCATTGAAATTTATCGTACCCAGAAACAACCAAACCTCGTACCAAGACAGACACAAATGCAGAACCTTTATGAGATTTCATCGAAAGCGTAATAGAAGTTAAAAAAGCCTAATTTGAAAGATATCAAAACACCAAACAGAACAACGAAAAATAAAAGTTTAATTTTAGCCCTAAACCCAAATTCAAGCACTAATCAAAGAAATTAACATTGCCCGACATGGAATCCTCGAAGCAATGCATAAGCCCTACGCTCTACATTAATCCAAAATACAAAAAATATCAAAAAAAAGCTTACAGTCGAAGCTTGCTCTCTCTCTCTCTCTCTCTCTCTCTCTCTCTCTCTCTCTCTCTCTCTCTCTCTCTCTCTCTCTCTCTCTCTCTCTCTCTCAACAGAGGTGTTGGGAAACAGAAGTTTGTACGTTTGCTCGTTCTCTGCCTCGTTCTATTGTTCTCGCGTTGTTGTCTTGTTCGATCATTCACTGTGAAGTTTGATAGTGAAATAGAAGAGTGTGGGTATTGACTAGACCTGTCAAAATGGCTCGCGGCTTACGGGCCGGCCCGCCCCGCATATGGGGCGGGCTGGTCTGGGATTTTTAAGGCCCGCCTTCCGCGGGCTAGGCGGGGCGGGCTGGCCCGCCAGTTTAATAAAATTATATATTATCTTTAAATGTATTAATTTAATAGTTAATGATTCATTAATTATACCATAATTAATAACATATATATTTATAATATAATTAATACGTTGTTTATCCATAATTTATTATTAAATACCTTAATTAACTAAAACTAATTAATAAATTAAATGATTAAATAAAAATACAAAAAATAAATAATATATATAGGCGGGCGGGCCTGGCCCGCGGCCCGCTCCGGGCTGATCACCCATTTATTAGGCCCGGCCCGCCATTTTGCCAGTTCTAGTATTGACCAATTCAATTGGTTTTTTTGATAATATTTATGTTTTATAAGGATAAAATTGTCTAATAGGTAGGTATTTGAGTTAATTGTTTGAAATAGGGAGTTTGATGATAAGTAAATGGGAAGGAGGAGTTAGTTGATTAATAGTTTGTGGTAGAGGGATTTAGTTGTAGGTTTGCCTGAAAAATGAAGGCCCGGCCCGCCCAAAAAAATAAAAAGGAAAAAATAAACAATAGAAAGAAAAATATTAAAATAAAATATTTAAGTTGAATTATTAGTAATCAAATTTAAATTCTTTAAAATTTATGTTATTAGACTTTATTAAATTAAAAATTGAATCTCAAAAAATATAAAAAAACCTATATAACTCATTTATATATTAATTTTAATAAAAAAATATTTAATGAAATTTGACGGGCCTGCCCGCGGCCGGCGAAAGCCCTCGGCCTCGCCGGCTACCCGCCTAGGACCGCCCTCTGGCGGGCCTGAGAAATGGTAGCCTACCCTTCCACTTTGGTTGGGCGGGGCCAGCGGGCCCGTTTGATAGTGCTAGTTGACACGTCTCTGCCACACACTTGAAATCTAAACTTTCTTGGAATTTCACCATATAATTTTTGGAGTTTGAAATTTTATTATCTTGAGAATCACATAACAAAGGATGTGTCCAAGTGTAGTATATGGTTAGGCGTAGTTTGCACGCTTCAACCTTTGGAGTTTTCTGGCGTCCAAAGAAAAAAAAAGAAAGAAATTCATCAATCATCATAATTGATGTGGTATAATAATTAGTCAGCTAAAAATAAGATACTGAACGATATAAACAGAAATTAGAAAGGCTAATAAAGTAATTAAGTATAAGAAAGAAGGATCGCAAGTTTAACCTTAGCAAAATACAAGATTTTAGGAAAATAGGATCTGCGGGGACCTCCGGCAGACTTTAGGGAGCTAACAACTGGAGAAAAAGGTTTTTGGGGACCTCTGACAGATTTTAGGGAGCTAACAACAGGCCCTCGGGACCTGAGGAACACCTGGCAGCTCCCGAGGACGAACGAAGCTACGCTACTAGTGAAGAGATCTTGTAAAAAGAGAATCTAGTGAAAGTGCCACGTGTCCGATTGAGAGAGGGCAGCACCACTGCAAAAGCTGCGGCCACTGTTCACTGCAGACTGTACAAAGCTGTCCTGACAAACAGCCTATACTGTACACGAAAACGCCCTGTCACTAGGAATTCCCGGACGTAATGTAGACCAGACTGCTTGCAGCTCCCCGATGTGATGGAATGCGTCTCCAGGATTACAGGGACCTACCCTCAGCAAACAGTAGGAAGCTCCTATAAATACCCACACTTGGCCATTTTTACAGGATCATTCATTCCACACACGAAAACGCATCAGAACTCTCTCTCTTCACCGTGTGAAGCATTTCCATTCAATACTTGTTATGTTGAGCGGAAGTGAGTGATTCGAGTGTGTGATCTGTTAAGGAATAGTGAAAGAGAGTTTTTGGAGTGCCCGTGGACGTAGGATCTGCAAAGATCCGAATCACGTAATTCATGGTATTATTTCGTTTACGTCCCAAGCACATCCCAGATACGTCCCAAACACGTCCCAAGCACGTCCCAAACACGTCCCACGTCCCCAACACGTCCCACGTCCCCAGCAAGTCCGTTTCAGGTCCCTTTTGAACAAGCACCTTACGCACGTCCTAAAACATTGAGATATTAAACCTACCGCTATAAAAATCCGAACCACACATAAATTTCTTTTATTGGGACCCCATATCAATAATCATCGGGCATGCCCCATTGAAGAGGAGATCATATGTGATTACTTAATTGTATTTGGGACACTGATGGCGTACATCAACAAAGAGATATTACACGTGATATTTGAGCTAATGGACATGGAGCCGATGAATAAGCTCAATGAGTGCGGTCCACACTAGGGTTGTCAACGGAGCGGGTTCGGGACGGGGATCCAATCCCCGCTCCCTTCCCCGCGAAGCAAACGGGGATGAAATCGTCCTCGTCCCCATCCCCGCGTTGGGGATTCCCCATCCCGTCACTATTTTAGAAAAAAAATCAATTTACATTATTTTAATATTATTAAACTATATTTTAATAACATTTATATTATGAAAGCTATATTTTAATCATATTTATATTATTTTAATATTTTCAAAGTACATTTTCATATTGTTTATCTTATAATAACATTAATTGAATATAATATATATATATATATTACTTTATCTGGGGATGGGACGGGACGGGGAACGGGACGGGGATATCCGCGGGAAAAAATGTTCCCCCGTCTCCGCCCGCGGGGATAGAATAGCGGGGATTCCCCGTCCTATTCGGGGCAGATCCCCGCGGAGACGGGGAATCCCCGCCCCACTAACAACCCAAGTCCACACTCCAGAGGCAAAGGAAAAATAATAAAAAGATAAATAATAAATAATAAATTAAAATATTTGTTCATCAGCCGCAACCAAGCTTGATACAAAGAAGTCAAAAAAAGGTAAGACAAAATATCACACGCATCATTAATATAGCATGCAAATCTTAGATTTACCTATATATAGGCTTAAGTATTTTTTTGGTCCCGAAACATAGGGGATATAGGAACCACTAATTTAGGGTGTGGCATTATAGGGACAATAAGTTTTAAAATCGTGCAATTTATAGACATTATACCTGATTTATCCCCAAAATACATCACGTGCCATGCACGTGATCGATTTGTATATCGAAATACTGATGTAGCACCAGATCGATGACATGCCCGTTTGACAGAAATGCCACGTCTTTTAAAATAATAGGACTTGATTCAGAAGTTAATTTAAAAAACCAAAAAAGTCTCTGTAACAAGAGAATTTTGGGCAGCTCTTCTCTCAGGAGTGAATCTAAAAAATGGCGTACTTGATGTGGATGTCCTTTTCGAAATCATCGTCATAGTTAAAAGTAAATAAAAGAGAAGATACCAAAATCGTCAAAAGATAGCTTTACTTGAAATATTATCTTGTCGCAAAGTCCTTGATCAAAACAACAAAGCCTTATTAAAAGATATAGCGTCTTTTTTCAAAGTAATGTTATCACGCAAATATACTCTTCGCAAACTACATTACGTAACCTAAATAATTGACCCACATCTGTGACGATAATAGTCAATCCTTTGTTGGTTACTTATCTTTGTTACTTTTCAATTTATAACAATCAGCGCCGATGCCATCATTAATTACAAAATTTATTTTTTAACTGATTTGACCTTTCGTTCTATCTTCAACTTGGGACGCCTCTATGTTTTGGTCTAACCCGTTCAAAATGACCTCTATATGGTCTAACTTCCGTCATTTTCAATATCTACATATTATGCATTACATAAAGTCCATTCTCATGGTCTTTTTCATATATATAGCTTACAATGAACCCTTATGTCTATGGTTGTCGTCTCTGTAGCAACTTCTTTCAGAACCTCGAGGTTCCTAAATTTTATCTGGCTTTAGTTCTTTATATGATTCATTCGTCATTCTCAAAAGTTTCCGTAAATATCTCTTTCAAACGCCAGCTCACAATTGTCTTGACTCTTGAGTAAGTATTGCTGTTATGCCTCGTAATAACGTGATAAAAAAAAAAAGCAGTTATAGCAACTATGACTAAGAACCAAATGAATAAATAGCACGACGAATTTTTAATTGAATATACCCATCGACAAGGCTACAGATACATTGCAAAAGAATTTTATGTTGTGGTATGTGTCTGTTGAATAATCTCAACGAATCTCAAAGTCAGAAATAAACACAAAGAAAGTTGAAACCGCAATGTGAGAAGAAAATGAAAAAAAAAATCCAAATAAAGCACATAGAGAAGTCCGAGAAAGGAAATAAAAGAGCAACAAAAGTTGAAGAGGAAAACATGTGTGAATGGAAAAATTAGAATTTGTGCGTTTTATCTATTTGTCTTGTAGTATCTACTTAGTACTATAAAAGCATATTGTACCGTGTGACTGTTATATATCAGTAAGAGAAATAAAAAAAGAGCTACGTGAGTTTGTATGTAAGTATTACAGAGAGAAAAAAGCTTGGTTCCTCCTCTCACCCACGTCCAAAAACTATCCAAAAATACTAAGTCATTCAATAAAAAAAAAAAATCGATCCTTGCAGTATACTAAAAACAACAAATTGGTATCAGAGCCATGCCGTTCGGTAATATGCCCGTTCCACGCCTCGCAAATTCAATTATGATAATTGGAGTATTCCGATGAAAGCACTTATCGGCTCGCAAGGCGTATGGAATATCGTTAAAGATGGGTACACTGAAGCCGAAAAAATGGACGAGTACACCGCGGTCCAGGTGAAGGCGTTGGAGGATTCTCGAAAATTAAATGGCGATGCGCTCACCGTCATATATAACGGCCTAGACGATGCCGACTTCAAAAAAATCAAAGACGTAAAGAAATGAAAGGATGCATGGGAAAATCTGGAGAGAGCGTACAAAGGCGCCGACCGAGTAAAAAAAGTACGACTGCAAACTCTTCCTGGCGAATTCGAAATGACGAGAATGAAGAACGGCGAAGGCACGTCCAATTATATAACGAGAATACAATACAAACGATCTCGAATCAGTTGAAGATTAACGGTGAGGCTCTAACGGAAGCCCGAGTCGTCGAAAAGATTTTCCACTCCCTGACGGACGAGTACGAGAACGTGGTATGTGCGATTGAAGAATCCAAAAATCTCGAAGAAATGACGATCGACGAACTCTCTAGTTTGCTCGAAGCTCACGAGTAACTGAAGAGAAAGAAGAAGCAGAAATCGCTGGACGAGACTCTACAGACAAAATTATCACTTAAAGAGGACAAGGCGCTATATACGCATCATGGCCGAGGACGAGGACGAGGTCAACGAGGATGATGTTTTGGCCAAAATTTAGGCCGAGGACGAGGATACAATCCAGAACAATGACAAACGAACAATCAAAATTGGAGAGGACGAGGTCGAGCTCAAGGGCGAGGTGGTCGCCGAGCGTCGAATGCTACAACTGCGGGAAGCTCAGGCATTTTGCAAAAGACTGTTGGTCCGAAAAGAATGTGGACGAAAATGCGAATCTAATCACACAAGAATAGCCAAAAGACGAAGGCGTTCTCTTGATGGCGCTCGAGGATACAAGTCCAGGCAACGATATGGTGTGGTATCTTGACACCGATGCCAGCAATCATATGAGCAGGTATAAACATCTCTTCACGGATCTGAAAAAGATCAATGACGGCCACGTGTCTTTTGAAGACGCATCGAAGATAGAAGTCAAAGGCCGAGGAAAAATATGTTTCTGTCAAAATGATGGCAAGCAGGGATCGGTTGAGGACATTTTTTTCGTACCCGACTTGAAGACGAACATCTTAAGCATGGGGCAGTTGCTTGAAAAAAGGATGTTCAGTGTTCATGAAGGACCGCTCATTACAACTAAGAAACAAAGACGGAAGAATGATCGCACATGTCGAAATGGAAAGGAACCGAATGTTCAGACTCAACCTGAAGGCGATTCAAGAAAAATGTTTGCAAGTTGACGTCGAGGACAAAGACCATTTGTGGCATATGCGGTTCGGTCATTTGCACTACGGCGGCCTAAAGGAGCTCTCCAAAAGAGGCATGGTCCATGGAGTGCCTGTGATAGAAGGCGGAAAGAAACTTTGCGAAAGTTGCGTATCGGGAAGCATACGAGGATGACATCCAGAAGCAGGCAAAATATCGAGCGCGCAAACCGCTCGAGCTCATACATACAGACATATGGGGGCCGGTCACACCAGAATCATTCGGCGGAAGGAGATACTTTATCACTTTCATCGACGAATACTCAAGAAAGATGTGGGTGTATTTTCTAATGGAAAAATAAGAAGCGTTCGAGGCGTTTAAAAAATTCAAGGCTATGGTCGAAAAGGCAATAAGCTCAAACGTCAAGGCGCTCCGATCAGACAGAGGTGGCGAATACATGTCAGGTGCTTTCTCTAATTTTTGCGAAGAACAAGGCGTCAGGAGGTTCCTCACCGCACCTTATTCACCACAACAGAATGGCGTAGCTGAAAGGAAGAACCGAACCATTCTCGATATGGTTTGATCAATGTTAAAAAGCAAGGACATGCCAAAGGAATTCTGGGCCGAGGCGGTACAATGCGTTATATATATTCAGAATCGGTGTCCACATTAAAGCCTCGAGAATCGAACACCACATGAAGCATGGACTGGCCGAAAACCGACAGTAGCGCACTTCAAAATATTTGGAAGCGTGGCGTATGCACATGTGCCCGATCAAAGAAGAACCAAGCTCGATGATAAAAGCAAAAAACTCGTGTTTATTGGTATGATGAGAAGACGAATGCGTATCGGCTCTATGACCCTGAAAATAAAAAGGTGATAGTCGTGATCTTTGGGTAGACAAAGAAAGTTCGTGGGGCTATAACGTTGAAGAAAACACAACACCTAGAGAACCATTGAGCACCGCACCTATACCACTCTCAGTTTCACCTCAAGAAGATAATGAGGAGGAGGAACCAAGACAGCCGAGGATGCGAAGCATGCAGGACCTGTACTGATCAACCGAACAGGTTCACCTAGTATGCTTACTGGCCGACTCAGAACAAATTAGTTTCGAAGAAGCCATAAGAGACAAGAGATGGAAAATGGCGATGGATGAGGAAATAAAGGCGATCGAAAAGAACGACACATGGAAACTTGTGGAGTTGCCAAACGGGCATAAACCCATTGGAGTCAAATGGGTTTATAAGAAGAAGATGAATGCTCAAGGAGAAGTTGAACGTTACAAGGAGAGATTGGTAGCGAAGGGCTATCGACAACAAGCGGGAATAGATTACGACAAAGTTTTTGCTCCCGTTGCAAGAATGGAGACAGTCCGTTTACTCCTAGCTCAAGCTGCACAACTCAACTGGCCAATCTACCAGATAGACGTGAAGTCCGCTTTTTTGAATGGGGAACTCGAGGAAGAAGTCTACGTAGAGTAGCCCCTGGGATATTCAAAATCGAGAGAAGAAGGCAAAGTGCTGAAGTTAAAAAAGGCGCTTTACGAGCTAAAGCAAGCACCGCGAGCATGGAACACCCGGATCAACGGATATTTCAAAAGGAACAAGTTCGAGCAATGTCCGTTCGAGCACGCCCTCTATGTCAAACGAGAAGGAAAGGAAATGATCATCGTCGCTCTCTTTGTCGATGACCTTATTTTCATGGGAGCAGTGAGAAAATAGTCAACGACTTCAAGAAGGCGATGACGAAGGAATTCGAGATGACGGACTTGGGACTGAAAGAAATATTTTCTCGGTCTCGAAGTCAAGCAAAGAAGCACGGGAATTTTTGTATCACAAGAAGCGCGAGTAATATTGAAGAAAAATAAAATGGAGGAAAGCAACCCGGTAGCGACACCGATGGAACTTGGAACAAAATTGTCCAAGTTTGAGGGAGGACAATGAGTGAATGCGACCGATTATCGAAGTCTCGTGGGCAATCTGCGATACTTGACCTGCACGAGACCCGACATCGCATATAGTGTTGGAGTCGTTAGCCGCTATATGGAGGACCCGAGGCAGTCAGATCTCAAAGCGATCAAGAGGATTTTACGATACATCCGAGAAACACAATCGCTCGGACTATTTTATCCAAAGGAGAGCGACAACAAATTAGTTGGATATTATGACAGCGATTGGTGCGGAGATATCGATGATCGAAGAAGCGCTGGCGGTCATGTATTTTATCTCGGGAATACGGCATTCACCTGGTTATCGAAAAAGCAACCAATCGTGACTCTATCAATCTGCAAAGTGGAATATGTGGCACATCTTGGTGTGTCTGTCACGCAATCTAGCTGTGGAATTTATTGCTCGAGTTGAATCTTCAACAAGTCGAGCCAACAGGAATTCGAGTCGATAATAAGTCAGCGATAGAGTTGGCGAAAAATCCAGTTCATCATGAGAGAAGCAAGCATATTGATGTGCGGTTCCATTTTATCAGAGAACACATAAAAAAAAGGAAAAGTGAAGATGGCACACATCGTGAGTTCGGATCAAATTGCAGATATTTTCACAAAAGCGTTACTGACGAGCACATTCGAAAATCCGAAGCAAATGCTTGGGATGAAATAGCGGATGTCGCTGAGATTAAGGGAGGAATCTATTGAATAATCTAAACGAATCTCAGAGTCAGAAATAAAAGGGTAGTTGAAACCGCAAAGTGAGAAGAAACAAGAAAACAACATTCAAATAAAGCACATAGAGAAGTCAGAGAAAGGAAATAAAAGAACAGCAAAAGTTGAAGAGGAAAACACGCGTGAATGGAAAAATTAGAATTTGTGTGTTTTATCTATTTGTCTTGTAGAGTATCTTAGTACTACAAAAGCATAAAAGCATATTGTACCGTGTGATTGTTCAGTAAGAGAAATAAAAAAGAGCTACGTGAGTTTGTATGTGTAGACCTTTTTTGTCCAAATGACTATGAGAGTTTTGATTATTCCAAGTAATTATGTAAATTGGGGATTACAAATTAAAAAACTCGATATGCATGTTATATGATGTTTAAGTATATGAAAATGTTCAATTAAGTGCTCAAATGTGATTAAAGTGTTAAGAAAGTCGAATTTGTGTGATCTTGTGCTTAACTGGAATATTTATGTGATCACCTGGTTATGAACTTTTCGAATGAATGGAATCTCATTGCGTGCTATATATGAAAAATATATCATGTTGAGTGATATGTGAACTGAAAACGTGATTGAGTTATTTTAGGAAAGAATATCGCTGTGATCACCCGGATATGAATGACTATGCTGTATATATGGAAAAGATATTCTGATTAAGTGCTTACATGTGATTGATCTATTTTAGGAAATAATATCAATGATATATCTGTTGAGTGCGATATTATTTGACTCTAAATATCACTGAATCAATGATTTATCTTTCCTTATACGAATTGGGATTTATATTTTGGAAAGTGATTAACTGATTGAGATTATATGCGGTAATATGCTGTTTGAGTCTATATATGAAATGTGCTGACAAACGAATAAGATCACCTTGGAAGGAAAGTAAGACTGTGGTATTTATGGTAAATGATCACGTTAACCGTTGAGCTTAATTGGTTTATTCTTGGCATGATTTCTTGAGTTAATGCACGCGATAATTGAGCTGTCTCTTGCATATTTTCGTGCTTAACTTTCCGTGTGAAGTGTAGAAGCGATTATTGGGTCTATATAGAAGAAAACACTTCACGTTAAAGGACACACAACGAACACACAAGCAAACGAATCCCTTAGAGTTTTTAAATTTCCGATTCATTCGTAGTTTGTCTTGAGCTTTCACTTGTGAATTCTGTACCTTTGAGCGATATTTAGCAACACCCTACCCTAAACCCTTGTCTTCGGACGTGTTGTGTTTGCGGACGCGTTGAACGCACAAAGGAGCACGGTTGGAGTCTTTCGCACGTGGAGGGACGAATTTGGTGGATTCGGTGGCCCTTCGGTAGCAAGCTGCATCCAGTCGGGGAATAGGTTTCCTGGGTTTACGACGTGGATCGAAACTTGGCGTGCGACAGCCTAGGTGGAGGTCAAGTTTCCAAAGTGCTTCAGTTGTGTAAAGGTCAATCATTTTGTAAACAGAACCGGTAATACCTCGTGATTGATTGGAACTCTTGGGGAGATCACACCCCAAGGACAGGAATAAACCCCAGTTGGGGATATAACCTATATAAAAATCTCGTCTCGCTTTACTTCCTATTTACCTTTCTGTGAGACAAACCCGGAACGCGTGCTAATAATTTAGTGATATCTTTGAAACGATTTCTGAAAATGAAACTGGGTTAGGGAGATAACTTTGATACTTGTAGTGCTTTCTGGAAAATAACATACTCTGCAAATATCTTCTTAAAGAAAAGTATTTTTCAAAGAAGAACAAGCCAATATTTTATAGCCTAATTCACCCCCCCCCCCCCCCCTCTTAGGCATATTTTACACTTCATTTGGTATCAGAGCGGGTTGCTCAACGAAAGTCCTAATACGCCTGAGTTAAGATCTAATGGCTTTTTCGAGTGATGTTTTTGCAGAGGGTCAATCCCACTCTAGGCCACCTCTCTTCGATGGAACGAACTACGCAGTGTGGAAGAATCGTATGATCAAGTTTCTGATCACTGTAGACTACGATCTTTGGGAAACAATCATCAATGGACCATATACGTCTAACAAAACCGATGGAACCCCAAAGGATGCTAAAGATTACAATGCTGATGACAAAAAGGGAATCACGCGAAATGCAAAGTCGAAAAACATGCTTGCATGCGCACTCACACGAGAAGAATACATTCGGTTAGTTCCTGCTCATCGGCAAAGGCTATGTGGGATATGCTCCAAGTTACTCATGAAGGAACTCAACGAGTTGTGCAAGAAAGACTGGCTCTGCTCACTCATCAGTACGGAATGTTCTCGATGGAATCTGACGAGAATATAAGCCAGATGTACGCCTGATTCATGGGAATCATCAACCAGTTTTCTCTCTCGGCACGAAGGTCCCCGACATGAACAAGTGAGAAAGATACTGAGATCACTGCCGCGAGAATGGAATGCCAAAGTTACTGCCATCTACAAAGCAAAGGATCTAGAAGCGCTTAGCATCTCCGAACTGATTGTATCTCTTATATCCTACGAGATGATTCAAACATCAATGAATGAGAAGTCGCAGAACAAAAATCAGAAGTCCATTGCATTCAAATCCAACCAAGAAGAATCTGATTCTGACGACGACGAAGAAGGCTTGATGAACGACTTAGCCATGCTTACCAAAAGATTTGAAAGATTCCATGAGAAGAAGAAATTCAGAGGGAACTTCAACAAATTCCAAAACCAAAACAAGGGAATCTCCACGTCTGGGAAGAAAGTTCAGAAATGTTTACGATGCAACAAACCAGGCCATTATGCACATGAATGTCCAGCAACCAACAATGAGAAACCAAGGAACCAAAAGGCTATGGTGACGGAATCAAATGACTCCGAACCGGAACAAACTGAGGACGAGGATCACGCTTATATGACATACGAGGATCATGTATCTCATTCTTCCTCCATTGAGAAAGTTCAAACAGTTTATATAACAATGATTATGAAAGTGACTCATCTGTGTCTGATATAGAAGAAAGTAAGGAAGAATTGTGTGCCTTACTTCAAAAAGCAGAGAGAAAGATTAAGTCACTAAATTCCTTGAATAAGGAGTTGATAAAGCAGCGAGATCCCCTAGCTAAAGAAAAACACGAGGCTGACATAGAGATCTCACGTTTGAAAGGAGAGTTAGTTAATGCTAAGAAAGGGAAGTCCATGTGACTGTGAGAACTTGGAAAAGAAAAACAGTGTCTTATCGAGAGATATCGTAGAACTTAGGAATTCCTTAGATAGAGAAAAGCAGAAAGTTGATGGTAAGCAGAATCTAGACATGCTGTTAAGCATTCCTAGGAATATTGGTAGATCAGGTATATGTTATTCCACTGAAGTAAAGCATGATAAACATTCTATGCCTAAGCTTAAATGTTTTTGTTGTGGTAGAAGTGGTCATTATGCATACAACTGTCCTTTAAAGAGAATTGATAAAGCTAAGTATGTCTGGAGACCTAAGAAGTCACCTATAAATGCCACTGTTGTATCAGTGGTCGCGTCGTAAACGGCCAAAAAAAAATTTATAACCTTACTAATGAGTATAGCGAAAGTAAGGATCGTCTCCACAGGAAAAATGGTTGATTTACTTCTATATCAAAATTCGATCGATAATAATAATAATAATAATAATAATAAAATAGTAGTTGTAATAATAATAATAATATAATAGTAGTAGTAGTAGTAGTAGTAGTAATAATAAAAGGGGGGTTTTTAGTTTTTCAAACGTAAATCAAAATTAACGCAATTATAAACGAAAATATATTTTTGAAAATAGATTAATATAGAAACGAAATTAAACTAAGAACAGACGAGGAAATTATAGAAACTAACGACTATAAAATAATAATTGAAATAATCGTTCTCCACCTTGATTTATATAATCGATCATATATTCCTAAATAACTTGTACACATAAGCATAATCGGTTATAGTTGTCGACGAACGCCTAACAACCAATCTCTTCTTAATTTTTCGATAATTAAGAGACATTCTATAATTAATTCCCTAATCGAAAAATAACCTCCGGGACGCCCTGCAAGGTTTAAAATTCCGACAGCATTAAAAATGAAAGAGACCCAATTATTGACTAACTCGCTCGGACGACTCTCTCGCAAGAAAGGACGCTGGTCCGTTAAATCAAATCGCGTAAACTACAATATAACTTACATTTACCTAAGGTAGGTTGAATAATGTTTGCTACTTATTAAAACGAACAAACAATTACGGATTTGTCGTTTTAATTAACCATGGACTCACCTAGAGTAATTAAACATTTGCAACTATTTAATCAAACTAAGTTCATCAACTAAAATAAATTCAAGCTTAAGCGAATACTCACGCGTTCATAATAAAAGCACAATAATCTCACAATATTATAAATCAAGGTTTTGATAATAATTCAACTATAAACTTAACTACGAGACATAACAACAGAAACACGAAAATGGATAGAAGGCAAAGTCGCTTACAACCATTTCAGTCCCGACTTCGAAAGTCTGCTCCCTCGTTTTTTTCTTCATCGAGCCATGTGCGTTATGATGTGAGAATGCAAACTGCGTTGATTGGATGATTGTTGCTTTTGTTTTCATCTCTTGCCCTTTATCGTGATTTGCTTCTTTGAGTTGCCAGCTTTGATTTTTAATTGATCGCAGCTGTACGTATTGGCTATCAGATATTATCATTTCCAAGCTCATGTAGGCTCCATCGCTCCTTTTGGTTGGGTTTGAAATAATTTGGGCTTCCTTCGTTACAAATGGCTTCAATCATTCTTATTAACCCAAATATTAAATAAAATGATAATTGGCATAATATATGATAAAATTCGAGGTAGAACAAGCTTAATTATTGCCTTAATTATTATACTATCAAATTCCCCCACACTTAAGCTTTGCTTGTCCTCAAGCAAAATATATTAAAAGCAAATAAATATAAATCATATAACTTATCACTTTCGGAATGACAATATGCATAGATATTATGTATGCAACGTCGGAAAACACATACGAGATCAACGACTATCTACACGACTTACCTTAGTAATACCAATCAAGATTCGTACCTCACAGGAATTCACTCAGATCACTCGGTGTATAGGTAAAATGTCGGTGAATTCTCTCAACTAATGCTTTAATCTAATCCCTACCATAAGCTTGCAAACGATTCGTAAATCTACCACTTTAAATGATAAAGCGTGAACCGGAAGGTTTTATGGGCATGGCTAAAATATGTGAGGTAGGCAAATAATAAGTAGCAAAAAGGATATGAGCAGTATTAGTGTCGGGATCACGCCATTGTCTCGAACGCACCGAAAGTTCTGCATTTCTTTTCTTTAGTTCTTCTTTTGACTTCGTCGTTATTTCACCAAGCCCTTCTTCTTTCATTCTTAGGATCACATATACTTTTTTTTTCCTCGAGAAATTGAAATTATCAAAGGAAGGGTTCTTAAAGTTTTTTCGACGGTGCTAAGCTCCTCTTCTCTCGGCCTCTTTGCGAGTGAGAGATTATCAACGGAAGAGTTCTTAACTTCTTTCTAGGCTCAACTTTGGTATACGTCCGGTTGCGCTTTCAACTCCCGCATTCAACCTCCACTTCTACTATTGCTCCGGTTGGATTTATTTCTGAAGGCTTATTTGAGTGGAACAATTTTTTTTTTTTTTGGTTTTTAGAAAGAAAAAGCTCAGGCTCAAAGTGGCTAACTACGGTGATCAGTCGTGGTCGGGAACTTTGGCTATGACTTATTTCCTAATACCTTCCATATTTCACGCAATCTCACTTTAAGCAATTTCAAAACGTAATACGCAAGCAAGTTCTAGAGAGAAATAAATTAAGCATTCACACAACCAAAGAAATGAGCAAAAAGCTCGTAGGCTCAAAAATCTCACAAAAATTTGGGTTATGCGTACGAATCCTTCGGATATCACTAAGTTCATCGTGCAAGAAAGACATCGACTATGCACAGTATCCTAATTACTCACACTAATCTAACATAAAATCAATCTTTCAATGATAGGAAACATAATTTTGAAAAATTTTACCCCTTTTTTTTCATGTAATTCAACAAATCATGCACATATATAATAGTAACGTTCACATCAATTTCGCGCAATTCCATCCCCCCACACTTAAATTTTACGTTGTCCTCAACGTAATAATCATTGTAACTCATGGAAGAAGAAATAATATAGTTTAGCGAACTTCCCTGAATAACCCGATGTGCATGCTTCGTAAAAGCCTTTTCCCCACACTTAGGACTTGATTCCTGCGACACGTGGACATGTAAGTTCTTTACGCACAGATCTCACCCGAATCAGCTTAGAACCTATATAAAATCATAGCTAAATGGAACGTCATAGCGAATTTACGATAACGAAGTATAAGAAACAAAACAGATTTTTATTATTTTATTTTTTTTATAATAGATATGCATCAATAATACTTGGGTTGCCTCCCAAGAGCGCTTTTCTTTAACGTCTTTTAGCTAGACATAGTCCGCAAAAGTTTTCAAGGCGGTTTAGAATCATAGTGCGCCCTCAACGTAATATGGTATGGTAGTTGTTCGTTTTTCTCCATGTCGCTTAAAGAAAGTCATGTTCCGCCTTTCAATTTTCCGCTTTCGTCTTCTCTTCTTCTAGATCAAACATAGCATACCTGTCGAGAAGATCGATACTAGACAAAGAAATCGAATTAGAAGTACAAGCAAATCAATTTATACCACCTTCCCCGGCAACGGCGCCAAATTTTGGTCGCGTCGTAAACGGCCAAAATAAAATTTATAACCTTACTAATGAGTATAGCGAAAGTAAGGATCGTCTCCACATGGAAAATGGTTGATTTACTTCTATATCAAAATTCGATCGATTAATAATAATAATAATAAAATAGTAGTTGTAATAATAATAATAGTAATATAATAGTAGTAGTCGTAGTAGTAATAATAATAATAATAAAAGGGGGGTTTTTAGTTTTTCAAACGTAAATCAAAATTAACGCAATTATAAACGAAAATATATTTTTGAAAATAGATTAATATAGAAACGAAATTAAACTAAGAATAGACGAGGAAATTATAGAAACTAACGACTATAAAATAATAATTGAAATAATCGTTCTCCACCTTGATTTATATAATCGATCATATATTCCTAAATAAAGTGTACACATAAGCATAATCGGTTATAGTTGTCGACGAACGCCAAACAACCAATCTCTTCTTAATTTTTCGATAATTAAGAGACACTCTATAATTAATTCCCTAATCGAAAAATAACCTCCGGGATGCCCTGCAAGGTTTAAAATTCCGACAGCATTAAAAATGAGAGAGACCCAATTATTGACTAACTCGCTCGGACGACTCTCTCGCAAGAAAGGACGCTGGTCCGTTAAATCAAATCGCGTAAACTACAATATAACTTACACTTACCTAAGGTAGAGAAGATGAATAATGTTTGCTACTTATTAAAACGAACAAACAATTACGGATTTGTCGTTTTAATTAACCATGGACTCACCTAGAGTAATTAAACATTTGCAACTATTTAATCAAACTAAGTTCATCAACTAAAATAAATTCAAGCTTAAGCGAATACTCACGCGTTCATAATAAAAGCACAATAATCTCACAATATTATAAATCAAGGTTTTGATAATAATTCAACTATAAACTTAACTACGAGACATAACAATAGAAACACGAAAATGGATAGAAGGCAAAGTCGCTTACAACCATTTCAGTCCCGACTTCGCAAGTCTGCTCCCTCGTTTTTTTCTTCATCGAGCCATGTGCGTTATGATGTGAGAATGCAAACTGCGTTGATTGGATGATTGTTGCTTTTGTTTTCATCTCTTGCCCTTTATCGTGATTTGCTTCTTTGAGTTGCCAGCTTTGATTTTTAATTGATCGCAGCTGTACGTATTGGCTATCAGATATTATCATTTCCCAGCTCATGTAGGCTCCATCGCTCCTTTTGGTTGGGTTTGAAATAATTTGGGCTTCCTTCGTTACAAATGGCTTCAATCATTCTTATTAACCCAAATATTAAATAAAATGATAAATGGCATAATATATGATAAAATTCGAAGTAGAACAAGCTTAATTATTGCCTTAATTATTATACTATCAATCAGATTGTAACAGGAGATCACCGTCTATGCAGAATGATATCTCATATGTTAACAGAAGTTATTTCCCCGCTAACATGTTATGACCCAACAGAAATTGGGTACCTCAGAAGAGAACTTCTTTCTACAGGTACGAATGAGGAATTCCATCAAGAAAAACAGGTGGTATCTTGACAGCGGGTACTCCCACCACATGACAGGTGATATAGGTAATTCCGTGTCGTTAAAGGCGGTTGATGGAGGATACGTTTCATACGCTAACGACGCAAAAGCCAAAATCGTGGGAGTTGGTACTGTTGGTAACAATTTAAATATCACTATAGATAACGTATGGTTTTGTTAGGAACTTAGAACATAATTTAATGAGCATTAGCCAATTTTGTGATGATGGACATACCGTAGCTTTCGCCAAAGACAAGTGCTTTGTTAAAAAGGATGATGAGATTGTGTTTAGTGCATCTAGGCATGGTAACATTTACTGCATCACTCTTGATGATATTGCTAACCAAAATGTAAAGTGTCTAGCAGTTACGCAAGATATCACATGGTTATGGCATAGACGTCTGGGAATGCTCACATGGAACTGATGTCTCACATATCATGCAATGAATTGGTGAGAGGTATTCTAGATATGAAAGCCACCAAGGACAGAATTTGTAAAGCGCGCCAAATGGGGGAAACAGACCAAGTCATCCTTCAAACCTAAGAATGTAAGAATGTGATATCTACGTCCAGACTACTGGAACTGCTGCATCTTGACCTTTTTGGTCCGGTACAGGTTATGTCAATGAAAGGTAAACGATATGCCTTTGTTATCGTAGACGACCATACTAGGTACACAGGGGTCTTATTTCTTGCGCACAAAAGTGAGGTTTTAGATAATATTGCGCCACTGATTACGAAGCTAGAAAATGAGAAAGAGATGAAGGTCCGTAAGATTAGGAGTGATAACGGTCTAGAATTTGATAGCTTTTGCATCTTTTTGTGATGAAAATGGTTATAGTCATAATTTTTCAGCCCCTATTACGCCTCAACATAACGGAGTGGTCGAGAAAAAAATAGAGTATTACAAGAAATGTCTAGGGTTATGTTGAGCGAATGTAATACTCCAAAACATTTTTGACCGAAGCTGTTAGTACGGCATGTATGTCTCGAATAGGATTTTCCTTAGACCAATTATTAAGAGAACGCCCTATGAACTTTGGAATGATAAAACCCCTAATATAGGATATTTCCATGTATTTGGTTGCAAATGTTTCATTTTGAATGATAGGGATAAAAGAGGAAAATTCAATTCCAAGGTAGATGAAGGGATATTCCTAGGATACATCCTTCATTCCAAAGCTTTTAGAGTGTTTAATAATAGGAAGAAGATTGTTTAAGAATCTGTGCATGTTACATTTGATGAATTTCCTAACGCATATGCTACTGAGGAAGGTATAGTTGTGTCTCCTGCAGATATACAGGTTGCTGGCAAAGAGATGAACACAATTCCACTAGAACTAGGTACTAAGTCAGAGGAACCTGAAGCTTCAGACGAACAACAGCGCAGAAAATTCAAACATGCTTCCAGTCATCCCACTGAAAGAGTCATAGGGAATATCACTTGAGGGATCAAAACGAGAGCAACTGCACGAAATGATATTGCTGAGGAATCACATGACGTGTTGTTATCAACCATGGAACCTAAGACAGTGAATGAAGCTCTTGAAGATGAATCGGGGTGATTGCCATGGAAGAAGAGCTAGCACAATTCGAAAAGAGCCAGGTGTGGACTCTTGTGGAAAGACCCAACGACAAGTCCATAATAGCCAAAAAGTGGGTGTTTCGCAACAAACTGGACGAAAATGGTAATGTGACACGAAACAAGGCCAGGTTAGTTGCCAAAGGTTATTCCCAAGAAGAAGGTATAGATTTTTAAGAAACCTTTGGACCCGTAGCTAGGCTCGAGTCCATACGCATTTTACTTGCATATGCATCTTTTAAAAGATTTAAGCTTTTTCAAATGGACGTGAAAAGTGCATTTTTAAATAGTTTTATAAATGAGGAAGTCTTTGTCGAACAACCTCCCGATTTTGAAAAAGAAGAATTTTCAAATCACGTCTTCAAATTAAACAAAGCTTTATATGGTTTAAAACAAGCCCCTAGGGCGTGGTATGAAAGATTGAGTAAGTTTTTACTAGACATGGACTTTACAACAGGAACAATAGATAACACTGTTTATAAAGTGCGAAGGCAATCACATACTACTTGTGCAGATATACGTTGATGATATCATATTTGGTAGCACTGACATCACTCTTTGCGAGAATTTTTCATGCAACAGGAATTTGAGATGAGCCTAATGGGAGAACTCACGTACTTCCTTGGATTGCAAATCAAGCAATTGGATATGGAAACATTCATATCTCAAAGGAGGTACACGAAGGAACTACTTGAAAAATCCAGAATGGCTGATTCGAAGATACTTCCCACTCCTATGCATCAGACACTAAAATTGACAGTGATGAACAAGGTACGCCTTTTGACCAAACTAAATATGGAGGTATGATCGGAAGTTTGCTCTACCTTACGGCAAGCAGACCCGATATTATGTTTGCTACTGGTCTATGCTCTAGATATCAATCGAGTCCTAGGGAATCTAACTTGATAGCACTCAAGCGGATACTTAGATATTTGAAAGGAACAATCAATTTTGGTATGTAGTATCCAAATTTCAAGGAATTCCCATTAATGGGATACTCGGACGCGGATTATGCCAGTTCTAGAGAAGATAGGTGGTACTTGCCAAATACTAGTCGGAAACAAAATGCCGTGGCCCTATCCACAACCGAAGCAGAATATATGGCCTTAGGAAGTTGTTCTCAGCAAATCATTTGGATGAAACAGACCTTGAGTGATTATGGATTAAGGTACGACCAAATTCATATTTTCTGTGATAGTACTAGTGTCATTAGTATACTAAAAATCCCGTACATCATTCTCGAACTAAGCATATAGAGGTGAAACATCATTTTATTCGATTATGTTCTGAAAGGGAACATCAGCCTGAACTTCATAGGAACTAATGATCAGCTGGATGATATCTTCACGAAACCCCTTACTGAGAGTAGATTTTGTGATATTCGTGACCGATTAGGAATTATTGAGCTCAAATAGGAAAGATGACTAGATAAGTTAGTCCTTAGTAATTCTTTGATCTTATCCTTTAGGATCTCCTCGATTTTATCCCTTGATTCTATCAATATTTTTTCTTGATTCTATCTTTATTATCTATCCAAATAATTTCCATTCATGGGGAGATTATTAGCCAAAATTTTTCTTTGAACTCTGATCTTTACTTATTTCCTTCCTTAATTTCCACGAGATATCCTTCTATCTTCAGAAAATTCCCCATAACGGGCAGTTTCCTTCTCTACTAAGTATTCTTTCAAATTCAAATTTTGAAATCCCTTCCTTATCTGACACATGTCTTGCAAGATCACGTCCACTTAATAACTCCTTTCCATCCTTATCCAAGAAACTTTCGGCCTTTATAATCAAACACCTCCTTTCTTCCCCAAATTTATTCAAACCCTAAGTTCATCACTTCAAAACTTCCTTCTCCAATCCTTCAACCATGGTGAAAAGTAAAGAAGCTGGATCTATGTCCGACAAAAAGCGAAAGACTTCCCAAACCAAAACCCCACTCTATCCAAAACCACCCGTTCGAAGTCAAGAAGCAGCCCTAAATCCACGAAATCTCCTACGAAACCGAAGAAGAAACAGGCTAAGATCGATAAAATCCCTATTTCCTCTCATGCCTCTTCCCATGATGAGTCCGCCCCTCTCGAAAAACCTGCCTCTCCAAAAAAATCTGTCTCTGCTCCGATCGAGTCTCCTCCTAGAGACAAAACTCCCTCACTGGGTCATCCTGAGAAGGCAATGTTCAATCCTGAAAATCTGTAGGAAATCACCGACAAAATCAAGTTCCTGACTGAGAGCGGCAATGAACTTCATGGAAAACTTTAGAAGCGGCAAGTGGCACGTGGAAGGTGCGTCAACTTTGACGAGTTGGCTGAGAGCCAAGTAGCAACGTGGCTGACTGAGTATGGCTGGGAAAACTTTGATATACAAATCTGTGTATGAGGAGGCAGTGAAGCTGTTCTACGCAAAGGTGAACGAGATGTTGGGAGTTGAAAACGAAGGGCTATGCTACTTCGACTTCGCTCGTTGGTGTACATCTGAGGTGCCCCTACGTGACTGTGTTAAAGCTCTATGGAATTCCCCCTATGAGCCTAAGTTCTCTGAAGGAGAAGCACTGAACATACTTCCTATAGATCTGCTCTTCCTATACAATGCTGCACTTTATGCTCTGGAGCGCCCGCATTGGCAGTGGAGGCCATTCCACCACCATGAACAACATGAGCATGTTGACTCTCTATCTGGTATCCCAAAATAGGCCGCTCAATCTAGGTTACTTTGTTCTTAAGTACATGGTCCATGCCATTAAGAGCTCTGATAAGGAACTTCCATATGAAATGCTGCTTACGCACATGCTTGAATTCGAGGGGATCTCTCTGCCCAAGGCTTGGGAAGATAGCTCAAAGAATGCAGTAGATATGGTCACACTGAAGCGTGTTGGTATACGCTATGATGAGCGGAAACAATGGTTCAAGACAAGGGATCTGAAGACCCCTTCAAAAAGTCCGACCAAGAAGAAAAAGAATGATGAAAGCGACGACGAGCAGGGGACGACAGCCGATCTGAAAAGAAGTATCAAGGGCCTTAAGGATGAGAATCGAAAAAAGTTCAAAGAGATCTTACGGAACTTCAAAAGGGTTCAAAAATATCTGAAGGAGATCTCCACGGTTCTAAATGTCGCTGAGTCCTCATCTGCCTCATCCGATAGCGATTCCAGCCCTTAGATCTTGATTCCTCAGTGATTCCCTAGCTCTAATAGGATTAGCTCTAGTTTGCTTTTTCTTTCGCTGGTCTTTTGGGTTTGCGGATCGAGGTTGAGTGCAGGTTTAGGTATGTTGGTGGTGTTTGTGCCCCTCCTTTTTGATGCTGAAGGGGGAGAAGTCTAGGCAATTAATGCCTTATTTTGTTATCTTGGAATGATATAATATAATCGGCTTGCTTTAATATGCCTGTGTCTTAATCTCTTTGTGCTTGAGTTTGTGATTTTTAAGGATTAAGGAATTTCGCACATAGGCAGGGAGAGCAAACTGATGTGATGTGATAACTTGAGACATTCTGTGGTCAATTGAGATGTTCCATATGATATAACACGGTAATTGCTAAACCTTTGCGATTGTGCTTTACATAGGTTTATTAGCAATTAGACAGGGGAAGCATGCTTTAAAACCTGATAAATTTATTTGCTATGATCATATGTCACATGCTTTGATACTTAAACATGCTACGTGCGTAAATGGCTTCATATCGAGTGTGCTCATATGCTTAAGGTAGGCATTAATTATTTGTCATCATCAAAAAGGGGGAGATTGTAGACCTTTTTGGTCCAAATGACTATGAGAGTTTTGATTATTCCAAGTAATTATGTAAATTGGGGGTACAAATTAGAAAACTCGATATGCATGTTATATGATGTTTAAGTATATGAAAATGTTCAATTAAGTGCTCAAATGTGATTGAAGTGTTAAGAAAATCGAATTTGTGTGATCTTGTGCTTAACTGGAATATTTATGTGATCATCTGGTTATGAACGTTTACGAATGAAAGGAATCTCATTGCGTGCTATATATGGAAAATATATCATGCTGAGTGATATGTGAACTGAAAACATGATTGAGTTATTTTAGGAAAGAATATCACTGTGATCACCCGGATATGAATGACTATGCTGTATATATGGAAAAGATATTCTAATTAAGTGCTTACACGTGATTGATCTATTTTAGGAAAGAATATCAATGATATATCCGTTCAGTGCGATATTATTTGACTCTAAAATCACTGAATCAAAGATTTATCTTTCCTTATGCGAATTGGAATTTATATTTTGGAAAGTGATTAATTGATTGGGATTATATGTGGTAATATGTTGTTTGAGTCTATATATGGAATGTGCTGACAAACGAATGAGATCACCTTGGAATGAAAGTAAGACTGTGGTATTTATGGTACATGATCATGTTGACCGTTGAGCTTAATTGGTTTATTCTTGGCATGATTTCTTGAGTAAATGCACGTGATAATTGTCTCTTGCATATTTTCGTGCTTAACTTTCCTTGTGAAGTGCAGAAGCGATTATTAAGTCTATATAGAAGAAAGCACTTCACGTTGAAGGACACACAACGAACACACAAGCAAACGAATCCCTTAGAGTTTTTGAGCTAAAATTTGCGATTCATTCGTAGTTTGTGTTGAGCTTTCACTTGTGAATTATGTACTTTGAGCGATCTTTAGCAACACCCTATCCTAAACCCTTGTCTTCGGACGTGTTGTGTCTGCCGACGCGTTGAACGCAAAGGAGCACGGTTGGAGTCTTTCGCACGTGGAGGGATGAATTTAGTGGATTCGGTGGCCTTCGGTAGCAACTGCATCCAGTTGGGGAATAGGTTTCCTGGGTTAACGACGTGGATCGAAACTTGGCGTGCGACAGCCTAGGTGGAGGTCTAGTTTCCAAAGTGCTTCGGTTGTGTAAGGGTCAGTCATTTTGTAACCAGAACCGGTAATACCTAGTGATTGATTGGAACACTTGGAGAGATCACACCCCAAGGACAGGAATAAACCTCAGTTGGGGATATAACCTGTATAAAAATCTCGTGATACCGGAACGCGTGCTGATAACTTAGTGATATCTTTGAAACGATTTATGAAAATAACGTGATATTTTGAAACTGGGTTAGGGAGATAACTTTGATACTCGTAGTGCTTTCTGGAAATAACATACTCTGCAAATATCTTCTTAAAGAAAGTATTTTTCAAAGAAGCCCCCCCCCCCCCCCTCTTAGGCATATTTTACACTTCAGTATGCAAGTATTACAGAGAGAAAGAAGCTTATTTGTCCTCTCACCCACGTCCAAACACTATCCAAAAATAATAAGTCATTCAGTAAAAAAAATCGATCCTTGCAGTATACTAAAATCAACAGTGTCTCCAATTGATTTCTGTCACTGCATTTGTCAAGGCAAGGCACCACGAATTGGAAAAGGAAAAAAAACAATCCACATCAACGAGCTCATCATATTTAATTAATAGGGGATATAATTAGATGTTGGAAAAAATATGTCTGATTTAACGGCCGGATATTTCTCAAGAAACACGTTTGGAGTTCACTTTCCAAAGACAATATTTTCGTCCCGAGATAAGACTAGAGAAAACTTGTTATTTCGCTTGTGAATTCAATTTCCTTGTATCGAATGCATATGTGCTTATTTATAACCCAAGTTTTGACCGATTGTGTTTGTTCATAATAGACATAATCCTTTCAAAGATGGTGTCCGTTTGAGAACAGATGTCACCTTTTGAAGCCAAGTACCTTTTTGGGTATAAACACACCCTTTCGAGTGAAGAGGGCTTTGAGGGAAAAAACATGCATACCTTTTGGGTGTATGCGTGTCATTTCAGGACCGCCACTTGGGGCACTGCCCCTAGACCCTGCTAGGAGCGCTTCCCCTAGGACCCTGCAAGGGGGCGCAGCCCCCTTGACCCCCGCTTCGATTTGGGTTCCGACGTAAAACGCTTTCCGAGCGTGCACTCCGCACCTCCTAATCCGGTTACATCTTATGTCCCAATTACACTAAAATATATAACAATCCTCCACCATTTTAGTGCAATTCCTTTTAGGCAAACAACACAAAAACAATACTTATGAGTAAATGAAAATATCATTAAAGATTGAATTTCCGTCTTAGTACACTACACATTCCAAATACTCGAGAAGATAGGGTGTTCTGCGAATTAAACCCTTCGACCCATTTGAATACATGAAGATAATGCAGACACAAGCATTCAGAATACACAAACTAGACCCGACACTATTATAAGCCCTGTGTCCATATCCATTCATGAATGTACGTAAACTAAGTCCAGCGTTTATTGAAGCGGCAAAACTTCACATCACCATAGGTAGCTTCTTTCTACGTGCATCTGCACCTGCACTTTTTCAAAAAAGCTGTTAAGATTTTACTTCAACCTACTGTCATGCTGATCCGAGCACATATCTCGGGATGATATGCATACTATTATGTGCTCTGAATTCTAAGTGTAAGCTTTCTGATAAGTCATGATTTTACACAAATATTATACCCCATAAAAGCGCGCTATCATTTGTTATTTTATCGAAATCGGCTCGAATATTTCCCGGCTGAGAATATATATTTTATTTGCAGATACCGGAGAAAATATACCAAAAAGCGGGAAGTTCGGATATTGAAAGAGCTGAGAAAAATCAAGCATTAATATTTGGAATTGGCTGCTTAATCAACCACACGTATCTTTATCCCATAGAAGACAAAGGAGTTGAATAATCAACAAACACAAAGTCTTGTGTTTTGAAAAGAGAGCTCACGCATGGTTTGTTTTGGCAACCTAAGTCAAAAGCAATTTGGTCTTGCTCGGCTTTGAAAAACAAAAAGGCTGCCCATAAATGTTTATGTCTGTAAGCATCGATAAAAAAAAGCCAAGGCATACAACTAAGGGAAGAGAGGGAGAGAACGGGGGGCAAGAAACTCACTAAGCTCACACCTAACTTATCTCTCATGCTCAAGGCCATCCGCATCTAGATCCGGCAGAGCACTCAACGAAGCTAACCTCACCAACCAAGCACCACCTCATTGCCATTATCCTGCCAAAAAAATCAAGCAGGCAGCTCTGCTCTCAGTGCATATGAAAACTATCCCTCAAGGCCAATATAAATCATATACGGGGCTGAGGAGATATTAAGCAACGAGCTCTAAAGCAACACCTCTCAACACGAAGCAGACTGCTCTCGTCAAGCGGCTCAGCTCTCATCATCTGCACACGAGCATACATCTACGCGAAGGCTGGTTACGAAGCTAGGGAATCGAGATTACCTTAACTAGATTTATATTATTTAGATAAAATCGGTCGCATTAATACATAGGAATATTTTGTGCCGAGCACGTGCCTTGATCACATCCGTCGTTGATTTATCCATTTTCTATCTTGTTTAATTTATGTTATTTTTTATTTGCATTTTATTTTATTAAATCCACAAAATATAAAAACTTGTTTTAGTCTAAATTAAATTTCAGAATAATATCTTAAATTAATCGAGCTTTCCTCGTGGATCGATACTTGGATTTGTCCATTTTATACTACTTGCACGACCTAGTACACTTGCTAGTATTCGAGCGTGTCAAGTTTTTGGCGCCGTTGCCGGGGATCGAACCCGGGTCGTCCGCGTGACAGGCGGAAATACTTACCACTATACTACAACGACATATAACATGTCCTAATCGTCATTCCTCTAAATTAATAGACCCAATACTATAAAGCGATTTGTAAGCTAACATGCTGACAATGGTTCGAGGATGAAGGATAAAATAATGGGATAACGTGGCTAAATATCGTAGCTCCATATCAATAAATAAGGTAATAAGGCTCAAAGGGGCTCACTAATTGATAACTATGTCGGGTGCGAAGATATTTAGGCCAGTGACTCATCCTAATCGCCTTTATCATTTTCGTACACGAAAATCCACAGTGATATTGACATGCATAATAAAGCAAGTTCGAAAATAATCAGACTATGCGTGACACTCATGAAAAACACATCGAGCAAGTATTGTGTTGCTCTAATTTTTTTTTTCGGCTCAAAACTCACAATATTTTCTGGGTTTGTGTCTCATGATACGTACTATTTTTCTGAAGCAATCAATGTGGACAGATAATCATGCTAATATCAAAACAAGTAACATGCAAGACTTTCTCACTCAATTAGCTAAATCATATCTCGACACAATTTTTTTTTTCATCATCGACATGAGATTTCACAAGTGACGTTCAAATCATAACCATGATCAGTTAAACCAACTAATAAATCGAAGAGATCGATATCATATAAAATCTAGCATGTGTCACCCTACCCCCAAACTAATTATCACATTGTCCCCAGAGTTTAAGTGACACTGCCCTGAATAATCCGTTGATCGATGGAGACGTGTTCTGAGAAGATTTTTGGTTCCTTCATAGATCGAGCTAGCTTTGCAAACAAACCACCCCCAAACTGACTATGAGCCTGCGAGAAAACATACTAGACGGCACGCGAGACAAATTTTAGAAAATGTGGTTGTTCTAACGCCACGACGTAAAAGCTTCGATCGTCCTCAATCATAAAAGCGGAATGAACTAAATCAAGTTAGGATTTTACATCACTAAATGAACTCTCGTGTTTGTTCTCAGAAAATGTAAAAGCCCAGTCGGTCGAAATTGTCATCAACTAATGAGAGATCCAGCTAAACACGAGACATGAACTGATAGTTCGCAATCATATCATAGCACAAAAATATTTCCAGAATCCTAACACGTACCACTAAACAATTCTCACAGGGGTCGCTCAATTCACTCAAAAATGTTTAACGGGATCTGTATAAAAACGCTCAATGCACAACATAGAAAGATATTATTCTAAGCTTGCAAGTATATCACATCATATTCACATAGTAGATATCGTGAACGAATCAAAAGGTCTTAAACAAGGTTGTAATGGGGCTCAGGGTACTAAGGGTGTGACATATGGGATGAGTGAGGTAATATGGTCAAGCATGTTAGTTACTAAATCGCTTTTCCCGTCTATACTCTATAGCACAATATACGACTCAAACAATGGAGACTCATACTACTATAAAAACAACTCAAAAATATAACTAAGAACTCAAGAATAATTCTAAAAATCTATTGTAACTTTTTTTTTCTTGCAAATACAATATTTATATATATATATTTTCTCTTTTTTCTCTTTTTTTTTTCTCGATATTATTTTTTTTCTTCTTTTTTTTTTCAATCTCTCTTTTTTTTTGTTCGATTTTTTTCTTCAAATAAATAAAATAATGCAACCACATATAACATGTCCTAATCGTCATTCCTCTAAATTAATAGACCCAATACTATAAAGCGATTTGTAAGCTAACATGCTGACAATGGTTCGAGGATGAAGGATAAAATAATGGGATAACGTGGCTAAATATCGTAGCTCCATATCAATAAATAAGGTAATAAGGCTCAAAGGGGCTCACTAATTGATAACTATGTCGGGTGCGGAGATATTTAGGCCAGTGACTCATCCTAATCGCCTTTATCATTTTCGTACACGAAAATCCACAGTGATATTGACATGCATAATAAAGCAAGTTCGAAAATAATCAGACTATGCGTGACAGTCATGAAAAACACATCGAGCAAGTATTGTGTTGCTCTAATTTTTTTTTCGGCTCAAAACTCACAATATTTTCTGGGTTTGTGTCTCATGATACGTACTATTTTTCTGAAGCAATCAATGTGGACAGATAATCATGCTAATATCAAAACAAGTAACATGCAAGACTTTCTCACTCAATTAGCTAAATCATATCTCGACACAATTTTTTTTTCATCATCGACATGAGATTTCACAAGTGACGTTCAAATCATAACCATGATCAGTTAAACCAACTAATAAATCGAAGAGATCGATATCATATAAAATCTAGCATGTGTCACCCTACCCCCAAACTAATTATCACATTGTCCCCAATGTGTAAATTAAAACACAGAAAGAGTTTAAGTGACACTGCCCTGAATAATCCGTTGATCGATGGAGACGTGTTCTGAGAAGATTTTTGGTTCCTTCATAGATTGAGCTAGCTTTGCAAACAAACCACCCCCAAACTGACTATGAGCCTGCGAGAAAACATACTAGACGGCACGCGAGACAAATTTTAGAAAATAATTTTAAAAGCAAAACACACTTAAGACACGATGCAATAGATATAAGATTTTAATATGAAATAATAATGCGTAGATAGTGCTTGGGTTGCCTCTCAAGAAGCGCTCTTTTTATAGTCGATAGCTCGACTCCTGTTCGTGTAGACGGTCGACGATTCTGTATGTTCAGAAGAAGTAATGAACATTTTGATTTCACCTTTTTGGAGAGGTGTTTGATCTCAGAATGATATAGCTTCCTGTGGTCGCAATCTTTAAACACTCTCCATAGGTTGACTTTCGGATCCCAACTAATGTCAAAATCAACTATCACCAACATGTTAGCAAATTCCTCCATGACTACGCTCTCCGAGTGATATGTTGATTTCATAAAATCTCGTAAAATTGGATCGAAAATTTCTTGCTCCTCCTTGTTGTGTTGGAGGTCTTTCAGTTTGCTGGTATTCTCACCAGACAATATTTCCCTAAAAGACACAGAAAACTTTGCTAGTACAGTTTCTGTGATTCCTCGTGGACATGTAATCGATCTATCTACTATTTGGAGAATCGTCGAGGTAGGCTTTGGCTCACTGAGTCCCAATTTTCTATAAAATGAAATAGGCATCACGTCAATGCTAACACTTATATAACATAAATTAGAGAATAAAGGAACCTCAATAGAACACGGAATATAAAAACTCCCCTGATTCTTAAGCTTTAGTGGCTTCTTCTGTATCCATGTTGAACATTCTTCGGTGACAATTATCATCCTTTGTTCGTCAATTTTGCTGCTCTTTGATAACAAATCATCTCGTTTCTCTTTTCATGACGCTGTTGGAAATGGCGGTCGAATCCAGACTGGTGGAGGACTCGGCTTTGATGGAATGAAATCTACAGTAGCCTCTGCGGGTTGATCGACTTTTTCAGGTTGGATCTCATCGTCAACTTCATTTGGTTCCGGCACTAGTTCTAGCGTCGTCCCACAAATCAACTGTTCCGGATCTGTTTCTGTGTGGCTTGAGAGCGCTTCTAGCTTGCATTCAGGTTCTTCGATTGTTAGCTTCTCCACTTGGGCCATTAAACTCCGTATTGATGCTTCTAATTGTTTAGAACTTTCTTTAAAAGTAGCATCGAAATTCCGGTGTCGCTCTTCAGCTCTACGGTTCTGTTCTATCGCCTTTTCGAACGCTATCTCCCATGCGGCTTTCTCCCTTTCAAGTGGAGCAAACAACTCATTATGAAATTCTCGTGGCTCCTCGCAGTATGGATCCTCGTAGAACACGTCTGAATTCCAACTGTGATGAACATGATGCATGTCCTGTGAGCGCTGAAATTGTATCTAGTCCATCCTCCGATGAATCGCCTCAAACTTTGCTGCAATATTGTTGTTAACCTCATTTTCTCCATATATAGGTAGATCTGCCGCAGGAGAATAATAGAAGTGATTGTACATGGCTAATAAAATTAATATAATAATAATAATAATAATAATAATAATAATAATAACAATAATAATAACAACAACAACGATAATAATGATAATGATGATAATAATCAAGATAAAATAAATATCTTATGTAAATATTTTTTTAAACTCTTTTTTTTTAGAAAATACTAATAAAAATAATAGAAATAAAAATATTTAAACTAAAATTCAGAATATATTTTAAAATTAATATTTCCGCTGTCCCCGGCAACGGCGCCAAAAACTTGACACGCTCGAATACTAGCAAGTGTACTAGGTCGTGCAAGTAGTATAAAATGGACAAATCCAAGTATCGATCAACGAGGAAAGCTCGATTAATTTAAGATATTATTCTGAAATTTAATTTAGACTAAAACAAGTTTTTATATTTTGTGGATTTAATAAAATAAAATGCAAATAAAAAATAACATAAATTAAACAAGATAGAAAATGGATAAATCAACGACGGATGTGATCAAGGCACGTGCTCGGCACAAAATATTCCTATGTATTAATGCGACCGATTTTATCTAAATAATATAAATCTAGTTAAGGTAGAAATTCCTAAACATACGTGCTACCCGCTCTCGCGTGTATAGCAACCCTATGCGAGAGTGAACCAATCAACTATATCCCTATATGACTGTAGTTACTCCGCACGCATTCGTCTCTATGAATTTCCCCGAGTTTAGACACTTTCGGCGCCTAAGGTCTCGGAAACCACACAGACGAAACCGAATTCCACTTTCCACATTGAATTCATGCTCTAACTTTCAACATCAGAGGGGAATTGGGTATCTTACCATTAGAACATATGTGGACTTTAACCAAATCTCTCGCCAACACCTTCGTCAAGTGGTCCGCTAAATTTTGTTGCGATCTAAAATAGTCAACGGATATCACCTCATTCGTGAATAATTCGCGAACCATGCTGTGTCTAACACCTAAGTGTCTCGACTTTCCATTGTACATGTGACTATAAGCCTTCGGTAAAGTGGCATAGCTATCACAATGGATTGAGATAGGTGATATGGGCATAGGCCACAACGGAATCTCATAGACTAAATTTTTCAGCCATTCTGCTTCTTTACTAGCGGCCGTTAGGGCAACAAATTCATATTCCATTGTTGAATTCGTGATACAAGTTTGCTTCTTAGAAGCCCACGAAATTGCACCTCCACCAAGCAAGAATACCCATCCGCTTGTCGAGGAATGGTCTTCCGGATTCGAGATCCAACTGGCGTCACAATATCTTTCTAGAACCGAAGGTGAGCTAATGTAAGATAAATTGTAATTTATAGTTTTCTTTAGGTATTTAAGTACCCGCCTTATTGCTTTCCAATGATGTGTACTTGGATTACTAGTGAACCTACTAAGTTTTTCCTACAGCATACGCAATATCCGGCCTTGTGCTCATCATGGCATACATTAAGCATCCAATCACCTTAGAATACTCAAGCTGAGAAACTGAATTACCTTTATTAGGCAACAACTTCAATCCATAGGTGTACTCACGGGAGAACAATCAAAACAATTGAATCTCTTTAATATTTTCTCAATATAATGAGACCGTGTAATCGAAATTCCTTTGTTTTCACGTTTAATCCTAATACCTAAGATAACGCAGCCTCTCCCATATCTTTCATGGAGAACCTAGTTGACAAAAATTCTTTAGTCATATCGACTTGATTCTGATCTATCCAAAGATCAACATGTCATCAACAAACAGACAGATGATTACTCCATTACCTGAGTTGTCAAATTTGCTGTATACGCACTTGTCCGCTTGGTTTAAATTGTAACCGTTGGACAAGACCACTTCATCAAACTTTTGATGCCACTGCTTAGGTGCTTGTTTCAATCCATACAACGCCTTAACAAGTTTACACACCTTGCTTTCATTTCCCGGCATGATAAAGCCTTCAGGTTGTTTCATATAAACTTCCTCATCTAAATCACCATTCAAGAATGCAGTTTTCACATCCATTTGGTGAATTACAAGATTGTGAATAGCAGCCATCGCAATCAACAATCTAATAGTCGAGATACGAGCAACAGGTGCATATGTATCGAAATAGTCAATTCCGAGTTTTTGTTTAAACTCTTGAATTACTAGTCTCGCCTTGAACTTCTCAATTGTTCCATCAACGCTCATCTTTCTTTTGAAGATCCACTTCCAACCCAATGGTTTGCAACCTGGTGGTACCCAAGTGTTATTACCCATTGATACGGACATAAATTTGGCAGGCGAAATAATGAAATTAAAGGCAATAATTAGCTTATGACAATTATTAAGAGAACTTAGTAAAAAATCTGAGTTCCTAGGAAAAAGATAAAGTTATATTGTGAAGGAAGGCTTTTAGAGACCTCCGACAGGCTTTAGAGAGCTAACAACAGGAAATAAAGGTTTTGGGGACCTCCGATGGGCTCTAGGGAACTGACAACATGAGCTGTAGTACTTCGGGACCTGAGGAACTACCTGGCAGCTCTCGAAGACGAACAAAGAGTCCCTGATACGCCACCAGTGAAAAGATATTGTAAAAAGAATATCCAAAGATGCCACGTGTACGATTGAGAGAGGGCAGCTCCACTGCAAAAAGCTGCCAGCCGACCACTGTTCACTGAAAGGACTGCAGACTGTACAAAGTTGTCCTGACTTAGGGCCTACCTATATTGCATTATCCCAGAAGGTCCCATCCCCAAGAATCTAGGGACGTACCTTTAGGCGATATCCAAGAGCTGGGGACGTACCTTCAGGCAATATTCAAGAGCCTCCTATATAAAGGAGATTTAATCATTTTTTGCAAGAAGAACCATTAGAATACGAAAATCCTCACCACTCTCATTCCAACGCTTCGTAACACTTATAATTTTCTCTCTCTACCTTAAACACCATATCTTTGACGTCCCATTAGCTATTTTATTAAGTGTTCTTAAGATAATGAGAGAGTGAGTTGTTTGAGTGTGTAAATCATTAAAGTGTAGTGAAAAGAGGTTTTAGAGCGCCCGTGGACGTAGGATCTGCAAAGATCCGAACAACGTAAATCCTTGTGTCCTTTTCGATTACGTCCCCTTTATGTCCCCCCGTAAAAACAGCACCTTTGCCCTTAAAAACTTCATAATATTCGATCTACTGCTATATAAATTTACCCACACGATTAAATTTCGTTGATTGGGAAAGCCCCATATCACCCATGAGAGAGTCCATCTCATCATTAATGGCTTCTTTCCAAAAGGCAACATTCTGAGACTTCATTGCTTCATCAGATGTTTTTGGATCATCCTTGACATTATAGCAATAAAGGTATTGGGTCGAAATCTCATCCCTAGAACCCTCAATTAAGTATAACTAAAAATCTGGTCCATACGAGGTCGGTTTTCTTTTCCTTTTGCTTTTCCGAAGTTCAAGTGACTTACTACTAGTCAAATCAGAACTTTCCTCCTTACCATGAAATCACATCCTTAGGTCTAGGTATACTTGAGAAACGATTCTCATCAAATATAGCATCTCTCGATTCAATTACGGAGTTGACCGAAATGGAATCATTAGGTTCGATTATATAGAACCTATAGGCCTTCGAATGCTCTGCATATCAAACAAAGATACAATCTATACCTCGTTCACCTTAACTTTTTTTCTTGGGTTCCGGAAGTTTTACAACAGCCCGACAACCCCAAACTCGAACATAGTTTAACATTGGTTTCTTTTTTAAATCAAAGTTCATAAGGAGTCAATTTGTTCCTCTTATTTGGAACCCTATTAAGCAAATAGCAAGCCGTTAACATAGCTTCACCCCATAATCCATCACTCAATCTAGAGTACGATAACATGGAAGTTACCATCTCTTTCAGGATTCTTTCTCCCAGATACACCATTTTGCTGCGGTGTATATGGAGCCGTAGTCTCGTGAATAATCCCTACCGATTGAAAGTAGGTCGGATTAAAATATTCACCACCTCAATCCGTTCTGAGTCGTTTGATCATGGCATTTTGTTGCAACTCAACTTCATTCTTATAAATCTTAAATTTGTCTAATGCTTCATCTTTCCTATGCAACAAATAAACGTAACAGAATCTAGATGCATCATCAATAAACGTAGCAAAGTATCTTTTGTTGCATAACGAAGGAGTAGCATGCAAATCACATAAGTCGTTATGAATAAGTTCTAACTTTCCAAGGAGCGCATTACCTTATGAAAAGGTTGCCTCATGATCTTAGTCAGCATCCAAGTCTTACATTTTTCAGAATTAATATTGAAAAGAGGTTAATCCTTCCTTTGACATTTCATAAATTCGTCTATAGTGAACATGTCCTAGTCTAGCATGCCAAAGCACCGAATCATTAACTTTAGAACATGTCATGAATGCAAAATTATCGTAAGAAAGCTTTTTATTTAACTTCAACATAAAAAATCCATTATTATAATAGCCAAAACCGATAAAGTTCCCGGATTTTGTCAATACAAACTTGTCTGACACAAACACCTGATTGTAACCACATCTGTTCAAGACAGGACCAGACACTAAATTCTTACGCAACTTAGGTACAAACAGCACATTACATAAAGTAATAGTTTTTCCCGAAGTAAATTCTAATACAACACTTTCTACACCAACTATTGGAGCACTTGACTCGTTGCCCATATGTAAAGCCGATCCATCTTCAACTGGTTGAAAATCTTTAAACCAGCCCCGGTCTTTACACGCATGAGTTATGGCATCCGAGTCAATCCACCATGCTTCTTCATCATCATCCTGTACGTAAAACGCTTCAGGACTTAAAGATATATAATGTGTACCAGAATTATAACATATGTCTAAATTCTGACCTTGTGTAGGGTTAGGGTTTCTCGACCCTTCACCCGTGGTGTTTGCCCCGTAGGTGTTCTTTGTTTGTCCACCACCTTTTCCAACACGACAATCCTTTTGAAATGACCATGTTTGCCACATTTCCAACAAGCCGCTTTAGGCTTTTTGTTGGACCCGCCACGGTTATCACCGTTTACTTTGCGCTTTTTATTGTTTTTAGTACGATCCTCCACCATGTTGACACTGGATATCACAGCACTGCTTTTGCCTTTTGGTTGGTCATTCTCCTGCGCCCTTAGAGATTTCTCTATGCGCAAATGACTTCGTAGGGACAGTTCCTCCTTTTTATGCTTTAGAGTGCGCTTGAAATCTTTCCATGATGGAGGCAATTTGTCTATTATGCAAGACACGGCTATTGCACCATCCATCACAAGTTGGTGTTGAGCGAATTGCCCAAGGATACGCAGAACCTCATTGTATTGTTCCATAACTGGTCGAGCATCGATCATTTTATAATTATTAAATTGCTAACCTGGAATTTCTTACTTGATGCGTCTTCCGCCATATACTTCGCTTCGAGATCATCCCATAAGGCTTTAGCAGAACCAAAACTCTAATATATATCAAATAATTAATCCAACATGCCATTTAGGATATGACCACGACATATGTAATCGCCATTCTCCCATTTGCTCCTCCTTCGGGAAGCCTCAAGTGTCACGTTCTCTTCGTACTCCGACATGGGCGTACTCAACATATAGACCACCTTCAGGGTTGTCAGGAGGAAGTGCATCTTCTTCTGCCATTGACGGAAATCCACATCTTTGAACTTATCGAGTTTGCAGAATTTTGAAGTCATGTCTCTCACGCTTTCGGCCATTGAAAATCAGCGAAATATTGTCTTTGATTGTTGGAAAAAATGTGTCTGATTTAACGGCCGGATATTTCTCTAGAATCGCGTGTGGAGTGCAATTTCCAAAGACAATATTTTCGTCCCGGAATAAGACTAGAGACAACTTGTTATTTCGCTTGTGAATTCAATGTCCTTGTGTCGAATGCATATGTGCTTATTTATAACCCAAGTTTCAACCGATTGTTTCTGTTCATAATAGACATAATCCTTTTAAAGATGTTGTCTGTTTGAGAACAGATATCACCTTTTGAAGTTAAGTACCTTTTCGGGTATAAACACACCCTTTCGGGTGAAGAGGGTTTTGAGGGAAAAAGCATGCGCACCTTTTGGGTGTATGCATGTCATTTCGGGACCGCCACTAGGGGCGCTGCCCCTAGGACCCTGCAAGGGGGCGCAGCCCCCTTGACCCCCGCTTCGATTTGGGTTTCGCCGTAAAACGTTTTCCGAGCGTGCACTCCGCACCTCCTAGTTACATCTTACGTCCCAATTACACTAAAATATATAATATTGGAATACTTGGTTACGGCTTTGCCATGCGATGTGACAGAACTATAAACATAATCAATCCTTTCTTCTAATATCTTATTTCCTGTTTTGACTTGTCAAAACCCACGTGATGAAGTTCTTCATGAACTGTTTCACTTCTTTCAATTATTGTCTTTTTCGCCAATCAATCTCACAAGGAAAGAACGCAACTTGCTTTCATGTTTCCTTGAAATGCGCATCCAATAATTGAACAAACATTGCGTCAACAATATTCCATAAGAGGCGTTTTATTTTATTTCATCATGAGACTCATCAACAAATACACGGGGTGTCCAAGTGGTAAGCGGCTTGGTATCACTTAAGCAAGGTCTCGGGTTCGAATCCTTGCGTATGCAGCACTCCCTTTGGGAGTCTCGCCTACCGTTACCAAGTAAGCGACGCGGGGCGAACCGGATTAGTCGGGGCAACCCAGAACCGGTCGGGTATCCGAAACAAAAATACATTGCGTTATTAAATTACTTCCAAGTTGCAAGGAGCCAAAGGCGGACCACAGAGAGGCACTTACTGTGATCAAAGCTCGCCTTCCCAAACTTGCTCAGCCCACAAAGGTGATTATACGAAATGTTGAACTGCATAAGCTTTCCCACGAAGACGAAGACAGCGCTGGAATTTCTCCCGACAACTTATTGTTAGACAAATCAACTTCCTGAAGGTTCTTCAGCTTATAAAGAGCTCCTTCGGAATCGGCCCAGTCCAAGGCATTAGAGTCGAGTTCGATGTGATAGAGCCTTTTGAGATTACCAAATTCCTTGGGGATTGGGCCCTTAACGCCTATGTTGTCGGCCAAAAAGAATAAGCTAAGGTAAGGAAGATCGCCAAAGTCCGAAGGTATGGTACCCTTAAGTCCCCAAGAACGGGCAAGTCACCGTGTCTATGCGTCCGTACGATTTTCCACTTTTGCTGCTGTAACCTACGAAATCCCATTCCGAACAGCAATTTGTGTCGTTGTCCCGATCAGAGAGTCGGCGATTTGGGCCGCCGAAGTGGTCTCTGACTTTGAGAAGGACCGCCTTGTCTTGGTCGTTGCATGGCGGAAAGTTCGGTGGCTTTGGAAGAAGGGATGTTGTGTAATAATAAGAGGAGAGAGAGAGGCTTGAGAGGAGAGTTGATGACTTCATCATGGTTTTACTTGCCTTTTCTTTTTTAAGTTTGTGGAGGAGAAAGTGGATGGATGGATAATATGGCGGATGAGTATGGGGCTATCGCCAATGACCTCTCAGCTCTAGTGGCTGAGGGGAGGCCCCAAAACTCATGTGACTAGGAGGTCAGGGGTTCGAACCCTACCTCCCACGTGAATTTGGGAAGTCCCCATGAGGATTATACCTCATGACTATCGATGCCGGTATGGGTTTGGGACGTATCCATCTGGCCCCGGGGATTAGTCACACCTCTGGAGTGTGTGGCGCAAATAGCCCCCGCCTTGCCAAGTCTGTGTGGCGTAAAAAAGCCCACGGCTGGTAGGGGCTAGCCCATAGCCAGGTTGTGTGGAGATACCTCGGGACAGAAAAAAAAAAAAAAAAAAAAGTATGGGGCTATCTATTTATAGAGTTTTTTTCCTAGTGTCTGCAATGACTTTTGATTTTGTTTATATGATTTGTTTATAGAAATAGGTTAATTCAATACGACTCATTAAATAAACGTGGTTTTTGCCATAGAAATAGGTTAATTCACAATGACTCATTAAATACACGTTTTTTGCCTACTATGTAATTATTGAAGTATTAGTTTTCGAACTTGCTTTCAGTACAAAATCATTCAGTCAAATAGCAAAAATGATGTATGTTATCTAATGCTAAACGTGTTGATTGACATTGAACGGTGAAAAATGGTTCATCACATGTTGAAAGATATCCAAGGGACAAGACTTGCCGGTGATATCCTCTTACATTCGTAATTTGGTGTGAGTAACGCATATCCAATGGCCCAGGGATTAGTCCACATGTTGGGTATGTGGTGTGCAAGAACATCACTGGCCATTGTGTGTGGCGCATGCCCAGCCAAACTGTGATCATAGATGAAAGTGACAAGCCTTGACCCTCTTTCCAATATGCTACCTTAGGGTGTTACTTAATGACGCACCTTAACTCAGGCTTGCTCAATGTTAGCCTTTAGTGGCTCGATTCCAGACATCAAAAAGGCAAGTTCCAGACAATACTCAGAACTTTTGAATTATTATAATGTTAATATAAAATATATTAAAAAGATGAATAGTATCATGAATACATGTTATTAGAATGATGTACGTTCATTCTGAACATCATTTAGTTGTCTAAGTATTTAGTTGTCAATTCATATTCATGCAATCAAGTTCGGCCGATGGAAGATAAGATGATAATTGATCATGTATGTGATGAGAGTTTCTTTGGGTCTACCTCACTCGCGGAGCTATGTGGGCTCCATTGAGGTCAATGCAGCCTACTGAAATTTTTTGTGAAGTTTTTTTAAGAGATTCCAATAGGATTTTTGTTAGAAGTGTTTAGAGGGGGTGAATAAATACTTTTAAAACTTTTAAAAATACTTGAGTTGTAATAACTCATGTTCTTAAAAATATCTAGGCATTGAGAGATTAAGTGAGTTTCGGTTTAAAACTAAGCGGAAAATACTCGACTTAATCCTCTTAAAATCGTTTTATGAAAGCTACTTAAAAAACACTTCAAAACAATGCCAGTTGGAAATCGGTATTGGTTGAAGCATTTTATTGAACACTTAAAATGCTTCAACAATGCACATGGTAGATGTACGAATGCAATGCAAGGGACACACGATTTGTTTATGGAAGTTCGGAGTCTCAATACTCCAACGTCTCCCCTTCTTCCCTGCAACAAGGCTCTCACTACAACGAGAGACGAAAAAATAATTATTGCTGTGTAGAAGCTCATGTTCAACTCAAACGTTTTTTCTCATCCCCCGAAACTGAAGTTTCACTTGGCATTGCTCATATAGAAAATGGAGCAATCATCAGCTTAACACGTTAGCTGAAGAATAGGGTGAAGCATGAGTGCATCTTCATTCGATCTAAAGCTCAAACCAAGAGGTTTATGAGTATGAATCTCCAACACCACCCCGAAAAAGAAAAATTCATGCTAGGTAAAAGAAAAAACGAGGTTTGGTATTGTAGGAAATTAGGCATTTAGAAGACACACGGGCAAATTGTGTTTGATTTTTTTGCCACGTAAAATAAGGATGATACATTGGCTGGAGATGCATCTTCGGTCGATATTGCATCGGTCAAGAACTTGCAGACACTGGTTCAAGGTTCAAACATAATGATCTGCTGAAAAGGCATATTTCGAGAGTGAACTTGGATACGGGTTGACCCGAACCGACTCAAGGAGGGGGCACGGACACAGAAGCTCTTGCCCAATTAGCCTTTCTATCTAAAGAGATTAAAGTCTCGGATGCCAAATTGAATGGCTAAGATAAATCTTTCCAATCAGTGAAATTGGATAAGTTGTTAACACCACACCCCCTCTCACTATAGCTTTTCTTTACCATCTAGTAAAAAAGTAAAGAACCCCTGTCCCCTATCTACCAATAGTGAAGGGTAAGTGATGTGAACGAGTCCAATCATAAGCGAGCTAAGTTGAAGATTCAAATATCGATCGGGCCCGTAACAAGATTTTGAGCAAAGAAGTTCAAAGAAAAACTTAACAAACTCATATTAAAGGTTCTTGAAGAAGAGAAGATCATGTTCATAGCAGCTCAGAATAAAGAGGGACAAAGTTCACTCTCGAAATATGCCTTTTCAAGTTACTGAAGAGGGATAAAGTGCAGTTACTGAAGAAATGAGCGACCAAGACGCAGTTTTTGTCCTTGTAGCAGATCTAAACGAGATTTGCAAGATTTTATGTTCAACCTAATTAGATATTTAGTTAGTAAATTCCTGTAGATTTTTGCTTAAATATGTATTACTTTGTTATTTTTATTTCTTTATTAAACTATAGCTTACTAGTATAAAATAGGTCTTGGTTCTCATTAGAGAAAACTTCGTGTTTCATTATTGAATCTCTTCTAGTGTTTGTTACTCTTTCGTTTGACATTCGAGCATCGTCTATCTCTTGTAGAAGTAGTGCATTGCGGGAAAAGATCTGGGACTGATCACATGGCCCTTTCACATCCGTTCATGGCGTCTTTCAATCCATCAAGTGTTTCTTATGTGGCGATCGACGCTGTGCGACTTTGGGATTCGGTGCCTCGGGTTGAAATAGATCGGGGTTCCTTATCAGTAAAGGAGCTCATGCTCCGTTTTTTTTTTCATCTTTTCTTGGGTTTTGTGTTGTTTCTTTTTCTTGTTTTCGCCCTTAGTTAAGTCTCACATTTGGGAGCTCTTGTGAATCCAAACACGTAGTAGTTATGCCTTCATGGGAGTATCAATCCAAAGAACATTAGCTTCGAAGTGGCGGAAGAAAGTAAAGAGTGCTATTGATTTAGGGTTTATAAACATTTTGTGGAATTAGATTAGTTGTAGGTTTGATTCTTACTATTTAAACTTATCTTGTTCTTCTAGGAACTGTTTTTCTGTACTTTTTTAGTTTGTGATTGTTTCTCTCAGAGCTGTTTTTCATTTGTGGTTGATGCTACTAGAGGAAGAAATTGTACTCTAGCCCTCGTACAATTTGTTCGAATATGAAATTATCGTTAAAAAAAGTTGAATGTCTAACCGGGCGATCTTGAATTGTAATTTTGTTTTTGAACATATGGATTATATTATATTATCATAAAATTATAATGTATAATGTACTTGTTATTTATTTGAGTATGGATGAACAATTATTAGCGTACTACACCTCATTACTTTAAATCCATTTCTTGTTACGTGCTACTAAAATTAATCTATCACTGGCCTTTGATTTTCCGTAATGCGAATATGGTTTCTCTCATTAAGTTCCGCACCTTTCCGACAGGCTTGCAGAAAACCGACTCTCGTCATCTCCTACTCGGCATTAGGGATGGCAATGGGGCGGGTCCAAACTCGGACCCTCCAAAACCTGCCCCTAATGGGCGGGTTACGGGTCCCAAAGGACTCAACTCGGCCGGGCCGGGGAAGTCTCGCGGTTCGCTCAACTCCGCCCCGAACCCCGACCCGAATTCCGCCCTGGTATATGTATTTATATATATAATTTATTTTTATTTACGTTGTACCTCAACTCGCCCGCCATTGGATAATTAGTTGATCTAACAAGGTCAAGACCATGGATCTCTCCCCAAATGTTGCAAACATCTGCTCATGTTTACATTTAAAGAATTAGAATTCAAAAAAAAAAGAAAGAAAATTAAACATGAATCGGGTCTGGCGGGTCAGACCAGGTTCATGCGGGTTTGGGGCGGGTCCAAGTTTAGGCGGGGCAGTGTGGGTTTCGGGTCAACATAAGTTAATTGGGAAGGGTCTCGGGTCCTGCCACGCTTCAGAGCCGCCCCGCTGCCATCCCTACACGGCAATGTTTTGAAAGCGTAAACAAAACAAGTCAAGTATTTTTTCTCCTACTCGGCGTGAGTACTTGGAATCGGCTTCCAAACTAGTCGTCGTTAATTTTATTCACCAAATAAAGTTATGGAGAAAAACCAAAACCGCGAACTGAACAACTCTCGGCCTCGCGTTCTCGAACTCGAGAGCATCTTAGTGCTAGAACTCTGACTACATTTGCTAGACGCAGTTTTCTCCTTTTGTTCGTCACTCTGATATTCATCACTCATCTCGCGAAATCTTCGCGCCTAAAGAGAATAATCCTAAACTCGAACTCTCTACTTGTGAATTGTGATAGCTTGTGTGTGTGATGTGATTTTGGGCCGTACTAAGATAACCACAAGTTAAATATAAAAGGCAAACATATAATCTAAATTCAGAAACATCTTGATCGTGATCTCACTAATTTACCTACGAGTGTTATATTAATAGGTTCATCAATTAAATCAGTCCTCGAACTTGACGTTGAATTCCAATTAATGAGTGAGCTGAATCATGCATGTTAATAAATTAGTAGCTGGGAAAACCAGCAACAGATGATGCTTGTAATAAATAGACTAAAATTTTGAGATTGTTCTAAAAGATTTGTTATGATTAATATTATATTAAGACTATTTTATTATGTTACGATTACTTTGATAAATATAAGGAGAGAATTTAGAGGGAAATAATATAATTTATATATTTTGTGTGTTTTACAATGTAACTCAAATCACCTATTTATACTAAAATCATACAGTAAAATATAATTTAGTCATCTATACAACTCATGCAAAAATGCAATCTTTTTATACACCTCATCTTATCATAAATTCATGAGTTATAAATAATCAAAAATATTCCCATTTAATCTCACAAATATGATGATTCATATATAATAGAGATGGCCATAATATATTAATTGCTCAAAATCTAGCTAATCGACTTCTGAATTTTAGGTTAGGTTCGAACTAGGATTTTGAAAAACTGGGCCGGACCGGTCGGTTCAGACTGGAAAACGCACCGGTCGAATTCCGGTTTGACACCGGTCTGGTTCAAGCTTAATTTAAAAACGAAAAAAAATAAACTGAAAAATCTAATAAAATAGTAAAAATAGAATTAAAGTTTGTATAAATTATTGTGGGGTCAGGACCTTGTTTTTAAAGGTTATGGGTTCAAATCTTTTTATGGACCATATTTAAGATTATTTTACATTTCGCCACCTAATCTTTTTATGGAAAATTTCAAACCGATTACCGAACCGAACTTATTGGTTTGGTTTCGGTAAACCATATTTCGGTTTTTTGCAGTTACCGATCAAACTGAAAAAATAAATAAATAAAAAATTTCTGAAATACTATTGCTGAATCTGTACTGCGGTATAAAATGAGAACCGGTGTAAAAACTACAAAATGTTAATATATAAATCTTTGAAATAAAGAAATGCACATTAGCATGAATTAAAAGCCCAAAAATAGTATATTAATGGGCCTTGATACGACCTTTAGCGAAATGGTTTGCTAGTAATATAAAATATATTTCGCTAATTCGGTTGTTATTCGGCTAACCGAATAATCGAACCGGAAAAACTGAAATTTTCATTTTTTTTTCTTTTGGAAAACCGAAAACTGAACCGAGCTTTCAATCGGTCGGTATTTGGTACAAACCGAACTTTCGGTTTCAGTTTGGTGCTGTCGGTTAATCGACTTTTGAACACCCCTAGTTAAACAGCTAAACCTTAAAACACTAAAATATTTTGTTCGATTCGAAACTCCGATTTCAAAACCAGGGTTCGAACTCGAGGAGCTAATTTTATGAAAAATAAAAAACTAAGCTCATGATCGAGGTAAGACTTTGATAGGTCACCAAAAAACTCAAGTTGAGACCTAGTCGAAGGGGTCCACTCGATAAATAATTCCTTCACCCCAACCGGGAGTATTTATATGAATTGATGTATTTATCATGTAAACTTACTTAATGCATATTCATTGTTGTTGCTGCCACGGAAGAAATAAAATAAAAATATTCACGTACTTAAACTATCTTATATGATACATTTAATTAATTTAAGTTACATTTTCCTTATCTGCTATTGTTTTTCAGATATCATTTACGTGTGGCCCGAAGTAATGGGACGGGACGACGATGAGATTCATGTTCTCCAATTATTTGTCGGTGTTTTTACTAACTTACTTTAATATTTTAATTTGTTATAATTTTATCGGTATTTTTAAAAAATTATGTCTAAATAATGTAATTAAGAATATAATATTCAAAATATAAAATATATTGGACATGTGCTAAAAGTACTAGTATATATAATAAGTAAAGTATATGTTGTGATTAAACCCCTCTCTTGAGGAATTGTGATTTATCTTTTATCGTGAAATTTCGTATTTTATTTTCGGATTCGCGATATTAAACCTTTTTCACCGAATATACAATATATATACATTGATTTCTTTCTCGAAATATTTTTGTTGATGTTTCGATTATAACCCACATTGGACGCGTTACTGCGTGTTTGATCACCCTCGCACAATTCATATGTTGACGTGTTAAACATTCAATCATACCATGTGAGGGGACAAGTTGAAAATTCTAACCTGCATCATATAATTCAACTCGATCCGCTCGATTAGTATCTAAAAGGGATAACTTCACGTTTAACAATTGGTTATTAGAATGAAGAACTCAATTTCTAATAAATTCATTATATTACGGTGAAGTGAATTAATGAGGATGATATTTGGAATAAGGATTTGATATGGAAATGGTCTAGTATCATTTCTTGGCCTTGAGCCGTGTATATAAACCAAATCGCCCATAGCCATGGTATGGTATATTAGTTCATAAATTATGGATCACGCTTTGACTTTTGTAATTTAAGGTCCCTTTCTTGATAAATCCAAATTCCAAGTTAGTTAAAATCGTCTCAAGTAGAGAGAACCAAATAATGGCCATACCGTAAATAATATGAAAACAAGCCCTTAATAGAACATTGTAATTAGCAAAGCGTAAAATAGAAATCGGAAGAAGGCACAAATAGAATAAAATAGGAAACTCCTCCTCAGAGAGCATTTAATCATTCTCATTACCAAATACCTCTTCTTCTTTCCCTGATGCACGGTTAAGATTAAGTCCAGATTCCACGTGGACCACTCAGATCAATCCACGCGTATCGCCCCGCATCACCACCTTCGTCACGAAACCACATTCTTATATAAAAACACGAGCGCACACACACGCATCTGCGCTTTGAAGATTGACGTAGATTTTTCTCTCACATCACATCCATTTTAGATAAATATTTTCACCATGATTTCGTCATTTATTTCATTCCTTAAGAAAAAATTGAATAAGATTGGTATCGAGGAGGAGTAGATAGTCTCATTCATTTTCGCCATTTAGTTTTTTTCTGTCCATTGGGATCGCGAAACCTTTTGAAGATCGAATCGAGATGTTTGACTCACACCAAGAGCCTAGGAATTCATTGCTATAAGCATAAGGGTTCTCTTTTTTGTTCTGAAATTTGCATATTCCCTCGTGATGCTATTGATATTTGTTTGTGAGTTCAAACATGGATTTATGGTTGATTTTCTCGGCGTTTTTTGCAGGTCGTGTGATGTAACATAGGAGCAAAGAAAGGATATATACATATATAATATATTTATATATATTGAGAAAAGGCGATACGCCATTATATCAAGATTAGGTTTTTTTGTGCTTCAGCGGATCTTGATTGACAGCAAGGTGAGTTATGAACCCGTGCTTTCGATATATTTTGCTTATGCTTTAGTGTTTGAATTACACCGCTTTTCATGGTTTCTTGCATCGGTTTGCTTTGAATTGAAACGAGGTTTGGTTTGAGAAAATGAAAGATTTTGACATTTTGATTTGCCGTAAAGAAAAGATCATTGCATCGTATAATATATTCTTCTCTCTATATATAATGTCTTATCTCGATTTCTTTTTTCAAGATCTAATACCAAATCTGTGATTATGCTACAATTTCAAATGCTTTTCACTTCGTCCTTGAGCATCTTCATTGCATTTCTCTTCAGTTAAGACATATATATATATAGCCTTGAATTTAAGGTTGGATCTATTGACTTTAATACTAAACAAACTTTGTTAGCCTTGAATCATGTAAGCCTGGATCTATTGACTTACCAATGTCAGCTTCGATATGCTCATTAACTTTAATTATTACCTCAGTTCCATCCCTCTTAATGCGAAACTTCCGTGAATTCCATACAAAGTACACAAAATTAATCAATCTCCTAGATTTCCATGCATGTGGTCCTATATAATAATCATTATTCCCTTTTCTCAATAACGTTCTAACCCTTATCTTCTTCTTTCTTCTTCTTCAAGGCCAATGTCCTCCTCAAACGCACCATGCGCAGCCTGCAAATGCCTGAGAAGAAAATGCACGCAAGAGTGCATTTTCGCCTCTTACTTCCCGCCCGAAAACCCTTCCAAGTTCACCAGCGTTCACAAAGTCTTCGGCGCAAGCAACGTTTCGGAGCTTCTCCACGATCTCCCCCCAACCCAGAGAGAAGATGCAGTCAACTCCTTAGCCTACGAAGCCGATAAGCGCCTTAGAGACCCAGTTTACGGCTGCGTGGGGCTAATCTCGGGCCTACAAAACAAGCTCAGGCAAGTCCAGCAAGACCTAGAAATGGCCAAGAAGGAGTTGGCAACTTACATTGGCCCTTCAGCTGTGCTTCCCATGTTTAGTCACCACCACCAAGGCTATGCACCCAATAATCCTTACCATAATCATCAGATGATGATGTTGCCTCCTTACAACGTTCAGCATAATCAGATGATGGGAACTTTATTACCGCATGGATCCAATCATCATCATCAGCAGCAGCAGATGTTAGAAGCTCAAATTGCTGCTGCGAGGGAGCAAGAGATGCTTAGGACATTCGAGCAGCAGCAGCAGAATAATCAAGAAAATGAGCTCAGCAGCGGTAATAACGTTTCGAACGTTGCCTCGGGGTTTAGTCAGATGACTATGCAAGCGCTTCCTTATGAAAATTCGATTCATCATCATCGTCATCAGCAGGCCGTGCAACTAGTAGATGATCATCAGCTTCAGCTACAGCTTCAGCAATCTCAAGAGCTATTGATTCAACAGCAGCAGCAGCAGCAGCATAATGTAGTGATGGTGAATCATAATCAAGAACAAGTAACGTTGGCTCATCATCATCAGCACAATTTGAATTCGCAGCAGCAGATTGTACCTCGGGCGAAGAGCGAAGAGGGGAGGAGCATAGGTCCCTAGTTTTGATTAATTTGATAGAGAATAAGGCCTTCTTTAATATTATTTTGCCCCTTCTGAAGTCTGACTTGGAAAAGGTACGATAATTTTGGTAAAGTATTCACTATACGAGATATCAATTTTGTGGAATGAATTGTTTGTTCATAGTTTTTCATTGTTATTGCAGCTGTTTCATCTTTATGGAAGATCTCTTTACTGAAACCTAATGAAGCTGAGCCATAATGCTTTAATTAAGGGCTTGTACGAACTTTACAGGGACACCTGTTTGTGTAAGAAGGACACTTTTTTTACATTCTCTGGGAATTTTTCACGAATATGAATATTCTCTTTACTCGAGTTCTTTTTGTATGTTAAGTATGATAGGGACAGATGAAGGTAGTAGTAGTTTGTAAGAGGAGAATACAATAAATACAATCCATTGTTATTCCACGCATTGTTCTTAGCAATGTATCTTATTATGGGCTCTTTGTCGATAGGTGGTGATAGGGAAAACTCGGACGTTTGCATTAAGTTTCTTTTGCACATGAAATAAATATATTCTTGCGTCGAAGAGCATTACGTAATAAAGCATCAAAATTTACTCTCTATTGCAATCTGCAATGCGCAGTGAAGGGTTTGGTTATGAAAATTATTGTCATTTCACTGTCAAGAAACATTTTCAGCGCGCTCACGAGCATGATGACGCCTGCTCCTATCTATGCAGTGTTGTAGAAAAACCTAGAAACTATAATTCGACAATAAATGCGCTAAACTTAATTTTTATTTTAGAATCACAACAAATATTTTTATTTGGTTGACGACGCGACGCGAGGATTTTTATGGTTTTCTTTCGTTTGCCACATATGTCATGTTAGTTTCATGCTAACCAAAAGAGCCTATTATATGTGAAGACAAGTACTTTATTTTATGGTAATGATAAGGCTTAGATAGCTATGGTATCTATCTGTATAACTTGTCGTGCACTTGATATTAACTTTCTTCTATTTTTTTACGATTAATTTAAGTGTATAGTTCATTATCGCCATACTTTACGCAATTAATTTCATTTAACATATGAATATTAATTGTTTCTTGGAGCAAACTCTAGAAGTGTAGTAGCGTAAACAAGTAAGGGAGAGAGAGAGAGAGAGAGAGAGAGAGAGAGAGAGAGAGAGAGAGAGAGAGAGAGAGAGAGAGAGAGAGAGAGAGCAGCTACGCTTAATTTAATAAAAACAAAAAGGCACATGCAAACTTTGCGATAAATGGTAGACAAAGGGAGAATGAATAGTTAGCCAGGAATATAGTCACATGTATGTAGGTAACTTTTCTACTAAATATACAAAAATATTTATTTTTTTATTTTGAAGTCAATGCATGTATAAATGAAGTGTGCGTAGGGGTAAGGGTTTCAAAAATCTTGTGTAGTTTTGTTTATGCTCAAGGAAATGAGCTGGAAATAATGGAGCATCAGCTGTGCGCTCGAAGCCATCGAGTCTTCGCTTCGTGCCATTTGATTTTGCATGTGTCCTGAAACATCACGAAAAAGATACGCTGAAAGGCGACCTTTCGGCGATGCCCCTACAACGCTCAAGTCATTTAATTATTCTTCGTATAGTTGATATTAACACCTAAAAATAGCCTTTAGTCATTAGAGAGAGGGTCGTATGAGTGATTGAAAATTGCGCTGTGAGAAAACAACTCATCGTATACGTAGGTATAGCGTGTAGGGTTGATCTTCCCTTCCCGCTTGCGGAGTTAGCTTCTTCGACCAGTCATCGATGAGTTTCCACATGGGTCACGAATGTTGTGAATATATCCGACCAGTCATCAATAGTAGATGAAGATTGGAAAATTTCATGTGTTTTCTAGGTTGTCCCTTAAATCAAATGTGATATTCTTATATTATTTAAGAACACATATTGAAATTGATTCAGTTTTCTATTATTGTTGAGATTCTTTTTCCCACGTCCAATTAAAGCCACTAATTATATACTGTTAATGTTGACTAGCTCAGCATTGACAATGTTGAGCTAATATTCCAGCCAACATTGTTGTCTGTGAATTGGTCAACATTCAATTTTATCTTTCATGCCCAAAAACCGTTTAACCTTTTTTAGAAACTTTATTTACTGATATTCAGGACGTGGTTAAGTGCTGGAACGAGTCAAAAACGAGTAGCATGTGGATTTAGCTGGAGCGAAAATAGGAGTGCACTTACTAAAAATAGAAGATTTGAAGATCAAAAGAGAATTAGTTTCAAGGAGAAATTTTGGGAGATTATCAAGGGATCTCTTACCGATTCAAACGAGAGCCAAGATCTATAAATAGAGTTATTTTTGAGCTGCAATTTACCACTTTTCGAGAGAGCTTTTTACGAAGTAACTATGGAGCGAAAAGTGCGAAAATCACGAGTCATGGAGCGAAAAATATTTTGAGTTTGAGCGAGTACTTTAGATCACGAGAGTTTGTTTTTAATCTAGCTTTTAAAAGGTCGAAAGACTTTGTAGGTTTGCAGAATCATTTGATTCGTAGTTTCGCTAGGCTTGTTTTTTACTATCTTTTTATAGTCTTTTGTAATCCATCTTTATAGTGGATTTTTGCGCCTTGAGGCACGCAGCAAATTTTCTGACTTGCTGCATAATTTACATCTCGTGTCAATCAGTTTTCATCACTAAGTTTTCATATATTCCGCTGTGCACTTTGAGTGTTAGATCGAATGTTGACCCAATATTTCATCCAACATCATTTTACTAAGTGTTTTTTACATCCATACCGAACGGGACCACTTCAAAGTGGTACCAGAGCCTTCTTTTGACGTGACTAAGCATTTTGATCCTTTTCTATGGATGTTACAAGCTCAAACCATCTGGGCAAAGTCCCTGTGTTAGACGGTTCCAATTTTGCCTATTGGAATGCTCGTGTGCGCCAATTGATAAACGTCTGCTAATACGTTTATTGTACTAGTTATTTGGATCATAATAGAGTATTCTTGATTGTTTCATGCATTTATATGCTCTATTTACACCTCTTTGCACATTGTAGGACCTTAGGATGTCTACCGAGCGAGAAGTAGCGAAAACAAGGCAAAATGGCAAGTTATGATGATGACAGGAAAACGTCACGGCCGTGACACATTATGCACCAGGCCATGACTATTATGCGAAGCCGAGATTCAACTCAGTCACGGCCGTGACACTTCCACCAGGCCGTGACCCAAAGCAGCAGCAGCATTAAAAAATTCATATATCCAAATCCAAACCTCGAATTGAGAATTTGGTCAGAATCAAAATTGGAGAGTATTCTATCTATAATTAAAATTTCAGGTCAATCGGACATCTTTACTTCTCCATCTGAGAGAAATACGAAACTGTCGCAAGGCTGTTGAAAGTGTCACTGCCGTGACAGTACTGCACGAGGCCGTGATGCATGGCAGTGAGCTCATTTTGTGCCCATACAGTGTCACGGCCGTGACGGCCCATGTCCCAGGCCGTGAAGGCGTCGAATTTCACTATAAAAGCCCAAACTCGACTCAGAAAATGGGATATCTCTCATATCATAACCCTAATACATCACGGGAGAATAGAGACGCCAAGAACGGAGAATTCCACTCGAGAAGCGCAAGAGATGGATCAACAACGCAATCACGCCGAATTAAACGAAGAACGAAGATTCATCCATGCTACCATCCCATATCATCAGTATATCAAGATCATGAATCTTTCCTCATCGTTCCTTATTTCTTTCGTTGTTTTCCCGTCAATCGTGAGTCGCTAATTCCCTTATGTGTTTGGGATTAGATGAACGCTAGGTTAATTCGTATTTAAGACACATGTTTATCGTGACTCGTGTGCTTTGACTATTTATCTATCTATGAAATTGCTTCTTGGTCGCGTCGTAAACGGCCAAAAATAAAATTTATAACCTTACTAACATGTATAGCGAAAGTAAGGATCGTCTCCACAGGGAAGATGGTTGATTTACCTCTATATCAAAATTCGACTGAACTATAATAATAATAATAATAATAATAATAATAATAATAATAATAAAGGGGGGTTTTTAGTTTTTCAAACGTAAATCAAAACTAAAGCAATCATAAACGAAAATACATTTTTGAAAATAGATTAATATAGAAACGAAATTAAACTAAGAACAAACGAGGAAATTATAGAAACTAACGACTATAAAATAATAGTTGAAATAATTGTTCTCCACCTTGATTAATATATCGATCATAGATTCCTAAATAACGTGTACACATAAGCATAATCGGTTATAGTTGTCGACGAACGCCTAACAACCAATCTCTTCTTAATTTTTCGATAATTAAGAGAAACTCTCTAATTAATTCCCTAATCGAAAAATAACCTCCGGGATGCCCTGCAAGGTTTAAGATTCCGACAGCATTAAAAATGAAAGAGACCCGATTATTGACTAACTCGCTCGGACGACGCTCTCGCAGGAAACGACGTTGGTCCGTTAAAATCAAATCGCTTAAACTACAATATAACCTACACTTACCTAAGGTAGAGAAGTTGAATATTGTTCGCTACTTATTAAAACAGGCAAACAATTACGGATTTGTTGTTCTAATTAGCGATGGACTCACCTAGAATAATTAAACATTTGCAACTATTTAATCAAACTAAGTTCATCAACTAAAATAAATTCAAGTTCAAACGAATACCCACGCGTTCACGAATACGCGCACAATAATCTCACAATATTATAAATCAAGGTTTCGAATAATTCTCAACTATAATAAACTTAACATACCAAAAACATATAGCAACATAATAATATATAGATAGGAATCGACTTAGCTTACAACAGTACGAATGTAAACGAACTGCAGCAGCGTTGCTCCGTGCATGTTCCTCGCCTCAGCTTCAGCCTTACGCTTCGTTGGGTATTTTCGTCGAACAGCTGGCGAGCGACTAGCTTCAACCTTTCCTTGCCTCCGTTTTAGTCCGTGAATTACTCCGCCGTGATATAATTTCAGCCCAAACACAACAAGTAACTCAACCCAAAGGAAAATATTCTCTGCTTGCTTAAGATTCGTACAACTCACCGTAGCTGCCCCGTGTTGCCTCGTCTATCCGCTTCGCTGCCCCCGAGCTCTCTTGTGCAGAAAGAAATCTGCTTTTATTTTCTTCGTCCCAGCTCGGAGGCAGCAACCTGCTATGTAAAAGCCTTTGCTTGCGGAAGGAACTGCGCTCGTAAGCTTCGCCTTTTGTGGGTATTACAACGTGATGGTGAAAAAAAAATGAGGTGTTCGACTTCCCTCTCTGTTTCCACCTTTTATAGATGGTGGTTGTGAAGTGTTTTCCTTTTCTAACGCAGAGACGTATCGACGGCTTAAGCACGCGTATGAGGTTTAAATCTTCAGCAGTCAAAAGATAAGCTTGTCGGTTTGTATTTCTTTTCTTCCTCGAGCCTTGAGCGTTTTGATGTGAGAATGCAAACTGCGTTGATTGGATGATCGTTGCTCTTGCTTTCAACTCTTGCCTTTTCTCGTGGTTGCTTCTTATCCCTTCTTGTCTTGTTCCATATGCTCCAATTATTACTTTGAATTTTTTTCTTCAACCTCATCTTGATTGGTCAAACAAATATCACTTGTAGTAGATGATCTATGCTCTCTTCATTTAATCAAGCAAGCAGAGAATATTTTCCTTTGGGTTGAGTTACTTGTTGTGTTTGGACTGAAATTATATCACGGCGGAGTAATTCACGGACTAAAACGGAGGCAAGGAAAGGTTGAAGCTAGTCGCTCGCCAGCTGTTCGACGAAAATACCCAACGAAGCGTAAGGCTGAAGCTGAGGCGAGGAACATGCACGGAGCAACGCTGCTGCAGTTCGTCTACGTTCGTACTGTTGTAAGCTAAGTCGATTCCTATCTATATATTATTATGTTGCTATATGTTTTTGGTATGTTATGTTTATTATAGTTGAGAATTATTCGAAACCTTGATTTATAATATTGTGAGATTATTGTGCGCGTATTCGTGAACGCGTGGGTATTCGTTTGAACTTGAATTTATTTTAGTTGATGAACTTAGTTTGATTAAATAGTTGCAAATGTTTAATTACTCTAGGTGAGTCCATCGCTAATTAGAACAACAAATCCGTAATTGTTTGTCTGTTTTAATAAGTAGCGAACAATATTCAACTTCTCTACCTTAGGTAAGTGTAAGTTATATTGTAGTTTAAGCGATTTGATTTTAACGGACCAACGTCGTTTCCTGCGAGAGCGTCGTCCGAGCGAGTTAGTCAATAATCGGGTCTCTTTCATTTTTAATGCTGTCGGAATCTTAAACCTTGCAGGGCGTCCCGGAGGTTATTTTTCGATTAGGGAATTAATTAGAGAGTGTCTCTTAATTATCGAAAAATTAAGAAGAGATTGGTTGTTAGATGTTCGTCGACAACTATAACCGATTATGCTTATGTGTACACGTTATTTAGGAATCTATGATCGATATATTAATCAAGGTGGAGAACAATTATTTCAACTATTATTTTATAGTCGTTAGTTTCTATAATTTCCTCGTTTGTTCTTAGTTTAATTTCGTTTCTATATTAATCTATTTTCAAAAATATATTTTCGTTTATGATTGCTTTAGTTTTGATTTCCGTTTGAAAAACTAAAAACCCCCCTTTATTATTATTATTACTATTATTATTATTATTATTATTATTATTATTATTATTATTATTATTATTATTATTATTATTATTGTAGTTCAGTCGAATTTTGATATAGAGGTAAATCAACCATCTTCCCTGTGGAGACGATCCTTACTTTCGCTATACACATTAGTAAGGTTATAAATATTATTTTTGGCCGTTTACGACGCGACCAAATTTTGGCGCCGTTGCCGGGGAAGGTGGTGTAAATTGATTTGCTTGTACTTCTAATTCGATTTCTTTGTCTAGTATCGATCTTCTCGACAGGTATGCTATGTTTGATCTAGAAGAAGAGAAGACGAAAGCGGAAAGTTGAAAGGCGGAACATGACTTGTCGGTAAAGAGACATGGAGAAAAACGAACAAGAACTACCATTCCATGTTACGTTGAGGGCGCACTATGATTTTCAACCGCCTTGAAATTTTTCCGGACTATGTCTAGCTAAAAGACGTTAAAGAAAAGCGCTCTTGGGAGGCAACCCAATTACTGTTGATGCATATCTAGTATAAAAAATGAAAATAAAAAAACAGTTTTGTTTCTTATATTTCGGTATCGTGAAATCGCTATGACGTGCCATTTAGCTATGATTGTCTACAGGTTCTAAGCTGGTTTGGGCAAGGTCCGTTAATCGAAAGCTTGCATTTCTAGCTGTTAGCGGCAAGCAAGTCCCGAGTGTGGGTAAAAGACTTTTACGAAGCATGCACATCGGACTATCCAGGGAAGTTCGCTAAACTATTATTATTTCTTCTTCCATGAGTTACAATGATTATTACGTTGAGGACAACGTAACATTTAAGTGTGGGGGGGAGGAAACTTATGCAAACTCTTGCGGACGTTACTATATATGCATGACTTGTTGAATTACATGAAAAAGAAGGGGGTAAAATTTTTCAAAATTATGTTTCCTTATCATTGAATGATTGATTTTATGTTAGATTAATGTGAGTAATTAGGATACACATGCGTGGTCGATGTCTTTCTTGCATGATGAACTTGGCGATACCTGAAAGATTCGTACGCATAACCCAATTTTTGTGAGATTTTTTAGCCTACAGCTTTTTGCTCATTTCTTTGGTTGTGTGAGTCATGCTTAATTTATTTCTCTCTAGAACTTGCTTGCGTATTACGTTTGAAATTGCTTAAAGTGAGATTGCGTGAAATATGGAAGGTATTAGGAAATAAGTCATAGCCAAAGTTCCCGACCACGACTGATCACCGTAGTTAGCCACTTTGAGCCTGAACTTTTTCTTTCTGAAACCCGAAAAAAAAGAAAAGAAAACAAAAAAATATCCGACCCAAATAAGCCTTCAGAAATAAACCCAACCGGAGCATAGTGGAAATGGGGGTTGAATGTGGGAGTTGAAAGAAGTTGAGCGTAGAAAGAAGTTAAGAACTCTTCCATTGATAATCTCTCACTCGCAAAGAGGCCGAGAGAAGAGGAGCTTAGCACCGTCGAAAAAACTCTAAGAACCCTTCCTTCGATAATCTTTCAATTTCTCTACAAATAAAGTATTTGTGATCCTAAGAATGAAAGAAGAAGGGCTTAGTGAAATAACGACGAAGTAAAAAGAAAAAAAAAGAAGAAGAAGAAGAAGAAGAAGAAGAAGAAGAAGAAGAAGAAGGAAAGAAGTTTCGGTGCGTTCTAGACGATGGTGTGATCCGACACTACTGCCCATGTCCTTTTGCTACTTATTATTTGCCTACCGCACATGTTTTAGCCTTGATATTCCAGAAAAAAAAAAAAAGAAAAACCTTCCAGTTTCTGCTTTATCATTTAAAGTGGTAGATTTACGAATCGTTTGCAAGCTTATGGTAGAGATTAGATTAATGCATCAGTTGAGAGAATTCACCGACATTTTTACCTATACACAGAGTGATCTGAGTGAATTCCTGTGAGGTACAAATCTTGATTGGTATTACTAAGGTAGTCGTGTAGATAGTCATTGATCTCGTTTGTGTTTTCCGACGTTGCCTACCTGAAATCTATGCATATTGTCATTCTTAAAGTGATAAGTTACATGATTTAAACTTATTTGGTTATAAACTTTCTTTGCTTGAGGACAAGCATTGCCTAAGTGTGGGGGAATTTGATAATGGTTGATAAGTTATGAATTTATGTTATTTTATACCCCGTAAAAGTGAGTTGTTGGTCGATATTTTATACAATTATACATGGATATTCTACGCTTACGGTTATATTACATGTCTTACATTTACAGAGCGATAATGACTTAAAAAATGAAGATGCGGATAAATGAAGAGAGCATAGATCATCTACTACAAGTGATATTTGTTTGACCAATCAAGATGAGGTTGAAGAAAAAAATTCAAAGTAATAATTGGAGCATATGGAACAAGACAAGAAGGGATAAGAAGCAACCACGAGAAAAGGCAAGAGTTGAAAGCAAGAGCAACGATCATCCAATCAACGCAGTTTGCATTCTCACATCAAAACGCTCAAGGCTCGAGGAAGAAAAGAAATACAAACCGACAAGCTTATCTTTTGACTGCTGAAGATTTAAACCTCATACGCGTGCTTAAGCCGTCGATACGTCTCTGCGTTAGAAAAGGAAAACACTTCAGAACCACCATCTATAAAAGGAGGAAACAGAGAGGGAAGTCGAACACCTCATTTTTTTTTCACCATCACGTTCCACAAAAGGCGAAGCTTACGAGCGCAGTTCGTTCCGCAAGCAAAGACTTTTACAAAGCAGGTTGCTGCCTCCGAGCTGGGACGAAGAAAATAAAAGCAGATTTCTTTCTGCACAAGAGAGCTCGGGGGCAGCGAAGCGGATAGCGAAAGTAATAATAAAAAAAAAATATGATCAGAGAAAAGAAAATTTAACAAATATCACTTGTCTAATTATTTTTCTCGGGGGCAGAAAAGCGGATAGACGAGGCAACACGGGGCAGCTACGGTGAGTTGTACGAATCTTAAGCAAGCAGAGAATATTTTCCTTTGGGTTGAGTTACTTGTTGTGTTTGGGCTGAAATTATATCACGGCGGAGTAATTCACGGACTAAAACGGAGGCAAGGAAAGGTTGAAGCTAGTCGCTCGCCAGCTGTTCGACGAAAATACCCAACGAAGCGTAAGGCTGAAGCTGAGGCGAGGAACATGCCCGGAGCACGCTGCTGCAGTTCGTTTACGTTCGTACTGTTGTAAGCTAAGTCGATTCCTATCTATATATTATTATGTTGCTATATGTTTTTGGTATGTTAAGTTTATTATTCGAAACCTTGATTTATAATATTGTGAGATTATTGTGCGCGTATCCGTGAACGCGTGGGTATTCGTTTGAACTTGAAGCCTTTTCTCGTGGTTGCTTCTTATCCCTTCTTGTCTTGTTCCATATGCTCCAATTATTGCTTTGAATTTTTTTCTTCAACCTCATCTTGATTGGTCAATCCAGGGACGTGTGTGCAGAAAAAAAATCTGACGCGACAAAAATGAAATTCAACCCCCCTTTATTATTATTACTTTGGTTATAAACTTTCTTTGCTTGAGGACAAGCATTGCTTAAGTGTGGGGGAATTTGGTAATAGTTGATAAGTTATGAATTATGTTATTTTATACCCCGTAAAAGTGAGTTGTTGGTCGATATTTTATACAATTATACATGGATATTCTACGCTTACGGTTATATTACATGTCTTACATTTACAGAGCGATAATGACTTAAAAAATGAAGATGCGGATAAATGAAGAGAGCATAGATCATCTACTACAAGTGATATTTGTTTGACCAATCAAGATGAGGTTGAAGAAAAAATTATATATGACATCTCGTTCGTATCAGACAACAACCAACCATATCACACCAACTTGCTCATCAAGTGGCTATTACTTAAAAGACGCCATTACTAATTTCTCTACAAGTCAAAGTAATAACTGGAGCATATGGAACAAGACAAGGGATAAGAAGCAACCACGAGAAAAGGCAAGAGTTGAAAGCAAGAGCAACGATTATCCAATCAACGCAGTTTGCATTCTCACATCAAGACGCTCAAGGCTCGAGGAAGAAAAGAAATACAAACCGACAAGCTTATCTTTTGACTGCTGAAGATTTAAACCTCATACGCGTGCTTAAGCCGTCGATACGTCTCTGCATTAGAAAAGGAAAACACTTCACAACCACCATCTATAAAAGGAGGAAACAGAGAGGGAAGTCGAACACCTCATTTTTTTTTCACCATCACGTTGTAATACCCACAAAAGGCGAAGCTTACGAGCGCAGTTCGTTCTGCAAGCAAAGGCTTTTACAAAGCAGGTTGCTGCCTCCGAGCTGGGACGAAGAAAATAAAAGCAGATTTCTTTCTGCACAAGAGAGCTCGGGGGCAGCGAAGCGGATAGACGAGGCAACACGGGGCAGCTACGGTGAGTTGTACGAATCTTAAGCAAGCAGAGAATATTTTCCTTTGGGTTGAGTTACTTGTTGTGTTTGGGCTGAAATTATATCACGGCGGAGTAATTCACGGACTAAAACGGAGGCAAGGAAAGGTTGAAGCTAGTCGCTCGCCAGCTGTTCGACGAAAATACCCAACGAAGCGTAAGGCTGAAGCTGAGGCAAGGAACATGCACGGAGCAACGCTGCTGCAGTTCGTTTACGTTCGTACTGTTGTAAGCTAAGTCGATTCCTATCTATATATTATTATGTTGCTATATGTTTTTGGTATGTTAAGTTTATTATAGTTGAGAATTATTCGAAACCTTGATTTATAATATTGTGAGATTATTGTGCGCGTATTCGTGAACGCGTGGGTATTCGTTTGAACTTGAATTTATTTTAGTTGATGAACTTAGTTTGATTAAATAGTTGCAAATGTTTAATTATTCTAGGTGAGTCCATCGCTAATTAGAACAACAAATCCGTAATTGTTTGTCTGTTTTAATAAGTAGCGAACAATATTCAACTTCTCTACCTTAGGTAAGTGTAAGTTATATTGTAGTTTAAGCGATTTGATTTTAACGGACCAACGTCGTTTCCTGCGAGAGCGTCGTCCGAGCGAGTTAGTCAATAATCGGGTCTCTTTCATTTTTAATGCTGTCGGAATCTTAAACCTTGCAGGGCGTCCCGGAGTTTATTTTTCGATTAGGAAATTAATTAGAGAGTGTCTCTTAATTATCGAAAAATTAAGAAGAGATTGGTTGTTAGGCGTTCGTCGACAACTATAACCGATTATGCTTATGTGTACACGTTATTTAGGAATCTATGATCGATATATTAATCAAGGTGGAGAACAATTATTTCAACTATTATTTTATAGTCGTTAGTTTCTATAATTTCCTCGTTTGTTCTTAGTTTAATTTCGTTTCTATATTAATCTATTTTCAAAAATATATTTTCGTTTATGATTGCTTTAGTTTTGATTTTCGTTTGAAGAACTAAAAACCCCCCTTTATTATTATTATTATTGTTATTATAGTTCAGTCGAATTTTGATATAGAGGTAAATCAACCATCTTCCCTGTGGAGACGATCCTTACTTTCGCTATACACATTAGTAAGGTTATAAATTTTATTTTTGGCCGTTTACGACGCGACCAAATTTTGGCGCCGTTGCCAGGGAAGGTGGTGTAAATTGATTTGCTTGTACTTCTAATTCGATTTCTTTGTCTAGTATCGATCTTCTCGACAGGTATGCTATGTTTGATCTAGAAGAAGAGAAGACGAAAGCGGAAAGTTGAAAGGCGGAACATGACTTGTCGGTAAAGAGACATGGAGAAAAACGAACAACAACTACCATTCCATGTTACGTTTACGACGCGACCAAATTTAAAATTTGGTCGCGTCGTGAACGGCCAAAAATAAAATTTATAACCTTACTGAAACGAGTATAGCGAAAGTAAGGATCGTCTCCACAGGGAAGATGGTTGATTCACTTCTATATCAAAATTCGACTGAACTATAATAATAATACTAATAATAATAATAATAATAATAATAATAATAATAATAATAATAATAATAATAATAAAGGGGGTTTTTGTGTTTTTCAAATGGAAATCCAAACTAAAGCAATTATAAACGAAAAAATATATTTTGAAAATAAATTAACATAGAAACGAAATTAAACTAAGAACAGACAGAAGGAAATTATAGAAACCAACGACTATAAATAAAAGTTGAAGTAATCGTTCTCCACCTTGATTTATATATCGATCATAAAATTCCTAAATAACGTGTACACATAAGCATAATCGGTTATAGTTGTCGACGAACGCCTAACAACCAATTTCTTCTTAGTTTTTCGATAATTAAGAGACGCTCTATAATTATTTCCCTAATCGAAAAATAACCTCCGGGACGCCCTGCAAGGTTTAAAATTCCGACAGCATTAAAAACAAAAGAGACCCGATTATTGACTAACTCGCTCGGACGACGCTCTCGCAGGAAACGACGTTGGTCCGTTAAAATCAAATCGCTTAAACTACAATATAACTTACACTTACCTAAGGTAGAGAAGTTGAATATTGTTCGCTACTTATTAAAACAGACAAACAATTACGGATTTATTGTTCTAATTAGCCATGGACTCACCTAGATTAATTAAATATTTGCAACTATTTAATCAAACTAAGTTCATCAACTAAAATAATTTCAAGTTTAAACGAATACTCACGCGTTCACGAATAAAAGCGCAGTAATCTCACCATATTATAAATCAAGGCTTCGATAATACTTCAACTATAATCAACTTAACATACCAATTAAAACATATAGCAACATAATTATATAAATAGGAATAGAATTATCTTACAACCGTATTTGCTGAACTTTAGTTCCGGTCCAACAATCTGCTCAAGTCCATCAATAAACAGCCCAAGAGACAGCCCTTGCTACAGCGTTCTTCTCAGCAATTAATTAAGCAAATCGTTACAATTCTGTACAGCGAAACGCTCTCTGTTCTCAACTCCAAGTCCTCAGCTGTTGTCTATTGATTTGAGCTGCTACGATCTGCCGTGCGGTGTTGGTCCTCGACCTGGCGCGAAACAGGTTCTATTGTCTGCTGTGGTTGGTCTGATTCGATTAGGGACAAGGCTGAAGTGTGTGGGAAGCGCTGGATGTGGGTTATTGTTCGGTGCTCAACCCCCAAGAATAGCCGTGGATAGCTTCTTAATTTCAACTCTCCGTTCGAACTCCTCGCACCCCTCTCTGTTCTGCCGTTGTGTGCGTCGTCTATCCGCTTCGCTGCCCCCGAGCTCTCTTGTGCAGAAAGAAATCTGCTTTTATTTTCTTCGTCCCAGCTCGGAGGCAGCAACCTGCTTTGTAAAAGCCTTTGCTTGCGGAACGAACTGCGCTCGTAAGCTTCGCCTTTTGTGGGTATTACAACGTGATGGTGAAAAAAAAAATGAGGTGTTCGACTTCCCTCTCTGTTTCCTCCTTTTATAGATGGTGGTTGTGAAGTGTTCTCCTTTTCTAAGGCAGAGACGTATCGACGGCTTAAGCACGCGTATGAGGTTTAAATCTTCAGCAGTCAAAAGATAAGCTTGTCGGTTTGTATTTCTTTTCTTCCTCGAGCCTTGAGCGTTTTGATGTGAGAATGCAAACTGCGTTGATTGGATGATCGTTGCTCTTGCTTTCAACTCTTGCCTTTTCTCGTGGTTGCTTCTTATCCCTTCTTGTCTTGTTCCATATGCTCCAATTATTACTTTGAATTTTAGAGAAATTAGTAATGGCGTCTTTAAGTAATAGCCACTTGATGAGCAAGTTGGTGTGATATGGTTGGTTGTTGTCTGATACGAACGAGAGGTCATATACATTTTTTTCTTCAACCTCATCTTGATTGGTCAATCAAATATCACTTGTAAGTTGTAGTAGATGATCTATGCTCTCTTCATTTATCCGCATCTTCATTTTTTAAGTCATTATCGCTCTGTAAACGTAAGACATGTAATATAACCGTAAGCGTAGAATATCCATGTATAATTGTATAAAATATCGACCAACAACTCACTTTTACGGGGTATAAAATAACATAAATTCATAACTTATCAACCATTATCACTTCTTCGCTTTAATATGTCTATGTGTTAAAGTGAATGTTGGAAAATCATTTAGGGCGACAACTAAATAATAATTATGCCGTTCGTAGAAGATAGAATTCGAGAATAGGGCGAAAGCAAATACTCGATCCTCGCCTTTAGTAATTATTGAATTTTAGATCCCCATGAGGGTTTAGGGCGACAACAAATTCATGAACGGGTAGCAAATTACTGCGACTTAGTCTTAACCACATAGGAACGATATTTCATTGTCTTAGTTGATAATACCTAGCGGGATTCAAATCCCTAGCACATCTTTATCATTTGAAAGTACTCTCATCAGTTAGGCGTATTCTCTTAGTCTCTTGTTGATTTAGGAGTGATCTGTTAGGATAATTCGTAGTATAGAAAAATCTGAGCACTTTAATTAGGCTAGATATCAAGTCGATATGTTATTACTAGTAATCAGTCCATTCCTGGTGTTCGATACTCGTTTACTCACTTTACTGCACTACAAACGATAGGTCCACTGCCTATCGCATGTTGGTAATAGTAATTAGGTATTCATTTTATTAATCACTTGTCGCAATTGCACCTTATATTAGCACACCGCGTGTCGATCACCAATGCATCAAATCAATTGAAATGCGTGCATGAGAGGCTGTTCTCAACGGTTATACGACATCCAAGTCTGCCCCCGACGTTGATGGTGAAGTCTTTGAGAGATAGATCGACGAGTAGACGGTTCCTGAGCGAAACACCGCCGATTTCAATGACAAAGCCTTAAACGCCATCTTCTCTTCCGTGGACATCTTCATGTTCAAGATCATTCAGAACTGTACTACGGCAAAGAATGCGTGGTATCTACTTCAGAGGTACTGCGAAGGCGATGCGAGTGTGAGGGAAACCCGACCAAGGATTCTCCTCAACCAGTTTGAAACCTCAGAATGAAGGAACGAGGACATTACCACGTACTTCAGCAAGATTCTGACAATCTCGAGCGAGTGTGCTAGTCTCGGAGATCCGATCTCGAATAAGGTATTAATTTCTAAAGCAATTCATACACTAACTTAGAAGTTTAAAACCTCACAACATCCCTTATTAAATGTTACCCCAAGGTCGTCGTCACATGGCTGACTTATGCTAATCAGATTAGCCACAAGTCCGTCGACATGTAGAACGTTGCTCAGCTTCGGGAAATCGGACACGTTCAATCTGCCTCGACCGAGAATTCACCCTTTAGCACCCCCTCCGAACGTCACAGATCAACTCTTCAAAGGCATGTAATCACTAGATACTTTTTACCGTCATATGTCGGGAACACCCGCTATCAAAGTACCAAGAACCTGTCACGTTAGCTCGTAAAGAGGTAGATACAACATTGTATTTGTGCACGGACTTCTCTACCCAAACTTTCTTAGGAAAAACAACATTAGATTCATGCTTGACAAAGTGCGAACTGAAATTTCTCCAGACACTCCTTTCAATACTGATTTCTCAATGTTGAGCGAAATGTTGGATGACATTTCAGCCAACTTAGATTTCTTATCTCCTTCTTCAATTTCCAGCAAAAAGGCTTTAAATGACTAGATTACTTGCAAGAATGGCATTTAAATGAGATATCATTACGCTTAGTGGCAGCATGCTCAGAACTATTTTTAACAATCACAGTTTCACTCACATTGTTCGAGGCATGAGATTTCTCCTTAACAAAAACTATCTTAGGCTGAACATGGGTCACGGGTTTAGGAACATTATAGATAGGCGGAGTATTAAATCCTAGACCATGCTTATCAAAAATACCTAACGATAATACCTCATCTAGGGTCGATTTATCCTTGTTCAACTTCGTGAAAGTTTCGTTGGCCTCGCTCACTTGCTTTGAAGTATGTCAATCTCTTTGTCCTTACGTGTTAGTACGGCTTCCAATCTATTCATCCCTTCAAGTAGGCTTTCTATCATCTTTTCGCTCTTCTCATTCTCCTCGGACAGCACTTTCACGACGGCTTTGAGTTCGAGTTTTTCGCATTTTCCTTCTCATATTGAGCGGACAGAATCTTGACGGCTTCATTGACTTGAACTTCTACACAAACATCGGTTTCTAACTCTGCATCATCGGAACTAGAATACCCATCAAAACAGTTTGTATCATCATAATCGAAAATGATATGTTTTTTTCAGATGTTGGCTCAACATCAGTTACCGCAGTGAAGCCAATTTGATGATATTCGTCGTTCGCGAAGGATTGAATGGTCACTGATGATTGCTTAGTCTCCTTTGCGCACTGTTCTTCCTCTTCATCATCTGAAAGATCGACCCAAACTGATTTCCCACGCTTGCGAAGGGTGTTCGCGCATTCGTTGTCAAAGTGACCCAGCCAGTGCATGCATGGCATCTCACTGAACAGTCAATTTTCTTCTTTCCGTCAGTATTGTGTTTGAAGTATGAAGGAGCAGACGAAGGTTCTGCTTTGGCATTCTGGCCTTTCCTGAATGTTGGACCAACATTCTGCTCGACTTTCTTCTTCTGAAGGAACCTTGTAAATTTCTTCACGAACATAGCCATACTCATCATTGTCGGGATCAACTTTAGTTTGCACCTTGGATGACTGACTGACTAGAGCAATGCTTTTGCCGCGTGAAGCTCTCTTTTGGACTTCGAGGTTGGTCTCAGAGTTCTTCATAATGTTCATCAACGTATTGAAGTCCAACGTCGCCAGATTGTGGGCTTCCTCGATCGCAGCTACCTTCACATTTGACAGCAATGGTGTTCAAGTTATGGCAGGAAAAAGATCGAGTGACAACTGCTATCTAGTCGGTGAAAAATCTTGTGTGAAGGACGTGTGCCAACTCTCTAAGGCCGAGGACGATGTCATCATTTGGCATTACAAACTGGGCCATGTCAACTATCGAACGCATGAGCAACTTATCAAACACGACGCGATCAGAGGCATTCCAAAGCTTAAGGAGTTTGGTAAGGTTGTATGTGAGTCATGTTTGAAGGGTAAGCAAGTGCATGCTAGCTATAATGTTGACCAACATGCTGCCCAACATTTTAAAAACTGCTCACTGTTTTCAGCTTATTCACATGCTTATGATAGCATGGATAGATTATGTGGTAGGAAATATGCTTATGTGCTCGTGGATGATTACTCTCGATATGCATGGATATTGTTCCTTAGGGAAAAATCTGAGTCTTTCGATTTCTTTAAAAAATTCTGTGCTATGATTAGAATAATTTCAGTGCTATATTCCGCATTAGGTCTGATCATGGTAAGGAATTTGAGAATCAATCGTTTGATGAACTCTGTGATAGGAAAGGTATTGTGCATGAATTTTGTCTCCTAAGACGCCCCAACAAAATGTGGTGGCCGAAAGGAATAATAGGACCTTACAAGAAATGCACATGTTATGCTGCATTCTAAGAGTATTTCAAAGGGTTTTTGGGCTGAAGCTTTGCATACCGCATGTCATATATCTACTCGTGTTTTCTTTCGTCATGGTACTAAAATGACTTCGTATGAATTGTTGAATGGGAAAAAGCCGACTATCAAGTATTTCCATGTTTTTGGGTGTTATTGTTACATGTTAAATGATCGTGAGTACTTGACCAAGTTTGATTCGAAAAGTGACAAGTGTATTTTTCTTGGATACTCGCCTAATAGTCGTGCTTATCGTGTGTATAACTTGCGGTTGAAGTCTGTTTAGGAGTCTGTAAACATTGTGTTTGATGATGCTACTGATCTTAGCAAAGTGTCTCCTCAAGTTGATATTTCAAATGTTGTACAATCTGTGGACGAAACAGAGCAGAATGTGGAGGACGATGTTGAGCCAACATCTGACTCAACATCTGTGCTAGAACAGAACACCGAGGCTGGACCCAGTGAAGTTCGTAGAGACCGCCGGCTAAGATTCAAAAAGATCATCCCACAGACTTAATTATTGGAGATGTGAACGAAGGTAGGAAAACCAGAGACAAGCCGCGCAAGGATTATAAGTCTATGGTAAGAAACATATGCATGAACACAGTATATGCTGAGGTACGTTTTAATTGTTTTGTTTCTGAGATAGAACCTAAGAATGTCCTTGAAGCTCTCAGGGATAATTTCTGGATAAATGCGATGTAAGAGGAACTCTTGCAGTTTGAGAAAAAACCAAGTATGGACCTTAGTCCCACGACCGAAGGACATTAATGTCATAGGCACAAAGTGGATCTTTAAGAATAAATCTGATGAACTTGGTAGAGTTGTTAGAAACAAAGCACGTTTAGTAGCTCATGGTTATACGCAAGTTGAGGGCATAGATTTTGATGAGACGTTGCTCCTGTGGCTAGGTTAGAATTAATTAGGTTGTTATTAGCTATTGCATGTTGGCTTAACATCACGTTACACCAAATGGATGTTAAGGGTGCGTTTTTATATGGGTATATTGATAAAGATATCTATGTTGAACAGCCTAAGGGATTTGAGGATTCGCATTTTCCTAACCATGTTTTTAAGCTGCAGAAAGCTTTGTATGGACTAAAGCAAGCGCCTCGAGCTTGGTATGGAAGGTTAGCTACATTTTTACTCGAATTTGGGTTTACTCGAGGTGAGGCAGACCGCACTCTTTTTATAAAAAGGGTTGGTTCTAAATTTTAATTGCCCAAGTTTATGTTGATGATATTGTTTTTGGCTCGAGCTCACAATCTATGCTAGATCAGTTTGTACAGACTATGAACTCCACGTTCGAAATGAGCATGATCGGGGAACTATTCTTCTTAGGCTTGCAGATCAAACAAAGTAGTGACGGGATCTTCATGTCCCAGGAGAAGTACGCCAAGAACACTGTAAGAAGTTCGGGTTGGACACGGTTAAGGTAATGAAAACGCCTATGGGGTCTACGCAAAAGGTAAGTAAAGACAATGTTGGACAGAATGTTGACCCAACATTATATCCATCCTGTTAGGAATATGCACGTGCTATACGAGGATTAGATTGTATAGGGCATTAGATTATTTATCATTCGACCTTTTGTGTAATAAGATATTTTGTGTGTTTAATGAAAGGCATTGTTCATTTATTGGATATAAGAGTTCTTTAATTAGCATCCTGTAAAGCAATAAATGAACAAATCCAAATGTATCGAGTTGAGTCACTGTTCTCGTGTATGAAAGAGGAAGGCACCAGTGGACTCTTAACCTCGAACATTAAAAGTCCGTAAGCATGAGGCTCCAGTTGGGTGCTGGATAACCGATCACGGCTTATTTGTCGATGACCTATCGTGTGCCGATATCTCGCTTGGAAGCGGAGGTCATGACTTGTGATACGAATCGAATCAAGGGATTGACTCGTTTCATGGACACTGACTCACGGGTCGTACGGTCGAACATGGCTTATTACTTAAGGAGTGTCAATGATCGACGACAACACTATAGTAGTCCACGTGAACCTTAGACGGAAACGGGCCCTGACGGAGTTGACTTTGAAGTCTCGACTGTCACTGGTTTCCCTCGACCCAATTTGCTGTTGCATGGGTTAGCGAGCCAGATGTGGTCTTGATGACGATTTGTGATTGCCGGGCTTAGACCGCCGCGTACGGATTCACAGTCTCGCAAGTAATGAGATAAGTGTCCTACGAGGACGGCGGCGGGAAATTACGAAATCCTCGGCCAAGGTATTGAACTAACTCATGTGAGACATGGAGGGTAGTTTGGTAATTTGCCTTGTCTCCATTTTATCATAGAATCGAGTTTAGTGAGTTTGACATATACCATGGCTCTCACTTGATTAGGACACAGCTGAAGGGTTTATATGTACCACTGTTATCTATAGTGATGATCTGGGATAAAGACTGGGTCGAAATTCGCACTCGAATCGGGTTACGGTCCGGTACTGAGGGATTGGCTAGGTAACTACCGGACTCTTGGATTCCTCCCTTGCCGATTGAGTCGAACCTAAAGAGTCGGGCTTTAAAAGGATCATCAACGTGTACTGATAAGGAGAGAAAGTGTTTTGGGCCTTAACGGGCCTTGGGCCGTTGGCCCACGCCTTAATGGACCTCTGGCCATTTATTGGATTGAAGTTGGACTTCCTATGAAACTAACTTGACTTGGGCTTGGCCAAGTGCTTAATGGGCTTGAGGATAAAATTGGATTTCACCTTAAGCTAATTTCGAAATATGCCTTTGAGGGTATTTTCGTAATCTGGATATTTGATATAAATAAATATGGAATAAAATATTTGGAATATTATTTATTTAAATCTTGAAATTAATGTTGGATTAAATTTAGAATTCCATATCATATTTAAATATACTTAGTTTGACTTGGTATTTAAGTTAGTTTTCTAATAATAGTAAGTTTCCTTAAGTTTGGATTTGGAATTGAAAAGAGAATAAGATTTGGCAAACATCTCTCACATTTAAAGGACTAAGATATCGAAATCCAAGACTTTAAATGGGCTAAGAATTTCGTGCTCCAAAGGTAGAGAAAAAAGAGGCGATTTTCGAAATCAACCAAAGGCACAAAACACACACCGAACGCACACATGTTTCTTTCACGCGACGACTCAGTTCTCTCAAGCCATCTAGACTGATTCCGTGGTACACTGCGCGGTCGGCGTGACGATCTAGTGCCATCCACCACCATCGACGAAGTCTTGAAGAAAGGACGAGGAGCTGCCACTCGCGTCAATTGGTAATTCTCTACGGGCTTGACCCGCCCTATTGCATGTCCATGTCTTACTATTCTGATCCGAGCTACGAGGGCAATGGGGGAACCCGGAAAATTTCTGTTCCGCACTGTTCTCGGGGATGTGGCGTCTCCGGAAGACACCGGGTAACCCAACAGTGGTATCAGAGCGGGCTCCTGATCGGAATCATAACGTGTTTAAACTGAAACGAGGCGTGTGGGACACGATCGAAACGCCGATGCAGTTCGGCCATTGTTGGGTTGCCCGATGCATCGTTTGCAAACCCCCGGGCATCAACTCGTGCAGTACGAACCGACGAGAAACCACGGACCGGATCGTGACCCGTGCGGCGGCGGGATTCGGGCAGCCGCGAGTTGCGCGCGGGCTGCGAGCGGTGCAGTGACGCTGCAGCCGCGGGATCGGTCTCCTTCGAGCAGGCCCGGTCCGCCTCGTACTCTGGAACCAGGCCAGCCATGGTGGCTTAGACATCGGCCCCGGGCAGCGCCGCCGCAAGGGGCGGCGTCACCGCAGAGATCGTCCGCGACTTTGGCCGCGGACTACGACGGCGCGTGCAGTGCGCACTGTGCAAGACAGCCGCAGCGACTTCGGCTCGGTCGGAACGCTGCGGCGGTGATCTCTCCCAGCGAGGCTCCGGCACGGAGGGGCTGGGGCGACGAAGAAGCCGCGGCAATTTTCTGCCGCGAGATGAACACGCGCGCGTTGCACGCGGCGTGTCGTCGCCGGCGGCGCGGCTGTTCCGGCTCAGCCCGGGACTCCCCGCCGACGGCCTTCTCCATTGTGGCTCTCCGGTGTGTTTTGACAGCTGAGCAATTTGAGTCGCGGCAGCTGCGTTAGGGCTTCACGCTCAAAGCCTTAACGGGCCTTTTAATGGGCTTGGCCCATTTGAGGCCTAATTTTCATTTCTTTTTAAAATCACGTAATTGTCAATGTGCTCGTTATGAATGTGATTTAAGGCGCACTTGCGGGTTTAGGAATTTGATTTCCGGGTCATTTGTTAAGGGTCGCGTCCCCCCGGGTTGTATTTGTTTTATACGGGTTGTTCGGGACTTATGATCCCCCCGTGTTGTAATTTACCGTTTTATTAGATTAGCTTAAATACGAACACGAGGGCCCATTTGATGGTAGACAACCCCCGAGCGGTGACAAGATGGAGGACGTTCGGTGACTTTGAGGCCGTTCGATTGACGAAGGACGTTTGACGACTTCAAGACCCATGCGACAACCCGAGTTTCTTTTGAATATGCATGTAATAGGAATAGACTAGAAATAACCCGCTTGTGTTGTCTTGTAGTTTATTTTCCTACTGTTAATACTACCTATGTGCGTGTTGGTTTTTGAAGTGATATGCATGTTCAATGTGCTCTTATGTGAGATGGTTTCTTCTCCCGTTTGAAAAATACTAAGTGGGTAAAGGAGTTGGATTCCTGTCTTCTATCATGCTCGAGATGTCTAGCATTGGGGAGTTTTGCGATTTGTTCCGAGTAAGTTGGCGTTGTATATCCCGTCTCAATGTTAGCGTCTCGGATGCGTCTTGGACGCCGCTCGTCATACCAGTCCGCCCCCACGAAGCGTATGGCAGCAAGGGGCGGTACATTCCGTGCGATTTGAGCATAAGTTGATAGGTCACACTTAGGCAGTTATACCCAATAAGCAGAGTTAGCCGTGAGTGTCAATGACTGAGACAAAGATTTGAAACTCTTATTGAATAAGTTCACATTTGATGTGATTTTGATAAGATTAGACGAGCCAAATATTGCGTCAAAGGCTGAGGCAAATCTAGTTGAGACGGGGACATCAACTCCACTATGAAACTTTCAACGAGGTTTCCGAAACTCTTCTCGGGAGGATAGTGTTTTTGAGAAAAATAGTGGGAGTCAAGCGAAACAAAAAGTCGTTGTTTGCGCTTGATGAATGATAAGATAAACCTAATTAGATCTTTATTTTCTGCAGCTGTACGTTTCTTTCTATTTACTGCGATGAAGAACATTATTACTATGCTGCTTGAGAGAAATTGTTTGGTTGGACCATACTACGTGGACTGGCTCCGTAACCTGGGAATAGTCCTAGGTATGGAGTCGTTAACTTATGCTCTCGATTCCCCCGTACCGCAAGTCCCAGGGGCTGATGCTAGTGACGAAGACCGGGCTGCATATGCCAAGTGGCAGATTGACGAGCCAAAAGTCAAGGGCTTTATACTTCTTTCCATGAGCAATGAGTTGCAGCGCACTCACTCGGAAATGAAAGTGGGCGCCATTTTGCTTCATTTGAATGAGCTTTTTGGCGAACATTCCAGGAGTGCTCACTATTCCCTTGCGGAACAACTATTTCATTGCAAAATGGTTGAGGGTAGTGACGTTAGAGAACATGTGCTCAAGATAATCGATTGGATCGAAAGACTCGAGGCACTGGACTTTATCATGGATAATGAGCTCCAGAACGATCTGATACTACAGTCGCTCCCACCTTCCTTCAATTCGTTCATTGTGAACTTTAATCTGAACAAGACCGAGATGACGTTGACTGGGTTGATGAACCAGTTGTCGGCGGTGCAAACTCAGATGAAGAAGGTGAAAGGAAAGGAAGTTGTTCTTGTCGCGAATGCTAAGACTCGAGGGTCGAGTAGAAAGAAAAAGTCGAACAAGCCCACTAAGACCAAAGGATGAATTTCGAAAGGTAAGCCTCGACACTCTTGGCTCTCAAGGTCATCGCCCGATTTGCCCCGACTCTTGGTCCAATTTGTGAGGGCGTGACATCCTCCCCCACCCAAATCGGCAACGTCCCCGTTGCCACGAAATTGTGGCTTGCCCCGGTATCGAGTAATGCCTTGGTCTCCTTGCCATTCACCTTTGCCTCGACGAACATGCGCCCCTCGCATGGTCGCACAGGGTCCAATTTGTGAGGGCGTGACATCCTCCCCCACCCAAATCGGCCAAAAAGAACTTGTACAAAGGCGCCAAGCCGATGGACAAATGCCTTCACTGCAATGAGCTTGGCCATTGGAAGTGCGATTGCCCAAAGCTAGCCGCCTCAGGTAAAGAACTTTACGTTTTAGAAACTAATTATTCTATGACAATATATCCGCGTCGTGGATCTTAGACTCGGGATCTAGTGCTCACATCTGTGTTTCGAACCTGGGTCTGGCACGAAGTAGGAACGTGGCGGACCGAGAGATCATGATCAGCGTAGGAAGCGGACATAGTGTACCGGCGACCCACATTGGATAAAAAACTCTCATTTTATCTACTAGACATAGTTTATTTCTTTCCGATTATTTAGTTTTGCCCAAGGGGCTTAAGAATATTGTTTCTATTCCCGTTTTGAGTTGAAACAGTTACGAGTTCCGTTTTAGTAATAATATATGCACTATTTATTTTGGAAATAATTGCGTCGGAAGTGCAAGTTTACTGAATGGATTATATTATCTAAATGTTAAAACAAAAACTATGAATACAATCACCAACAAACTAAAATTGGAGTCGAACTCGAGACTGCTGTGGCATGTTCAACTCGGTCACGCTGGAGAACAGAAGATTCTCGAGTTGGAGAAAACCGGCATTATAAAGCCATTTGGGTCTGATCCCTATCCGACTTGCAAATCTTGTATACTTGGAATGATGACAATTCGCCCTTTCCAGGGACTTTTGCGAGAGCCGCAGAACTTCTCGGTTTGATCCACACGGATGTTTGCGGACCATTCGGGGTTCCGGCTCGCGGTAACTTCCATTATTTCGTTATCTCCACTGATGATCGCTCTCGCTTCGGCAAGGTGTATCTCATGAAGCACAAGTCTGATACTTTTGAATGGTTTAAAGAGTACAAGGCTTTGGTGGAAAATCAGACTGGAAAGAGCATCAAAGCCGTTCGGTCAGATCGGGGCGGTGAGTATATGAGCCTCGAGTTTGACGAGTTCTTGAATGAGAATGGGATCATTTCATATATGACACCGCAGTTGAACGGTATGTCCGAACGCAGAAATCGAATTCTGTTGGATAAAGTTCGATCTATGCTGATCTATACAGACATGCTCATATCGTTGTGGGGTCATGCCCTGTTGACAGCGGCACACATTTTGAATAGTTGTCCTACAAAGTCTGTCGATCGTATTCCGTATCAGATATGGACAGGACGAAGACATAGCTTGAATCACATTAGAGTTTGGGGTTGCCCCGCATTCGTGAAAAAGCTCAAGACAGATAAACTGGAATCGAAGGCTGTGAAAGGACGTTTTGTCGGGTATTCTGAGGATTCCATGGGATACCAATTTTACTTCCACGACGATCAGAGAATCGTTGTAGCCCTTCAAGCCCACGTTTTGAAGAAAAGTTCATTCGAGAAGGTGGAGCGGGTCGCGAAGTAACTCTTGGAGAGTCGTCAGAAGCGCTTTGACAGACTCCAGCGTCAGATGACACCATAGAGCAGTCCGAGACGCAACCTGAGTTGTGTAGGTCGGATAGAGTATCTCGCCAGCCTGAGAGATACGGGATGGTCCACATTGAGCACGAGGTTGCTGTGATGGAAGGGAACGTCGAAGACGATCCCACTACCTATGACCAGACAATCAGGGATAAAGATTCGAAGAAATGGCTTATAGCTATGCAAGCCGAAATGGATTCTATGCACGAAAAACAAGTCTGGACTCTAGTAGACCTCAAATGGGTACAAGAAAAAGATTGGATCTGACGGATTGATTGACACATACAAAGTTAGGCTTGTGGCGAAAGGGTACAGTCAAAAAGAGAGCATTGACTATGAGGAGACCTTTTCGCCTGTCGCTATAATGAAGTCCATTCGAACATTGCTTGCGATAGCTACGCACTATGACTATGAGATCTGGCAGATGGATGTGAAAACTACGTTCCTAAATGGATACCTCAAGGAGGAAATATATATGGAGCATCCCAAGGGTTTTACTTCCGCAAGGAGATGCTCATAAGGTGTGCAAATTGAACAAGACCATTATGGACTGAAACAAGCTTCCAGAAGCTGGAATCTTCGGTTCGATGAAGTGGTCAAGGGCCACTGATTCTTGAAGAACGAAGACGAACCTTGCGTCTACAAGAAAAGTAGTGGGAGCAAGATATCTTTTTCGGTATTGTACGTGGACGTCATCCTTTTGATAGGAAATGATACTGGAATGCTCTCGATAGTGAAAGCGTGGCTTTCGACCGAATTCTCCATGAAAGACTTGTGAGAAGCTACCTACATCTTGGGTATTCGCCTATATAGAGATCGGGCGAATCGTATGTTAGGACTCTCCCAGGCCCTTTACTTAGAGAAGGTCCTGAAGCGATATAATATGGACAACTCTAAGAAAGGGTTCCTGCCTATGCGACATGAGATTCACCTTTCACTATGAGCCCTCAAAGTGAGTTGGAGCGGAAAGAGATGAATGGAATCCCCTATGCATCCGCAGTGGGTAGCTTGGTGTACGCGATGCTTTGCACGCGACCTGACTTGGCGTACGCTGTGAGCATCGTCAGTCGATTTCAGGCTGACCCTGGTAAGGAACATTGGACAACAGTCAAGACTATCCTCAAGTACCTCGGGCATTCTAAGGATATGATGCTGGTCTATGGTAATGGAGAATTGGAAGTGGAAGGTTATACGGATTCGGATTTCTAGTCTGACGTGGACGATCGAAATCCACTTCAGGATTCGTCTTTACGCTCAATGGTGGAACAGTGTTTTGGAAAAGTTCCAAATAGAGCACTACTGTAGATTCCACCTGCGAAGCAGAGTATATAGCAGCCTCAGAGGCAGCTAAAGAAGGGGTTTGGATGAGAAAGTTCTTGGAAGAACTTGGTGTCGTTTTTGTAGCAGATAGGTCATTGCCATTGTGGTGTGATAATATTGGCGCTATTGCTCAGGCGAAAGAACCAAGATCTCACAGCAGGTCCAAACATATAGAAAGAAAGTACCACGTGTTACGTGGATTCATTGAGAATGCCTACATAGCCCTGCAGAAGATTGCGACTACGGATAACGTGGCCGACCCATTCACCAAGCCTCTATCACAGGCAGTGCTGGCTAGACATCTCGAAAAGATGGGTATTAGATACTGCAGCGCATGGCATTGAGTGCAAGTGGGAGATTGTTAGGAATATGCCCTCGTATGCTATACGAGGATTAGATTGTATAGGGCATTAGATTATCTATCATTCGAGTGTAATATGATATTTTCGTGTGTTTAATGAAAGGCATTGTTCGTTTATTGGATATAAGAGTTCTTTACTTAGCATCCGGTAAAGTAATAAATGAATAAATCCAAAGGTACGAGAGAGGAAGGCACCAGTGGACTTTTCGTATGCAAGTCGAGTCACTGTTCTCGAAGGGTACGAGAGAGGAAGGCACCAGTGGACTCTTAACCTCGAACATTAAAAGTCCGTAAGCATGAGGCTCCAGTTGGGTGCTGGATAACCGATCACGGCTTATTTTTCGATGACCTATCGTGTGCCGATATCTCGCTTGGAGGCGGAGGTCATGACTTGTGATAGGAATTGAATCAAGGGATTGACTCGTTTCATGGACACTGACTCACGGGTCGTACGGTCGAACATGGCTTATTACTCAAGGAGTGTGAATGACCAACGACAACACTATAGTAGTCTACGTGAACCATAGACGGAAAGGGGCTCTGACGTAGTTGACTTTGAAGTCTCGACTGTCACTGGTTCCCCTCCACCCAATTTGCTGTTGCATGGGTCAGCGGACCAGATGCGGTCTTGATGACGATTTGTGATTGCCGGGCTTAGACCGCTGAGTACGGATTCACAGTCTCGCAAGTAATCGAGTAAGTGTCCTATGAGGACGACGACGGGAAATTACGAAATCCTCGGCCAAGGTATTGAACTAACTCATGTGAGACATGGAGGGTAGTTTGGTAATTTGCCTCGTCTCCGTTTTATCATAGAATCGAGTTTAGTGAGTTTGACATAGACCATGGCTCTCACTTGATTGGGACACAGCTGAAGGGTTTATACGTACCACTGTTATCTATAGTGAGGATCTGGGATAAAGATTGGTTCGAAATTTGCACTCGAATCGGGTTACGGTCCGGTACTGCGGATTGGCTAGGACACTACCGGACTCTTGGATTCCTCCCTTGCTGATTGAGTCGAACCTAAAGAGTCAGGCTTTAAAAGGATCATCAACGTGTACTGATAAGGAGAGAAAGTATTTTGGGCCTTAACGAGCCTTGGGCCGTTGGGCCACGCCTTAATGGGCCTCGGGCCATTTATTGGATCGAAGTTGGACTTCTTATGAAACTAACTTAAAGACTTCGGCTTGACCAAGTGCTTAATGGGCTTGAGGAAAAAACTGGATTTCACCTTAAGCTAATTTCGAAATATGCCTTTGAGGGTATTTTCGGAATTTGCATATTTGTTATAAATAAATGTGGAATAAAATATTTGTAATTTTATTTATTTAAATTTCGAAATTAATTTAGGATTAAATTTTGAATTCCATACCATATTTAAATATACTTAGTTTGACTTGGTATTTAAGTTAGTTTTCTAATAATAGTAAGTTTTCTTAAGTTTGGATTTGGAATTCAAAAGAGAGTAAGATTTGGCAAAAATCTCTCGCACTTTAAGGACTAAGATATCAAAATCGAAGCTCTAAAAAGGCTAAGAATTTCGTGCTCCAAAGGTAGAGAAAAAAGAGCTGATTTTTGAAATCAACAAAAGGCACAATACACAAATCGAACGCACACACGTTTCTCCGACGCGACGGCTCAGTTCTCTCTAGCCATCTTCTAAGAACTGATTCCGTGGTACACTGCGAGGTCGGCATGACGATCTAGTGCCATCCACCACCATCAACGAAATCTTGAAGAAAAGGACGAGGAGCTGCCACTTGCGTCAACTGGTAATTCTCTACGGGTTTGACCCGCCCTATTGCATGTCATGTGATTATTCTGATCCGAGCTACAAGGACAATGTGGGAACCCGGAAAATTTTATGTCCCGCACCGTTCCCGGGGACGTGGCGTCTCCGGGAGACACCGGCTAACGCAACAGATCCATGATAGGCAGTCTACTTTATCTTTCAGCGAGTAGACCCGACATCATGTATAGCGTATGTGTCTGTGCTGGATATCAATCTGAGCCTAAGATTTCCCATCTTATGCTGTTAAGCGTATTCTTCGTTACGTGAGTGGTACTTGTAGCCTAGGATTGTGGTTTTCCAAAGATACTAATGTGAGTCTTGTAGGCTACAGTGATGCTGATTGGGCAGGCGACGAGGATGATCGCAAGAGCACAAGTGGCGGCTGTTTCTTCTTAGGTAGCAATTTAGTTGCATGGTACAGTAAGAAACCAAATTGTGTGTCTTTATCTACTGCTGAGTCTGAGTATGTTGCTGTGGGTAGTTGCTGTACGCAATTAATATAGTTTAATAGCATGTTGTGTGACTATGGTTTAGAGTGCGAGTTAGTTCTCATGTTTTGTGATAACCTTAGTGCCATCAACATATCTAAGAACCCTATGCAGCATTCACGCACGAAGCGTATAGATATAAGACATCATTTTCTGAGAGATATGGTAGAGAAAGAATTAGTGCGCATTGAGCATATAGACACGAAACATCAGTTAGCTGACATTTTCACGAAAGCATTGGATTTTGAAAGGTTTTCGGACCTGAAAAAGTTCGTAGGTTTGCATCAGTCTGTCTGATTATTGGTCCAACATTTGGATCAACATAGCATATGTCGAACTTGATTGTTACTGCTTTGATATTTGATTTAGTGTTCTCTATGTTATTCTGTGAAATGATTTGACTCACCTAGAACGTTCCCTGAAATGACCCACTTCCTTAAAAAAAATTGCTCGTTATCCTATTTCAATATACAGGTTCAGGTAATAAGCTTCCTGTAGAGTATATATTTTAATTGTGCTTGATTTTATTAGTTGTCCTTGCAATTAGGGGCATTTTGTATAGTAGTCCTTAGATTAGGACTAGCTTGATATTTATACCAAGTTTGTTTGGTATAAATACTTTGTAAACAATCGCAATCAATAGAGAAAGTTTTGGAAATTGATCCGAAAGGCTTGCAATTCAATTTCTAGAGAGATAAACAATAGTAACTTTCTCACTCTACTCGAATTCTCTCTCTTGTTCTTCATTTGAGTTTTTTGATCGAATCTCAATGTCAATCATTATCATCGATTACTTAGAATCCATGCCTAGGATCATAGAGTTGTTAACCGTAGGACCTAACAATTGGTATCAGAGCAGATTCGTTCTGTTTTGAATCAAAAATTGTTGGATTTGAATCGAAAATCATTTTCTGTTTACTGTTCATCGAAGAACAGTTTGGCGCGAAACTTTTTTTCGATCCAACAACATAATTTTGTTCTTAAGTGACTTGAATTTGATGTTTCTGTGCTCGTTTAAGTGTTAATTGATGATTGCGATCAGATTTGTAGCTATTTGAACTTCGTTCTTGGGATTAAATCGATTATGTGATTTACTGTTTGCGAAGAACATGAAGAACACGTTCTGATTTTGATCAAATTCGACATACTTTGCTTCATAACGTGTTTAATTGCTTGTTCGTGCGTAGTTAGTAAATGATTTCGAGCAATTACCTGAAATTTCATCGTCTAATTCCTTGTTTTTGCTTGAACCTGTGTTAATCATATTCTGTGATTTTTCTCGATCGTTCTAATTTTTCTCGCTAGGTTTACGATCGGATTAATTTCTCGATCGAAAAACTTGGCGCGAGAATTTTTCTCGGTCAGAATACGAAGTCAGCGCTAGAATCCTCAACACTAGAAACGATTTTAGTTAAAAATATTTCTCGAGCATTATTCAGCGAAAATCTTTTTTGAGGAAGACCAATTTTGACTTTGCACGCGTAAACACTTTCTCTCAAAGAACATTTTCGGTCAGACATTTAAAGTTTGACCAAGCTAAAAATCATTTACACGCGAGAAACTTTTCTAGTCAACAGATTTATTTTGACTTGTCGAGAAACTTACTAACGTACTGTTTCTTTACGATCGAAATAAATTCACGATCAAGAAATTTTTCTCGACTGAACGATTTTGGGCAATTCATTTCGCACGAAAAATATTTCGCTGACAGACTTTCTCGCACGAGAACAGTACACATTATATTCTATTTCGACGAAATTTTTTTCGATCAAACTTTAAAGATTAAATCGAAAATAATTCTCGAACTATTTTTCGAATCAAACGCTACTAACGAACTTTGTCACTTGTGAAGCACATTACATCATCTTCAAACGCTCAAAACACTTAACGAAGATCCTTCAACAACTCAACTACAACACAAAATGGATGCATATTCTCTCGGAAATGACAACCGTCCGCCGATTTTGCAACGAGGCGAATACACCATTTGGAGAAGCCGCTTCCTCAATTTTATCCTTTAAAAGATCAAGCTGAAAATCTACTGCAGTCTCTTGAAGAGGGACCAGCACAATTCTGGGTCCATGTACCCGGTGATGAAACAGCTACTCCTCCAATTTCCACCTTCTAGGCGATAAAGGAGCCTAGGGAATACTCTATAGAGGAAAGGGCTCGAGCTAAGGCTGATCTAGTAGCCATGAATACCATCATGCAGGGCATCCCCAACGACATATATAGACAGATTGATAGCCTTTCATCGGCTAAAGGAATGTGGGATGAACTGCATATGATGATGCAGAGGACGGAAGTTGGCATAAAGGCCAAAAAGGTACAATCTCACTGCTTACGACTCCTTCAAAGCAAAGCCGGAGGAGAGTATATATGAGATCTACCAAAGATACCCCACTCTTCTCAACGAGATGAGGAATATAGAAATCACAAAGACCAATATGGAGACAAACATCAAATTTCTCTCTTCTCTGCCCGCGGAATGGAAGATAATATCCACTCAAATTCGACAAAATAAAGATATAGAGGAGTTGTATATCCATGCCGTGTTTGACAATCTCGCACAACATGAGGATGATATAAGCGAGATTCACAAGAAGCAGAAGGGCAAACAGATCGATGACACTGTTGCCTTAGTCTCGGAGAAGAGGAGCTCAAAATCAAGAAAAGAAAAGATCGTTAGGCCTCCTTCTCCTTCAGAGTCAGAAGAAGAGTTGGACTCCGACATTGAGCCAAACATGAAAGCTCTAGGAAAGCAGTTGGCTCTAATTGGAAAAATAATGAGTAAGAAGTACTTCAAGAAGTCTTCAACCTCAGCCAACAGACTTCGGAGTACAAGCTCTAAAAACAAAGAACATGCACCAGAGAGCTCCGTAGTCAAGAACCCAAAAGAGGCTAACAAATGCTTCAACTGTGGCAAGCCAGGTCACTTTGCCAGAGAGTGCACTCTTCCAAAGAAGAGAGATGCCAACTACTATTCCAGGAAGCTCCAATTGACTAAACAGAAGGAAGCAGGAGTAGCTCTCATGGCCGAACAAGACCAATGGCTCGAGGACACGTAGAGTTCTGGAGAAGAGAATTTAGCCCTCATGGCCCGTCTCGACAATGAATCGGATGCCGAAACATCCAACCGGACAGACCAAGATAACGCATCCACCTCGTCAGAAAAGGTAGTCTCTTCTTCCACATTATTGACCATGTTAGAATCGTATAAAATAGAATACGCTAACATGAAACATGAGCAGAAATGTATAAAGGAAGTAGAAGACAAATTGTCTAGGTCTAAAGAGAAGATCACTAGTCTCGAATCCGAACTTAGAAGTTCCCATACGAAGATAGAGGAACTCACTAAGAGCTTACATTCTAGGGAGACTAGTTCATCTAAAACAGAGCAGTATAGTGCGAAGATTACAGAATTGGAGGATAGGCTAGCAAGTAACTACAATTGTTTGGTTAGGAATCTCAACGAGAAAGCACCCTCAATTGTAGGATAACCGAAGCTACCACTACGATTACTAACTTAGAAGCCCAATTAGAAGAATCAAATGCAAAAGTTAGTAAACTTGGTGTAGAATTAGATGCCTGTCAAGTCTCCAAAATTACAATAGAAAATAACTATGCTCTTTTAGGGGAAGAACGAAAGAAGTTATATACTAAGGTTAAAAAGTTAGAAGATCTTCTTGGTAGAAAGGGACAGACTGAACAGACAATATTTTTAAATCAACCCAGGGACTTAGAATTTTATGATTATAAATTTGGCTTAAGCTTTGAGAACCCACGGTGTTTGTCAAAAGTTGATTGTAAGCAACTTTACGACATTCAATACATGGGCTTAGGTTTAACAGATCTTATGGTATTTACTAATGCTAAAGAAATAGATGCTTTAGAAGAAATCGAAAGAAAAGCCAAGACTAGGGTTGAAATTCCCTTCTCCTACACCGAATTGAATCAAAGCTACAACATTAGGGAACTTCCCAAAGGTTGGAGTCTTGAGTCAATTAATCTACCGAAGATCTTTCTATTAAAGAAGAATCACAAAATAATCATTCTAAAAATTCTCTCTATATACCACCTATTGTTAGGAAAATAGAGGAGTTAAGAGGCTCATAAGAAATAGAACGAGAGAATTTTGAAGCTGAAAAGAAAAGTTCCTAGAAGAGATTGAGAATCTCAAAGCTTCTTCAACATCCCAAGTTATTTCCCACGCTGTGCCAAAAAGCGTGAAAATTGAAAAAGCGCATTCAGTAGATCATAAACGTATTATTAGAAGTGCTAAGCCTAACACTATTTCACATACGTCTATAGGGAGCGTAGGGCCAACACTAGATACGAAGGCGTGGGTGTCTAGAATAAAAATAGAAAAGGAGTCAATGGATTTGAATGTTTCCAATATTGTTTCTCCTTCTGCAAAAATAAAAGACAATCGGAAAAATAAAAGAGCCATTTCCTCGTTTCAAATAATTGATTCTACACACTCCCTCAAACCAATCACATTTAGAAGCACTAATTTCGAAATAGGCTCCACATCGAAAACAAAAATTAATAATTCTAAGACAAATGCATCTAGGATGATACGTAGGAAACAAGATCCAGCCATAAAGAAAGCATATGGCGCTATGCATGCTTGTCCTCACCTAAGGTATCCCGTTAAGATTGAATCCCTCAAGCACCATAGGAGACTATCCAATGAAAAGATCTTTTCCTCACTCAAGCCTACTCGTGCATTTGCTCGTGCTGAAATTCAACTTCCCTGTCAGGTTCAACCCACTTGGGTTCCTAAAACAACTCCTAAGAAGACAAAAGCCATAAAGGCTAAGTCTCCTAAAGCAAAACTCAAAGTTACTTCCTCGAAGGCAACTTGGGTCGCTAAAGTTCCTAATAATAACTTAGGAACCATTTCTGAACAAAAATCTAAATCTGCTAATCTGCGAGGTCCCATTTTTAAGTGGGTACCTAAAGCTCTCTAAATTGTTTTTGCAGATCCATCATGTGTGGTACCTTGACGGGAAATCAAGAGCTGCTGAGCAACTATCAAGACCGACTGAATGGAAAAGTCAGGTTTGGAAACAACGATTCAGCCCCGATTCTAGGACTTGGGGATATCATTCTGGAGAATCTGACTATAAAAGATGTCTCCTACGTCGAAGGCCTCCGCCATAACTTGTTCAGCAGAATTTTGGATGCAGGTGGTCTTTCATGCTGCCCGATGCAGAATTTTGGATAGTTAGGATACAGAACTCCTTCAAGGACTTCGGAAATCAAATCTATACACGATAAACCTGACGTTCGTGCGGCCCGCGACAGCTGTATGCCTCATCTCTCAGACTGTTTTACAGAGGAACAGCTTATGGCATCAACGAATGTCTCATCTGAATATGAAAGCTCTCCAACGCCTTTCTACGAAAAAGTTGATCCACGGTCTTCCAACTATACTACTACAAAGGGAGCATCAATGTTCGGCATGTCAATTAGGAAAAATGAAGCAAGCGTCTCATCATGTCAAACAAATTGCGTCTACTTCTCGCCCATTGGAACTAATCCACATGGCCTCTGTGGGCCTATGTAGACACAGAGTATCAATGGACGCAAGTATGTGCTAGTTATCGTCGATGACTACTCTCGCTACACGTGGACAAAGTTCCTCCGAACCAAAGATGAGACCGGTGACTTGATTATCAACTTTGTGAACACTACTCAAAATCTGCTGCAACATACTATTCAAGTTATTCGATCATACAACGGCACTGAGTTCAAGAACAATCACCTCAGTGAGTTTTATCATAAACTTGGAATAAGTCAACAATTTTCAGCCGCCAAGACTCCTCAACAGAATGGCGTAGTCAAACGAAAGAACAGAACTCTAGTGCAAGCCGCACGTACGATGCTCCTCCACTCTGGTCTTCCATATTTTCTCTGGGCGGAAGCAGTAAATACCGCCTGTTTCACTCAAAACAGGACGGTGGTTCACAAGCGCTTTGACAAGACTCCGTACGAAATTATCAACAAACGAGTACCCAACATTTCATTCTTTAAAGTCTTCGGGTGCAAGTGTTTTGTGGCGAACGACCGAGAGCAACGTGCTAAGTTCGACCCTAAAGCATTCGAAGCAACCTGCGTCGGGTATTCTTCAACATCCAAAGCGTACCGAGTATACGTCAAGTCCAACCGCACAATTAAGGAAAGCTATAACGTCACTTTTCACGAAGTGAACGAGATGGCTTTCACTTCAGTCCAGGACCCGTGCCTAACCAGATGGCTCCTACACACCTCAGTTCAGGACCCGTACCTAACCAGATAGCTTTTGAATATAACAGTTCAGAACCTGTTTTCACTGGTGTGTTGGCACAAAACCAACAGAAAGATGGCAACAACTTCGAATTCAACGTAAGAAGAAGCAACGAGACTTGCATTAGACGATTTGGACTCTCTCTTCGAGCCAGTATATCGGTCACACACTGCTACACCTACAGTAGCTTCTCCACTCGACGAGACCGACATACCAAGTTCATCTCACGTCCCTACCTCACCCGATTCGGAATTGCCACAGAATAACGAAGAACCTACAGTGGTTATTGAGGAAGAATCATCAGAGACGATCGATCCAAGTGCAGAGTTAGAACTTCCTCAAACAATTGATCAATCAGAGACTAAAGGAAATCTAGACCCACAGATGGCTGATGCATCGACTTCAGCCTTGCCTCATGAGCGCAAGTGGACTAGAGGTCACCCGGTTGATCAGATAATTGGCGATCCTTCGGATGGATTGAAGACACGTCATCAACACAGTCTCTTCAGCTGTTTCTTAAGTAAAAATGAGCCTACCAAGGTAGCAGACGCACTTCAAGACCCGGATTGGGTAATAGCGATGCATGATGAAATCATCAATTCGAACGTCTTCAAGTGTGGACCTTAGTACCCCGTCCGCATGGGAAAACAATTGTCGGTTCAAAAACAAGAAGAATGAAGATGATGAAGTGATCCGAAACAAAGCAAGGCTAGTTGCAAAGGGATACAATCAACAGGAAGGCATCTCTTCTCTACCTCACCTCAAGCCGGCCGGATATCATGTTTGCCACCTGTTTATGTGCCCGTTTTCAAGCCGATCCCAAAGAACCCCATATGCTCGCGGTTAAAAGGATTCTACGTTACCTTAAGGGCACTTCTACCCTTGGACTATGGTATCCAAATGGTACGAATTTCAAACTTATCGGCTATACTGACGCTTATTATGCAGGTTGCCGAATGGACAGGAAAAGCACGTCCGGTGGCGCTCAATTTCTAGGCGAAAAGCTGGTCTGCTGGTCATCCAAAAAGCAGAACTGTGTGTCAACTTTGACGGCCGAAGCGGAATACGTGGCTGCCGTCAGTTGTTGCTCCCAGATGCTGTGGATGCGGACTCAGCTTCGCGACTATGGGTACAATTTAAATAATATACCCATATATAGTGATAGTCAAAGTGCATCGCTATCATTTGCAATCCTGTTCCGCACAAAACACATAGACATTAGATATCACTTATCAAAGATCATGTAGAAAAAGGCACCATAGATATATATTTCGTGAACACGGAGTACCAACTAGCTGACATTTTCACCAAGGCATTGGATGAAAAACGATTTCAATTCCTTGTCGGAAAATTAGGCATGTTGAATCTTCCGTAATATGTGCTTTACCTGATCTTCTGTGCTACTAAATGTTCTATGCTATGTGTTTTCTTTGCTTATTTGCTTTATCTTGCGTGAAATAAATAAATTTTACAAAACAAAAACAAATTTAATAAAAAAATCAAAAACATTATAAATATATATAATTTAGGGGGATGACGAAATCCTTTAGGATGCTTTGATCTAAAGTCACTTAGAATTTTACCCCGACATGCGATCTATTTAATTGCTTAATTTTGTCAGTCTAAGTCGCATTCTTGTGTCTAAAGGTCATTAGATTGCTCCACTAGACACAAAGCCACTATACATATGTGAGGATCCTAGCCTTGTTATTTTCCTTTCTTTGGATCTATTTCTCGAGTGAGTCACACATCGATTACTTGTCTTAACTAGTGATACTTGGCTTCATACTCATCTTGCCTTAGATCATTAGGAAAATGATAAGGGCGCTTAGGTTATTCCTCACTCGGCCTTATAAAATTTTTCCCTCACATTAGCCCTTTGTCATCTACTTTGAGCCATCTCCGATGTCCTTTTCTTCCTTTGAATCCCATTCCTAACCTTCAACCGTATTCTATACTCTTCGGATGGTTGTTGAAACGAGAAAAGGAGGGGGAGAAAACAAAAAAAGGGGGATGATGACAAAAGAAGGCATTGCGCAACGCGCAAAAATCAGACCAAAGGAACCTGCCTTCCGACTATCCCTTAGAAGGTGGCATGGATCCTGCTGTGAACTTCTCCAACGATAATCTCGTACGCTCGTCAGAACGACTGGAAAGAGGAGCACCACGAAGTGAACTTCTCCAACGATAATACGGTCTTCTATCGGGAAACGAGAAGAGGAGCGCAGCCTTGGGTACGAATTCCATAACCGTGAACTTTTCCAAAAAGATAATCTCTGAAACCTCTCTAGGGATTAAGAGAAGAGAAGCACGGTATCGGCCCGAGAACCAACAAGAAGAACTTCGTCTACGATAATCTCCTATAGCCTTGTGCAGAAGCGGAGCTTCAGCTTGAGCATAGCATAAAAAGGGATAGTTCTTAAAAGAAAAGGAGGGAGAAAAGATTGAAAAGAAGAAAGACGCCGAAAAAAAAGGAGATGGACGTAGCAATGATAGATGACTAAGAGATAAGCTCACTTTCTTCTAAATTCCTTCCCTTCTAAGTCCTAGCCAAACTATAACCCTTACAACCCTTTGATTCCAATCGACGGTCTCTCGCTTAGGTGAAATGATTAAAAATGCATCGATCACAGGTAAATTGACTTAAAATTGCTTGTGATGACTTGAGTGATATAAATATAAAAATCCCAAGTTAGAAATAATTAAGTGCAAGAGCGAACCGAGTGAGAGTTGTCGAAATGGACAAGTCTATGAACTTAGGACTTTAGTTTGAGGACATGACTTGACGGCATCTTCTTCTTTCAAATGTCTCGTAAAATTTTAGGTGTGACGATTGATCGAAGCAAATAATCTGACCCCATATAAACACATATTATATACATAAAACAAAAATAAATAAATAAAATTTTTATATACATATATATATATAGAAAAATAATATTTTTATTATTATTTCTGAATAATAATAATAAAAATAAATAATAGTAATATAAAAAAATCGTGAAAGGAAAAATTTCGCACATTTTGACATGAAATGTTATGTTTCATATGCGTTGAATTGAATAAATGCGAATTTATTTTGTCATCGCACATTCTAAATGTAATTTTAGATTGCATTGGTACTGAATTGTTTATAAATTTTTCATTGCTCTTACCCTCACGCAATATCTTCAATACATGTTTTCGGGGACCATGTATATGTGCTTACTAGGTAAATTGGGTATTTTTTGCTTGTTAGTTGAATTGATTTCATATGTTTGTTAAGTCAATTCTTGCGCATTATTTGAGGGGGAGTAAATATAAAAATCGTGCATTAGCTCCAAATATTTTTGACGTTTTTCTCTAAGTATTTCAGATTTCTTCAAACAAAATAGAGGAGTGAGACGTCGACACTACATGACAAGGAGCTATTGTCACAGACCAAATATTTCAAAGGAAAAAATGCATAGAATAATTGTTGATTAACTCCATTATTTCTAACGTTTTTTTCTCTAAGTGGTACAGATTTTTTTTCTCTGCCAGGGGAGCTAGACGTTACTACATAGAAAATCCAGGGAGTTAATTGCATTTATTTTAATTCAGAGGGGGAGTTTTACAATGTGATTTTATTTGAAATAGGGGTCAATCTGAAAAGTTTAGAAGTACTTACTATTGAGAAACTGGATATAAGAATTAATTCGCGATCATAAGTTTCTCGATCGTAAACAGTGTTGGGAACGATTTTGATTGGCCGCGATAATTTGCGATCGAGAAATTGAATTGAAGAGAAATTTTCGAATCAATATTTCTCGAGCGCAATAGTAATGGGCCTGATCCATTTAATCGCAAAACGTCCAATCGCAAACCCAACATTGACTTACAGCGAGTTAATAAAAGTTCACTTTTCGCAGTCGAAAAACTTTATCTCACGCAAACCTAAACCGCAAAATTTTTCTCTCGAAAAGCTTTCACAGACAGTTCAAATCTCTCACAAATCTTTCGATTTTCAACACCAAATTGTCTGATTAAGGTAGAAATGAGATTCATTTGACATTTGCGTGCGATTTAACCCCATTAGCATCTGCATTTTATAGTTTTTCGCGTGACTAGGATTAGATTCTCGACTGTTCTTCAAACTGAGAAAACCATATACTATTTTATAGTGATTTAGGCATGTTTACGAGTTCAATCTGGGTTAATGCCTGCACTTAAGATAGTTTCGATATTTTCTATGAATCTGGTAGTTTAAACTTTCGAAAAATCTGCATCTTAGACCACTAAGTTGAGTTTTGAAAGAAACTGGGTATTTGAATGTTTGAAGTCATCGAAGAACTTTGTCGATCGCAAAGAGTTTTAATTGAATTCCGATTTAATTGAGATACTGTTTGTATCGAATTAGTTTTAGATCGCAAAATTCTGACTTAGTCGCTAAGAAAGAAGATTTTGACCGAAAAATCACTTATCGTCGAGAAATCTAATTAGAATTTTCTGCGAGCGAAAAATTTAAGCGCTGAATAGATAATTTAGATGCAAATTAGATCGAGCGTAAAACTTACTATCGCAAAATAGAATTTTCCATTTCATTTATTTCGGTCGCAAAAATTTAGCAGTGAAAAATTAATTTTTCAACGTATAATTTTTCGATCGTAAAATTCGCCGCTTAGGATTTAATTGACCGAAAAATTTCTCGACGATCGACTTAGTTTTTCGTTGACTAATTTCTCGATAGAAAAATATCGCAGCGAAAATACTTAGGATCGAAAATCACGTACCGCTCGACAAATTTCAAATCGAAAAATTTTATTCAATCGAGGAAAATTTTTCGATAGTAAATTTACCTAAGAAATAATTTCTCGATCGTAATTTACGCGGAATTTTTCTCGATCGTAAAATTGATCGGCTACAGTCTCACGATTCCAACTTCAACACTTAGAAGTTTTTTTCTAAGTCTTTTACACTGTAGCGAACATTAAGCGAATAAAAATTTTTTCGATAGCAAAATTAGGCGGAGTTATTTCAATTGAAATCAATGCATAGGAAATCAATTTGAAAATCAAATTTTTGAGCGAAAAATATCTCGGCATGAACAGTGACATTTCCCGCGATCAAATACTCAGAAAAATCTCGAACTCTTTTCACGCGTTATATGTTTAATTCGAAATTACAATCGTGCCATTACATTTTTCAAAATCAATCATACTATATGCATACTAGACGATTTCAATTCAAAATTCATCAAACATGTCATGACTTGATACACTATTATAGTTTGTTGAAATTAAATCAATTTTCGACTACAATTAAGATTTTGAACTAATGAACTTTTTATATCTGTTATGTTTCAGATGGATCGCTACCCACGATACAATCACATCTACGACCATAATTTGTACTTGAAGGTCCAGGATACAAATAAGGTCCAGGATACAAATTTTCAACTCGATCTGACCACCTTTCGGTGTCCAGATGATATCATCATATCAATCCTGCAAGGCCACCCCATCTGGCATGCAATGACGATCACCGCATGGGTGCCAATGGTCTATCTCCAGCAATTCTGGGGATGTATACAAGAAGCAGTGGATAATGGAGCATTCTCCTTCTCAACCATAATTGGGACGCGGCACATACATATGGACAAGAACCCGTTCGGGATGATTCTGGACTTGCCATACAGTGCAAACTACGACCCACTCCCATCAGACGCAGAAATAGTACATGATTTCATGCAGATGGGATATCAACCGCAGCTCACCAAGCTAGCTCAGGTACAGAGCAGCGGTATCCCTCATCCGTGGAAGACACTGTTCGGGATTGTGAACAAGTGCCTATCGCCCAAGCATGCTGGCTTCGACAAGGGCAATGGCAACATACTACGGATCTTTCACGGACTCGCATTCTCCAGAAATTACGACTTCACGCAGCTGATCTAGAATGATCTTGCAGACCAGATTAGGCAAATGGAGAATCGGAGACCGAAGAATGTGCCCTACGCTCGGTGGTTTAATGTCATCATCCGCCAATATATGGAGATGCACAAGCAGAGCATTCCTCGTCTGCCTCCGGGAGGAAATTATCAACCAACCAAGCTTAAATTCTTTCACAATCCACGGCTCACGGACTTGGACCAATCGCCGATGCCGATTCCTTTTGAGCTTTTACGTCTCGCTGACCCCAGAGGAGACGTACACCTTACTGCCGGGAGAATCACCTCATCGAGGAGATGGTTCGAGGGCCCCCGACAGATTTTGGAGTTAGCCCTCCCCAACCACAACAACACCGAAGCCTGGGGCCATGATGATTGATGAAGTGGCCCTGGAGCTAGAGTAGGAGCCACCAACTCAGGACGAACAGATTCCTGATGTAGATACCACTTTGATCGATGCTGTGGCTGTTGAGTTGGAACAAGAGGCTCCAACAGAAACATTTCAAGTGGAAGTGCCGGTACATGTAGGCTTACTGAAGAGTCTATCGAGGAGGCTCTTCTACAAGAAGCACAGCCCGAGGTTGAAATGGGGCAAAGCTCGCTTCCACAGGTGATGGATCAGGCTCCTGAGGACATAGATCGTGACCTCACTCCTCACACAGCTACCCCATCCGACACGGAGTCAGATGAGGAGATTAGACTGATAAGACGGACTCCCTGACGACTCAGTATACAAATGGAGTCACTCTTCCCCGCCATGACCACCGCACCAGATACCATGCTGACCACTTCTACAAGTGCTGCTGGCACTTCTTCGCTCAAACTTGAGCCGCAACCAAATCTACCGGTGTCTGGTTCGCAGGCCCAACCCGAGCCTACCTTAACACCCATAGAGGAGAATCTTCAAGATTCGACTCGAGGATTGGGTGGAAGTCTCATACAGTCACAACCTCAACTGACTGTGGGCCAACCTGAGGAGCCGGTGTCTGCTCAAGGGTTGATAACAGGCGACATCAGTCGTCCTGGTACATCCAAGGAGGCGTCCGCCTTTTGTGACGAACGAGCAATTCCAAGCCGCTCTCTCCGCTGCTGTTCAGTCGCTTGAAGACAAAATAATGGAGAGAGTTCTTACTGCCATAGGGACATCCCGCAGAGACACCGGGAAAGTACTTGTCTCCGAAGGCACCTCGTCACAGCCCAACCTCACACCTCCACAACCCACATCCACCGACGCTTTAGCCACTTCATCCGTCCTCATCAACCCATACACCATACCCATAATCGAGCTCCACGACATCCTACTCGCCCGCCTGATCGGCCTCTCCATCCGGTCTCCTCGAGAAGAGTCTCTTTATAGGCAATTGGTGGATCATCCTGAGCTACCTACTGAAACTTGCCGAGGTCAAAGCTCTCACTCAAGACGCAGACATGGCGATCCTGACTATCAAGACCCTCATGAGGGGGAGAAGAGGCCACGGACATCTACGAGTGTCCAAGGACAACGTGACGCAAACAAGCGCTGGAGCAGGTGAAACCCAAACCCAAACCCAAACACAAACCACCCACACCACGCACCGCACCACCACTCTAACCCATATCGACCCACCAACCTTTCACCTAAGGACACCTCCGCCACACCACCGAGCCCTTGCTTCCGGAAGAAGAAGCAAGTGCGGCCATGCTCGTAGTTCTGGCACAAACCCAAGCTACTCCCTCAACAGCTCCAGAAGAACCGGGCCCTTCAGGACACAGCGTCAACCCACATGAATATCTAGACAAATTTATATTTGAAGAACAGTGGGCGACCCATTATATGCCCGAGGAGCATCAAGTACAACGGCTCAAGGAAGTTCGACAAATTTTGCAACAAGCTTCGGTGGACCTCGTGCTGATAGAAGACGACGAACTTCATGAAGGTGTAGACCATAAACAAGATCCCACAGGGTTTTCAGAGCTAATCACGCAACGAGCGGTTTCCCCCACAAGGCAAATGCCAGGGACCGTTCGGATCGACACGCCATGGGAAAATATCCGAATAGAGATACCCTTCGTCGAAGAAGTCCGTGAGAATATTTGAAGGTCACCGGACAGAATAAAAAAGTCGAACGAATTTGAGCTGAGAGGGATCTCTCACCGGGATCAGCAGAAGAGGATGACCTACCTCTGGATGCTGACTCAACTAGGACCTGACGTAAGGCTGGGGATGACTAAAGGACAAGTCAAGAGCCACTATAAGAGTCTCTCCCCAATTTGCCAGCTTCTCAGCATCTACTGTGCCAAAGGAGGACTTCCAACCCCAATATACGTTATTGAGCGAGTGGACAGAACCCGAGAGGAACTAAGAGAGAGCGACCTTCCGTATCTCCCTGCCGACAAGGTATACAACCTCTATCAACTGTACGTGGAGAAGTACAAAGGTCCTCAAGGCTTCATCAAGAAAGAAGGCCTCGAAGGGCTCTACCGGTTCATGATGCGCCAAGTCAAATACTTTGCAGCGCATGACCTTCAGATGGCTTTGGAGAGTAACATGAAGAAGGTCAACATGGCCGAACCGCTCAACAAAGGACCTGAGATCGAAGGGCTTCCAAGCAATCATGTGCGCATCAGCTCAGTCCTAGGCATCACCTACCACAATCCAATTGCCAAGAAGACTAGGATGATGCTGAAGACTGAGATTCATAAGTTTTGCGATGGGACGCTCAAGGTCATCAGGAGGAATATCGAGCAGAGGTTGGAAGAAATCAATAGAGATACAATGCTGAGGATCCACAGGTTCGTGAGAGAACAGCCGCTCCTGATGGAGTTGTTAGACGACATCGAGGATTGCCTGAAGCTGAGGAAACGCTCAGGAACTTCGAGTATGCGCTGGGCTTGCGCAGATCATACTACGCCCGACGAGGACAAACAGCGCGGAGACGCAATCAAGCACAAAGGGGGAGATTGTAGAGTATATATTTTAATTGTGCTTGATTTTATTAGTTGTCCTTGTAATTAGGGGAGTTTTGTATAGTAGTCCTTAGATTATGACTAGTTTGATATTTGTACCAAGTTTGTTTGGTATAAATACTTCGTAAACAATCGCAATCAATAGAGAAAGTTTTGGAAATTGATCCGAAAGGCTTGCAATTCAATTTCTAGAGAGAGAAACAATAGTAACTTTCTCACTCTACTCGAATTCTCTCTCTTGTTCTTCATTTGAGTTTATTGATCGAATCTCATTGTCAATCATTATCATCGAATTACTAAGAATTCATGCCTAGGATCATAGAGTTGTTAATCGTAGGACCTAACACTTCCCTAGGTGCACGGCATTCGCGGTGACGATGCACTCATTGCGACAAAAATCCTAACCTTGCTGATAAGGATCTCATAAGGGATGTGCATTTTACTATCTATAACTGAGGTAGGGCATAAAATAAAAGGGAATTGAGTTTAGGGTGTTGAACAGAAAAGTCTCGAATTTCAGAGTAGAATGTTGAGTCTTATGTTGGGGCAACATATGTGACTGTCAGTTTAATCATGCTATATTTTTGTGCTTTCGTTTATTTGCATTAGCTTTCAGGCTTGCAGTTGTCAGTTTCGTGTGTCTAGTTTAGATATCTCTCAGAACTGCCTTAGAACTCTCGAAGAACAGCTTGTTACACTTGGCTCAAGTGCTCATCATCGATGCTCAAACGGTTAGTCTCGCTTATCTCTTCTATGACTTTTGACTTGGTATTTTTGGTTGAATCATGATCTGATTTGCTCCCATATTTTTTCATGACCGATTCTTCCATATACTATATTTATCTCCTTTTTTACTTAGACAGGTTTGACCTAATTCGATCTCATCCTCAAACTGTCTAAATGCTCATTATTCCAACAGTTAGCTTTAAGCTCGCATACATCACGATTTATCCCTATTTACAAAGAGATCGTTTTATTTGGGCCGTTGGATATTTCTCTCTAGGACTTGAGCTCTCATCATTTTCGCATACCCTATTACCGAACTTCACGCTGAAATTACTCTCTGCTCTTGACCGTGTATGATATAATCAAGGGTTATCCATTCTGTCTTGCATTTCAATTTACTGAATTATCTTTGATTTCTTTATGGCGAACTCACCTGTTTCTGAGTCTCAGAATGTTGGTCCAGATGTTAGTCCCACATTTGCCGCAACATCTGCAAGTTGGCTAGCAGAGAAGTTCCCTGAGTTTCTTTCTTTCTTCCAAAAAAGGGGAGAGATTGTGCAGATGGTGATTTGCTGGTGGTGCTGAGGGAATTTCGACAGGGGTAGCTACAACTGATAGGGGGAGCTACAACTGATCCTCTTTGATTTTTGCATGCCAGTTTGATTTTTGTGTGCATGCCGATTTGATCTTCTGAATCTGATTTGATTCTATGATTTTTTTTGCATGACTGACTTTATTTTTATTTTGTGCATGCTGATCTGGTTCGTTCAGGTTGTGTGACTATGTGGTTTGCTTGCATGCGTATGAGCTTTCTATTTTTTGCAGATGTAATCAGTTTGACCTCTAATCGGTGTGCACTTATTAGTACTTTGAATAGTTTATTAACTATTCTATTTGCGTCTACTCCAACCATCTTTTAATGTTTTTGTTGTTGTGTAGATTTTGCCTTCACGGGGAGTTCTTGGAACTTCTAATTTTGCACGGGTTTTGGGAAGAAAGATAAAAAGGGGGGAGATTGTTAATGTTGACTAGCTCTGACAATGTCGAGCTAACATTCCAGCCAACATTGTTGTCTGTGAATTGGTCAACATTCGATTTTATCTTTCATGCCCAAAACCGTTTAACCTTTTCTAGAACTTTATTTACTGATATTCAGGACGTGGTTAAGTGCTGGAACGAGTCAAAACGAGTGGATAGCGTGTGGATTTAGCTGGAGCGAAAATAGGAGTGCACTTACTAAAAATAGGAGATTTGAAGATAAAAAAAGAATTAGTTTCAATGAGTTATTTTGGGAGATTATCAAGGGATCTCTTACCGATTCAAACGAGAGCCAAGATCTATAAATAAGAGTTATTTTCGAGCTGCAATTTACCACTTTTCCGGAGAGCTTTTTACGAAGTAACTATGGAGCGAAAAGTGCGAAAATCACGAGTCATGGAGCGAAAAATATTTCGAGTTTGAGCGAATACTTTAGATCACAAGAGTGTTTTTAGTCTAGCTTTAAAAGGTCGAAAGACTTTGTAGGTTTGCAGAATCATTTGACTCGTAGTTTCGCTAGGCTTGTTTTTGACTATCTTTTTATAGTCTTTTGTAATCCATCTTTATAGTGGATTTTTGCGCCTTGAGGCACAAAGCAAGTTTCTGACTTGCTGCACAATTTTACACCTCGTGTCAATCAGTTTTCATAACTAAGTTTTCATATATTCCGCGTGCACTTTGAGTGTTAGATCGAGTGTTGACCCAACATTTCAACATCAATTTACTACTTAGTGTTTTTGACATGATACTGAACGAGACGACTTCATATACACACAAACACACACAGAAGACATGTGCGAAGAAGTTCTTGGCCTAATTATTAATGTTCACTATGTATCTCTTTTCTTACCTTAAAATATGGCCTTAAGCCATACGTTTTCCATGTGCCTTTGTGTGTGCTCTTGTGTACTCTCTCTCTCCTCTCTTGTAATTCCCTTCTCTCTCTTGTAAAATATATCGAAGAAATAAAAGTTGGAGTTTGCCTACAAACAACTTCAAGTAAGTTTTAAATATTTGTTTTGTATGTTTTGAACCTTAATGGAAGGCTAAACTCCATCATTGAACTGCACAAAACGCCTTAATACTTAAAATCATGGTTCTATATCATTATATATATAATATATAATATTTTTTCATAAATTCTCTTAAAAATAGATTGAAAGAAGTAAATTTTGGATAAAGGTAGTATAAAATGTGATTAAGATTAATTATGTGTTGGCTCTTACCGTTGCCCGTGCTGCCGGCGTTTGAGGGTATTGACTGTTACCGATTGAATTTATCTCATGAATAATTTTATATGTAAACGTCCGTGTATCCAATGATTTAATTCAACCAATCTCCAAAACATTTTTATTTGTTTTGCTTTGATTATTGGTATATCAGCTGGAATACCTTGCGTAACCGTTACGGGATCATACTGCAGTTTGATAGCTGGTTTGATGGCTTAACAACGCCATGTACCGTTAACCATGATTTTGTGAAGTTTCAAATAACGATCCTCTCTGAATGGTATCAAAGCCATGGTGGGGCCATTAAGAAGTTAAGGTGTAGTTTAACGTCTTTATTCATATGAATTTGATGCGACGTAAAGATACTGTTAGAAACAGTATTGAAGAGGAATATGATATTCCTCAAGGTTTAGATAAACTAAATCGATGGACAATTCCTAAGATAAATTATAAAATAACCTATGCGCTAAAAGTGATTTTGGGTAATAACAAAGGGAGTAAAATAGCAATTATCCCGGAAATAAACAAGTGTTACTATAGCGTACTAAGTTGTTTTTTCCAACATGCATACACGTGTAGTCGACACCTGGGCCTTCTAGCCAAGACCCCTCCTCTATTCTTTTTCATGTCTTTATTTCATGAAGATCGTGAAACCAGTCAATCTTTGAAATGCACTTTCGATTGGGCTATCGAACGACAGAAAAACTTATAATACTTTGCTGCGTTTTAGTGCTCGGCACGCCTAAAGCCTATTATGTGATGCCTGCGAAAACAAAGACTGCTGTTTTGTTAGCATCGGTTGCGTGTTTAGAGGGGGTGAATAAAACAATTGGACTTTTTTCGGTTCTTAACCGGTTAATGTTAGATATCGGTGCATGATATTCGTGTGTGCGACTTTGTGTGCAAGCTAACCGATCAGTTATGAACCAAGACCGGATGTGTATGCTGTGATGTGCGTGTGTTTGCCAAAGGCACAGATTTGTTTCTGGAAGTTCGGAGCTAAATCTCCTACGTCTCCCATTCTTCCCCGAAAAGAAGATACCGCTAGAAGCCTCGGCTTGCAACTCCCGTTGTACAACCTCCTTAGTTAGACTCACACAGTATAACCCACACGGCTATACTCAACTAACTAAACTCATAGACACCACTAGACACCTTTTTACAGTCCGTGTCTTTCAAGAGCTTTTTACAGTCCCTTGAGAAAACTCACTTACTAACCGTTCTGGTTGAGTACGGTGAGGACAACATCTAATCTCTCTCTGTTGCTATTTAAAGCTTTGAGCTTGATCTCTTGTTCTTAGAATTTTTCAGCAGGGTGTCACACATTCTTCGGCTTGCTTTCCCTTATTTTTAGTTGAGGTTTGAGGTTGGAGCCGTTGTGAGATAGCTCTGTGTATGGGATAATGCATTAATTGACCTTACCCAAAATGGTTCTATTCGGTCTTCGTTGCAGTCGTGCTGTGCCTTTTTGCTTTATTCTTTAATAAGCTTGACTCGACTTCAGCTTGGCTCTAGTTGGCAGCCTTGTATTAAAAGTTCATCAAAAGTCTTCAACTTGTCTTGCCTTGAACATATTTGAATCTGTCCAGCGTGGCACTTCCAGTATCAGCATTCTGGTTTTTAATGTTCTTCCGGTTGCAGTCTTGATCCAGTTTCTGATTTGCGCTGTTGTACTGCTGTCTGTTTTCGATTTCTCGTAAGTCTGACCATTATATCTATTTAATTCCGATCACCAAACTGTTAATCTTAGTATTTTAAATTCACGATTTCTAACATGTTTTGTATTCCTACAAAACAGCAAAGACATCCCTTACAAATTACAACGGGTTAAAGTATATGTCCTACAATACATGTCTCATTTCATGTCCCTCTTTTACTATTTTAAAGAAAATGATCCTTATGATTATAAAAAATATAAAATATGGATATCAATTTGATTATCATGAAACAAAGAAAAAATTAGATATGTTTATTTGTTTTTTTATCTATACGGATATATGAATAATGACGATATGATTTGGGGAATATATAATTAAAAAACTTAAAACATAATTGTAAACCACATAATTTAACTCCAATGGCCCTGATTATTTGGGAAATAAAGGGGATATAAATATTGAGACAGATATTGCATGCGCCCTTACAATTGTGTAAAATGAAAAAAAAAAAAAAAGCAAACTGACAATCTCTGTTTAAAAGACAAGAATAAGATAGAAATCGTACCAATCACCAACAAAGATGGCATCACAACACACTACAAACATACAGTAAGTACTACATCATCAAGTTTCTTCAGTATAACCTCATTCATTCGACACCGAAAATAGCTCAAGTGAAAATGTACTACTACGTAGAAAAACTCCTCCCTCAACCATTTAAATAGTGTCATTGATGTTTCATCTACGTCCCTCATTATTCTCATCGTGGGCGAACATCTCCGTTTCTTGGAGCTTCTGCCCATTTCCATCAAGGCCATCCAATCCAAAAACAGGGATAACGCAACTGCACAGCTCATTCATTTTTGCTTCAAATATATCTCGACATTGATGATCCTCTCTAGCTTTTGAAGGTGCAAAGCCAAGGCATAGGTCAAGTAAAGCTTGACGAGTGAAGCTTCGAAGCTCGCTATTTTGTAAGAGTAGTACAACCTTTTGAAGACGTTCCACTTTACTACAGAGCTCTTGAGGATGAGTTGATCGCCTTCGATCAGCATTAGAACAAGGAAGGAAGGTTGTGCCTCGCTTGACCTCTTGGGACAGTCAAGGCTAATTGATTCGAGGGTGAGCTTCAATCTTCTTTGGCTCGCCTCGAAATTTGCTACTTTTTTCGAGGCTGCAAAAACATATGCAAAGAGCAATTGCAATAAGACCCCTAAAGCAGATGCGAGCAGCAGCTGTAACGCGGCGGCCATGATTGTTGATGCCATATAATAATATAGGTAGTATGATCAAAAGAATATATGAGATGAGCCCTATCGTTAAAATATTTAGTGTTATAATGATGGAAATGAACGTGTAAGTGAGGTATGAGGGAATGTGGTTAACATGAGTATTGTAAATACCGCCTTCTTTTGTAGCAATATATTTAATCCTATTGCAAGAAACTTTATCACCAATGTCCCTATCAGCTCTAAGTGATATTAGAGCTGACTGGGACTTGGTGATATTATAATATCATCAAGAAACTTTATGCAATGCTCCTTAGCGTTTCTTGGAAAAAAGTTTCCTGCATATAATTCAGTTTCTTGGAAAAGTTTCATGCATAGAGTTTCTCGTAATAGTACTTTATGAGGAATTATAATAATAGAGCTGATTGGGCCGTTGGTGATAAAGTTCCTTTTAAGTGTACAAACTTAAACAAACATAAGATCTTGCTAAGGACTAATAGATCATGGCAAAACAAGTAATTCAAAAAGTTTTATAGATGCATACATCCTATATATGCATTTAAATGTAGTTTTCTTTGTGGTGTTGACATGTGTCCTTTCGATTAATTTTTTGTGTCAATTAATTTGTTTTAATTAATTATTTCTTAAGATGTTGATAAAACAACCTCACACCCCACTTCTAAAAAACTAACCAACCCATGTTTTATCAAAACATATTCTTTAATTAGTTAATTAAAACGGTTGAGGATTTACACTATTTGTGAAAGAGTCAAAGTTTTTTATATAAACATATTCTTCTTCAAAGATGGCTTGGGTTGCTAAAGCTCCAATTAGTGATAATTTAGGAACTATATCTGAACCAAAAACTAAATCTGCTAATTTTAGAGGATCCATTTATAAATGGGTACCTAAAGCTCTCTAATCTGGTCTTACAGATCCATCATGTGTGGTACCTCGATTCCGGTTGCTCCACACACATGACGTGAAAACAAGAGCTGCTGAGCAACTATCAAGATCGATTGAACGGAAGTCATATTTGGAAACAACGACTCGGCTCCTATACTAGGATTCGACGATATTATTTTGGATAATCTGACTGTCAAGAATGTCTCGTACGTCGAAGGCCTCCGCCATAACTTGTTCAGCATAGGCCAACTTTGTGATAAAGGATTTCAGGTGGTCTTTCTTACTGTCCGGTGCAGAATTTTGGACAGTCAGGACAAAGAACTCCTTCAAGGACTTCGGAAGTCAAATCTACACACTATCAACCTGACGTCTGTGCGGCCCTCAACAGCGGTTTGCCTCCTCTCCCAGCTGTAATTCAGTGGAACAGCTTATGGCATCAACGCATGTCTCATCTCAATATCAAAGCTCTTCAACGTCTTTCAGCAAAAAAGTTGGTTCACGGTCTTCCAACTATAGTATTACAGAAAGAGCATCAGCGTTAAGCATGTCAACTAGGAAAAATGAAGCGAGCTTCTCATCATGTTAAGCTGGTAGCCTCTACTTCACGTTCTCTGGAACTATTATACATGGACCTCTGTGGACCGATGCAAACACAGAGTATCAACGGACGAAAGTATGTACTAGTCATTGTAGATGATGTCTCTCAATACACATGGGCGAAGTTCCTCCGAACTAAAGATGAGACAGGGGACTTGATAGTAAATTTCGTGAACTCTACTCAAAATTTGCTGCAATAGACTATCCAAATTATCCGAACGGACAACGGAACTGAGTTCCAGAACAAATTTCTCAGTGATTTTCATCTAAAACTTGGAATTAGTCAGCAGTTCTCAGCCGCAAAGACACCACAAAAAAATGGGGTAGTCGAAAAGAAGAACAGAACTCTAGTGGAAGCCGCGCGTATGATGCTGATCCACTCAGGCCTCCCACACTTCCTTTGGGCTGAAGTATTAAATACCGCTTGCTTCACTCAGAACAGAACGGTAGTTCACAAGTGCTTTGATAAGACTACGAAATCATTAACAAGCGAGTACCCAACATCTCTTTCTTCAAAGTCTTCGGGTGCAAATGCTTTGTGGTGAAAACAACACGCGAAGTTCAACCCTAAAGCACTCGAAGCCACTTTCGTTGGGTATTCTTCTACTTCGAAAGCGTACGGAGTATACATCAAGTCCAACCGAACAATAAAAGAAAGCTACAACGTCACTTTCCAAGAAGTGGCAGAGATGGCTTCTGGGCACATCAGTTAGGGACCCGTGCCCAACCTGATGGCCCTTGTTCATCTCAGTTCAGACACGTGCCTAACCAGATGGTTTCTGAATACAACAGTTCAGAACCCTTGCTTACTGGTGTGTTGGAACAAGACCAACAGAGAATGGCAACAACTTAGCATTCAACGTCAGAAGAAGCAATGAGATTTGCTTTAGAAGACTTGGACTCGCTTTTTGAGCAGATATATTGCCCGAACAACACTGCTACCACACCTGCTGTGGAACCTCTCCAAGACGAAGCCGATATACCAAGTTCTTCAAATATCCTCACCTCACCCGATTCAAACCTCAGAATGCTGAAGATCCAACCATGGAAGTTGAGGAAATATCATCAGAGTCGCTCAACTCATGTGCTGAAACTGAATTGCCTCAACTAGTTCAACAGCCTCAGATCATTGGAGATCGCGCTCCACAAATGGCTGATGCTTCTAGATCGGCTTTGCCTCATGAGTGCAAGTGGAGTCGAGCACATCCAGTTGATCAGATAATTGGTGATCCTTGGAGTGGAGTAAGGACAAGACATCAGAAAGGACTATTCAGTTGCTTCTTAAGCCAAAACGGGCCAACTAAGGTAGCAAACGCATTTAAGGACACGGATTGGGTAATTGCGATGCAAGACGAGATCAATCAATTCGAACGCCTTCAAGTGTGGACATTAGTACCCCGTCCTCATGGGAAAACCGTCATCGGGACGAAATGGGTTTCAAGAAAAAAAGAATGAAGATGGAGAAGTGATCAGAAACAAAGCAAGATTGGTTGTGAAGGGCTACAATCAACAGGAAGGCATTGACTACGACAAGACGTATGCTCCTGTTGCCCGAAGCGAAGACATCCGCCTTTTCTTGGCTTATGCGGCCCATAAAGACTTCAAAGTCTACCAAGTGGACGTAAAGACCGTCTTTCTCAACGGCGTGTTAAAGGAGGAAGTCTATGTCACTCAGCCAGAAGGCTTCGTTGACCTAGAACATCCCAATCACGTCTATCGATTGGATAAAGCTCTCTAGGGAAAACAAGCCCCACGTGCTTGGTAGGGTGTCTTGAGCGAATTCATCATAAAGTCTGGATTCATTCGAGGAACGATCGCTACGACACTCTTCATCAAATGGCAAGACAAAGACTTGATCTCGTCCAAGTTTACGTAGACGATATCATCTTCGGATCGACAAATCCACGGCTTTGCAAGAGGTTTGGAGATTTAATGAAGAGCAAGTTTGAAATGAGTCCCAAGGGAGAGATGCAGTTCCTCTTAGACCTTCAAGTCAGGCAGCTCGACGATGGGATTTCATCAGTTAGACGAAATACATCAAGGATATTCTGAAGAAATTCCATCAGGATCATAGCAAACCTCTCAGCACTCCTATGTCAACAAGCTACAAGTTGGATGCTGATCCCAATGGAAAAGCGATCGACATCAAACTTTATCGCAGCATCATTGGGTCTCTTCTCTATCTCACCTCAAACGCCCGTTTCCAAGCCGATCCCAAGGAATCTCACATGCTTGCGGTGAAGCAGATCTTGCGCTACCTCAAGGGCACATCTACCTTAGGATTGTGGTATACTAAGGTACGAACTTCAAACTTATCGGCTATACCGATGCAGATTATGCAGGTCGCTGAATGGACAGGAAAAGAACATCCGGTGGTGCTCAATCTCTAGGCAAAAAGCTGGTCTGCTGGTCATCAAAGAAGCAGAACTGCATCTCAACATCGACGGTTGAGGCTGAATACGTCACGGCCGCCAGCTGTTGCTCGCAAATGCTTTGGATGCGGACTCGGCGTCGCGACTATGGGTATATCTAAATAATATACCCATATAGGAATTTTCGTAACGGTCACGGCCTGGGACATAATTCGGCGTTCTCTTGCGCTCACGGACGTAATTCGGCGTTCTTTTGGCTCTCTTTTCGTCCCTGGAGAATTTAGGGTTGATATCTGGTGAGAATCCCTTTTTCTGAGTCGAATTTGGGCTTTTATAGGAATTTTCGTAACGGTCACGGCCTAGGACATGGGCCGTCACGGCCGTGACCATCATCGACTCAACTCGCTCAACTCTCTGCCAAGTGTCACGGCCAAGTGCACTGGGTGTCACGGCCATGACCATCTTCGATCCAACTCTCTACCAAGTGTCACGGCCAAGTGCACTGGGTGTCACGGCCATGACCATCTTCGATCCAACCCTCTGGCAAGTGTCACGGCCAAGTGCAATGTGTGCCACAGCCATGACCATCTCTTTGATTAGCCTCTGCCCCTTGTCACGGCCGCGTGCACTAGCGGCTCGTTTGATACTGATGTATAGATGGTTAATAAATGGGTATGAGATGTGTATGAGAAATTTAATCATGTTTGTTATCTTAGTATCGTTATACACGCCTTGTACACTCAAACACGTCCCTTACACACATTTTGTTCCTAGATCGTGCAATACCGTGCCCATCAAAAAGGTGGTTATCCCGATACACAGTCTTGCTAATATCAATTTTGCCCCTCGCCTCATTGGATTAATTTGCCTCTGCAAATCCATCTTTCCAAAATCAGTTCTCGGAACACAAATCGATCTCCATCAAATATTGGTCTCCATATCTCGATCTATCAGTTGCCGTCATCAAGAACCCTCTCCTACGAGACCTACCCAATTATTTTTTGGAAGCGCAGCACTTGATGCGTCTTCAGCTAGGTGAAAAAAAATGGAAAGTAGTTGGGGTAGAAGAAATTTTTGGTGGTTCGATGCTCGGCGGCGAAAGGCTGAGCCGCGGTAGGTGGTGGGTCGCCGGAGGAAATGAGGAGTGATGTTGGGTAGAAGAAATTTTAAGCTAGTTCGCTGATGTTCTTTTCAACTGAAAGAGACGAACAGTACTAGCATTTATATCTTTATTTTGTATATTTATATCTTTATTTTGTATAAGGGCAAAAATGTCAGTTTTTATATTTAACAAATTCTATACACACCTCAAACATATTTATCAAACATTGTTTTATTCATTACCCAAATAATTAAAACATGTGTATCAAACATGTTAAAAAATTCTATCAACAAAATCCTTGTATACTCATACACAAATAACTTATACCCATGTAATTCACATACACACCTATCAAACGAGCCCTAGGTGTCACGGCCGTGACCTTCGCCAAGTTTCAATGTCTTCGCGCCGTTTTCGCCCCGTTTTCGCTCCTTTTCGCACGAAACTCGTCCTAAGCTCCTTCAATATAAAAATAAGTGTAAATATGGCGAATAAATGCATAAAATGATTGCTAGAGCTCTATTATATCCTAATTAAATACTACGATAAACGCATTGAAATACGTTTATCAAACCTCCCCACACTTAAGCATTTGCTTGTCCTCAAGTAAATTACAAGTCAGAGAAGGCATAAAGTCAAGATGACGGCACGATTGTTCGCAATTTATCATCAAAGCTAGAAAGCACAAAACGGAATCAAGCAAACAATCATGGACATCGCACTAATGACTTGCACTTGTCGACCTAAACTTCCTTCGCACTGCCAATCGAGACTCATACCTCACAGGGATTCGCTCAAAATCACTCAGTGTATAGGCTAGTGAATCGCTCAATTCGTGCACTAGTCCCACCCCTACCATAAACTTGCAAGCTAATCGCATCTCTACTATTTAAAGTGGCAAGCATAAATCTGAGGGTCTTTTCGGGGTGAAAACGGGTCGAGTAATCATGAAGTGACGAGCATGTATAATGAACACGTAATCTTAGAGCTAGGATACGTAAGCGAAAAATATCAAAGAACATAGCATGATCAAACAGACAGTCACACGTTCCAACATAAGACTCAACGTTCTCTCTGAAATCCTAGACTTTTCTGCCCGACCCTCTCGACTCAGTTCCCTTTCATTTTCTGCCATTTCACCTCAGTTATGCTCTACTTTTGTGCACTGCCCTTATTCCCTAAGAACATCAAGGTTCGGCTTTTGTCGCAAAGCGTCACAGCGAATGCCGTGTACCTAGGGATACTTACTATCGAAACTTATATCTTGCCAAAGGGTTACGGGCAGACTTATGCAAGGGATCGGGTCATTTCAGAAAACGGTCAAGTAAGGCACGAGTCATTTCATGAATAACAGAGAAGAACATCAAATCATACACTGAAATAGTAACTCTCAAGTTCGACTTCTGCTCTATTCTAAACAACTCAGGTTCATCTCTGGAAGCTTATTCGAGTCAGTGGATTCTATAACATACGAGGTACGCAACGAATAGGCTCAGGCTCAAAGTGGCTAACTAATGGGATTAGTCATGGTGGAGAAATCTGGCCCTGGACTTAACTCCTAATGCCCTCATCATGTTCATACTTACGCACCAAAACAGTTTCAACACGTATCGAACAGGCAAGTTCTAGACACAGACTAAGCACGTCACACAACCAATAAAAATGAGCATAAGCTCGTCAGGCTCAAACTCTCACAACGTAACAAGGTTATGTGTACAAGTCCCTCAAAACAGTGCTATATCGATTCAGGCAAACACGATTCAATCAGTCATGCATATCCTAATTGCTCACAAAATTTCATAAAATGGAGACCGACTCGAGATAAGTGCAAACAATTATGCCTGAATTCAGTAATTCATACATTTCCAACGAACTTAACGACTCACGGACACGTTATAAAATAAAAAAATTTTACTCATGCATTCTTAACTAAATTCCCCTCCCCACACTTAAATCTGACGTTGTCCTCAACGTAAAAATTATAAAAGGTGGGAAAAGTTAGAAATGGGACTCCCCTGGCGAATGAATGACGTGGTCGTGAAGTAGGTGTGACCGAACGCGTGAAGGTCGTGTCGTAACTCGTTATGCGTATCCCGGCCTAGCTAAGAAGAGCATTAGACGTAGAAAGTAGAATCATCATTGATAAACTATAAACATAGTTATAAGCATCAAAGTTAGAAACACAATAGTGATAAACACACGCGACCACTCAAGCTAACAAAAAGAAAAGGGAAAATCACTAAGGTTCTGGTTGTGGCGGTGGCGATGGTTGTCTCGGGCGAAGGAGGGACATCGACTGCTGGGAGTACTTGAGCGCGGTGTCCATGGCTTGCAGCGCCTGGTTGTAGCGGTCGAGCTCTTCCTGGTACCGACGGTGGGCTTCCTCGTTTCGTCGCTCGTACTCCTCCTATCGGCGCCAAGTTTCTTCATTATACCGCCTGGCTTCCTCGTCCCGCTGCAGCGCGTCGGCGTTCATGCGCATCATGTCCTGGCGCAGCGCTTCGAGTACCACTGTCGACGCGTAGGGGGCAACGCCGGATGACTCGCCATGGTGGTAATCGGAGGAGTGGGAGGGCCCAAGGTCGTGTCTGTCTCCACTGGGTAAGGGCCCTCGAGGTAGAGCTGGTCGACGGGGACGTCGACGTGGTCCGTCTGGCCACGATACATCTTGTGCCAGACGTACACCTTGTTCGTGCGAGTCCAGGTGGGCGCCTTCACCAGCATCTTCATTTTAACGAGCATCTCCTCGTTCAGGGGGTTGCGCGTGCATTCGGCCAAAGGCGTAGTCCTCGGACGACCTTGGTGATGAGTGCTCCTACGACGATCTTGCCATGGCTTCTTGCTTCCGTCTGAGCACTGAAGCGTGGGCCACCGCCATCCCCAGATGGACCTGTTCGCCTCACTGCAGCTTCGTCAGGTAAAAAAGGTCACGGAGGGTGATCGCTCCATGCGACTCGCCCCTCGGTGTGAGCTAGGTCGTGAGGAGGCGGTGGATGTAGCGGAGTCCTGGGCTCCTGAGCGCGGATGCCTTCGAGGTCTTCGAGCTAAATTCTGGTTCGCCTGGTCGAGCGATGCAGCCCAACAACCCTGTCGGCCTCCCGGTTGATCGAAGTAGACCACGTAGGACCGGTGCGGGTGTGGCCTTGGTACCCCAAGTGCATGGCATAGGTTGTCAACCGTCACTATGTGCTCTTCGTTGAATGCCCGGAATTTGAGTTTGCGGTCACTGTATTCATCAAAGGAGTAGGTGGAAAGGAACTCCAAGGTGAGTTCCTTGTATGCCTGTTTGTCAATGCCGACGAAAGTGGTCCATCCGTCGAGCGACAGGTACTGCGCGACCTGCTGGTCGATGTGATGCTTCGCCAGCGTATCATAGTCGATCTGGTCCATGTTGATGAACTCCATTCCCTTCAACCTGTTGTAGCGTGTAGTATGAGCCTCGTCATTGAATTGACCCATGGCTTCTAGCAGTGTCGGCGGGGGCCCGCGTCGCCTTGACGAATGGGCGAACGCGAGGCGGGGTCACGCGAGGCGAGGAGCGACTTTTACCCATAGTACCGGTAAGAAAAGTGTGAGCTCAAAGAAATGACAAGTAAATGCAAGCAGTTCGACTCGACCAAAATAGCGACAAAAGACACATAGTATTCAAGAACACATGAAAAACTCAAGGTAGCATTTTGTCGAACATGTGGCGTGCAACCGAATTCACTCAACCTAAATCCAAAATTGAACAAGCAAACATAGCCACATAAGTCATATCATGAATTAAAGCTAATTAACACCCTAAAGGCTATGAGTTTCGCCAATTGATTCTAAAAAATCCCAATTGTCGAAATTGGGATGCTCCGTCCAAAATTCGAAATTAATGACGCAATCACAAATTAGGCATACCCAAAGTGTTATTAGCATGTATATTATCATAAAAGAGCATGAAGAACACCAAATTAGACCCAGTTTCGAAAATTCCCAAATTTGAAATTTAGGGTTCATCGTAGCATCAAATTTCAAGGCAAAATCCAACGAATTATGCATACCCATAGTGATAGTAATACGTAGTAACGTAGAACGCGAACATTTTACACTCGAAATTCGCATAATTAGACAAAATCCCCAATTTTAAATAAGCTTAAAATTCATACCTTGGATGCTTAAGAAAGCTTAGATCTAACCAAACACGGGGTTGGGTGTTGAAGCCGGAGTTGGGCGACGGTGGCGGCTTCGATTTTGGGTGGTTGGGTGGTGATGGGGAAAGAAATAGCGAGGGAGAGAGAGGGGGAGACGAAAAGAGGGAGAAAAGAGAGAGGGAGAGAGAGAAGAGAAAGAAAAAAAAGGTTTTTAACCTAAAATCGAGGGCGTCACGGCCGTGACATGCGAGGCGCGTGGCCGTGACGCGAGGCAGCGAGTGCCTCTGTCGATCGTCACGGCCGTGACGTCTATGTCATTGGCCGTGACGCGGTCGGTGTTTCTTTTTTTATTTATTTTATTTTATTTTATTATAAATTTTTTTAACCACGTAAGTGTCACGGCCGTGAAGCTTAAGCTCCAGGCCGTGACTCAGGGCAGAGAGTGCATCTGGAGGTGTCACGGCCGTGAAGGCTTAAGCCTTAGGCCATGACGTGTGGCGGTGAGTGTGATATGAGTGTCACGGCCGTGACGGCTTAAGCCGTTGGCCGTGACCAGTGATTTTTTTTATTCTCGTGGTTGTCACGGCCGTGATGGCTTAAGCCATTGGCCGTGACAAGAGGCAGAAGGGGCCTCTGGCGGATGTCACGGCCGTGACACTTGTGCGTCTGGCCGCGACAGTGGGCAGTGTGCATATGCGGGTATGTCACGGCCGTGACGGCTTAAGTCGTTGGCCGTGACCGTCCTCTTTTTTTTGTAATGCCTAAGACATAAATGAAAATACCTGGGTTGCCTCCCAAGAAGCGCTTACTTTACCGTCTTAAGCTGGACGTCTTCTCGTTCGCTCAAGTTTGGAAGTCCAGGTAGAGTACTTCCTTTTCGCTCACGTCTTCCTCGCCTACATGATAGTGCTTCAACCTGTGGCCATTAAGCTTGAAGGTACCCTGCTCCATGCCTGCAATCTCAACAGTACCATAAGGGAAAATACGGGTAACGGTGAAAGGTCCTGACCAACGTGATCTAAGTTTGTCGGGAAAGAGCCTAAACCGAGAGTTAAAGAGGAGGACTAGGTCCCTTCCTGAAACTCCCGTCCTTGCCTAATTTTCTTATCGTGGTAGGCTTTTGAACGTTCCTTATACATGCGAGCGTTATCGTAGGCCGATACACGCCACTCGTCTAACTCGTTAATTTGGAGTAGCCGCTTTCCGCCAGCGTTCCCCAAATCAAAATTTAAAGACTTAATCGCCCAATAGGCCTTATGCTCTATTTCTACGGGGAGGTGACATGCCTTCCCATAAACTAGTCTATATGGTGTAGTGCCTATAGGTGTCTTGTATGCAGTCCTATATGCCCAAAGTGCATCGTTCAGCTTATTTGCCCACTCCCTACGGTTCCCTTCTATGGTCTTCTCTAGAATGCGTTTCAACTCGTGGTACACTACTTCGACCTGACCGCTAGCTTGGGGGTGGTATGGGGTGGATAGTCTGTGTCTAACACCGTAACGTTCTAACGTGCGTGCAAACTGGGTGTTACAGAAATGTGTACCCCTATCACTAATAATGCACCTAGGCCCCCCAAAACGTGAAAACAATGCTCGAAGAAATCTAACGACTACTCTAGCGTCGTTCGTGGGTAAGGCTTGCGCCTCGGCCCACTTAGACACATAATCGACAGCGACTAGAATATACTTATTATTCTACGAGCTAGGGAACGGACCCATAAAATCTATACTCCACACATCAAAGATCTCACAAACTAAAATGAAGTTCTGGGGCATTTCGTCGCGTTTCGAGAGATTACCTGCGCGCTGACACTGATCACAAGTGTCAATATACCTTCGGGCGTCCTTGAAGATCGTGGGCCAGTAGAATCCGCTTTCTAACACCTTCTGAGCGGTTCTGTTGGCTGCGTAATGCCCTCCGGTCGGTCCGTTGTGGCAATGCCTAAGGATCCGCGTCGTGTCTGGAGCAGCCATGCATCATCGTATCACCTGTGCACATCGCCTGAGAAGATATGGGTCTTCCCAAAAGTAGTACCTCAAATTAGAAAAGAATTTCTTCTTTTGCTGACTGGTGTACTCCTTTGGTAGGACCCTCGCAACAAGATAGTTAGCGTAATCTACAAACCATGGGGTGTCGTCACTTACCACCCGTATCGAGTAAAGATGCTCGTCTGGGAACCTATCCTGTATCGGCCTTCAATCCTTGTGGTATATTTCGAACTCCTCCAGTCGAGAGAGTTGATCGCCGCTAGGTTCTCCGCACCCTTCTTGTCCCGGATCTCTATGTCGAACTCTTGCAGTAGTAGGATCCATCTGATCAGCCGTGGCTTGGCATCGGGCTTTGCTAACAAGTACTTAAGAGCAGAATGGTCAGTAAAAACAATAACTTTGGATAGGATAAGATATGCCCTGAACTCGTCGAAAGCAAATACGACGGCCAACAGCTCCTTTTCGGTGGTCGTGTAATTGGCCTGGGCTGCGTCTAACGTCTTACTCACGTAGTAGATCGGCCTAAATGGTTGTCCTTACGCTGCCCTAGCACGGCCCCAACTGCATAGTCACCAGCATCGCACATTTGTTCAAAGGGCAGCCCCCAGTCGGGGGGGACCATAATAGATGCTGCGATAAGATGCTCCTTAAGTAAATTAAATGCATGCAAGCACTCGTCATTAAAATCAAATGGGCATCCTTTTCAAGTAATCTAGACATGGGTCGAGCGATCTTAGAAAAATCCTTAATGAATCTACGATAAAATCCAGCATGTCCTAGAAAACTCCTAATTGACTTCACGTTCGAGGGAACGGACAGCTTTTCTATCATTTCCAACTTAGCTCGGTCCACTTCGATTCCTTTAGAGGAAATCTTATGGCCCAGAACTATGCCCTCTTTAACCATGAAGTGGCACTTTTCCCAATTAAGTGCCAAGTTCGTTTCTTCGCATCGTGCGAGTACGAGCTTCAGGTTAGATAAACATACATCGAACGACGACCCAAAAACAGAAAAATCGTTCATAAATACCTCCACCTCACCTACCAGTTCGTCGAATATGGCCATCATGCACCGATGGAAGGTGGCTGGGGCATTGCAGAGACCGAATGGCATCCTTCGGTACGCGAACGTCCCGAACGAGCACGTGAACGTGGTCTTCTCCTGGTCCTCAGGTGCTATAGGGATCTGTAGATAACCTGACAAACCACCAAGAAAACAGTAAAATGAATGACCGGCGAGCTTTTCTAACATCTGATCAATAAACGGTAAAGGAAAATGATCATTTCTCGTCGAATCGTTCAACTTCCTGTAGTCGATGCAGACGCGCCATCCAGTCATCATCCTTGTCGGAATCAGCTCGTTCTTGTCATTGGTGACGACCGTCATGCCTCCCTTCTTGGGGACCACTTGGACCGGGCTGACCCATGCACTATCTGAAATGGGATAGATCATCCCCGCGTCTAGCAACTTGATCACCTCCTTCTTGACAACGTCTTTCATGTTGGGATTGAGGCGTCTTTGACGTTGAGCGACCGGTTTGAAATCATCATCCATGAGGATCTTGTGCGTGCAGTAACTCGGGTTGATACCCCTTATGTCGGATATCTTCCACGCCAAAGCCTTATTGTGCGCTTTCAACACGTCTAAGAGCTGGCCCTTCTGTCCGTCGTCGAGGCTCGACGAGATGATGATTGGCAGCCCTCCGTTGCTGCTAAAGAACGCGTACTCGAGGTGGTCGGGCAGCGGCTTCAATTCCAGGACCGGTGGCTCATCGACTGAGCTCTTTTCCTTGTCCTCTTTGCTGCTCTCGTCGATGGCTATGATAGGCTCGTCGACCTCCTCCCCCCACTCGTCGATCACCATAATAGTGTGCATGTCCTGCTAGCCGACCTGTGACAGACCTTGCACAGAGAAAAGGAAATCGTGCTCAAATATGTCTACGAAATAACACTTATCATCCTACTCGTTACTCTTTTTCATCGAGTCGGCCATATTAAAAGTAACCCTCTCCCCATCTACTGTCAAGGTCAATGTCCATTCCTAACGTCTACTCCCCCTTTGCTAAGAACGGTCTACCTAAGATCAGGGGGACATTTTCATCTTCCTCCATGTCTAGGATAACAAAATCGGCCGGGATAACAAGTTTATCGACCTTAACAAGGACGTCCTCAATAACGCCTCGAGGATACTTTAATGATCTATCAGCTAATTGTAGACTCATCCTAGTGGGTCGGGGTTCGCCTAGTCCTAGACGCTTAAACATAGAATATGGCATGAGATTAATACTAGCGCCTAAGTCAGCTAACGCACGCTCAATCACTAAATCTCCTATAAGACAGGGAATAGTAAAACTCCCTGGGTCCTTAAGCTTCTTCGGGATCTTGCTTTGGAGTATCGCCGAACATTCTCCTCGCAGGCATACGGTGGAGACTTGCTCGAGCTTCCTTCTGTTCGTCAGCAGATCCTTCAAGAACTTGGTGAAGCTGGCATCTGTGTAATAGCTTCAACAAAAGGTAAGTTAATATGCAATTCCTTACACATACAGAAATTTACCAAACTGTGCCTCGTTCTTGTCCTTCTTCAGTCGAGCCAGGTACGGGATCTTTGGCTGGTATGGCTTCACCGGTGGCCACTCGATCTCCTTCGCCTTTCTTTCTCGGGCTCGACCTTTTCCTTTTCAGCTTCGGCCTTCTCGACATCGTCGCCTCCAATCTCCTCCACTTCGGGCTCGCCGTGGCTCTCGAAGTTGGCGTTCTCCTTCGCCTTCTTCTTGGCGGGCACTTCCTGCAATTCTCGTCCATTTCTCAAAGTTACCGCCTTGCAGTACTCCTTGGATTCGGCTCAGTGTAGCTTGGGAGTGATCCCTGAGTGCACCCCGCCAACTGCTTCACCATCTGGCCCATCTGTTGCACCAGCTTCTTGCGCGAGGCGTCCGTGTTATGGGCACGCAAATCATTCGCCTCCATGTACTCCTCTATCTTCGTCATTCGGCTTTCGTGGGCTGCGGTGGTGCTGCTGAAATTCGTGAGGAGTGCTTTCATCATGTCCTTCATCTCCCTCATGTCATCGAACCCTCTTGCGAGTGCGTTCTGATATTGGCATGGCGCCCCGTTCTGGAATCCTGAGGACCTAGGCTGAAATCCAGGCGGTCCTTGCCACTGGTTGTTCTGATTCTCGTACGCCAGATTGGGGTGCGCTCGGGGTTGGAAGCTTCGCTGGCCACCTTGGTAATTGCCCATATAGTCCACGTGCTCCAACGATTGCAACAAGTTGGCATTCCGATGTCTCGTGGGCTGCACCACAGATCCCGCACAATGGCACGTATGGGTTGTGCTGCGTCGGTGCGGTGGTCGTCACGGCGTTCACGGGCTGAGTCTGCTCGGACTTCGGGAGTAGTGCGCCGATGACCGTCTGCAGCTGAGAGTTCATCGTAGCGATTTGTTGCTGAAACGCCTCGAATTTGGTATTCGTGGTCATCTCCTCGCTCACTCCAAATACGCCTGTTGTCTTCATCCTCGTATTGCCCCTCATGAAACTATTCCTCGAGTAATCATCAATCAGGTTCCAAGCGTCGGTCTCGTTGAGCTTCACGAGTCCTCCTTCTGTGGCTTCGTCTAGCATATGGACAGTCTGGTCGTTGAGCCCTCGTGGAATCGGTTGATCTGGGCTGCCTTCGACATCCCGTGTTGTGAGCATCTCTTCAATAGCGCCTTGTATCGCTCCCAAACCTCGTAGAGGTTCTCTGAATCCTTCTGATGAAATAAGGATATCTCCGTTTTTAGTCTGAGCACCTTCGACAGTGGGAAGTAGTGGCCGATGAATGCGGCTCGCATCTCTTCCCACGTGGTGATTGATCTGGGTGGCAACATCTCCAGCCAGTCCTTGGCTCTGAACTTCAACGAGAACGGGAATAGCATCAGCTTGATCGCATCGTCCGAGACCCCGTTGATTTTGATGGTGTCGTTCACCATCAGAAATGCCTTCAGATGGGAGTAAGGGTCGTCGTCGGGGTTACCCTCAAACTGGGCCGTTTGGAATATCATCTGAAGCCAAGAGTGCTTCAGCTCAAAGTTGTTGTTCTCAATCGGCGGGATGACAATCGCCGACTCCGTACCGCCTAGTGCGGCATTCTTGAGGAGGTCCTGAAGTGATGGCTCCTCCTCATGGACACACTATGGTCCGCCATATCTACTTCTGTGTAGGGACTATCTACGGCTGCCTCTATACGTGAGTGTTGGGTTGATTCCTGCGAACTATCTTCTGAATAGCTAACTAAATGGTCCTGAGAGCTAGTGGAAGCTCCTTCGGTGTCGTACTTAAGTTTCCTTCGTAACTTCCGCTCGAAATCTGGGTCTACTTCAACAATGGGACCCGTTGGATGGCTTCGGGTCATTCACTGCTGAATCGTACCTTCAAAAAGTGCGAACAAAAATTAGCAACGAAATTAATAAATACGTCGAACAGATTACGAGACTAACAGTGACTTAGAAAAAAGAATAACGCAAATAGAAACGACAAAACTAAAACTAAGAAAAACGTCACAAAAAGTGGCTAAAGTACCGAACTACGGTGTTCCTAATATCAATTTATTCCCCGGCAACGGCGCCAAAAACTTGATCGACGCGTGGTGTAATGTGCAAGTGCGACAAGTGATAAAATAAAACGTATACCTAATTACTATCACCGATGTGCGATAGGCAGTGGACCTATCTTTTGTAGTGCAGTAAAGTGAGTAAACGAGTATCGAACACGAGGAATAAACTAAGTACTAGTATTAACCTATCGACTCGATATCTAGCCTAAACAAAATAAGCAGATTTTTATATGGACTATCCTAACAGATTACTCCTAAGTCAACTAGAGATCGACAGAACACGCCTAAAACTGGTAAGAAGCTTTCAGATAATAAAGATGTCCTCAGAATTCGAATCCCGCTAGGTATATTGCCTAAGACAGTAAATTATCGTTCCTACGTGATTGTGACTAGACCGCAGTAATTTCCTACCCGCTAACGAATTTGCTGTCGTCCTAAACGCTCGCGGGGATCTAAAGTTCAGTAATTACTAATGGCGAGGATCGAGTATTTGCTTTGGCCCTATACTCGAATCCTATCTTCTACGAACGGCCTAATCGTTGTTTCACTGTCGCCCTAAATGATTTTCCACATGATCACTTTAACACATAGACATATTAAAGCGACGAAACAATTTCATAGATAGATAAATAGTCAAAAACACGAGTCACGATAAGATATGTGTTAATTACAAATCTTCTCTCTTTGTAGTAGTGAACTCTACTCAAAAGTGAAAAACCCATTCTTCCAACTTCTCTAATTCGAAAATGGCGACAATCCAAGACGCAACGGATTATGAGATGTCGAGGGAGAATAGAATCAAAGAAAATCGCGAGAGGATGCAAAAGCTAGGGATTTTCGATCTCTCTCTTCAGGTAAAGTCGCTGAAACCCAGCCCGAGGAGAAATATAAACAGGAAGATAGATCAGCCGAGTTATTCACCGATTCCTTGTGCTTCTGCCCCGACTCGTCGATCGTCTAGGTGATTTATTGGTATATTTTGGTCAGTTGCATATTGTTCATCTACGCAGTGTTGTTCTATGGTTCGTTATGCTGGTGAAGATGATGGGGGTTTGCTTCTACGGTTCACAGAGACTTTGTTTGTTCCAATGAAGAAGTGTTGATTTTTCAAAGACTTTTATGGAGTTTCCAACATTGTGTGTTTAGGCCATATCATTGTGAGGGTCAGCAATAGATGCGGTTCGTAGTACTTAGGTTAATAATCGGTTCCTCGCCTAAATGTTTTTCTCGCTGTTCTGTTGTGACTTTTGTAGGCTGCAGAACTCAACGCCAGTTAGCTACTGTGAAATACCTCAGCCGAAGAAGGATAAGTCTCTGAAGAGCCAAAACTTGCTGAGAGAGGAGGGTGCAAAACCTGAGATTTACACCGAAGAACACAAAGAGCTCCTCGGCAGCACCGAGGTTGAATGGACACTTTTCATCGATGGATATGGGAAAGACGGAAAAAGAATTTACGATCCAATCAAGGGCAAAACTTGCCATCAATGCAGGTCTGTGCTTGCTTTCCATTTCTAATGGATGTTTCTTGTTCAGATAACTGATTATGCGTTTTCCCCTTTCTAGTTGTTATACTCAAATAAATGCAAGCCTTTGCTTCTTCAGGCAAAAAACTCTCGGCCAACGCACACATTGCTGGAAATGCAATCTTGTTCAAGGGCAATTTTGTGGAGATTGCTTGTACATGAGGTATAGTATACTCAGCACAGCAATTCTATAAGTGATGATCTTATAAGTGATGAGGCTATTTGTCATTTCAAAAGATGGAACGATATCTAAACAACTTCCACAATGAGTTGGAACATCTTTTCTTTTCTAAATTTGCAGATATGGCGAAAATGTGCTCGAAGCGAATGCAAATCCCGAGTGGATTTGCCCTGTTTGCCGAGGAATATGCAACTGCAGCTTGTGCAGGCAGGCCAAAGGTTGGGCTCCGACTGGCCCTCTTTACAAGAAGGTGTTGTTAAAACCTCAAGGAAAAAAATTCCGTTAGTTTCACGCTCCTTCGAATTTTCAGCATCTAGCTAGCTAATAAGATCCTTGTTTTTTTCTGTCAATTGTGTAAGATCTCGAGCCTTGGGTACAAATCAGTTGCACATTTTCTCGTTCAGACAAGGCTCACGAGCACGGTTTCAGACGAAACTAACGTGCGCACAAAGACTCCAAGTTCTGCTAAGAGATCACTCCCTTCTCAGACATTGATGACGTAAGCAATGGAGATGGTAATAATCCTTTCGAATCAAACCCCGAAGAGGCTGCGAAGGATGAAAAGGATGAGAAATTTAGTGTCCCTATCGGCGAAAGTGTAACCCCACACCCTTTACTGAAAGATGAATCCAAACAGTTCTCTACCCCTGAAAAGGTACAAAACACTTCAGCCTGTGATGAGAAAATAGCATCGACATGTGAAGTTCTTGGAGAAGAAGGAAATGGAAGTAAGGAGACCACTGAATTAGACGAACAAGATTCTGCTGCACAAGAGCAAAGTGGTAATTCAACTAAGTCGAAGAAGCGTAAGACATTCGAACTGACGAACGATAGCATAGCTACGAGGTTGAGGCAGAGGCGTGGTAAGAAATAAGATGCTCGTATTAGTGCGGTAAGTTGTGCAATCCTATGCTGCCGTGTTTTCTTTTTGTCGAAAAAATAGGTGTGGCGAGTTTTCGTAGGTGTATGAAGATCCATATGGGAATTGTAATGTGGTTTTTGTTGTGTCCTCAGCCTTGAGATGTATGCATGGCATGGATTGCTTCTTATTTTGATCATCTAAGTAAGATTCGGCTATTCATGAAGTCTTTCTTCTTACAATTCTGTTTCAGTTCATTCATCACCTTCAGTTCTTACAATTAAGGAAGGCCAACGAATAAAATCATGCGCCTATTGCTAGGGGAGTTCAAATGTCGGTTAACCGACTGAACAAGTTTCGGTTCGTACTTCGGTTCGGTATTCGGTTTCATTTTGATAACCGAAAATAATTCGGTTCGGTTTTGGTTTATTACTTCAGTAAACCGATCCGAACCGTAAAACCGAATTATTTTTTTTTTTATTTTTCTATACATATATTATTATTACACTTATTATAAAATATAAGTCATATATTATTACATATTTTATATTATAATATATCCACCATCTGTTATAAAATATGAAAAATATTACTTATATCAAAATTTTATGCAAATATATATATATATATATATCTGATACATATTTTTATAATTTAAATCATTTTAACATATTAAATAAAATATGGAAATATTAGGTAAATTAAAATTTTATACAATTTTATATATGATAGTATCTTTTTACAATATAAATCATGTTTATATATTATTTTTTACTTTTTTTTATTAAAATTTGGTTTTTCGGTCGGTTAACCGAACCGAACCGAAAAAAATTCGGTAAGATCCTCGAACCGAAAGTTCACTTCGGTTCGGTTCGGTCCAAAGGATTGGCCTTCAAACAGCAAACAGAAGGTAACAAATTCTAATCCATTGTCGCTTTTTTTTTTTTTTTGCAACGTTTGTGTGAATTGAAACGAAAAGCATGGAAAATATAGAAACTACCGGTTATAACCGAATGAACACCCCTACCTGTTGATTCAATTCAAGCTATTGTATGATTCAAGCTTCATATGGGCTTTCCAGGGCAAGTAAAAGTTCAATGTTATTTCAAAACTTGAAAATTGACAAAAAAAAAAAATGGAAATTGAAATCACTAAATATAACGAATTTTGTTTTGGGTCACTCATAGTTCATATTTCAAAACAAATTTGGATCCCCGACTTTCTAGATTGTAACTTGTAATGTTGTAATGAGTTTCTCACCCACTCAATCTAGGATAACGTAGAATTTGCTCTTTATTTATCATACCAATAACTCAAAATGTATACTAAAAGTTCACCAAGTGTAGACCAACGCAAGCTCAAAATATTTTAAACGCATATATGCGTTTGGGAATAATATATCCCAAACATGCATTTTATATTTTAAAAATTACAACATACTCTATTAAAGTACTTGTATAAAAATAGAAAATAAATAAAAATATAAAAATGGACTCTTGTTAGTAATAGTTTTTTATATGAAAAATATTGAGTTTATTATTAATTTTGTGAAAAAAATTTTCAAACGAAAATAATAGTGTGGTCTAATTTGTAAAGTTGTAAATTTACATGGATAATAAAAACTCGGATAGAAACTAATAGGATAATTCTATTGGCACCCCTTTTTTTTTTCTATTTGCACCCCCTTATTAATATGTAGAACAAAAATTAATTATTACCAATTACATACCTCATATAAAAAGGAAAAAAGGAGTTTAATGTTAAATTTAAGTAATATTAAAAAAGAAAATTTTTTCATCTGGCGGGAATGGTAAATGAAGGCCCGCCCCGCCCTACAGGCAGGTAGCAGGCCTGGTGGGCAACCGGCCCGTCCTAAAAAATAAAAATTAAAAAAATTATATAAAAAAGAAAAAATAAACTAATGAAGTTGAATTACTCCTAATCAATTTGAATTCTTTAATAAAATTTTATTTATGTTATTAAATTTGATTAAATTAAAAATTGGATCTAAAAAATATAAAACATCTATATAGTTCATTTATATATTAATTTTTCTAAAGAAATATTCTATGATATTTGGCGGGCCTGAAAAATGGTGAAAAATAAATAAAAGAAAAGGAAAAAACATTAAAATAAACTAATGAAGTTGAATTACTCATAATCAAATTTGAATTCTTTAATAAAAAATTATTTATGTTAAATTTGATTAAATTAAAAATTGGATCAAAAAAATATAAAAAACCTATGCGATTCATTTATGTATTAATTTTTTTTTAAAAATATGTTATAGTTTTGGTGGGCCTGCCCACGGCCCGTCCGGGCTTACCCGCATAGGGCGGGCCTGAGAAATGGCAGCCCGCTCCGTCATTTTGACGGGCCCGCGGGCCCATTTGACATTACTAGGATGGGGCGGGCCGACCCGCGGACCACAAGCATATTTGCAAGTTCTAAATGTGTCATTGGTTAAACTGACTTAATTAATATTTTGAATAGTGTAACTAATATTATCGATTGAATGGAAAATAGGTTAATATAATATTTTTTGTTGAATCATGTGATTATTTAAAATTATTATTACAAAAGTCAAGTGTTAGGGGGTGTAATTAATAGTAGTATAGGGGTGTGAATAGTAGGATCCAAATAATATTATGATAATGGAGTTGGTTGAGGATTGGTTTGTTCGTTGGAGAATAATTACTGCATTTTGTGTTTGAAATGAATTTTTCGGCCAATGGTGGTGTAAATATGTTATTACCTATAACATTAGTTGATCTACATATTTACGGAGTTGTTTCATATAATAACCCAAAAATGAAAATAAAATACTTCCGGTCTCAAATATGCAATTGGACTTATAAATAAGGGGAAATTTTGTGTCAGGCCCCAGAATATTTTAAATTAGGGATCAGGCCCTGTCAGACTTTTTTTAGTTTTAAGGACCTCTTTTTTGAAAAATTAAGTGAAAAGGACCCAAAACTGTGATTTGACGAAATTACCCTTAATAAAAGTGATTTCTGAATGGTATTTGACGTCAGTTTTATGTTACACAGTTATACTGATTTGTTACCGTAACAACCGCAAGTGTCACTTTAACGTCATAAGACGTTACTTATCGACAGTAAAATGTTATTAACAGACATATTTATTACATCGAACTATCGAACCCCATTTTTAACGCTGATCGAGCACACAGTCGATTGTTAACACCTTGTTTTGTTTTCCATCATGCGGTATTACACCATAAACCTTAAACTCGACGCGACGACCATTAGCGTTCTTCTATAAAAGATCGAATCATTAGGGTTTCGATCTTATTACACGTTTCGGGATTGAAAATTGGTAATCCATTATAGGAGCATTGCTCCCTATAATGATGAATTTTCTGTCTAGGGAAACAGGGGGAGGATGGTCGGGTGGAGGGTTCAAGAACAATTATAACTGTTACACAATTATACTAATTTGTTACCGTAAAATTCGTAAGTGTTATTTTAACGTCATAAGACGTTACTTATCGACAGTAAAATGTTATTAACAGACAAATTTATTACATCGGACTATCGAACCCTATTTTTCCCACTGATCGAGCATTGCTCCCTATAATGATGAATTTTCTGTCTAGCAAAACAGGGGGATGGTCGTGTGGAGGTTCAAGAACAATTATAACAGTTTTGCGCAGTCATTTGGATAACAACAGTCTTGTATTGAGTACCATATGACGTCTATTTAGTAACAAACGAAGTCGCAGAAGTACCACATCATTCAAAAATAATACCGATTACTACAGTAACACATTAACAAATGATGTTGCAGGAATCGGTATTGATGTGTTACTTTTGCGACCTCATTTGTTACTAAATAGACGACATATGGTACTCAATACAAAACTGTTGTTATCCAAGTGAAAGGAAGTGTTATTTTTCAGCGCCGAACTGTTATAATTGGCTAGAACGAATTATTTAGGTATACAGCGTAATTTTGGCATATGTTTTTGCGTCATTTTAGGGCCTGACAGCTTAGTTTTTCAAAAAGCAGGTCCTTAATACTAAAGCCCACTGCAATTGGGCCTGAAACCCAAAACCAAACATACTAATAGGGCCTGAAACTTAATTAACCCTATAAATAAATAAGTTACAATTAATCCAACGGCTGTCACAGAATCGCATCTGTCGTTGCCACTTGTCCATTGGTACAGGAAAACTCGATTCCCTCCCCGATAAATAAATAAAAAAAGAAGGGTAAAAACCATTTTTGGTCCCCGATGTTTACCCTATGGGCGCTTTTGGTCCCCGATGTTTCGACTTGCCACATTTAGTCCCCGATGTTTCTTGATTTGAACCAATTTGGTCCCTCCGTCAATTTAGACGGAATTGCAAAATTAGTGACGGAATTTGCGACGGAATTTCCGTCGCTAAAGGAAAAAATTAAAAAAAAATGATAATTAAACATAAAAATGAGAAAAAAAAAAAAAAAAAAAAGAAAAAATTCAAAAAATAGGAAAAAAAATTGAAAAAAAGAGAATACTACTAAGAAATTAATTAAAAATATAAATAATAATAAAAAATAATAATAAGGATAATTTTTGTTCCTTTTTATTTAATTTTTAATAGATAAATATATTTTTACTTTTACTTTTTAAATCTTAAATTTATATTTATCATTTTTTTGTTTATTATTTTATTTTTATTATTATTTATATTTTATTTATTTTATTAGTAATACTCTCTTTTTTTGAATTTTTTACCTATTTTTTTAATTTTTTTCTTTTTTTGGAATTTTTTCTCATTTTTATGTTTAATTATCATTTTTTAGTTTATTATTTTATTTTTTATTATTTTTTTATTATTATTTATATGTATATTTAATTTCCTAATAATATTCTCTTTTTTTTTCAAATTTTTTTTACCTATTTTTTGAATTTTTTTCTTTTTTTTTAATTTTTTTCTCATTTTTATGTTTAATTATCTTTTTTTTTTTAATTTTTTCCTTTAGCGACGGAAATTCCGTCGCTAATTTTGCAATTCCGTCTAAATTGACGGAGGGACCAAATTGGTTCAAATCAAGAAACATCGGGGACTAAATGTGGCAAGTCGAAACAACGGGGACCAAAAGCGCCCATAGGGTAAACATCGGGGACCAAAAATGGTTTTCTCCCAAAAAGAAAGAAACAAAAAACACACAATCCACTGCACATTTCTTGTCAACTGAAGAGTTGCGTCATTATCTCGAACAATCAATAAGCATGATGATGCTTTACGAAGGGATATAGTATAGCGCGATGTTCCCCAGCAATTTTATCAGGCGCCGTCTCTTATCCGTGATATCTCCATGGCTTCATCACGACCCAGACATTTAGCTGAATCTCGGGGTCTTTGGTTCCACTGGACAGCTACTGAACTTCGCCTTCAACGTTTCAGCGCTGAACGAATTGCTCGACGATCCGTCGAGAGTCTGCTTCAAGGAAGTTACGGTGGAGGAGTTGAGTTTGAAGTTTTCTCCGCTCTCTTCCGCCGCGTTCACGCTGGTGGTCCGAGGTCTTCGCGTCGTCCTGTCCGTTGGGTTTGTACTTTTTTACATATTTAGTTTTCTAAGTTTTTTGTATTTTACGCTTTTCTGATTTGAGGCCGGTTGAGATTGAGATATTCCGTGTTTGCGTTTTTTTGTTGAAGAGAAAAGGAGGATGCGTGTAGGCGGAGGACTAGGGACACGACGGTGAAGGAACGGAATAGCCTGCTTTGTGAGATTGATCCTGAGGTAATTCTAGGTTCTCCTATTTTAGTTATGTTGGTTTTTAGATCTTTGAGTTCTAAGCTGTTTGTTTCTCATTGATCATGTACCTGGAAGAGGTTAGTCAGAGGAGCTTGTTAGATACATGAAGGTGTTAGCTCTTTTAATGATTTGATTCGTTTGTATAATATGACATGCGTAGGAGTCTCATGAATTTCATTTACATGAGGTTTTGTAGCGGTGGTTCATGAATCTTTTTTTAGCATTAGCCACTAGAAAAACCAATTGGATGCGATTATTAATGTAGTAGCAGAGAAACTTTTCGGCCGAGATTAGTCCCGTGGTTCGCAGGTTTGGTGTGGTATTAGTATCGCAGTATGTTTTACTTTGATTGGATATTTCGTTTTGTCTCATTTAAGTTCCAGGTATGTTCACTTTTTGCGGATGGTTTCAGGGATGTGCTTTGCACGATGCTGTTAAGAAGATTATAGACATCACCCCCGAGTCCTGGGGAACATCCGTACTGAAAACTGTATTCAGGCATTGTCTCTTGGAGTTGCACGATGTTCACGTGATTACAAAATCTTCTAGTTCACGGGATTCCATCTCATTCTCAATGAAAGCAAGAAAAATTGGAGCTGTATTGAAAAATGTGGTGAACAGATCTTTCTATATAGATTTGTTCGGTTCCTTTTCTACATCTCGTAGAACAAGTTCATTTGATATTGAAGTTGTCCGTTATGAGATCAGTTTGAACGTCGACAATCGAACAAGCTGTATCCTTCCAGTGACAAGTATGTCTGCTGTAGTAAATATTAGTCATCTTCACTCCATGACCATTTGCATTCGTGTACCATCTGTAAATATTTTACTTTCTCCTGAAGACCTCTCTCGCGCATTATCATTATATGAACTCATCCCCAAGAACACTTTTCATCCTAGACCTGGAAGGCAGTTACGGAACATAGTGTCGACCAAACTTAGTAGTCGGCTTCAAACTTCTAAAAGGTCATTTATTGAAGTAGCTTGGGTTGTGTGTTTGTGGATCCGTTACATTAATGCCTATCAGTTTTTACTTGTGCTTGTTGGATATCCCAAGCATATGGAAAAATCTGCTTCCTTGATGTTTCAGGACAGCAAGACTTTGTGTTCTATTAAGTCCCAATGGAAACTGATTTCTGAATTTGAGAATGGTCTTCCTCCAGAGGCCATTGCAGTTGCACGCAGAATAATTCGCTACAGAACTAAAACTGGTCTGGGGGAATTGTCCGATGATGTCATAACAGATAAGCAATTCTCAGAGGTTCGCCAACTACTCGTGGATATTTGGAGGATGATTAGTATCTGTTTTGTCTTCGTTCTGAATATGCTCTTTCTATTTAAGACCAGGCAATATGTTGACGACGTTAACAATGATCTAGCTCTTCCGACATGCATCTCTTTAGATTTGCAAGAAATATCAATACATGTTACGCCATCCGGTGTTGTAGACCCTTCTGCTATTGGGAAGAGAGCCTCTGATAGGATGAGTTCGTACCAAGGGTTACTTGGTTTCAAGCTCTGCGTAAATTCAGTGATCTCTAGATACTTTGAAAGTATAACTGAACAGTGTTCTGCTGTTTCAGTTGGATGCTTGAATGTTCTGCCATTTTCTACAGCAAAACCCAGATCAAACAGTAACTTAAAAGAATACTGGCGTAAAGAAATTCATGGTCAGGAGATTATCGTGAGGAGCAATCCTGCAGATTCATTTTACTTTCCGCAAGGTACTGATAGCGATAATACTGATCAGATTTGCAAAAATTCCGTTACTCGCATAGACCATCTTCTACGTGAGCTGTGGTTGAATTGGGTGGATTCTTATCTGAAGGATCAAGCAGAAAGTACTTCAAATATGTTCTCGCCATGGATTCTTTGTGAGGTAAAGAGCTGTTTAGCATCTCATTGCCTAGGTGGTCCTAGTTCCTGGACTCAAAAATGTAATTTGGTCTTCGGAAAGTTGAACGTTAATTTGGATGACTATTCTCTTCTGTCAATTGTTGTACTTCTTAATCAAACTCAATATGCTTTGTACGACGGAAGCAGGCAAAAAGATACTCTCGCTACTCCTGTCATTCAAGATCATGTAATAACGGATTGGAGAAGTAAGTCAGAGTTGCATACTAGCGAGATCGAGAGGAAGATTATCAGAACCATTCCTGATAAGCATGTAGAAATTGGCGTACGCATAGTTGGTCCATCTATCCATCTATCTATGTCGAATGATCAGCTTGGTGCCAAATCTAGAGATAATGGTCATACTTCTACGAGTGTCTTATTTGAAATCGGTAACATGGAACTTCCGGTGTCACCAAATGCAGAAGACAATATTAGATTAGCGAATGAAGACTATGCTGAACACAATAGAGGCTCAGGTTTCCTTGAGCTAAACCTTCCATCAGATATTTGTATCCCTGAATCTTGTAATGAAGGCTATGGCTGTCAAGAGCATATTCCACTCCATGCATTTATGAAAATTTGTGGTCTGAAGGCATACATAGATGGAACTTTTGAGAATCCGGATTTCCAATTAGTGGAGTTGAGGTGTATAACCACACAACTTCAATGTATTAGGTGAACCTTTTCCCTTGCTTGTGATTCTTTGTGGTTCCACTCCCAGCTTGTTGATGCGTTTATAGGTTCATGATTAAACTTCTTGTTTGATTTTGGTTGAATTGTCTTTGAGGCTCCATTATTAATAATGGTTGGCTACTTAAGATTAGCTTCTGCCTTACTTTACGTTCAATCGGTGTCCTTTGTACTTTTGAGAAGTGTAACTATCATGTTTGGGTCCAGCAAATGAAGGTAATTTTACATAACGTTTCTTTATAGTATCTCTTTCATTTGCCCCCTCAGTGTATATATATTATTGGTTAGCTTGCAAGTCAGTTGCCACGGTAAGCTGGCATAAATTTGATAAAGAACTGCTGCGAAACTCATGTTTTGGAAAGTTATGTGAAGTTATGATTTTTGTGCAGACATGTTTTACTGGAGCATATTTTGTGAATTTTTGATCCTGTATGTGACGATTGCCAATCATGTAATTTCGGTCTTTGCAGACGCTAGTTTTTGCGAATGTCTCATTCAATGTGGCTATCTTTTGACTCTGACTTATTGCCATTTCTGTAACAGTAGGACTGCCTGCTCATTCGGTGCATCGGTTGTTGCTGTCTCAATGACGTTCTTTGTGCTTGTTGATGGCTTTTCCACATTAATATACCTTGATGAGATGTACCTTTTAGCGAAGGTGATTTTTTATTATATTACATATTGCTTCATGGACGATATACCAAACTTCAGTTACAGTCAATTTTTCTATGTCATGTTCATGAGGAACTATTTCTAGCTTTCCTCTGGGACATTCTTATAATACACTTTTGGGCAGTTGAGTTTTTCTTTCTCTTAATTCTGATCGGTCAGGTAATTTCTTCAATGCTATGTGTGCTATGGTCATTCCTTACTTATCGATTTCCGGACAATGACGACGTGTGAGATAAATCTGCAACCTAGATCAGATAATCACAAATTAGAATAAGAACGGGTAAATATGATTTCCTCAATCTTACTACTCTAGGTTTGAAAAATTTCTGTTATTTATTGCAGATATTTTTTGAAGTATTGGATGAATCACTGCTCTTTGCATGGGGTTAACCTGGTGATAACATGAGATATGAAGAAGTATCAAGCAACGAGCGTCAGCAAACACCATACAGTAGTACTCAACAAGCATCATTTATGACAGAAACTCATCTAAGAGTCAACAGCATGTTCGAGCTTAAGTCGTCTGATATTGTTCTTCATAATTCCAGGAGAAGCTTTAGTGTTGATATCCATAAGGTACTACCAACTGTGGATGGTGATAATGGCAGCCCATCAGTCATGCATGACCAATCTGCTAAAGGTATTTACATCTCTGTTAAGATGGCAACACTGGATATTGCTTTTGAACGACAAAATACAGAAGTTACCTTTGATACAAAGGGACTACGATGTGTCATTTGAGAGCTGTGAGTGGACTCAATGGACATTCTGATAAATCTGAGTGAAAAGATCTATTATGTTATTCAGATTTCCTGGCTGAAGCATCGATATCTCAAATCAAATTGTGTATATGCTTGTTTCTTGTTGGAGCCAAAGAATACATTAGTCACTCTACATCACCAGTGGGAGGTGAATCCTTGGCTATCATGGAAACAGAAAATCTTAAGGAGCATTGGTTATCTACAAGGATCGTTGTTTCTCGAATTTATTTGACTGGATCCCAAATAAAGAACATTTTAGCTGATGAAAATCGATTTGAGGAACTGAATGCATCTTTTTCTGTTGGTGGAGAATTCCAGAAAGTAACTTGTGAATCCAAGGTTCTCTGCCTCTTTCTTTTTTAGGATCTTGTTCATGCATGAAACTATCCAACCGTACCATCTTAAACATATATGGAGATGATATATCATTTTTTCCACTTTTATTTTGATGCTTATAACAGGGTGGTTCTGTGTTACTTGAAGTAAAAGGCATAGTGATGCTTCTTGAATGCTTTATCTTTTACCATCACTGGATCTCGGAACTTTTTCTTTCGAGTAGATCCTCTGATTCAGTTTCGATTGCTCGAAGTAGTGGGGAACGAGTTGGCCGTCCTAGTTTAGATGTTCATCTAGGCCAACAACCTGGTATCTGGGATCATATGGAGGCGTTATCTGTGAGAATGTTGCATCCATCCGTCGTAATTGTGGCAAGAGATGAGTTTGGTATATGACACCAGCATTTTAACTCTGAAGTTGTTGAACGCCGTTGTAACTTATTATCACTTTTAATTTCCATTGCAGACAGATTTCAAGAACTTACATTTGAGGTCGACTTCCATTTGGAATTTAAAGTGGAAGGTGCATCAAGAAAGCTTTCAATCAGTGTTTCCAGATTCTCTTTTCTTTCTCAGTTCATTCGTGGAGTTCTGAACCATGGAGGTCAGGTAGTGGTAAGTTCATTTCTCTCCTTGTCGTAAATGGTAGTTTGTAAACAAAATTTACAACGAGGTAAATTTGTCTGCATTTTCCAGCGTAAAAATTCGATTCATTTGTTTTCCTCCGAGTCAAGTGGATCAGGGTCGCTCAATATCACCAGAGGCTTCTTCTGATGATTGCAGTAGTGGACCAGCACAGATATTACACAGAAGTCCGCAGTACTATTTATTGAAAGATCTGCAATGTTTCGTGGCTGTTGACAGTCCTGTCAGTAGTGACCACAATATTTCTGCTAGCTCAAGCAGTTGGTTCGGGAGTGGTTCTATTTCAGGATTTGATATGACCATATCACTTTCTGAGATAAAGGTAAGCTGATTTCATAGGCAAATATCATCTGAAGTTCACTACATTTAGCATTGTTTGATAATTCACTTTCGTGAGCTGAAAATCCCTGGATATTTGCAGAAAATGACTTAATTCATAATATAATCGGCCTCACTATTTTTCCGTTAAATGAAAAATTATGGTTGATATCTGGACGAAAAGATGGAAAGTAGATATTCTGCTCTAAGGCGAATTCTTTGATGTTCTCATTCCTTCCGAGTAGAATTGACAATTTTGGATATCTAAGGCATCTGGAAATAGTTCCATGAGGTGCGACTTGGTTTCACATTTGATCCGTCGTAGAGAGCTTTGTGGTCAACATTTTACTAAATAACTTTTTTGTACCACCTCCATCGTTTTGCTTTTGTATTATGCTTCGTGTCTTGCTCTCTCATATATCCTTCTGTTGCATCAGATGGCATGTTCTGCCTTTGACTCTATTTCTAAGGCTTTGACCTTAGAAGGTAAATTTCGACCAGAATCCTCTGGTTCGTCATACAATCAAGGCCCTGTAGGGAACATTGAGGAAGTGGTTGCTGATGGTATGCGATAGCAATTTCTTAGTAATAGGCCATTGTTCGTCAAATTTCAGCTACCACATCCATCTATCTTTCACAGGGACTATTGTTGCTATACAAGATATCGATCAACACATGTACATTGCCGTTGAAAACACAAGTAATGGATATGATATATCTGGAGTTCTCCATTATTCATTGGCAGGAGAGCGGGCTCTTTTCAGAGTAAGATGGTTGAAATGTTAAATCTTTCTGAAATTTTGTACTTCGTTGAATAAAATTTATTATACTTCGGCGGATAGTGATAATTGATAGTGATATAAAATGACTTTTTATGAGATATTATTGACAGGGTTGTTTTAGACAACTGCCTTACCGTAATAATATGCATCATGGTCCGTCAGGCCCAAAGTTCATCGTTTTTTATGCTGTCTGAGTTGGTGGGATTACAATAATCGACTAGTTGTGACTCACCCTTTTTCGCCATTTGCGAGCACTCCCTCAGTTTTGTGTTATCTGTACAAGTGTAACCTAGTAATGAAGAAGGATTTCAACTACCTTTGTTGTCTAGTGAATGACAGTAACTGCCACTTTGTCTATTGTTTTCATAATCTTATGCAGCAGTGTGATAATTCATTGAAACTTCATTCTTTTTCTCCCCATTCATCGATTTGAGGATTGCATTAAGACCCAGCATTCATTTCTACTTCCCAATGGATCCTGAAACTAAAATTGTTGAGATTATTTGCCAAATACTTTGTTCAGGTGAAGCATCATAAGGCAAGGAGATGGGAGTCGCAATCTCAGTATTTTTCTCTGATTTCATTGTATGCTAGAGATAGTTCTGGAGAACCTCTGCGTCTGAATAGCCTCCCAAAATCAAGGCTTGTTGGCATTTCTTGTACCACCGACAGTGGAGCTGCACTGTGGACAATGCTTCCCTCAAAACATGATGCATATGATGGTGCAGCTGAGTCAGAAGCTTCAACATCTCTATTCAGAAGAACATTCCATCTTGTGAACAAAAAGAATGACTTTGCGGTGGCTTTTGCAGATAGTGTCCTTGAATTTGTTAGCAAACCAGGAAATCTATTAAAGTGGAAAGTGTTTGATAATCGTGGTCCAGTTGATAATAAATTGCTGCAACATAGGCCTGTAACGGAGAGGCAATCCAGCCCCAGCGCCGATGATATAAATACAACCGGTATAGTAGAGTTTAAGGGGAATGAATACCCGTTGGGGATCACACTTACAGTAGCCAAGCTTACTCTGACAATTGTTCACGAGCTTTCTGATATTGAAGAGAAATTTCCACTTCTTCAGGGATCGATCATTCCCGATCAAACTCTAATTCAAATATTAGCAAAGTCAAAAGTCAGGATTATGAACAAGTCTGAAATTATATTGTGTTAGTTTGATGCGCAACATAACTCGTGGTAATTGTTATTTAACCGAGTTTTATTCATCTCTGATAGTAGCTGTTCGGTGTTGCACATTCTAGGTGATATGATGCCTTTATTTGTTTTCACTCATTGACAGGAAGGAATTTATTTTTCGAAACGATAACTTGCATTAATAACAAAGATACAGGGCTAAATGTCTCACCGGTACATTATTTTCACATTTTCATCTACCGAAGATCTAAAGAAGCTATAAGCTAATTCTACGATTTCATTCGGTCGTCGAATTTGTCTTCATCGGACTTAATCCGTTGAGACCGAGCTGGAACTCAGAACTGGTGACGGCAGCCTTACAGCCATAGGATTCTTAATAGGGGTCCAGAAAATTTTTCTCAAGGAGCAACAAGTCATTTACATGCTATGATTAAAGAGGTTGTCTCTTGTAATGTTTTCATATTTTCGATTTCTTTGAACTCAACGCGTCTTTGAGGTAATTTCAATTCTGAAATTGACAGGTTACTGTAACAATCAATGAGCTTTCGTTGGATACGCTTTTGTTTGTGATTGGCAATTTGGATTTCCCTATGCAGTAAAAAGTTCTACTGTTCTGGCCAACTGCTGCAAGGTTCTTCAATAAATTCGAGGAACTGTTTATTACGCATATGAATTCTATGAAATAGCAAGACTAATTATCTTGACGCATCGCATCTAGTTTTATGAGTCTTTCTTGTGCAGCATGGTTTTGTCTTAGAAACTTGAACCTTCTTGTCATGACACATGTTTGTTGTCTCATCAATATCCTGTTGTAGTATACCGTGAACCTCTGAACAAGTGATTGAGGCATTTTTTTTTTGCATGATTTCCTAGCATCCCCCATATTTTACACGTGTCTAGTTCTTGGCTTGCAGTCTCACATTTTTATTTTGCCATACAGTATACATTATTTTTCCACTCTTGTTTGACATAATTTTGGCCCTTTAGAGAGATTTTATGGGATCACTTTTTCCTTTCTCTCAGTCTATCATTTGACAAGATGACGTTCTTCCATGGTTTATTTCATGAGTTTTCAAGTATTTCTCCAAAATCACAATACCTGGGAGGCTTGCAGCTTTCCTAATAGTTTCTCTGCATCTGCACTTTCTGATATTGCTCAGGAAGTTGGTCGTTTTATGTTAATTAATACTATAATTCTATTTTATCCATTTACTCTTATTGATATGGCCTTATGTGAAGATTTTGCGACTCAGTTTAAAATTTTATTTTCTTTCCTGTTTCTGTAAGTCCTCTCTGAGTCTTGATATATCAATTCCAATTACGAAGTCCTCATAATGGTAATGGCCTGTGATGTCATAGCACTTCCTGCTTAAAGCGGTAGTCTTATGTGAATAAATGGAATTTTTTTGGGGTGTTTAAATGCAGGTTGATAATCAGTCTGCATTGGCTGTTATTTGCCAGTTTTATGATAACCAGGATGTATCAGTTCCTGCAAGACAGCCATCTACCATATTTTTGAGGTAGCCTCTATTTACTCAATTTTCATCTTAATGTTCTCCTCTGTTCTGTTTGTGCTTGACTTATGCATTCTATATTCATAGAATGCCGACCTTGTATTCTTCTGTTAAAATTTTCATATATATCAGTCATTATATTTCATAACTAGCGGAGTGCATTTGAGAATTAGCTATAATTATCTGTACGTATTCAAATGCCCATGTGACTTTAACTTGTAAATACATTGTCAAAAGTACTGTTCAAGGAAGTGAACAACTTGCTTACAGTAAATCACTTTCACATTACCACTATCTTTTGATTTCCTCAATTGCTCTTGTCAATGTTTATGTGATTTTTGATTCTTATGCACACTTCAAGGCACCTAGCTCTCGCAAATCAACCACCAGAAGCATCGTATTTCTCATTACAGCTTGTGCGATCTGGTTCTCTTTCAACTTCTCCAATCCGTCTTTCACTATCAGAAACCCAACAATTCGCTTGGAGGACTCGGGTTTTGTCATCACATGGTAAATACTACCTCCTTGTATGTTACTTTTCAGACGTTGTAGCCTTTGTGATGCTTATGCTGTCTCGATAATAAATATAGCTTGGCATGAATTGTATAGATTGCATGCATAGTAATATCATCTGCGACTGACTTTCAGCCGGGAGTACGAGTTTTTGTTGCACATATTTGGCTTAAATACACAAATAAGTATGAAAGAAAAAATGATACTCCCTGGAAGCTTAAGGTTTTAGGTGAAGTGGTCATTCAACAGATTGTAAATAATTATTATTAAATCGGACTCATTATTCTTTTATCACGTCTTGAGCTACAGTTTTTCATATCCTAAATTATCAAAATTTCCCATTGTTTGTGTTCAGGCTCCAAATCATTTCCAGGACCGTTCATTGTTGTTGAAATTTCAAGAGGAATCGAGGTATTAGTCTAAATTTTCTGACAATTTAATGCAGGTATTGATACGAATATTGCTTTTGTATTAAAAAACTTTGAACTACTATTTCCTTGCGCTATTTGCAGGATGGATTGTCAATCCATGTATCCCCTCTCCTTAAGATAATACAATGAAACTGATTTCTCGATGGTGCTTCGTTTCCAAAGGCCTCAGCATGAGGAGAATGATTGTGTTTTGCTGGTGTTAAGAGCTGGTGATGCTATAGATGATGCTATGACGGCATTTGGTGCAATAGATTCATCTGGTGGAAAAAGGAAGGCACTTGCATCTGTTAGTGTTGGTATGGCTTGCTTCAATTATACATGTACTCCTGTGCAGATAAAACAAACTAAAATGATTTTTGCCTGTGTTTGCATGGCTTTTAGTTCACTTCAGTGCATCAAATCAAGTTTCTTATGTTAATAGTGTCAAATTTTCCAGTGTGACAAATTTCTGTCTTCTTAAATGCCTATACCTTTACGTATTTTTCTGAAAACCCATAGCTGAAATGTCTGTTGGCTTATGACATTTTGTTCTCGTAGTTATTGTTATGTGACGCCCCATTATAATACCTTCATTTCATTTGTCTCTGGCAGAGAACTGTTGTACTATTGTTTTAAAAAAATTTATGGTTTCGCCAATTTTGTATCTACATCTTTGTAACTTTTTGTTTCTGTAATGTAGTTTGCTCTTTCCTTTATAATTTACGAAGTTAAAATTAATCTATAGGAAACTATACATTCTCGTTTAGACCCAATATTGAAGATTATCCAGAAGATTTCAAGAACTTGTCTGTTGATTGGTCAGACAATCTCAAAGGTGGAAAGCCCAGTCGCTTATCAGGATTGTTTGATAAATTAAGCTATCAAGTACGGAAGGCTTTTTCAGCTGGCACTGTCAAATATTCGTTGAGCAGTGCAAAATGTACTGTTAAATCTGAAGATACTGCGGTTTCTGATGTACATTTCCTAATACAAACAGCTGCAAAGTCTATCCCTGTTGTAAATCCTGATAACTTCGGTTATAGACGTGAGAATAGAAATTCATCTTTTGCAATGCAAGAGCAGAAGGAAATTTATCTTCTTCCCACGATTCGTGTTTCGAATTTATTGCACTGCGAAATACACGTTAGTTTGACTGATGGAGGTAATCTACGCATCAAGTGTTTCAAGTTTTTCATATCCCATCTTATATTTTATCATCACAAACATGTATGCATGTCCTTGTTGCAGATTCAAATGCCGTGGACCATGGCAAGAAATGGCGTGAAGCAGTTGTTTCATGTGGATCATCTGTCAATTTTTATGTTGATCCTGCTGCTATTTTTTTTCGTATAACATTGAATCCATTTGGATCGAGCTGCAGACCTGTTAAAAATAGCGACTTGTTGAAAAAGTTACAAAAGCATAAAGGTGACATTGCTTATTTGGATATAGAATTGGACTTTGGTGGTGGAAAGTACTTTACTACGTTGAGACTGTCTCGTGGAAAAAGGGATACACTAGAGGTACCAAGTGTCTCGTTCATTGATTATCTGCAAGATTTCAAGTTTAAAAGCATTTCAAATTGTATGTTTTTGTTCAGGTTTTTATCTTTACCCCATATACATTAAGAAATGATACAGACACACCATTGTTTTGCTTTCCAGCTGATCAGAGACCTTTATCTAGGTACCAGTGGTTTGCATTTGTTATTTAATCTTTTCTTTCTGTAAATTTGTTCATGGAAAAAGGAATATCTGTATTTGCAATATTTATATACTTATATATATATATGTATATATATATATATAATGTGTTTTGGACAGGACTGATGTGGAACAATTTGCTACCGTTGTTCCTATGGAGTTAGGTGCATATTTACCTCCTTATTCATGGCTATTGAAGTAAGTGCTCGTCTCCTTTCGCGAGTTTGGTTTTCCGATTTAGTGATTTATGTCTAAATGAATTTTGTTCGATGTGTGTGCAGATGTTTCTCTAAGCTACAGTTTTTACCTTGTAGCATGTATAATGCTTATGATATTGAAAAATAAGGATTTAGCAAATTAAAATATATCAATTTAAGTCCACTTTCAATGACTAAAATTAACTTGTATGCATATACAAAAAAGTTTGAAGCTCATGTTCGTTCATGTGATTATAGGATTTATGAATTTCTGAGCTTAGGATGATGAAAAATATTACATAGTATTTGTATAGTGCTGCTTCATTTTTTTACCCAAAAATGGTCTTTTCACGTTAGATGTCGCAAATTGCATTTCGAGTTGTTTGAGGATAAAGTGATGGAGGCACGTTTGGACTTGGAAGCTTTATCAGGCCTTGCAGAGATTGACCTTGTATCGGAAGAAGAATTTGCAATGAAAAATACGTGGAGATTGGGGGTCTCTTTAAGCCCAGCACCTACTAAAGCAGTCTTCTCTCAGATAGTTTCCCTGAACTCACGATATGTCGTATTCAATGGATCTGAAGAATTGATCAGCGTTAGGCAATGCTATGTTGAGGTTGCTTTCAATGATGTTTCCACCTGAATTGTTTTTTAAACATGCTATGTTTTATTCTCATGTTATTTTGCCTTGTCTTGTAGAATATGGAAGACGTAATTGTTCTAAACAGCAAGCAGAAGAAAGCTTTAAGACTAAAGAAAGAAGCAGGAAGTAAGAAGAAAACCACAGTTGTTGAGAATCTTCTTAGAAAGCATACAAAAAGCCAAGATGATTTGTCACTTTTCATACAATTCAAGCTCAGTGAGACTGGAATGGGATGGTCAGGGCCGGTGTGTGTGGCTTCTCTGGGGCGTTTTTTTCTGAAATTCAAACGTTCTGAAAGTCAATCCTTCCCACGCACAAGAAATCTAAGTGAATTTGCAGCCGTTCATGTGGTTGAAGAAATGTCTACCATCATCTTACGCTTTCACAGACCTCCAGTTACAGATATCCCCTATAGGATAGAGAACTGCTTACGTGATGCTCCAATCACTTATTATCAAAAGGTTGATGTCATATCCAAAGCTATAACTGATAATGAGTGTATCTAGTCTTATTCGTTTTTGTTGCTTGAATGTTGTTCACTTCCAGGGTACTTCTCAGCCACAGACATTGGGAGCTGGGGCTACTGTTCAGTATGTTTGGGACAACCTGACTCTTCCTCGTAAACTTGTTGTCCAACTTGATGGTAATTGTGACCTATTTCGTTATGTTTCCGTCTCATTGCATCATTGAATTGTAAGAACTTTTTGAGGCTTTAATATCGTTGGTTGATGCTATCTGAGATTGTGCGTGCTTTTGGTTCTCTCCTCAGATGTGCACTTGCTGCGTGAAATCAACATAGATAAGGTGCGGTCATGGAAGGCTTTCTATCGAACCAATCAAACCCGAGGCCTTGGATTTCATTTGCCCACTGATAAGAAACAAGATCAGACACGGACTGCTTACAGTCGCTCAAGTGGCAATGAGGCTGTAAGAGTGGGTTATTAAGTGTATGCAGAAGGTGTTGCAAGAGTTTTAAGGATATGTGAGTTTGCTGACAGTTGTAAGAAGAATGTGGTGGTTTCTTCCAACTCTTGCACAAAGATGCGATTAAGAATCTCTTATGCTGGCCACTTGCAAGAGCATGTTTTGCAGGTCAGTATATATTTTTTGTTCTTTTTCATTTTTGGTTGAAGATATAAATTTTGTGGGTCCACTTCTGCCTATATTTTTTGCATGTGCATGGAGTTGGCTATGAACAAGGTAATAAATCTTAGTTAGTTACGCAGAAAACATGGGAAAATGTGTTTGCTTGAGTGGGATTGTTTTAGCGTAAGTTAAATAGATTTGATAACCCCCAAAGAGTGGCATCATGACGGTGATGATTGAGAGTTAAAGCCCTTATGGGTTGTGCAGTAATAGAATGAATAGGAAAGCATGTGTGCATTATTAAAATATTGCAGCCTCATACACTATATACATGTGTCGGGTCAAGAAATACAAAAGAAATAGTATCAGTGATAGGTAAGGTCGCCTGGACAAATAATTACCTAAGTGTAAGATATATATACACCTAATGTAATTGTTAAATTGTAATATCTAACACTGCTGCTCAAGTTGGACTTAGATAATAAAAAGAATTTGATCGTAAATCAGTATGTCGCAATTCTTCCAAGTCGTGCTGATATTTGTAGGATATATCCTCTATATGATAAACTAGGCCTGCCTTCGGTATTATAGTTATATTATGCCATAATATGTCAAGTCTGACGTTTTCAAATTCCCTTTGTAATGTTCATACAGTTATGTAACACGTATTATTTTCTTTGTAACCCTTGTCCCACCCTAAGGAAAATAGCAAGTTCATGGGTTGCTAGTCTTCATTATAATGAATCCGGATTTGCTTTCTGGAGCTTATGGGTGGTGATTTGGGGATTAAAAATATTAAAAGACTGTTTTGTAACCTTATCGTCCCGTCAGATGGGATGAGAGATTTTGTTCTATTTATTTTCGTTCTTCCTAATTTCAACTCGGTCACACGGCCAACTGCATCTCTCTATTGCAGGATCCAGATCTGGCCCAGACCACCAGCGTTGCCCCAATAATTGTTGCCAGGTTCGAAAGAATTGCATTGGACTCTATGCTGACCAATGAGCATAATTATCACCAAATCAAAGTGCAGGTTTCGTATTTTCCTTTGTTTTATCTTTTTTCTGTTTCTCTTATCAAGAGAGCAAGATCACGAAGTACATGATTTTCTTTTTTCGACATGATTTGTGTATCATAACTAAAACTTGCAGTCATTAAGCGTGGAAGAGAAGTGGATTGGAGCTCCGTTTGCAGCTATGCTCCGTAGGCACCAGCTAAAGAAGTCTGAAAATGACAACATTCTTCAGATCATAGTAGTTTTACTTCCACCAAGTTCCCTTGTTAAGCAAGTAAAATATGTCTCAATTGTTCTTCAGGTATGCATTGTACGCTGTAAATGCCCATACCTTGTACCCTTATATATACGGTGATAGTAAACACCATGGAGAACCTTGATAGAGTTCAATGATGTCCCACCTTATCGTGCCTTGTCTGAAGCTATTTTCTGAACTCTGTCACTATTGCAGCCTCTTGACTTGAACGTTGATGAGGATACACTTATGAAAATTGTTCCATTTTGGAGAAGATCTCTCAGTGATCCCAACGCACCTCGTCAACATTATTATTTTGATCATTTTGAAATCCACCCTATTATGGTTGGTAGACCTAATTGTTCCCATATTTCCTAGAAACTTTTCTTGGCTTCCAAATATTTCCGCCTCTTTGAATAAGTTCTTTTGAGACTGATCTATTTTGTTTTATAATGTTAAAGATTGTTGGCAGCTTCCTTCCAGGAGATTCCTTGTATAATTGCAGTTCGACCCAAGAGACTCTCCTGTCTTTGCTCCATAGTGTAATTAAGGTCAGAGTCATCAGAATTGTCTGTTTATTTTCCCAAGCGCGAGGCTTGGTTTGACGTTCTTGTTTTTCTGTAACCTTCATCTGACTTTCCTATATCCCCTCATAGATACCTGTCTTCAAGGGTAAGACTGTTGAACTCAATGGAGTGCTTATTACACATGCACTAACGACCTTACGAGACTTGAGTATTAAATGTGCCCAACATTATTCGTGGTATGTGGTCTCTCAGTATTAAGTTGCTTTTCATTTTCATACTTATTTTTATCGGTGCCAATGTAGTATAACTTCTATTACAGGTATCCCATGAGAGCAATCTATATTGCAAAGGGAAGTCCTTTACTTCCTCCAGCTTTTGCTTCTGTTTTTGACGATTTAGCTTCATCATCACTTGATGTCTTTTTTGATCCATCAAGTGGGTTGTTCAATCTCCCTGGTGTGACATTAGGTATCTCTTTTGTCTCTTAATAAGGCCCTAGAGACAAGTTACTGATCGTTTCGAATCCAAACTTGTTACTGATATTTATAGGTCTTCATGTCTTGATTGTTGAAGTTATTTTTTTAGTTGATTAATAACTGCCTTGGTCCTTTATGCTTTTTGTCTGGTACTTTTCGTTTCGTTTCTTTTATTTGAAGATGAGCATCCTGAAATTTCTGACGCACAATTTAGGATGCAAATTGTCAATTGTTTTTAGATCATATGTTTGTTTCAAATGCAATTGTTTAACACATTAAGCGGTGTACGGGTTTTTTTGTTTCAACCATTTTTATTCTGGCATATATTTACAAGTAAAGTTCGTATGGTGCACCAGCCTGTCGATAAGGATTCTGCATTTAGTTAGACTGTTATTTCTTCCAACACAAATATTTAGTAGCAATTCGCTATGCCCATGCAACTTACTAAAGATATGGCAACATTATTATTTGGCACTTGCTTGATGGTAGTTTGTAACTTGTTGACATGTTCCTTTCGTAGCACCTGCCTCTTATCTATCTTTTGATGCTTGTGAATCAGGGACGCTGAAGCTTATCAGTAAAGTCATTGATGACAAAGGTTTTTCTGGAACAAAGCGGTACTTCGGTGATCTCGGAAAAACTGTTAGTCGATGTTCTTCTTATCTCTACATACAGTCGAAGTGCTCTACCGTTGAATAATGTTCCAAGTTGTCTCTTTTGCAGATAAAAACTGCCGGGTCCAATGTGCTTTTCGCTGCTGTCACAGAAGTATCAGATTCTGTTCTTAGAGGAGCTGAAACGAGTGGTTTTAATGGAATGGTGAGACCATATTAACTTGTAAAAATCTTTATTGAGGATGGATATTGGTCATTTACTAATTGGATATCTAATTTCTAAATAGGTGAATGGTTTTCACCAAGCGATCCTTAAACTAGCCATGGAACCATCAGTCCTCAGCAGTGCTTTCTTGGAAGGCGGTGCAGATCGTAAAATCAAGCTCGATAGGAGCCCTGGGATTGATGAGGTAAGTCTATTATAACCCACGATCGATTTTTTAGTGGTGTTGGTGTCTCCTTGTTAAATTAGACATATTTTTCCCTCGAAATGATGCAAAAACTTTAGAAGCTAGTTTTTATTACATCTTTAAAAGATGGTCATAAAAATTTTGAAATTCTCTCATGCCATATCTCTCCAAGAAGATTATAGTCTGATTTGTGTCTCAAACAACTTCCTATTGTACGTTGCAGTTGTATATTGAGGGTTATTTGCAAGCAATGTTGGACACAATCTACAAGCAAGAATATCTAAGAGTTAGAGTCGTCGAAAACCAGGTAATTTTTGTTATTGTTCCTCGTTCCAAACTTCACTACTCGGTCTTCGGGCTTTTTTCGTAATCGCGATCACTTCGACTATCATTTCCTTAGTTGGGTTGTGATCAAAGAAAGAACTTGCGAAAATCTTGACAAAATTCTCCTGCTACAGGTTATTCTTAAAAACCTTCCGCCCAATAGTTCCCTTATTGAGGAGATTATGGATCGTGTTAAGGGCTTTCTCGCCAGCAAGTCGTTGCTGAAGGGAGAATCTTCCAACGCCCTTCGATACATGCGAGGCGAGCGGGTAATAATTCTGTTCAACTAAACCAATATTTACTAATTTAGTTTTCAATTTTATTTTCTATTATCATCGCTTACAAAACACTTGCATGCTATGACAGGAATGGAGAATTGGGCCAACTATACTAACTCTATGCGAGCACTTGTTTGTGAGTTTCGTCATTCGAATGCTTCGCAAGCAGTCGAAGAAGGCCTTGAGCGGAATTAATTGGAAGAGTAACAACAAATCTAAGGCGACATGTGACGAAGAAAGAGCCATAGTTCCATCGTCACCATCGAGCGAGGAACGCGATAATAAGGTGAAGCTTCAATGGAAATGGGGGATTGGGAAGTTCGTAATTTTGGGTATAGTTGCTTATGTAGACGGTCGAGTGTGTCGCAATATTCCTCATCCTTTGGCTAGAAGGATTGTTAGTGGCTTCTTATTGAGCTTTTTAGACCAAAGTGAAGATGATGAAACCAAAAAGTGACCAATTTTTGTGGTTACGATACTTTTTATTGTTCCTTCGCCGTTGGTTTTTGGCTTGTGATATAATTTTGTAGCTAAGCGCACGAACCGATATACATTTCTTTCTCATAAATCAAACTAAATCGCATGTTTCTACATAGCCGTCACACCTTTGAGGTGCCACGTAAGCCGAATTTGATCATTGCCAAGCGGGATGCAATGATGTTACGATTCAAGGTGCACAAGTTGAAGAGTTCAACACTTGGAGTGATCTGACCCGAAACGCTTGGGGGCTATCCGACGGGCGGTGGTCTGACCAGGGTCAGGTCGAGCATGCGGTGCACGGCGGCGCGAGGTAGCGCATGGCAGCGGTCCGACACGAGTGAGGTGGATGAGGCCGAGGCGACGAGGTCGAGACTTGGCGAGCGACGAGGCAAGCAAGGACGATGTGCGAGGCGGCGCGCGGAAGGCCCGCATGGGCGGGCACGGCTACGAGGTAGGCCCGTGAACGATATGGGATGCGGCACATCGAGGCTTGTGGGCTGCGAGAGAAGGTTCCAAGGAAGGTTTGAATTGGTCAAGGTGGTTGAGACCTTTTGGGGAGATTCGAACTCAAATATTTATTATAGTTGGGGAGATCTTCAAGGTGGTTGGGAATTTATGTTCCGATGAGTTTATTATTTGGCATCGGGCTGTCCCAGTTTTATAATGATGCGACGATTATTGAGAATTCATGTGGTCATTCTTTGAATAATTGAAAAATACTTCGATGTAATGTAATTCTCTTGTGTTGCATGCTCTCAAGGCAAAATAATTATTCGGCCTTCACAATTAAAAATAAGAAACGAATTTCCTTAATTTTTGGAGCGCATACATGGCGATATATGTGGGTCGATTCACCCACGGTGTGGACAATTTCGTTATTTTATGATTTTAATCGATGCATCGACGTGATGGTCGCGAGTATGCTTAACTTGCAACCTCGCGTTTGCGAGATTATTAGGAATTGATTCGGTTACGCGCTCATTTTCCCAATTATCCTATCAAGACAATCCATCTTGACAATGCTAGTGAATTTAGTTCACAAGCTTTTAATGATTATTGCATGTTAATCGGGATAAGTGTCGAACATCCAGTAGCTTATGTTCATAAACAAAACGGTCTTGCAGAATCGTTTATAAAACGCTTACAATTAATTGGTCGGCCATTACTTATGAGAGCGAATCTCCCAACTTCTGCTTGGGATCATGCTATTTTGTATGCGGCAGCGCGCATTAGGCCAACGCATTATCATGAGGTCTCCCCAATGCAATTGGTTCAGGGACAGGACCAAATATTTCCCATCTAAAAATATTTGGGTGTGCCGTCTATGTTCTGATTAATCCACCGCAACGCACAAAGATGGAGCCTCAAAGAAGGTTGAGAATTTATTTTGGCTTTGAATTCCCATCTATAGTTAAGTATCTCGAGCCAAACACTGAAAAATTATTTAATTCCAGAATTGCTGATTGTCATTTTGACGAATCAGTTTTCCCAACATTAGGGGGAGATGAGGAAACGGCGGAAAAGAAAATGAGTTGGAATGAATTATCACTGTCTCATTGTGATCCTCGTACTAAGTAATGTGGACTGGAAGTTCAAAAGATAATTCGTTTGCAAAATTTAGCAAATCAATTACCAGACGCGTTTACTGACCCTGAAAGTTATTAAATCTCATATTCCAGCTGTTAATGCCAAAATTAGTGTCCCTGAAGGACAATAACCACCACTAATCAGTCTCCAGCACGTTTAAGATATGGTAGACCGATCAGTCTAAAGATAAAGTTCCTCATAAAAGAAAAGGAGCAGTGGCCCCAAGGAAACTAAAACTCCTAAAGAGTCTACTGACATGACTAAAAAGTTTCCAGAAGACACAGGTACCTGAAATGTTGATAATCATAGATCTCAATAAATTATGTCATGAGTAGAAAAATATGGAATCGAAATGAAATAAACGTCGATGATATTTTTGCATATGCAGTGGCAAAAACAATTGTTAATGATAACGAGGATCTTGAACCTATGTCTATGAATGAATGTAAGCTTAGAGATGATTGACCCAAGTGGAAAGATGCAATTCAAGCTGAATAAATTCACTAGCAAAACGTAAAGTTTTTGCAGTAATGCGCACACCGGAATAGTGCAGCCGAAGGGTATATATGGGTTTTGTGAGGAAAAGAAATGAGATAAAATAAAATTGTGCGCTGTATGGCGCGCGTTGTAGCACAATGTTTTTCTCAAAAACCAGGCATTGATTATGATCAAACGTATTCTCCCGTGGACCATAGTGGAGGCGACTAGTTTTCAATATTTAATAAGTCTTCCATTGAATGAAAAAATGGAAATGCGCTTGATCGGTGTTGTCATGGTATATTTATATGGCTCATTAGATATTGACATTTATATGAAACTCCCGAATGATTTGAACTGCCTGAAGAATATAGTCATATTTCTCGTGATCTTTACTCGGTCAACTATTCAGATCTCTTTATGGTTCAAAGCAAGTCGGACCTATGTGTATAATCACATTAGCGAATACCTATTAAAAGAAGGATATAAAAATGATCAAATATGTCCTTGTTTATTTATAAAGAGATCAGGGTTTAACTTTGCCATCATAGTTGTATATGTTGATGACCTTAATCTAATTGGAACTCCCGAAGACCTCCAAAAAACGGCTGACTATTTAAAGCAAGAATTTGAAATGAAGGATCTTGGCAAGACATGTTTACAAACTGAGCATCTTGATGATGGCGTATTCTTGCATCAGTCCGCTTATACTGCAAAAATGCTTAAACGCTTATATATTGATAAAGCACACCCCTTGAGCACGCCTATGATAGTGAGATCACTTGATGTGAATAAAGATCAATTTCGACCTCGTGAGAATAACGAAGAACTACTTGGTCCAGAAGTACCATATCTAAGTGCAATAGGAGCAATCTTGCAAGCCATACCCGTCCTGATATATCATTTGCGATTAATTTGCTAGCAAGGTATAGTTCTTCACCCGGACAAAGGCATTGGGAATGGCATTAAGCATATATTTCTATACCTTCAAGGTACGATAGATTTGGGCCTTTACTATCATAGATCTGCAAGGTACGATCTCATAGGCATTGGGAATGGCTAGCAAGGTACGATCTCATAGGCTACGCATATGCTGGTTATTTGTCTGATTCGCACAATGCTCGGTCTCAAACGGGTTATGTATTTACATGTGGTTGTACGGCTATTTCTTGGCGCTCAACGAAACAAACTATAGCTGCCACTTCTTCAAACCATGCAGAAATTTTGGTAATACACGAAGCAAGTCGGGAGTGTTTTTGGTTGAGATCAATGATTCATCATGTTCGAGGAACAAGCGACTTAAATTTGGACAACGGTGCTCCAACTATATTAATCGAAGATAACGCCGCATGTATCACTCAACTAAAGGAAGGTTACATAAAAGGTGACCGGACGAAACATATCTCACCAAATTTCCTTTTCACTCTTCAAATGAATGGTGAAATTATCGTTCAACAAATTCGTTCATGTGAATCTAGCGGATTTGTTGACGAAATCGCTGCCGACTTCAACATCTGAAAAGTTGGTTTATAAGATTGGAATGTGCCGAATGACGAATATCAAATGATGTGCTCAAGAGGGGGAGAAATACTATGTTGTACTCTTTTTTCCTTAACCATGGCTTTTCCCTTTGGATTTTCCGGATAAGATTTTTAACGAGGCAACATTGTATAGGAAATGTCTCTTTTTCCTTCACTAGGGTTTTATCCTTTTGGGTTTTTCCTAGTAAGATTTAACGAGACATTTTACTGAAAGATGGACATCCAAGGGGGAGTGTTATAAATATATGTTTTATGTGGATGTCCACTCACATTCTATTCAACTCATAACCTCCCCATTATCACTCATTCACCCCATTCTTTATTTTCCATAAATCTCCATTTGTTATTTGCCCCATGATCTTTATGATCAATGTAAGCTTTATCTCAAGCCTATTAGAGGCATTTTTCCAAGTGAATTAAACAAATGGATTCGATTTTTATGAGGTTAGCCATAATGGTGTAGAAGAAAAAACGTAAAGTAGAACGTACCGAACGTATTCAAGTATAGAAACGACGGCCTTAGCTAGAGAGTCGTGCTGATAACGTGTTTTAAAATTATTGCTATTGACTAGAGAGCATAAGAGAGATTTTATTCCATACACTTGTGTATTTCACTTGGAAAAATGCCTCTATTTAGGCTTGAGGTAAAGCCTTTACATTGGTCACAAAGATCATGGAGTATAATAACAAATGGAGATTAATGACAAATAAAGAATGGGGTGAATGAGTGATAATGGAGAGGTTATGAGTTGAATAGCATGTGAATGGACATCCACGTTAAGTGACACCATAAGATACCATAAAAAATAAAAATTCATCACCTCTGTCGGCCGTTCCGCCACCCACCTCCTCCAGCAGCCCCGATGGCCAGCCTGCCCCGACGCCACCTCCACTGGCTGCCCTGCCACGACGCCCACCTCAGCCGGCTACCCCGTCGGCTGCCTCAACGGCCACCTCAGCTGGCAGCCCACCTCTGTCTTCCCGGCGTTCGTCCGGAAACTTTCTCTCCCTACCCTCGGGGTCGGGAGCCTTTTCTCCTTACGGTCCAGTCTGATGAAAATAAAAACTCAGAAGTCGAAGGTCAGGTTAAAGTGAAGACAACGCCTTCTTCTTATATTCATTATATACAAGTATTGTAAGGAAAATATTTAGAGAGTTGGTGAGTCTCCTATTGTAAGAGAGATATAACTAGTTTTCTCCTTACGGTAGAGAGTTGTGACTCCTATATTACCCACAGTAAAATTTCCTTACCTTGCCCGTGGTTTTTCACCCCGAGTTTGAGGTTTTCCACGTAAATTCCCGGTGTCCCCTTTATTTTTCAGTCCTTTTTACAAGTATAGTAGATTTAGCTTAATAGTTTTTTCTGATATAGGTTATTTAGTTCTTGGCCGTAGATATTGTTTTTGTTTTCTGTCGGTTCTTTGTCCCTTTTGGACCTTTGTCTCCCCGTGGGAGTGTTGTGCCCCTTGTGGAGTCTTGTTTCTCTCTTTTTGAGGACTTGTTTCCGTTTGGCGCAATGCGACCAAACGGCTCTGTGTGCTAAGCACGTTTGTACTTTTGATTCAGTAATGACAAGGTACGTTGGAAAAAACAAAATTCTCCAATCAATGTTAGCTTTACTTTATGTGTCTTTCAAATATTTAAAGTGGCTTCATTTTTTAATTTTGAAAGCATCTTACGCATTAAATAAATATCGTCCTGCTAGTAGCGTATGTTATTAATGTGCCAGTTAATATAAATGCGAAATGGTAGGGAGCTGTATAGTTATTACAACATGTCGTTTCTAGATTCAGATTGAGATAATTCTACCTCTCATGCATAGTTATCTCATGCCGTTTCTCATGAGAAAATATGAAGGCTGTGAATTATTTTTTTTTTAAAAAATTGTTTAAGAATTTTTAACATTTTAATTAATAAAATATGTTTAACCATAATAAATTAATAAATAGAAAGTGAAAGAAACGCATAAATCATAGGGGTGGTAAACAGGTCGGGTTGGGTCACCTTCGGGTTCAACCCGTTTAATAAACGGGTTGAAAACTTCAACCCTGACCTGACCTGTTTACTTAAACAGGTTGAAAAATCAAACCCAAACCCAACCTGCTTTAACCCTAACCCAACCCGCCAACCCGTCAACCCGTTTAAAATTAAAAAATAAAAAAGAAAATAACAAAATTGACAGAATTATAACTCCAAATTAAACTAAAAAGGAGAAATAATGCAATTTGTTTTTGCTATAAATTCATTTGCGAGCGTGAGAGTGGATAGAGAATTATGGTTAATCCTTTTATGTTATTTATATTAATAATATTTTAACAATATATATTATTCGGGTTAAATGGGTTGATTTCGGGTTGGTTTCGGGTTGGTTTCGGGTTGAAAATCCGAACCCTAACCTTACCCACTTAGTAATTGGGTTGGGTTCGGGTTTACCCATTTACGTAAACAGGTCAAAAATGCTAACCCGAACCTGCTATTTTCGGGTGCGGTTCGTGTCGGGTTGGCGGGTCGGGTCAATTTTTAACAGCCCTAATAAATCATGAAACACATTGTGGCCATAGGACAATGTCGCTTACAATGGTAAGGATAATTTGGTAGAAGCTTCTTTTTTTTCTTTACAACATGGAGTTTCTCTACTCAACTAGCTATGGGAGTACGGCGCACATTCTGGAGACGAGAATAGATTTCCAGAGGCTAGGTAAACACGTCCCAAATTTACCCAACACGATATTCTTGGGATAAGACCATATGGGGACGATAATTTGGTAGAGTAAAAAATGACATTTTCATGTGAATCGCAAGCCACAAAGCCCACGAAAATTGATCAAGAATTGGTTCGTAATGATATTATTAAAAAGTTACCAAAGCCAATAAATACATGTACTAGTAATAATACAACAGTTTATGCGATTTGTCTGTCGACGCTGAGAAATTAAAATTTTACAATCACGGTGGCCCATTATAATCTGTCATGATTTCCTGAAAAGATCTCTGATTGATACGTAATGAATAAATAAAGCAATCAAGCAATTTATGACGATGTTAACATGCAGTAATACTAAATTGGTCCATTATTATATTTGTCAAGTGTATATATATATATATATTATATATAGGTGTGCCTTCTTACAATAAAACTTGAGCTCCTTTTGCTGTCTTCATAACTAAATAAAAATGAAGTATATTCACTAACTTTCAAACTAAAGTCAAATGTTCATGACAATTAAGTCCACGCACCTAGACCTGGGCAACCAGTTAAAAAAAGGGAGTTACTATTTACCGCCCCCTTTTTACTAATCACCGCCCCCTAAAGGGCTGAAAAAAGACGTTTTTGCCCTTATGATATTTAAATCAATTTAAAAAGAAAAAACTAACTAATTATATAATTCTGGTACGAAATACCGAAAACTACATACACAAATAAATTCGAACGATCGATAAGGAAATTCGAACGAAATTTTCGACCGGGCAGTGCACGGGCCGAACTGAAATTTCGCTCGGCCCGCACAGGCCCGACCGAAATTTCAGTTCGGCCCGCGCGGCCCGACCGGAATTTCAGTTCGGCCCGCACCGGCCCGACCGAAGTTTCAGTTCGGCCCGCATCGGCCCGGCCGAAATTCCAGTTCGGCCCACCAGACCCGATTAATTTTCACTGTTTCGTTTTTTTTTTTAATTTTTTATTGTAATTTATAAAAACTCAACATATATAGTAGTATTTAGGGATTGAACCCATGACCTCTACTTGATAAAGAAAGTACTTATCCATTGAACTACAGCTTTTTATTAACAATTATGACATATATATAATTATATAACGAAAAAATAACCGGGACGGGTTTCGGGTCGGGGATCGGGCCGAGGTTGGCTGGACCCGAGACCCGACCCGGACCCGGCCGGGTTGAGTCTTTTAGGACCCGTAATATTACAAAATAATTAAATAAATAATAATACAAAATAATAACAATTAAATAATCTAATTAAATAATCCAATTAAATAATCTAATTAAATAATCCAATTAAATAATCTAATTATATATCCAATTAAATAATCGAATTAAATAATACAAAATAACCCAATTAAATAATCTAATTAAATAATCCAATTAAATAATCTAATTAAATAATCCAATTAAATAATCTAATTAAATAATTCAATTAAATAATCTGATTAAATAATGTAATTAAATAATCGAATTAAATAATACAATATAATCCAATTAAATAATCTAATTAAATAATCCAATTAAATAATCTAATTAAATAATCTAATTAAATAATCGAATTAAAAAATATATATATATACATAGCCGAAGAGAAATTTCGGCCACTATAGGTGCCGGCGGAAAATTTTATCGGCCCGGGCGGATCCGACCGAAATGAATTTTCGGTCATAACAGTTCCGACCGAAACATAATTTCGGTCGGAACAGTCACGACCGAAACACAATTTCGGTCGGGACCATCACGGCAGAAATGTTTTTTCGGCCTCTTCAAGGTACGACCGAAATACTGTTTCGGTCCTACCTTGATGTGGCCGAAATTATTTTTCGGTCCGACCGGAAAAGACGAGATTGTTTTTCGGTCGGGACTTTTTTCGCGCGTGATCGAATCAAGTTCGATAATTCACATTCGTACGAACGAATTTTACGTTAATTTGTTTTGTTTTGTTTGAGTCTGATTTGAATGTTCGATTGCGATTTGAACGTTTTTTTTTTTGTTTTGTTTGAGTCTGATTTGAATGTTTAATTGCTATATGAAAATTGTTGTCTGGAAAAGTACTTTAGCTAAAAATTTAAATAAAAGGGCAATTTTGTCTTTTTTCAGCCCTTTAGGGGGCGGTGACCAGGAAAAAGGGGCGGTGAATAGCAATCCAGTAAAAAAATCGGGTTAACCTAACCATTACAAATCAAATCACAGATTGGACCTTAGTTTTCACTGCTTGGTTAGAAAAACCTGAGATTTTGTATTTGCCATTTTATTTTTCTTTTATCTTTCTAAAATAAAATATAACAAATATTTTGCATATATAAATAGTTAGATTAGTGAAATAACACTGTGAATCGTTGATTACATTCCCCGTGATTGGTTTATTGGCAAATGTCATAACGGCAGATAAAAAGAAAGGTAAAAAGAGGGATCAACAGTTGGGCAAAAGAACACACAGACTACCTTTACAGAAACAAAATCATCAATGATAGCAATCATAATTATATTACCCTAAAAAAAAATTACAAACTTTGACTATTGCAAAAATTCAAAGCCAGGACATAGCACAACCGTTTCCTTCAAAAACCCCCACTCAGTTCCACCGAGAAAAGTGACAGGGTTACCAGGAAGAAAAAAGAAAAGAAATAATCCACAAATCGTAATCACCATCGTCTTGCTTTATCGATTGATGCCCGAAGTTCCATTTGTCCTCTTTATCAGTTTCCGAATTTCACATCATAAAAAAGAAAATCCACCTTCATAGACCTGAGCTGTGCTTGATTTTCCACAAGCACAATCATTATATAAGAAACCTAAAAGTTAGTTCATTTTTGAAGTCTTAATTCTTAGTACCCACCTAGCAGTCAAAATCCAAGAACCCTTTTTTACAGCTACACATGAAGCTACTACCTTGGCATACCTTTGCTTTATCGTTCTCCTCCTCTTCAAGTCCCTTGTTTTGGGGAAGCGAAAGATGGTTCCAGAAAGCTCCAGTTCCAAAGGGCAAGCTTGGTAAGAAGCAGATATTTGTGTTATGAGTATGACCAATACTTTATGTTCATCTCCTTTGATTGTTTGTCTCCTTGTTTCTTCAGGTTTTGCAATACGGGTTTGTCTGCTAGCGATGTTACAATCGAAGTTGATGGCATGACTTTTCATCTGCACAAATATCCTCTCATGTCAAGTAGTAGAAAGCTCTTGGAGCTCATATCCAAACAAGACAAGAAGAATAAGAAGAATCAAACAAGAGCAGAAATCCAAGAACAAGAGGATGGAGATGAAGATGAAGATGAAGGAGAAGAAGAGTACCTTGATGATGAAGATTGCCAAATCACCCTCACAAACTTCCCTGGTGGCTCAGAAACCTTCGAGACCGCCGCTAAATTCTGTTACTCCGTTAAAATCACAATCTCCTCCGTCAATGCTGCTGCTTTACTCTGTGCCGCAGAGTTCCTACAAATGACTGAAGATCATTCAGAGGACAATCTCATCGCCAGAACCGAAAGATATCTATCACAATCTGTGTTCAAGAGCATTAGAAGCTCTATCAAGACACTATCTTCTTGCCAAAAGCTACTGCCCACGGCCGAAGACTCGAGCATTGTGAGTAGATGCATCGATGCCATTGTTTCGAAAGCACCCGATTCAAATCCGACCCTATTCGGCTGGCCCGTTAACGACACTAACACTGATGATAATGGTAGAAGAGAGTTACCAAGAGGTGGTGGTGGAGCCGACCGTTCATGGCTTGATGAGCTGGGCGATCTCAGTGTGCCATTCTTCAAAAGGTTGATATCTGCAATGGAAGACTCGAATTTGAGTGCAGAGATTGTTGATGGCTGTTTGATACACTATGCCAGAAAGTATATACCTGGGATTTCACGTTTTACAAGAAGATACTCGTTGTCTTCATCCTCATCTTCATCTTCGAGTTCCGGCGAATGGAGTAGAGAATTGCTCGAAACCATCGTATCGAATCTTACAGACCAGAAAACAACCTCGAAGGCTACGAGGTACTTGTTCGGACTGCTGAGGAACGCTTACATTCTGAATGTTTCTGAGCTCTGTAAATCGACGCTGGAGAAGAAGATTGGAGCCCAATTAGAGCATGCGACTTTAGACGATCTGTTGATTCCGAGCTATTCATACCTGAATGAAACGCTGTATGATGTGGACAGCGTCGAGAGGATATTAGGGTTTTTCCTACAAGGACTCATCGAAGGAGACGACAGATCCATTAGTGAAGCCGATGCCAGTGAGGATGCTGCTCTGACGCTCGTCGGAAAATTATTCGACAGTTACCTGTCGGAGATCGCTTCCGATGCTAATCTGAAGCCTGATAAATTCTACGATCTCGCCACTGCTTTACCAGATCGAGCTCGACTGTTCCACGATGGACTTTACCGCGCCGTTGACGTTTATCTCAAGGTAATAATCAGTCGATCCAATATACATGATTGCCGCGTGTTCGCTAACCGATTCAGATCTGCATTTGATTTTTGACAGGCGCATTCGTGGATAGCTGAGGCGGAGAGAGAGAGAATCACCGGCGTTTTAAATTGGCAGAAGCTGACATTAGAAGCGTGCACTCACGCGGCTCAAAACGAGCGACTACCCCTGAGAGCCGTAGTACAGGTCCTATTCTTCGAGCAGCTACAGCTCCGCCACGCCATAGCCGGAACCCTCGCCGAAGCCGAAGGCGGCGATCTACCGTCACATCGAGGTGGCGACGACGAAGGGGAAGGAGATCGCGGCGAGGGCGAGAACAACAACCTTGCCGTAACGGCACCTCCGACGGACGGCGCCGGCGCTCGGAGAACGACGGCGACAGATAATCAGGTGCTACGCGCGGACATGGCGAACATGACGACGCGCGTGCACGAGCTGGAGCGTGAGTGCTCCGCCATGAGGAAAACGATTGAGAAGATGGATAAAAAGGGACACGTGGACAGAGGTGGTTGGCGGGCCAAGTTCGGGTGCAAGTTTAAGACTCAGGTGTGTGATTCGCAAGAGCCGAGTTCGGTCGGCGGCCCGAAATCAAAAGCCCGCCCACCACACCACAGCAACGCCGCCGTCAATAGTATCAATTAATTTCGATATTAAATAATTTCAAATGGGCGTGTTATATTATTTCCCTTCGTTCTTGTTTTGTGAATTAACTTCACTAAAAGTTTGTTTGATATGATATTTTTTTTTTTTTTTTTTTTTTTTTTTTTACTTATGGTGTTTTGCTCCCTTTGTTTAATAAGTAAAAAATAGCCAGCAAAAGCGTAAGTTTGGGCCGAAGACCATAAAAGATAGTCCCATCCTCGCCCTTTTAAGCCCTAAACCCTAAAATGGCAAAGGAAGAATCAATATATAAGTGCAGCCACTTGTATTATTATATTAGACAAAGAAATGAATATTCAGCTCCCATCCATCCCAGAATCATAGCTGATTCATACGTTGTTCTTTCCTTTTTTTTTATTATATTACTGTAGATTTTTTCTTAGAAACGACCTGCTCATCGTATCGATGTTCGTCGTCGAAGACGATTAACAGAGACGAGTCCGATGGAAAAGAATCGCAATCGTGACGGCTATATTTTTTTTTACCCAACTCTTCTATTTTTCTTTTATGTTTGTGAAAATCTGTGAGTGAGGTGATTGAATGTTGTTCCGAGCTTCTCGCTCCGGATTGGATCGCCATTTCATGATTCAGCCGGCCTTTCTTTTTGGAGGTTATTTTTATTTTGATAGTATCGTTATTAAGAAATATGGCAATGATGAGAATCTAAACGATCAGTGAAAAGTATTGAGGAAAGCCTCTCGAAATCTGAGGGAGGCAACGATGATCAATTTCTCAAGCACTCTTTGAGCCATCTCCTCCTTTTTATTTTTATTTTTGTTTAAATTTTACACATTTGGTTTCATTTCACTCATTGGAGTAGTTTGATTCGTCGTCTTACTATTTTACTTTTGTCGAAGATCTCTAGCCTAGCTAGGTAAAAATTTGGAAATTACATTGAATAGTTAACATTTGTGTGCCAAAACTCATCCATTGGTGGTTATTTATTGAAAACTTGATTGCAATCAAATCGCAGTCGTTTATGTTGAGGATAAGTGAGCCTAAACTACTATGATCAAGCTCGTAGATGATCGGAAAGTTGCTCAGATGGTTACTGCTCGAGAAAAGATGAAGTAAAGCTGTAGAAATATGCTAAGCCCGCAGATGAGCAGTAACTGGATCCGGTGTTTGTAAACGCGAAACTGAGGCGATCCTAGGCGAAAAGCGGAACGCGAACGATATTTTTAGAAATATTAAATAAATTTGAATATGTCATGTATTTCTAATTGCAACTAATAACCAAAGTAAAAAATAAAAAGAAAATAAAAAGGACATTCCCTTTACATCTTTACTACACTAGCATATGATAAAAAATAATAATAATAATAATAATAATAATAATAATAAAAACAGAGCAGAGATCTATGTCCCTTCAAACTAGGGTTGCAAACGAATCAAACTTTTTTGGTTCGATTCGCGATTCGATTTGAAAGTTTAAGATTCGAATTCGAATATTTATAATACGAATCCGGATAAGAATATTTCTTTTAATTCGAGAAATATCCGAATACGAATATGAAATCACAATATTCGATACGAATATTAATCGAATTATTCGATTCGAATAATATAACCTAAAATATAGTATAATTAATTACATATAATATGTGAATAACTCACTAAAACATTTAAAAATAATACGTTATAATTATATGTTATTTATTATAATTTAATATATATTTTAAATATAATATTGTTTATGTTTTATTAAATAAAAAATGAAAAATGACTTTAAATACAAATATTCGATATTCGATTCGAACATTCGAAAATATATATATTCGAATTCAAATAAGAACCGATTTTATGATTCTATTAAATATTCTAGTATTCGTATTTGTATTCGATTGTCATCCGAATACGAATAGAATATTGAGATATTCGACTCGATCCGATTCGTTTACAACCCTACTTCAAACACAAATACAGACAAATTCCAACATATATACAGACAAAAGACCCAGAAAAGGCGAAAATAAAAAACGAAAGTAGAATGGTCAAACTTTGGTGATGCTGCGGCAACCACGAGTGAGCTCAGTAGGGTTTTCAATTAAGTTTTTAAAGTCTAGATTTATGATTTTTCTAATATAATTAAAGGTTTAATGGTGCAGTTAATTAAGCCCATTATTAATTAAAGGAAAAGGAAAACAAAGTAAAAATAACCTTACCGCCCAGTCGAGCCTAGGCGAATTGGAAAGGCGATCGCCTAGTCCGTTCGCCTCATTAATTTCGCCTAGCTCAGGCGATTTCCAGTTAGTCTGGAGTAGGCGGTTGCCTAGGCGATCGCTTTTCAAACAGTGACCGGATCTTGCCGCGAGAATTAGGGCCGACATTCGAAGTTAAAGTTGTTGCACACTTTTGTAAGTTAGGTAGCGCGAGGTACAACACAACAGGCAGGGATTTACAAGCGCTCAATGCACGGCTGATTCCTTAAGCTTTATAGATGCCTTATTGCATAGTTGAAGTAGCACACTTTGAGCGATCATAACTTTCAATAGAGAGAGATTTAGAGTTTGATGTAAACTAGAAAGTTGGAGAGGAAGCTACAATCTTGTTTCCCTCCTTTTTGTTTGGAATAAGAAGCTCTAGTTGGTCCGTGGAGTAGGCCGAAAGTCGAGGCCGAACCACGTTATGTCGTTCTCTGTTTTATTTGTTCTTCGCTGAATTTCTATTCGATCACAATCAAGAACTTGTTTCTTGATTCAATTCACACACACCCACGGTAGAAGAGTGAACTGTAAACTAGTGGCGCTAGAATCCCAACTATGGGCGCAGTGAGCATGGAGCAAACACACATCGAAGATGATGGCACAAGATAGGTTTGAATGAAGAAATTCGGCGAAGGAGACGATCTTGGGTTGTGGAAACTCAAGTTGAACGTTGTGTTGATCCAAGAGGGATTGGAGGAAGCCTTGAAGATGTGGAAGGGCAAGCTACTGGCAGATTTCAAGGCGAACGAAATGAGAATCATTCGGGTGAAGGCTCATAGCTTGATTATCTTTAGGCTTGAAGATAGTAGCTTCGAAATGTGTTGAAGGAGAAAACACCAGACGTGCTATGGAGGAAATTGGACATATTATACATGAATAAGACCCTGAAGCCGAAGGACTTGACCATGAAGATCTCCTCAAAGTAGCTCAATACAAGAATCGAGATGCGGATTGGTTCTTTGGGCGAGTCGTTGTGTAAGAGGGAGGAATGGGAAGTCAAAAACGCGAAGAGGGATGTAAAAAGGAAGTTCAATAAGCCTCTAAAGTGTTACCATTGCCATGAGAAAGGCCACGTTTGGAGGTTGTGCCCGCATCGAAGAAGAATGTCGTAGCCCAAAGGTCAAACGAAGCAGGGGCTGTAGTCTGTGATGATTGTAGCTCGGCTAAGGCATTGGTTGTGTCCGAGGGTGGACCCGGGACCTCAAGAATGTGTTAAGGTTTGATTTCAAATCGAAAGAATGCAGGAAACCTGAATCTTGAGGTGGAGGAGATGCAGAGAAGAATGACTTGATCATGGCTAAAATTTCAGATCAAGCTCAAGAAGTGAGTCAAGATGATGATTGAGAGTTTGCAGAATGTCTGAGTCTTTCTGGGCAAGAAGAGATCAATGCGTGGATTCTTGACTCGGGGTGTTCAGTCCATGTCACATGCAACAGAGATTGGCTGCAAGATTTTCAAGAAACGGACCAAGAACGTGTGAAGCTAGGTAATGGTAAACGCTATCAAGTTCTGGGCCGTGGATCTGTTCATTTGAGGTTGAAATATGACATTGTGGGGATTCTTAGAGATGCGAGGTTAGTTCCTGAGATAAGTAGCAACCTCATATCAATCAGAGCTTTGGATAAAAGAGGATTCAATGCAGAATCACAGCTAGATAAATCAAGATTCTGAAGGGAAATAGGTTAGTTCTCAGCGGTTTTCGAAGGCATGCGATCTATGTCTCGGAGGGTTGTACGGCGGAGACAACTAGACCTATGGAAACTAGGGAATGTGTTGGCTTGAATGTTGCCCAAGGGAAGCCATGGAGGCCGCATATCGAGGTGGAGAAAGGTGGAGGAAAACCTGATGTCGGAAGCACCTGTTAATTTTGATGAAGTGAGTCTTCAAAAAGTTAAGCTCGGTTTATAAGTCATTTGAGCTTGAGGTGGACATTTCAACTAAAAGGAGTACTTGTGAGCCTAGTTCGAGGGATGAATCTGTAGTGCCTGAAATTGCTGAAGGGGATGAAGAAACACCTCAAGAAAGGGAGCTTGAAGCTGCAATAAAACCTGTGAGCAAGAGTGAAGCTGTGACTGAGTTAGAAGATTTGCTGAGCAAAGCTGGGGTCGGCATGTTATGAAGACAACGAAGCTTGGAAAGGTAGCTATAGATGGGCTGTAAGAGTGCTCATGAAGCTAGGAAACAAGGAACTTCATGCGACATGAAGAGATTGGGCTCGAGGGACCAAGTCGACTTTAAGTTGGAGATTTCAATCTTGCTTTGAGTTGATAAGGTTTCGTTCGATGCTCGGCGCTGCGAGAGGAGCAGGACGACCAAGAGGGCGCATTGATTAATCAATGAAGCATTGTAGTGAGTTGGAAAAGGAAATCAAGTAGCTGCAGATTTCTTGGAGCTGAATAAAGTCTGGTAAATTGCTGGTTCTGATGAGAAGTTTGGGTGAGTGTAGCTTGCATGCTGGACAGAAAAGGTAGATCTAAGTGAATAGATCGAGAGTTATCGGCTCAAGGTGGAGAATATTGAGGATAAGTGAGCCTAAACTCTGATGATCAAGCTCGGAGATGATCAAAAAGTTACTCAGATGGTTACAACTTGAGAAAATATGAAGTGAAGCTGTAGAAATATGCTAATCCGCAGATGAGCAGCAACCATCCGATCTTGGCGTGAGAATTGATTTAAGGGCCGAGATTCAAAGTTAAAGTTGCTGAACACTTTTATAAGTGAAGTAGCGCAACGTAAACACAACAAGCGGGAGGTACAAGCGCTCAATGCACGGCTAATTCCTGAAGCTTTATAAATGCCAGATTTCATAGTTGAAGTAGCACATTTTGAGCGATCATAACTTTCGATAGAGAGAGATTTAGAGTGTGATGTAAACTATAAGTTGGAGAGGAAGCTACAATCTTGTAATCCCTTCTTTTGGTTTGGAATAAGAAGCTCTGGTTGGTTCGTGGAGTAGGCCGAAAGTCGAGGCCGAACCACGTTATATCGTTATCTGTTTTTCTTTGTTCTTCCCTGATTTTGATTCGATCACAATCAAGAACTTGTTTCTTTATTAATTCACAGAATCCCAACAGTTTCGTTTCTGTATTAGGCGGTTGGCTTATGTGATAAGATTGTTAGTTTTATCTTTCGACTTTGTTCTCGAGCTCTATGTTCAATCTAACATCGTCGCATATGCCAGTGGAGTTCAATTTGAAAAGAAGTTAATGTTAGCATATTGTACGATCTCATCGTTCATGGCTAAATACCTTTTGTCATGTGTGTATCGTCTCAATTCTGTATTACAATGTCAGTCAATGAATTCTAGTATAATCGAGCACTTATGCACAATTCATTTAACGTAATTTGAGGCAATGCAACTAATCATATCAAATAAATTGGAGAAGTATGATTTGTATATATGTGACTGAGCTAGAAGGCAGTAATGGAGATCCATGCATATGCAAATATATGTCAAGTCTTATTTACAAAAATAATGCCATTAACTTTATTCTCTCCCATAATAACCCTAAGAAAAGCCAAAACATCATTCTCGACATTATCGCTTTTGCTTTCCTCTACTTTTGGCTCTTCATGGACCTCGAAATCAACATTCTCCTTCGATTTCCATTTGGCGGGCACCTCCTGCAACTCTCTCCCGTTCCCAGGGTCACCGCCTTACAATACTCCTTAGGGTTTGGATCGGTGTAGCTTGGGAGTGATCCTTGGGTTCGCCCCGCCAATTGCTTCGCCATCTGATCCACTTGCTGCTCCAACTTCTTAATGGAGGCATATGTGTTCTGAGCACGTACATTATTGGCTTCCATATACTCCTCCATCTTCGTCATTCGACTCTCGTGAGCCTCGGTGGTGTTATTGAAGTTCGTGAGGAGTGCCTTCATCATATCTTTCATCTCCCTCATGTCATTGGATCCCGACCCTGCTGATGCATTTTGATACTGATGTGGTGCTCCGCCTTGGAAACCAGAAGGTCTGGGTAGGAATCCTGGTGGCCCTTGCCCATGGCGGTTTTGATTTCCATATGCCAGATTTGGATGCGCTCGAGGCTGATAACTCTGCTGGCCTTGGTAATTTCCCATAGTCCACGTGCTCCAGTGATTGTCCGACTTGGCACTCTGAGGTTTCATGAGCTGCGCTAAAAATCCCGCATTGTGGTATGTAAGGCATCTGTGACGGTGGCGTAGCGGTCATCGGTGTCATTACAGCATTAACGGTCGGTGGTTGAGCAGCTTTTGGTAGTAGCACATTAATCATGGTATGAAGTTGAGTTTGCGTCGTGGCAACTTGTTGAAGAGCATCAAACTTACATTCATCGCCGTGTCATCGCTCACTTCGAACACTCCATGCACCCTCATTCTTGTGTTGCCTCGCATGAAGCTGTTCCTTGTATAATCTTCAATTAGGTTCCATGCTTCTGTGGCGCTGAGCTTCACATATCCTCCGTTTGCGGCCCCATCGAGCATATGGGCCGTTTGATCATTGAGTGCTTCGTGGAATCGATTAATGATTGCGGCCTTCGTCATTCCATGTTGCGGACATCTTTTTAATAAGGCTTTGTACCTCTCCCAAACTTCGTAGAGGTTTTCCGTGTCCTTCTGGTGAAACAGCAAAATCTCAGTTTTCAACCAAGTACTTTCGATTGCGGGAAAAAGTAGCCAAGGAAAGGCCCTCGCAGCTCGTCCCAAGTAGTGATAGACCTAGGTGGTAATAGCTCCAACCACTCCTTTGCTTTGTCGTTGAGAGAAAATGGAAATAGTATAAGCTTGATGGTGTCATTTGGAACTCTATTGATCTTGATAGTGTCCGTAATTGTCAGAAACGCCTTTATGTGTTTGTAAGGATCATCTTCAGACCTTCCCTCGAATTGGGCCGTCTGAAATATCATTTGAAGCCACAAATGCTTCAACTCGAAATTGTTGCTCTCGGCGGACGGTATCACGATTGCCGATTCCGTACCACCAAGTGTGTCGTGCTTGAGCAAATCTTGCAGTGACTGCTCCTCGTTATTAACTTCTTGATCTGCCATATCCTTTGGCGTCCCTGAACTATCAACTGACGTATCGATGTGAGAAGTGCTTGCCGTGTCCTGAGAACCTTCTGTTGTGTCTTGAGAATACTCAACTAGCTGAAATGAGCTATCGGACGAAGACCTTCCAATTACTTACTGCCTAAGTCTTCATCGCAACGTACGCTCGAAATCCGGAGATGCTTCAATGAGTGGATACGATGGATGATTTCGGGTCATTCACCGTAAAAGTACACGTTGAAGAAATCAACGATACTAGTTCGTTATTAACAAGTCACAACCGGAAGAATAATCGCAAATCAAAGAAATTCTGATAAACTAGAATAAAATAACAAATAAGTGAATAATCGCATGTTCACGAAATCACATCAACACATAGACATATCGAAGAGATATTCAAACCAACACATAGACATATTAATTTAAAAAACAATTTCATAAATGAATAATATCGCATGTTCACGAATAATTTACGTCCAATAACTCTACCTAGCGTTCATCTCATCCCAATCACACAATAAATTTAGCTACTCATACGAAATATTAACGCAACGAGAAGCATAAATGACAAAGAGAAATAAAATATATTTCTTCCCTGATATTTGGCTCCGTCAACGTCGCGTCCCCTCCAAGTTTCCCGATCCCGCTTCGGTTCTATCTCACGTCACGTCTCAGCCGGTCCTCGTAACGCTGCCCTCATACGGATGTGTGATATGCGAGGGTCAGTTACTCGTTGCGCTAACGTGTGCGTGTTGGGTTATTTCGTCGAACGGTTGGTGAGCGGCTGAGATATGTGCTTGAGGTGAAGTAGGTGCTTCGTGTTTGCGTCGATGGTAGCTGTAAACTTGGAGTGCGAGTCTAACCGCAGCTGCGAGCTTCAATTTCGTCCAGCTGTGAAGTGCTCGATGAGCCCCTTGAAGCTGTGTGGTTCGGTTCCTAGTTGCAGCTGCGTGCTTTGGAGCTTGGAGAGGTTGACGACTGGTGGTTCGGAGGTGGGTGAAGTGTTCTTGCTGGTTGAGAGGTTAGATCTCGAGCTGAAGTCCCTTTGAGTGAAGAGGTGGTTGCTTGATATATCGATGGTAGCCAAGTTACCCCCTCTCGTTTTTGTTTTTTTTATCCCCCTTCCCTTCTTCAGACCTCCTTTATTTATTTGGGTTGTAGACAAATGTTGATCTTGGAGACATGGATGCTTTAGGGGAATTATGGCAGGAGAAGTGGGTAATGTTGGCGACGTGTCTTTTCCTCACTTCTTTTCTCTTGAGCATGTTTCCTTGGTTCAAGGAAAGAAATACCAATCAACCACCTTGCCATCGTCCCTTGTCTGCCCTAGCAACATAAAAAATTCATTTGAGTGGGTTGGGTTTGTTGAAAATGGCTGATTTGCAATGGGCCCAATTACGGGCTGTTTCTGCGCATCAAGGTAGTGTGACTTCAAAATTCATATCTTCTGATCATGAACTCCGAATGGAAATTCCTTTGGTCAAAATCGATATCAACGAGTCTTCTATCATCGGTTAAAATTACAGCTAAATTGGACATCGTTTACCTCGTGATCTGCAAGAAATACCAAACTGCCGTAACAAATGTTAATATTGCCACGGCCGTGACATCGGGCAGAGAGTTGGGACGAAGCTAGTCACGGCCGTGACGTCTTATGCACTTGGCCGTGAAACATGGCAGTAAGCACAGAGAGTTGAGTCGGTGATGGTCACGGCCGTGACGTCCCATGTTCCAGGTCGTGACCGTTACGAAAATCCTTATAAAAGCCCGAATTCGACTCAGAATTGGAGGGATACTTATCAGATATCAACCCTAATCAATTAAGAGACGAAAAAGAGCAGAAAAGAACAGGGAAACACGTCCCGGAGCGCAAGAGACGGATTAACGACGCAATCACGCCCAATTGACGAAGAACGAAGATTCATCACGCCAGCATCTCTAATTCGCCAGTATTCAAGATCATGAGTCTTCTTTCTCTGTTCTCTATTTCTTTCGTTGTTTTCCCGTCTATTATGAGTAGCTAATCTCCCTATGTGTTTGGGAGTAGATGAACGCTAGGATATTTCGTAGTTAAGACATAATTATCGTGACTCTGTGTTTTGACTACTTATCGTTCTATGATGTTGTTTCGTTGCTTTAAAATGTCTATGTGTTAAAGTGATCGTGTGGAAAATCATTTAGGGCGACATCTAAATAACGATTAGGCCGTTCGTAGAAGATAGGATTCGAGTATAGGGCGAAAGCAAATACTCGATCCTCGCCGTTAGTAATTACTGAATCTTAGATCCCCGCGAGCGTTTAGGGCGACAGACTCGCGAGCGGGTAGGAAATTACTGTGAATTAGTCTTAATCACTTATGAGCGATTTTATTGTCTTGCCGATAGTACCTAGCGGGATTCGAACCGGAGCACATTTTTTATCATCTGAAAACTCTCGTACCAGTTAGTCGTGTTCTTTAAATCTCTCGTTGATTTAGGGGTAATATGTTAGGATAGTTCGTTCAAAAATCTGCGCACTTTATTTAGGCTATCGAGTCGATAGGTCACTACTAGTACTCAGTTTATTCCTCGTGTTCGATACTCGTTTACTCACTTTACTGCACTATACACGATAGGTCCACTGCCTATCGCACGTTGGTGATAGTAATTAGGTATTCGTTTTATATTATCACTTGTCGCACTTGCAAATCATATTAGCACACCACGTGTCGATCAGTAGTGAATGGTTACTATCAGTGGTATGATAACGTCACTCAGCGATTTGTCTTGCCTAGTACGTATACGGTGGTTCAGGTATTCAGGTGGGAGAAGGGGCTGCATGGCGCGCCGTGGTATAATAACATTGTTTATGAATAATTAATTGCATACGTTTTAATATATTTATGGTTCACGTTATTTCTTTATATGTAGGGTGACGCCGCAGAGGATATATTAGCTCGAGTTCATGTGATGTCAGATGACATGGGAGTTGCGAATGTCGCCGAGCGAATTCGATTGATCGCATTAGATCGACCAAGAGGAATGCGTGATCGGAATAACAGTCCTGAGAGGTCGTCTCAGAGCAGAGCACGTAGGAGTCGGTCTCGCCGTCCTCGACACGATGAGGCTGGTAGTTCTAGACAGAACGAGGGATTTGAAGGTTACGTTTCTGAGCGGACCGACACTGATAATGTGTGGAGGACGCCTGCTGCTCAGCACGATGGTGCGACTACATACGATTCAACGTTTATGGGCAGCCTATCACAGTTTGGTACGATGCATCCGAGGCACCCTAATATAGACCATCATCCTCCACATTGTCCTGTTCCCTTTAGTTTCGGACCCTCCACGTCTACTGCAGTAGATGAACCACCTGAAGAGGGCCGACGTTGTACCCAGCGAGCTCCTAGGCCTCACATGTGTTACATTGGCACTTGCTTATATCGATCAGATCAACGTCAAGGCCATTAGTAATATATGTATTTATCATCGTTGTGGTTTGTTGAACTTATTCTAAAACTATTTAAGTTGTAGTAAGTTGAACGTATTCAAATGTAATTTAACTTAAAAAATCCTCCAATCACATAAAATAAAATATTATAAATATATTATATTAATAAATTTCGAAAAAATTAAAAAAATTTAATAAAATAATATAGATATATTGTATTAATAAATTTCGAAAATATCCAATTTCAAATAAAATATTGTAATAAATATTATTATATTAAGATTTATAAAAAAAAATCTGTAGACGTGGCATGTCTATAAATTAGTACGTCCATCACATTAAATCAGCACACTGCGAACACATTTCTATCAACAAATCATGTCTGAAAAAACACGATAAAAACCCGAAGGTATCCACTTCAAGAATTAAATACGATATCAGTGATGATGATTTTGTGGAGAAACCCCCCACCATTTCTATCAACAAATCATGTCTGGAAAAAAACACGGTAAAAACCCGAAGGTATCCACTTCAAGAGTCAAATACGATATCAATGATGATGATTTTGTGGAGAAACCCCCCAGCCATTTCTATCAACAAGCCTTGTCTGGAAAAAAACATGGTAAAAAACGTGGTGTGTCTAATTCAAAGGTCAATGAAGATATAAGTGACGACGATTTCGTGGACAAATCCCCAAAAGGTTGGAAAGAGTATATTTTGAAGTGAATGTGAATTAGTTGCATCGTGATCCTCAGTTATGATATTTGTGTTTCAAGTTGTTCTATTTGCGTACTGTTTTGTATTTCTAGCGAGCCTGTAATCTTCCAGTTCTAGCAATAAAATATTATATTAACATAATATTAATATATTTGAAAATCCTCAATAATAAATTCCAAAAAATCTTTCAAATAAAATATTATTTCAAATAAAATATTATAAAAAATATTATATTAATAAAATAGAAACAATAGCTCCTTTCATCTAAAATACTAATAAAATATTATTTCATATTTAATAAATTAAAAAGAATCTTCACTAATAAATTTCGAAAATATCTTTCAATCATTCGTCTAAAATATTATAAAATAATTTTTTATATTTCTTTATTTTTTGGAAATTTTACAGTGATTGGTCACATCCAGTTTTAAAGATGTTTGTGATATGTCGTATCAGGTTTTTTCAAAAATATTTCACAGTGATATGTCACAATCATAGCTTTTTCAGAACTTTCACAGTGACACATCACATACTTATTAATGGTTGTCATTGATAAGTCGACAACGATTATTCAGCTGCAGCTTTTCAGTAATGTATCACGCCCGAATATAATGACTAAATCGCGGTAATTACTACTCACGCCCGAATTTGCTGTCGCCCTAGACGGTTGTGAGAATATATGTTAATTTACCTAAGCGAGGATTGATTATTTGCTGTCGCCCTATAATCGAACTCCTATCATTTTATGAAAGACCTAATCGTTTTTCTGGCTGTCGCCCTAAAGCGACATTACCACGAAATCACATCAACACATAGACATATCGAAGAGATATTCAAACCAACACGTAGACATATTAATTTGAAAAATAATATCATAAATGATAAATAGCCAATATCGCATGTTCACGAATAATTTACGTCCAAAAACTCTACCTAGCGTTCATCTCATCCCAATCACACAACAAATTTAGCTACTCATACGAAATATTAACGCAACGAGAAGCATAAATGACAAAGAGAAATAAAACATATTTCTTCCCTGATATTTGACTCCGTCAACGTCGCGTCACCTCCAAGTTTCCCGATCCCGCTTTGGTTCTATCTCACGTCACGTCTCAGCCGGTCCTCGTAACGCTGCCCTCCTACGGATGTGTGATATGCGAGGGTCAGTTACTTGTTGCGCTAACGTGTGCGTCGTTGGGTTCGTCGAACGGTTGGTGAGCGGCTGAGATATGTGCTTGAGGTGAAGTAGGTGCTTCGTGTTTGCGTCGATGGTAGCTGTAAACTTGGAGTGCGAGTCTAACCGCAGCTGCGAGCTTCAATTTCGTCCAGCTGTGAAGTGCTCGATGAGCCCCTTGAAGCTGTGTGGTTTGGTTCCTAGTTGCAGCTGCGTGCTTTGGAGCTTGGAGAGGTTGACGACTGGTGGTTCGGAGGTGGGTGAAGTGTTCTTGCTGGTTGAGAGGTTAGATCTCGAGCTGAAGTCCCTTTGAGTGAAGAGGTGGTTGCTTGATATATCGATGGTAGCCAAGTTCGGCCCCCTCTCGTTTTTGGTTTTTTATCCCCCTTCCCTTCTTCAGACCTCCTTTATTTATTTGGGTTGTAGTCAAATGTTGATCTTGGAGACATGGATGCTTTAGGGGAATTATGGCAGGAGAAGTGGGTAATGTTGGCGACGTGTCTTTTCCTCACTTCTTTTCTCTTGAGCATGTTTCCTTGGTTCAAGGAAAGAAATACCAATCAACCACCTTGCCATCGTCCCTTGTCTGCCCTAGCAACATAAAAAATTCATTTGAGTGGGTTGGGTTTGTTGAAAATGGCTGATTTGCAATGGGCCCTAATTATTACGTTCATATCTGTAAATTTTAAGTCTTTTGCGTTCATTAATGAAGCCGTTTTTAATATCTTAGCACTTAAATGTGAGTTAATGGCAATATTAACATTTGTTACGGCAGTTTGGTATTTCTTGCAGATCACGAGGTAAACGATGTCCAATTTAGCTGTAATTTTAACCGATGATAGAATACTCGTTGATATCGATTTTGACCAAAGGAATTTCCATTCGGAGTTCATGATCAGAAGATATGAATTTTGAAGTCACACTACCTTGATGCGCAGAAACAGCCCGCAAAAACATAAAACCATTTTTTTTATTTAATATTAGTAATATATAAGGTATTATATATCTGTAACTATGTAAACAATATTACGATTTTGGCTGGTTAGTTGAAGCCAATTAGAAAAGTAAATACTATAATCTAACAAAAGATTCGAAACTAAAACTTTGTTAACTGTAAATACTTTAATAGGCCCTATTGATATTCGTTTCATGCTATCTATTGGTTGTGGATAAAAAAAAAACAAGAATCGATTCTTGTGGAATCAAAACTGCTTTTGATCGATCTTAATCAGACTATAAAGTTTATCTATTCGATGACATATTAATTTGTTCATATAGTAGTTGGAGGTTATAATTATTGGTTTGGCTCTTGTTTTTATTTTGGCCTAAATCAATCTATTGCTTTCGATTATTGGGTGGATTTCGGTCTTTGAATCGATTTGAAATTTGCGAACACGATTTTTTTAATAAAAATTTCTAATATGACAGAACCTTAGAACAATTTAAAACTAATTAAATGTGGATCGTAGCCTTAGAACAATTTAGAACAATTTTTTAATTTACTTTTCATTTGGATGCTTTAACTTCTATTTTACTTTTGTGATTAATGTGATTAATTTATGATGAGAAAATAGAATAAAATAAGTCTATTTACTGATAACTTTGTGTATATAACAAATTTAATTCAAAACAAGAAAATAAAATAGAAATGCCTATTTTTGTAACAAAAAACACACAATGCCTATTTTTGTTATGGTAGGTGCTAGTGCAGTTTGCTCGATTGGGCAACGGACAATACTACTGAATCAGGTGAACTGTCCTTTCATTTTCATATCTGAAGATCTGACGTCTTTATTTTTGAAGTCTGATCAAGCTAATTTGTTAATGTCCTATTTTAGGCCAGTTTCTCAGATATCAATTGCCTCAACTAGTATGGGAAATATACTTTTATTCCATGCATCGTGGGCATCAAAGTACCTATTCTGAGAAGCAGCACTATTCTTTTCCAAAATTCTGGAGCAAAACGCTCTTCAAGAACCATTGCATATGGAGTGCCTCACGAACCCTAGGATAACAAGCGAGATTCTCTTCATTTCACGGGTGATTCATCGTCGATCAGTTCTGAGATTTCAAAACAGTCTGATGTGGTGCAAAAGGAAACAGTTTCGTCCGAGCCATGTGATACAGATCTTACATCAACTCCTTCCGAGCAGAGGCATCAAGATTATCTTCTTGATAAGTTGAAGGCAGTTCAGTTGCATGTTCTAGCAATGGAACAGTGGAATGCCCCTAGGCTCAAAATAGTTCGCATGTATGTAGGTATCTTTTACAAGTATTTTCTAAGTTTCTTTGACCAAATACAGCTTGAGTGTTCGATAAAAGCTAATAGGTGTAATAAGTTGATTTGTTCACTTGCCCTTCTCTGATAATAATCTAAATAAGTTTCCTGAAATATTATTTGACAGAAATTACTCTGACAGTTCAAGAAACTTAGTGCACTATTTGGCACTTAAAAGCCCCGATGCAAAGCAGCTTGTGGAAGAACTCTCTTCAAACGGACTTCTGAATCTAGAGACCGTGAACCACACGTTCTGTCAAGTCTTTCGGCCGGCATCCAAATGCTCCTCGGTGTGGGATCAGATTCATTGCGTAATGAAAAATATTCAGATGGCACACTTACTATTCCTCCTAAAAGTTTGCCAGATCAAATGGTGGAACTCACTGTGACTAAAATGAAGAAAAGGGCGTCGTACAATAGAGATTTACTTTTGGGAGCACTTCAAGGCCAGAACCGAACTCATATCATGGTAAGTGTTGGCCAAGAGGCAGCTGAAAATGATGCGATCCTAACCGGTCTCACTAATGCAGGGGCCTCCATTTTTCGCATCAACTGTGAGCATGGAGACGAGAAATTTGGAGTAGTATAATCAGAAAGGTGAAGAGAATCTCTCAGATGCTAGAGAAACCCTGTAAGATTCTCATGGATCTAGCTGGGCCGAAGCTTCGAACAGGGAAATTGCAAGATGGTCCTTGTGTGGTAAAAATCTCAGCGAAAAGGAACTTGATTGGTGGTTTGTTAAGTCCAGCAAAAGTTCGGCTAATCCATCTGAAGCAGGTTCGCCGCCTCCTCACCTATCACCCGATGAAATTCTCTATGTTACGAGTAAAACGTTTTCCAAAAAGGTTGATATAGATGACATAGTGGGTTTCTGTGATGCCCGAGGTAAACATAGAAGTCTACGAATTTCAAGCAAATATCCCGTTCAGGCTGATGTTTACTTCATGGCTGAGTTCAGAGAGATTTTATATGTTGAGTCTGGCACGGAGAACCCATTTCATTCGGTGATGGAAAGATATGGGGTGTCATAAAAGGAACCAGCAATTCCGAAGTAGTTGTCTCAATCACCCACGCGGGCCTGAAAAGGTTCCAAGCTTGGCTTTGAAAAGTCCATTAACATCCCAGAGAGTGATATCAAATACGAAGGCCTCACTTCTAAAGATCTCAAGGATCTCGACTTTTGTTTCCGGGAAATTTTTAGTGCAAGCTTCAGAACGGCGGCATCTTAAAATTTTGGATCTTTCCAATGATTATCGTGGTTTTTGCATCTTCGTTTTTTTCGTTGTTTTTAACACAGGCCTAATCCATACTTGTTATTCAAGATCAAGCTCTTGTCAAAGATGACACTGAAGATGAAGACGAAAAATTATGATTGCCGAATTTCTTATTGCTTTCGGCGTCTAAAATCTCGGAATCACACGATGAAACTGAATTCCATCTCTGATCGGTTTTACGCCGTGATGTTCGACACTTTAATTCTAATCGGTCTAATCGCCTCTCGGTCTCATAACAGTGTTGTAAAACGTGGCCTAGGCGGCAGCCTAGTCGCTGGTCGGACCTTCACCGAACCGAAAACCCCTAAATCGGCGCCTAAGGCGATTAGTCGGCGCCTAAGGCGATTTTACGGATAGTAAAAATCAGACAAACTAACCCTCAAATCAAAACACGACCAATATGGGTTAGCCGCCGCGTCGGAGATAAGGCACTGTTTTTCGTTCTCTGTCCTTCACGGCCGAGATCTCGACGGCTTAGCGACTGTAGTTTGAGCATTTTCATCTCCATAAAATTAAGGAGCTGGGCACGTTGTAATTGAGCGGCGGTATTAGGATGAGAGAGGTGCAGAAGTTAAACCCTAAATTATATATGTTGGATCGTAAATGGACCAATCTAATGTTAATGGACTCATTTTGGCCTTATACAAATATTTAATTCAAATAAAATGTAACTAATAGTTTTATGCTTTGTTAATTTTGGTTTATCCTTTGATATATGTGAGTAACTATCGAAATATCTAAGAACATTTTTGGGAAATTTTCTAAATAAAAATAAATATTATTGGGACCAGCATTATTTTATTTTAATATATTTTGATATACCCTTTATTTTAGTATAGCATATAAATAAAAATAATAAAAATTTTGTATACCGATTAATTTCCGCCTAGAAAACGCCTAAGTCCCGCCTAGATCGCCTAGGCGCTAGGCCCCCTCGAGCGCCCGACTAGCGCCTAGCGAGTTTTACGACATTGCTCATAAACCACAACAAATAAACATATGGCGATCAATCATATGCAGGCATTCAGATCAGCGAAGAACGTATAACTTAGCACATACGATTAAGTAAAGCACGATAACATTACTAGGAGTTCATAATCCGGCCTAATAAGGCCTTAACCAACGAGTTACACTAACATATTAATTAGCGGCAGCAGTGAATGTTTAAACATAAACATAATGAAAACAAAAGATAGAATAATTACGCCCCTCACAGTATTTTCGTCGAATAGGTGGTGGGCGACTTAGAAGGAGGGTGCTCGGTCGTCAAGTCTCGCCCGTATATGCTTCGTCTGAGCTGCGTACTTGAAAGGAAGTGCGGCTTCAGCTGTGATATGTGAGCCCGGGAGGTGTCGGCTTGGTGAGTGTGAGGAAAGTGAGGTGCGTGCTTAGTGGTTTTCTTTCTCCACGGTTCCTCCTCTCTTAAATTGTACAAGAGCTGGTCCTTTTATAGACAATGGTAGCTATTAAAAGGCTTCAAGCCATCATTTTCGATGAAGAAACATAGAGCCGACTTGATATCTCAAGTATATCTTCCAAATTTCGTTATTTCAGCTTCTATGTTGACAACGTGCAGCCATAGTCTACATTCCGCTGGTTTTTTTATTTCTCCTTGAGCCATGCGTGATGTGTCTGTGAGCTACTTGGTTTTTCTTGACTGCCCTTAGTGTGCTAAGCCGTAAGGTTGTCGTGGGTCTTGTCTTCAATAGAGGTGTGCATAGTTCGATTTGATCGTGTATTAGCCTCTGCCTCTCCTTGTATCTATGTTTATGTTGGGCTTCAAGGGCTGAAATGGGCTGATTTTGACTTATCGCCTCAATCATTTGGGTTGTTATTTGGGCTCATTTCTCAAATTCCTTCTAAGTCCGAATCTTCCCGATGTTTGGCCCTTTTTACTCTGTTAGCGATTAAATTAATGGATGGGCCAAAACCGTCCAAAATTGGTAACATCAGGGATCAAAAGTGTCACCTCGGAATATGGGGGACCAGAAACGCTCATGCCTCAAACATCGGGGACTAAAAATGTCGTTCGCCTGCGAAATGGTGTTGAACAATCATGGACTTGTTTCATCTCATGATGAACTGAGTTTGTCGGAGGCAGAGGTGAAGCGGGTGAATTCGAGTGACGTTAAGCCATATGAAGAAGAAAACATAGAGAAGCAACTCACTGATGAATGTTATGCTTCTTTTTCCAAACATGATTCTTCGTACTCGTTGCAAGAAGTTAGTCAAGATTGCTCATTGCAAGAATTTGGATGTATGATGACCGATGACCATCTTCTCTCAAATGCTTACTCTATGGATTTCGAATCATTCGGGTCTGTCCCTGTTGAAATGTCAGAGAAACTTTCATCTGATTTGGATTCGCATTGGATCGAACATAAGAAGATAGAACCGTGGTGGCAAACAACTGATAAAAATGATGTAGGATTGAATGTTTCTGAAAGGTCACCTCACCACATAGGTAAGTCTGGTCTTGCAGAAAAGGTGTCATCAGATAGAGATCTACCTCGATTTCACCAAGTTGAACATTTAAACATAGAAGAAACGAATATCTCTCGTGGAGATCTCGCTTCAGTCACACACAAATATTTCCCGCACAGATGACACCAGTGAAGAAAATGGTACTTCGGTAGTTAAAACCAAGGTTGAAAAGAAAGGACTTGCACAGTGCCTGGAATGTGAGCCTAATGGAACTTCCAGGGTATTTTTCTCAATTTCAAAATGGAAAAATGCACTGATAAAAAGAGGTAAAACTTATTCTTCTGCGAAAACTGTAAGGTTTCTGCAATCTTGTTTTGGTCTCTGCAGCAGCAATTGTAACATTTCGTCCCATACCGAGCGTCACTGTAGTATCGGTCTCCAGCGGGACCAGTGGGATAGGCCCACCACACTCCGACTGATAGTCTGGCCCCACTGTACCACCATTAACCTTTCAACGTGCTTTGTCCTCACTCACACGCACCTGAACAAACTTCCCAGGGGTTCACCCATCCCAAGATCACCACAAGTCAAGCACGCTTTACTTTGGAGTTCTTATGGATGGACTCCCGAAAAGGCAGGTCGACCTTGGTGATATGGGTAGTACTATCCATTCACTTATACTATTCCTAGCCTGACACGCCCATACGTTGCCAGTCTTAGGATCCACTCTCATTTGGTGTAGGATCGGTTCGTTCATGTACCCCTTCGCCTAGAAGCCTGCCATGAGCCGCTCCTTGTCCGTGCACTTCTCTGGCACCGGCGATCACTCCCCGCCCTCATCGGCGCGGACAAGGAGCAGCTCCTGGCAGGCTTCTAGGCGAAGCGGTACATGGACGAACCGATCCGACACTCGAATGAGAGGGGATCCTGAGACTTTAAATGTATGGGCGTGTCAGGCTAAGAATCGTATAAGAGAATTGATAGTACTACTCATATCACCAATGTCGACCTACCTTTTCGGGAGTCCATCCAAAAGACCTTCGAAGTTACATGTGCTTGACTTGAAGCAATCTTAGGATGAGTAACCCCCTGGGAAGTTTGCCCAGTGTCACACCCTCACAAATTTGACCAAGAGTCGGGGCAAATTGGGCAATGACCTTACGAGCCAAGAGTGTCGAGGCGCCCCAGAACAAGACTTTTGGGACCGGCCAAGCTTGTCGCGTGCGGGACGTCGATATAACCAACAAGGCCGAGGCACGTAGCACCCGTTAGGCAGGAAGACGTGGCTATGGAGGTTATCCACGATTGTTGGCCCATCCTGATTCGTGTAGAACCTTCCGGAAGATCGTGGAACCATGCGGAACAATGTGAGTCATTCTAGAGAGTCAAGAGTCCAAGTGTGGAGAATGCTATGGAACTCTCTAGAGAGGAATATGCCTTTGGATATTCCTGGAATACTCTAGATTGTAAATAATAGCCGTTAGATCAAGTAGATCTTAGCCGTCCATCGAGTTGGGCAACTAGTATAAATAGGGGCTTAGAGTAGTTCATTTGTATGAATCGAACAAGTGGTAATTGCCTTCATTTTAAATACATTAGTGTGAGAAAGAGTGAGTTCTCTTATATACAACACTCGTGTTGGTTTTCCTCTTACACTTAGGCACGTTCAAGCCGAGAGTTGTCCGACACTTTGTTTCCTTTCGTGAGCGTTTTGGGTGGTTGACTTAGTAAAGCACGCGAGGGGCTGCTTAAAGGATTAGGTGCCGCACGGGAGCTAGCAAGCCAAAGTCTAGGTCCGTGACACCAGGGTGCGTGTGAATGAGGACAGAGCATGCTGTAAGGTTAAATGGTGGTATTGTGGAGCCAGACTATCAGTCGGAGTGTGGTGGGCCCAACCCCATAGGTCCCGGTGGGGACGAATGCTACAGGGACACCCGGTATAGGACGGGATGTTATAGGTGGTATCGGAGCACAACCTCTCGCAGTACGGTGCTGGTTCGGGACGAAGTCGGCGGAAGCTGATGGGCATGTGACGCCCGAGGCCGATGAGGGCGGGGAGTGATCGCCGGTGCCAGAGAAGTGCACGAACAAGAAGCGGCTCCTGGCAGGCTTCTAGGCGAAGGGGTACATGGACGAACCGATTCGACACTCGAATGAGAGGGGATCCTGAGACTGACAATGCATGGGCATGTCAGGCTAAGAATCGTATAAGAGAATTGATAGTACTACTCATATCACCAAGGTCGACCTACCTTTTCGGGAATCCATCCGATAGAACTTCGAAGTTAAGCGTGCTTGACTTGAAGCAATCTTAGGATGGGTGACCCCCTGGTAAGTTTACCCAGTGCGTGTGAGTGAGGACAAAGCATGCTGAAAGGTTAAATGGTGGTACAGTGGGGCCAGACTATCAGTCTGAGTGTGGTGGGCCCAACCCTATAGGTCCCGGTAGGGACGGATGCTACAGTGACACCCGATATGGGACGGGATGTAACGATCCAACTTCCTAGATACGTATTTTGGCGGATTTTTGCAGCGTAAGTAGCGAAAAACCCATTTAATTAAAACTTTTAAAATATAATAATACAAATACGTTTGATGTCTAAATCCATAAGTTCAACCCAAACACATTTTGATTCATTTGGCCGAAGACCAATAAGGCCAAGCCCAAATTTAAAAACGCGAAACATAAACCCATTCCACAGGTCGCGTCCCATGTACTGCGCCGCCCTCAAAAGTCCGTGGAGTCACCGCCATCAGCCATCTTACCTACACACGTAAACCCTGAGCTTTTGCCCAGTAGATGGTGAAAATATACATGAACGCAAATGCTCTCACATCCCAAACTCGACACATCTCACAAAATGCACGCTCGACTCTTTTCTCATATCTCATCATCATCTCAACTCATCTCATCACAATCCGGGCCCGAGGCTTAGGAACTAAAGGCAACACGCGCGCGCAGGGATCCGTAGCTCGGGAGGCCCCACTCCCCACAAGGGGTCAGTTGCTCGGGAGGCCCCACTCCCTCCATATAAAGTGCGCTTAGTCCTAACCTCACTCATACAACTCATCAACATTTCTCATTCATAAACCATCTCACTCGCGTCTCTAGACAACACTCCGTACTCCCCTCGTATCACGTGTATGCAAATGCCGTGCAAATAAAGATGCAACACATAAAATGCAACATATCCTTTCCACATTACATATCGGCCCGAGGTATTAGCTCAGCCCGATTCCCAACGTCAACACTTCGACAAATAATTCGGATCCAAAGCCCTCCGATTTTTAATCGGCCCGAAACCGTAACCACAGAATTCCCTCTCGATCTTAAACTAAAAGTTCTAAGTTTAATTCTTTCTACCTTACGATTCACTCCAACGCCAGATTAAGTTTCAAAAATACTTTAGAAAATTTACAATTTCCGAAAATTGCATAATGACCCCAACCGAATTCATTAATCATTTATTTAAACTCAAAAGTTTCTAGAGATTTGAAATTGACCTCAACCGCATTTATTGATTATTTATTTAACCCCATAAATTTCTGAAAATTTAATTTATACTCTAGCCGAAACTCAATATAAATTTTTAGTACTCAAACTTTTGAAAAGTTTCAATTTGGTCATTATCAAATATTATTTAGTCCCCAATAACTGTTAAAAAGTTCCAATTTAATCCTAGCCGAATTTATATATATTTATTTAGCATTCACAACTTTTGAAAAATTCTAATTTCATCCTAGCCGAGATTATATAAATTTAACTCACGTCTAAACTTTTGAAAAGTTCTAATTTCATCCAAATCGAAATTATATAAATTTATTTAGCACCCCAAAACTTTTGAAAAGTTCTAATTTCTCTCCAAAAGAAATTCAGTATTTTCATTAAAATATCCCCTATTTGAATTTTTACATTTTTAATCCCCAGATTTTTGAAACTTATCAATTTAGTACCCGAATTTTTGAAAATTGAACAAAGAACCCCAATTATTTATTCCAAATTTTAAATATGTCTTAAAAGCTTTATATTTCTTTAAAATATTCTTTGTTCGGAATTTTACAACACAGACTCCCAAGATTTTGTAAAAATTCGATTAAGTCCCCAATTTTTAAAAATAACTATTTTATAGGCTGTTTTGCGACAGTTTCGTATTTTTCAATGATCACGGAGTAAACGATGTCCGGTGGTCCTGAAAGTTTAATTATAGATAAAAGACTTGCAAATATAAATTCTATCTGAAGGGATTTTTAATCCGAAGTCTAGATTGTATGATATGAATTTTTGAACCTCGAGGCCGAAATGAATAAAGAAACCCTAATTCTCCCCAAGTTTTGCTCTATCCTCTTAATCTAAAGTCCTCTATCCCTATTTCCAAATATTCATAGATCTAAAAATGCTCAATCTCATGCTTCCTAAGCTAACCAACGAAAACGTCATGCAAGCAAATTATTATTATTATCACATGAACACGAAAAATTCGATGAATAACATGCAAAACACGTAAAATTCACAAATCCTAATATTGTTTACGTATGTAGGTGATCTTCACCTACCTTAACTCCGGAGAAATCTAAATCACGGGGTGTTTTCGTGTGATCCCGACCCGTGAGCTTCGATCCCGGGCTTCCGAAGATTTTTTCTTCTCCTCTTTCTCCTTTCCTTCTTTCTCTCTTTTTCTTTCTCTCCCCTCTCTCTCTCGGCCTCTCCCTCTTCTTTCTTTCCTTTCTCTATTTTTGTTTTGGCTTCAGGTGTGTAGAGAGGTGGCCTTAGGTGTCTTTAAGTTTATTAGTTGATTTTTATTTGTACACTTGCATGAGGAAATGGCATCTTAGTTGGGATCTTGTCCTCTTCCTCTCATTTCCTCTCTTTCTCGTCATCTCTCCCTCTCTTCTCCTATTTGCTTTGTTTTATTTGTTAATAACTTGTCCTAATGTATTATAGTAAGTATATTAGGTGTTGAATGTTATTATTTTATTTCAAGGAAAAGCTAACTCTCATGGAGACACATGTATGGTAGTGGAATCTTGGAGATGCCTTTATATTTATTTTATTATTATTATTATTATATATTCATTTATTTGGACTTTCATTTCTTGTTTTCGATCCATTTAATTTTTATTAAAGGACCAAACTTCCAACCTTTTATTTTGGGCCATTATTTTCTTCATTTGGCCCATAAATAAATTTTTGGTCCATTTAAATTTTTGGGGCCCAATTGTAATTTTGGACTGGTCTCGAAAAGAAATCAATTTTGTTTCGCACATTTCGAATATTATAGAAATAATTCCGTATTAAATTTTACGGGTATTACATCCTCCCCCCTTACAAGAATTTCGTCCCCGAAATTAGAGTATGGGAAATAACTCGGGGTACTTGTCCCTCATTTCGTCTTCTCGTCCCAAGTGGTTTCTTCCAATACTTGGTTCCGCCACAAGACCTTCACGAGGGATATATTCTTATTTCGAAGGCATTTCACCTTCTACATCAAAATTTCCACCGGTCTTTCTCCGTAGCTCAAGTCCATCTTCAATTGTTGATGAAATGATTTGCCCTGCACTATATGGCTCGGGTCTAGGACGTACTTCCATAATGTAGACACATGGAAGACATCATGGATTTGTGCGAGCGATGTGGACATCTCGAGTTGGTACGCCACTTCTCCAACTCGTTTCACAATTGTGAAAGGTCCGATATATCTCAGAATCAACTTCGCTATCTTCCCGAAACGTTTTACGCCTTTCATTGGCGAAATTTTCAGAAAGGCTTGATCGCCTTTGTTGGATTCCAACGGCCTTCGTCTTTTGTCTGTATAATTTTTCTGACGACTTTAGGCCGTTTACATCCTTCCCCGGATTTACTTTTTTCCAAAAAGCTTCAGTCATTTCACGAACCATTTCGGGACCTAACAACGCCTTCTTGCCGATTCATCCCAATGAACTGGGGATCGACATTTACGCCCATATAAGGCTTCGTAAGGCACCACCCTGATCGTGGCTTGATAGCTGTTGTATAGGAAAATTCGATCAGTGGGAGGTATTTGCTCTAACTTCCCCCGGAAATCCAGAATGCACGCTCTCAACAAATCTTCAAGCGTCTGGATTGTTCTTTCAGACTGTCCGTCCGTCTGAGGGTGATATGCCGTATGAAGCGACAGTTTTGTCCTCATGGCATTTTATAAGCCCCCCAGGATTGGGACAGAAACCTCGAATTCCGATCCGAGACAATTGAAATCGGGTCCCATGGCGTCTCACAATATATATATATATATATATTTGTATGTACAGCTCTGTGTACTTCTCCATTGAATTAGTTTGATTGATTGGCAAGAAATGGGCTGATTTAGTCAATTTGTCGACAATCACCCAGATTGCATCATGGTCCTTTACGTTTTTTTTTCTCAAGAACGATATAATGTTGGCTTCAACGTTAACGTTGCTAGTTTTATTTCGATCTTCCACAAATTGATTATTTCCACTCCGAGTTGGCACAGGTTCGTATTCACTGATTTATGGCTCAAAGCTTCTGCGACTACGTTCGCTTTTCCTGGGTGATAACTCGAGCCATCGTCTTTTGCCTCATGTTTAACTCCTTCTGCGTGAAGAAGTACATTGGGCTTTTATGAACTGTTAAGATCTCGCATCATTCTCCGTATAGATAATGTCGCCAGATTTTCAGGGCAAACACCACTGCTGCGAGTTCCAAATCGTGTGTGGGGAAATGTTTCTCGTAGGATTTGAGCTTTCGGGAGCCATACGTAATTACCTTCCCGTTCTGCATCAACCCGCACCCCAAGCCATTTTTTTAAGGCATCACTGTATACCGAAAATCTTTCCATACCAGAGGGTATTGTAAGAACAGGAACTGTTGTCAGTCGTTTCTTCAACTTCTTGAAGTTTACTTCACAAGCTTCCATCCACCTAAATGGAACGTTCTTCATAAATTAATGGCTTTCTTCACCGTTATTGTCACATAGAGATCTGTAACTTTCGTGTTGTGATCAATAAGAAAGGAAGCTCGGTTGATCCATGGACATAGGTTGAAATTCTGTCTTGTTTGTGTTTTAGTTCGCCGTACTAAATTCATTGATGTGACAGAGTCTACGAGTGCATGTAAATACGGCATTGATTTAAATGTGAGCACAATTTCTTTGTCGTAATGGACATCAACATCTTTTTTTGAGATTTTGGATTGGATTTTTGTGATAAAAGTCCAATGTGATTTTCTTCCTGTGCGTGATCTCTGAAATCGAGATTACGACGCTCGAAGAAAAATCTGATCTCGAAATTTATGAAGTTTATCTTTATACGGCGTTCGAAGGAGACTCGAACTTAATCTTGCTTATCCTTCGCTTCACTCACGCCTATAAATAGGTACTTGATGCACGCTATTTTGCACCACAACACAATTCTCTCCAACCACATCATTTAATTTTCGTAATGTATAATCTTGGAGGAAATGCTCCTCAGGAACCTTTTTGGAGGAAAATCTCGAAAAGCTTAAATTTGAGTTATTCCTTCTTTTGGGATTGCTCTTCGCGGCAATCGCCATTTTTGTGATGTGGGTTGCCACTCGCTGCAGTTGCGTTTAATTTGCGAAAGGTTATGTCATGGGAAGCCGCGCCTTTCTCTGGCATATTGGAAGAAGGCGCCGGCTGAACTTCTCGAACGTCGTTGATGTTTTATCTTCTAAGGTTTTGTATTCGGATTGTAATATGATTTTCAGTTATGTAATCGTTATGCATCGACTCTATCATGTTTTCTCTATGTTCTCTTCTCGCTTCCTAAATTTCTCAATTAACCCATGTTTCTCTACGCCCTCGTCCCATTGTTAAAATTGTATACAAGCTCCGATTTTTAGAAAATTTTATATCGGTCAACTCTCTTTTATTTTGCCGTTTATTTATTTTAACTTTCCGAATTTCAGCTTGGTCCAATTTGGTCAAGCCCAAATTAACAAAGCCCAAATTTTGGAAAGGCCCAAAATTTAAATTTCGACGAATTCCAAATTGACCCGAATTTTTACCCGAATTTTTAAGCAACCCCAAATTCTATCAAAAATCCTAATTTTTTTTATCATTCTATCAAAAATCTCTAACTTTCGAACACATCAAGGAGCACATAAAATCACCCAAATATTCACGTAAAGCATATATCTAAAAATCATAAATCACATAATTACGTATTAAACTTACAGGCGTAGGCTGATCCTCCAGGATTTTGAGCGGCAATACATGGACAGTCTACAGAACCTATAACCTAACGCTCTGATACCACCTGTAACGACCCAACTTCCTAGATACGTATTTTGGCGAATTTTCGCAGCGTAAGTAGCGAAAAACCCATTTAATTAAAACTTTTAAAATATAATAATACAAATACGTTCGATGTCTAAATCCATAAGTTCAACCCAAACACATTTTGATTCATTTGGCGGAAGACCAATAAGGCCAAGCCCAAATTTAAAAACGCGAAACATAAACCCGTTCCACAGGTCACGTCCCATGTACTGCGCCGCCCTCAAAAGTCCGTGGAGTCACCGCCATCAGCCATCTTACCTACACACGTAAACCCTGAGCTTTTGCCCAGTAGATGAAAATATGCATGAATGCAAATGCTCTCACATCCCAAACTCGACACATCTCACAAAATGCACGCTCGACTCTTTTCTCATATCTCATCATCATCTCAACTCATCTCATCACAATCAGGGCCCGAGGCTTAGGAACTAAAGGCAACACGCGCGCTCAGGGGTCAGTAGCTCGGGAGGCCCCACTCCCCACAAGGGGTCAGTTGCTCGGGAGGCCCCACTCCCTCCATATAAAGTGCGCCTTAGTCCTAACCTCACTCATACAACTCATCAACATTTCTCATTCATAAACCATCTCACTCGCGTCTCTAGACAACACTCCGTACTCCCCTCGTATCACGTGTATGCAAATGCCGTGCAAATAAAGATGCAACACATAAAATGCAACATATCCTTTCCACATTACATATCGGCAAGAGGTATTAGCTCAGCCCGATTCCCAACGTCAACATTCGACAAATAATTCGGACCCAAAGCCCGCGCTCCGATTTTTAATCGGCCCGAAACCGTAACCACAGAATTCCCTCTCGATCTTAAACTAAAAGTTCTAAGTTTAATTCTTTCTACCTTACGATTCACTCCAACGCCAGATTAAGTTTCAAAAATACTCTAGAAAATTTACAATTAACCCCTCAAAATTTCCGAAAATTGCATAATGACCCCAACCGAATTCATTAATCATTTATTTAAACTCAAAAGTTTCTAGAGATTTGAAATTGACCTCAACCGCATTTATTGATTATTTATTTAACCCCATAAATTTCTGAAAATTTAATTTATACTCTAGCCGAAACTCAATATAAATTTTTAGTACTCAAACTTTTGAAAAGTTTCAATTTGGTCATTATCAAATATTATTTAGTCCCCAATAACTTTTGAAAAGTTCCAATTTAATCCTAGCCGAATTTATATATATTTATTTAGCATTCACAACTTTTGAAAAATTCTAACTTCATCCTAGCCGAGATTATATTAATTTAACTAACGTCCCTAAACTTTTGAAAAGTTCTAATTTCATCATAATCAAAATTATATAAATTTATTTAGCACCCCAAAACTTTTGAAAAGTTTTAATTTCTCTCCAAAAGAAATTCAGTATTTTCATTAAAATATTCCCTGTTTGAATTTTTACATTTTTAATCCCCAGATTTTTGAAACTTATCAATTTAGTACCCGAATTATTGAAAATTGCACAAAGGACCCCAATTATTTATTCCAAATTTTAAATATGTCTTAAAAGCTTTATATTTCTTTAAAAATATTCTTTGTTCGGAATTTTACAACACAGACTCCCCAGATTTTGTAAAAATTCGATTAAGTCCCCAATTTTTAAAAATAACTATTTTATAGGCTGTTTTGCGACAGTTTCGTATTTTTCAATGATCACGGAGTAAACGATGTCCGATGGTCCTGAAAGTTTAACTATAGATAAAAGACTTGCAAATATAAATTCTATCTAAAGGGATTTTTAATCCGAAGTTTAGATTGTATGATATGAATTTTTGAACCTCGAGGCCGAAATGAATAAAGAAACCCTAATTCTCCCCAAGTTTTGCTCTATCCTCTTAATATAAAGTCCTCTATCCCTATTTCCAAATATTCATAGATCTAAAAGTGCTCAATCTCATGCTTCCTAAGCTAACCAACGAAAACGTCATGCAAGCAAATTATTATTATCACATGAACACGAAAAATTCGATGAATAACATGCAAAACACGTAAAATTCACAAATCCTAATATTGTTTACGTATGTAGGTGATCTTCACCTACCTTAACTCCGGAGAAATCTAAATCACGGGGTGTTTTCGTGTGATCCCGACCCGAGAGCTTCGATCCCGGGCTTCCGAAGATTTTTTCTTCTCCTCCTTCTCCTTTCCTTCTTTCTCTCATTTTCTTTGTCTCTCTCTCTCTCTGGCCTCTCCCTCTTCTTTCTTTCCTTTCTCTATTTTTGTTTTGGCTTCAGGTGTGTAGAGAGGTGGCCTTAGGTGTCTTTAAGTTTATTAGTTGATTTTTATTTGTACACTTGCATGAGGAAAAGGCATCTTAGTTGGGATCTTGTCCTCTTCCTCTCATTTCCTCTCTTTCTCGTCATCTCTCCCTCTCTTCTCCTATTTGCTTTGTTTTATTTGTTAATAACTTGTCCTAATGTATTATAGTAAGTATATTAGGTGTTGAATGTTATTATTTTATCTCAAGGAAAAGCTAACTCTCATGGAGACACATGTATGGTAGTGGAATCCTTGAGATGCCTTTATATTTATTTTATTATTATTATTATTATATATTCATTTATTTGGACTCATTTCTTGTTTTCAATCCATTTAATTTTTATTAAAGGACCAAATTTCCAACCTTTTATTTTGGGCCATTATTTTCTTCATTTGGCCCATAAATAAATTTTTGGTCCATTTAAATTTTTGGGGCCCAATTCTAATTTTGGACTGGTCTCGAAAAGAAATCAATTTTATCGCACATTTTGAATATTATAGAAATAATTCCGTATTAAATTTTACGGGTATTACACGGGATGTTACAGCAATAGGTTCAATCCAGCCAAGGTGGTATCATCATCTTCATCGGATACCTCTGAACCAACGAGTGGTAACTGTTGGGGTAGGCCCGATTAATTGACGCCGGCCCCCGAACAGCGCAACGTGGCGATAGCGGAAGCGCGTTTTGAACCGAGCGGCGTAGGGTGCCGAATTTTTGATTTTTAACATCTAAATTCGACCTAGCGCCCTTCGGCTTCTCCCGAGGGCCCAAGATACTGCCCTGAGCCTCAGGAGACCACGTCTAATTCGAAGTTCCTAAATTCGAATTTATTACAAATTTATTCGAATTAATAATTTCGTTCCAAACTAGTTCGAACAAAGCGGCAGCCGACAGTGTTTCGACTATTTGGCAACAGAAACGATTTCCGATCGATACCAAATTTTCCAGATTGATTCTACACTTCCCAATGATTGTAACGAGGGGTCTTTCGAATCATTCCGATGTCGTTTGGTATTTTTCGCAAAATCAAATGAGTGACTCGAAATTATCAATTCGACTAAAACGGCAGTCTGCCGTCTTTTGACAGTTTGACAACCGAAATGATTTTAGATCAATACCAAATTTTCCAGATTGATTCTACACTTCCCGGCGATTGTAACGAGGGGTCTTTCGAATCATTCCAATATCGTTTGGTATTTTTCGTAAAATCAAATCAATAAGGTTCGAAATATACCGTCGGTGTACGTGAATGCACCTCGGATGGACGTCGCAACACCTCGTCTGGCTCCCGGGGCTTCCGGGCTAGATTGTCACGCCGGTATGTCCTTGATTGAACCTCCGAGACTGCTCCTGATGGCTAGAGGCAGTTCGGTTCGGGCGTCGGGCTTCGTTCGAACGATCCCGTGGCTTGAATGATGTGATTTAAGGAGTACCAAGTACACTCTTTTCTTATTCTCTAGCTTTTAGTTATTAAGAGTTGTGGCAAGTTCAAAGCAAAGTACCAAGTACCATTACTTAGAACCTTAGCATCTCACTTTTGCATGCTCACCTTTGTAGTAAAATTCCACTAAGGTTAGTTTATTTTTATTTAAGTGAGACACTTGTCTTGACTCAAAGAATGAGTCATATGCCACCTCAATTATGTGGCATTCTAGAAATTGTACACATGTATAATGACCAAGTCAACATGCAAATATTCCATATAAGCCCTTTAGATTTCTAAATTCTCAATTTAGTCCCTCAATTTTAAGTAATAAAATAATTAAATCCAATCTAATTATTTTATTTACAATTGAGCCTCATTTAGTTAATTAATTAAGCACTTAAGACAATCTCAAGTCCTAATTATTCCCGTGACCGTCACCGGAATTTAACTAAATCACCGACACCTCGTGTCAACTATGCCACTACCTCAACGAATCCCATTCGTTAGGTTCTAGAGAAAAGCCCGCCGTTTTCGTTCAAGTTCATTACCATTTTTAAGCGCGACTCTCTAGGTCCGTCTCAACTGGCACGGGAGGAATCCGTGAGTCCCGGTATTCGCCTAGCCAATCATGCGGTACCGGACAGATCCCAGTTGAGAACGAATTTTGATCTAATCGAAATTCGGGCGAACCGACTACAGTGTATACATTTAAATACCTCTTACGCCTTTCACTTGCGTCCCGGTTAGGTGAGAGCCATGTAAATGTCAAACTCACTGACCTAACTCTATGTTATAATCGAGACCCAACCGATTATTTAAACTCCGCTCCGTATCTAATACGAGCGAGCTTTCTAAGCTTCGACCGAAGGCTTTACAATCGTCGTTCTCCAGTTACCTCATAGGACGTTAACCTATACGAATATAGGCAGTGAATCCCGATAGCAGTCAAAGCCCGGAAATCACCTCCGTAAAGTCAGTTGCGTTTCGTCGCTGGCCCATGTCCCATTTCCGAACACTTGCAGACCTAGCCAACTAGCGACAAACCGAAATCGCGAAAGCAAATCCGTCAGTGACCCTATCGGTCTGAGGCTGCTATAGTCATTCGTTCAATCATTGACAACATCCTAGTCATGTGATCGAGACGAATACGAGCCGAATGTCCGAATACGCGATCTCTCCGATCACCGATATCTCCATCACGACCCACAACCTCTCAAGTAATCGGTCACACTACCCATACTATGTGGTCGTCAATGAATAAGTCATATTCGGATATCTAGTCACCCACCTAGAATCCTTAGACTTACGGACTTTTTATTTAATGCTGAGATAAGGACCGTCCGGTGTCTCCTCCCTCGTCCCCACGAGAATCAGACGTCTAACTCAAACATTCGGGTGTTATTTATTTATCGCACCGCCAGATGCCAAGCAGACTTTAAATTCGATAAATAAATAATAATGCCTTTATTATAATGAAAATAATATTCACTACTTTATTTTAACAGTATATACAATAAAACTGTCTATTGACCTATACATCATTGTGCGCCCTATACTATTCCTAGTCCTCGTATGGCATTCCAAGGGCACACTCCCTAACAGTAACCTCAGCAGAGCCCAGCAAGGGGTGATCATTTGACCAGTCGGACCGCCCCACCCAATCGGCCCAACCCAACCCAGACCGCAAGTGTCGGTTTAGCGATTTGATGGGTTGGTTCGGGTTTTGAAAATAAGACCACATATTTTGCAATCGGGTTTGGTTTTGTATTTTAAAACCGCATAAAACCGCACCCAACCGCATTTAAGAATGAAATTAAAATTTTCTATATTTTATTCAATAGTTCGTAAAGTAATAGATATAACTCGTAATAGAAGGCAAAAAATATTATTTTTTACTGCTGATATAATGACATCACTCATCATAACACGTTGCAAGCTAGGTTCTAAATGAGTTTTTTATAAAAAAAAATAATATTATATAGTGAGAAAAAATTAGGTGCTATCCAATGTAACCCTTCTCGTTTATTCGGACTTTCAATCAACAACAATAATACTTGAAGTTTATATAAGGCGAGTTAAAACTTTGAGCCAATTTTTTTTCTTCCAAAAAAAATAGATACAAGGACAGGGCCTCGTCATAACACATTGTATGAGCTAAGTTCTAATGACGTTCTTTTTTTAAAGATAAATATTATGTAGTGGAAAAAAAGTTTATATGTTTATTCAATGCAACTCTCCTCGTTTATTCGGACTTGAGATCAACAAATATAACTCTTGAAGTTTATAGAAGGCGAGTTAAAATTTAAAATCAAAACATTTATTTCTTCTCAGGGATAATTATAAACCAAAAATAAGCCCTTGCTTTATTTGCTTTACCAAAAGCCGGCCGTGAACAAGGAATATGACTTCTATTTATTACTATTATTGATACTATGATAATAACATATTTGTATATAGACTTCTATATTTGCAAATAGGTTGATATATCTTTTTGCCCGATCTATACTTAAAAATATTACACTTAATTTTTCGTTAAAACAATATATTAAAAAACGGCAAAAAACCGCCCAACCCAACCGCACCCAAGCAAACTGCAATATTTGGGGTTACAATTTTTTTGATCGGGTTTGGGTATATTTTGGAAAACCGCAATACATCGGGCCGGGTTAAAATTTTGATAAAAACCGCCCTAACCGCACCGTGCTCACCCCTTAGCACTGTGCCATTCCCAAACACGTTCTAGAGAGGCTGAAAAATTAGCCCAAGCAGCTTGCAACGAAAAGGATCACATGATAAACCTCTTTTTCCAACAAGCTTCTTGCCTCTTTGCTTGTAGACAATGGCTTCGCTTATTGCAACTTGAGACGATATGCCTTACGCTCAAGAGCAACGATCGTGGCAAATTACTTACCACTCCAGAATTCTCAAATTGGTCTCGTACTAAAGGCAACACGACAAGGAAGAATCATCAAAGGCAGGCTCGAAAAAGAACCATGGACGACCTAAACGCTCTGTAAGAAAATGTGTTTGCTTTTGCTGTCAGTGTGAGCCTTGTCAGTAATTGATTTTTTATTGGTTGGACTACTGGTTGGCTTTTCATGGCTTTCTAAAAGCAAATATCTATCTCTATTATGAAATATTGTAGTTATTATGAAATATTGGAGTGGATGTATATATGGAGTGATTAAAATAGAATGGATAGATGAGATTATGAATTAGTTGTTAATATTTTATGAGAATGTAATATTTTTTGTGGTTGTAATTTGAGAAATTTGCCTATAGGCACTTTGAGTTGTATTGTAAAGATACACCAAGTATTGAATTTAATTCTGCTTCCTCTCTCTCTAAATATTTCTCTCTATAATTATATATCACAATAATCATAATATAAACATTAATGACAATAATATTTCTATAACAATCTCGATGTTGTTGTATACGATTTAGACCTGCTGTTATATATGTATAATGAAAGGTCCAAGGTCTTTCAAGATTGTCTTTCACACATGTCTCAAGTATATGTATTAATCTATGTCCCAAGAGTTTGTCTGGGCTTTTGATACTATGTTCTTATTAGGCGTGTGTCTGTAAATTTGTGGTTAATGGTTGATTTTAAAGCGCCCTTTATTTTTACGTTTCTTCTTTCTTCATAAGCGTGTGAAATTTCTGCAGACATAAATGAGGTGAATGGTGGTTTTTCTGCTCGTAATTCTTGAAACTAGTTCAGTCAATGCCAAGGAGTTCTACAAATTTAGAGTTGAATAAACATCTGCATAAATAACTGAAACTCAAAAACAGAAAATCGAAAATAAATTACAATTTGCATATTGGGAAAATCAATATTGCCTAGGAAATTTTTGAAAAGTAAAATGAGTTCGACAGTAGGAAAAGACTCCGCTGAATTCCAAAACACGGATTAATAACAAATTACAACTTTAAATTAATTGCACAAAGAAACATTTACTGTAACGAACTTGCAATTCCGCGTTTTTCTAAACTATTTAGAGAATCTCCAACCGGTACGTCATTTTTGTGTACGTCTTTACTCCAATGGGACTTTATATCTAACATTACTATTGTTTTGATTAGCAAAGATACTCTAGATTGTAGAGCACATACAATTTTCAACACGAAAATTGTGTTGTGCTTTCTATTTATCTGTAATTATTTAATAAAAAATATTTTAATTATATTTAAATATTAGATATTCTTATAATAATAAAAGGCAAAATAATATTAGTTTCCCATTATTTATTTGTATTTTCATTTTAATTTAATAAAATTATAAGTGAATAATATGCTAAGTTTATAGTTTAGTTAATTTTAAATATTAATTGTTATAATTTATTGACTTTTTAATTATTATAATAAGTATTTTAATATAAGAATTTGATTTTAGATTAGGAAATAGAGTTAATGGGTTGGAGTGAAATTACTGAAGAAATTAGAGTTTATAGATTGGAGTAGAAACACTGTAGCAGCTGTAATATTGTGCAGAATTAACTGTATCTTCATATTGCGGGTTAGAGATGCAATTAGGATAAACTTTTTGAAGTTCATATGACAATGGTGAAAATTTTCAAATCGGTAAAACTACATGGACATCGATATGCATATGTGGCATAATTCGACATCCAATAAGCATATTGTTGTCCAATATGTTATATACCACCATGTCATTCGAGAAATTGTCGCAATATATCCCGTTGTCGGAAATTTTGCAAAAAAATTTGAAAGTTTCTAGTCGAAAGAAAAAATGTTGAATCATGCAATTTCCTTAATTCATGATTTCATAAGCAATTAACCTTAAGTCATTCATGATAATAATACCTACGTTGGCTTAAACATCAATGGTCATCACAAAACACAAGAAAAAGTTACAAAAAAACTATCAATCATTATCGAGTTTCAACAGTTGGTATCAGAGCCATGGCGGGCACGAATGCTATCGCAGTTGGGCACCTAAGTTGCATAAGGCTGTCGAAGACGAATTACGACAAGTGGTGCATTCACATGAAGGCTCTGCTCGGGTCGCAGGACGCATGGGACGTTGTTGAAGCCGGATATACCGAGCATGAAACACCAACCGCCAACCAATTAAAAGAGTTGAAAGAGTCTCGCAAAAAAGACAAGACGGCGCTCTATATCATCTACCAAGCGGCGGATGAGTCCTGCTTCGAGAAGATCGCTGGAGCAAAATCTTCGAAAGAAGCATGGAAAATATTGGAAAATGCATATAAAGGTGCTGATCGTGTCAAACAGGTCCGCTTGCAAACACTCCGAGGAGAATTTGAGACGCTCAGGATGAAGGAATTGGAGGATGTGTCAGCGTACATTACAAAGGTTGAGACAGTCGCCAATCAGCTTCGTAGAAACGGTGAAGAAGTTGCTGAGAACCGTGTAGTCGAAAAAATACTTAGATCCCTGACGGATGCTTTTGAGAACGTTGTTTGCGCCATCGAGGAGTCCCGAGATCTGGAGAAAATAACAGTGAACGAGCTCACTAGTTCGTTGGAAGCGCATGAACAACGGAAAAACCGAAAAAAACAAGAAGTATCGGAAGAGGCTTTGCAAGCAAAGGCGACCATCAAGGAGGATAAGGCGTTGTATATGAACTACAGTCGAGGAAGAGGACGTGGTCGTGGCGGTCGCGGCGGTGGTCGTGGACGAGGAAATAACAATGATGAAGGGCAATCAAACCAACAAAACTCAAGAGGTCGAGATCGAGGAAGAGGACGAGGAGGTCGCTAAAATCGACCGAACGTTGATTGCTACAACTGTGGAAAGCACGGGCATTTTGCAAGAGATTGCTGGTCCGAAAAGAAGGTAGACGAAAATCTGAACCTCGATGTAAAGGAAACAAACGACGACGAAGTGGTACTCCTGGCAAGCAAAGAGTCAAGCCGCCCGAGCGACGAACAAACATGGTACTTGGACACAGGGGCGAGTAATCACATGTGTGGTTACAAACACCTGTTTACTACTTTGGAAGACGCTGTTGCTGGACATGTCTCTTTTGGAGATGCATCATGTGTGAGCGTAAAAGGCCGAGGGAAAATTCTCATTCATTGCAAGGATGGAGTGGATCGATATATCTCCGACGTCTTCTATGTACCTAACATGAAGAGCAACATTTTAAGCTTGGGACAGCTGTTGGAGCGAGGATACTCTGTCCTTATGGAAGGAAGAACGCTATTCTTGAGGGATCGAAACAAGCGATTGATTGCTCAAGTGCAAATGAGCAGTAATCGGGTATTCAAACTGAACATTTCGTGTGCTCATAAGAAGTGTCTAAAGGCAGAAGTTGATGAGATGACGAAGCTATGGCATCTCCGTTATGGGCATCTAAGCTATGATGCACTGAAGTGACTCAAAGAAGATGAGATGGTAAAAGGTTTGGGCGATATAAGGTCGAACAACAAAATCTGTGAAGAATGTGTTCTGAGCAAAAGTACGAGGAACTCATTCCCTAAGGAAAGCCACAGATCGACGAAGGTACTTGAGCTAATCCACACGGATATATGTGGACCAATCTCGCCAGCGTCATTGGAAAAACATCGATATTTTATCACGTTTATCGACGATAGCTCTCGAAGAACGTGGATCTACTTCCTCAAAGAAAAAGCGGAGGCGTTCAACGCATTCAAAAGGTTCAAGACGCTGGCTGAAAACCTGAGTGGTGCACGAATAAAAATATTAAGATCGGACCGAGGAGGCGAATTCACATCAAAAGTGTTCGAAGACTATGGCGCTGAAAACGGCATTAGAAGGCACTACACGGCTCCTTACTCACCCCAACAGAACGGCGTCGCGGAGAGAAAGAATCGAACAATTCTCAATATGGTGCGGAGCATGCTAAAAACAAAGAACATCCCAAAGGAGTTTTGGGCAGAGGCCGCTAGGTGCGCCGTGTACCTACAGAATCGGTGTCCCACAGCGAGCCTTGAAAAAACGATGCCTCAGGAAGCTTGGTGTGGAGTTAAGCAATTAACCTTAAGTCATTCATGATAATAATACCTACGTTGGCTTAAACATCAATGATCATCACAAAACACAAGAAAAAACCAGGAGTTACACTCTCTGATCCCTATTTAGATTATGATATTAAAGCTTAACCATATCTTTTCTGCCTCGAAAGTTGTGTTCAAATTATCATATTTCATGTACGCCTAGTGTTGGGGTTGAGCGGTAATATTTAATTCTAGGCCAGCGGTAGTTATTTTTTTGGACCCCACGACAATTTATTGGGATATTAATTAAAGCCGAAATGACACCGAGAAAACACCGAGATTTTTACGCGGTTCGGCCAATACCGCCTACCTCCATGGGGAGACTATATTTTTACTATATTTGAGAATATTACACCGTACTAAAAAATGCTCTTGTTCAAACCCAAGCTCGAGACCCCTTATCCGACTCGGGTAATGTTTTTATACTCACTCTCAGCTGCCGAGGAAAAACTAAACCCACTCTCACCGTTATCCACCCGAACAAGATCTTCATTCTTTTCTTTTTCTTTTTTCCTCTCATTGTTCTCTCTCTCACTCCACCCTCTCTCTCTCTCTCTTGTTGGTTTTGGGGTGTTAAGTACATTTAGAAGCCTATTTATAGGCAATTAAGGAGAACAAAACGTCATTGCATAGCTCATTTGAGGACAAGTCCAAATTGAACACCAATTTCTTTCTTCTCCAAGTTGAAAAGTCATCAATTCTCCCCCCCTTTTCAACATCTGCATCTTCTTTAGAGAGCACTCCAACGAACTGGGAATGAGAGTAACCGTTCGTAAATACCACGAACGTCCATTGGCCTTCCTTTATAGCACCTACACATAATCCGAATCAACGGCCAATCTTATGTGCAGCTATATTGAACCGACTCGATCCGGATTCCTGAAGAGGGACTTCGATGCACCCCTTCTCCAGCAGGATTTCCCTTCTCACCCTCGTCTGCCTTTATACCACGCGCGCAATTTTCGTTAGTCCATCGAAGTCAGAGTATTATATACCATACTCACGTCCTGACGATAAAAACCTTTGCACTCTTCTCCCTTTGGTAGGATCATTTCCACTATGTGTGATTTTCCAGACTCCCCCTGCTATGAAAACTCCATAGCCCTAGAATATGACTAGCTCAAGAATATTAAATTCTACACAACTTTGAGACAACGTCACACCAACCAAAATGCGTACCACGCCGTCAACCATTTTGATCTTCCCCGTTCCAACAGACCGAACAACACAACGATATCCATCGCCCATGGAGATCGAAAAAAACGTTCGCATTTTTCAGAACACATCAAATATTCTCTTGGAGCAAACCCGAATTTAATATCCTTTTTCTCGAGAACGAGCGCCATCATTAGAGACTGTGAGAACGTCTCCAAGATGAACTGTGTGCTACCCGCATGTGGAATTTTCCTAGCCGCCTGTCCTTCCTCCAAATCGGACCGTTTCTACTAATGTGTCCCGACTCACCACACTTATAGCATCACATGCCCTTCCCTCCACCTTGATTTGGGCCTGATGTTGTCCCCAAATCCCCTGGTGTATCACCTCCCTCTATGATTCACTATGCGAATAACCAACATCCGAAAATACCCGAAATTTGATCGCCTTCTCTTTTCTTGCTCCAAAAGAGTTGACTCTACCATCCACCGCTTGTACAGTCTCGTACCGGATGGTTGTGATCAAATTATCATCTGAATCGTGAAGCAAGGTAAGAAGCAACAGTCCCTTACTTCTTCCTCTCCGACACATCATGACTCCAAATCTTTCATCATTTAATCCAACTTTTCCTCGTCTTCCATCAAAACTTTTCGCCCAGCCTTGACAATGAGGACATCCTTCACTCTTTTCTGCCACAGAGTGAAACCTCCCGCACTAGCACAATGTCGCACTTTGCTGTCATCCGTCGCTATTATTCTTGTAGAGATCCAACAGCCCAACCCAAATAGTACTGATCAGATAATTCCCAGGAAAGGCTAGCGACCTGCCTCACAGCACTATTGCCATAACTCGCCAAAACTCCACCGCCGCACAAGCTCCGCCCGACACCGAGCGTCCTATCAACGATAACCATCTTATACCATTATTTCTTCAGCACAAGGCATCACCTCATTGAATCTAGCTCTGAAATTGGCTCCCCCGAATCGTTGATCCCTTCTTATATCTTTTTTGATGTGGAAGTTCAGAAAGCATACTCAGAATTAGGGTTGCAAATGAATCGAATCTTTTTGTTCGATTCGAAATTCGATTCGCAATTTAAGATTCGGATTCCAAATATTAGAATATCAAATCCGAACAAGAATATTTTTTTTGATTCGGATAATTTTCGAATAAGAAAACAATATGGCAATATTCGATTCGAATTTTTTTAGAATATTCGATTCGAATAATATATATATATATTAAATAATATATATTATAAATACTTATAGTTAAACTAACATATTAAATCACTTGAAGAGACTATCACTTGATATATCATTATTACAAGATCACATAGCATTACGTTTTCCTTTACTACGCAGCAAATTAGATATTTCATTATAATTAATCAGTTTCTTATTATTCTATAGATAGAAGAAGAATCGGTGGTATTACATGGGTGATGATCAAAGTAAGCTAAGGAAAACAATTATTTTTGGAATTTATCGATGAAAGATTTTTTGTGCCTTAGTATGATGTATTGGATAACTTAATGATATGTTTTGCTATGTTTTCGTTTTATGTCGTAACCGCATCTTTTATCCACTACGTATTCTTTTACGTTGTTTGTTTTCTCATAATAAGTTTTCTGAAGAAAAAAATTGTTCGTATCCGAATATTCGAATATATTATCAAATAGAATATGAATCATAGTGTTCGAATAATAAAAGAATATGAATATAAATATTCGGAAAATAAAAGAATACAAATAGAATATGGTGGTATTCGACTCGATTCGATTCGTTTGCAACCCTACTCAGAATACCAGCAGGGTTTGGCCCTGATACCACTTGTTGGGGTTGAGCGGTAATATTTAATTCTGGGTTAGCGGTAGTTGTAATTGGACCCGACGATAATTTATCGGGATATTAATTAAAGCTGAAATGATACAGAGAAAGCACCGAGATTTTTACGTGGTTCGGCCGGTACCGCCTACCTCCTCGGAGAGACAACAGTTTTACTATATTTGAGAATATTACATCGTACAAAATAATACTCTAAACTCGAGACCCCTTACCCGACCCGGGTAATGTTTTTATACTCACTCTCAACTAACTAGTAGAAACTACACACACTCTCACTCTTATCCACTCGAACAAAATTTTCCTTCTTTTGCTTTTTCTTTTTTCCTCTCAATTTCTAGTTCGGTTAATTTCAATTTGTTAATCGAATTATAAGAACATACTAAATTATATTAATCAGAAATGTATGATCAACAAAAAAATTATAAAAGAAATTATAAAAAATTGTGCCTATTTTTGTAATGATTAACACATAGTGCCTATATTTGTAAATGACTATTAAGAAAGTGCCTATAAATGTAAAACACCCTTAAATACATTGAGCTAGGTAGCCTATTCTCGGCAGTTAAGGACAACAAAATGCCATTGCATAGCTCACTAGAGGACAAATCCAAATTGAACACCTATTGCTTTCTTTTCAACGTTAAAAAGTCAACACCTAGACCGTAATCATTGGAAGTGATAATAAATTATAAATGCTTGCATTGTAATAATATTGGGTCATGTTTGATCATCGCTTTGTTGAAATTCAAAATTATATTTGACTAGATTTTACCCAATCCTGAAAAATGGAATTTAAATTTAATATTTAAGTATGTTAGCCAATCAGATTTAGCTACGTTGCTACTTTGTCCGTTTTCGTTAGTTAATAACGCACGATAAATAAAACTAAGCATTTATATCCACTTATTCATGACAAGTATATAATGGGTGCTAAACAATGTATTCTAGGCTGTTATTTGTAATTAAAAAAACTGAAATATTGGATACATATCCCCAACTAATTATGCAATAGTTATAATCATAATTATATCCAAATACGTGGTTTTTTTTCGAAATGATAGCTTGCATTAGTAACAAAGTTACATGACGAAATAGCCCAAAGGGTCTCATCGGTACATCATCCACCGGTACATAATCGGCCGATCAATTTACAAACGAACTAATCCACCTAATCGGCCGCTTAATCGGCTCGTTTTGGACTTAATCGGCAATTAGCTAATTATCCAAATACTAAATAAATATTTTAAAAAATCAAGAAACAAAATAAGTGCTTAATCACTTAAAATGTCACCTGCCACGTCCCATTTTTAAGCATGGTTAGGCAGCTATACTGATCTATACCGGTTTTGTGGCTTTATATAGAAAAGATTCGCACCTCACACCATGTTCTAATCGGTGTGGGACATTGAACGGACTAATAGTATATTATTTATGCTTTGATTTAATGGGCCCATCGTTCAAAAGGTCCAACCTCAAACAAAACAAGCAATTAATTAATTAAATAATCATATTTTTTTGACGATGCAATTTATCATCCGTGTCACACTGGGTATAATTATTTGTGTAATGATATAAATTGTGTTTGATAGATGTGTTTGAGATGTGTATAGATGTGTGTATATCAGTGTTTAGGGATTACCTGGGTATAAGTTATTTGTGTATAGCTATACAAGGATTTTGTTGATGTTGTGTTTTAACATGTTTGATATGTGTGTATTAATTATTTGTGTAATGATATAAATTGTGTTTGATAGATGTGTTTGAGATGTGTATAGATGTGTATGGATTAGTGATACACACCCCATAACCACCTTAAAGGTGGGTATGGATATATAAGGCCTATAACAAAAAACCTTGTAATAGACGTGTATAGTCATACAAGGCATGTATGGCTATACACAGATATCAAACACGACACAACTTACTCATACACATCCCATACACACCCATACACACCCATACACACTTATCAAACAAGCCCTAATAGTGAAAAATATTTTGTTTTATGTACTAGCATATATTTTTAAATAAAAATACTATGTCAACATGGAAAATGGGATAACTATTTTTGACATCATCCGAACATGTTATTTTTACTAATATGATTGATATTATTTATTTAGAATTTTAGATAAATTACATATACTTCTATGTTCTATTTGGAGCATATTAGATATATAAATAATAAAAAAATAAAAGACCGCCTAATTCCCGCCTAGAAACCGCCTAGGCCCCTCCTAAGCCGTCTAGGCGCTAGGCCCCCTCGGGCGCCTAGCGAATTTTACAACATTGCTTGACACGTAGGCTATGAGTGGACAGCTATTGGGCCCTTATATTGGGCTTATATAAGTGTTTTTCTTCTTTTTTTGCAACGATAACTAGCTTTCCATTCCACAAAATAGTACAACGGCTAAACAACCAACAGAGCCTCTCTGGTTACAACAGACATCTAGAAGGAAAAACGCCTCGAAAGGAGGAGACAACTCCATAAAGGAGAGAAAACTCGGCGAGATAATCGATCCAAAATAGACGAAAATTCTCCCGAGACCAAACAAAGAAGCCAACACACCAAAACATAGAAAATTAAGGATTAAGAAAATCAAACAAAATTTTAGGCTAATTTGTTAATGTCCTATTTTAGGCCAGTTTCTCATATACCAATTGCCTCAACTTAGCTAAAGGTAATATAGCAAAAATATTTCTCCCCCAACCCTCCTCTCTCTGGAAACCCTCCTCTCTGTTTGTAGCCGCCAACCCCCAACAACCCATCCTAAAAATATTTGTTCTTCACCACTACCACCTCTCCCATTCTCACAGCTACTACCAAGACAGCTCTCGCAGGCGCGGTCGTCGTGCTCCCCGTCCTCGCCGAGGACGGGGAGCGGCACTTTCTACTTTCTGTTTTTGTTTTTTTTCTTTCCTTTTCTAGTTTAGATATTTTCTTAGTTGTGGGTTCTCATCGCTGCGGCTCCGCTTCGCCGTCGCCATCTCGCCACCACCGCCGTCACGCCACCGCCGGCTGCCGCCTCTGCTTCGCAGCCGCCGCGCCGCCGCCTCAGCCTCACCGTCACTATCCATGCCTCGCCGGCCGTCAACCGCCACCACCGTCCACTCTTGAGTCCCCCAGGTGGAGCTCGTTTCTCTCGATCCCTAGGTCGAGAGCTTTTTCTCCCTTGTGGAGCCCCAGTCCGATGAAGATAAAAATCCAGAGGTCGAAGGCCAAGTGAAAATGAAGAGTATCGTAGATTTAGCTTAATAGCTTTTTCTGTTATAAGTTCTTTAGTTCTTGGTCGTAGATCATGGGTTGTGTTTTCTGTCGGTTTTTGTCCCTTGTGGACTTTTTCTCTCCTCACGTGGGAGTGTTGTCCCCCATTTTGGGGTGGTGTTGTGATCGTCTGTGAGCCTTTGTTCTCCCGGTTGTCGATGTACCGGTGAGACCCTTTGGGCTATTTAGCCCCTGTATCTTAGTTATTTATACAAGCTATCGTTTTCGGAAAAAAAACTGCTTCAACTTGTATGGAAAATCTGCTTTTATTCATGCATCATGGGCATCAAAGTTCTGAGAAGCAGCACTGTTCTTTTCCAAAATTCTGGAGCAAAACGCTCTTCAAGAACCACTGCATATGGAGTGCCGCACGAACCCCAGGATAACAAGCGAGATTTTCTTCATTTCACCGGTGATTCATCGTCGATCAGTTCTGAGATTTCAACACAGTCTGATGTGGTGCAAAAGGAAACGGTTTGGTCCGAGCCATGTGATACAGTACATCAACTCCTTCCGAGCAGAGGCATCAAGATTATCTTCTTGATAAGTTGAAGGCTGCTCAGTTGCATGTTCTAGCAATGGAACAGTGGATGCCCCTGGCTCAATTGCATGTTCTAAAATCTTGTTTGCCGGTTCCAAGTCCTTCATTCAAATTCCCTAGCCAACTGTGCCTTGAGTTCTTCAACACGATATTTGTTGGGGCCTGCTCTTGAAATATGCATAAGGGTCTGCGTTCAATCTATTGTTTCCAAGGCTCATGATGAAGGAATCAAATCAAGTTCTTATACCAATACCCCGGCGCCTGTGAGGCCGTATAGAGATTCTGCAAACCAAGTTCCGTTTTTCTTTATCTTCAAAACCTTCCGATTGGAGCATATAAACCTCTTCTTCAAGATCTCCATGAAGAAAAGCCGTCTTCACATCTAGTTGCTCTAGATGTAGGTCGAATGTAGCACACATCGCCAGGAGTACCTGAACAGTCGTCAGTCGAACTACAGGTGAGAATATTTCGTTGAAGTCAATGTCTTCTTTTTGAGCGTAGCCTTTAACCACCAGTCGTGCCGGAACCGTTATTCTTGTGTTGCTGCCAACCACTGATCTGCATCTGAACTAGTGCTTCTTGAATAGTTGAGGGCTCTTCGTCATCAGTTAAAAGACAGTATGCAACGTTGCTATCCATATCGTAATCTTCATGCCAGGATGATGTGGCTCTTCTGCGTGTGCCTCTTCTAACTTCTGGTTCTGAAGATTCGCTTGGCCCTTCCTCGTGCTCCAGTGCTGCTACAGAAGAATTTTGTTCCACGGACTTCCTTTTCACCTGAATCGTCATAGTTTCTGGGCTTTCCTTTGTAGTGCTATCATTTCCTCCGATTCGTTTATCTTCTAAAAAGATAACCTCCGCGCTGATGACAACCTTGTGGGCAGTGGGATCCCACAGGCAATACCTCTTCACACCATCAGCATACCCCAAGAACAAATACTTCTTGGACTTCGGATCCAGCTTCGTAGTTTCTTGGGTGTTGTACATCACGTACACATGACTTCCAAATACATGGAGTTTAGAATAATCCGCTGGCTTTCTGGTCCACATCTCCATCGGCCTTTTTGATCAATTGCCGTTGAAGGCGATCGATTGATCACATAACAGGCGGTGTTGACTGCTTCTGCCCAGTATGATTTACCAGACCCGCAGCTCCCAACATGGCTCTTGTCCTCTCCACAGAGTCCTATTCATCCGCTTTTCCACTCCATTTTGTTGTGGAGTATACGACGTGGTAAAGTGCCTTTTGATGTCTTCCCTCTTGCAAAAGCTATCAAATTCTCTGCCAGTATATTCTCCTCCATTATTAATCCTCAAACATCTTTTTTAGTCTGTCACTGTGGCTGGTTCCGTTGATAGCCTCCAGAAAGCCATCTTTTGACCTTTCGCAAGTCGCCGTTATCTTTAATTTTCACAGTGAGAAATTTCTCCCGTTGAACTTTTCAATATCAAACTTCATCGCCATAATTTCTGCTCAGTCGTGAACGATAACTCCGACGGGGTTGCAGCAGATAATTATTGAACTCGTACCGGCTTTTTCGTCACCGTAACAAGGGAAGTACAATATCTATTATTTTCTGATGTGGAGGGTCCACGTTAGTGGCAACCACAGAGTATACGAGAAATAGATATTTAAAACTCAAGCTAGGCTCTGATACCAATTGTTGGCGTGGCAGCGGACCCGGTCGAGTAATACCGCGACTAATATTTGAACAACTAAAGATAAAGTATGGACACCGGGATTTGACGTGAAAAACCCCCCAAACAAATCGGGGTAAAAACCACGGCAAGACAGAAGAATCCACTATAGGAGAAATGTAGGAGTTACAACCTCTCGTACTACAGAGAAGAAAACCCTCAATATCTCTCTTTATAGTCGGAGAAAATACCCGACAAACTCTCTATTATTTTTCCTCTATTTTCCCTCTCACTTATTATTTGGATTTCTTATGTGGGATACATTTCGTATGATCGCTGCATGGCCTTTTATATGCAAACCTATTGCATGTGAACAAACCAAAATTGTCCACCCAGCATTTGCATGAGTTGCCCACGTGCAAACAGAAAACCCATTTTGTTCTCCTCTGTTGACCTTTCCAAAGCCGCAATATGTCGACACATCTCCATTAGAGATCTCCCAAATATCCAAAGGTTCGATCAAGAAAACTTACTGTCATCACCGATTAAAATACCTCTCTGTTGAAAGGCCACATACACGCACATATACGGCGGAACAGAGAGGGTGCGAAATTTGGGCAGAACGACCTGAATTCCTGAGCGAAAGGGCAGCAGCTGAAGCTCATTCTAGCGCAGATCGAACAAGCACAACACCGTCCAGATCGGGCAGCCACTGTAGCAACGAGTCCAAGGCTGAAATAGAGATTCGGGGCCGCACAAACAGGCCAGATAATAGCAGCTGGTTTCGGGAATGATTTGCTTAATTGATTGCTGAGAAAAGGCACTGTAGCTTGGACTGATAGTTGGGGCTTGGGCTGATTTTCTGGGATGGCTTGGGCTATTGGGCTTATATAAAGTGTTTTTTCTTTTTTTTTCAACTATAACTAGCTTTCCATTCCACAAAATAGTACAACGGCTGAACAACCAACAGCCCCTCTGGTTACGACAGACATCCAGAAGGGAAAACGCCTCCAAAGGAGGAGAAAGCTCCATAAATGAGAGAAAACTTCGGCGAGATAATCGATCCAAAATAGAATGAAAATTCTCCCGAGACCGAACAAAGAAACCAACACACCAAAACATAGAAAATTACGGATTAAGAAATACGATATTTTAGGCTTATTCGTTAATGTTCTAATTTAGGCCAGTTTCTCAGATATCAATTGCATCAACTTGTATGGGAAATCTACTTTTATTCCATGCATCGTAGGCAAAGGGCAATAGGTGACGAACGCATGTAGAACATAATGAACAAACAATAAGGGAGGAGGAAGAACGGCCGTACCTGAATCCCATTCATCGCATACACTTAGACAGTTTGAATCTGAACACCCCCTGACAACCCCGAGAACGACGGTATGACAAATTGAGAAAGAGGGGTGCTATGGATTTCATGGGTACGACGGATCCCGCGGAAGCGTGGAAATTGGAAAAGAATAATATTAATATTGAACTCCTGAGGAAAGATTCGATTATGCTGTCTCACTTCTTCAAAAATTCGAATGTGGGAAGTTTCCCAGACAGTATGGCTCAACCCCAGAATTTTTTCGTGAAGTAGATGAGTTCGTGAAGTTGCCAATGCGTGAAGTGGTCAATTCGTAAAATATTGATTTGCGAAGAATGTAGATTCGCGAATTGGAATGGTGATTCGTGTAGGGAACTCGTCAACTTTGAATATTATTATTATAGTTCACGAACTCGCCCAATTAAGTGTGTTAATATTGAAAAACTTAACATGAAGATAAGCAAATACCTATGGGAAACTAATGAATGGCTATTCGCGCTGAGAGATAAGAAACCGAATCAAGAAATTTCCAGAGTAATAAAGAAGGCTAGGAAGATATACGTGGAAGAGGAAAATGATAATAGGTATGCACCTAGATCAATGAAGCACGCAAAGTAGTTCCGCAAGGGGCAGTACCGGAATGAGACCGATCGAACGAGGAATTTCACCGACCAGACTTGTTGTGAACATTGCGGGAAAATCATTCGGGTGTCTGTAGATGGCTCACAGGCGAATGTTTTCGTTGTGGGCAACGGGGAATTAAACACAATTAAATATAAAATTTTAGATATGAGGTCAAGTGGACAAAATCGTGGATATGATGGTAAATTTAAAAATCTAGAGGAGGAGATGTTTGGATAAAGAAAGGGATAACTACCAACATTTTTCTATGACCAAAAAGCTAAGGACGTCACCCTCACCTTTCCCCAATATTTAATATTTATCCAATATAATCTTTCATAAAGATGCATATATTCGAACTGAAAGAGGCATAATTAGAACATGCAGAAACACTTAAACCCAAGAAGAGAATTGTATTTCGACTTCCAACGGGCGAAATAGTTACAGGTGAATACTGTAATCTTAGAATGCAAAATGGTAGTGAAGTGGATAGAGATGCGAGCAACTCTGTTCGTTATTCCTTTAATGGATTTTGACTATTAGGTGTCTATGGATGGATTTCAAGATGCCGGGCGAAGTATGACTGTTTCAAAAAGGAAAAATTGACCCCTATAGAAAACCCGTATAATACTTAAGGAGAGAAAGCGTACGGACAGCACATCAGATATCAAGTTTAGAAGCTTCTAAGATGATTAGTAAAGGATCTGAAGGGTATAAGCCTATGTTATAGATGCGCAGTTAAGTGGATTAAAGATGGAAGATATTTCGGTAGTCAGCGAATATCCTGATGTCTTTCCCGAAGAATTACCGGGATTACCCCCTGACCGAGATACAGAGTTTACCATAGAACTTCAACCGGGTACGACGCCGATTTCCATTCCACCGTATCGAATGGCTCCGATAGAATTGAATGAATTGAAGATACAGTTGAAGGAATTACTCGAAAAGGTTATATATGGCCAAGTGTATCGCCTGGGGAGCACCTGTTCTTTTCGTCAAAAAGAAAGACGGGACGCTTAGATTGTGCATTGATTATCGGCAGTTGAATAAGGTAACGGTGAAAAACAAATATCCGTTGCCTCGAATAGATGATCTATTTGATCAATTGCAAAGGTTCAAGGGTCTTTTCAAAAATTGATCTGAGATCGGGATATCAGCAATTGAAGATTGCGGATGGTGATATTCCAAAGACGGCCTTTAGAACAAGATATGGGCATTATGAATTTCTAGTTATGCCCTTTGGATTAACAAATGCTCCTGCCGTCTTTATGGCATTAATGAACAATGTTTTCCGACCCTATTTAGACCAGTTTGTGATCGTCTTTATTGACGATATTCTAGTATATTCTAAGTCCAAAGAAGAGCATGAACATATTTAAGGATTGTACTTCAGACTTTACGGAAAGGAAATTATATGCGAAGCTCTCGAAGTGTGAATTTTGGTTAGATCAAGTAGTTTTTCTGGGCACGTAGTTTCAGGCAAAGGTATCAAAGTTGATCCCAGCAAAATTGAAGTAGTGATTAAGTGGAAAATTCCTAAAAATGTAGCAGAAGTTCGTAGTTTTCTGGGATTGGCCGGAATTATCGACGGTTCGTCGAAAATTTCTCATTGATAGCCCCCAATGACGAAGTTATTACGTAAAGGAGTTGTATTTAGTGGACTGACGAATGCCAAAGGAGTTTTGAAGAATTAAAGATCGACTAACGACAGCTCCTGTACTAACTATCCCATCAGGAACAGAAGGTTTTGTGATCTATAGTGATGCGTCCTACCAAGGACTAGGATGTGTACTAATGCAACACGGAAAAGTAGTGGCGTATGCGTCTCGACAGCTGAAGCCATACGAAACATCCTACCCAACTCACGACTTAGAGCTAGCAGCCGTAGTGTTCTCACTAAAGATATGTCGACATTATTTATATGGAGCAACATTTCAGATATTTAGTGATCATAAAAGTTTGAAATATCTGTTGAGCCAAAAAGAATTGAATATGAGACAGAGGCGATGGATTGAGCTATTAAAGGACTATGATTGTACCATAGAATACCATCCTGGAAAGGCCAACGTCGTTGCTGATGCTTTGAGTCGGAAATCGTATGGTACTATCTCTTATTTATAGGCATGTTCTTTATCAAGTCTAATTGACCTCAGAAAGGAATACAGAAATGAAAGTAGATGATACCGGTGCTATCTGTGCCTCAATGGTAGTTCGACCTGTCATGTTAGATAGAATTAGACAAGTACAGTTTAAAGACGAAAAGCTAGCTAAAATTTCTGATAAAGTGAAACAAGGGTTATGGAAGTCTTTTGTAATAGGCGATAATGGGACTTGACGATAAATGGCCGTATATGTGTTCCTGACATTGATAATCTTCGACAAGAAATAATGGAAGAGGCACACACTGCTCCTTATGCTATGCATCCAGGCAGTACGAAAATGTTTCGGACCCTTAAATCTCATTATTGGTGACCAAGGATGAAAAAGGATGTGGTCGAGTACGTTTTGAAATGTTTAACATGTCAGCAAATCAAAGCTGAACACCAAGCGCCAGTAGGTAAATTACATCCCTTACCTATACCTGTTTGGAAATGGGAGCGTATAACAATGGATTTCCTATATGGTCTTCCTCCAATGGCTAAGAAAAATGACGCCGTTTGGGTAATCGTCGACAGACTTACGAAATCAGCTCACTTCTTGCCATTTCGATGGGGTTCTACGTTAGAATATTTGGCGAAAAGATACGTTAATGAGATAATTCGGCTACATGGGGTACCCATGTCTATCGTTTCTGATTGTGATCCCCGATTTACTTCCAGGTTTTGGGGAAGTTTGCAAGAAGCGCTCGGAACTAAATTACATTTTAGTACGGCGTTTCATCCACAGACAGACGGACAGTCAGAAAGAACGATACAGACATTGGAAGATATGCTTCGAGCATGCGTAATCGAATTTGGAATTAAGCTATCAAGGGAAATAGAAAAGGAAAAATTAGCCTTCTATACATTGGATTATCTGATATACTTGAAAGTATTGGACCATTGCCATACCAATTGGCGTTACACCTGAAATATTGTAGATATGCAATGTCTTTGAGTCAATATGTTACGACGATACAGATAAGATCCTTCCCATGTTTTGAGTGATGGAACAGTAAGCGTTGTTGAAAGCATCGTGTCGAACAATCAGTAGAAATATTTGAGTATATTGATAGACGACCGCGGAATAAGATGATTCCGACTGTGAAAGTACGATAGAAAGATCAACCAATATATGAAGTTACTTGGTAAATGAGGACTTATGAAGACACAGTACCCATAGTTGCTTAAAGATACAGTACGAAATTTCGAGGTCGAAATTTTAAAATGGGGGGAAGAATTGTCAGGAACCGCAACACTGAAACTTGACATCATTGTTTCATACATTGACACGAATTCATGCATGCATATAGATAGTGTGAATATTTGACTAAAGAATTTTGTCATTGGTATGAAAATAAATAGGTTCGAATAAATAAATTATATATGTTCAAAAGCGTGGAATTATTGGATTAGAATAATATTAATATTGAATTTTTGAAAGCATAGTTACAAGAGTTAAAATTTCGAATGGGAATGAAGTTTGAAAGAAGTTGACGAATTAAGAATTTTTTCGTGAAGTAGATGAGTTCGTGAAGTTGCCAATTCGTGAAGTGGTCAATTCGTAAAATATTGATTTGCGAAGAATGTAGATTCGCGAATTGGAATGGTGATTCGTGTAGTGAACTCGTCAACTTTGAATATTATTATTATATTTCACGAACTCGCCCAATTATGTGTGTTAATATTGAAAAACTTAACATGAAGAAAAGCAAATACATTAGTAAAATAATGAATTGATTGGTAGAGATAGGACAAGTAGATGTCGATATCATCTAACTAATAATTATTTCAAGGAAGATATACGTGGAATGCATTTTAAAATGATAATAGGTATGACTAGGTCTTTTGAATCCTAAAAGTAATATGCAACGTGTATCCATATATGTAGTATGAAAGAACTTCATCTAGAAGACTTGTTGCTAACAAAAAGAACAGTCTGCATGATTACTGAATAAGGATAAAACTATCATTGGTGGAAAATTAAACACAATTAAATATAAAATTTTAGATATGAGGTCAAGTGGACAAAGTTCTCGATATGATGGTAAATTTAAAAATCTAGAGACCAATGTTTCGATAAAGAAAGGGATAACTACCAACAATTTCTTAACCAAAAAGCTAATCGACGTCACCCTCACCTTTCCCCAATATTTAATATTTATCCAATTAATCTTTCATAAAGATGCATATACGAACTGAAAGAGGCAGTAATTAGAAAAGGGGCAGAGAGACACTTAGAGCAAGAACGAGAACTTGGCTAAATTTGGGAAGTTTAAGAATCAAATTTGAGGTAAACCTTAATCCTACAACTCATGAATATATTTGTGTTTAACATTTCTGATAGGTTACGTAATTTACTTGATATGTATTATGTACTATTAGGTGTCTATTATGGATTTCGAAAGCTGATATATATATGCTTGGAAACCAAAAATTTCAGGTTTAAATATATGATTTTATTTAGGTGCCGAAGGTTTGCATATGGAATAGTTGTCTATATTAGAATTCGTTAACATTGGAGGATTTTCAGACTTTTGGTTAATAAGAATGTTTCGGTCAGATATTACAGTTAGGGTTTCGATCCCTTAGAAATTAATTTCAGCCATATCATGATCTTCGACATTTAAAGTCTGATTATTTGAAAGTTTCGGTAGTCTAGATTTAGTACGATAAAGCTTTTAAGGTCTGATTTAGGTAACTAGAAGGTTTCGAATTTAAGAAATGCAAAGGAACGTTTCGGACATTGGTGATTTAATATAGTGTTAATGCCTAATTTGTTTTCAAGTTTGAATGAGTATTCGACGTGAACTGTTCCTAGCATATGAATACTCTTTGTATCATGCTAACAAAGGTTTTGCTATTGAAGACAATTTGCTATAATAGGGTTTCGAATGTCTTAATTTCGGTATAAGCATAATATCAACATTACATAAAGTTTTCGGCCATAGGATGTGACATCCGGCAATTATCTTCGATAAGTTGTCCAAAAGTTTTCGCTATAATATGTGATTCCGGTATTATACAGATTTTCTGAATTTAATAAGTTCCGATATTTTAAGGTTTTTAACAAAAAAAAAAGGAATTAGGGTTTTCAGTAATATTTTCGGTACGGTATAATTATCAGTGTTAATGCAGGTTTCAATATTGATTAAAAATATTTTTCTAAGCCAATAGTTTAATATATTTTAAATTATATACAGAAAGGTAAAAGTTACGGATAGGAACGATCATGCATAAGAAAGCATGCATATCACGCACATCATATCATGTTAGGGATCTCATATTTACCGAAAATAATATCTCTATAGGTCAGGATCCCGATAAAGGCAAGAATACGATTGATTAGCAAACGGAAACGAAACCTGTGAGTATGATTTGCAACATGTACCTTATGTACCTTATGTGCTTATATGCTTTATGTGAATTAATCGACTAATATGTGCTTTATATGTGATTTACGGATCGATGTGAATTACGTGACCGTAAAGTGCTTTCATGTGATTAATGTGTCATATAAGGTGTTTTATATAGCATTGCATGCATATAAAAAAGGAGAAAGCGTTATGACTGCTACGACTACAGATGGTATGATACGGATGCTACGGCATATATCCTACAAATCGGGGGATTTTACAGAGTCCTGTACAGGCAACACGTATCCCTACAAATAGGGGGATTACGACATGGTTACAGAGTCCCATGCAGACTGGGCGTACAGTACAATCTAGCTAGTCTGTAACCGGAGTATCAAAATAAATGGACATATAGAAATGGCATGTGATCTACGGATCCTATGTATGACCGTTATATGAACGATGATTATGTGATTTGAAATGGCATGGTTATGATATTGATGGAAAGGAACGGATTACTGTTTATTTTTTTGTTACTTGTATTAATTAGCATGTTGCGATCATACTCTGAATCGGTGTCTTCACAGTTATTGTAGATAATTAGCAGACTGCGTAGAAAGCATCAACATAAAGCATGGATTCAAGGTTGGCCGACTACGCTCTCTGCTCCTGCTCCCCTCTGGTTCATCGTTAGCATATAGAATAGAAACGGACTTAGACTATCGCATTTTGTGACTCATATGATAGGTACATATATGTACATTATTGTGGAAGGAACTAGACCAGATGTACGCACCCGTTTTTGTTAGAAATGGTTATGGGAGTCACGAAAAATTTTATACGAATATTTTATAGCTGCGTAAAAAGATAATAGGAAACGGGGCGCTACAAGGATAACAAGCGAGATTCTCTTCATTTCACCGGTGATTCATCGTTGATCAGTTCTGAGATTTCAAAACAGTCTGATGTGGTGCAAAAGGAAACAGTTTTGTCCGAGCCATGTGATACAGATCTTACATTAACTCCTTCCGAGCAGAGGCATCAAGGTTATCTTCTTGACAGGTTGAAGGCTGTTCAGTTGCATGTTCTAGCAATGGAACAGTGGAATGCCCCTAGGCTTAAAATGGTTGGCACGTATGAAGGTATATTTTACAAGTATTTTCTGAGTTTTCTTTGACCAAATACAACTTGACTGTTCGATAAAAGCTATGTTGAAATAGTAAGCTTGACCATCACCGAAGAAACCGAGGAGTCACTGTGATTAAGAGATGATGAGTCAGTCTAAGATTAAGAAACCTAGGAGACATGTTAGTTGATCTATCCTTATCTAAATGACTTTATATAATGCTATGCTACGTACGATGGATGGTCCATAAAGGCTAAAAATAATAATATCAAGTTTCGGTCTCTCTCTTATTAAGCACATCAACACAGAAAAACTTACAAAAAAACTATCAATCATTATCGAGTTTCAACAGTTGGTATCAGAGCCATGGCGGGCACGAATGCTATCGCAGTTGGGCACCTAAGTTGCATAAGGCTGTCGAAGACGAATTACGACAAGTGGTGCATTCACATGAAGGCTCTGCTCGGGTCGCAGGACGCATGGGACGTTGTTGAAGCCGGATATACCGAGCATGAAACACCAACCGCCAACCAATTAAAAGAGTTGAAAGAGTCTCGCAAAAAAGACAAGACGGCGCTCTATATCATCTACCAAGCGGCGGATGAGTCCTGCTTCGAGAAGATCGCTGGAGCAAAATCTTCGAAAGAAGCATGGAAAATATTGGAAAATGCATATAAAGGTGCTGATCGTGTCAAACAGGTCCGCTTGCAAACACTCCGAGGAGAATTTGAGACGCTCAGGATGAAGGAATTGGAGGATGTGTCAGCGTACATTACAAAGGTTGAGACAGTCGCCAATCAGCTTCGTAGAAACGGTGAAGAAGTTGCTGAGAACCGTGTAGTCGAAAAAATACTTAGATCCCTGACGGATGCTTTTGAGAACGTTGTTTGCGCCATCGAGGAGTCCCGAGATCTGGAGAAAATAACAGTGAACGAGCTCACTAGTTCGTTGGAAGCGCATGAACAACGGAAAAACCGAAAAAAACAAGAAGTATCGGAAGAGGCTTTGCAAGCAAAGGCGACCATCAAGGAGGATAAGGCGTTGTATATGAACTACAGTCGAGGAAGAGGACGTGGTCGTGGCGGTCGCGGCGGTGGTCGTGGACGAGGAAATAACAATGATGAAGGGCAATCAAACCAACAAAACTCAAGAGGTCGACATCGAGGAAGAGGACGAGGAGGTCGCTAAAATCGACCAAACGTTGATTGCTACAACTGTGGAAAGCACGGGCATTTTGCAAGAGATTGCTGGTCCGAAAAGAAGGTAGACGAAAATCTGAACCTCGATGTAAAGGAAACAAACGACGACGAAGTGGTACTCCTGGCAAGCAAAGAGTCAAGCCCGAGCGACGAACAAACATGGTACTTGGACACAGGGGCGAGTAATCACATGTGTGGTTACAAACACCTGTTTACTACTTTGGAAGACGTTGTTGCTGGACATGTCTCTTTTGGAGATGCATCATGTGTGAGCGTAAAAGGCCGAGGGAAAATTCTCATTCATTGCAAGGATGGAGTGGATCGATATATCTCCGACGTCTTCTATGTACCTAACATGAAGAGCAACATTTTAAGCTTGGGACAGCTGTTGGAGCGAGGATACTCTGTCCTTATGGAAGGAAGAACGCTATTCTTGAGGGATCGAAACAAGCGATTGATTGCTCAAGTGCAAATGAGCAGTAATCGGGTATTCAAACTGAACATTTCGTGTGCTCATAAGAAGTGTCTAAAGGCAGAAGTTGATGAGATGACGAAGCTATGGCATCTCCGTTATGGGCATCTAAGCTATGATGCACTGAAGTGACTCAAAGAAGATGAGATGGTAAAAGGTTTGGGCGATATAAGGTCGAACAACAAAATCTGTGAAGAATGTGTTCTGAGCAAAAGTACGAGGAACTCATTCCCTAAGGAAAGCCACAGATCGACGAAGGTACTTGAGCTAATCCACACGGATATATGTGGACCAATCTCGCCAGCGTCATTGGGAAAACATCGATATTTTATCACGTTTATCGACGATAGCTCTCGAAGAACGTGGATCTACTTCCTCAAAGAAAAAGCGGAGGCGTTCAACGCATTCAAAAGGTTCAAGACGCTGGCTGAAAACCTGAGTGGTGCACGAATAAAAATATTAAGATCGGACCGAGGAGGCGAATTCACATCAAAAGTGTTCGAAGACTATGGCGCTGAAAACGGCATTAGAAGGCACTACACGGCTCCTTACTCACCCCAACAGAACGGCGTCGCGGAGAGAAAGAATCGAACAATTCTCAATATGGTGCGGAGCATGCTAAAAACAAAGAACATCCCAAAGGAGTTTTGGGCAGAGGCCGCTAGGTGCGCCGTGTACCTACAGAATCGGTGTCCCACAGCGAGCCTTGAAAAAACGATGCCTCAGGAAGCTTGGTGTGGAGTTAAGCAATTAACCTTAAGTCATTCATGATAATAATACCTACGTTGGCTTAAACATCAATGATCATCACAAAACACAAGAAAAAACCAGGAGTTACACTCTCTGATCCCTATTTAGATTATGATATTAAAGCTTAACCATATCTTTTCTGCCTCGAAAGTTGTGTTCAAATTATCATATTTCATGTACGCCTAGTGTTGGGGTTGAGCGGTAATATTTAATTCTAGGCCAGCGGTAGTTATTTTTTTGGACCCCACGACAATTTATTGGGATATAAATTAAAGCCGAAATGACACCGAGAAAACACCGAGATTTTTACGTGGTTCGGCCAATACCGCCTACCTCCATGGGGAGACTATATTTTTACTATATTTGAGAATATTACACCGTACTAAAAAATGCTCTTGTTCAAACCCAAGCTCGAGACCCCTTATCCGACTCGGGTAATGTTTTTATACTCACTCTCAGCTGCCGAGGAAAAACTAAACCCACTCTCACCGTTATCCACCCGAACAAGATCTTCATTCTTTTCTTTTTCTTTTTTCCTCTCATTGTTCTCTCTCTCACTCCACCCTCTCTCTCTCTCTTGTTGGTTTTGGGGTGTTAAGTACATTTAGAAGCCTATTTATAGGCAATTAAGGAGAACAAAACGTCATTGCATAGCTCATTTGAGGACAAGTCCAAATTGAACACCAATTTCTTTCTTCTCCAAGTTGAAAAGTCATCAATTCTCCCCCCTTTTCAACATCTGCATCTTCTTTAGAGAGCACTCCAACGAACTGGGAATGAGAGTAACCGTTCGTAAATACCACGAACGTCCATTGGCCTTCCTTTATAGCACCTACACATAATCCGAATCAACGGCCAATCTTATGTGCAGCTATATTGAACCGACTCGATCCGGATTCCTGAAGAGGGACTTCGATGCACCCCTTCTCCAGCAGGATTTCCCTTCTCACCCTCGTCTGCCTTTATACCACGCGCGCAATTTTCGTTAGTCCATCGAAGTCAGAGTATTATATACCATACTCACGTCCTGACGATAAAAACCTTTGCACTCTTCTCCCTTTGGTAGGATCATTTCCACTATGTGTGATTTTCCAGACTCCCCCTGCTATGAAAACTCCATAGCCCTAGAATATGACTAGCTCAAGAATATTAAATTCTACACAACTTTGAGACAACGTCACACCAACCAAAATGCGTACCACGCCGTCAACCATTTTGATCTTCCCCGTTCCAACAGACCGAACAACACAACGATATCCATCGCCCATGGAGATCGAAAAAAACGTTCGCATTTTTCAGAACACATCAAATATTCTCTTGGAGCAAACCCGAATTTAATATCCTTTTTCTCGAGAACGAGCGCCATCATTAGAGACTGTGAGAACGTCTCCAAGATGAACTGTGTGCTACCCGCATGTGGAATTTTCCTAGCCGCCTGTCCTTCCTCCAAATCGGACCGTTTCTACTAATGTGTCCCGACTCACCACACTTATAGCATCACATGCCCTTCCCTCCACCTTGATTTGGGCCTGATGTTGTCCCCAAATCCCCTGGTGTATCACCTCCCTCTATGATTCACTATGCGAATAACCAACATCCGAAAATACCCGAAATTTGATCGCCTTCTCTTTTCTTGCTCCAAAAGAGTTGACTCTACCATCCACCGCTTGTACAGTCTCGTACCGGATGGTTGTGATCAAATTATCATCCGAATCGTGAAGCAAGGTAAGAAGCAACAGTCCCTTACTTCTTCCTCTCCGACACATCATGACTCCAAATCTTTCATCATTTAATCCAACTTTTCCTCGTCTTCCATCAAAACTTTTCGCCCAGCCTTGACAATGAGGACATCCTTCACTCTTTTCTGCCACAGAGTGAAACCTCCCGCACTAGCACAATGTCGCACTTTGCTGTCATCCGTCGCTATTATTCTTGTAGAGATCCAACAGCCCAACCCAAATAGTACTGATCAGATAATTCCCAGGAAATGCTAGCGACCTGCCTCACAGCACTATTGCCATAACTCACCAAAACTCCACCGCCGCACAAGCTCCGCCCGACACCGAGCGTCCTATCAACGATAACCATCTTATACCATTATTTCTTCAGCACAAGGCATCACCTCATTGAATCTAGCTCTGAAATTGGCTCCCCCGAATCGTTGATCCCTTCTTATATCTTTTCTGATGTGGAAGTTCAGAAAGCATACTCAGAATTAGGGTTGCAAATGAATCGAATCTTTTTGTTCGATTCGAAATTCGATTCGTAATTTAAGATTCGGATTCCAAATATTAGAATATCAAATCCGAACAAGAATATTTTTTTGATTCGGATAATTTTCGAATAAGAAAACAATATGGCAATATTCGATTCGAATTTTTTTAGAATATTCGATTCGAATAATATATATATATATATTAAATAATATATATTATAAATACTTATAGTTAAACTAACATATTAAATCACTTGAAGAGACTATCACTTGATATATCATTATTACAAGATCACATAGCATTACGTTTTCCTTTACTACGCAGCAAATTAGATATTTCATTATAATTAATCAGTTTCTTATTATTCTATAGATAGAAGAAGAATCGGTGGTATTGCATGGGTGATGATCAAAGTAAGCTAAGGAAAACAATTATTTTTGGAATTTATCGATGAAAGATTTTTTGTGCCTTAGTATGATGTATTGGATAACTTAATGATATGTTTTGCTATGTTTTCGTTTTATGTCGTAACCGCATCTTTTATCCACTACGTATTCTTTTACGTTGTTTGTTTTCTCATAATAAGTTTTCTGAAGAAAAAAATTGTTCGTATCCGAATATTCGAATATATTATCAAATAGAATATGAATCATAGTGTTCGAATAATAAAAGAATATGAATATAAATATTCGGAAAATAAAAGAATACAAATAGAATATGGTGGTATTCGACTCGATTCGATTCGTTTGCAACCCTACTCAGAATACCAGCAGGGTTTGGCCCTGATACCACTTGTTGGGGTTGAGCGGTAATATTTAATTCTGGGTTAGCGGTAGTTGTAATTGGACCCGACGATAATTTATCGGGATATTAATTAAAGCTGAAATGATACAGAGAAAGCACCGAGATTTTTACGTGGTTCGGCCGGTACCGCCTACCTCCTCGGAGAGACAACAGTTTTACTATATTTGAGAATATTACATCGTACAAAATAATACTCTAAACTCGAGACCCCTTACCCGACCCGGGTAATGTTTTTATACTCACTCTCAACTAACTAGTAGAAACTACACACACTCTCACTCTTATCCACTCGGACAAAATTTTCCTTCTTTTGCTTTTTCTTTTTTCCTCTCAATTTCTAGTTCGGTTAATTTCAATTTGTTAATCGAATTATAAGAACATACTAAATTATATTAATCAGAAATGTATGATCAACAAAAAAATTATAAAAGAAATTATAAAAAATTGTGCCTATTTTTGTAATGGTTAACACATAGTGCCTATATTTGTAAATGACTATTAAGAAAGTGCCTATAAATGTAAAACACCCTTAAATACATTGAGCTAGGTAGCCTATTCTCGGCAGTTAAGGACAACAAAATGCCATTGCATAGCTCACTAGAGGACAAATCCAAATTGAACACCTATTGCTTTCTTTTCAACGTTAAAAAGTCAACACCTAGGCCGTAATCATTGGAAGTGATAATAAATTATAAATGCTTGCATTGTAATAATATTGGGTCATGTTTGATCATCGCTTTGTTGAAATTCAAAATTATATTTCACTAGATTTTACCCAATCCTGAAAAATGGAATTTAAATTTAATATTTAAGTATGTTAGCCAATCAGATTTAGCTACGTTGCTACTTTGTCCGTTTTCGTTAGTTAATAACGCACGATAAATAAAACTAAGCATTTATATCCACTTATTCATGACAAGTATATAATGGGTGCTAAACAATGTATTCTAGGCTGTTATATGTAATTAAAAAAACTGAAATATTGGATACATATCCCCAACTAATTATGCAATAGTTATAATCATAATTATATCCAAATACGTGGTTTTTTTTTCGAAATGATAGCTTGCATTAGTAACAAAGTTACATGACGAAATAGCCCAAAGGGTCTCATCGGTACATCATCCACCGGTACATAATCGGCCGATCAATTTACAAACGAACTAATCCACCTAATCGGCCGCTTAATCGGCTCGTTTTGGACTTAATCGGCAATTAGCTAATTATCCAAATACTAAATAAATATTTTAAAAAATCAAGAAACAAAATAAGTGCTTAATCACTTAAAATGTCACCTGCCACGTCCCATTTTTAAGCATGGTTAGGCAGCTATACTGATCTATACCGGTTCTGTGGCTTTATATAGAAAAGATTCGCACCTCACACCATGTTCTAATCGGTGTGGGACATTGAACGGACTAATAGTATATTATTTATGCTTTGATTTAATGGGCCCATCGTTCAAAAGGTCCAACCTCAAACAAAACAAGCAATTAATTAATTAAATAATCATATTTTTTTGACGATGCAATTTATCATCCGTGTCACACTGGGTATAATTATTTGTGTAATGATATAAATTGTGTTTGATAGATGTGTTTGAGATGTGTATAGATGTGTGTATATCAGTGTTTAGGGATTACCTGGGTATAAGTTATTTGTGTATAGCTATACAAGGATTTTGTTGATGTTGTGTTTTAACATGTTTGATATGTGTGTATTAATTATTTGTGTAATGATATAAATTGTGTTTGATAGATGTGTTTGAGATGTGTATAGATGTGTATGGATTAGTGATACACACCCCATAACCACCTTAAAGGTGGGTATGGATATATAAGGCCTATAACAAAAAACCTTGTAATAGACGTGTATAGTCATACAAGGCATGTATGGCTATACACAGATATCAAACACGACACAACTTACTCATACACATCCCATACACACCCATACACACCCATACACACTTATCAAACAAGCCCTAATAGTGAAAAATATTTTGTTTTATGTACTAGCATATATTTTTAAATAAAAATACTATGTCAACATGGAAAATGGGATAACTATTTTTGACATCATCCCGAACATGTTATTTTTACTAATATGATTGATATTATTTATTTAGAATTTTAGATAAATTACATATACTTCTATGTTCTATTTGGAGCATATTAGATATATAAATAATAAAAAAATAAAAGACCGCCTAATTCCCGCCTAGAAACCGCCTAGGCCCCTCCTAAGCCGTCTAGGCGCTAGGCCCCCTCGGGCGCCTAGCGAATTTTACAACATTGCTTGACACGTAGGCTATGAGTGGACAGCTATTGGGCCCTTATATTGGGCTTATATAAGTGTTTTTCTTCTTTTTTTGCAACGATAACTAGCTTTCCATTCCACAAAATAGTACAACGGCTAAACAACCAACAGAGCCTCTCTGGTTACAACAGACATCTAGAAGGGAAAACGCATCGAAAGGAGGAGACAACTCCATAAAGGAGAGAAAACTCGGCGAGATAATCGATCCAAAATAGACGAAAATTCTCCCGAGACCAAACAAAGAAGCCAACACACCAAAACATAGAAAATTAAGGATTAAGAAAATCAAACAAAATTTTAGGCTAATTTGTTAATGTCCTATTTTAGGCCAGTTTCTCATATATCAATTGCCTCAACTTAGCTAAAGGTAATACAGCAAAAATATTTCTCCCCCAACCCTCCTCTCTCTGGAAACCCTCCTCTCTGTTTGTAGCCGCCAACCCCCAACAACCCATCCTAAAAATGTTTGTTCTTCACCACTACCACCTCTCCCATTCTCACAGCTACTACCAAGACAGCTCTCGCAGGCGCGGTCGTCGTGCTCCCCGTCCTCGCCGAGGATGGGGAGCGGCACTTTCTACTTTCTGTTTTTGTTTTTTTTCTTTCCTTTTCTAGTTTAGATATTTTCTTAGTTGTGGGTTCTCATCGCTGCGGCTCCGCTTCGCCGTCGCCATCTCGCCACCACCACCGTCACGCCACCGCCGGCTGCCGCCTCTGCTTCGCAGCCGCCGCGCCGCCGCCTCAGCCTCACCGCCACTGTCCATGCCTCGCCGGCCGTCAACCGCCACCACCGTCCACTCTTGAGTCCCCCAGGTGGAGCTCGTTTCTCTCGATCCCTAGGTCGAGAGCTTTTTCTCCCTTGTGGAGCCCCAGTCCGATGAAGATAAAAATCCAGAGGTCGAAGGCCAAGTGAAAATGAAGAGTATCGTAGATTTAGCTTAATAGCTTTTTCTGTTATAAGTTCTTTAGTTCTTGGTCGTAGATCATGGGTTGTGTTTTCTGTCGGTTTTTGTCCCTTGTGGACTTTTCTCTCCTCACGTGGGAGTGTTGTCCCCCATTTTGGGGTGGTGTTGTGCTCGTCTGTGAGCCTTTGTCCTCCCGGTTGTCGATGTACCGGTGAGACCCTTTGGGCTATTTAGCCCCTGTATCTTAGTTATTTATACAAGCTATCGTTTTCGGAAAAAAACTGCCTCAACTTGTATGGGAAATCTGCTTTTATTCATGCATCATGGGCATCAAAGTTCTGAGAAGCAGCACTGTTCTTTTCCAAAATTCTGGAGCAAAACGCTCTTCAAGAACCACTGCATATGGAGTGCCGCACGAACCCCAGGATAACAAGCGAGATTTTCTTCATTTCACCGGTGATTCATCGTCGATCAGTTCTGAGATTTCAACACAGTCTGATGTGGTGCAAAAGGAAACGGTTTGGTCCGAGCCATGTGATACAGTACATCAACTCCTTCCGAGCAGAGGCATCAAGATTATCTTCTTGATAAGTTGAAGGCTGCTCAGTTGCATGTTCTAGCAATGGAACAGTGGATGCCCCTGGCTCAGTTGCATGTTCGAAAATCTTGTTTGCCGGTTCCAAGTCCTTCATTCAAATTCCCTAGCCAACTGTGCCTTGAGTTCTTCAACACGATATTTGTTGGGGCCTGCTCTTGAAATATGCATAAGGGTCTGCGTTCAATCTGTTGTTTCCAAGGCTCATGATGAAGGAATCAAATCAAGTTCTTATACCAATACCCCGGCGCCTGTGAGGCCGTATAGAGATTCTGCAAACCAAGTTCCGTTTTTCTTTATCTTCAAAACCTTCCGATTGGAGCATATAAACCTCTTCTTCAAGATCTCCATGAAGAAAAGCCGTCTTCACATCTAGTTGCTCTAGATGTAGGTCGAATGTAGCACACATCGCCAGGAGTACCTGAACAGTCGTCAGTCGAACTACAGGTGAGAATATTTCGTTGAAGTCAATGTCTTCTTTTTGAGCGTAGCCTTTAACCACCAGTCGTGCCGGAACCGTTATTCTTGTGTTGCTGCCAACCACTGATCTGCATCTGAACTAGTGCTTCTTGAATAGTTGAGGGCTCTTCGTCATCAGTTAAAAGACAGTACAACGTTGCTATCCATATCGTAATCTTCATGCCAGGATGATGTGGCTCTTCTGCGTGTGCCTCTTCTAACTTCTGGTTCTGAAGATTCGCTTGGCCCTTCCTCGTGCTCCAGTGCTGCTACATAAGAATTTTGTTCCACGGACTTCCTTTTCACCTGAATCGTCATAGTTTCTGGGCTTTCCTTTGTAGTGCTATCATTTCCTCCGATTCGTTTATCTTCTAAAAAGATAACCTCCGCGCTGATGACAACCTTGTGGGCAGTGGGATCCCACAGGCAATACCTCTTCACACCATCAGCATACCCCAAGAACAAATACTTCTTGGACTTCGGATCCAGCTTCGTAGTTTCTTGGGTGTTGTACATCACGTACACATGACTTCCAAATACATGGAGTTTAGAATAATCCGCTGGCTTTCTGGTCCACATCTCCATCGGCCTTTTTGATCAATTGCCGTTGAAGGCGATCGATTGATCACATAACAGGCGGTGTTGACTGCTTCTGCCCAGTATGATTTACCAGACCCGCAGCTCCCAACATGGCTCTTGTCCTCTCCAACAGAGTCCTATTCATCCGCTTTTCCACTCCATTTTGTTGTGGAGTATACGACGTGGTAAAGTGCCTTTTGATGTCTTCCCTCTTGCAAAAGCTATCAAATTCTCTGCCAGTATATTCTCCTCCATTATTAATCCTCAAACATCTTTTTTAGTCTGTCACTGTGGCTGGTTCCGTTGATAGCCTCCAGAAAGCCATCTTTTGACCTTTCGCAAGTCGCCGTTATCTTTAATTTTCACAGTGAGAAATTTCTCCCGTTGAACTTTTCAATATCAAACTTCATCGCCATAATTTCTGCTCAGTCGTGAACGATAACTCCGACGGGGTTGCAGCAGATAATTATTGAACTCGTACCGGCTTTTTCGTCACCGTAACAAGGGAAGTACAATATCTATTATTTTCTGATGTGGAGGGTCCACGTTAGTGGCAACCACAGAGTATACGAGAAATAGATATTTAAAACTCAAGCTAGGCTCTGATACCAATTGTTGGCGTGGCAGCGGACCCGGTCGAGTAATACCGCGACTAATATTTGAACAACTAAAGATAAAGTATGGACACCGGGATTTGACGTGAAAAACCCCCCAAACAAATCGGGGTAAAAACCACGGCAAGACAGAAGAATCCACTATAGGAGAAATGTAGGAGTTACAACCTCTCGTACTACAGAGAAGAAAACCCTCAATATCTCTCTTTATAGTCGGAGAAAATACCCGACAAACTCTCTATTATTTTTCCTCTATTTTCCCTCTCACTTATTATTTGGATTTCTTGTGTGGGATACATTTCGTATGATCGCTGCATGGCCTTTTATATGCAAACCTATTGCATGTGAACAAACCAAAATTGTCCACCCAGCATTTGCATGAGTTGCCCACGTGCAAACAGAAAACCCATTTTGTTCTCCTCTGTTGACCTTTCCAAAGCCGCAATATGTCGACACATAGCTGCTCCATTAGAGATCTCCCAAATATCCAAAGGTTCGATCAAGAAAACTTACTGTCATCACCGATTAAAATACCTCTCTGTTGAAAGGCCACATACACGCACATATACGGCGGAACAGAGAGGGTGCGAAATTTGGGCAGAACGACCTGAATTCCTGAGCGAAAGGGCAGCAGCTGAAGCTCATTCTAGCGCAGATCGAACAAGCACAACACCGTCCAGATCGGGCAGCCACTGTAGCAACGAGTCCAAGGCTGAAATAGAGATTCGGGGCCGCACAAACAGGCCAGATAATAGCAGCTGGTTTCGGGAATGATTTGCTTAATTGATTGCTGAGAAAAGGCACTGTAGCTTGGACTGATAGTTGGGGCTTGGGCTGATTTTCTGGGATGGCTTGGGCTATTGGGCTTATATAAAGTGTTTTTTTCTTTTTTTTTCAACTATAACTAGCTTTCCATTCCACAAAATAGTACAACGGCTGAACAACCAACAGCCCCTCTGGTTACGACAGACATCCAGAAGGGAAAACGCCTCCAAAGGAGGAGAAAGCTCCATAAATGAGAGAAAACTTCGGCGAGATAATCGATCCAAAATAGAATGAAAATTCTCCCGAGACCGAACAAAGAAACCAACACACCAAAACATAGAAAATTACGGATTAAGAAATACGATATTTTAGGCTTATTCGTTAATGTTCTAATTTAGGCCAGTTTCTCAGATATCAATTGCATCAACTTGTATGGGAAATCTACTTTTATTCCATGCATCGTGGGCAAAGTTCCTATTTCTGAGAAGCAACACTGTTCTTTTCCAAAATTTTGGAGTAAAACGCTCTTCAAGAACCACTGCATATGGAGTGCCTCACGAACCCCAGGATTGCCTCACGAACCCCAGGATTGGTATGAAAATAAATAGGTTGGAATAAATAAATTATATATGTTCAAAAGCGTGGAATTATTGGATAAGAATAATATTAATATTGAACTTTTAAAAGCATAGTTACAAGAGTTAAAAATTCGAATGTAATGAAGTTTGAAAGAAGTTGACGAATTAAGAATTTTTTCGTGAAGTAGATGAGTTCGTGAAGTTGCCAATTCGTGAAGTGGTCAATTCGTAAAATATTGATTTGCGAAGAATGTAGATTCGCGAATTGGAATGGTGATTCGTGTAGGGAACTCGTCAACTTTGAATATTATTATTATAGTTCACGAACTCGCCCAATTATGTGTGTTAATATTGAAAAACTTAACATGAAGAAAAGCAAATACATTAGTAAACTAATGAATGGATTGGTAGAGATAGGACAAGTAGATGTCGATATCATCTAACTAGTAATTATTTCAAGGAAGATATACGTGGAATGCATTTTAAAATGATAATAGGTATGACTAGGTCTTTTGAATCCTAAAAGTAATATGCAAGGTGTATCCATATATGTAGTATGAAAAGAACTTCATCTAGAAGACTTGTTGCTAACAAAGAGAACAGTCTGCATGATTATGAATAAGGATAAAACTATCATTGGTGGAAAATTAAACACAATTAAATATAAAATTTTAGATATGAGGTCAAGTGGACAAAGTTCTCGATATGATGGTAAATTTAAAAATCTAGAGACCAATGTTTCGATAAAGAAAGGGATAACTACCAACAATTTCTTAACCAAAAAGCTAATCGACGTCACCCTCACCTTTCCCCAATATTTAATATTTATCCAATTAATCTTTCATAAAGATGCATATACGAACTGAAAGAGGCAGTAATTAGAAAAGGGGCAGAGAGACACTTAGAGCAAGAACGAGAACTTGGCTAAATTTGGGAAGTTTAAGAATCAAATTTGAGGTAAACCTTAATCCTACAACTCATGAATATATTTGTGTTTAACATTTCTGATAGGTTACGTAATTTACTTGATATGTATTATGTACTATTAGGTGTCTATTATGGATTTCGAAAGCTGATATATATATGCTTGGAAACCAAAAATTTCAGGTTTTAAATATATGATTTTATTTAGGTGCCGAAGGTTTGCATATGGAATAGTTTTCTATATTAGAATTCGTTAACATTGGAGGATTTTCAGACTTTTGGTTAATAAGAATGTTTCGGTCAGATATTACAGTTAGGGTTTCGATCCCTTAGAAATTAATTTCAGCCATATCATGATCTTCGACATTTAAAGTCTGATTATTTGAAAGTTTCGGTAGTCTAGATTTAGTACGATAAAGCTTTTAAGGTCTGATTTAGGTAACTAGAAGGTTTCGAATTTAAGAAATGCAAAGGAACGTTTCGGACATTGGTGATTTAATATAGTGTTAATGCCTAATTTGTTTTCAAGTTTGAATGAGTATTCGACGTGAACTGTTCCTAGCATATGAATACACTTTGTATCATGCTAACAAAGGTTTTGCTATTGAAGACAATTTGCTATAATAGGGTTTCGAATGTCTTAATTTCGGTATAAGCATAATATCAACATTACATAAAGTTTTCGGCCATAGGATGTGACATTTAAAAGTTTCGGCAATTATCTTCGATAAGTTGTCCAAAAGTTTTCGCTATAATATGTGATTCCGGTATTATACAGATTTTCTGAATTTAATAAGTTCCGATATTTTAAGGTTTTTAACAAAAAAAAAAGGAATTAGGGTTTTCAGTAATATTTTCGGTACGGTATAATTATCAGTGTTAATGCAGGTTTCGATATTGATTAAAAATATTTTTCTAAGCCAATAGTTTAATATATTTTAAATTATATACAGAAAGGTAAAAGTTACGGATAGGAACGATCATGCATAAGAAAGCATGCATATCACGCACATCATATCATGTTAGGGATCTCATATTTACCGAAAATAATATCTCTATAGGTCAGGATCCCGATAAAGTGCTTTCATGTGATTAATGTGTCATATAAGGTGTTTTATATAGCATTGCATGCATATAAAAAAGGAGAAAGCGTTATGACTGCTACGACTACAGATGGTATGATACGGATGCTACGGCATATATCCTACAAATCGGGGGATTTTACAGAGTCCTGTACAGGCAACACGTATCCCTACAAATAGGGGGATTACGACATGGTTACAGAGTCCCATGCAGACTGGGCGTACAGTACAATCTAGCTAGTCTGTAACGGGAGTATCAAAATAAATGGACATATAGAAATGGCATGTGATCTACGGATCCTATGTATGACCGTTATATGAACGATGATTATGTGATTTGGAATGGCATGGTTATGATATTGATGGAAAGGAACGGATTACTGTTTATTTTATTGTTACTTGTATTAATTAGCATGTTGCGATCATACTCTGAATCGGTGTCTTCACAGTTATTGTAGATAAGTAGCAGACTGCGTAGAAAGCATCAACATAAAGCATGGATTCAAGGTTGGCCGACTACGCTCTCTGCTCCTGCTCCCCTCTGGTTCATCGTTAGCATATAGAATAGAAACGGACTTAGACTATCGCATTTTGTGACTCATATGATAGGTACATATATGTACATTATTGTGGAAGGAACTAGACCAGATGTACGCACCCGTTTTTGTTAAAGGAAATGGTTATGGGAGTCACGAAAAATTTTATACGAATATTGTATAGCTGCGTAAAAAGGCAATAGGAAACGGGGCGCTACATGTAGTGGTATCAGAGCCTAGGTTTTAGGTTCTGTAGACTTTATATAGATTGTGCATGTTATGGATTGCCCTTTACACTTTTCTTGCATATATAGGCAAAGGGCAATAGGTGACGAACGCATGTAGAACATAATGAACAAACAATAGAGGGAGGAGGAAGAACGGCCGTACCTGAATCCCATTCATCGCATACACTTAGACAGTTTGAATCTGAACACCCCCTGACAACTCCCCGAGAACGACGGTATGACAAATTGAGAAAGAGGGGTGCTATGGATTTCATGGGTACGACGGATCCCGCGGAAGCGGAAACCTGGTTAAAAGGGACGAAAGAGTATTCAATATGATGCAATGTACTCCTGAGGAAAGATTCGATTATGCTGTCTCACTTCTTCAGAGACACGCATATGAATGGTGGGAGACTGTCCCAGACAGTATGGCTCAACCCCCAGTGCTGACCTGGGAAGATTTTCTGAGAGAGTTCAACAATGCTTCCATGCCTGAAGTTTATAAGGATCAGAAAGAAAAGAATTTTTAGAACTCAAACAGGGAATCCGGTCCGTAAGCGAGTATGAAGTGCTATTTAATCAGTTATCTCGATACGCTTCACATATGGTTGCAATTGAAAGAAATAAGTGCCGAAGGTTTGAAGCTGGACTCCGTATACTATTAGAAATCGTATTACACCATCAGATATGGAGTCCTATGGGAAACTGAGGGCGGCGGCTATTCGCGCTGAAAGATAAGAAACCGAATCAAGAAATTTCCAGAGTAATAAAAGAAGGCTAGGAAAAGAATCGTCAGGTGGGAAGAGGAAAAATAAATTTAGTGCACCTAGATCAATGAGCACGCAAAGTAGTTCCGCAAGGGGCAGTACGGGCGGAATGAGACCGATCGAACGAGGAATTTCACCGACCATACCAGCATGTGAACATTGCGGGAAAATCATTCGGGTGTCTGTAGATGGCTCACAGGCGAATGTTTTCGTTGTGGGCAACGGGGACACTTAGCAAGGAATTGCCCAACATTACAAACAGAAACCACAGTAGATCAATCAAGAGTCAGTGGAACTTATGCAAATCGTGGAAGAGGAAGAGGTCGAGGATCGTTTGGCACAAATTTTGGAGGAGGAGATTCTGGAAGCCAAGCCTATAGGCCGCCAGCACAAGCAAGGATTTTTACTATGACCGTGACGAGGCCAAGGAGGGATCACACGTAATTACGGGTAAACTATCTATCTGTAATACTGATGCATATGTTTTATTCGATCCAGGTGCCACTCATTCATTCATATCACGAACATTTGCATCATTATTACATGATAAACCCGAAACCCAAGAAGAGAATTGTATGTTCGACTTCCAACGGGCGAAATAGTTACAGTGAATACTGTATACTTAGAATGCAAAATGGTCAGTGAAGGGATAGAGATGCGAGCAACTCTGTTCGTTATTCCTTTAATGGATTTTGACGTAATATTGGGTATGGACTGGTTGTCAAGATGCCGGGCGAAGTTTGACTGTTTCAAAAAGGAAATTGAATTGACCCCTATAGACCAAACCCGTATAATACTTAAGGGAGAGAAGAGCGTACGGACAGCACATCAGATATCAAGTTTAGAAGCTTCTAAGATGATTAGTAAAGGATCTGAAGGGTATATAGCCTATGTTATAGATGCGCAGTTAAGTGGATTAAAGATGGAAGATATTTCGGTAGTCAGCGAATATCCTGATGTCTTTCCCGAAGAATTACCGGGATTACCCCCTGACCGAGATACAGAGTTTACCATAGAACTTCAACCGGGTACGACGCCGATTTCCATTCCACCGTATCGAATGGCTCCGATAGAATTGAATGAATTGAAGATACAGTTGAAGGAATTACTCGAAAAGGTTATATATGGCCAAGTGTATCGCCTTGGGGAGCACCTGTTCTTTTCGTCAAAAAGAAAGACGGGACGCTTAGATTGTGCATTGATTATCGGCAGTTGAATAAGGTAACGGTGAAAAACAAATATCCGTTGCCTCGAATAGATGATCTATTTGATCAATTGCAAAGGTTCAAGGGTCTTTTCAAAAATTGATCTGAGATCGGGATATCAGCAATTGAAGATTGCGGATGGTGATATTCCAAAGACGGCCTTTAGAACAAGATATGGGCATTATGAATTTCTAGTTATGCCCTTTGGATTAACAAATGCTCCTGCCGTCTTTATGGCATTAATGAACAATGTTTTCCGACCCTATTTAGACCAGTTTGTGATCGTCTTTATTGACGATATTCTAGTATATTCTAAGTCCAAAGAAGAGCATGAACAATATTTAAGGATTGTACTTCAGACTTTACGGGAAAGGAAATTATATGCGAAGCTCTCGAAGTGTGAATTTTGGTTAGATCAAGTAGTTTTTCTGGGGCACGTAGTTTCAGGCAAAGGTATCAAAGTTGATCCCAGCAAAATTGAAGTAGTGATTAAGTGGAAAATTCCTAAAAATGTAGCAGAAGTTCGTAGTTTTCTGGGATTGGCCGGAATTATCGACGGTTCGTCGAAAATTTCTCATTGATAGCAGCCCCAATGACGAAGTTATTACGTAAAGGAGTTGTATTTAGTGGACTGACGAATGCCAAAGGAGTTTTGAAGAATTAAAGGATCGACTAACGACAGCTCCTGTACTAACTATCCCATCAGGAACAGAAGGTTTTGTGATCTATAGTGATGCGTCCTACCAAGGACTAGGATGTGTACTAATGCAACACGGAAAAGTAGTGGCGTATGCGTCTCGACAGCTGAAGCCATACGAAACATCCTACCCAACTCACGACTTAGAGCTAGCAGCCGTAGTGTTCTCACTAAAGATATGTCGACATTATTTATATGGAGCAACATTTCAGATATTTAGTGATCATAAAAGTTTGAAATATCTGTTGAGCCAAAAAGAATTGAATATGAGACAGAGGCGATGGATTGAGCTATTAAAGGACTATGATTGTACCATAGAATACCATCCTGGAAAGGCCAACGTCGTTGCTGATGCTTTGAGTCGGAAATCGTATGGTACTATCTCTTATTTATAGGCATGTTCTTTATCAAGTCTAATTGACCTCAGAAAGGAATACAGAAATGAAAGTAGATGATACCGGTGCTATCTGTGCCTCAATGGTAGTTCGACCTGTCATGTTAGATAGAATTAGACAAGTACAGTTTAAAGACGAAAAGCTAGCTAAAATTTCTGATAAAGTGAAACAAGGGTTATGGAAGTCTTTTGTAATAGGCGATAATGGGACTTTGACGATAAATGGCAGTATATGTGTTCCTGACATTGATAATCTTCGACAAGAAATAATGGAAGAGGCACACACTGCTCCTTATGCTATGCATCCAGGCAGTACGAAAATGTTTCGGACCCTTAAATCTCATTATTGGTGACCAAGGATGAAAAAGGATGTGGCCGAGTACGTTTTGAAATGTTTAACATGTCAGCAAATCAAAGCTGCACACCAAGCGCCAGTAGGTAAATTACATCCCTTACCTATACCTGTTTGGAAATGGGAGCGTATAACAATGGATTTCCTATATGGTCTTCCTCCAATGGCTAAGAAAAATGACGCCGTTTGGGTAATCGTCGACAGACTTACGAAATCAGCTCACTTCTTGCCATTTCGATGGGGTTCTACGTTAGAATATTTGGCGAAAAGATACGTTAATGAGATAATTCGGCTACATGGGGTACCCATGTCTATCGTTTCTGATTGTGATCCCCGATTTACTTCCAGGTTTTGGGGAAGTTTGCAAGAAGCGCTCGGAACTAAATTACATTTTAGTACGGCGTTTCATCCACAGACAGACGGACAGTCAGAAAGAACGATACAGACATTGGAAGATATGCTTCGAGCATGCGTAATCGAATTTGGAATTAAGCTATCAAGGGAAATAGAAAAGGAAAAATTAGCCTTCTATACATTGGATTATCTGATATACTTGAAAGTATTGGACCATTGCCATACCAATTGGCGTTACACCTGAAATATTGTAGATATGCAATGTCTTTGAGTCAATATGTTACGACGATACAGATAAGATCCTTCCCATGTTTTGAGTGATGGAACAGTAAGCGTTGTTGAAAGCATCGGGTCGAACAATCAGTAGAAATATTTGAATATATTGATAGACGACCGCGGAATAAGATGATTCCGACTGTGAAAGTACGATAGAAAGATCAACCAATATATGAAGTTACTTGGTAAATGAGGACTTATGAAGACACAGTACCCATAGTTGCTTAAAGATACAGTACGAAATTTCGAGGTCGAAATTTTAAAATGGGGGGAAGAATTGTCAGGAACCGCAACACTGAAACTTGACATCATTGTTTCATACATTGACACGAATTCAGCATGCATATAGATAGTGTGAATATTTGACTAAAGAATTTTGTCATTGGTATGAAAATAAATAGGTTCGAATAAATAAATTATATATGTTCAAAAGCGTGGAATTATTGGATTAGAATAATATTAATATTGAATTTTTGAAAGCATAGTTACAAGAGTTAAAATTTCGAATGGGAATGAAGTTTGAAAGAAGTTGACGAATTAAGAATTTTTTCGTGAAGTAGATGAGTTCGTGAAGTTGCCAATTCGTGAAGTGGTCAATTCGTAAAATATTGATTTGCGAAGAATGTAGATTCGCGAATTGGAATGGTGATTCGTGTAGTGAACTCGTCAACTTTGAATATTATTATTATATTTCACGAACTCGCCCAATTATGTGTGTTAATATTGAAAAACTTAACATGAAGAAAAGCAAATACATTAGTAAAATAATGAATTGATTGGTAGAGATAGGACAAGTAGATGTCGATATCATCTAACTAATAATTATTTCAAGGAAGATATACGTGGAATGCATTTTAAAATGATAATAGGTATGACTAGGTCTTTTGAATCCTAAAAGTAATATGCAACGTGTATCCATATATGTAGTATGAAAAGAACTTCATCTAGAAGACTTGTTGCTAACAAAAAGAACAGTCTGCATGATTACTGAATAAGGATAAAACTATCATTGGTGGAAAATTAAACACAATTAAATATAAAATTTTAGATATGAGGTCTAGTGGACAAAGTTCTCGATATGATGGTAAATTTAAAAATCTAGAGACCAATGTTTCGATAAAGAAAGGGATAACTACCAACAATTTCTTAACCAAAAAGCTAATCGACGTCATCCTCACCTTTCCCCAATATTTAATATTTATCCAATTAAACTTTCATAAAGATGCATATACGAACTGAAAGAGGCAGTAATTAGAAAAGGGGCAGAGAGACACTTAGAGCAAGAACGAGAACTTGGCTAAATTTGGGAAGTTTAAGAATCAAATTTGAGGTAAACCTTAATCCTACAACTCATGAATATATTTGTGTTTAACATTTCTGATAGGTTACGTAATTTACTTGATATGTATTATGTACTATTAGGTGTCTATTATGGATTTCGAAAGCTGATATATATATGCTTGGAAACCAAAAATTTCAGGTTTAAATATATGATTTTATTTAGGTGCCGAAGGTTTGCATATGGAATAGTTTTCTATATTAGAATTCGTTAACATTGGAGGATTTTCAGACTTTTGGTTAATAAGAATGTTTCGGTCAGATATTACAGTTAGGGTTTCGATCCCTTAGAAATTAATTTCAGCCATATCATGATCTTCGACATTTAAAGTCTGATTATTTGAAAGTTTCGGTAGTCTAGATTTAGTACGATAAAGCTTTTAAGGTCTGATTTAGGTAACTAGAAGGTTTCGAATTTAAGAAATGCAAAGGAACGTTTCGGACATTGGTGATTTAATATAGTGTTAATGCCTAATTTGTTTTCAAGTTTGAATGAGTATTCGACGTGAACTGTTCCTAGCATATGAATACTCTTTGTATCATGCTAACAAAGGTTTTGCTATTGAAGACAATTTGCTATAATAGGGTTTCGAATGTCTTAATTTCGGTATAAGCATAATATCAACATTACATAAAGTTTCCGGCCATAGGATGTGACATTTAAAAGTTTCGGCAATTATCTTCGATAAGTTGTCCAAAAGTTTTCGCTATAATATGTGATTCCGGTATTATACAGATTTTCTGAATTTAATAAGTTCCGATATTTTAAGGTTTTTAACAAAAAAAAGGAATTAGGGTTTTCAGTAATATTTTCGGTACGGTATAATTATCAGTGTTAATGCAGGTTTCGATATTGATTAAAAATATTTTTCTAAGCCAATAGTTTAATATATTTTAAATTATATACAGAAAGGTAAAAGTTACGGATAGGAACGATCATGCATATCACGCACATCATATCATGTTAGGGATCTCATATTTACCGAAAATAATATCTCTATAGGTCAGGATCCCGATAAAGGCAAGAATACGATTGATTAGCAAACGGAAACGAAACCTGTGAGTATGATTTGCAACATGTACCTTACGTACCTTATGTGCTTATATGCTTTATGTGAATTAATCGACTAATATGTGCTTTATATGTGATTTACGGATCGATGTGAATTACGTGACCGTAAAGTGCTTTCATGTGATTAATGTGTCATATAAGGTGTTTTATATAGCATTGCATGCATATAAAAAGGAGAAAGCGTTATGACTGCTACGACTACAGATGGTATGGTACGGATGCTACGGCATATATCCTACAAATCGGGGGATTTTACAGAGTCCTGTACAGGCAACACGTATCCCTACAAATAGGGGGATTACGACATGGTTACAGAGTCCCATGCAGACTGGGCGTACAGTACAATCTAGCTAGTCTGTAACCGGAGTATCAAAATAAATGGGCATATAGAAATGGCATGTGATCTACGGATCCTATGTATGACCGTTATATGAACGATGATTATGTGATTTGAAATGGCATGGTTATGATATTGATGGAAAGGAACGGATTACTGTTTATTTTATTGTTACTTGTATTAATTAGCATGTTGCGATCATACTCTGAATCGGTGTCTTCACAGTTATTGTAGATAAGTAGCAGACTGCGTAGAAAGCATCAACATAAAGCATGGATTCAAGGTTGGCCGACTACGCTCTCTGCTCCTGCTCCCCTCTGGTTCATCGTTAGCATATAGAATAGAAACGGACTTAGACTATCGCATTTTGTGATTCATATGATAGGTACATATATGTACATTATTGTGGAAGGAACTAGACCAGATGTACGCACCCGTTTTTGTTAAAGGAAATGGTTATGGGAGTCACGAAAAATTTTATACGAATATTTTATAGCTGCGTAAAAAGATAATAGGAAACGGGGCGCTACAAGGATAACAAGCGAGATTCTCTTCATTTCACCGGTGATTCATCGTTGATCAGTTCTGAGATTTCAAAACAGTCTGATGTGGTGCAAAAGGAAACAGTTTTGTCCGAGCCATGTGATACAGATCTTACAATAACTCCTTCCGAGCAGAGGCATCAAGGTTATCTTCTTGACAGGTTGAAGGCTGTTCAGTTGCATGTTCTAGCAATGGAACAGTGGAATGCCCCTAGGCTTAAAATGGTTGGCACGTATGAAGGTATATTTTACAAGTATTTTCTGAGTTTTCTTTGACCAAATACAACTTGACTGTTCGATAAAAGCTATGTTGAAATAGTAAGCTTGACCATCACCGAAGAAACCGAGGAGTCACTGTGATTAAGAGATGATGAGTCAGTCTAAGATTAAGAAACCTAGGAGACATGTTAGTTGATCTATCCTTATCTAAATGACTTTATATAATGCTATGCTATGTACGATGGATGGTCCATAAAGGCTAAAAATAATAATATCAAGTTTCGGTCTCTCTCTTATTAAGCACATCAACACAGAAAAACTTACAAAAAAACTATCAATCATTATCGAGTTTCAACAGTTGGTATCAGAGCCATGGCGGGCACGAATGCTATCGCAGTTGGGCACCTAAGTTGCATAAGGCTGTCGAAGACGAATTACGACAAGTGGTGCATTCACATGAAGGCTCTGCTCGGGTCGCAGGACGCATGGGACGTTGTTGAAGCCGGATATACCGAGCATGAAACACCAACCGCCAACCAATTAAAAGAGTTGAAAGAGTCTCGCAAAAAAGACAAGACGGCGCTCTATATCATCTACCAAGCGGCGGATGAGTCCTGCTTCGAGAAGATCGCTGGAGCAAAATCTTCGAAAGAAGCATGGAAAATATTGGAAAATGCATATAAAGGTGCTGATCGTGTCAAACAGGTCCGCTTGCAAACACTCCGAGGAGAATTTGAGACGCTCAGGATGAAGGAATTGGAGGATGTGTCAGCGTACATTACAAAGGTTGAGACAGTCGCCAATCAGCTTCGTAGAAACGGTGAAGAAGTTGCTGAGAACCGTGTAGTCGAAAAAATACTTAGATCCCTGACGGATGCTTTTGAGAACGTTGTTTGCGCCATCGAGGAGTCCCGAGATCTGGAGAAAATAACAGTGAACGAGCTCACTAGTTCGTTGGAAGCGCATGAACAACGGAAAAACCGAAAAAAACAAGAAGTATCGGAAGAGGCTTTGCAAGCAAAGGCGACCATCAAGGAGGATAAGGCGTTGTATATGAACTACAGTCGAGGAAGAGGACGTGGTCGTGGCGGTCGCGGCGGTGGTCGTGGACGAGGAAATAACAATGATGAAGGGCAATCAAACCAACAAAACTCAAGAGGTCGACATCGAGGAAGAGGACGAGGAGGTCGCTAAAATCGACCAAACGTTGATTGCTACAACTGTGGAAAGCACGGGCATTTTGCAAGAGATTGCTGGTCCGAAAAGAAGGTAGACGAAAATCTGAACCTCGATGTAAAGGAAACAAACGACGACGAAGTGGTACTCCTGGCAAGCAAAGAGTCAAGCCCGAGCGACGAACAAACATGGTACTTGGACACAGGGGCGAGTAATCACATGTGTGGTTACAAACACCTGTTTACTACTTTGGAAGACGCTGTTGCTGGACATGTCTCTTTTGGAGATGCATCATGTGTGAGCGTAAAAGGCCGAGGGAAAATTCTCATTCACTGCAAGGATGGAGTGGATCGATATATCTCCGACGTCTTCTATGTACCTAACATGAAGAGCAACATTTTAAGCTTGGGACAGCTGTTGGAGCGAGGATACTCTGTCCTTATGGAAGGAAGAACGCTATTCTTGAGGGATCGAAACAAGCGATTGATTGCTCAAGTGCAAATGAGCAGTAATCGGGTATTCAAACTGAACATTTCGTGTGCTCATAAGAAGTGTCTAAAGGCAGAAGTTGATGAGATGACGAAGCTATGGCATCTCCGTTATGGGCATCTAAGCTATGATGCACTGAAGTGACTCAAAGAAGATGAGATGGTAAAAGGTTTGGGCGATATAAGGTCGAACAACAAAATCTGTGAAGAATGTGTTCTGAGCAAAAGTACGAGGAACTCATTCCCTAAGGAAAGCCACAGATCGACGAAGGTACTTGAGCTAATCCACACGGATATATGTGGACCAATCTCGCCAGCGTCATTGGGAAAACATCGATATTTTATCACGTTTATCGACGATAGCTCTCGAAGAACGTGGATCTACTTCCTCAAAGAAAAAGCGGAGGCGTTCAACGCATTCAAAAGGTTCAAGACGCTGGCTGAAAACCTGAGTGGTGCACGAATAAAAATATTAAGATCGGACCGAGGAGGCGAATTCACATCAAAAGTGTTCGAAGACTATGGCGCTGAAAACGGCATTAGAAGGCACTACACGGCTCCTTACTCACCCCAACAGAACGGCGTCGCGGAGAGAAAGAATCGAACAATTCTCAATATGGTGCGGAGCATGCTAAAAACAAAGAACATCCCAAAGGAGTTTTGGGCAGAGGCCGCTAGGTGCGCCGTGTACCTACAGAATCGGTGTCCCACAGCGAGCCTTGAAAAAACGATGCCTCAGGAAGCTTGGTGTGGAGTTAAGCAATTAACCTTAAGTCATTCATGATAATAATACCTACGTTGGCTTAAACATCAATGATCATCACAAAACACAAGAAAAAACCAGGAGTTACACTCTCTGATCCCTATTTAGATTATGATATTAAAGCTTAACCATATCTTTTCTGCCTCGAAAGTTGTGTTCAAATTATCATATTTCATGTACGCCTAGTGTTGGGGTTGAGCGGTAATATTTAATTCTAGGCCAGCGGTAGTTATTTTTTTGGACCCCACGATAATTTATTGGGATATTAATTAAAGCCGAAATGACACCGAGAAAACACCGAGATTTTTACGTGGTTCGGCCAATACCGCCTACCTCCATGGGGAGACTATATTTTTACTATATTTGAGAATATTACACCGTACTAAAAAATGCTCTTGTTCAAACCCAAGCTCGAGACCCCTTATCCGACTCGGGTAATGTTTTTATACTCACTCTCAGCTGCCGAGGAAAAACTAAACCCACTCTCACCGTTATCCACCCGAACAAGATCTTCATTCTTTTCTTTTTCTTTTTTCCTCTCATTGTTCTCTCTCTCACTCCACCCTCTCTCTCTCTCTTGTTGGTTTTGGGGTGTTAAGTACATTTAGAAGCCTATTTATAGGCAATTAAGGAGAACAAAACGTCATTGCATAGCTCATTTGAGGACAAGTCCAAATTGAACACCAATTTCTTTCTTCTCCAAGTTGAAAAGTCATCAATTCTCCCCCCCTTTTCAACATCTGCATCTTCTTTAGAGAGCACTCCAACGAACTGGGAATGAGAGTAACCGTTCGTAAATACCACGAACGTCCATTGGCCTTCCTTTATAGCACCTACACATAATCCGAATCAACGGCCAATCTTATGTGCAGCTATATTGAACCGACTCGATCCGGATTCCTGAAGAGGGACTTCGATGCACCCCTTCTCCAGCAGGATTTCCCTTCTCACCCTCGTCTGCCTTTATACCACGCGCGCAATTTTCGTTAGTCCATCGAAGTCAGAGTATTATATACCATACTCACGTCCTGACGATAAAAACCTTTGCACTCTTCTCCCTTTGGTAGGATCATTTCCACTATGTGTGATTTTCCAGACTCCCCCTGCTATGAAAACTCCATAGCCCTAGAATATGACTAGCTCAAGAATATTAAATTCTACACAACTTTGAGACAACGTCACACCAACCAAAATGCGTACCACGCCGTCAACCATTTTGATCTTCCCCGTTCCAACAGACCGAACAACACAACGATATCCATCGCCCATGGAGATCGAAAAAAACGTTCGCATTTTTCAGAACACATCAAATATTCTCTTGGAGCAAACCTGAATTTAATATCCTTTTTCTCGAGAACGAGCGCCATCATTAGAGACTGTGAGAACGTCTCCAAGATGAACTGTGTGCTACCCGCATGTGGAATTTTCCTAGCCGCCTGTCCTTCCTCCAAATCGGACCGTTTCTACTAATGTGTCCCGACTCACCACACTCATAGCATCACATGCCCTTCCCTCCACCTTGATTTGGGCCTGATGTTGTCCCCAAATCCCCTGGTGTATCACCTCCCTCTATGATTCACTATGCGAATAACCAACATCCGAAAATACCCGAAATTTGATCGCCTTCTCTTTTCTTGCTCCAAAAGAGTTGACTCTACCATCCACCGCTTGTACAGTCTCGTACCGGATGGTTGTGATCAAATTATCATCCGAATCGTGAAGCAAGGTAAGAAGCAACAGTCCCTTACTTCTTCCTCTCCGACACATCATGACTCCAAATCTTTCATCATTTAATCCAACTTTTCCTCGTCTTCCATCAAAACTTTTCGCCCAGCCTTGACAATGAGGACATCCTTCACTCTTTTCTGCCACAGAGTGAAACCTCCCGCACTAGCACAATGTCGCACTTTGCTGTCATCCGTCGCTATTATTCTTGTAGAGATCCAACAGCCCAACCCAAATAGTACTGATCAGATAATTCCCAGGAAAGGCTAGCTACCTGCCTCACAGCACTATTGCCATAACTCGCCAAAACTCCACCGCCGCACAAGCTCCGCCCGACACCGAGCGTCCTATCAACGATAACCATCTTATACCATTATTTCTTCAGCACAAGGCATCACCTCATTGAATCTAGCTCTGTAATTGGCTCCCCCGAATCGTTGATCCCTTCTTATATCTTTTCTGATGTGGAAGTTCAGAAAGCATACTCAGAATTAGGGTTGCAAATGAATCGAATCTTTTTGTTCGATTCGAAATTCGATTCGTAATTTAAGATTCGGATTCCAAATATTAGAATATCAAATCCGAACAAGAATATTTTTTTTGATTCGGATAATTTTCGAATAAGAAAACAATATGGCAATATTCGATTCGAATTTTTTTAGAATATTCGATTCGAATAATATATATATATATATTAAATAATATATATTATAAATACTTATAGTTAAACTAACATATTAAATCACTTGAAGAGACTATCACTTGATATATCATTATTACAAGATCACATAGCATTACGTTTTCCTTTACTACGCAGCAAATTAGATATTTCATTATAATTAATCAGTTTCTTATTATTCTATAGATAGAAGAAGAATCGGTGGTATTGCATGGGTGATGATCAAGGTAAGCTAAGGAAAACAATTATTTTTGGAATTTATCGATGAAAGATTTTTTGTGCCTTAGTATGATGTATTGGATAACTTAATGATATGTTTTGCTATGTTTTCGTTTTATGTCGTAACCGCATCTTTTATCCACTACGTATTCTTTTACGTTGTTTGTTTTCTCATAATAAGTTTTCTGAAGAAAAAAATTGTTCGTATCCGAATATTCGAATATATTATCAAATAGAATATGAATCATAGTGTTCGAATAATAAAAGAATATGAATATAAATATTCGGAAAATAAAATAATACAAATAGAATATGGTGGTATTCGACTCGATTCGATTCGTTTGCAACCCTACTCAGAATACCAGCAGGGTTTGGCCCTGATACCACTTGTTGGGGTTGAGCGGTAATATTTAATTCTGGGTTAGCGGTAGTTGTAATTGGACCCGACGATAATTTATCGGGATATTAATTAAAGCTGAAATGATACAGAGAAAGCACCGAGATTTTTACGTGGTTCGGCCGGTACCGCCTACCTCCTCGGAGAGACAACAGTTTTACTATATTTGAGAATATTACATCGTACAAAATAATACTCTAAACTCGAGACCCCTTACCCGACCCGGGTAATGTTTTTATACTCACTCTCAACTAACTAGTAGAAACTACACACACTCTCACTCTTATCCACTCGGACAAAATTTTCCTTCTTTTGCTTTTTCTTTTTTCCTCTCAATTTCTAGTTCGGTTAATTTCAATTTGTTAATCGAATTATAAGAACATACTAAATTATATTAATCAGAAATGTATGATCAACAAAAAAATTATAAAAGAAATTATAAAAAATTGTGCCTATTTTTGTAATGGTTAACACATAGTGCCTATTTGTAAATGACTATTAAGAAAGTGCCTATAAATGTAAAACACCCTTAAATACATTGAGCTAGGTAGCCTATTCTCGGCAGTTAAGGACAACAAAATGCCATTGCATAGCTCACTAGAGGACAAATCCAAATTGAACACCTATTGCTTTCTTTTCAACGTTAAAAAGTCAACACCTAGACCGTAATCATTGGAAGTGATAATAAATTATAAATGCTTGCATTGTAATAATATTGGGTCATGTTTGATCATCGCTTTGTTGAAATTCAAAATTATATTTGACTAGATTTTACCCAATCCTGAAAAATGGAATTTGAATTTAATATTTAAGTATGTTAGCCAATCAGATTTAGCTACGTTGCTACTTTGTCCGTTTTCGTTAGTTAATAACGCACGATAAATAAAACTAAGCATTTATATCCACTTATTCATGACAAGTATATAATGGGTGCTAAACAATGTATTCTAGGCTGTTATATGTAATTAAAAAAACTGAAATATTGGATACATATCCCCAACTAATTATGCAATAGTTATAATCATAATTATATCCAAATACGTGGTTTTTTTTTTCGAAATGATAGCTTGCATTAGTAACAAAGTTACATGACGAAATAGCCCAAAGGGTCTCATCGGTACATCATCCACCGGTACATAATCGGCCGATCAATTTACAAACGAACTAATCCACCTAATCGGCCGCTTAATCGGCTCGTTTTGGACTTAATCGGCAATTAGCTAATTATCCAAATACTAAATAAATATTTTAAAAAATCAAGAAACAAAATAAGTGCTTAATCACTTAAAATGTCACCTGCCACGTCCCATTTTTAAGCATGGTTAGGCAGCTATACTGATCTATACCGGTTCTGTGGCTTTATATAGAAAAGATTCGCACCTCACACCATGTTCTAATCGGTGTGGGACATTCAACGGACTAATAGTATATTATTTATGCTTTGATTTAATGGGCCCATCGTTCAAAAGGTCCAACCTCAAACAAAACAAGCAATTAATTAATTAAATAATCATATTTTTTTGACGATGCAATTTATCATCCGTGTCACACTGGGTATAATTATTTGTGTAATGATATAAATTGTGTTTGATAGATGTGTTTGAGATGTGTATAGATGTGTGTATATCAGTGTTTAGGGATTACCTGGGTATAAGTTATTTGTGTATAGCTATACAAGGATTTTGTTGATGTTGTGTTTTAACATGTTTGATATGTGTGTATTAATTATTTGTGTAATGATATAAATTGTGTTTGATAGATGTGTTTGAGATGTGTATAGATGTGTATGGATTAGTGATACACACCCCATAACCACCTTAAAGGTGGGTATGGATATACAAGGCCTATAACAAAAAACCTTGTAATAGACGTGTATAGTCATACAAGGCATGTATGGCTATACACAGATATCAAACACGACACAACTTACTCATACACATCCCATACACACCCATACACACCCATACACACTTATCAAACAAGCCCTAATAGTGAAAAATATTTTGTTTTATGTACTAGCATATATTTTTAAATAAAAATACTATGTCAACATGGAAAATGGGATAACTATTTTTGACATCATCCCGAACATGTTATTTTTACTAATATGATTGATATTATTTATTTAGAATTTTAGATAAATTACATATACATCTATGTTCTATTTGGAGCATATTAGATATATAAATAATAAAAAAATAAAAGACCGCCTAATTCCCGCCTAGAAACCGCCTAGGCCCCTCCTAAGCCGTCTAGGCGCTAGGCCCCCTCGGGCGCCTAGCGAATTTTACAACATTGCTTGACACGTAGGCTATGAGTGGACAGCTATTGGGCCCTTATATTGGGCTTATATAAGTGTTTTTCTTCTTTTTTTGCAACGATAACTAGCTTTCCATTCCACAAAATAGTACAACGGCTAAACAACCAACAGAGCCTCTCTGGTTACAACAGACATCTAGAAGGGAAAACGCCTCGAAAGGAGGAGACAGCTCCATAAAGGAGAGAAAACTCGGCGAGATAATCGATCCAAAATAGACGAAAATTCTCCCGAGACCAAACAAAGAAGCCAACACACCAAAACATAGAAAATTAAGGATTAAGAAAATCAAACAAAATTTTAGGCTAATTTGTTAATGTCCTATTTTAGGCCAGTTTCTCATATATCAATTGCCTCAACTTAGCTAAAGGTAATACAGCAAAAATATTTCTCCCCCAACCCTCCTCTCTCTGGAAACCCTCCTCTCTGTTTGTAGCCGCCAACCCCCAACAACCCATCCTAAAAATATTTGTTCTTCACCACTACCACCTCTCCCATTCTCACAGCTACTACCAAGACAGCTCTCGCAGGCGCGGTCGTCGTGCTCCCCGTCCTCGCCGAGGACGGGGAGCGGCACTTTCTACTTTGTGTTTTTGTTTTTTTTCTTTCCTTTTCTAGTTTAGATATTTTCTTAGTTGTGGGTTCTCATCGCTGCGGCTCCGCTTCGCCGTCGCCATCTCGCCACCACCGCCGTCACGCCACCGCCGGCTGCCGCCTCTGCTTCGCAGCCGCCGCGCCGCCGCCTCAGCCTCACCGCCACTGTCCATGCCTCGCCGGCCGTCAACCGCCACCACCGTCCACTCTTGAGTCCCCCAGGTGGAGCTCGTTTCTCTCGATCCCTAGGTCGAGAGCTTTTTCTCCCTTGTGGAGCCCCAGTCCGATGAAGATAAAAATCCAGAGGTCGAAGGCCAAGTGAAAATGAAGAGTATCGTAGATTTAGCTTAATAGCTTTTTCTGTTATAAGTTCTTTAGTTCTTGGTCGTAGATCATGGGTTGTGTTTTCTGTCGGTTTTTGTCCCTTGTGGACTTTTCTCTCCTCACGTGGGAGTGTTGTCCCCCATTTTGGGGTGGTGTTGTGCTCGTCTGTGAGCCTTTGTTCTCCCGGTTGTCGATGTACCGGTGAGACCCTTTGGGCTATTTAGCCCATGTATCTTAGTTATTTATACAAGCTATCGTTTTCGGAAAAAAAACTGCCTCAACTTGTATGGGAAATCTGCTTTTATTCATGCATCATGGGCATCAAAGTTCTGAGAAGCAGCACTCCAAAATTCTGGAGCAAAACGCTCTTCAAGAACCACTGCATATGGAGTGCCGCACGAACCCCAGGATAACAAGCGAGATTTTCTTCACTTCACCGGTGATTCATCGTCGATCAGTTCTGAGATTTCAACACAGTCTGATGTGGTGCAAAAGGAAACGGTTTGGTCCGAGCCATGTGATACAGTACATCAACTCCTTCCGAGCAGAGGCATCAAGATTATCTTCTTGATAAGTTGAAGGCTGCTCAGTTGCATGTTCTAGCAATGGAACAGTGGATGCCCCTGGCTCAGTTGCATGTTCTAAAATCTTGTTTGCCGGTTCCAAGTCCTTCATTCAAATTCCCTAGCCAACTGTGCCTTGAGTTCTTCAACACGATATTTGTTGGGGCCTGCTCTTGAAATATGCATAAGGGTCTGCGTTCAATCTGTTGTTTCCAAGGCTCATGATGAAGGAATCAAATCAAGTTCTTATACCAATACCCCGGCGCCTGTGAGGCCGTATAGAGATTCTGCAAACCAAGTTCCGTTTTTCTTTATCTTCAAAACCTTCCGATTGGAGCATATAAACCTCTTCTTCAAGATCTCCATGAAGAAAAGCCGTCTTCACATCTAGTTGCTCTAGATGTAGGTCGAATGTAGCACACATCGCCAGGAGTACCTGAACAGTCGTCAGTCGAACTACAGGTGAGAATATTTCGTTGAAGTCAATGTCTTCTTTTTGAGCGTAGCCTTTAACCACCAGTCGTGCCGGAACCGTTATTCTTGTGTTGCTGCCAACCACTGATCTGCATCTGAACTAGTGCTTCTTGAATAGTTGAGGGCTCTTCGTCATCAGTTAAAAGACAGTATGCAACGTTGCTATCCATATCGTAATCTTCATGCCAGGATGATGTGGCTCTTCTGCGTGTGCCTCTTCTAACTTCTGGTTCTGAAGATTCGCTTGGCCCTTCCTCGTGCTCCAGTGCTGCTAGAGAAGAATTTTGTTCCACGGACTTCCTTTTCACCTGAATCGTCATAGTTTCTGGGCTTTCCTCTGTAGTGCTATCATTTCCTCCGATTCGTTTATCTTCTAAAAAGATAACCTCCGCGCTGATGACAACCTTGTGGGCAGTGGGATCCCACAGGCAATACCTCTTCACACCATCAGCATACCCCAAGAACAAATACTTCTTGGACTTCGGATCCAGCTTCGTAGTTTCTTGGGTGTTGTACATCACGTACACATGACTTCCAAATACATGGAGTTTAGAATAATCCGCTGGCTTTCTGGTCCACATCTCCATCGGCCTTTTTGATCAATTGCCGTTGAAGGCGATCGATTGATCACATAACAGGCGGTGTTGACTGCTTCTGCCCAGTATGATTTACCAGACCCGCAGCTCCCAACATGGCTCTTGTCCTCTCCAACAGAGTCCTATTCATCCGCTTTTCCACTCCATTTTGTTGTGGAGTATACGACGTGGTAAAGTGCCTTTTGATGTCTTCCCTCTTGCAAAAGCTATCAAATTCTCTGCTAGTATATTCTCCTCCATTATTAATCCTCAAACATCTTTTTTAGTCTGTCACTGTGGCTGGTTCCGTTGATAGCCTCCAGAAAGCCATCTTTTGACCTTTCTCAAGTCGCCGTTATCTTTAATTTTCACAGTGAGAAATTTCTCCCGTTGAACTTTTCAATATCAAACTTCATCGCCATAATTTCTGCTCAGTCGTGAACGATAACTCCGACGGGGTTGCAGCAGATAATTATTGAACTCGTACCGGCTTTTTCGTCACCGTAACAAGGGAAGTACAATATCTATTATTTTCTGATGTGGAGGGTCCACGTTAGTGGCAACCACAGAGTATACGAGAAATAGATATTTAAAACTCAAGCTAGGCTCTGATACCAATTGTTGGCGTGGCAGCGGACCCGGTCGAGTAATACCGCGACTAATATTTGAACAACTAAAGATAAAGTATGGACACCGGGATTTGACGTGAAAAACCCCCCAAACAAATCGGGGTAAAAACCACGGCAAGACAGAAGAATCCACTATAGGAGAAATGTAGGAGTTACAACCTCTCGTACTACAGAGAAGAAAACCCTCAATATCTCTCTTTATAGTCGGAGAAAATACCCGACAAACTCTCTATTATTTTTCCTCTATTTTCCCTCTCACTTATTATTTGGATTTCTTGTGTGGGATACATTTCGTATGATCGCTGCATGGCCTTTTATATGCAAACCTATTGCATGTGAACAAACCAAAATTGTCCACCCAGCATTTGCATGAGTTGCCCACGTGCAAACAGAAAACCCATTTTGTTCTCCTCTGTTGACCTTTCCAAAGCCGCAATATGTCGACACATAGCTGCTCCATTAGAGATCTCCCAAATATCCAAAGGTTCGATCAAGAAAACTTACTGTCATCACCGATTAAAATACCTCTCGGTTGAAAGGCCACATACACGCACATATACGGCGGAACAGAGAGGGTGCGAAATTTGGGCAGAACGACCTGAATTCCTGAGCGAAAGGGCAGCAGCTGAAGCTCATTCTAGCGCAGATCGAACAAGCACAACACCGTCCAGATCGGGCAGCCACTGTAGCAACGAGTCCAAGGCTGAAATAGAGATTCGGGGCCGCACAAACAGGCCAGATAATAGCAGCTGGTTTCGGGAATGATTTGCTTAATTGATTGCTGAGAAAAGGCACTGTAGCTTGGACTGATAGTTGGGGCTTGGGCTGATTTTCTGGGATGGCTTGGGCTATTGGGCTTTATATTGGGCTTATATAAAGTGTTTTTTTCTTTTCTTTTCAACTATAACTAGCTTTCCACAAAATAGTACAACGGCTGAACAACCAACAGCCCCTCTGGTTACGACAGACATCCAGAAGGGAAAACGCCTCCAAAGGAGGAGAAAGCTCCATAAATGAGAGAAAACTTCGGCGAGATAATCGATCCAAAATAGAATGAAAATTCTCCCGAGACCGAACAAAGAAACCAACACACCAAAACATAGAAAATTACGGATTAAGAAATACGATATTTTAGGCTTATTCGTTAATGTTCTAATTTAGGCCAGTTTCTCAGATATCAATTGCCTCAACTTGTATGGGAAATCTACTTTTATTCCATGCATCGTGGGCAAAGTTCCTATTTCTGAGAAGCAACACTGTTCTTTTCCAAAATTTTGGAGCAAAACGCTCTTCAAGAACCACTGCATATGGAGTGCCTCACGAACCCCAGGATTGGTATGAAAATAAATAGGTTGGAATAAATAAATTATATATGTTCAAAAGCGTGGAATTATTGGATAAGAATAATATTAATATTGAACTTTTAAAAGCATAGTTACAAGAGTTAAAATTTCGAATGTAATGAAGTTTGAAAGAAGTTGACGAATTAAGAATTTTTTCGTGAAGTAGATGAGTTCGTGAAGTTGCCAATTCGTGAAGTGGTCAATTCGTAAAATATTGATTTGCGAAGAATGTAGATTCGCGAATTGGAATGGTGATTCGTGTAGGGAACTCGTCAACTTTGAATATTATTATTATAGTTCACGAACTCGCCCAATTATGTGTGTTAATATTGAAAAACTTAACATGAAGAAAAGCAAATACATTAGTAAACTAATGAATGGATTGGTAGAGATAGGACAAGTAGATGTCGATATCATCTAACTAGTAATTATTTCAAGGAAGATATACGTGGAATGCATTTTAAAATGATAATAGGTATGACTAGGTCTTTTGAATCCTAAAAGTAATATGCAAGGTGTATCCATATATGTAGTATGAAAAGAACTTCATCTAGAAGACTTGTTGCTAACAAAAAGAACAGTCTGCATGATTATGAATAAGGATAAAACTATCATTGGTGGAAAATTAAACACAATTAAATATAAAATTTTAGATATGAGGTCAAGTGGACAAAGTTCTCGATATGATGGTAAATTTAAAAATTCTAGAGACCAATGTTTCGATAAAGAAAGGGATAACTACCAACAATTTCTTAACCAAAAAGCTAATCGACGTCACCCTCACCTTTCCCCAATATTTAATATTTATCCAATTCATCTTTCATAAAGATGCATATACGAACTGAAAGAGGCAGTAATTAGAAAAGGGGCAGAGAGACACTTAGAGCAAGAACGAGAACTTGGCTAAATTTGGGAAGTTTAAGAATCAAATTTGAGGTAAACCTTAATCCTACAACTCATGAATATATTTGTGTTTAACATTTCTGATAGGTTACGTAATTTACTTGATATGTATTATGTACTATTAGGTGTCTATTATGGATTTCGAAAGCTGATATATATATGCTTGGAAACCAAAAATTTCAGGTTTTAAATATATGATTTTATTTAGGTGCCGAAGGTTTGCATATGGAATAGTTTTCTATATTAGAATTCGTTAACATTGGAGGATTTTCAGACTTTTGGTTAATAAGAATGTTTCGGTCAGATATTACAGTTAGGGTTTCGATCCCTTAGAAATTAATTTCAGCCATATCATGATCTTCGACATTTAAAGTCTGATTATTTGAAAGTTTCGGTAGTCTAGATTTAGTACGATAAAGCTTTTAAGGTCTGATTTAGGTAACTAGAAGGTTTCGAATTTAAGAAATGCAAAGGAACGTTTCGGACATTGGTGATTTAATATAGTGTTAATGCCTAATTTGTTTTCAAGTTTGAATGAGTATTCGACGTGAACTGTTCCTAGCATATGAATACACTTTGTATCATGCTAACAAAGGTTTTGCTATTGAAGACAATTTGCTATAATAGGGTTTCGAATGTCTTAATTTCGGTATAAGCATAATATCAACATTACATAAAGTTTTCGGCCATAGGATGTGACATTTAAAAGTTTCGGCAATTATCTTCGATAAGTTGTCCAAAAGTTTTCGCTATAATATGTGATTCCGGTATTATACAGATTTTCAGAATTTAATTAGTTCCGATATTTTAGGGTTTTTAACAAAAAAAAAAGGAATTAGGGTTTTCAGTAATATTTTCGTTACGGTATAATTATCAGTGTTAATGCAGGTTTCGATATTGATTAAAAATATTTTTCTAAGCCAATAGTTTAATATATTTTAAATTATATACAGAAAGGTAAAAGTTACGGATAGGAACGATCATGCATAAGAAAGCATGCATATCACGCACATCATATCATGTTAGGGATCTCATATTTACCGAAAATAATATCTCTATAGGTCAGGATCCCGATAAAGGCAAGAATACGATTGATTAGCAAACGGAAACGAAACCTGTGAGTATGATTTGCAACATTTACCTTATGTACCTTATGTGCTTATATGCTTTATGTGAATTAATTGACTAATATGTGCTTTATATGTGATTTACGGATCGATGTGAATTACGTGACCGTAAAGTGCTTTCATGTGATTAATGTGTCATATAAGGTGTTTTATATAGCATTGCATGCATATGAAAAGGAGAAAGCGTTATGACTGCTACGACTACAGATGGTATGATACGGATGCTACGGCATATATCCTACAAATCGGGGGATTTTACAGAGTCCTGTACAGGCAACACGTATCCCTACAAATAGGGGGATTACGACATGGTTACAGAGTCCCATGCAGACTGGGCGTACAGTACAATCTAGCTAGTCTGTAACCGGAGTATCAAAATAAATGGACATATAGAAATGGCATGTGATCTACGGATCCTATGTATGACCGTTATATGAACGATGATTATGTGATTTGAAATGGCATGGTTATGATATTGATGGAAAGGAACGGATTACTGTTTATTTTATTGTTACTTGTATTAATTAGCATGTTGCGATCATACTCTGAATCGGTGTCTTCACAGTTATTGTAGATAAGTAGCAGACTGCGTAGAAAGCATCAACATAAAGCATGGATTCAAGGTTGGCCGACTACGCTCTCTGCTCCTGCTCCCCTCTGGTTCATCGTTAGCATATAGAATAGAAACGGACTTAGACTATCGCATTTTGTGACTCATATGATAGGTACATATATGTACATTATTGTGGAAGGAACTAGACCAGATGTACGCACCCGTTTTTGTTAAAGGAAATGGTTATGGGAGTAACGAAAAATTTTATAGAATATTGTATAGCTGCGTAAAAAGGCAATAGGAAACGGGGCGCTACATGTTATGGATTGCCCTTTACACTTTTCTTGCATATATAGGCAAAGGGCAATAGGTGACGAACGCATGTAGAACATGATGAACAAACAATAGAGGGAGGAGGAAGAACGGCCGTACCTGAATCCCATTCATCGCATACACTTAGACAGTTTGAATCTGAACACCCCCTGACAACTCCCCGAGAACGACGGTATGACAAATTGAGAAAGAGGGGTGCTATGGATTTCATGGGTACGACGGATCCCGCGGAAGCGGAAACCTGGTTAAAAGGGACGAAAGAGTATTCAATATGATGCAATGTACTCCTGAGGAAAGATTCGATTATGCTGTCTCACTTCTTCAGAGACACGCATATGAATGGTGGGAGACTGTCCCAGTGCTGACCTGGGAAGATTTTCTGAGAGAGTTCAACAATGCTTCCATGCCTGAAGTTAATAAGGATCAGAAAGAAAAGAATTTTTAGAACTCAAACAGGGAATCCGGTCCGTAAGCGAGTATGAAGTGCTATTTAATCAGTTATCTCGATACGCTTCACATATGGTTGCAATTGAAAGAAATAAGTGCCGAAGGTTTGAAGCTGGACTCCGTATACTATTAGAAATCGTATTACACCATCAGATATGGAGTCCTATGGGAAACTGAGGGCGGCGGCTATTCGCGCTGAAAGATAAGAAACCGAATCAAGAAATTTCCAGAGTAATAAAAGAAGGCTAGGAAAAGAATCGTCAGGTGGGAAGATGAAAAATACATTTAGTGCACCTAGATCAATGAGCACGCAAAGTAGTTCCGCAAGGGGCAGTACGGGCGGAATGAGACCGATCGAACGAGGAATTTCACCGACCATACCAGCATGTGAACATTGCGGGAAAATCATCCGGGTGTCTGTAGATGGCTCACAGGCGAATGTTTTCGTTGTGGGCAACGGGGACACTTAGCAAGGAATTGCCCAACATTACAAACAGAAACCACAGTAGATCAATCAAGAGTCAGTGGAACTTATGCAAATCGTGGAAGAGGAAGAGGTCGAGGATCGTTTGGCACAAATTCTGGAGGAGGAGATTCTGGAAGCCAAGCCTATAGGCCGCCAGCACAAGCAAGGATTTTTACTATGACCGTGACGAGGCCAAGGAGGGATCACACGTAATTACGGGTAAACTATCTATCTGTAATACTGATGCATATGTTTTATTCGATCCAGGTGCCACTCATTCATTCATATCACGAACATTTGCATCATTATTACATGATAAACCCGAAACCCAAGAAGAGAATTGTATGTTCGACTTCCAACGGGCGAAATAGTTACAGTGAATACTGTATACTTAAAATGCAAAATGGTCAGTGAAGGGATAGAGATGCGAGCAACTCTGTTCGTTATTCCTTTAATGGATTTTGACGTAATATTGGGTATGGACTGGTTGTCAAGATGCCGGGCGAAGTTTGACTGTTTCAAAAAGGAAATTGAATTGACCCCTATAGACCAAACCCGTATAATACTTAAGGGAGAGAAGAGCGTACGGACAGCACATCAGATATCAAGTTTAGAAGCTTCTAAGATGATTAGTAAAGGATCTGAAGGGTTATAGCCTATGTTATAGATGCGCAGTTAAGTGGATTAAAGATGGAAGATATTTCGGTAGGCAGCGAATATCCTGATGTCTTTCCCGAAGAATTACCGGGATTACCCCCTGACCGAGATACAGAGTTTACCATAGAACTTCAACCGGGTACGACGCCGATTTCCATTCCACCGTATCGAATGGCTCCGATAGAATTGAATGAATTGAAGATACAGTTGAAGGAATTACTCGATAAAGGTTATATATGGCCAAGTGTATCGCCTTGGGGAGCACCTGTTCTTTTCGTCAAAAAGAAAGACGGGACGCTTAGATTGTGCATTGATTATCGGCAGTTGAATAAGGTAACGGTGAAAAACAAATATCCGTTGCCTCGAATAGATGATCTATTTGATCAATTGCAAAGGTTCAAGGGTCTTTTCAAAAATTGATCTGAGATCGGGATATCAGCAATTGAAGATTGCGGATGGTCATATTCCAAAGACGGCCTTTAGAACAAGATATGGGCATTATGAATTTCTAGTTATGACCTTTGGATTAACAAATGCTCCTGCCGTCTTTATGGCATTAATGAACAATGTTTTCCGACCCTATTTAGACCAGTTTGTGATCGTCTTTATTGACGATATTCTAGTATATTCTAAGTCCAAAGAAGAGCATGAACAATATTTAAGGATTGTACTTCAGACTTTACGGGAAAGGAAATTATATGCAAAGCTCTCGAAGTGTGAATTTTGGTTAGATCAAGTAGTTTTTCTGGGGCACGTAGTTTCAGGCAAAGGTATCAAAGTTGATCCCAGCAAAATTGAAGTAGTGATTAAGTGGAAAAGTCCTAAAAATGTAGCAGAAGTTCGTAGTTTTCTGGGATTGGCCGGAATTATCGACGGTTCGTCGAAAATTTCTCATTGATAGCAGCCCCAATGACGAAGTTATTACGTAAAGGAGTTGTATTTAGTGGACTGACGAATGCCAAAGGAGTTTTGAAGAATTAAAGGATCGACTAACGACAGCTCCTGTACTAACTATCCCATCAGGAACAGAAGGTTTTGTGATCTATAGTGATGCGTCCTACCAAGGACTAGGATGCGTACTAATGCAACACGGAAAAGTAGTGGCGTATGCGTCTCGACAGCTGAAGCCATACGAAACATCCTACCCAACTCACGACTTAGAGCTAGCAGCCGTAGTGTTCTCACTAAAGATATGTCGACATTATTTATATGGAGCAACATTTCAGATATTTACTGATCATAAAAGTTTGAAATATCTGTTGAGCCAAAAAGAATTGAATATGAGACAGAGGCGATGGATTGAGCTATTAAAGGACTATGATTGTACCATAGAATACCATCCTGGAAAGGCCAACGTCGTTGCTGATGCTTTGAGTCGGAAATCGTATGGTACTATCTCTTATTTATCGGCATGTTCTTTATCAAGTCTAATTGACCTCAGAAAGGAATACAGAAATGAAAGTAGATGATACCGGTGCTATCTGTGCCTCAATGGTAGTTCGACCTGTCATGTTAGATAGAATTAGACAAGTACAGTTTAAAGACGAAAAGCTAGCTAAAATTTCTGATAAAGTGAAACAAGGGTTATGGAAGTCTTTTGTAATAGGCGATAATGGGACTTTGACGATAAATGGCCGTATATGTGTTCCTGACATTGATAATCTTCGACAAGAAATAATGGAAGAGGCACACACTGCTCCTTATGCTATGCATCCAGGCAGTACGAAAATGTTTCGGACCCTTAAATCTCATTATTGGTGACCAAGGATGAAAAAGGATGTGGCCGAGTACGTTTTGAAATGTTTAACATGTCAGCAAATCAAAGCTGAACACCAAGCGCCAGTAGGTAAATTACATCCCTTACCTATACCTGTTTGGAAATGGGAGCGTATAACAATGGATTTCCTATATGGTCTTCCTCCAATGGCTAAGAAAAATGACGCCGTTTGGGTACTCGTCGACAGACTTACGAAATCAGCTCACTTCTTGCCATTTCGATGGGGTTCTACGTTAGAATATTTGGCGAAAAGATACGTTAATGAGATAATTCGGCTACATGGGGTACCCATGTCTATCGTTTCTGATTGTGATCCCCGGTTTACTTCCAGGTTTTGGGGAAGTTTGCAAGAAGCGCTCGGAACTAAATTACATTTTAGTACGGCGTTTCATCCACAGACAGACCGACAGTCAGAAAGAACGATACAGACATTGGAAGATATGCTTCGAGCATGCGTAATCGAATTTGGAATTAAGCTATCAAGGGAAATAGAAAAGGAAAAATTAGCCTTCTATACATTGGATTATCTGATATACTTGAAAGTATTGGACCATTGCCATACCAATTGGCGTTACACCTGAAATATTGTAGATATGCAATGTCTTTGAGTCAATATGTTACGATGATACAGATAAGATCCTTCCCATGTTTTGAGTGATGGAACAGTAAGCGTTGTTGAAAGCATCGGGTCGAACAATCAGTAGAAATATTTGAATATATTGATAGACGACCGCGGAATAAGATGATTCCGACTGTGAAAGTACGATAGAAAGATCAACCAATATATGAAGTTACTTGGTAAATGAGGACTTATGAAGACACAGTACCCATAGTTGCTTAAAGATACAGTACGAAATTTCGAGGTCGAAATTTTAAAATGGGGGGAAGAATTGTCAGGAACCGCAACACTGAAACTTGACATCATTGTTTCATACATTGACACGAATTCATGCATGCATATAGATAGTGTGAATATTTGACTAAAGAATTTTGTCATTGGTATGAAAATAAATAGGTTCGAATAAATAAATTATATATGTTCAAAAGCGTGGAATTATTGGATTAGAATAATATTAATATTGAATTTTTGAAAGCATAGTTACAAGAGTTAAAATTTCGAATGGGAATGAAGTTTGAAAGAAGTTGACGAATTAAGAATTTTTTCGTGAAGTAGATGAGTTCGTGAAGTTGCCAATTCGTGAAGTGGTCAATCGTAAAATATTGATTTGCGAAGAATGTAGATTCGCGAATTGGAATGGTGATTCGTGTAGTGAACTCGTCAACTTTGAATATTATTATTATATTTCACGAACTCGCCCAATTATGTGTGTTAATATTGAAAAACTTAACAAGAAGAAAAGCAAATACATTAGTAAAATAATGAATTGATTGGTAGAGATAGGACAAGTAGATGTCGATATCATCTAACTAATAATTATTTCAAGGAAGATATACGTGGAATGCATTTTAAAATGATAATAGGTATGACTAGGTCTTTTGAATCCTAAAAGTAATATGCAACGTGTATCCATATATGTAGTATGAAAAGAACTTCATCTAGAAGACTTGTTGCTAACAAAAAGAACAGTCTGCATGATTACTGAATAAGGATAAAACTATCATTGGTGGAAAATTAAACACAATTAAATATAAAATTTTAGATATGAGGTCAAGTGGACAAAGTTCTCGATATGATGGTAAATTTAAAAATCTGGAGACCAATGTTTCGATAAAGAAAGGGATAACTACCAACAATTTCTTAACCAAAAAGCTAATCGACGTCACCCTCACCTTTCCCCAATATTTAATATTTATCCAATTAATCTTTCATAAAGATGCATATACGAACTGAAAGAGGCAGTAATTAGAAAAGGGGCAGAGAGACACTTAGAGCAAGAACGAGAACTTGGCTAAATTTGGGAAGTTTAAGAATCAAATTTGAGGTAAACCTTAATCCTACAACTCATGAATATATTTGTGTTTAACATTTCTGATAGGTTACGTAATTTACTTGATATGTATTATGTACTATTAGGTGTCTATTATGGATTTCGAAAGCTGATATATATATGCTTGGAAACCAAAAATTTCAGGTTTTAAATATATGATTTTATTTAGGTGCCGAAGGTTTGCATATGGAATAGTTTTCTATATTAGAATTCGTTAACATTGGAGGATTTTCAGACTTTTGGTTAATAAGAATGTTTCGGTCAGATATTACAGTTAGGGTTTCGATCCCTTAGAAATTAATTTCAGCCATATCATGATCTTCGACATTTAAAGTCTGATTATTTGAAAGTTTCGGTAGTCTAGATTTAGTACGATAAAGCTTTTAAGGTCTGATTTAGGTAACTAGAAGGTTTCGAATTTAAGAAATGCAAAGGAACGTTTCGGACATTGGTGATTTAATATAGTGTTAATGCCTAATTTGTTTTCAAGTTTGAATGAGTATTCGACGTGAACTGTTCCTAGCATATGAATACTCTTTGTATCATGCTAACAAAGGTTTTGCTATTGAAGACAATTTGCTATAATAGGGTTTCGAATGTCTTAATTTCGGTATAAGCATAATATCAACATTACATAAAGTTTTCGGCCATAGGATGTGACATTTAAAAGTTTCGGCAATTATCTTCGATAAGTTGTCCAAAAGTTTTCGCTATAATATGTGATTCCGGTATTATACAGATTTTCTGAATTTAATAAGTTCCGATATTTTAAGGTTTTTAACAAAAAAAAAAGGAATTAGGGTTTTCAGTAATATTTTCGGTACGGTATAATTATCAGTGTTAATGCAGGTTTCGATATTGATTAAAAATATTTTTCTAAGCCAATAGTTTAATATATTTTAAATTATATACAGAAAGGTAAAAGTTACGGATAGGAACGATCATGCATAAGAAAGCATGCATATCACGCACATCATATCATGTTAGGGATCTCATATTTACCGAAAATAATATCTCTATAGGTCAGGATCCCGATAAAGGCAAGAATACGATTGATTAGCAAACGGAAACGAAACCTGTGAGTATGATTTGCAACATGTACCTTATGTACCTTATGTGCTTATATGCTTTATGTGAATTAATCGACTAATATGTGCTTTATATGTGATTTACGGATCGATGTGAATTACGTGACCGTAAAGTGCTTTCATGTGATTAATGTGTCATATAAGTTGTTTTATATAGCATTGCATGCATATAAAAAGGAGAAAGCGTTATGACTGCTACGACTACAGATGGTATGGTACGGATGCTACGGCATATATCCTACAAATCGGGGGATTTTACAGAGTCCTGTACAGGCAACACGTATCCCTACAAATAGGGGGATTACGACATGGTTACAGAGTCCCATGCAGACTGGGCGTACAGTACAATCTAGCTAGTCTGTAACCGGAGTATCAAAATAAATGGACATATAGAAATGGCATGTGATCTACGGATCCTATGTATGACCGTTATATGAACGATGATTATGTGATTTGAAATGGCATGGTTATGATATTGATGGAAAGGAACGGATTACTGTTTATTTTATTGTTACTTGTATTAATTAGCATGTTGCGATCATACTCTGAATCGGTGTCTTCACAGTTATTGTAGATAATTAGCAGACTGCGTAGAAAGCATCAACATAAAGCATGGATTCAAGGTTGGCCGACTACGCTCTCTGCTCCTGCTCCCCTCTGGTTCATCGTTAGCATATAGAATAGAAACGGACTTAGACTATCGCATTTTGTGACTCATATGATAGGTACATATATGTACATTATTGTGGAAGGAACTAGACCAGATGTACGCACCCGTTTTTGTTAAAGGAAATGGTTATGGGAGTCACGAAAAATTTTATACGAATATTTTATAGCTGCGTAAAAAGATAATAGGAAACGGGGCGCTACAAGGATAACAAGCGAGATTCTCTTCATTTCACCGGTGATTCATCGTTGATCAGTTCTGAGATTTCAAAACAGTCTGATGTGGTGCAAAAGGAAACAGTTTTGTCCGAGCCATGTGATACAGATCTTACATTAACTCCTTCCGAGCAGAGGCATCAAGGTTATCTTCTTGACAGGTTGAAGGCTGTTCAGTTGCATGTTCTAGCAATGGAACAGTGGAATGCCCCTAGGCTTAAAATGGTTGGCACGTATGAAGGTATATTTTACAAGTATTTTCTGAGTTTTCTTTGACCAAATACAACTTGACTGTTCGATAAAAGCTATGTTGAAATAGTAAGCTTGACCATCACCGAAGAAACCGAGGAGTCACTGTGATTAAGAGATGATGAGTCAGTCTAAGATTAAGAAACCTAGGAGACATGTTAGTTGATCTATCCTTATCTAAATGACTTTATATAATGCTATGCTATGTACGATGGATGGTCCATAAAGGCTAAAAATAATAATATCAAGTTTCGGTCTCTCTCTTATTAAGCACATCAACACAGAAAAACTTACAAAAAAACTATCAATCATTATCGAGTTTCAACAGTTGGTATCAGAGCCATGGCGGGCACGAATGCTATCGCAGTTGGGCACCTAAGTTGCATAAGGCTGTCGAAGACGAATTACGACAAGTGGTGCATTCACATGAAGGCTCTGCTCGGGTCGCAGGACGCATGGGACGTTGTTGAAGCCGGATATACCGAGCATGAAACACCAACCGCCAACCAATTAAAAGAGTTGAAAGAGTCTCGCAAAAAAGACAAGACGGCGCTCTATATCATCTACCAAGCGGCGGATGAGTCCTGCTTCGAGAAGATCGCTGGAGCAAAATCTTCGAAAGAAGCATGGAAAATATTGGAAAATGCATATAAAGGTGCTGATCGTGTCAAACAGGTCCGCTTGCAAACACTCCGAGGAGAATTTGAGACGCTCAGGATGAAGGAATTGGAGGATGTGTCAGCGTACATTACAAAGGTTGAGACAGTCGCCAATCAGCTTCGTAGAAACGGTGAAGAAGTTGCTGAGAACCGTGTAGTCGAAAAAATACTTAGATCCCTGACGGATGCTTTTGAGAACGTTGTTTGCGCCATCGAGGAGTCCCGAGATCTGGAGAAAATAACAGTGAACGAGCTCACTAGTTCGTTGGAAGCGCATGAACAACGGAAAAACCGAAAAAAACAAGAAGTATCGGAAGAGGCTTTGCAAGCAAAGGCGACCATCAAGGAGGATAAGGCGTTGTATATGAACTACAGTCGAGGAAGAGGACGTGGTCGTGGCGGTCGCGGCGGTGGTCGTGGACGAGGAAATAACAATGATGAAGGGCAATCAAACCAACAAAACTCAAGAGGTCGACATCGAGGAAGAGGACGAGGAGGTCGCTAAAATCGACCAAACGTTGATTGCTACAACTGTGGAAAGCACGGGCATTTTGCAAGAGATTGCTGGTCCGAAAAGAAGGTAGACGAAAATCTGAACCTCGATGTAAAGGAAACAAACGACGACGAAGTGGTACTCCTGGCAAGCAAAGAGTCAAGCCCGAGCGACGAACAAACATGGTACTTGGACACAGGGGCGAGTAATCACATGTGTGGTTACAAACACCTGTACTTTGGAAGACGCTGTTGCTGGACATGTCTCTTTTGGAGATGCATCATGTGTGAGCGTAAAAGGCCGAGGGAAAATTCTCATTCATTGCAAGGATGGAGTGGATCGATATATCTCCGACGTCTTCTATGTACCTAACATGAAGAGCAACATTTTAAGCTTGGGACAGCTGTTGGAGCGAGGATACTCTGTCCTTATGGAAGGAAGAACGCTATTCTTGAGGGATCGAAACAAGCGATTGATTGCTCAAGTGCAAATGAGCAGTAATCGGGTATTCAAACTGAACATTTCGTGTGCTCATAAGAAGTGTCTAAAGGCAGAAGTTGATGAGATGACGAAGCTATGGCATCTCCGTTATGGGCATCTAAGCTATGATGCACTGAAGTGACTCAAAGAAGATGAGATGGTAAAAGGTTTGGGCGATATAAGGTCGAACAACAAAATCTGTGAAGAATGTGTTCTGAGCAAAAGTACGAGGAACTCATTCCCTAAGGAAAGCCACAGATCGACGAAGGTACTTGAGCTAATCCACACCGATATATGTGGACCAATCTCGCCAGCGTCATTGGGAAAACATCGATATTTTATCACGTTTATCGACGATAGCTCTCGAAGAACGTGGATCTACTTCCTCAAAGAAAAAGCGGAGGCGTTCAACGCATTCAAAAGGTTCAAGACGCTGGCTGAAAACCTGAGTGGTGCACGAATAAAAATATTAAGATCGGACCGAGGAGGCGAATTCACATCAAAAGTGTTCGAAGACTATGGCGCTGAAAACGGCATTAGAAGGCACTACACGGCTCCTTACTCACCCCAACAGAACGGCGTCGCGGAGAGAAAGAATCGAACAATTCTCAATATGGTGCGGAGCATGCTAAAAACAAAGAACATCCCAAAGGAGTTTTGGGCAGAGGCCGCTAGGTGCGCCGTGTACCTACAGAATCGGTGTCCCACAGCGAGCCCTGAAAAAACGATGCCTCAGGAAGCTTGGTGTGGAGTTAAGCCTTCGGCAGCGCATTTGAAGGTGTTCGGAAGTGTCGCCTACGCTCATATACCGGATCAGAAACGAACAAAGCTAGACGATAAAAGTGAAAAGCTGATTTTTGTCGGCTATGACGAAAAATCGAAGGCCTACAATTTATTCAACCCGGTTACAAAGAGGATGATTGTGAGCTGGATGTTCAGGTTGATGAAAGCGGCACATGGGACTGGAGCTCGAGAGAAGAAGGAAATCGAGAAATGTATACCTTCATATCTGATCCGGCGGATAGCGAGCTAACGACTGAGACAAACGAGGCAGCTCCGTTAGCTTCTGATGACGAGGACGAACCAGCCATGGAGAAGATCCAAAGCATGCAGGATCTATACCAATCCACCGAACAAGTCCACCTGGTATGTTTTATGGCTGATGCTGAGGATATATCGTACAAACAAGCTCTTGCAGATGAAAAGTGGCGTTCAACAATGTTGGAGGAAATGCGTTCAATCGAAAAAAATGAGACATGGGAGCTTGTGACGTTGCCTGAAGGACATAGACCAATTGGCGTCAAGTGGATTTTTAAGAAGAAGATGAACTCTGAAGGGAAAGTCGCCAGATATAAAGCACGGCTCGTAGCGAAGGGTTACAAGCAAAAAGCTGGAATCGATTATGATGAACTTTTTGCGCCCGTGGCCCGGATGGAGACGATACGGCTACTGATCTCTCTTGCGGCGAGGATGCGCTGGAAAATTTTTCAAATGGACGTCAAATCAGCGTTCTTAAACGGATTGCTTCAAGAAGATGTTTATATTGAGCAGCCACCGGGTTTCGAGAAGTCGGGTACGAAAGATAAGGTATTGAAGCTGAAGAAGGCATTATACGGCCTTAAGCAAGCACCGCGTGCTTGGAACACTCGACTAGACACCTATCTGAAGAGTCGTGGCTTCATGCAATGTCCATACGAACATGCGCTTTACGTCAAAAAACAGGGCAGCAGTATCATTTATGTTGCAATATATGTTGATGATCTAATATTCACAGGAAATGACGTTGCGATAATCGAGCGATTCAAGAACGAGATGAAAGACGAGTTCGAAATGACGGATTTGGGGTTAATGTCCTACTTCTTGGGTCTTGAAGTGAAGCAAGACGAGTCGGGAATTCATATTTCACAAGAAACATATGCGAAGCGATCTTGAATAAGTTCAAGATGAGCGACTGCAACCCGGTAAAGACTCCGGTCGAATGTGGAATAAAACTGTCGCACTACGATAAAGGAATGGTGGTGAACGAGACGTTGTATAGAAGTGCAGTCGGGAGCTTACGATATCTGACTAGCACGAGGCCTGATTTGGCATATGGTGTTGGGTTGGTGAGCCGATATATGGAAAAACCAACATCAACACATTGGAAAGCTGTAAAAGAATTCTCCGTTACGTGAAAGGTACGACGTCGCTCGGTCTGTTTTATCCATACACTGATGAACTTGTCATTGTTGGTTACTCCGATAGTGATTGGAGTGGAGATCAAGATGATCGAAAAAGCACAACAGGGTTCGCGTTCTTTGCCGGTGGAACGGCGTTTACATGGGCATCAAGGAACACCCCCATTGTGACGTTATCGACTTGCGAAGCCGAATACGTCGCTGCATCTGCGTGTGTATGCCATGCGATATGGCTGAGAAAGCTTATGAAGGAGCTGGGGTTTCCACAAGAAAGAGCTACGCAGATTCGAGTTGATAATAAGTCGGCGATAGAGCTCGCAAAAAATCCGGTCCAACACGAACGGAGCAAACACATAGACGTTCGCTTCCATTCGATAAGTGAGCATGTGAAAAATGAGGAGGTAGACGTGATACACGTGGGAAGTCAAGATCAATTAGCGGACATTTTTACAAAGGCGTTAGCAGTCGAGCCGTTCGAGAGGTTTAGAAACAAGCTTGGAATGCGTGGAAGAGATGATCAAGCTTAGGAAGGGATGTTGAAATAGTAAGCTTGACCATCACCGACGAAACCGAGGAGTCACTGTGATTAAGAGATGATGAGTCAGTCTAAGATTAAGAAACCTAGGAGACATGTTAGTTAATCTATCCTTATCTAAATGACTTTATATAATGCTATGCTATGTACGATGGATGGTCCAGAAAGGCTAAAAATAATAATATCAAGTTTCGGTCTCTCTCTTATTAAGCACATCAACACAGAAAAACTTGCAAAAAAGCTATCAATCATTATCGAGTTTCAACAAGCTAATGGGTGTAATAAGTTGATTTGTTCACATGCCCTTCTCTGATAATAATCTGAATAAGTTTCCTGAAATATTATTGGGCAGAAATTACTCTGAAAGTTCAATAAACTTAGTGCACTATTTGGCACTAAAAAACCTCGATGCAAAGCAGCTTGTGGAAGAACTCTCTTCAAACGGACTTCTGAATCTGAGGCCGTGAACCCAGACGTTATGTCAAGTCTTGCGGCCTACATCCAAATGCCCCTCGGTGTGGGATCAGATTCATTGCGTAATGAAAAATATTCAGATGGCACACTTATTATTCCTCCTAAAAGTTTGCCAGATCAAATGGTGGAACTCACTGTGACAAAATGAAGAAAAGGGTGTCGTACAGTAGAGATTTACTTTTGGGAGCACTTCAAGGCAAGAACCGAACTCATATCATGGTAACTGTTGGCCAAGAGCAGCTGAAATTGATGCGATCCTAACCGGTCTCATTATTGCAGGGGCCTCCATTTTTCGCATCAACTGTGCGCATGGACACCCAGAAATTTGGAGTAATATAATTAGAAAGGTGAAGAGGATCTCTCAGATGCTAGAGACACCCTGTAAGATTCTCATGGATCTAGCTGGGCCGAAGCTTTGAACGGGGAAATTGCAAGATGGTCCTGGTAAAAATCTCACCGAAAAGGAACTCGATTGGCGGTTTTAAGTCCAGCAAAAGTTTGGCTATCTCCATATGAAGTAGGTCCGCCGCCTCCTCACCTATCGCCCGATGCAATTTTCTATGTTACGAGTAAAAAGTTTTTCAAAAAGTCCATGTGGGCCTGAAAGGTTCCAAGCTTGGCTCTGAAAACTCCATTAACATCCCAGGGAGTGATATCAAATACGAAGGCCTCACTTCTAAAGATCTAAAGGATCTCGACTTTTGTTTCCCGGAAATTTTTAGTGCGAGCTTCAGATTGGCGGCAGCTTAAAATTTTGGATCTTTACAATGATTTTTGTGTTTTTTTGCATATTCTTTTTTTTTGCTGTTTTTTGGAACACAGGCCTAATCCATACTTGTTATTCAAGATCTAGCTCTTGGCGAAAATGAAACTGAAGAAGAAGACGAAAATTATGTGAGCACAGACTGCTGAATTTCTTATTGCTTTGAATTTGTAGTAACTTTTGGAATATGAGCCTAAAGGAACTTCCAGGTGTTTTCCTCAATTTCAAAATGGAAAAATGTACTCATAAAAGAGGTAAAACTTCTTCCTTCGGCAAAAACTATAAGGTTTCTGCAATCTTGTTTTTGCCTCTGCAGCAGCAATAGGTTCAATCCAACCAAGGTGGTATCATCATTTTCATCAGATACCTCTGAACCAACGAGTGGTAATCTCAGCAAAGCCCAGCTGTTAGAAGCATTGTGCCACTCCCAAACACGTGCTAGAGAGGCCGAAAAATTCTCAAATTGGCCTCGTACTAAAGGCAACACGACAAGGAAGAATCATCAAAAAGGCAGGCTCGAAAAAGAACCATGGACGACCTAAACGCTCTGTAAGAACATGTGCTTGCTTTTGCTGTCGGTGTGAGCCTTGTCGGTGCTGGATTTTTTGTTGGTTTGACTATTGGTTGGTTTTTCCCGGCTTTCTAAAAGCAAATATCTATCTCGATGTTGTTGTATATGATTTAGACCTGCTATTATGTATGTATAAATTAAAAAGTCCAAGGTCTTTCAAGATTGTCTTCCACACAAATGTCTCAAGTATATGTATTTAATCTATGTCCCAAGAGTTTGTCTGGGCTTTCGATACTATGTTCTTATTAGGCGTGTATCTGTAAATTTGTGGTTGATGGTTGATTTTAAAGCGTCCTTTGTACATTTTTACGCTTCTTCTTTCCTCCCAAGCCTGTGAAATTTCTGCAGACGATATATATGAGGTGAATGGTGGGTTTTCTGCTCGTAATTCTTGAAACTAGATCAGTCAATGCCAAGGAGTTCTGCAAATTTAGAGTTGAATAAACATCTGCATAAATAAAATTCACAACGAAACTCAAAACAGAAAATCGAAAATAACTTATCAATTTGCAGATTGGGAAAATCAATATTGCTTAGGAAATTTTTGAAAACCAAAACGATTTTGACATTAGGAAAAAAAACTCCGCTGAATTCCAAACCATTGGATTAATAACAAATTACAACTTTAACTTAATTGCACAAAGAAACATTTACTTCAACGAACATGCAAATTCTGCTTTTTATAAACTATTTCAAGCATCTCCAACGGGTACGTCATTTTTGTGCTCCAATGGGAATTTATATCTGACATTATTGATTAGCAGAGATATTTTAGATGTAGAAATATTTTAATATAAATTTTAATATAACAATTTGATTTCTAGATTAGAAAATAGAGTTAATGGGTTGGAATGAAATTACTATAGAAATTAGAGTTTATGGATTGAAGTAAAAGCACTATAGCATCTGTAATATTGTGAAAAATTAACTGTATCTTCATGTTGTGGGCTGGAGATGCTATAGGATAAATTTTTGAAGTTCATATGACAAGCTTTTTGGCAGCGATTTACACACTGACTAGGATAAATTAACTGTTTCTCGAGTAACACTGTTCCATTAGTTCCCCGCTCCCTTCCACGGTGGTTCTCCGCCGCGGCCATGGCCAAGAAAAAGAGGATAACAAAAGGGGGTCCCTCTATGCCCGAAATGGGGATACCTGGTGTAACTGAATCAAAAGGAGACGATACAAATACGCCCCAAAGTATCGGCCATAAAGCTGAACCCACGCTTGAAAACATCACAGAAATGATTGGGCAATACATTGGGGATTTGAAAGGAGTCCTGCAAGACTTAAATAGAAATAGTTATCCTGATATCATCAACTCCATGGAGAGGAGTAGACAAAAGTTGACAGAAGCCCAAGAGCAACTGCATGGTGATACATGCTGAGAAGGATTATGCCACAGAATTTGAGATTTTAGCTAAGGCTGCTACAAAATCCCTTGCTCAGAAAGCAGAAGCAGGATGGATAAAAGAGGTAGATAGGAACACTCGATATTTTCGAGACTTGGTGAAGCAGAGAAGGTTCAGGAATAGAATTTTTTCCATATACACTGAAGATGGGGAGTTAATTGACCAGTCTGAGGGTGTGGTTGCACACCTGTAGACTATTTTAAGGGGATCTTGGGTAAAAAATGGGCACAACCACAGAGATAGAGAATGATGTCATTAAACAAGGCCAAGTGCTATCTGTTGAGGAACAGATGAACTTGATCAGACCTTTTAGTAGGGAGGAGATAAAAAAAAGGCCATGTTCTCGATTCACAGTGACAAAGCTCCTTGCCCTTATGGATATAACAGTGATTTCTACAAGAAACTTGGCCAACAGTAGGTGATGATGTCATAGCAGTGGTACAGAATTTTTTCCACAGATCAGCTCACTAAAACTCTCAACAAAACCACTAACTTTTCAGACCTATATCTTGTTGCAATATTATACATAAGTGTATAGCCGAACTGATCTGCGCAAGGATAAAACTGGTGCTACCGAAGCTGGTACTGGACAATCAGGGGGCCTTTGTACCTGGGAGATCTATTGGCCACAATATACTACTTACTCTGGAATTACTGAGATTATATAGGAGAGGAGCTGCCTACCCCAGATGTATGATCTCAAGAAAGCCTATGGTATGTTGAATGGGGGTTCATCATCACCTTGTTGTAGAAAATAAAGTTCCCCGTAAAGATGGTGGCTTGGATAGAAGAATGTATCGCCACTGTCTGTCTCATATTCAATGTTGTAAAAAACGGCCCAGAGGGCCGCTTAGGCGCTAGTCGGCCAGCCCCGTGGCGAAAACAGCCTAAACGAGCAATTAATCGGCACCAATAATAATCCGCCGATTACCCCGTTTAATCGGGCGATTAATCGGCCGATTAGTTAATTAATCGGCAGATAATCGTTATAAAAAATTAATATAAAAAAATTGAACTTAATGAAAGGCCCGCATAAGCAGCCAACGACCTAGTTTTAATAGGCAAGCACTTGTGACTTGTGCGGATCAAAGTAGTGTGGCATGCTTTATTTAGAAAGCATATTGGCTTTCTTTGTACTGACGCATCCGATGTGGGACATGAGAAAATATGAAAGTTTTTTCTTTCCGAAATGATAGCTTGCATTAACAACAAAGATACAGTGCTAAATAGCCCAAGGGGTCTCACCGGTACATAGTCAACCGGGAGAACAAACGCTCACAAGAGAGCACCACACAATCCCATAAGGGGAAACAAACACTCCCACATGGGAGAAAAGGGTCCACAAAGGGACAAAAAAACCGACAGAAAATAAAATCCAATATCTAAAGACCTAGAGCTAAAGAACATACTACAGAAAAAGCTACTAAGCAAAATCTACGACAATCTTCACTTTCTTCGGTCGTCGACTTCTGTATTTGTCTTCATCGGACTGGGGGCTCCACAAGGGAGAAAAGCCCGAACCGAAGGCCGGGAGAGACGGATCCCACAACGGGGAGCGTCAAGACAGCAGGGTTGGCGGGGAGCTGTCGGCGAGCGCAGGGCGGCCGATGGCGGAGACCAGTCGCGGGAGGCGGAAGAGGCGACAGCGGGCGGGCGACGGTGGCGAGGGTGAAAGGGAGCGGCGGCAACCGCGAGGGCGAGACGACAGCCGACGGGAAGGCATCCAGCAGGGCGGCAGGGCGGAGGCAGTCGAAGGCGGCAAGGCGGGGGTGCCGAGGCGCGGCGGCAGCGAAGACGGTGGCGACAGGCGGTGGTGGCAGCCACGGGCGGTAGTGATGCGGGTTGTAATTTTTTTAATATGAACACAACAGGAAAAAAAAATAAGAAAGCATAGCTCCCCTACCTCCATTAATGGAGGAGGGGGAGGAGGGGGAAGGATTTGCTGGTGGCGGCGGCTGGTGGGAGGTGTTAGGGTTTTTTAGAGAGAAGGGAGAGAGAAGTGTAGAGAGAAGTCTTTCCTCTAAAATTTTGATACAAGCTCTCTTTGACCCATGTAAAAAAACATTTAAACTGAAATAAAAAAATCTAAAAGTGAAAGTGAAATAAAACATATTAAATGTGCCGACACGAAGTCTAATTAAATAAAATATATATATAAATAAAAAACATCATTTTTAAAATATTATTTTTACACTAATGTTATTTGTTGCATTGTTGTGTGGCATTACTTATTAGAATATCTAGCTAAATTCGATATAAATTTTCTTTGATACGATTTTACAGAATTTGATATATAAAAATAATAAAAAATAAAGACCGCCTAATTTCCGCCTAGGCCCCCCTCGGGCGCCTAGGTAGCGCCTAACGCTTTTTACAACCTTGCTCATATCAGATATCAATTAATGGAGCTCTCGAAGGGAATATTAAAGGGGCTAGGGGGATTAGGCAAGGAGATCCCATGTCTCCACTGCTTTTTGTCCTGGTCATGGATTTCTTAACAAGGCAGCTAAAGCTCATAGCCTCTGGAAGAGATTTTAGGTACCATCTATTATGAAAGCATTTGAGAATTGTGAATTTATGCTTTGCAGATGACCTCATTGTTCTGTGTAAGGCACAGAAGCAATCAGTGAGGCTGATTATTGAGGGACTACAACAGTTTCATCTTACAACTGGCCCGGAAGCAAACAGAAACAAATCACAAATCTACCTTGCTGGGGTCTATGGGACTGCTAGGCAGGAAATGATTGATCTCGCTGAAGGGACCTTCCCCCATGAAATACTTAGGTGTTCCCATATCTCCTACCAAGTGGAGTATAGGGGATTGTCAGGAGTTGGTGGATAGAATTGTGAAGAGACTCAATTGCTGGACAACAAGGAATTTATCATATGCTGGAAGGTGTTGCCTCATCAATTCTGTCTTGCTATCATTACACAGTTATTGGGGATCAATCTTTCTGTTACCTCGAAGTGTAGTCAAGGAGGTAGATAAAAAATACAGAGTTTCCTATGGGGGAGGGGTGAATTGGGAAAGAAGGCAGCTCTGGTAGCTTGGGACTTGGTCTACAGAAGGAAGAGCAATGGAGGGTTAAACATAAAAAAATTTTGGTGATTGGAACTATGCATGTATAGGTAGATTAATGTGGGACATAGCAGGGAAGAAAGGTTGCTTATGGATTCGATGGTTAGATGGGGTGTACCTACTGGGAAGGGATTTCATGACCTATGATACCCTTGATGATTGTAGTTGGGCATGGAGGAAGTTGAACAAAGTTAAAGAGATTTTTAGGCAGGGCTTCATCCAGGGCAGATGGGCTGCAACCAATCATGGGGAGTACACCACCACCTCAGCCTATAACTGGGTGGGAAGAAACATGGAGGAAAAGTTTGAGCTGGCAAATGCAATATGGAATAGATAGTCTGTTCCGAAGCATATGATAATATTGTGGCTGATACGTCATGGGAAGATACTGACACGAGACAGAATGCATAGATGGGGAACAACGATAGATCTAGGATGACAACCTTGGGGGCAGCCCAATTCTCAGATGAAGGGGCAGCCCAGCCCACACTAGCCCAATAGCTTTCTATTAACAAAAATAGGAAAAAACACCTTGTAGGAATCGAACCAGTGACTTGAGGAAAGGCAGAACTTATAGCTTTACTTCGTAACCACTAGGCCAAAGTTATTATTCGTGTACATCTGCTTCTAAATATACTAATATACGTTTTGGGGCTGGGGGCAGCTGACCCCCCTAGCCCCAACGTAGATCCGTCCCTGATGGGGAATGAGTATACCAGACACAACATGCTTGCTATGCAAAAAAACTGAGGAGAGTATCCAACACCTGCTTCTATTGTATGACTTTAGTAAAACTGTCAGGCTGGGAATTCGGGTTGGGCTAAGATGCGATCCCTGAAGGTTTTGAGGAAGTGAAAAAAACATTGAAGCACCTGGAAAGAGGAAGAACATGGTCTGTAAGATAAGATTATGATACTCACTGCCATGATGTATATGATCTCGAATGAAAGGAATAGGAGGTTGCATAGGGAAGTGGCTCGATCTGAGGATGCTGTACTGAAGCTACCTAGAGGGACAGTAGTAGATCAGCTACACGACTGAGAGAGTTGGAATATATACAACTTATTAGTTAGGGATGAGTATGGTTGTGGTGAAGTCATATTTGTAATGTGTTGAACACTCGTTCTGTGGTAATGATAACTATTTACCAAAAAGAAAACTATGTGGACATCCATATGCATATGTGGCATAATTCTACATCCACGTAATAAGCATATTATTGTCCAATATATTATCATACTGCCACATCAATCACGAATTTGTCGCAATTATATCCCGTAGTTGGAAATTTTGCAAAACCATTTGGAAAATTTCTAGTCGAAAGAAAAAATTTTGAATCATTCAATTTCCTTAGTTCATGATTTCATAAGCAATTAACCTTGAGTCATTAATGATAACAATATCTACGTTGGCTTAAACATCAATGATCATCACAAAAAAACCCGGAGTTACACTCTCTGATGATTTCGATATTAAAGTTTAACCATATATTCTTTGCCTCGGAAGTTGTGTTCAAATTTTCATATTTCATGTACGCCTAGTGTTGGGGTTGAGCGGTAACATTTAATTCTGAGCGGTAGTTCTATTTGGACCCCCACGATAATTTATGCGAATATTAATTAAAGCCGAATGACACCGAATACACAGAGATTTCTACGTGGTACGGCCAATACGGCCTACCTCCACGAAGAGACAATAGTTTTCTATATATGAGAATATTACACCGTACAAAATAACGCTCTTGTTTCCCGACCCGGGTAACGTTTTTATACTCACTCTCAACTAACTAGTAAAAGCTACACCCACTCTCACCCTTATCCACCCGAACACGATTTCCCTTCTTTTTCTTTTTCTTTTTCTTTTTTCTTCTCTCCACCCCCCCCCCCCCCCCCCCTCTCTCTCTCTCTCTCTTTGATTGTGGGGGTGTTAAATACATTGATTATAGGCAATTAAGGAGAACAAACGTCATTTCCATGTTGAAAAGTCAACAATTCTCCACCCTTTTTCAACATCTACATCTTCTTTAGAGAGCACTTCAGCGAACCGAGAATGAGAGTAACCCGTTCGTAAATACCACGAACGTCCATTGGCCTTCCTTCGTAGCACCTACACATAATCCGAATCAAGGACTCCAGTCCTACCCCATTTGTGTCAATCAACGGCCAATCTTCTCCAGCAGGATGTTCCTTCTCACCATTGTCTGCCATTATACCACGCGCGCGATTTTCGTGAACCCATCAAAGTCTGAGATTATATTCCATATTCACGTCCAGACGATACAAACCTTTGCACTCTTCTCCTTTTGGTAGGATCATTTCCACCATGTGTGATTTCCCAGACTCCCCCTGCTATGAAAACTCCATAGCCTTGGAAGCTGACTATCTCAAGAATATTAAATTCACGCAACTTTGAGACAACATCACACCATCCAAAATGCGTACCGCTCCGTCAACTATTTTATCTTCCATGTTCCAACACACCGAACAACACAACGATATCCATCGGCCCATCGAGATCGAAAAAACCGTTCGCATTTAACGCATCAAAGTATTCTCTTGGAGCAAACCCGAATTTAATATCCCTTTTTCTGATAACAAGCGCCATCATTAGAGACTGTGAGAACGTCTCCAAGATGAGCCGTGTGCTACCTGCATCTGGAATTTTCCTGGCCAACTGTCCTTCCTCCAAATCGGACCGTTTCTACTGATGTGTCCTGGCTCACCACACTTGTAGCATCACATGTCCCGTGCCACCTTGATTTGGACCTGCTGTTGTCCCCAAATCCCCATGTGTATCGCCTTGCTCTATGATTCACACTACGAATAGCCAACATCTGGCTATAACCAAAATTTGATCGCCTTCTCTTTTCTTGCTCATGTGCCGTCTCGTACCGGATGGTTGTGATCAAATTATCATCCGAATCAGGAAGCGAGGTAAGAAGCAAAAGGGCATTACTTCTTCCTTTCCGACACATCATGACCCCAAATCTTTCGTTATTTACTCCGGCTTTTCCTCATCTTCCATCAAAACTTATCGCCCAGTCTTGACAAATGAGCACATCCGTCACTCTTTTCTGCCACAGAGTGAAACCTCCCGCACTAGCACATTGTCCACTTTGCTATCATCCGCCGCTATTATCCTTGCAGAGATCCAACGGTCCAACCCAAATAGTACTGATCAGATAATTCTCAGGAAAGGGTAGCGACCTGCCTCACAGCACTATTGCCATAACTCGTCAAAACTCCACCGCCGCACAAGCTCCGCCCGACCGAGCATCCTATCAATGATAACCATCTTGTACCATTATTTCTTCAGCACAAGGCATCATCTCATTGAACTAACTCTGACACTGGCTCCCCTCGATCGTTGATCCTTTTTTATATCTATTCTGATGTGGAAGTTCAGACCCGGCTGCAACCACAAAGCATACTCAGAATACCAGCAGGGTTTGGCTCTGATACCACTTGTTGGGGTTGAGAGATAATATTTAATTTTGGACCAGCGGTAGTTATATTTGGACCCCACGACAATTATCACGATATTAATTAAAGCTGAAATGACACCGAGAAAACACCGAATTTTTACGTGGTTCGCCAATACCGCCTATATCCACGGAGAGACAATAGTTTTACTATATTTGACAATATTACACCGTACAAAATAACGCTCTTGTTTAAACCCAAACTCGAGACCCCTTATCCGTCACGGATAATGTTTTTATACTCGCTCTCAACTACCTAGTAAAAACTACACCCACTCTCACCCTTATCCACTCGGACAATATTTCCCCCCCCCCCCCCCCCTCTGGTTGTTGGGGTGTGAAATACATTTAGCTAGGCAATTAAGGAGAACAAAAGGTCATTGCATACCTCATTAGAGGACAAATCCAAATTGAACACCTATTGCTTTCTTTTCCGTGTTGAAAAGTCAACACCTAGACCTTGTAATTATTGGAAGTGATAATAAATTAAAAATGCTTGCATTACAATAATATCGGGTGAAGTTTGATCATCGTTTTGTTGAAATTCAAAATTATACTCCCTCCGATATTATTTAGAAGTCGTTTACATATCTAATTATGTTTCTAATTAGAAGTCGTTTTACGGATTTCAATACAAATATTTACTATATTTCCAATTTTACCCTTTCCAAATAAATGGAAAGTAAGTATAGTAAGGCTTAAGCAATTAATTAGGGGCTATATTAAACATTTTATTCTATTTCTTAATATAAGTGAAAGATCCTTAAACGACTTCTAAATAAAATAGGAGGGAGTATTTGACTAGATTTTACCCAATCGAGGAAACTGGAACGTAAATTTAATATTTAAGTATGTTAGCCAACTAAGCATTTATCCACTTATTCACGACAAGTATATAATGGGTACTAAATAATGTATTCTAGGCCGTTATATGTAATTAAAAAAAAAACTGAAATATTGGATACATATCCCTAACTAATTATGCAATAGTTATAATAATAATAATATCCCAAATACGTGGTTCATCCCCCTTTGTGTATTTAATGCCACCATCTTAATTAGTGTACTATCTACTAATTATATATTGTAACTCTCATAATCGTGTGCACGTATGTCCATTTTTCTATGTAGATTGATTGATGCATGCAGTACATATTACATCCTCATATATAATCTACACAGAAATATCTACACACGCCATCTAATTCATCCTATTTTACCGTACTTAACAAAATTGAAGACTCGTCTCTTAAAACATGCTCACCTATTTTTACAATGGTGTCAAGGGAGATTGCCTTCAAGTTGGAGAATCAGAATGAGCTTGAGAGCTTCTTCTTTGATGAGCCTTCACCGTTTGGGTATTTTTCTCTTATATTATATCTTTATATTTTCCTATGTGTGTGCGTGTGCGTGTATTAGTATATACATAACTAAACTTTTTTTAGGGTTTCTTTACGACAAAAACCTGTCTTTCTTGCAGAACAACGGAACAACAATATGGACTAACTGACTGTAGTGGCTTCGGCATGTCTGATTTCTTCGATTTCGAGCCACTCTCTTTAGCAAATCAATATCCCAGCACGTTCCCAGTCGAACTAAATGGCATTGAAGAGATTTCTGGCGATTTTGGGCTATGGGACTTCGATTCGCCACAACTACAGCTAAAAGATCCTAATAACATTGTCATGAACGATAATCTGGTAACCTACGATCAGCAAGTAAACGATAACTTCTGCCATATTTCAGCCTACGGTTTTGTCGGGATCGACTTTCCCTCAGCTGAGAATAAGGAGTTCGCTGATGTTTCGAGTGGGAGGTTCAATAAGCCATCAGCTTTGCAGTACGAAGAGATATGAAAGTATTTCGATGTCCCAATAACTAAGGCTGCAAGAGAATTGAACGTGGGACTGATTGTACTGAAGAAGCGATGTAGGGAATTGAATATCACTCGATGGCCTCATAAAAAAATCAAGAGTTTGAAGTCACTCATAGACAATGTTAAGGTACGTATACGATTACAAACACTTCATTCATTGGAATTAGAAGTGAAAGATTCTTACTTTATATCTTGATTATAGGATTTGGGGATGGCGGGCGAGGTAGAGATGTTCGAAGAACACAAAAGATTGCTTGAGAAGGTGCCAGAAATGGGAGTTGACGGAGAGGACTAAGAAGCTGAGGCAAGCATGCTTTAAGGCCAACTATAAGAAGAGAAGATCCATGCAATTTACTGCTGCTTCTTCTTCTGCTAATAACCTATAATTAATAGTTTAGTTCTTCGGCTGTCTTTTTTTTTTTTAGATTAGAGGATCGTTGTTCAAGTTTGAAGAACTATTACCTGATGCATTGCTAATAAATCAATATATTATTTTATCCTATAATTATATTAATTACTCAATCATGGCGTGATCTCATCCTATAATTATGGCCTTATCAATACAATATGTAGATCTTTTCTAAACATTATATAATATTCTGTTAAATGGACTAACTATGGCAGCCGATTTCCTCCCAGTCTTTCACCTATAAAAGAATTCGTAAACTATATCATATATGTTATTTGAACCTTACTTATTTTCATATTATATGATAAACAAGTAATTATTGCATAATTTATTTATCATCATATTTACATCTCATGTAGTACATACAAAATTCTCCTTGATCTATTCTTTTCGGTGTGACCCAGTAGGATCCATGTCCAATAGAATTAGAACCCGTTCTAAATCTATAACATAATTAGCACCTAGCAAATGTATTAAGATTACCCAAGTGACACAGATAATATGTATCTCAATACGTATCATCATTCTTAAGCAGCAATTGCCCGTGTCAATTCCTTGTCGCATAATATCCTAAATAAGTTCAAGGTAGGAATGTGTCATCCTCGCAACTTATTTATTTCTTGATTCCAAAAGTTTATCATAAATATGATTACTCTAAATCACATTGCATGCATCACGATATCACCTTTATCAAGGGGCCCGTGGATATTATCACTCATGAAAATGAGGGAAAAAATATTCTTGAAGAACATAATCCGTTGACTAGTCACGCATGTCGTAACACCACCTGTATCGTTACCTTTTACGGCTAACGATGAGCGATACTAACAGACAAGCATTTCTAGTGTTGAAAAATGAACATCTCATATTATAGAATGCAAGACACGTACGAAATATTAATGACACAAACACAATTCATTTCGGGTCTATCCGATATCATAATCTCTATTATATATCTATGTGATTAAATTGTTAACTCTTTGTCAAATAGTTTGTAGAATATAACTATCATTTAATCCACACATTAATATTAACATGATATTTAGTGTTCCATGCTAAATATCAAGATTAAGGATAATTTAGAGTGAATATTATTTATTTCAATATGGAAGTCTACAATCTAAGTCATCGACTTAATGACCCGTAAATAGTTAATTTTTTCAACGAACAAAATGATATAAATAATTCAATTCGTGAAAATAAAAAGAACAATAATATAAATATTGGCTTCTTGATCACAATACTAACACCTAAGGGGCGGGGCAGGCCTCCCTTTCTCAGGCCCGCCAGAATGCAGGGCTACCCACGTCCGCCCCGTTGGCCCGTTTGATAGCTCTATGTTTAAACGAGCTTAGACCCGCTCAAAAGTCGAGTCTCGAGACCTGAATATATCGTTCGATAGACCACGATGTCTTGATTTTAAACTAAGTTTACTATTAGAAATCAAAACATTCGAGTCAGACTGGACTTAGTCGGAGAGTGGGGACTACGGTGGCGTTATGTGGAATACCTACCTGATCGAAAAATAATCAATATTCGAATGGAAATAGTTTTTTTTATCTATACTATTTATAATGGGTAGGTGGGCATCATATAGCATAGCGGGGTTCAAGTTCAAGATTAATATTTTCCCTACTCGAACCCGACCCAGTTTATGACGTGTATATCGGGTCTGGATACCCGAACTGGGATACCTTGTTTAGCTAAACCGTAGAAAAAAAAAGTTTCTAGGTAATCATGAGAACAACATATAACATATATAATGATAACATATATAATGATATAGTGCATTTAATAATTAAATAATTAATAATATTGCTTGTTAAGTTTACAGTATAAATTGATCACGTAAAATGTTTAAAACTTAAACATGACACAAATTACATACTGATACATAGAGATTTGCTATGGTGCCAACTACCGTGAGCAACCACCGAGAGCACCATAAGTAAATCTCTCATTTTTTGGCGCTTTTTTGATTCCTAACGTCGCCAACACCTCCATCGAGCCTCTCATATCATTGCTAACCTAAATCGCCCTCTCCTACACGTTAATTGTTCAGAAAATTCAATATTGATTATTCACGTGGACGACGTACCGATGTGATGACTTTCTTAAAAATTAACGTGTTGGAGAGGGCGCTTTAGGTTAGCAATGGATATGAGAGGCTCGACGGAGGTATTGGCAATGTTAGGAATCGAAAAAGCACTTAAAATTGAGAGATTTGCTTATGGTGCTCACGGTGGTTACTCACGGTAGGTGGACACCATAGCAAATCTCCCGATACATATATAATCAAATACGTATATATAAATATAGAGATTTGCTATGGTGCCCACCCACCGTGAGCAAACACCGTGAGCACCATAAGCAAATCTCTCAATTTTTTGCGTTTTTTCGATTCTCAACGCTGCCAAAACCTCCGTAGACCATCTCATATCCATTTCTAACCTAAATCGCCATCTCCAACACGTTAATATTTAAGAAAATTCATTATTTATTATTCACATGTGGACGACGTACCGAGGTGACGATTTTTTTAAATATTAACGTGCTGGAGATGGCAATTCAGGTTAACAATTGATATGAGATGGTCTATGGAGGTTTTGGCGGCGTTGAGAATCGAAATAATGCAAACAATTGAGAGATTTGCTTATGGTGCTCACGGTGGTTGCTCACGGTTGGTGGGCACCATAGCAAATCTACATTTATATAATATACGTATTAGTAAATATTAGTAAATTGAAACTAATAAGTATTTAAAAAATCATGATAAGATAGCAAATAACTACCCGCTATCTGATCCGAACACAATTTTTGGGTATCTGGTTCCCAATACCCGAAAATAAACCCGAACTACCCGACCTCGATCGAATTCGTGTAATACCCGGACCCGAATGCCTACCCCTAATAAATGCTCACACACAGGCTAACAATTTACAAGTATAATTTTAGTACTATTTCTTTTTAATTCAAGTTATATCACAGATCAAATTTCTTATATATATACTTATAAATAATAAACCTTTTAACATATATTTTCACATAAGTAGATCTATTAGAATAACTAATATATGTATGTTTATATATTGCACCCGCTTGCATAAAAGACTGAAGAAATAAAAATAAACAAATGTTTAATACACGACAAGAATACTAAAACAATCAAAATGATAAAGATGTGGCAAAAAAAAAGATAAAATCAAATATGTTCATTCATTCAATCAAGGTTGAGGTTGCTGTTGATCAGCCGACGCGGCCCAGTACAACTTCACCGCAAACATGAGCTTCTCCCTCACCAACGGCCCATCCTCGTGATCGACGATCTGACTGTCCCAATTCAAAACCTCGGCGATTCTCTTCACCTTCACCAACACGTCCACGTCGTCCCTAATGATCAAACTCCCTTCGGGCCTTAGTATTCTGCCCATTTCTAACATAATGTCTTCCGTCTCGCACTTGTCTCTATAGAGAGTGAAGATCGAGTCGGCGTGGATCAAATCATACGTTCTGGGGTACGTCGACATCCCCTCGCACCTGACGAAAAGAAGAAGACCAAATACGTAAAATTCAATCAAAATAGTATGTGCGTGCATGTGTCTTCGTGTGTGTGTATAGGGCGATTGTCATTTTTGGGCCCCCAATATATTTGGACGGTGTTCCGATGTTGTAACACTTATCCATCAATGTTCCCAATGTCGTTTTTCTCCCCCGATTAATTTAGCTGTTAGTTTTGTCAAAATTTATGGACCAAATCAGGCCGCATATACGGGCCATTGGTCCCACGTTCTTCGGCCCCGCATAAATTCCATCTGGCCCAGCACGACTCGTAAATTCATTCAAACTAATGGTTATCGAGGGACCAAATCATTACAAAAAAAAATAATTTGACATGTCGAATAGAGACCAAAAATTACCCCAAAACATTGGGTACCAAAAAGTTATATTCTCCCTGTGTACATATATGTATATATATTGCATTGTCTTCCCTATCACATGGGCTTAACTCAAGTCTAACTATATTTTGACTTGCGCGGCATATTAATTAAAAGTATAATAATATTATTGGGTATTTAAATACGGATGGAGGTGTTTTGTCTTGATTGAAAGTTGGGAGTAACCCAAGTGGATAGGAAATTCAGGACCTATATATGTATATATATAGGTACCCGCTGATATGGCACATCAGCATCATATGTGTTGATCTACGGCGCTTAAGATGTGTTGATTAATGCCACATCACATTTGATGTTGAAGTGGCATGCTGATTTGGCACGAATCAGTGCCAAATGAGCAGGTGCCCATATAAGGTGCTTACATAAGGTGAGCACCATATCATTCCTTTATATATAATACATACATATATATATATAATATATATATACGTACACACAGAGAGAGAGAGAGGGAGAGAGAGAGATTTGCTATATATGTTTATCATACCAGCTTTGATAGGTTCCGATCAATCCCCTCTTGTAGATGACGCCGAGGGTGTTGACCCGAGCCTCCACGGGGACCACGTTCATCACCCAGAGCGGATCTTCGATCAAATTAGCGGCGAATCCGCCCAAGAAAGCGTTCATGTCGAGGATGTTGCTGTACCTTCCTAGCTGTCCTAACTGATTGTTGATCGTCTTGTAATAAGACACCCTTCTGCTCCACAACTTGAGGTCCTTCTCGAAAGTTTCGGGGGTAACGCCACTTACGGTGCCCTTACTAATCCTAGGTGGGACCGAGGTTACTGCTTGAGCCATTTTTCTAATTTGCCGCCCGACGTTCCCCCCTCGTCCGATACTTCTGGCAATCGGGTCAAACACGTCTCTAAGCTCGTGTACTTATGAAACAAGTTGAAAAATATTGATACAATTATCTAGTGTTTGGGCTGAAATAATTTCTCGATGTGGGGCAAATAATCTCAGCACGACTCTGATTTGAGTTTTTATGTGGAAAAAAAAGAAAATTAGTTAAAAATAAGGCAAAAAAACGAACAAAGTGCAGAAATTGTTTGTTGAAATTTGGGCCGGGCCTCTGCGTCATCGAGGCCCACGCACACGTCACACGGAGGGGGTGCCTGTTATAAGCTTGATGGGTTCCTTCTTAAAACCAATTGGTATTAAAATGAGTGGCCATCAAGCTTATAAACCCATTAACATTTTCTAGCCATTGTCGATGTGGGACATCTCATCACCACACCACACGTGACAATTCCAACAGCAAGCCTTGTCGGGATCTTGCTCGGAAGGGCAAAAGGGTGGGTTTTGGACGATCCTTTGTAGATTTTGGCACTTGGCGTGATTGAGGGGCTTTTGCCAGATGACAATATCGTCTTTCTCGACGAGTTTTTTCCAGCATAGGCTCCGAGTGATTAAAGTCATGCATTTCCCTTACAAAACCGCAAAATCATGTGGGTGTTGTGCTCTTACTAATGTGTAATTTATCATAAGAGTTCTGACCAAGAGCTGTTCTGATCACGTTCTTACTAAATGTGGTTCATTTTGACAATGACCTTATCCCAATCACCCAAATAAAGAAAACAATGGCAAACAGTTGTTCAATTGCCGCAAATACATATAATAATCTTTCCTAGAAAAACAGATATCTGCCTGAGCCAAGCCATTACACAGAGAAAAAGACAACGTTAGAGACAAGCTGACCAGCCCCAAAACCTGTGTTTATGGCATGTCCAATCATTTCTGGCAAACTAAACTAAAAAATCAATTCAGGAAAACCATTTTTCTTTTTTTTAGTTATTTGAATTTCGAATGCTTTGCATGCTCGCTTACTTACCCCACAATCAGTGTCGATTGCAGTTCTTGCAGAGCCATCTTCGAGGTTGATCAACTTTCCTATGTGGCCGATGTACGCATCGGCGCTGTAAGGAAACATTGTCCTGTCGTCGGGGAATCTGAACCGGTCGCGGTCGAACCGGATCCAGTTTTGAACCGCTTTTTCCACCGTGAGCTCCGTGTGAGGTACACGTTGACGAACCACGCCACGTCTCTGCTCACCAACCATTTGAAAGGGCTCTTGTACCTTTATTGCAGCCCACATTTCAAACGCCGCAATAAAATAGAACGGCGATTGTTCGATTGTTGATAGATTTTAACCATTGGTAAGTTTTCGAACCCACTAACTCACCCGTGGGGCGCAGGGATTCGACACTTGAGGAGCTCACGCTTCGCCGGGCATTGCCTCTCTCTGTAAATAAGTCGATCTCTTGGGTATTTGAGGGATCTCTTTGGGTCTTCGTAGGGAGTGTACTCATTATGTCGCAGGGAGGGTACGGCGATAGCTCCTCCGTGGATCCGGCCGCGGCGGCGGTCGACTTCGCAGCGTGGTGGGTGGTGAAGTCCAAGCTAGTGGACGACGCCGTGGCGTTGGTGGGGTGGTGGTGGGCGGTCGGGTAGCATGGGAGTCCGCCGGCGGCTGAGATGGCGGTGGTGTAGGGTCGGCCCCCGCCGTGCTGCCACGCACTGAGGAAGTATGAGAGGGAACATAGGATTGCGAGGATGGCTATCGAGTAGAGCTTCGGTTTCTTGGCGTTGTTGGGCTTGGAGAGTGGTGCATAGTGTGTTACGCTTGAGCCCCTCATTGGCCTACTGCGTTCACTGTGATTTGTGCGTGAGATTAAGGTGAAGTTTTCTGTAGTAATATATATATATATAGAGAGAGAGGAATGATATGGTGCTCACCTTATGTGCGCACCTTGTATGGGCACCTGCTGATTTGGCACCGATACGTGCCAAATCAACATGCCGCTTCAATATCAAATGTGATGTGGTATTATTCAACACATCTTAGGCGTCATAGATCGACACATATGATGTTGATATGGCAAGTTCACGTGGAGTATATTAAGGCCACACAACAAGTGCCACATAAAACGTGAACATGCCACATCAGCATCATATGTGTTGATCTATGACACCTAACATGTGTTGATAAATGCCAATATATATATTATATGAGGACTATTCTTGGAGTCTGCGAAGGGAGCGAGTTGGCGAAGGAAAACATGGGCATGTGCGCAGTGCGTGCTTGCTGCCTATCTGTATGTAACTAAGGACATTTAATATTAATTATACTTTTGTTTGGTATTATAAATACTACTACTATTTAAAGTTAAAAGAGATCGATGACAATTGATGCTTCTTCTGTATTATTGGCACCTTTGCAGATAAGGGCATGCTTTTGTGAACGTCCTCGTCAGGGGTACTCTGCTTAAAGTTATTTAAAAGAATAATGATATTAGCAATTGCAGGGCTGATTTTATCTATAGAACTAGTGAGTTAATGGTGTTGTCCTCAACCGAATATAAATCTCATTGTCCAATTCGAAAGACGAACGGAATTTATTTTCCGATTAAATGTGCAGTATTAAGTGTAGAGATACCAAAATTAATTTGAAAATGAACCTTTAAACCAGATATACGAAGATCGACCATTTCGAGTTTCCTTTGTAGTACTACTATTTTATTTCTTATTCTTCTACTAAATTTTATGTTAATATTGTTTATGGCAGTCGCACATACGCGTCTTCAATAATGTTTTATGTGAGGAAGGCTACATTCATCCACGAGTAATAGCTGAGCAAAGTAATGTGGGTAACCTAAAAAATAAAAAAAATGGACGTTTAAATAAATGATAGACCGATTAACATCATTTGTGTAATCGTATAATATGACATTTCAAATACGTCTGTCTAACCGATTCGCTTATGCATTTGTTAGAAATCATGAATTTAAAGAATTCAGATTAACAGTTTTGGTGATTGCCTAAACTCAACTGAGTATACCGGTTAAACAAAAATACAACCGGATATCAGTCAGTAGTTCAACAAGCGTGCCAGCAACCGGATCAAGCCTGCAACTGGAAGTTCATAGAAAATCAGAATGCCGATACCGGACATGCCACATGGACGTAGATTCAACAATATTCAAGGAGCTGCAAGCTGGAGACTTCTGACAAGCATTCAATGCAACGCTGCAAGGAGGAGCCAAGTCGAAGTCAAGCCAATCTCAATAAGAAAAAAGCAAATGGCACAACGCTGCAACGAAGACCGGACAGTACCCATTTTGGGAATTAGTCATTAAATGCACTCTCCGGTACGAGGAGCTTTCTCACAACGTTCTTCTTAAATAAAGCCTAACTATAAATAGCGGAGGACGCATGAAGACCTTCACAGCATTCATTCACAAAAATCAAATCGAGAGATCAAGCTCAAAGCAAAGAAAGAAAACTTAGGTGTTGTCCTCACTGTACTGTCAAGTAAGTGAATTTTTCTCAAGGGACTGTAAAAAGCTCTTGAAAGAGACGGACTATAAAAAGCTGTCTAGTTGTGGTGTCTATGAGTTTAGTTAGCAAGTATAGCCGGGGGTTATACGAGTGAGTCTAGCTAAGAAGGCTATATGACGGGGGTTGTATCGAAAACAAATCTTCTAGAATAGCCTTTCTATCGGAAAAGGGGAGACGTATGAGATCTTTTTGGCTTTGAACTTCCATAACAAACTGTGCCGCATACTAAGTATCAAGCAGCGGTTTCTAACACTAACCGGTTAAGAACCAAAAAGAGCAAAGTGTTTATTAACCCCCCTCTAAACTCGTACACCGAATTTAACAAGTGGTATCAGAGCGTGTTGCCTGATATTCACCATGGCGTCCTCCAGCAAGCTGCCGATGCTCGATAGAGAAATACAGGAATGGAAGATAAGCATACTAACTCATCTCTATGCTCAACACGACGAGATGATCGATGTGATAAACACGGGTCCCTTCGTGTTTAAGAAAAGAAATCCTCGTCATAACGCCAACCATCCCTACGAGCCGGAAGAAATTTCAAAAGAAAGGAGCGAGCTGAAGACGGAGGAAAGGAAGAAGGCAAACCTCGACAATTTGCGAAATACACTCTGTTCAAAACATTGGGCGTGAGTATTTCAGGCAAGTTATGACATGCTCAACCACGAAAGAGGTGTGGGCCAAACTTTGCGAGTTCTGCGAAGGAAACGCGCAGATGAAGGAAAACAAACTCGTCGTAGTTGTTCAGAAATATGACACCATCAGAATGAAGCCAGGGGAGACTACGGCGAACTTCAAGGAGCGGTTCTGCTCCATCATCAACGACCTCTCAGCGCTGGAAAGAGAGCTCGAGAACAAGGACATGGCTATTAGAGTCATGAAACTCTCCCACGAGAATGGGACGTTAAAACTATGGCCATGCGAGAGTCAAAAGACTAGAATAAATTAATGCTGCATGATCTTTTGCAGATTTGAAGGCCTATGAGTTTGAGCTCCAGATGAGATTGAAGGAAATAATACCTGTCCAGCCGGTCAAAGCCTGGCAGTGGCAAATGCATCTACCTCAAAGGAGGTTGAGGAGATGAATGAAGAGACAATGGCTCTCTTCATAAAAAAATTCGATAGAATGATGAAGAGAACTCCGAACAAAGCCTCACAAGGTAAGCACACTGATAAAAATGAAGATTCTAATGTGTGATATCATTGTGGCAGGAAAGGGCACTTCATCGCGGACTGCGCAAGGAAGAAGAAAGAATCCGTCAAAGTAAAGTCTCGAGCACTAATGGCCGGGAAAAACAAACCCAAGTGGGATGATACCGACTCAGAGGAGTCGAGCTCAGAAGAATAACTTAGTGATCATGAAAGCGAGGAAGAGTTCACATGCCTGATGGTCGACCATCCAATCCAGGAAGACGACCGGTCTACTTCCTGAGTTCACTTATGAGGAACTTCTAGATGTTGTCCAGGACATGGCGACGAATACCAAAAGCTGTACGAAAAGTATAGGGCTGCCGAGAAAGGTAAGACACCAGTACAGGAAGATATTGACTCCTTAGTTGAGAGAATAACTCAACTAGAGGAAGAAAACAACCGGTTAAGGGAGGCCACTGAGCAGAAGGCCTCAGTAAACCATTGTCCGCGATAGTCCAGTCATGGACTAAGTCGTCTGAGACGCTCTACTGCCTTCAAGGGACATTGAAGGACGCCAACGACCACACCGATCTTGGCTACAGTGAGCAGTTTCGAACGATGAGGAGGCATCAACATCATATCAACCGCCTGCCTCAAAGGCAATAAATTTTGTTCGTCCTTCTAACTATAACTCTAGTCTAGGCCCTCTGAGAAACAGCTCTAGAAGGAACGGACTGAGATATATAACTAATAATAAACCCCTAGTTCCTTACAAAAAGAAGATACCGCAATCGGTTAGGGGGAAATACTACTCAAACATACAATAACAATAATAATGCCCCACGGAGAAGGGAGAGATCCCAACAACAAAGGGGAAACTCTCACTATAAGAATAACACTAGACCAGAGCCCTGTAGATACAGAAACGCAAGATACCGGTCACAAAGTAAAAATAACAACTATAAATATCTAATCGACCCGATGGCCGAATACATGTTAGGGTAATCCAAGTTTGGGATCCCTAAGAGTCTAATTCCTGACTGGACCCAAGTTTATATGGGTACAAAAGACTTTATCCGTCCTTGCAGGAATACTTGCAGGAGCTCAACCTGTCCAGCTAGTTTCTAGACAGCGGCTGCTGTCGGCACATGATTGCAGAAAGAAGACTTCTCACGGGCATCAAACCATGTGCTAAAATGACCATCACCGTTGGGGATAACATCAGAGATGAGACCATAGTTAAGGGTAAAATTACCTATGGTAACTTAACCCTTAGGAACGTATATACTTAGTTAGACATTTACACTATAACCTAATAAATGTCAGTCAACTAAATGATGCCGGATATGAAGTCAGTTTTAAACACGATAAATGCCTTGTTAAAAACAAAGGAGGTAAAAACTGTACAGACCGGATGAAGAACCGATGGCACCTACACATGTAGCTGGAATGAGGAGACTGCCCATACTCCAACGTGTTTGGTAGCTGGTGAGTCCAGAGGTTGGCTACGGCATAAAAGATTAAAATCATCTGAACTTTAAGACCATTTCAACCCAAAGTAGAAATAACGTAGTTAGAGGTTTGCCGAAACTCACATACGTTAATGATAAAATTTGTTCAGCGTGTCAGCTAGGGAAACAGGTTAGATCAACCTTTAAGAGTAAATGGAACTTATTGTCAGACCAATGTCTAGGTCTATTACATATGGATTTGTTAGGTCCATTTTTGGTAACCAGCTTAGGGGGGAACTAGGTATACACTAGTAATAGTCGATGACTACTCTAGGTTACTTGGTTGATATTTTTGAAAACTAAAGATCAAACCCCGAGTGAGTTAATAAAGTTCTTCAAAAGAGTACAAAATGAAAAGAGCGTTAGGATAAAGGCAATTACAAGTGACCGAGGAACTGAGTTCCTAAATTTTAGCCTAACATCTTATCTTGAGAACCATGGCATACGCCATGAGTTATCTGCTTCCAGGACACCCCAGCAAAATGGGGTCGCTGAAAGAAGAAATCGGACGCTCAAGGAAGCGACTAGGACAATGCTGGCGGATGCAGACATTTCTCAGAAATTCTGGGCAGAAGCTATCAACACCTCATGCTATACACAAAACCGGTCGATGATATGCAAGAGCCAAGGGAAGACGCCCTACGAGATCTGAACGGGGAACATCCCTACCATCGTTTACTTCAAAACCTTTGGGAACAGATGTTACATCCACCACAATGGGAAGAATCACCTATACACAATCGACAATCGGGCTGACAAAGGCTTCTTCTTGGGATATTAAGCCGTCAGCAGGGCATACCAGGTGTTCAATTGCAAAAGCCTGAGCATCTCCGCATGTGGTGTTTGAAGAATCTCAACATGAGAACAACACCCCACGGAATATCAACAGGCTAAGCAACCAACTGGAAATCCAGAACTTAGACGATTCCAGTGAAGATGATGAATCGGTGTGTGAACCTAATCAACCAGAAGCTGAGGAGATCGGCGTCCCATGTGAGCATCATTGCAAGAAACCTCGGCTCAGCAAGATCCACCTGCGATTGAAGAAGAAACCAGACTGAAATCGTACAAGAGGAATCAACAGAACCAGTTGACCCTCAGGAGGAAGATCAATATGAGGAGGAATCCATCAAATGGAACTGGACCAAAACTAAATCATCCTAAGAGGCTAATCATCGGGGATTCTAGTTCGCCAATGAAAACCAGGCGCCAATCCAATCCAAATTTATTAATCCATGCCTTCATCCCTCAAGAACAACCATCTGAGGTTGAGGGAGCGCTACAGGACAACGACTGGATTGCCGCTTTGCAAGAAGAGCTGAGCCAGTTCTAAAGAAGCAACATATGGATGCTTGTTCCAAGACCCACTCAAACGTTGATTGGAGCTAAGTGGGTGTTCAAAAATAAGTTGAGCGAAGATGGTCAGGTAGTAAGGAACAAGGCAAGGCTAGTTGCTCAAAGATACCGACAAGATGAAGGAATAGATTATTACAAGACCTTCGCATCGGTAGCCAGACTGGAAGCAATCAGGATTATCTCAGCCTATGCGGCCTACGAAGATTTCAAAGTTTATCAAATAGATGTGAAGAGTGCATTCCTAAATGGACACATCTCTGAAGATGTCTACGTGGCTCAACCACCCGGTTTCACCAGCCACGAGTTTCCAGATCATGTATACCCACTGAAGAAAGCTCTCCACGGGCTAAAGCAGGCACCTAGGGGCCTGGTATGAGACATTGTCCAAATTTCTAACGGACAACGAATTCTCTATTGGCAGTGTGGGCAAGACAATGTTCCGATATATGAAGGGGGAAGGTCTACTCATCGTACAGATCTACGTCGATGATATCATCTTCGGTTCAACCAATCCAAAGCTATGCAAGAGGTTATCCAAGCTGATGCAAAACCGGTTCGAGATGAGTATGATGGGCAAACTGATGTTCTTTCTAGGACTTCAAGTCAAGCAGCTAGAAATCGAAACCTTCATCAACCAGGCGAAATATACCAAAGAGTTGCTAAAAAGGTTCAGAATGGAGAATTGCTTAGAAGCATCTACTCCAATGAGCGCATCAATCAAGCTTGACAAGGACGAAGGAGGAATAGGAGTGGATGTAACCAAATACCAGTGGCTCATAGGTTCACTACTATACCTAACAGCCAGCAGACCGAACATCATGTATAGTGTAGGCGTCTGCGATCGATTCCAATCAGACCCAATGAGAGCCAATACACTGTAGCCAAGAGGATACTGAAGTACCTAACGGGAACAACCAACGCCGGACTATGGTACCATAAGGGTTCCAGTTTATCCTTACATGGCTTTACGGATGCAGATTATGTAGGTTGCAAGATAGACCGAAGAAGCACCACCGGAACATGTCAGTCCTTGGTTACCAGCTAATCTCATGGTTTAGCAAGAAGCAAACCTCCATTGCAACCTCGACAGCTGAGACCGAGTATCTAGCAGCTGGGAGTTGCTGCTCACAGATCCTATGGATTCAACATCAACTGGCGGACTACGGAGTGAAGGAGCCAGACACACCAATCTTCTGTAACAATACAAGTGCCATCGCAATCACGCAGGATCTGGTCTTTCATTCCAGGATGAAACACATTGAGATCAGACACCACTTCATCAGAGATCACGTGCTTAGGAAGGAGGTCAGACTGGAGCACATCTCAACAGACCGGCAAGTAGCAGACCTCTTCATGAAATCGCTACCCGAAGCTAAGTTACCTTCTTTCGGAATGCTTTAGGACTATTCGATTTATCTTAAGAGTCCTAGCATGAAGTCAGGGGGAACAACGTTATACCAAATTAATTGCTATAACCGAGTTACCTAGACTTTACATAAATGTTGCATTTTGATGATTTTAATGCAAACCTTTCTTTCAAATCGGTCATTCCTTCATAATACCAACCAATACACTTACCCCAGTCGGTTTCAGCCAAAATCGGCATTAGCCAGTATACACTGAGAGACTTAATATTGCTTAAGCTGAGCAATAAAAGTCTGATACCGGATTCCTTCTGAAACTGAAATTTGATTTTACAACAGTGGATATACACATACCCCATATTGGTCGGGTAAAAACCAAATTTACTTCAATTATTGCACTTCATCAATGCATACATTGCATGTTATGTCTTGGGTAAAGCTGGCTTCGGGTCTGCAGGGTTATCTGAATGCGTGAACTGTCGTGTCACCGAAGAATCTGTGACATCGAACAAGACATAAAGTACTGGAATTTTGACTAAAGCGATAAGCATAGTCTAGATTACGTTGCACCAGTGACAAAATGCGACAAGAACCTTCAAGGATTTAAGGACCTCGTCCTCTCCTTTGGAATTCATCAGCTCAAAATCGACTCAGCCTAAATGTCTCAGTCCCCAAATTTTCAAAACCCTTAGCCAGGATGAGCGTCACAACCAGAAAAAGCCTCACGGTCACTAGCCAAAATCCGATCACTACCTCCTGAGACAACCTCAAACTTGCATAAATGGCTCGACACAAAGAGGATACCTACCCAGGTGGGCACGATAAGACCTTCAGGCAGTCACACGGAGATATGATAAAGTTCTTCCCACTCAGCAAGAACTTAAGGGAAATGCCAAAGGCAAGGAAGGCTATCTCAGGGATGATGTTACTTACGGAACTGGGCCGAGGTGAAAGTAACAAACCCGGTCACTAGTCTCCAGCACAGAGCACTAGCCGAAAAGAAGATGACGTCGACAGGGCATGCCATCCCAAAGATGTCACTCAAGGACACAAAGAAGAAGATGGCGCCCAGCCCAGTTTCTTGGAGGAGCTCAACAAGTCTGAGGACTTCAAAGACTGACCCACCAAGAAACGACACGTCAGTGGGAGAGTGGGGGAGAAAACAAGCGGTGGTGTCGTCGCCTATACGCAACGACAAACTCCCTTCCCTAGACAACCTCAGTAAAAGCTTCAGATGCGGATCTGTGGAGCTCATCCACAGAACTGGAGCTGGTGTCCAGAAGGAACCAGAGCTACCTTCCCTAAACTGGATATGTGATTGTCAAAAAGCGGAAAGAAGAGTACTGCGAGAAGAGAGAACGAGCAGTATTGACGAAGCAGATGGCCAGATCAGACCGGAGAAGGCAACAATCGGGAGATCGAGGAACTAGCCAAGTCTAAAGACTAGATAGGCTAAAACGATTGTAATAGATTGGTAGTTTATGTATCAAATATCATTTGATAAAATAAATACCTCTCTCCTTCGTTGAGTTTTGACAATCACCAAAAAGGGGGAAATAGTTAGAAATCGTGAATTTTGAAGAATCGAAATTAACATTGGTGATTGCCTAAACTCAACTGAGTATACCGATTAGACAAAAATACAACCGAATACCAGACAGCAGTTCAACAAGCACGCCAACAACCGGATCATGCCTGCAACCGGAAGCTCATAGAAGACCGAAATGCCGGTACCGGACATGCCACGTGGACGTTGATTCAAAAATATTCAAGGAGCAGCAAGCTGTAGACTTCTGACAAGCATTCAATGCAGGGCTTCAAGGAGGAGCCAAGTCGAAGTCAAGCCAAGCTCAATAAGAAAAAAGCAAATGGCACAGTGCGAACTGCAACGAATATCGGACATTACCAATTTTGGGAAAAAGGCATTAAATGCACTGTTCAGTACGAAGAGCTATCTCACAACGGTCTTCTTCAACAAAGCCCAGCTATAAATAGCGGAGAAGAGGCATGAAGACCTTCATGGCACTCATTCACAAAAATCAAATCGAGAGATCAGCTCAAGCTCGAAGCGAAGAAAGAAAACTTAGGTGTTGTCCTCACTATACTGTCAAGTAAGTGAGTTTTTCTCATGGGACTGTAAAAAGCTCTTGAAAGAGACGGACTGTAAAAACCTGTCTAGCTATGGTGGGTGTTTAGTTAGTAAGTATAGCCAGGGGTTATACGTGTTAGTCTAGCTAAGAAGGTTATACGACGGGGGTTGTATCGAAACGAAATCTTGTGGAATAGCCTTTCTTGTGGGAAAGGGGGAGACGTAGGATATCTTTTTGACTCTGAACTTCCATAACAAACTGCTGTGCACCTCAACTGATAAACACACACAGCACTCCATATATCCGATTTCTGTCACCACTGACCGGTTTCACTTCCGCACAAGCCGCACACTAAATATCAAGCACTGGTTTCTAACCCTAACTGATTAAGAATAAAAAGAGCGAAGTGTTTATTCACCCCCCTCTAAACACGTACACCAATCCTAACAACATTGTCACACCACATGAAACTATGAGTATTTATTGATTAATGTAGATTTATCTTTTCTTCATACTTTTTATGAAGAAAATAACAGTTGGGATCGAATAGGCGTATTGACAAGTGATATAAACATTTTACGAATAAATGGCCCAAATTGTGCTCGAAATATACCACAGTCTCACTGTTGGTGTTCAAACTTTTAAATATGTCGTAGTCCTTGTGCAAAACCCGTCATTTTTTTGTTAATTTGACCTAAAGAACATATAAAAGAACCAAATGAGAACAATTTTGCATAGTTCAGGAACCAAAACGGCTTACTTAAAAGTTTAAGCACCAAAATTAGAATTTTTATATCATTTTTACACATATTATGTATATATAAAACAACTATAAATGTTTGTAGTCAAACTTTTAATGTATCTTTTTGGTTCTTGAACTTTGCAAGTTTCCATTTGGTTCTTTTACCTGTTCTCTAGGTCAAAGAACAAACAATAACAGGTTTTGTAAAGTTCAGGAACCAAACAACACATTTAAAAGTTTGATGGTCCAATGAGATTGTGGTATAGTTCCAGCATAATTTTTGTCACTTACTCCTATTGTCGCGAATGTATATAATTAAAAATTAAATTGCAGATCTACTTAGAATTAACCATTTTATCACCAATGAACTATCTAGTTTTAGCTAGACTAACATAGATAGGGAGAGTACTATCTGGGGCCCACATCTAACAGATGATAAGTCCGAAGTTTGGAGTTGGACTTCGTTCCACGTTCTTCTTCTATGTACTGACATTCTTCCTAGCATTTGACTTCAGAGATTTGTGGTTCCTCTATTTTTAGATAATTAATTAAAACGAAGTTGTATAATCCATGTATTAGGTGAGATCTATCTCCCACACTGTTATGTGGATCGGAAACAAAGGTAATGAACAGCGTGGTAATATTAATGAATAAAATATTTATACGCTGACATTGCTGTAGTAACTTGCGTTGATTTCAAAAAAAGTAGTATAACATGGATTCCATTTACGATAAGAAAATCCAGATAATAATACAATTCCTTCTTAAATTGGTATATAATATAAAAATCTCAAATCAAATTTAATGCTTCCTCGATGATAGTTTCGAACTATAAAGACTTAAACGTTTAAATCTTGGATTCATGCACATAATTAAATAACGAGTTGTTGTCTCATCTTAACATGCGTATGAAATTTGAACTCGTTCGTATGTAAGTTTTGGGGATATAATTGTAACTATGGATCACTTTGGAATATTAGTTTCACGTTGGAATATTTATTTCTATTTATAAGTTAAAGGTGATATATGTAGCATTTTTTCATAAGGAAAAATAAAAAGAAAAAACAAGAAAAAAACAAGGTAACTTGAAAATAGAGGTCTGTCATCCAGACTATTTAAGCTAAATGAATGACATGTAACCTGCCGTGAGAACTGGCCACATTCTCCTTTTTATAGTAGTATAGATATAATTGATCCGTTGAAGCCCGGCATGATTTACTGAAATGAGCCTAACTCAGTTTGTAGAAAATATGTCAAAGATGTGAGAGATTTATATGGAATAACGTCGACAGAGGTAATAGAGACTACACTACGATGTATGGCGAAACACCACTTGATCTAGGTTGACTAAAATATCTCTAATTATTTTTGGCTTTGAAATCGGAAATTTATTGATTATATAAATTGAAGTCTATTTTATCCTACTTGGTTTGGTTTTCTGTGTTGATACTCCACTGGCCAGAAAAGAAAAATTATAATTTGGGTTGACCATCCTCATACCTTCCCCAACTAACCCAAAAAACTCAGAAAAGATACGGTAAAAACATTGTGCAACTCGATCTCAATATGAGTTTTATGTTCTTCTCCCATTTGACTTAAAAATGTTTGATGTTTGCAAAATTGCATACAAGTTCTTTCGTTTGCTTTGAATTATTAAACCAACCATATAAAAAATGAATACTAGATAAAATATATAACAGAAATCTGGGTATCTATGCATTAATAATTCTGATTAAACTTGTCAGCATTTACTCTTTACTTATAGTTTATTTTTTATCTTAAGTTTTCTTTTAATTTTTTACGGGTCAAGTTGAAGCTGGTGTAGTGTAGAGGAAAGAGCTGTGAGTTTGGCAGGGCGGGGCGGGGCGGGCAGGCCTGCAGCCCGCAGTCTGGCGGGGCGGGCCTTAAAACTCGGCCTTGCACCGCCCCGCGGCGGGCAAGGCCCGCCAGTTCTAAATAAATAATTTAATAATTATTTTAAATTTAAAAAATATTAATTTTATTGATGATATATTAATTAACAATAGTACAAAAAGGGTCATTGGCCACGGTTGTTATAGCGTATGGGCGACGGTTTCTCAGCGACGCCAAGCGCCCCGACGCCCATACTCGATTATAGGCGACTGGTTGTTGTCAAGAACCGTCACATATAGTCCAGTATAGGCGACAGTTGCTGTCAAGAACCGTCACTTATAGTCGAGTAACCGTCACTAATTCATGTATATTTTTATACATATTTGTTTATCTTTTCTATTAATAAACCCACAATAATACAATTTCGACCAAATAGCTCAATCCAACAATGACCAACAATTCAATCAATAAATTTCATTAATATATTTCCATATAGGTTCAACATGGAATAATGTAGAAATAAAGTTCAACACTACATACATGGCATCGGAAAATCATACCGTCTTTTGCATCACCATTCATTCATGGTGCATCACCATTTCTTTTTTTTTTTGATATAATGAAATCTTCATTAGCCACGAAACCGAACTGTTACATCCAAACACCTCAAATACACCCAACGCTAGGCAGAATGAGATCAGACGTCATGAAACATATGTAATCTAATAACCTGCTTCGGATGTCTAAGAATGTAACCAAACTAGCATTTCCCGTTTGATCATGGAAATGAGCTGTTCCTCACTCCTTGTTTCAGCCTCATGCAAACGCCTATTACGCTCACACCACAGATGATAAGTAGTGGTAGCAATGCAGGCCACACTGATTCTGTGTTGAACACTTCTCTTTCTTCCAATTAATTCTAGCCAGCTGCATAAGTCATCAAATGACTGAACTGGCCCACCAATATTCAGCCAAGCAGTGATTCTTAGAGTCACTTCCTAGATGTAAGAGCAGGCCAGAAATACATGCTCCACAGATTCAGAGCTCACTCCACAAAGCCAACATCTAGTATTGGTAATGTTCAGCCCCCAACTAACCATTCTATCCACAGTTAGGATCCTTCTCTGCACTACCAGCCATAGTAGAAAATGTTTGGGTATGTTAAAACTATTCCAAACTGCTTTACAGTAGGGAAAGGGTGGTAAGGTGCCTTTGAGCCAGTCATAACCACTCTGAACAAAGTACACTCCATACTTAGCTGGTAGCCATTTTCTGCCTAAGTAGCCCAACCTGAACTTCTCTTTGAGTCTGTTAATTTTCTTCCAGTGTCAACTAGTATCAGCAGCTGGTGTAAAATCCCAGAAATTGGTTCCCTTAAACTACATTGATCCACTTGATCCATAGAGAGTCGACTGCCAGAGTGATGTCCCAGACCTGTTTCCCTGCAAGAGCAAGTTTCCACGTGGCACAACCCCTCAAATTCAGCCCCGTGCTTTCTTAGGACAAGAGACATTGGCCTAGTTTAATAGGGGAATACATTTTCGATGACCTTTTTTCCCCAGAGGTATTCTCTGCAGAGTCTGTCAGCTTCTTTAGCCACAGTTTTGGGCAGTAAAAAATTGGCCCCCAGTATCCATGTATAGCAATAACACTGCATTGATCAAACACAACCTTCCGGCATATGATAGATTCCTTGAGGCCCAACATTGGATTCTAGCTGTAATGTTTTCCACTAGTGCTTGGCAAGAGTTCCTACTTATTTCACTGGAGATACAGGTACCCCCAAGTACCTCATGGCATAGCTACCCTACTTAAAACCAGTGGTGAGGAGGATCTGATCAGCCACCACATTAGATGTGCCAGCCAGGCAGAGACTTGACGTCTACTGGTTAGCATCCAAACTAGAGACATGGTGAAAGTGCTTTAGTACTTCCTTTACCACTAGACAGCCCCAGTAGTGCCTTTACTGAAAATCATCAGGTCGTCCGCAAAAGCATAGATTCACCAATTTAAGATGCTTACACAAAGGGTGATATCTAAACTGAGGGCCTTTAGAGGAGAGCTGCAGTTTTCTAGTAAGATATTCCATGGAGATCACAATGAGTAATGGTGAAGCAGGGTCACCATGTGATGGTGCCTTTTAGGTATTTCAGTATTTGTTTTGCTGCTTTGAAGTGACTTTCCTTCGGACCAGATTGAAATCGGGCACACAGGCAGACGCTATACATAATGTCCGGTCTGCTTGCTGTGAGATAGAGTAATGAACCAATTAATCCCCGGTATTTGGTAACTTCAACTGGAGATCCATTTTCAACCTTGTACAACTTGATTGAAGAACTCATTGGTGTTGTTGCGTGAGAACAGTTCTCGAACCGAAATTTTTTAGCAGTTCCTTTGTATATTTGGCTTGATTGATAAATATCGCATGCTCCATCTGTTTTACTTGATGTCCCAAAAAGAAGGTTAGTTGACCCATCATGCTTATCTCAAACTGATCTTGCATCATTTTTGAAAACTGCTTGCATAACTTGGCATCGGTTGAGCCGAAGATGATGTCGTCTACATAGATCTGAACAATCAATAAATGATCGCCCTTTGTAAATCTAAACAGTGTCTTATCAACTCCTATGGTGAACTTGTGATCAGTTAGGAACTTTGATAGCGTTTCGTACTAGCCTCTCGGTGCTTGTTTCAATCCATAGAGACCTTTTTCAACCGATAGACATGATTAGGATGTTCATGATTTGCAAAACCGGGTGGTTTAGCATCATATACTTCTTCGGAGATTGTCCCATTCAAAAATGCACTCCTAACATCCATTTGAAATACATTGAAGTCCTTGTGTGCTGCGTATGCTAAGAAATATCTGAATGGCTTCAAGTGTTGCAACCGGTGCGAAGGTTTCATCATAGTCAATTCGCTCTTCCTGCCGTTATCCTTGAGCGACCAATCTGGACTTGTTCTAAATAACAAGCCCATTTTCATTGACCTTGTTCTTGAATACCCATTTTATACCAATCACAATTTGAGCTGGTCTTGGAACGAGAGTCCAGACTTGGCTACGCTCAAACTGGTTCAGTTCTTCTTGCATGGCTTATGACTGAATAGGTTTGGGTTAGTTTGCCGTCTTGTTTTCATAAGTGCCGTAGGATCTCCTATGATTAGTTTGTGAGGACAATTCAGCTTTGTCCAATTCCATATGATGCGCTCCCCCTCAGTTAATTCCTCCAGTATGTCTTGAGTAGTACTATTGAGACTTTCAGTACTTCCGGAGATTTTTGCATGATTAGTATCACAAAGATTGATTGGTTCCACTAGTATGTCTTGAGTAGTATTGAGATTTTCAGTGTTTTCAGAGATTTCTTCATGATTAGTATCACAAAGATTGATTTGTTCCACTTCGTCAAGATAGAGGAAAAACTCGCTAGTGAATAGGGAAGTGTTTGTGACTAAGGTTAGTTTTAGTCAAAACTGACAGGGTTTGTGTATTTTGACCAATACGAAAGAAGTGACTGTTTTATAAGGAGATTTACCATGATCATCGAATTGCAGTGATTTTTATAGAGTCTAGGCAACCGATTATACCGATCAATTTGATATAACAATGTTCCCCCTGACTCCAGGCTTAGGTTTTTTAGGATAAATTAATAGACGTAGAGCATTTCTAAAGAAAATGAACTTAGCTTCCGGTAGTGGTTTGGTTAGGATGTCTGCTACTTGGAGGTCTGTTGGGATGTGTTCCAGTCTGACATTTTTCTTCCGCACATGATCTCAGATAAAAGTGATGTCGGACTTCAATGTGCTTGGTCCCTGAATGGAATACCGGGTCCTGTGTAATGGCAATGGCACTCGTATTATCACAGAATATCGGAGTATAAGTTTCTTTGATGCCTAGTCTCCCAGTTGATGTTGTATCAATAAAATATGATAACAGCAACTTCCAGCTGCGAAGTATTCTGCTCCAGCTGTTGATGTGGCTATCGAAGTTTACCTCTTGCTGAACCAGGAAATTAATCGGTCACCAAAAAACTGGCATATACCACTAGTGCTTAAATCATAAAATTTCGTAGTACTTTTTTCAGTAACACTGGCGACATGTACTGTACAAACCAGCAGAGATACATGGTATTGCATTTAATGCAGTGAGAGGAAGGCTAAACGACAAAACTTCCCGTGCATTTAATGCGAAGGCACACTTTATCCCGCTCAAAATATTATTCTTGTTGGTGAACTGTGCAAAAATTTCTTTCATTATCTTCAATTCACAGAAGCAGAAACCCCTCTCTCTCTCTCAAAATCCTCCATATCCATCTTCAAAGTTCTACCAAAATCACAGAGAAATGACACCCGTTCACAACGACCTTACTCGAACTGCACTTTAAATCATCTTCTAAAACAGCATGGACACCTAGCATGTCGAATTTGTCCCAATTCTTGAAGCCCTAATTGCAACCGGACTCAAGACATTTCTTCAGTGCACATCTAAATATTACGCAGACGTTATGCATCAGTTCTTCGACACTGTCTCATCAATGGACTGCATATTGAAGTTACTGAGGCCTACTTCGCTAAACTCTTCAACCTACCGACTGCTGGCGCAACCGTCATCACTGTCTTATATGATGTCAAAGAACAAACGAAGTCTACGATGTCCTTGACAGAAAAATCATTTAATGATTCAGACAAATGGGTGGTTTGAAACCGGAGTATCGTCTGCTCCATGACGTGGTAGCCAAGTCTGTGCTAGGAAAAGCCGGTTCATTTGACATGTTGACAGGCGACAAGGTTCAACCCATGGTTTCCATCATGACCAAGATGGGATTAACTGGGCCTCTTTGATCTTCTCAGTACTGAAGGGGATATTGTTGGTTCGTAAAAGGCAGTTCAAAAATTTTGCTCCTCAACTCTCCTTTCTCCTTAAATGCAAAGTTGCTGATGTTGGGACAGTCCAACTGCTGGGGACTGCTCAGGTAGTCACAGCTGAAGTTATTCGGCAGATGGTAGCAATGACCTCGCCCAGAAAGAAATCGACTAAAAGGAAGGGCCCTGAAGAATCTATTGCCCCCAGCCGTCCAAGAAACCCAAAACTGACCGCCCCAAGCAACCGGTTGCAGCTGCCCCAACAAAGAAGAAAGGAGCTGACAAGAAATCGGCCTCTTCGAAACCGGCAAAGAAACAATTGGTCCTGCCGTCATCTTTTGAAGATGATGAGCCACTTCAAATGGTGCTCAAGAAATCGGGAAGCCAGGCACCCAAAACGAAGACAGAAACCGAACCCGTTGCATCAGCTGACATGCCTTCAAAGTCCAAATGTGCACCGGTCACTACTGCTGATCGGCCCTCATATAGTTAGGAACTGATTCAGCCCACACCGCCACTCTCAACTGCTCCACTGCAAGTACAAATAACCGATGCACCTCCAGTCTCACCGCCAACTGGTCAGGTGGTTCAAACCGCAGCATCAATAAAAGGCGGTGTGGTGATAAAGAACCAGTGCGGACAGTTATGGCTGACAAAGGCAAGGGAAAAGCTCCGGCCATCTCCGAGTCTCCTGTACTTTTGACGAAACCGCCTCGACTCATCAGAGAGGAGATTGATGAGAACATGGCGACCGATCTTCAGGATTTTGACGAATGGCTTGAAACCCGGTATACTCCACTCAACCGGAAAATTTCCGCTGACAGGTTGACAAGGGTCAGGAAAACTGAGGCCAAACTCATCTAGCTACTAGGAATCGAATCTATCAAAGTCCTACTGGGTGCTCAGGAACTATTCAGTCTCCATTTCAAAATGGATCAACATCAGCGCTACATTGACCAAAGGAGGCAGAATATCCAACGACGGGTCCTGACGCGTGTCACAATATTCAAGTCTTGACGAGACTGGAGGCTGAGATGCATGGCATGGAGTCCTATTACACAACTGTTCTTAACAGGATTCAGCTGGGTATGTCTTCATCATCTACTATTCCGTGACACCGGTTGTCTCTACCACAACAACGGCCCTTGCAATCGCATCAGTCTCTACTCTCTCGGTCCTCTCCAAAAGTTTCTTTCCCACCAATCTTCAACTGGTATCTAGACCAGTTGCTCAATCAGTTCCTAAAACTGGCGCCTCAATACCAACATTGACGGTTCCTCCACTATTTTTTTGCCAACCGACTCCAGAATACCCACTGCCTAACTTTGCAGTAGAAACACTGGCCCCGGAAACCAATGTGTAAATTCCGATTGGGGCCTCAGTCTCCAATCCAAAGCCTCTGTTGCTTACTTTTGACCATCTCTCTGAGTCGCTGGAAGCAGCTTCAACACAAACTGAATCTCGAGTGGTCGCATAATTGTCGCGACAATTAACCGATCCTGACTCGCGATCGACTCAGGAAAATGTGACCGCCACACAACATATTTCGGTGACTGCTGCAGGGAGCTTATTGATCGTTACTTCAGCGACCCCTCAACTGGTGCAGATTTCGGCTCCAATCATTACTTCGAAAGGCCCAAAATGATCTCGAATGCCAGACAATCCCACCAATACTTCTCCTGTTCCGATCGATATCGTGGATGGGGCTAAAGAAGTTTCTTGGCGAAGCAAACCTTCAGAAAGGTGTCCGTGCTCACCATGAAACTTGACAGCGACCGACTGCATAATAATGACCAGTTCAAAGATCTCAAAAACGACATATCCGGTCTTCATTTTGAGTTCTTTTCAGACTTGGAGGTCATCAAGGCTCAACTGGCTGAACTGACCAAACATATAGCCGGTAAGTCTGCTCAAACTTCGGTTATTGCCAAAAAGGGGGGAAAGCAGTAGTACCAGCAGAAAAAAAAAACAAATTCACCCTAGTTCTACCTCAGCTGATCCTCAAAAGTTCATCTCACAGATATATCTCAAGGTCGATGATCCAAAAAGAGCCGCAGTCGAAGCCGCGCTAAAACCGGATGAAGTGTTAAGCAGACATATATCTACTATACCGGTTAGTAAAGCTGGTCTAGTTGAAGTGCAGTATGATGGCAGCAGTCTAGAACTTGGCCTGCAGTCTTACGAAAGACCAACTGGCAAATCTTACACGATTGCATGATATAAAGGAAAGTGTGTACAAGGACATCACCAAGCTAAAGGAAATGGAGCGGAGATCTAAGAGCAAGCGTTATGAGTAGTGTGTAGTTTGTATCAAATTCTGTTTGATATAAATGGAAACTGGTTTTCTGCTGGTAAGTTTTCTCAATCACCAAAAAGGGGAAAATTGCTAGTAATACGATTTTAAACATTCGGACTAATAGTATTGGTGTTGACCTAACTTAACTAACCATGGCTTAAGACAATGAAACGGGATATACACATGAACGAACTCTGTACACTGGAAAGACCGGATTGAACTAAGTACGAAAGAACTCGATTGAATACTGGCTCACTATAATTACCGGACGAGCACCAAACTAACATAGCACCAGGACAGATTGACTGATTATGGATTGGCTGGTTACGCAAAGATAAGAGCGTACTGAGACAAAAAGAAAACTTCAGACAGACATTCAATGCAAGGCTGCCAGCCAAGAGCCAAGCAGAAGTCAACTAACGCAAATAAGGAATGAAGCAAATGAAGCAGGATAAACCACAACAAAGACCGGACATATCCATTTTGGGAAAGCCATTTAATGCACTGATCAGTGTGAATAAGCTATCTCACAACGGATTCATTTTCAAATCTCGGCTATAAAAGGAGCAATACAAGATGTAGATACTCACTTCACGCATCCAAAAAGTTATCAAGAAAGATCTTCAAACACTTTAAAGAGAGAAATCAAAAGTGAAGTCAAGACATATAACTGATCGTAGTTTATGCTCTTTATTCCAACGCTGTAAGAAGCTGTTGAAGTAGGTGGATGGTCATATACAACTGCCTAGGTGATTCATTAGATTAAGCTGTGTTCGGCTTGGTAGGTTTACTATACTTTGTATAACTGAAAATCTAGTGAACCTTCCAACTTGAGGAAGAAGGGGAGACGTAGGAGAGTTAACTCCGAACTTCCATAAACAACTCGGTTCGTCACACAGGATATTTCATATCGAATACTTGATTGGTTCAGTATCATCTTCCGCACTTATACTGACAGGTCACTGATTGAATACCAGTCAATGCACACCAGTTAAATAATTGAAAAAGAGGGAACGATTTATTCACCCCCTCTAAATGCGTTAACAGATCCTAATACCCTACTGCAACCCTTAAGCTCCCTTAATATTCCCCGCTTGACTTCCATTGATAGATATAGTATAGACCACAGTGGTGACACATTTCATGACCCAATTCACAGATATCATGGGAAACCTGAGAAGGCATAACCAGTCTTTCAAGAACTCCCATTCCACTGAGTCATATGCTTTCCTGATATCTACTTTCATAAGGGCCCGAGCAGAGGCATGCTTCCTATTGCACAGTCTAAGCAATTCCTGGCAAAGTAGAATGTTGTGTACAATTGATCTCCCCTCCACAAAAGCACTTCGATTGGCATGAATAAGTTTTGGTAGTAGGGGCTTAATTCTGTCACCTAGCAGCATGGCAATGCACTTATATATTGTATTGGAGCATGCTATAGGTCTGAAATCTTGTGTTGTGTTGGGGGAATCCAGCTTTGGGATGAATCAGAGGGTAGTCTTGTTCAGTCTGAGCAGCAGCTTGCCAGTCTCAAAGAATTCTAAGATAGCATATGTGACTTGCTCACCCACAACACCCCAGGCCTTCTTGGAGAACCCACTCCCATATCCATCAGGACCTGGTGCCACCTCCTCATGGATGGATTTCATCACAGCCCAAATTTCACCCCTGTCAAATGGTTTAATAAGTCTAATCTGATCTTTCAGGGTTAGGAGATACCCCTCTGGAGCAACCCTCTGATCCAGCATACTGATGGAGGTCTTCCCTCTCCGCAGAACTTCCTGAAAGTAGTCAGTGAAGTGCTGAGTAATTTCCTCACCATCAGTAAGTGTCCTGCCATCTAGGCCAGATATAGACAGATTCCTATTGTAGTAAGCTCTTTGCTTGAGTCTGGCATGGAAAAAGCAGTGTTCCGATCCCCCTGAGCCAGCCACCTTGCTTTGGCTTTCTGTCTAAGGAACTTGTCATTAGCTACACTCAGAAATCCAAATTCTGTTCTTGCTGCCTGTTCTTTAGCTAGAAGTTCCAAGTTTAGAGGATCAACATGAAGACTACCTGAAGTTTCTCTAATCTCATCCTGACCATTTCAGTGTTGGATACAATGTTTGCAAACTGAGTTTTATTTAATCTTCTCAGGGCCTCTGCAGAATAGAAAGGTTCCAACAGACATTTCTCATGGCTGATCTAGATTGAGCACCCAGTACAAATGAAGACGCCAGTGACGTGTCAAAAAGACCCTCCTAGAGGAAGATAGTGATGTGTTCAGAATATTTGCATATCCAGCCTGGGTTGGCAAATGCCCAGTCAATTTTGCTCCATGTTCTCTTCTCATGGCTTTGCTTGTTGGTCCAAGTGAATTGGCAACCACTCCTTTTGATTTCCACAAGCTGACAGAAATTCAGACATTGATTGAATTCTCTAAACTCGGCTGCATTGATAGCTGCACCTCCCAATCTGTCATCAAATCCTCTGATAATGGTGAAATCCCCCCACACCATTCATGAATCTGTTAGAGCTCCACCAATTTGCATCAAAATCTCCCAGAGTTTAGTTCTTGCAGCTGGCTCATTGAGACCGTAAACACAGGGAGATATGTCACCATTTCTTACTACCATCTTTACGCGAGGATTCGTTTCGTCACCTGCTAATGAATATTATTGTAGAGTTAATATCCGGTGATGAAAAGCAATGAAATATTGTAAACTTTTCGGGGCCCACGCACATGCGCCACACGGAGAAGGGATGCCCGGTATAAGCTTGATGGGGTTCCTTCTTAAAACCAATTGGTGTTTAAGAGGAGTTGCTCATCAAGCTTATATACCAATTTTAATTTGTTGTAACTTTCGATGTGGGACTTTCCCCACACACGTGACTTCTCAACACTCCCCCCTCACATGTGAGCCCATTTCCTTTTTTTCTAATCGGACGGGAACGCCATTCTTTTCGAACCCGTCATAATTTTAATCGAGTCGGATCTTCCCGCTCTGATACCATGTAAATTTTTCGGGGCCCGCGTATGCGCCACACGGAGAAGGGATGCCCGGTATAAGCTTGATGGGGTTCCTTCTTAAACACCAATTGGTTTTAAGAATGAACCCCATCAAGCTTATACCGGGATCCCTCCTCATGTGTGGCGTGTGTGCGTGGGTCCGGATAAATTATCGGGACCCGGCCCGAATTTCAATAATATACCCATTTTAATTTGTTGTAACTTTCGATGTGGGACTTTCCCCACACACGTGACTTCTCAACAAATATGCTAAAAAGGCTCACTTCTATTTTGGACATTTTCATGGCTTTTACCATGTGCTTATCGTCGCTCGTGGTGTGAGGTGGGTGTGCTTTGACCCCTCGGATGGAAACTTAGTCCACACCTTTTTCCCTAATCAAGCAAATAGATGAATAATCATACATAATCTTTTAAGGGCTTTGCGTCAAAAGTCTTGAAACGGTACCTGAAAAAATACGAAACTGTTTATCGACATTTTTGATGAATCAAACACCATGAAATTCAGAATGATTCTTAATCAGTCTTTTTTTGCCTAAGAAAGATATCTAATAAGACTAGGGACGACGTAAAGCGCACACGCGCACACACGCACAATGCAACAAGCATAAAAAAAAAAACCAAAAAATCTAAGCAACTCCATAGCAGCCTTGGCCTGCACTGTGACAGCACGTCAACGAGGCAAGTAAAGCAAATGGCAACTAAAAAAGCATAAACCCATAAAAAACTGACCTATAGCTTTGGTAATACAAGGATGGAATAATGTAGACAAAAAACCACTCTGTTTTGCTTAGGCAAAAATGTTGTTTGAATGATGAAAATGAAGAGCCCAACTTTCACGAAAGGAACATACGAGAAGATAAAGCTTTACAAGGCGGTGAGTAAATCGATAGCTTTAACTTGATGAAGGGGGAACTACTCGATCAATGTTGAACCCCAAAAGCATCGTTGAGCTGGCGAACGAAGGATTGAGGTCGTTGCCTATGGCGTCGAGCGACCCTAAATTAAGACTTTGCTCCAATATCACACAAATTACATCGTTGAGTGACAAAAATCATGATTAACAATCACAATCAACCTCAAAAGCAAGCTTACCATGTTCCCAACGCAAATAGGATCAAGAAAGACGCTTAAAACGGACGAATTTCAAATAAGAAAACCCCCAAATTTTGCAAATTAGGTTTCGAGATAAATCCATACCTTTCGATTTTAATCGGTGTTGTTGATGTTTTAATAGATGTTGTCGTCACTCTTGGGATGCCACCGACGGTCGGAGATGGTCGGACGACGTCGATGGGTGGAATAATTGCGAAGGTCGCGGTGCCATGTGTGTCATGCATTCGGGCAAAAATGTCGAAAGGAAGACACGATTGCTTAAGTAAAGACTATAGGCAACAGTTGCTAACCCGGAACCGTCGCCTATAGAACTAATATACCATAGGTGACGGTTGTTTAGAACAACAACGTCGCGTATAGTCTAAGTATAGGTGACGGTTGTGGTTAACAACGGTCGCCTATAGTCTTACTTATTTTCAAAATATTACAAAAAAGCCCACGCGCGTATGATAGGCGCCGGTTTTTGAGGAACCGTCGCCTATAATACCGTCGCCCATAACATCCTATGTACTAGTGTAATTATGATATTTATTAATAAATTAGGTGTAAATGTGCAATTAATTATGTATTTGTTGATAAATGCGTCATTAAATATCCTATAGTTAATGAATTATTTCCTTAATTAATTTTATATATCTAACATAATACAGATGTTATATAATATAAAAAATAATAGGTGGCAGGTTGGCTCGCCCCAAATCCCGCTGGCCTTGCGGGCTGGCTCGCCCTAGAAAATAGCGGCTCGCGGGCTGCGGGCCGAATTGACAGGTCTATAGAAGACATAAATATACCTTTGAGTATAAGAATGCATTTAATGGTTATAGAAGCATCACTGTTTGATGTGACGGTTCTGCATTATTAAGTCTGAAAAGGAATATTTCGACCGAGGATGAAGTTAGATGTTGCCTAATAATCGTCAACTATAGCAATAGAAATTCAACACAAGGAAACGTGTCCTAACCTATTGTTTATTTGCCCAAATTTGTTCGATTTGGCAGCACATCACGCTAGGTTTTGTTGTACTGTCACATGTATCCTTAAAAGATACTGATTTGATTTGATGAACGTAAGTAAAAAATGCAAACAACGAAGAAATAGACGAATACGGTAAATGAGATAAATTTGTTAATGTTAAGACATCAACGTTGACAATGTTGAGACAACATTCTAGTCAACGTTGTGGTCTGAGAATGTGTCCAACTTCAGTTTTATCTTTCATACCCACAATGTGTTTAACTTGATTGCCTGGCTTTTCTTAGTGATATGCAGGACTTGGATAAGGATTGGAATGATTCAAACCGTGTGGAATGAGCGTGGATAAGCTGGAGCGAATTTGGGAAGGGAGCTTACTTAAAATAGGAGTTTTGGAGCTTAAGTCTGGATTAAGTCTTTTGGACATATCCGAACTAACTTCCAACAGTCACATCCATCTTAGTGGACGTTGTGGAGTTAGTGGAAGTTACCAAGTCAGTTGCGAAGTCACCCCAAATTCGAAGACATATAAAAGGGACTTCACTTTACCGTTTGAACACGACGATTATTCATGGGACATTACGAGCACACTTTATGCGAGCTTGAGCGAACACGAGTTATGTCTTTAGGCTAGTTTCAGTTTGCAAAAGTCTAAGGACTTTGTAGTTTGGTAGGATCGTTAGATTCGTTCTTTTCTAGGCTTGACCTTTTTGTAAACTATCTTAATAGTGGAATTTCGCCCTGAGGCACGCAGCAAGTTTTTACAACTTGCTGCAAATTTATAGGTCGTCAATCGTCTTTCTTTACTAAGTTCTTTACAATTTCCGCTGTGCGTTTGTTGTTCAGTGTTACCTCAACATTAGTGCCAACATTTAGATCACCCGTTTTACAACTTAGTATACATCCATTATAGGGACCCCGCTTTCAAAGTGGTATCAGAGCGATAGCTTGACGATACTTAAGTGTCCTTAATTCTCTACAACGAATGTTTCAAGCTCAAACTACTTAGGCAAGGTTCCCGTGTTAGACGGTTCAAACTGTGCCTATTGGAAAGTGCGCGTGCGTCAATGCATAAAGTCGATCGATACACATGCTTGGGATGATGTGATCAATGGATATACTCTACCTCGAATTGCTCCAGATGCTGATGGGAAAGTCGTTGACAAGCCGTCAACGAATGGAGTCCCCTCTCGAAAGAACCGCATCCTAGTTTAATAACAAAGCCCTTCATGCCATTTTCTCTTCGGTCAGCATTTTCATGTTCAGAATAATTCAGAATGGCGCAACGGCTTAAAATGTGTGGGAAATGATTCAACGATACTGTGAAGGAGATGCAAGCGTGCGTGATACCAATCTTCGACTCCTCCACATCAATTCGAGAATCTCAGGATGAAAGAAGGCAAAGACATCACCACGTACTTTGGAAAGCTACTGATCATATTAAGCGAATGTGCAAGCTTGGGAGACACGATATCAAATAAATCACTTAACGCTAAAGCAATTCGTTCTCTAACCGAAAAGTAAAATGTGAAGGTAGCGGCGGTCGATGAAGCACACAATTTGGCCAATATGGATTTCAACACCTCGATGAACATCATGAAGAACTACGAGACCAACCTCGAAGTCCAAAAGAGAGCTTCTCGTGGCAAAAGCATTGCTCTAGTCAGTCAGCCCTCTGAGTTACAAACTGAGGATGACAATGACAATGATGAGAATATTGCTATGCTCATTAAGAACTTCAAGAAGTTTTTAAAGAAGAATGTGGGATCAAATGTTGGTCAAAATTCAAGATAGGGCATAATGCAAAAGAACCGACCTCTGCACCTCCGTTCTTTAAACGTGACCAAAGAGAAAAAGAATATCAAATGGGAATCTATGAGATGCCATGTGTGCAAATATCTGTCGCAAGCGTGGGAAAGCACTTTGGGTCGAACTTTTCGAAGATGAAGACGAAGAACCGTGTGAAAAGGCGACTAAGCAATCATCAGTGACCATCCAATCCTTCTCGAACAATGAAGAAGACGAGGATCATCATATTAGCTTCACTGCGGCAACTGATGGTGAGCCAACTCTGACTCAACATCTGCAAAATATAATATTTTCGATGACGATGACTCAAACTGTTTTGATGGGTATTTAAGTTCTAATGATGCAGGAATAGAAACTGACGTTCTTGATGAGGTCCGGACCGACGAGCGTTCATACTACTGTCCGCTGAATATGCAAAGGAAAAGGCAAAAAACTCGGAACTCAAAGCTATCGTTAAACGTTGTCCGAGGAAAATAAAAAGAACAAAAAGATGATCGAAGCCTGCTTGAAGGGATGAACAAAATAGAAGTTGTCCGGACAAAAAAAGATAATGAGATCGACAAACTTTAGAAGCAAGTCGACGAGGCCGACGCGACGTTCTCGAAGATGAACAAGGGTAAATCCTTGATGAGGTATTGTCGTGAGGTATCTTAGATAACCAAGGTTTATGATTCAATACTAGCCTACTATTGATGATTCAAATCATGTGACTAATGACCTAAGATTTTGTTAAGGAAGATACCAATATTGCTAACAATTGACGTGAGACAGTGATGTTAGGAAAAGTATGAAGCATGCTGTCAGCAAGCCTAAGATAGATCGTATGAATGCCATCATTGCATGCAGCCTGGTCATATCAAGTCGTTCTGCTGGAAATTGAAAGGGGGAGAATTCGAAGAAATCTATATTGGCTAAAATGTCGTCCAACATTCCGCTCAACATTGAGAAATCGGTGTTGAAAGGTTTGCCTGGAGAAATTTCAGTCGGCGCTCCTTCAAATTGTGGTGAGCGCAACTTCTAAGAAAGTTTGGATAGAGAAATCCGTACATAAATGCAATGTATTGTATACCTCTTCACGAGCTAATGTGACGGGTTCATGGTACTTCGATAGTGTTCACGCCATATGATGGGTACCAAGGAATTCCTTATTGATTATATACCATTAAGTAGTGGATCTGTGACGTTCGGTGGTGGTGCGAAGGGCGAATTCTCGATCGTGGCAGGTTGAATGTGCCTGCTTTCCCGAAACGTAGCAATGTTCTACACGTCGAAGGGCTTGTAAGTCAACTTTGTGACGATGACCTCGATGTAAGATTTAACAAGGAATGTTGCACGGTTTTTAACAGCAACTGTGTTCGTGCAATGGCAGGAAAAAAATCAAGTGAAAATAGCTATCTAGTCGGGGATAAATCCGGATCAAAGGACGTGTGCCAACTCTCGAAGGTCGAAGATGATGTGATCCTTTGGCATTACAAATTGAGCGACGTCAACTACAGAACATTGGAGCAACTTATCAAACATGAGACAATCAGAGGCATTCTGAAGCTTAAGGAGTTTGATAAGGTCATTTATGAGGCATGTCCTAAGGGTAAGCAAGTACATGCTAGCCATAATGTTGATCAACATGCTGTGCAACATTTCGAAACTGCTTGTTTTCAATTGATTCATATGGATTTGATGGGTCCGAAGGAAGTAGATAGCATTGGTGGTAGAAAACATGTTTGTGTGCTCGTTGTTGATCATTCGAGATATGCATGGATTTTCTTTTCTCAGGGAAAAATCTTAATCATTCGACTTTTTAAAAATTTTCTATGTTATGATTAAGAATAGTTTTTGTTCTCCTATATTTTGCATTAGGCATGACCATGGATAGGGAGTTTGAGAATCAGTCATTCAATGGGTTATGTGGTAAGAAAGGTATTACTCATATGTATTCGTCTCATAAGACACCCCAACAAAATGGGGTGGCTGAAAGGAAGAATAACACTACAAGAAATGGCTCGTGTTATGTTACAATCTAAGAATCTTTCAAAAAGGTTTTAGGATAAAGCGTTGAATACTGCATGTCATATTTCGAAGGGAAAATTAGAAAAATGGGTCACTAAGTATGCCAATTTTCGATTTGGATCACTATGTTTGCCAGTTACAAAACTAGGTCACTAAGTATGTATATAGTAACAAAATTGGGTCACTGACTTCTTTTTTCTTATTATATACATAATTAGTGACCAAATTCGTAACTATATACATACTTAGTGACCTAGTTTGGTAACTATATACATACTTAGTGACCTAGTTTTGTAACTAGTGACCCGATTTTGTTACTATATACATATTTAGTGACCAAGTTTAGTAACTGAAAAACATAGTGACCCAAAAATTAAAAAATGGTATACTTAGTGACCCATTTTTATAATTTTGCCTATTTCGAGTCGTGTTTACTTTCGCATGGTACTAAGAATACTTCGTATGAATTATTGAATGGAAAAAAAACCGACTATCAAGTATTTCCATATTTTTGGGTGTTATTGTTATATGCTGAATGATCGTGAATACTTGACTAAGTTCGATTCCAAAAGTGATAAATGCATCTTCCTAGGTTACTTCTCTTCCAGTCGTGCTTATCGTGTGTATAATTTGCGCTTGAAATCTGTTCAGGAATTTGACAATAAGTATTTAATGATGCTTCTGACCTTAGCAGAAAGCCTCCACAAGTTAATATTACAGATACTATCCAAACTGTTAGTGGGACAGAAGCTAATGTGGAGGAGAATGCTGGGTCAACATTAGACTCAACATCTGAGCCTGAACAGACTGCTAAACAGACTACTCAGGAAGGACCCAACGAAGTTCGAAGAGATCCCTAGCAAAAATCCTGAAGGACCATCCCACTGATATTCATTGGAGACGAAGAAAGAAAAACCAGGTACAAGCCACAGAAAGACTATAAGTCGATGGTAAGAAATGTATGCATGAACTCCATATACACCGAGGTATGCTTCAATTGATTTGTATCTGAAGTAGAGCCAAAAAATGTTCTTGAAGCTCTCAAGGATAAATGTTGGATATATGCCATGAAAGAGGAACTATTGCAGTTTGAAAAAAACCAAGTTTGGACCTTGATTCCACGACCAAAGGACATTCATGTCATAGGCACGAAGTGAACTTTTAAGAATAAATCTGATGAACTCAATAGAGGAGTTAGGAATAAAGCGCGTTTGTTGCCCAAGGCTATACACAAATCGAGGGTATAGACTTTGATGAGACATTTGCTCCTGTCGCTAGACTTAGAATCAATTAGGTTGTTATTAGCTATTGCATGTTGACTTAATATTACATTACATTAGATGGATGTTAAGGGCGCATTTTTGAATGGATATATTGATAAGGATATATATGTTGAACAGCCTAAGGGATTTGAGGATCCGTTTTTTTCTAACCATGTTTTTAAGTTGCAGAAACCGTTGTATGGCCTGAAGCAAGCGCCTCGAGCTTGGTATGGTAGGTTGACGACGTTCCACGTGAGTTTGGGTTCGTGAGAGGTGAAGTTGATCGCACGCTCTTTGTAAAAAGACTTGGTGCTGATATTTTAATTGCCCAAATTTATGTAGATGATATAATTATTTGCTCAAATTCGTTCATGCCATGAATTCCACTTTGGAAATGAGTATGATTGGGGAACACCTTTTTCTTAGGTTTACAGATTAAGCAAGCAGCGAAGGCATTTTTATGTCTCAGGAAAAATATGCGAAGAACACTATAAAGAAGTTCGGGCTTGACAGGACAAAGGTAATGAAAACTCCAATGGGTTCTATACAAAAGGTTAGTAAATATAATGTTGGACAGAATGTTGACTCAGCATATATCGTTCAATGATAGGCAGTTTGTAGTACCTTTCAGCGAGTCGAACCGATATTATGTACAATGTGTGTGTGTGTGTGCTAGATATCAGTCTGAGCCTAAGTCTCCACTTAAATGTTGTTAAGCGTATACTTCAATACGTAAGTGCATCGTGTAGCGTAGAGTTATGATTCTCTAAGGATACTAATACGAATCTTGTAGGCTACAGCAATGATAATTGGCAGGTGACGAGGATGACAACAAGAGCACATGTGGCGGATGTTTCTTCCTAGGTAATAATTTAGTTGCTTGGTATAGTAAAAAGCTGAATTGCGTGTCATTATCTACGACTAGGTCTGAAAATGTTGCAGCGGGTAGTTGCTGTACTCAGTTTATGTGGTTAAATAACATGTTGTGTGACTATGGTTTAGCATGTGAGTCCGTATTTACGTATTGCGATAACCTTAGTGCCATCAACGTATCTAAGAACCCTATTCAACATTCACCTACCAAGCATATAGACATTAAGCACCATTTTCTGAGAGATATGGTAGAAAAAGTATTAGTTCGTATAGAGCACCATTTTGAAAAGTTCTCGAATCTGAAAAGAAGTCCGTAGGTTTGCATCAGTCTGTCTGAATGTTGGTCCAAAATTTGGATCAACATAGCATATGTCGAACTTGATGGTTACTGTTTTGATGTTTGATTTAATACATTCTCTGTTATTCTGTGAAATGACTCAATCCTACTTGACTGTTTCCTGAAATGACACAATCCCTCGCATAAAAGCATGCTCATAACCTTTTTCAAGATATAGGTTTTGTGAATAAGTTTCCCTAGGTACATGGCATTCCCGGTGACGATGTATTCTCTGCGACAAAAAGCCAATCCTTGATGTTGAGGGGAATAAGGGCAGTGCACAATGATCAATAACTAAGGTGAAAGGGCAGAAATGGAAGGAAACTGAGTTGAAAGAGTCAGGCAGAAAAGTCTAGGATTTTAGAGTAAGAATGTTGAGCCTTATGTGGTGGCAACATATGTAACTGTCAGTTTGATCATGCTACATTCTGTGTGCTTTCTTTTATTTGCATTAGTTTAGGATTGCATGTGTCAGTTTCGTGTGTCTAGTATCTCTACCTCTCAGATTGCATTAGAATATCTTGAAGAACAACCTGCTACGCTTGTCTCGTGTGTTCATCAACGTTGCCCCTATTTTTTACTTGGTATGTTTTACTTGGTATTTTTAGTTGAATCATGACTTTGCTCCTATTTTTTCGTGTGCCTTATTCGTTCATATACTATATTTAGCTCCAGTCCGTTTAGGATTATTTTCTAAAGACTTGAAATAAAACTGTTTAGTAATAACTTGGGTCCCAACGATTATTTTTTTTTGTTCCACTCTCCCCACGATATATCATTATCCCTAAAATGACCGGTTCATTTTTTTACCGTTGGTATTATATTAGTTCATTTTACTTGGCTCGGTTTGATCACTCATCACTCCACACAAATCCTAGTTGCATAATCTCTTTCTCTCTCTGAAAAGTTCGCACTGTTCTTCAAGGTTGACGATAAAATTCTAGGGTTGTACACTCTATCCTTCATCATTTTTGTGGATCTTTTCTTGATTTTGACATGGCAAACTCACCCTCTAATTGTCACGAGGTTGACCGGAATTGACCGTTGACCAGCAGGTCAACGGCGGCCGACGAAAGAGCGGCCGATACGGGGCGCGCCCGTAAGGAGCAGCGCCAACTTACGGTGAGGCAATACTTAGGCATGGTGCGAGACATCGGCGCCAAGACGTGCGCAGAGCACGCGGGGCCAACTCCATTCACCCGGCTAAATGGTGCGCAAGCAATGAGGCTGCCGAAGACGCCCGAATATCTGCGCTTGGCTCAGCGGCATAGCGCGTGGACCCGTGCGCATTCAGCCGGCCATGAGCGGAAGCGGTGAGCGGTGCAGCCCGGCGCGATGTGACGCACGCATTGGCCGACACATGGGCGACATGCATGGAGACAAGTGGCGGACATGCCAAGAAGGAGATAATAGGGTTAAAAGAGGCATGGACTAAGTTAAGGACTTAAGAAAAATGATTAACCATCATTTCAAGGCATGGCTCACCCTAATCCCAAAATTACTTCACCATTACCCATGGGTCCCACAAGAGCATGGGCAAGCTTAACTCTTGAAGACTTGGAGATTAAGGAAACTTCTTGAGGAAGCTTGGTTCGATTTCTATAAATAGATGATCTTACTTAATTGATTCATTCACCTCATAGCTTGAAAATTAGGGTTCTTAGAAATTCTGTAGCAAAATACTTAGCTTAGGCGAGTTGCTCTTTCAAGAATCCTTGTACTTGTAATCCTTGTACTAAAGTCCCGATTAATAAAAGTTGGGTTGGGAGGTTCTCCCGTAAATATCGTGCTCAAAATATTCCGCAAAAGTGTGTGTCGAGTGGTTAAGGCTTATCGGCCCGATAATTTAATATCGTGTCGAGCCGGTCCGTCCCGTCTCTACGACTAAAAAAAATTCTAAGTATTGAAGGGGCGTGACAAGTTTGGTATCAGAGCCACGTTACAACATCCACACGCTGCCCTTTTTCACGCTATGGAGAGTGAATCCCGTCCTCAAGATCCTAGTGACCCACTCTTGGTCGGCTACACGTCGCTGAGGCCCAAAGTGGCCGAGCTCGAACGTAAGTTCGCTATCATCGAGCAGGCCATGGACGTGTTAAAAGAATCCATCCCTGCCGAGCTAGAGGAACAGCTCCTTGCCGTGAGAGAAGCCGTAGATACCGGCGCAACAATCGTTAGCGACCTCACCGGCAAGTTCGACCACCTCGCAGCCACAACGAGCGACTCAATTGAGGCGCTGTCCCGAAAAACTGAGGAGGAAGCTGAGGCTAACTCGAGGTTCCGGGACGAGCTTGAGGCTGAGATTGTGCTTCGCCGCATGGTGAGCCAAGGCGAAGGCTCTTCCAACCCGCGCCACAAACTGTCCGAACCCGAGACGTACGATGGCGCGCGCGAAGCCAAGGAACTTGGCAACTTTATCAACGACATGGAATGAGGCAGCCCATGTCGCAGAAAATGACCAAGTCTTGGTATGTGCCCATTACCTTGTTGGCGACGCCAAGCTTTGGTGGAGAACGCGCAAGCGCGAGGCACACGACAACGAACACGCCCGCATCACAACTTGGGCAGCCCTCAAAGCCGAGCTTGAAGCTCACTTCTTGCCGCAACATAGCGCTTGGCACGCCCGTGATGCCCTCCGAAAGCTCAAGCAAGTTGGATCCATCCATGACTACGTCAAGAAGTTCCATCTCCTCATGCTAGACATGAAGGACATGTCGGAGGCCGATAAGGTATATAACTTTCTTGATGGTCTTTCTCCGTGGGCGCAGAACGAGCTAGCAAGGCGAAACATCCCGGACTTGCAATCCGCCTTTGCCGAGGCCGAGAGACTCCGAGACATTCCACGGCCACGACAAGCCGCCGAAACAACCGCTCAAACCCCCAGCCAAGGTGATAAGAAGCGGGGCGGCCAACGCGCGCGCTACGCAAAGGGCAAGCAAGCGGCGGCCAGCCCGTCCAAACCAGCCCAATTGCAGCCTCGGCCGAATGCTGCCCAGCCCCATAACAAGCAAGCCGCGGCCAACTCGGGCAAGAAAACTGGCTGCCAACTTTGCGGAGGACCCCATCGATGGTTTCAATGCCCGCACAAGTCATCCGTCTACACCGTGGCCAACCAACTACAGCAAAAGCAAGCTGCGACCGCAGCCGAGAGCAAGGAGGCGGAGCCACCTCTCGCTAATCAGCTACAATACCTTGCGACGCTTCAAGAACGCCGCACGAGTAAGACCGCCCTTTTGTTTATCCCTTGTTCTATTTTGGGTCAAAAGTTAACGGCGATGGTAATTTCGGAGCTAGCCATAACTACATCTCCACTTCCACCTCAAAAAGACTCGGGTTATATCTTTTGCCCCATGGCACGGCCGTAAAAACGGTAAACATCATTAACCCTTGTGATGGTAAGACAATCGTGGCGGTGAAACTCGGCCACTACTTCGACTTTTTGGAGTTCATAGCCATGAGGATAGACGACTCCGAAATCATCCTCGGAAATGACTTTCTGGTGGACGCAAAGGCCATGATCATGCCCCACCTCGGCGGCCTGCTCATCGCGGACGGAAAGCAGCCCGGCTTCATCAAAGGACTCTACGAGACCCATACGCACGACGTAGCTGGACCCTTTTGTTCCGCACTTCAACTCAAGAAGGGCATAACGCGCGGCGAGCCTACCTTCTTGACCTTGGTGCGACCAGCCGAGCAAGCCGCGAAGGCCCCGTCCCAGCCGCAGCCTCCAAGTAGCGTGCAACGCATTTTGGCGCGCTATGACGACCTCATGCCCCCGGAGCTGCCGAAGGAACTTCCGCCAAGAAGGCCGACCGACCAAAAGATTGAACTTGAACCCGGCGCACGTCGCAATGGCGCCCTACCGTATGCACCCTAAGGAGCTCGACGAACTTAGGCGCCAACTCAATGAACTGTTAGAAACAGGACTCATCTGCCCCTCCAAAGCGCCGTTCGGATCTCCGGTGTTATTCCAAAAGAAAAAAGACGGGAGCCTCCGATTTTGCGTGGACTACCGTGCGCTCAACAAAGTCACCGTCAAAAACAAATACCCCATCCCAAATGCGCTAGACCTTTTTGACAAACTCGTGAAGGCCCGATACTTCTCAAAGTTAGACCTTCGCTCGGGATATTGGCAAGTACGCATAGCCGAAGGAGACGAAGCCAAAACTACGTGTGTAACTAGATATGGTTCATACGAGTTTCTTGTCATGCCGTTTGGGCTTACTAACGCTCCGGCCACCTTTTGTAATCTCATGAATGACGTACTTTATGAATATCTCGACAAGTTTGTCGTTGTGTATCTCGATGACATTGTAGTTTACTCCTCGACACTAGACGAGCACGTTCGACACCTTGAGGCGGTGTTCGAGAAATTACGCGCCAACAAACTCTACATCAAGCGAGAGAAGTGCGAGTTCGGCCAAACGAAAATCAATTTTCTCGGCCATGTCATCGAGGGAGGCGAGATCCGCATGGATAAAGGCAAGGTCAAGGCCGTGATGGAGTGGCCGCACCCCACCAACGTGAGCGAGTTGCGGCTCGGCGTGGCCAATTATTATCGGCGCTTTATCAAAGGATACTCGAAGATAGCCGCGCCACTGACGGACCTTCTTAAGAAGGAGACGAAGTGGTCTTGGGACGAGCCATGCGAAGACGCGTTCGTAAGGCTAAAGCAAGCCTTAGCAAGCGAACCTGTGTTGAAGCTACCCGACTTCAACCAACCCTTTGAAGTGCACACCGACGCCTCGGGTAAAGCCATTGGCGGAGTCCTTGTTCAAGGCCGACATCCTATCGCCTACGAATCAAGGAAGCTCAAGGATGTCGAGACTCGCTATTATACCCACGAGAAGGAAATGACGGCAGTCATTCATTGTCTCGAGGCTTGGCGGCACTACCTACTTGGGTCCCGATTCGTGATCGTCACCGACAATGTGGCGAACACCTATTTCAAAACCCAAAAGAAACTCACTCCGAAGCAAGCCCGTTGGCAGGAGTTCTTGGGCGAATTTGACTTCGATTGGGTGCACCGGCCCGGCAAGCAAAACGAGGTGGTCGACGCATTGAGTCGGATGCCGCACCTCAACACCTTGACGGCCTTGAGCGAAGCCGCGAGCAACTTCGATGCACGGCTGAGGCGGGAATCCGAGAATGACACCGCCTACAAAAAGCTCAAAGAAGACGTCGAGTCGGGCCATGTGAAGCGATATTGGCTGGAAAATGGTTTGTTGGTCACTCATGGTGGCCGATATTACGTACCGGCAGGAACTCTTCGGCGGGAGCTACTCAAGGAGCACCACGAGCCAGAGTGGGCTGGCCATCCCGGTGTTACCCGCATGATGGCGCTTTTGTCCCGAAAATTTTATTGGCCAAAGATGGAGGCCGATGTTGAGGCTTTTGTGCGCACATGTCTCAAGTGCCAACGAGACAAAGCTGAGCACTTCAAGCCCGCGGGACTTCTTCAGCCCTTACCGGTACCAACCAGCCCATGGCGATCCATATCAATGGATTTCATCGTTGGCCTCCCGAAAATCCACGATAATTCTTCGATCCTCGTAGTCGTAGACCGATTTTCAAAGATGGTCATTTTCATTCCAGCCCCATTAGAGTGTCCCGCCGACATAGCCGCGGACCTCTTTCTCCGAAATGTGGTCAAGCATTTCCGCATGCCCGAAGATATCGTGAGCGATCGAGACACCCGCTTTACTAGTCGGTTTTGGACGGTACTGTTTCGGATGCTTGGAACCAAGCTGCGATTTTCATCCGCCTACCATCCGCAAACTGACGGCCAAACCGAGCGCGTGAATCAAATGCTTGAAGAATATCTTCGACACTACATCTCGGCCAGCCAAAGAAACTGGACGACTCTCCTCGACGCGGCGCAATTCAGCTATAACCTTCACAAATCCTCCGCGACCGAGAAGAGCCCTTTCGAGATAGTCTATGGCTTCCAACCGCTCACGCCGCAAAGTCTCACCTTGAGGAGCACGGACGGTGAGTGCCCGGCCGCGTATGAGTTTGCACGAGGCCGACAAATCCTATGGGACGAGGCGCGCGACAGTCTTGCCAAGGCCGGCCGTAGGATGAAGAAATACTACGACCGCGGCCATCGCCCCATGGAGTTCGATGTTGGACAGAAGGTTTGGCTCAAGCTCACGCCCCAACTACGAGCAAGTTGGAAGGCGCAATCAACTGCGCGAAGCTTGATGCCCAAGTATGATGGACCGTTCGAGGTTGTGAGCCGGATCGGAAGGGTCGCTTATAGTTTGAAGCTACCGCCCAAATACCGAGTCCACCCGGTTTTTCACGTAAGTTGCCTCAAACCATTCTTTGAGGATAAAGACCCCGAACGTCGCCCGGAGCTGAGCATCCCATCAGCCCCACGAAGACAATACGATCGCGAGATCGAGCGGATCGTAGCTCACCGGAGGCGCGGCACATCACCGCACAACGCACTTGAATACCTCATCAAGTGGCGAGGCGAACCGGACAGATATGTCGTGGGAACGAGGCGAAGACCTATGGCAATTTCATAAGGAAGTAAATGAGTACTTAAAATCCCAGGTGCCAGGATCGTCTACGAGGGCGTCGACGAGTCGGCCGGGGGAGGATTGTCACGAGGTTGACCGGAATTGACCGTTGACCAGCAGGTCAACGGCGGCCGACGAAAGAGCGGCCGATACGGGGCGCGCCCGTAAGGAGCAGCGCCAACTTACGGTGATACAATGCTAAGGAGCAAATCTAATGGTGGGCAATACTTAGGCATGGTGCGAGACATCGGCGCACGTGCGCAGAGCGCGCGGGGCCAACTCCATTCGCCCGGCTAAATGGTGCGCAAGCAATGAAGCTGCCGAAGACGCCCGAATATCCGCGCTTGGCTCAGCGGCATAGCGCGCGGACGCGTGCGCATTCAGCCGGCCATGAGCGGAAGCGATGAGCGGTGCAGCCCGACGCGATGTGACGCACGCATTGGCCGACACATGGGCGACATGCATGGAGACAAGTGCGGACATGCCAAGAAGGAGATAATAGGGTTAAAAGAGGCATGGACTAAGTTAAGGACTTAAGAAAAATGATTAACCATCATTTCAAGGCATAGCTCACCCTAATCCCAAAAGTACATCACCATTACCCATGGGTCCCACAAGAGCATGAGCAAGCTTAACTCTTGAAGACTTGGAGATTAAGGAAACTTCTTGAGGAAGCTTGGTTCGATTTCTATAAATAGATGATCTTAGCTTCTTAATTGATTCATTCACCTCATAGCTTGAAAATTAGGGTTCTTAGAAATTCTGTAGCAAAATACTTAGCTTAGGCGAGTTGCTCTTTCAAGAATCCTTGTACTTGTAATCCTTGTACTAAAGTCCCGATTAATAAAAGTTGGGTTGGGAGGTTCTCCCGTAAATATCGTGCTCAAAATATTCCGCAAAAGTGTGTCGAGTGGTTAAGGCTTATCGGCCTGATAATCTAATATCGTGTCGAGCCGGTCCGTCCCGTCTCTACGAGTGAAAAAAATTCTAAGTATTGAAGGGGCGTGACACTAATGAAGCACAAAATGCTGAGTCAAGATCTAGGGAGATAGTGTACGATGTTGTACCTCTGTAAGTCGTCCCTTTTGGCGAGACCGTTGAAGAAGGTGATGTGCCTCCTTCCAAACGCGATGCAGCACCTCACGAAATGACGTCACCAATTTCAGACGAAATCCCTGCTGCAACCGCCGAGAATCCAGCATCTGAGGGAAACCCTAACCCAGACCAAGACATGTATGGCGTGCCCCTTGGAATCGTGTTTAATGTACAGAGGAAGCGGCGAAGCAAGAGAAGTGCCCGCACTGAAACGCCTAAAAGCCCTAGCCCTGTTCCAGTTTCAGTGTCGTCAAGCCCTTCACTGGACACGTTCATCGATTCTCAGACCTATGACAACATTCCTGAAGAAGAGAATCGTGGTGTATGGGGAGAATTCCAACTCCCAGTCCGAGTCACCGGTAGAATCTGAGCCCTCATCTGAAAGTTTGTTCCCTAATGATATTCCTCTCAGTCCTATGTTTAATAGGTTAAAAAAGAGGGCAAGGAAACAAACCATGGGCTCTGATTCTCGTCCCTCCAAAAAGGCGAGACGCACAGATGATGTACCAGTTCTTGAAGCAGATGTGGATCTGGATGCTGACTCAGCGCCAGACTCCTTATTTCCTGAACACGTAGATGCTGATCCTTCTTCAGTCTCTGACTGGAACCTCACTCCATCTCCAAAGCGCATCTATACAAGCCGAAAGAAGACCTATGGGTGTCCTTGCAGACAAGGACTTTGTGGGTAGAGCGAACAGTTAATCTTCCCAGCTTCCGCAAGTATGGGGTGCTTCAGTTGTTGGAGTCTTGACCTCTTGGCAAAGCTGTTCGTTGCGTAGGTACATTCTGTGATGCGGTTGTACGTAAGGTATATACCTTTTCCATCGTTTAAATGAGCTAAATTCTATGAAGTTTGGGAAAGTGTTTCTGCATAACATTGTTTATGAGCTCTCTACTCGTTTGTTAATTAGTTTCTGGAGACGCTAGAGGTAGAACAATTTGAGGATGCGATATCGATGAAGTTGTGGCGTTTATCACGGGAGGAAAAAAGACAAAGTGGGACAATAAGTTTTCGAACACCTTTCTAACCTCTCTGTTTTAGTGATGTTCAAATTTGCAGTTTTCAATTGGAAACCTATGGCCAATGACAGTCGAGTCACTGAACAAGTGGCACAGCTTCTTTGAGTATTGTGTCAGAATTTGCCTATATATTGGGGCCAGACGATCTTGAATAAGATTGCTTATCAAGCCGAAAAGAAGGACAAGGGCATCCTGCCATTTCCTTCGGTCATATGGTCAGTTCTGGTTCGAAGTGGCTTCCAACCAAGTAGCACAGACTATGTGGAACACCAGAATGCCCCTTCTCTATCACCACCACCAATCATCTGACCAGACTTCAGAGAGTAATCGGCCTTCCCTGGGTTGGAATGCAGAATGCTAGAGAGGATGCTGAAGCAACATAATCTTCTGCATCAGCACTAGAAAAGGCAATCAGATGCCTCGATGAGTCCATCACATCCTTGGTGGCTCAAAGGGAGAACTTACGAGCTCGTCTTTCTTCCCAAAAATGGAGAGAAGCAGAAGAAGGTGCAGGAGAAGGTGCTGGACAAGATGGTGGGGCTGAACAGAATGCGGAACTAAATGAAGGAGGAGCTGGAGCTAGAGCTGGAGAAGAAGCTGATCAAGTCGGACTCCGACTATTTAGACCTCAGCTGGTTTTTTTGTCTTTTTTGTGCATGTGTGCTTTTGTGTGTTGCATGCCTGACCTGCTTTCGTTTTGTTTTTGCCTGCATATGAACCATTTTTTATGTTTTGCAGATGTTTAATTTCAGACCTCGGATCGGCATGTACTAAGATTTAGTACCTTGAATAGTTTATTGGCTATTCTGTTTGCGTTTACTCTAACACCTTTTCGTGTTTTGTGGTTGAGAAGATTTTGCCTTCAGGTAGAATTTCACTATGTCTAACTTCTGCAACGGAAGAAAAATAAAAAGGGAAAGATTGTTAATGTTGAGACATCAACGTTGACAATGTTGGAAATTATTGTCTGAGAATGTGTACAACTTCAGTTTTATCTTTTCCTACCCAAAACACGTTTAACTTGATTACGTGGCTTTTCTTAGTGATATGCATGACTTGGATAAGGACTGGAATGATTCAAATCGTACGGAAAGAGCGTGGATGAGCTGGAGCGAATTTTGGAAGGGAGCTTACGAAAAATAGGAGTCTTGGAGCTTAAGTCTGGACTAAGTCTTTTGGACCTATCCGAACTAACTTCCAACGGTCACATCCATTTCAGTGTACGTTGTGGAGTTAGTGGAAGTTACCAAGCCAGTTGTGAAGGCGCCCCAAAGTCGAAGACATATAAAAAGGGACTTCCCTTTACCGTTTGAAAGATGATTATTTCAAGAGACATTATGAGCACACTTTGAGCGAGTTTGAGCGAACAAAAGTTTTGTTTTTAGCCTAGATTTTCAGTTTGCAAAAGTCTAAGGGCTTTGTGGTAGGATCGTTAGATTCGTTCTTTTCTAGGCTTGATCGTTTTGCATCTTAGTAGTGGACTTTCGCCCTGAGGCACGTAGCAAGCTTTTACAACTTTCTGCAAAATTTATAGCTCATGTCAATCGTCTTTCTTTACTAAGTTCTTTAATTTCTGTTGTGCGTTTGGTGTTAGGTTCAGTGTTACCTCAACATTAGTTCCAACATTGAGATCAACAACTTAGTATACATCCATATAGGGACCCCACTTCAAAATCAAAATTGACTTGATCAATGCACGTGCACATGTCAATCACATAGCTAATTCTACTTAATGGACATATGGACTCGATTCTTTCGATTTCTTACAACCTTATGTGACAGTGAACCAATCTCAGTGTGGGTATGACTTGAATTTCAAGGGACACATTCATATTTATTAACGGAATTTAGACACTTTCAGTACAAAAGAGAGTCCATCTCTGATCGATTTACATAATCTCGTAATGACTGTAATTCGCTCTGGCCTATGCACACTTGGGCTGATCTTACATTTGCCTACCGTTTGATCTATGAAGCAATGTTCTTATAAGAAGGGAAAAACCAAATAATAACGTTAAGCACGTTTCTTATTCCAAATATCATAATACGTGTGTTGCGTAGACCGAAGAAAAAAACATCCATTATTGTTCTGTTCAGTATTACTCATTACAAGCAAACCGCTCTCAAACTCTCCACCTAACCTCTTTCATTACTGCCAAACATCAATATTCTTTGTAGTACAGTACAAAGCCCTTCATTCACTTTTTATGCCGAAGATTTTGCTATGATTTCTTGCACGGCCTCTTTAGTGGTCAAAGATGGAATCGCACCGTCCTTCATTATCGTAAGCGCACCGTAAGCGTTCGCAAATAAGAGCGCTCTCGCAGTTTATCCTCATCCTATCGACATATAATTTACGCAAAAGACGGGCTTTTACTTGATATATATTATTACATCTCATAAAAGCATAGCCAATTAAATTGAATCCGTAGTTTGTCTAAGAGTATGTATTTGTGTCTAGCTATGAGAAAACATTTATATATACTAGTATTCTTGCACATTCAGATGCGTGTGCTTTGACATCATATATTATTAAATTAAAGAGAAAATAATAATTAACTAAAAATAGAAAATTAATAATTAACTAAAATAATAAATTAATATGTAACTAAAAATAGTAAGTAATGTTAGTGGGTGGTTTATTTTATTTTATTAAATATTTTTTTTCTAATTAGACTTAATTAACAGACCAAATTGAACGGTTTAACCAAGGCCATGAGCCTTAGTAAAAGAGTATAGATTAGAGACCTGAAAGAGATTTATATCCGAGGCTAAGCGGTAGAGGATCGCACCCGTAAATGCGTCCCCAGCACCAGTCGTGTCGACTGGCTTTACTTTCACTCCATGAACTCTTCCTTTGAATTGCTGCTTATTAAAATGAATTTATAAGAATGTTATCCCAAAAAAATAAAATAAAAATAAAAGAATATCGCAAGTAAGCAGATAATAATCTTTGAACATTTACCTTTGTGAAGTATCTGCAACCGTCTTTACCTTCGCTTAAGAGCACCAGACAAAGATTCGGACGAAAAAGCTTAGTCAATGTTGCGTCGGATTCGTTTGGATCTTCACAATCGGTTAAGAATGAGAGTCCCTCTTCGTTGATCTAAGACGAAAAAATGATCTTAAATAATATTTAGTGAAGATTTATTTAAAATAAGGATTATTGTTTAAAAACTTTTCTAGGTGTAATGTCTCATTACCTTGATTATATTAGCTTGATCCCATATGGACATTAACCCTTCTCGAGCGGCGTCTTTCGAAGGCCACAAAGGTAGCCTGAGATTCGGGTCGTAATATATCAAACTTCCCGACTCTGGCAATCTTAAGGCGGGTCCTACACGGATCGTCGGTCAACGTATTCGAACCACGGTGAAAAATTGTCGCCTGAAGGAAAAAAAAAAAAGTCAATCGAACTGCGTCCTTAAAAATGACACTACCCCAAATATACAGTACTAAAAAAAATAATTTTAATTAAGCTAAAAATAAAAATAGGGCGTAAAAAAAGTTATACCTTCTTAAGAAGGTCCACATCGAGTTCCAATTCGCGTACAAGCATGTCGGCGCTCGGATGGCGGTAGAACATGAATTCCCGCTCTCCGTCATCTTTGAGAGTGACGAACGCCAGAGCGGTTCTCGCGCTCTTGTCGAAACGCACGCCGGCGTTGTCGACTTTGTTTTCTTTCAGTACATTAGATAGCATATGCCCAAACTCGTCGTCGCCAACCTGCAATAGTTAAAGGTGTTATAAGAAGATAGACATTTTTGAAAATATAAATCTAAAATATGATATAGTTCCTTATCTTAAACTTTAAGTGAAGTACCAACGGGGGTTGGTCCAAGTGGTAAGCGGCTTGGTATCGCTTAAGCAAAGTCTTGGGTTCGAATCCTTGTGTATGCAGCACCCCCCTTTGGGAGCCTCACCTGCCGTTACCAGGTACGTGACGCGGGGCGAACCGGATTAGTCGGGGCAACCCGGAACCGGTCGGGTATCCGAAAAAAAAACTTTAAGTGAAGTGCAAGAGGTCATGAGTAAAAATCCTCACCACAACACATTAACGATGCGTTTGGTACACGGAATTCGATATGAAAAATAAAAGAAAATGTGTTATGATACGACGCGCAAAGCTTGGTGTACAAGGTGCGTCTCATTACATTTCCTCTTCTTTCCGCATTTGATTCCGCTTGCAGAGGAGTGAAACGTATATTACTGCGCATCGAAATATTGTACGTTTCGCCTTTGTGAGTCGTACTATTGCAATTTTCTTTTTCTTTTCCGCATCGAATTCAGCGTTGAAACTTTCACATCGAATGTTAGATAAGAGCGAAACCAGCCGAGACGCGAGGCAGCATATTGGAAATAAAATATATAAAGTCCAATGTATTATACGCTCCCCGTCACTTCTACCTTAAACTTGTAGGTGAAGTGATCATTTAACATATACATCACCATCCTTTTGAAACTGTTAGTGTAGAATATATTTCTATAAGGACCTATTTGTAAATATTAGTACTAATAGGGTTAGACATAAAAAAAAAAAAGAGAAGCTATTCGAGATGAATAAGAAGGAGCATCTGCTTCATCCTTCTGTTAATGAATGATAAGAATTCTTTTACGTTTTATACTCTTTACATGGTATCAGAGCCAGCGAGCTCAAAATTGAAAATTGAATTTTAGGTCGAAGAGAAGGAAAGAAATTTCTTCAATGGCTGATCAGAAAATTAAGGATATCAACAGTGAAGGAAATCAGATCCCCAAATCTAATGAAGAAAGCAGAAGACTGCGATCGGACATCCCCATCCTTGACTTGGTTAGTGAAATACTAAAGGGGTCAAAAAACTGCAAGATTTGGAGTTGGAAAATGCAGATTGCTCTCGAGGCAAAGAACAGATTAGGGATCATAGACGGGTCGTGTAAACAGCCCGACACTAATTCTTTGGTGTGCCAGCAATGGAAAAGATGTACCTTATGGTGTGATCACTGCAAAACAGGAGGACATACAAGAGAGAATTGTTTTAGAATCCATGGATATCCTCAAAACAATAACAGAGGCGACAAAAGGGGTGAAAGAGGTCGAGGTGGACCAAGAGGTGGACGGCTCTATAATCAAAGTTCAGGCAGATCTGGGGGGCAATGGAATGAAAATTTATTCAGAGCCAATTCAACCTCTACAAATTCACAAGATTGCCAGCAGCTCCCTGCGAATATGAATGAAGGAAGTACAATGAGACCACAAATAACTGCTGATCAATATAAGAAATTTTTATCAATTCTTGGAGAAGCTCAAGATTCAGCCCCAACAACTTCCTTCTCCAATCAAGTAGGTAATCATCGGGTATGAATCATCCCCCTACTCACGAATGGATAATAGACACGGGGGCGAATAAACATATGATAGCTGATAAATCTTTGTTTGATGTGGGATCAATGATTGATAGGTCAGACTTGTATGTTAAATTGCCAAATGAAAAATTAACTTCGACTGTAAATTCTGGGTCTGTTACACTGGCTGAAAATTTGAAACTGACTGATGTGCTATATGTACCTGAATTTAAACTCAACTTGTTGTCTGTATCTAGATTATCCATTGATGGTGCTAATGTGTGTGTCACTTTCTATCCATGCTTTTGTATTATTCAGGAGATTGGGATTGGCATGATAAAGGGATTGCTAGAATTTCGAATGGTCTTTACAACTTGGATATAGCTTATAGTAAATCTGACTGTATGAGAATGGAGCATGCTTAGAACTTGTGTAATAAGGTTCGTTTATGGCATAAACGATTTGGTCACATCTCTTTCAATAGACTTGTTTCTTTATCTAGTTTGAATTTGAAAATTGTTGATAGCCACAAGTATTGTCCTATATGGCCATTACTAAGCATAGTAGGGCTAAATTTCCTACAAGGACAAATGACTACCTCAATAATGGAATTAGTACATATGGATGTGTGGGGGCCATATAGGGAACCAACATATAAAGGTGAGCGATATTTTTTAACCATCGTAGACGATTACTCTAGGGCTACATGGGCCTTTCCTATGATCAATAAATCAGAGGTATATGGTGTTATTAAACATTTTTAGCCTATGTGCAGAATCAATTCTCAACATGTATTAGAACTATAAGAACAGATAATGCCCTAGAATTTTTTAGTTTTGACTGTAAGAAATTGTTTGCATCCCTAGGAATAATCCACCAAAGCTCATGTTCCTATACACCGCAACAAAATGGTGTAGTTGAAAGAAAACATCGGCATATTCTTGATGTTGCTCGAGCATTAATATTCCAATCACAAGTCCCAATAAAATATTGGGGTGAGTGTATAAAAACAGCCGTATATCTCATCAATAGGACTCCAACCCCTTTACTCAAAGAAAAAACTCCGTTTGATATCTTATATGGTAGAGAACCAAGTATTCAGCACTTAAGAATATTTGGCTGCTTGTGTTTTGCTAAAATCATGCCTCATTTTGATAAGTTCACAGAAAAGTCTAGGCCATGTGTGTTGATGGGTTATGCAGCCAATCAAAAGGCATACAAGCTACTCGACCTCAAAACTGAAAACTTTATCACGTAAAGAGATGTCATTTTTTATGAAGATAAATTTCCTTTTAGTTTTTATAAAAATAGCAATGATCATCAGGTTGCTGAAATAAAACAGTATGCGAACTCTGTATTTGGTGAGCCTTTCTATTATGAGAATCCAACATCAAGTGAGGATGGTCTTGTTGAAAATGATAATACACAGCCTCTGTTCAGTGATGCAGGTGAAAGTGATTCTGGAGAGATTATATCAAATACAGACCCATCAGTGACAACAAATCAGCCTGTCAGGAGGTCCAGCAGATCATGCAAACCACAAAATTGGTTAAAGGATTATGTATCGCCTTTTTCTAATGATGCTAATCAATGTTCTTCCAGATATCCTTTGTCTTTGTGTCTTCACTTTGTGTCTTTGTGTCTTCACTATGGAGGAATGGAGGAATGGAGGAATGCCATGGAAGTAGAGATTTCAGCCTTGGATTTAAATAAAACATGGAAGGTAGTAAATCTGCCTAAAGGTAAACGCCCTATAGGTTGGATGGATGTACTCTATTAAGTATAGGGCTGATGGTACGATAGAAAGGTATGAGGCCCGTTTAGTTGCTAAGGGTTATAGTCATGTAGAAGGAATTGATTATACCGACACATTTGCTCCCGTTGCTAAACAGGTTACAATTAGGGTAATTATATCTCTTGCTTCTATATATGATTGGCCACTTCGGCAAATGGATGTCACTAATGCCTTTTTACAGGGAGAATTGGTTGAGGAAGTATATATGACTATGCCACCGGGATTAGACTCGAGCGCCTCAGGTACTGGTATCAAAGTTTGCAAGCTTGAAAAGCCATTGTATGGCTTAAAACAAGCTCCCGGCCACTGCAAGAAAAAATTTACATTGGCAATGAGTGTATTTGGATTTGTACAATCAAAGAATGATTATTCTTTGTTTGTCAAATCAAAGGGAGAAATATTGTCATATTATTAGCTTATGTGGATGATATCGTACTAACTGGGAATGATATTGATATGATGAATGAAACCAAGTGTTATTTGAATAGGGCATTTCATATGAAGGATTTAGCTGAGCTAAGATATTTTTTGGATATAGAAGTTGCTAGATCAAAGAAAGGAATTGTTCTCAATCAACGAAAGTATGTGTTAGAATTGTTGGGTGAAACTGGAATGCTAGGATCTAAGCCGTTAAGGATTCCGGTTGACCAAAATGTGAAGTTTATAGAAAATATTAAATCTGATGTATATCGTGATGATATTGTGAATTTTAATTGTTCTTTTGGTGACAAGCTGAACACTGTTGAAGGCAATAAGCATGTATATTCTGCTGGAGAAGTGCATTCTAACGGTAAGAGTTTGGGAAAAATTGGTGCTGCCCATGTGGAAACCAACAAGGTTAATGCTGAAGATGGTATAGATGTATATTTGTTTCGAAGAATTGTTGGTAAACTTATATACTTGTGCTTGACTAGACCGGATATCTCATATGCTGTTCATATCTTGTCACAACATATGCATAACCCAAATAAAGTTCACTTTGCTGCGTTATATAGAGTCTTGAGATACTTAAAAGGAAATCCGGGTCTTGGATTGTTTCTTAATGCTAACAGTAAAGTGTGCTTGAAGGCCTTAAGTGATGCAGATTGGGCGGCATGTCCAAATACAAGGAGATCGTTGAGAGACTATTTGGTTTTCCTTGGAGATTCTTTGATATCATGGAAGACAAAGAAGCAACGTACGGTGGCAAGAAGCTCAACTGAGGCAGAGTATACGATGGCCATGGTCACAACAGAAGTATTGTGGTTAAGAAGTTTGATGAAAGACATCGGAGTAAAAGACGATAGACCAGTTACAATATACTCGGATAGCAAGTCGGAGTTACAAATAGCGGCAAATCCAATTTATCACGAGAGAACAAAGCATATAAAAGTTGATTGTCACTTCATACGAGACAAGATTCAAGAGAATATAATCAAGACCGAATATCTTCCCTCTCAAGAACAACCGGCGGATTTATTAACCAAAGCCTTGGGAAGAGATCAATTTGAGTATTTGTTGTCCAAGTTTGGTGTTCTAAATTTGCATGAACATCAAACTTGAGGGGGAGTAAGTGTAGAATATATTTCTATAAGGGCCTATATGTAAATATTAGTACTAATAGGGTTAGACATAAAAAAAACGGAGAAGCTATTCGAGATGTATAAGGAGCATCTGCTTCATCCTTCTGTTAATGAATGATAAGAAATTCTTTTACGTTTTACACTCTTTACAGTACAGAAACTTAGGAAGATTAAGGTGATCATTCGAATTGAAATGGTTTATAATACCTTTCCTATAAATGACGAAGAACCTCCCAACTTTGCTATACAAGTAGCTACCTTGGCAGGTGCACCGCCCGGAGCCTTAACAAAGGCGGGAGCTTCAGCTAGCGAAACTCCGCTAACCGTAGGCACGAAATCGATCAGCATTTCCCCGAAGCAAACGACCAGAGGGCTCTTTTGGGCCGAGTTTTTATTTCCACTATTGAATAGGGACTGCTTGAACCACCTGCATTAACGATCATCAGTATTGATTGGGAAATTTTCCTCAATATGATACGATATGTTTACTTGTTTAGCAGTTAGCAAACACTACTACACAAACACAAGTATCCAAATACATATCACATATCTATATTAGTTATTTTAAATGAAGTTATTAAAAATTTAACTTAAGAAAGAAATTATAATAAAATAAATAGGTAAAATTTTATTTAAACATATGAAATTGACATCGGATAGGTAAAATGGGGAATATAATTTGAATATTATAAATTTATAAAATGAGAATGAATATAAATTTATGAGTGGTTTTTATGTAAATAGATTGAAGTATTAAAATTTATAAATTTGGGCCCTTAAGATAATTTCAGAATTAATAAGAAGCCCAAGTAGCCCATTAAGATTAACAATTCAATTAAAAATTAAAATTAGGTCATCATCTTCAACCTCTCGTCTCGTCACCACTCACTACTCAGTACTCACCACCACCGTCCAAATCGTCTTCTTCCATGGGGGCTCTCAATCCCGTGGGAGCTTTTCAAGCTGTGAAGAACAAAAATTAGTGGCCAACGAAGATACAGTGGGCATACCCCTACGAGGTACTCCAGGCGGCCGTGGGGTCAAGTGACCCCTTGTGCCCAGCGCTAGCTCCGTGCCTGTTTGGCCCTCATCTCAGATATAACTTCTTTTTCCTTCCTTCGTATGCTGCTGAGAAAAGGGACCAAGAACTTGAAACATGATTAACATGTCAGAAATTCAATCTAAGCCAAGAAAAACGTGTCAATTTGCTAATTAGCTCATTCAGTCAATTAGCAAAATCAGAAGGGAGCGCCCACAGTTTCACATGCCTTACAAACAATGTTTTAAAAAGCGTAAAGCGCGGCGTGTTGCGTTTTGATTCTGATAGCGCGTAGCGTGAATAGCGTAGCGCATTGCGTGAGTATTTCAAGCAATTTAGTTAGAATGCTAAACAAACATAATATATAACATATAAACATTATTTGTTAAATTGTAGCTTATATATCCAATAATATATACTAATAAAATTTACCAAAACTATATGTGCATCAAAATTATCCAAATATTATAAATAAATAGCAACAATCCAATAATTCACAAAATAGCATAGTACAAAGTTACTCTTTTTTTAGTAACTTTTTTTTTTGGAAACATGACTACTTTATTAAATATTGAAATGAGAAATATAACGTACAATGATTACATCGAAGTAATGCATAGGTTATGTATCAATTACACAAAAAATATATATATAACTACGGATAAGGTGAGGCCGCCCACCACCTCACAGTAGTTAATTCGTACTGCACTTTCTTATTTTTTTTCCACGTTTACCACATCGTCATTTTCAAGACGAAAAAATAGCATGTGCATCTCGTCCCACACCGATGCCACTATACAATGAAGAGTGCCAAACTTCCTATATAAATGGGCATAAAGCTGACAGAACTGTATAGCTTCATGGGCTATTGCCTTGTTTGGGCCGATTAATTTTGAGAATTGGCCTGATTAACCATCAAGTATGGCGTCGAGCCATGTCTTTATTTAATTATTAACTTTATAAAATTTAAAAAATTAATAAAAAATTAAACGCTTTTTTTTTATTACGCCTTGTAGCGTTTTTATAAAAATTTTCGCTATTGCGCGCTTTGTAGCGCGCTATAGAGCGCTATTTAAAACACTGCTTACAAACCAAGGTATCATTTAATGTGTTATGATGCTCAAGAACAAATTGTTACAAACAACCTGAGGTGGGATCAGTATCTGCCATTTATAAGCGATGTCCAAAGCCCAACAAGAGATAATAAGTAAGAATATGCCGAAGAACTTGAGGAGAATCTAGCAGAGAGAAAAAAGCATGGAGTGAGGAGAGAGGTTCAAACTGGGGTTGAAAAAATACGATCGATGGGAGAGGAGAGGAGACACGATTGTGTTCTTTGAAGGTGGCGTAGTAATTAGTGATTCTCTCTCTAGGGTTTCCTCTCGTCCCATCTTCTCTCCCTCGCGCAGCCAACACAAAAAACGTGGGTTTCTCCCCCATCCTCCATTAATGGAGGTGGGGGAGCCTTTCTTTTTCTTTTCTTCGCTGTTTTCCTTTTATTTTTCTTGTTCTATATATTTAAAAAAAAAAAAAATTCCTTGTGGACCGTCGCCGGCGCTGTGGTCGCGCGTCCTCCACCTTTCGAGCTGGCGTCGCTGCCGTTCACCTCCACCTCCGCCGCCCGCGGTGCCGCTGCTGTGCACCTCCACGTCCACCTCCGTCGGAGCCGCTGCTGCGCAGGTCCACCTCCTCTTGAGGCCTCTGCCATGCCACCTCCGTCTCCTCCGCCGGTGCCGCTGCTGCGCACATCCACCCCCATCTCCGCCGGTGCCGCGCCACCCCGCCGCACCGCCTCAGCTCCAGCCGCACGGCCCCTACTCCAGCCGCACCGCCCCTACTCCAGCCTACAGCCGCACCGCCCCGCCGCAACGCCATAGCTCCAGCCTCCAGCCACACCGCCGGCCGTGCCGCCTCAGCCTCCAGCCACGCCGCAGGCTGCGCCGCCCCACCTCCAGCCTACAGCCACGCTTTCCACTGCCGTCTCGCCATTGCCCGTTTTGAGTTTCCCCTAGTGGGACTTCATCTCTCTCGACCTTTGGTCGCGAGCATCTTCTCCCTTGTGGAACCTCAGTCCGATGAAGATAAAAATTCAGAAATTGAAGTCCAAGTGAAAATGAAGAGTATCGTAGATTAAGCTTAATAGCATTCTCTGTTATAGGTTCTTTAGTTCTTGGTCGTAGATTATGAGTTTTTTTTCTGTCGGCTTTTGTCCCTCGTGGACCCTTTTCTCTCCTCGTGGGAGTGTTTCTGCCCCTTTGTGGGCTGTGTTGTGCTCGGTTGTGAGCCTTTGTTCTCCCGGTTGGCGATGTACCGGTGAGACCCTTTGGGCTATTTAGCTCCTGTATCTTTGTTAATTTATACAAGCTATCGTCTCGAAAAAAAAAGGTGGCGTAGTAATTGAGTGACACGTATAGGACAGGTGGTAAATATACCCTAGAAAACTCGTATTTTCATCCTTTGATAAAATATAATTTAGTTCACGAGAATCATTTATGACTAATAGTATTTCGCCAACTCTACCGGTAGTGCCGTCAATTAGGCCTCCAGCACGCGGGCCGGCCAGCCTGATTCGCCTGTGCGGGCTAGTCCGCGGACAGGCCCGCCTGCTTATGAATATTATTTAACATATATTAAATGTCAACTTATAGAATCTAGTTAATAATACATTGATTATGCTAACATATTATTAATAAAAACACAATTAATGGCACAGTTATATATAATTAGTAATAAATACCGTAATTAAAATGTTATATGATATAAAATTTGAAATTGAAATAAAAACTAAATTTATGTAAGGCAGACGGGCCTAAATTTCTATGCGCCACGTCCCGCAAAGAGCGGGCTATGGAAATTTCTAAATTTTTATAGTGTTTAAGATGAAATATATTTTTAAAATCTAAAGACAACAATAGTGCATAACTACAGCAAATGAAAAATTAGAAGTGATATGGAAATTGTTCAATTAATTATAAATAAAAAAGGCTAAATTGAAATAAATGACAGACGAAATGTGACAGTATATAGCCATCCTACACCAATTATATAGGCGTATATATTTTTTTAGTTTTTGTTCAATTTTATCCTTTTTAATTGTTTTAATTGTTTTATTCTTATGAATTTTATTCTTTTTAATTTTACAAAACAATTCAGGTATGATTTCATTAAATATACTAGTTATTTCGCACACTCTATCTTTTTGCTAAAAATATAATTATATTTAAAGTTAGTTTCGTATGAAATTATAATTTTAATATTTAATAGTTGAATTTACAAAAGTATCTAATTTAAAACAGCTGTCCAATACTTTTAAGTTATTCTTGTAATATACGTACATTATTTTTCTAAAAAAGTATTGTTGGAAATCGGGATGATTTGGTCCGCGTAAATTTAGCAGGGATAGAAATGCAAATTCTCACAAATTTCAATTGAGTTTTTTTATATTACTCCCGTTTCTACCTTTTTTAGTTTTTAATAAATAAATATATTTTCATTTTTAGGTTATTTTTATTTTTCATTTTTTCTTATCTCTTTGTGTTGTTTTTATTTACTTTATTTATTTTCTCTTTTATTTTTTATTTGAACTTAATTTATTATTTTTCAAATATTATTCTCACGTTGTATCTATTTGATTTCAATTTATTATTTATAAATTGATTTTTTATTCTCTCAAGGTATTACTATTTTTTCAAATTTTTTTCATAAATTGTACTTTTTTAAATCTGACCATTCATATGCAAATGTGTGTGTCACTTTCAGTCAAAATGAACGGTCATACTAATGAATGGGTTAAATAGTTAAAAATTGACAACATAGGCGATTAAATTTATCATGAGTAAACATCGGGGACTATTTTGAGTTTTCTCCCTATAATGATTTCTCAGTGATATTTTTTATCAAGATTTCTACCTATTATAAAAGGTTAGCGTTCACTAAGGTTAGTTGAGAAGATATACATTATTTTTGGGTTTTATTCATAAGTAATTTAATGTTATGTTTCTTTTTATAAGATGAACAATAGGTTAGATCATTAAATTCAATTTTTCCTATTTTAAAAAGGTAATTACTAGACTAGCCAACATGTTTACACTATTATGAAACTAGTCAACTCGACTTTGATTGTTATTTTTACTTTTCACCACAATCTTATTAATATATACATGTTCAGCTTCATTATCTCAAAATTACTAAGATAATTATTAATAGTTACTCCCTCTGTCCCAAACCATTTTATACATTTTACTAAATCGAACGTCCCACATGTTTTGTACATTTCCTTAGTTAGCAAAAACTATCACAAACAATTAGATGACAATATTATATATTCTTAAAAGACGTGCATAATATACACTTTTTTACCTTTTAATTATACTATATTATTAAAATATTCAGTTTCTTAATTCTCGTGCCAACTCCCAAATGTCCAAAAACCTTTGAGACAGAGGGAGTATAATTTTAACCCCAATTGCTTTTTAACAATACGATCATTTGAGTTTCAGACTGTCTTATTTCCTAGTCCCGTGTTTAGGGAATCCTCATTCCCATGTCCTCCAAGCAAACAGTGAGGGTCCATATCTTCAATTCGCATGGATTCTAACTCGTGAATTTATTTTATATAACTAGATATTAAAGTTATTTTAAATATTATTTATACACATATTATAAAATGGTTATTTTCGTGATTTTTTCCTGTGGAGAATGAGATGGAGACTATAAGTCCTATTCCGACCCCAAGGAATAAAAATCGGAAATTTTCCTCCATGTTCGGGGCGGATCCCCACGCAAACGAGGAATAGAACTAAAATAATTTGGTGTTTAAAATATAATTATTAACAATTAGTATGCTATTGTGAGATCATAATAGTAAGTGAAAAAGAAACATTAATTAAAATTTACAAAGTTGATTAGTTTTGTAACATTAAAAGTTAACTAGTTTTGTAATTCACACCTTACAATAACATTGGTTATATTATTCTCTCGCAGATATATAGGAGTAAATGGTAGATTTTTAATTTCGATTTTACCTCAAGTACCTCTTGATTTATTATTACCTCTTGATATATTTATTACCTTTCAATCAAAATATGAAATAAAAAGATATCATCTAGTTAAGGCAGAAAAATTAATGGAATTTGGTGGGATTTCGATGAAACAAAGTATTCTGGGAGTGGGAATTGTCCTTCTATAAGACACTAGGTTTTAGACCCGTGCGATGCACGGGTTATACTTTTTCCTTTGAATGTTTGTTGGATTTTGGTTTGCAGACGTAATTAATATCGTTGTGTGCTAAAACCTAGACGTGCCATGTACAATGATTTTCTTGTCTAATCGATGGCGGAAAGTTCTTGGGATTCGTTCTTGGTGAGAGAGATGATGGGTCTTTTGCATTTTCCAGCTACATGAAAATTCTATGTATTTGTATTTGTGTGTTGAGAATGGGAAAGGGTTGCTGCTTTATTACACCCTTTGTTCTCATCGGAGACTGTTCAGATGCACTAAAATCATAAAATACTTCGCAAGACTGCTTTACTGTCATCAGGGACTGTTCAGATGCCCTAAAAACAGTGAATAATACGCAATACTGGAGACTTTGGGATGCCTTTCTGCCCAGAAAAAAATAAATTCAACCACATCATAGCATGCCAGCATTTCAGCACCGCATAGCAGGTCAACAGCCACATGCTTTGAAGCTTGACACACGAAAACAATTCGAAAAATAAATTAATAATTTGACGCATCCTATTCTCATTATTCAGTTGCTGAGAATGTAAGAATTAGTGCTAGGAAAATATGTAGATTGTTAGGAATATTTTAGAAGTGTCCAAAATATTGTTCTAAGTCTTGTAATTTCTTTACGATGTATTATCTTATGTATTTGGGTTGTGTTTGTAATGGGCTTGTTAGGGGCCCAATAAGCTTAAATACCTCTCAAGGTATTTAAGCTTAAACCCTAACAAGCATTAATCAAGTTTTCCGTTTGCAAAACCATCACGTATTCAACACTAAACCTCTATAGTACACTATTCACATATTACGAAGGTTAAATCTGTTGAAGTGTTCTTGGATAATCTGGAATTACAAGTGGTATCAGAGCAAGCGTGTAGGTGAGGAAACTTCATTTCAAGCTTTAAAGAATTTAGCAGGGTGAGTTCTTGCGTGGTAGTTCATTCTCTGTCGCAAAGCTCATACTCACGTGTATCAACTATTCTCGGAATTCTGTTTTTTTTAAGGCAAGTCTGTGTAGCTTTCAGTTCTGAGCTATCAAATTGGTTTCCGTGGAGGCTGTGTCAGATTTGTTGGATTTCTGTCTAAAACATTTGAAGAACAGCCCTGTTCCTCAGTCTGTTCTTGAGTTTGCGCACGGAATTTCTTTTGGGAACTAGATTTGCGAACTCAAGGACTTCTTTCGTTTTGCGGCTCATTCATTTCACAAGGCGTCTTTGCAATCCTAAGTTCACAAACTTGGTTTGCGGGGTTTCAAGTTTGCGCATCGGCACTTCGCAAAGCTCTACTTTGCGAGTTCGAGGTCACCAAGCCGTCAGATTCTCGAAGATCAACGTCTCAGGATTTTCTTCACTTTGCGTTCTCCAGTCTACTTTGCGAATTGGAAACACTTTGCGATCTCTTGATTTGCAAACTCACAACCGCTTTGCGAACCCAGGACAGTTTGCGAAACTCATTTATTCACTCTGCGAACTTTGCTCACTTTGCGAACTCCAGCTTACTTTGCGAATTCAAAACACTTTGCGAACTCAAGTTTACTTCGCGAATTCAACTCACTTTGCGAACCTTGAGAACTTTGCGAACCTTACTCACTTTGCGAACCTTGTAAATTTTTCGAACTTACTCACTTTGCGAACTTTGTGAACTTTGCGAACTTTGCCCACTTTGCGAATCAAGATGGCTCGTGAACTCTCTCATTAACCCGTGAAGCAATTAAATTTCGAACTCAGAGATCAATTCGCAAAGTCCTACTCTTCTCCATTCCTGCAAAACATACCCATTTAATTAAAAAAAAAGGAAATTTTTTTTAACCAAATTTCGCAATTCAATTCCAAATTTCCTCACATTACACGTCAACGATCATATCCAAAACACAAGCAATGGACTCTTTCAGCATGGGAAATGACGTTAGACCTCCCATCATCCGACATGGAGAGTACGCAGTCTGGAAGAGAAGATTCATCAACTTCATAGAAAGCAAGGACAATTCTGATAACCTTCTGGAATCTATTTACAATGGACCTACACAGTATTGGACCATAATTCCCGCCACTACTGACACCACCCCTGCAAGAGAGGAACAGAGGATCCTGAAAACTACTGATCAATGCAATGATGAAGAAAAACTGCGACTTAAGGCAGATAAAGTGGCGAAATCATACATGATGCAAGCCATTCCCAATGACATTTTGATGCAACTCGAATGTGGTGAGAGCGCAAAAGAAATGTGGGATGCTCTTCGAATTATGATGCAGGGGACAGAAGTTAATACAATGGCAAGAATGGCGAACACACTCATCTCGTATGACCGCTTTCATGCTAACAAAGGGGAAACTCTCCAAGAAACCTTCCATCGATTTCTTGTTCTTCTAAACGAGCTAAAGATGAATGGAGTCACAAAAAGTGTAATGGAGATCAATATCAAATTCTTAGGATCACTTCATCCCGAATGGGAGGCTACTGCTATTATGATAAGACAGATGAACGACCTAACCAAAGTTAGCATTCATACATTAGTCGACTACCTCAATCAACATTCCAATCATGTGGAGAAACGAAGGGAGGAAATTAAACCAATAGGAAGCGACTCCCTTGCTCTTATGACTGAACGATCATCAAGAAAACAATTCAAGGACAAAGAAATTATCCAGTCATGACAAGTTAAGGAGGGAGAAGACTCTGATCCTGATGACGAATCCAAGGATCTTACAAAACATGGAGACCAGGAAATCACCCTCAAAGATCTTGCTAAGCAACTCGCTCTGGTCTCAAATTTCGTGCAGAGAAAATATTATAAGAAGACTGGTTCCTCCTCCAACCGTCAAAGAACTTCCTCCAACTCTAAAGGAAAGACTCAGGATGAGGACAACAACTCTGAAACTCCTCATCAAGGCGGCAAGTGCTTCAACTGCGGTAAGAATGGACACTTTGCCAGAGAGTGCAGAATGCCCAAGAAAAAGGATGTTAACTATTATCGTCGAAAAGTTCAATTAGCTGAACAAAAAGAAAAAGGACTAGTTTTAATGGCAGAAGAGGATCATTGGCTTGAAGATACCTCAGACAGCGAGAATGTGGCACTGATGGCCAAACTAGATGACGAAGAAGATGGAGCTGGAGATGAAGGCAGCGAGTCAGATAGGGAAACTTCTAACAATTCAAACATGGTAGAGGTAAGTGAAGCAGATTATGATTCCTTACTTAAGATAAAAAATGAATTTTTATCCTTATATAAATCTAACAAATTGGGAAAAAGGAAAATCAAAGAACTTGAAGCTAACTTAGAAAAGAATTTAGTAGTATTAGATAAGTTTAGATATGATTATGCATGTGAGAAGAATCGTGTAATTGTAGCAAATGAAAAAATTGCTAGCTAGAAATAAAAGTGCAAAAATCCGAAGCTAAAGCCAAGGATCTAGAAAAGGAAATGAAATCTCATAGAGATCAGGCAATGGATGCTACAATTAAATATGACTTACTAAGCAAAGAACGAGAAAGACTGTACTCCAAAATAAAAAAATTGGAGGACGTTTTAACCCGACGAGATCAGTTAGAACAAACGATCTTCTTGAACAAACCAGCTAATGTTGATTTTTATAATCCCCATAAAGGACTACGTTTTGAAAACCCATGTAAGTTAAAACTAGGCATATCAAGATCACCTTATCTATATGATCTCAAATTCATGCAGACAGGTTGCCTGGCAAATCTTATGCCTTTTGTCAGTGAAGATGAGACGTCAACACACACTAAAACTCAAACATCACTTAACTACACAGAAGTAAATGATAGCTATAAAGTAAGAAGTTGTCCAGCAATAACAGAATTTGAATCAGATATTCCACGTCCACATGAAGGAGAAACACAAATGGTTACATATACAACAGGATATATGCCTGATTGCATAAAGAAAATCAATGATCTTCACTCCACTATCGAAAGCGAGAGAAAGTCATTTGGTGAAGAAAGGCAGAAACTTCTTCAGGAAATATCTTCACTTAAAGAAAAATTAAAATTACACACAATTTCATACACCTTGGTTTCGCATGACAAAATTTCCTGCACTAATACATTGAAATTTTCAGGATCCACAAAAGAGCCATTGAAGGGGCAAGTATGGGTTAAAAAGGAAGATATATTGAAGGAGTCTTGTGATCTCAATACACCTTTTGTCATTGAGTTTTTTCCTCCCAAAACTTTTGTACCTTCTATATGTCGCAATGTATCAAAAAAACTGTCTTCTAATTCAAAAACAAAGCTTTCCGCACATGATCATGTCACCAAGCAAATGCACAAAACAATTCCTAAAAATAAAATTACAAAGTTAAGACACAAATCAAAACCAAAAGCTATTCAAAAAACTGTGCACAAATGGGTTCCAAAACTTCAGACTGCAGGAATACAAATCCCAACCCTAGAAATAACTAGTGACTCTGTGTTATCCACCAACAAAGGAAAATCTAGGGAATCTAAACGGACTAATAAATATAATAGAGGTGGACCCATATTTCAATGGGTACCTAAAACCCTCTAGTTTTATTTTGCAGGCCCTTCATGTGTGGTACTTAGATTCTGGTTGCTCCACACACATGATTGGGACAAAGGAACTGTTGAGCAACTACGTTGGTAGACCAGGAGGATTGGTACGCTTTGGCAATAGCAATGGAGCCAGAATCCTTGGTTATGGCGATCTCATATGCAATAGACTCACAATTAAACAAGTTTCTTATGTTGAAGGACTGACACACAACCTCTTATCAATAGGACAGTTCAGTGATTTTGGACTCCAAGTGGTGTTTCTAAAGAAAACCTGCAAAATTCTCAATGCCAATGGTGAAGAACTTCTCACTGGAACTCGCAAGACAAATCTTTACACCATTGATATTAGAACAGTCAAACCAAAGACTGATATCTACCTAATCACCAAAGCAACTTCAACTCAAAATGACTTATGGCACCAGAGGTTATCTCATCTTAACTTCAAGACCCTCAACAAGCTGTCAACCAACAAACTAGCTATTGGACTTCCACCACTGAAGTACCAAAAAGAGCATATGTGCTCTGTTTGTGAGAAAGGAAAAATGAAGAAAGCTTCACATCCTACAAAACACTCAGCATCCACTCAACATCCTCTAGAGCTTTTACACATGGATCTGTGTGGCCCGATGCGAACTGAAAGCATAAGTGGAAAACGATATATGCTGGTTATCGTCGACGACTATTCCCGATATACGTGGGTACGATTCTTACGAACTAAATCAGAGACAGTCGAACATATTCCAAGCCTAATCAGAACAACACAGAACCTCCTCCAGAGATGTGTTAAAATAGTTAGATCAGACAATGGAACAGAATTCAAGAATCAACAGCTCAATGACTTCTATGAATCCATAGGGATTACCAACAGTTTTCTGCTATCTACACACCTCAACAAAATGGAGTTGTCGAAAGGCGAAATCGAACACTCGTAGAGGCTGCCCGAACAATGATCATCCAATCATCACTACCTCATTTCCTTTGGGCTGAAGCAATGAATACTGCTTGCTATACGCAGAATCGCACAAACATTAATCTAAGATTTGGTAAGACGCCCTATGAACTCATAAACGGAAGATTGCCCAACATTGCCCATTTTCGAATTTTTGGATGCAAGTGCTTCGTCGCCAACGACCGCGAAGACAAGTCCAAACTTGATCCAAAAGCAACTGAAGGAATCTTCGTAGGCTACACTGCACAATCTAAGGCATACAGGATATTTCTCAGAGACAGAAGGATGATCATTGAAAGTATAAATGTCACCTTTGATGAGGAACTCGAACTTTCTACTGTACATAGCAGTTTGGGACGAGTATCTAGAACACCACACCTCACTCACTCTCATACAGAAGAAGGAGAGTGTTCTAGAGATGCCTCTGAACGGAACTCTTCAGAACCGGGCTCGGACAAAGGAAGTTTGGAACCAGCTCAACAAGTAACTGACCCTTCAAGACAAAGCGACCCCACATGCTTCACTCAACGAGCTCAAGAGGAACTGGATCTGGATCTACTTTTTGAACATATATATATCTCTCAAAATCAGACAAGACCATCCACCGATCCCTTTCCAAATACTGAATCCAGCCCTAGTTCATCAACTCATGAGTCAGAACCCATTCCTAACCAGACAATTCCTCCCTCAGATGCAGAAGCCTCGATCCCAACTACTTTGACAACAACGCAGACAGAGGCCTCCTCTTCAACTTCAGCCGGCAACACTACCGTAACTGCAATCGACTATCCACTAAGTGAGGAATCCCAAATAGACGAAACGACATTACCCCACGAAAAGAAATGGGTCCGACATCTCAGATCAAATAATAGGAGATCCCAATACAGGGGTAACGACTAGAAGATCACATTCAAATGAATGTAATTTCACCTGTTTCTTGAGCCAAACGGAACCTAGACGAGTAGTTGATGCACTACGGGATCCCAACTGGATAGTGGCTATGCAAGAGGAGATTAATCAATTCGAACGTCTCAAAGTATGGAACTTAGTTCCTCGTCCAGAAGACTGTGATCGGAACAAAGTGGGTTTTTAAAAACAAAAAGGATGAAGATGGTGTTGTAATTCGAAACAAAGCCAGGCTCGTAGCTAAGGGATATAATCAACAGGAAGGAATTGATTACGATGAAACGTTTGCTCCTGTAGCCAGGATCGAAGCTATTAGGTTATTTCTTGCATATGCCGCACACAAAGACTTTACAATCTATCAAATGGATGTAAAAACAGCCTTCTTGAACAGAATTCTGAAAGAAGAAGTATATGTCTCACAGCCAGACGGATTTCTCAATGCTGATCATCCCGACTTTGTTTACAAACTTGACAAATCACTATACGGACTTAAACAAGCTCCAAGGGCCTGGTATGAGGTGCTCTCCGACTTTCTTATCTCTTCAGGTTTCACGAAAGGGGAAATTGACACTACGTTGTTCGTAAAGAAAGATGGTTCTGATATAATGCTTGTACAAATCTACATGGATGATATCATTTTTGGCTCTACTAATCCTAAACTTTGTGAAGATTTTAGCATTCTGATGCAATCGCAATTTGAAATGAGTATGATGGGAGAAATGTCATTCTTCTTCGGATTGCAAATCAAACAACTTCAGGATGGGATTTTCATCAATCAATCAAAGTACATCCACGATATTCTCAGAAAATATGGGATCGACAAGAGCAAATCATCAAGCACACCCATGTCCACCTCGTGCTCACTAGATGCGGATCACTTAGGTGAACCTGTAGATGTTACTCATTACAGAGGGATTATTGGATCACTGCTCTACCTCACTGCCAGTCGACCAGATATCTTATTCTCTACATGCCTCTGTGCTCGATTTCAAGCTAACCCCAAGGAGTCGCATCTTCATGCTGTCAAAAGAATCTTGAAGTATTTGAAAGGAACACCAGACCTTGGACTGTGGTATCCTAAAAACTCAACTATGAAACTAATAGGATATTCTGACGCAGATTTTGCAGGATGCAGACTGGATAGGAAAAGCACTTCTGGACACATGCAATTCCTAGGCGATAAACTTGTATGTTGGGCCTCGAAGAAACAAAATTGTGTGTCAACTTCCACGGCGGAAGCAGAATATGTCGCTGCAGCAAGTTGCTGCTCACAAATTTTGTGGATCAGAACTCAGCTACGGGACTACGGGTTTGATCTAAATAAAATTCCTATTTACTGTGATTCCAAGAGTGCTAGCGCAATTACATGCAACCCTGTTCATCACTCCCGCACTAAGCACATAGATCTTCGATATCACTTCATAAAGGACCATGTAGAAAGAGGCATAATAGAAATGTACTTTGTCAATACAGAGCTTCAACTAGCCGATTTGCTTACAAAAGCATTGGATGAAAAACGCTTCCAATTCTTAGTTGCAAAGTTGGGAATGTTGAACCTCAATTTTTAATTTCGATTATGCCTTCCTATAGTTCAATATTTATCTATTTGCTATGTTTCACTTTTCTCTTATTTTGTGTGTGTTTATTATGTTAATCATTTACTTAGGACTTTAGTTTTTTTTATTTTAACCTTTTAATTTCAATAAACAGTTTCTTGTTTCCAATAAGTCAATGTAGCGCCAATGCTGGTGGCGTTACATCGAGGGGGAGAAATGCTATATCCATGCATCGAGGGGGAGTAAGTGAATTCATAAATAAATGCTATATCCATGCATCGAGGGGGAGTAAGTGAATTCAGAAATCATTTTAATCTTTAAGATACTCGATGGGCATTATAAATGCTATATCCATGCATCGAGGGGGAGTAAGTGAATTCATAAATCATTTTAATCTTTAAGATACTCGATGAGCATTATAAATCATTTAATTTTTAAGATAATTGATGGGTATTGCATCTAGGGGGAGTTTTTCAACAAATACATAAAACTCTTCAAAACACGAACAAGGGGGAGTTTCTCAACAAAAACATAAAATTCTTCAAAACACGAACAACTCTCTCAAACACATAATACGCAGATAACTCTTAAAAACTCGTATGCCTGATTAAGACCCAAAGCAGAATAGCAAGTAAAACAACGAATAGGCTCAAAAGAAGGAAAATCTCAATAACCAGCATATCCAAATTATGCTCAAAGTTGCGTCTTAACTCTTCATGTTCCTCGAGCTTCTTCTCTTCTTCCTTTTTCTGCCAATTCATCTGTAAACGAGAAAAATAAGAGATAAGTTAGTTCTTAGATGTAAGGTACTTCAATGAGATTTGAGACATATCTATTTTATAAATACGAAGGAAACTTACGCCATTTATTGTCCCGGCATTAAGACGAATTTTTGACTAAGGCGACAATTTTTCTTCTCCAAAAAGGATATCGTATCATGAAAATCGATCTTGAAAAACCCATAGATTTGATGTTATCCTTGTGATCGATCGCGTCAAAATTGGTAGTATTTGAGTCATTATTAGATTAATTGATATCGATGGTAAGTTAAAAAAATCTCGTACATTCATTTTTTTTTGATTCGCAAAACTAAAATTTATTTGGACAACTGTTATTCGCAAACCATCTTCAATTTTGACCAGTCAATGAATCATGTTGCGAACTCACAGCTCTCAAATCGCAAACTGATCGATTCGCAAACTACCAATTCGCGAATCTAAGGTGGGCCTTTTCTCAAAAGTTTACAGCCCAACTCAAAACTAGGGTTCACACTTTAGGCCCGCAAAGTTGTTTTTAAAAACCAATTCGCAAACTGAACTCGCAAAACTAAAACAATCCCAAATCATAAATCTCCACTTTGCGAATCCCGTTCATCAAACCTTCCATCGTCGCTTGCTTAGTCTGTGGTTTGCTTGCTCAAATCGTTACCGTCACATACTCGCGTTCATCTCTGTGGTATGAATGAAAAGTTACTTTAACTTTTACTGTATTTTGCTTACGATTGATTTTCTTAATTGCAGGTGTGATTTCTCAAAGAACATGTGTTTTGCAGTTGATTCCTGTAGAAATTTCGCTGCTTTTCAGTGATGATACGAGCTTATCAGTTTGATTTTTGCACTAAATCGAATTTATTTCTCAAATCTGGTGTTTTTCAAATCGATGATTTAATTTTTTGGTTCGAAATCGTTTAAGAGTACTTTTTGATTCTTCAGAATTAAGCTTTGCGGGTCCAAAAGTGTTTATTTTCTCAAACTCGCGAATCACTCACTTTATGGGTCATTTACTTTGCGGCTTTGACCGTCTGACTGCTTACTTTGCGAATTCGAGGATTGCGAATCTTGGGATTCGCAAATTTTATTTTGCGAATTGATACTTTGCGATTCCCTGATTGACCTGGTCAATTTGCGAATCCTGAGGCTGCAATACAGAATACGCAAAGTTCTTTTCAACCAACCCGCAAACCTCTGAGCTCGCAAACCTTTGAGTTCGCAAAATACTACTACTCAACCCGCAAACCTTTGAGTTCGCAAAATATGACTTGCTAAGATGAAGCTAAGCTAACTACTTTAAAGTGAACCCGCAAACCATACTTAGGAAATTTTCGACAAAATTTTTCTCAAATGGGCCAATGTGTTGGGCCAAGACTTTTCATAAAACGAAATTTTATTCCAACCCATCACTATTCATAACAACCAAGCCTTATCATGACATATCTAATCATATTTATCTTCTGTGTTGCAGTTTCAGCACGAACTCAAAAAAAAAAAAAAAAATGACGACACCCACGGATCTAGTCTACCCAACCTCAAAATGGATAACGACCAAGGACAATAATTTCCAGCTTGACCTTCATACATTCAAGTGCAAGGAAGAAATTATATTATCCATTCTGAGAAATCACCACCTTGGGTATGCTTTTTCGGCCTCGATCCAAGTCCCTACAGTTTACCTTCAACAATTCTGGGGGACAATGAAGACCAAAATTGCCCAAGATAATAGCATCTACTACGAGGCCCAAATAGCAACTGAGACTGTCATCATCACAAAGGAACTCATTCGTAGTATTCTAAGAATGCCAAGTCAACCTCAATACGAACCTGAGGCTTCCGAAAGTGAGCTCCTCGAGGACATGATGAGGATGGGATACTACACGCCGATCAAGTTTGTCTCCCATTTTCAGAACTCCATGATCCCGCATCCATGGCGAACGCTCTTTGCATTTGTCAATAAGTGCTTCTCACCCAAGCACTCAGGATGGGATAGATGCAATATCACAATTCTTCGGATCTTCCATGGGATCGTGTTTCGAAGAAATTACGACTTTGCCAAACTTATCACCACAGATCTCGACGACCAACTTTACCAACGAACTAAGTCCAAAAAGCCACAGAATTTGCCATATCTCCGGTGGTTCTCACTTATCATCCACCATTTTCTGACCACACGAATACCATCACGACCCGTGGTATTATCACGAATACCATCACGAATACCATCACGAATACCATACCATCACTTATCATCCAAAAAGCCACAGAATTTGCCATTTTCTCACAACAACAGGAATACCATCACGACCCGTGGAAGAAAACTTCACTCCACCCAAACTGCGCTACCTTCATAAAGGAAAGACTGATGAGAAATACTCGCGCACTGCAATGCCAATCCCTCACGAGTTACTCATACTTGCAAACCCAGACCTTATCGATGCCTACTGCAAAGATTACAAAGTTCCCCACCCCACGACACAGGATAGCCCACCTGAGTCTAACCCAGGGGGTAGTAATACTGAGAGAGCTGAAACGAGCGAGAGAGAAAGAGAGAGTGAGATGCTGAGAGAAACCACAGACACTGAATTTATTCCCCACACACAACATACTACATCTCAACAAGCAATCCCTGACCAACCACCACCATCCCCTGAACAAACCATACCTGAACAATCTCTCGAGGAACAATCACATGCCTAACGACTCGAACAACCACTAATAGATGTTCCCGAGACAACTACGACTGCACTACCTCAGTCAGAAAAAGCCGGGTCAATCCCTAGTATAGAAGACGTCGTACATGACCTAACGACGCATGAGCGAACCCCACCTGACCATTCACTTGTCTCCCAACTGACAAGTGTCTCAACACAACACGAACCACCCCAAGCCTCCAGCAGCTCGGTTCCTGTGTCTGAACCAACTCAAGAAATACCCATTCTTGTGACACAGGCCGAGCCTCAACCTGATCTTCAGGTCTCAACGTTCATAGAAGAGCCGCAAATAGAGGCTCTTCAAGGATTGGACGGAAGTCTCTCGGATGTTGATGATCTCAGCAGCTCACCATCCGCGAGCCACCGTACAGAACCTGTTTCTGAACGTGTGCTAACGAGACGCCTTGGCGATCTCGGTGACAGCTCCACCCTAGCCCGTCACACTGACGTGGCCACAACGACCCGAGCACCATCTCCAAAAGATGTGTCGCAAGGAGAGGTCGGAAGACCCGTGGAAACTGAAGTCCATCCGACTTCGGTTGACAAGGGCCACCGTACAGAACCTAGTTCTGAACGTGTGATAACGGCAACTCCTAGTGATGCCGGTGCACCAATCCCCACACATAACCGTGACGACGGCCTATCTGGAAAATCGCCTTTTTGAGTTCTTTGAATCCGTGACCTTACCACGGGTTCGAGGACTCATTAAGGATGCCATGCAATCAGCCTCCACAGACAAAGGCAAGGCACCATTGGTAGACCAATCGTCACAGCCTCGCCTCATCTCACTACCACCACCACGAGCACCGACTGATCCCAGCCCATACAGCATGCCTCTACTTGAGCTCTTCGATGTTGGTATTTCTCGCATTATTTCCCTCGACAATCAGCGGACTCCGGAAGAAGAAGCTTTCTACAAAAAGCTGATTAAAGGTGGAATCATACCTCACCCCACCACATGTCGTCAAGAAGGCTCGAGTCAGAAGCGTCGTCATGACGATCCTGATGACCAAGATCGTCCTGAGGGGGAGAAGCGACCAAGAGTCATACATCCTGTCACTCGCGGCGGACGAGGGCGCGGGGTCCTAACTCGTGGAGGTGGTTCTTCCCGACAATCCAACCCACCACCAAAGTCCTCTAGGGGCAGACAAGCTACGCCAGGGCCAAACCAGACAATTTCCCTTGACGAAGTCGAATCTGACTCCTTGAGGATTTCCACCCAATCAGTCCAAACAATCACAACCCCACATCTCACAAGCCAGATAAGTCCCCAAACTTCCAACCCACCCCTTCAGATCGACAATCCAGACACCTCAGTTGAAGAACTTTACAATCCACATGATGTCGTGGAGAGGTACATCTTTGCCGAGGAATGGAGAACTCATCCTGTTATTCCGACTATGGCCAGAAACCTTATGGACAATGCTAGATACTTTCTCTCGAAAGCTAACATTAGTCTAATTCGTTTGAAGATGATGAGCTCGAGGAAGGAGAAGACTACGAAGCAGAGATACCCGAACTTCCAGAACTTCTAAAACACACGGTCATAGACGAAGATTGCCCTCCAGATACACACTAAGGAATTGACGAGTTGCAACTTCCATGGAAAAATGTGAAGGTTAATGCTCCTTATCAAGAAGAGATACGAAGAAAAATCTGGAGGAGGGAAGACAGGATCTTGAAGGTGGATGAACTTGACCTCAGAGGTTTAACCCATTTCCCACGACCAAAAGCCATTCAGTACCTGCTGTCTATCCGTCGATCACTGATGTTTAGAGGAAAAGAAACGAACGTCGATGATCTCCGAAGACTTGAGGCAAAATGACCCAGAATCAAACAGATTCTGACCGTTCGAAAGGAGCGATTTGCAGATATTGATTTCCCTATTTACATTGTACGACGTGAAGATAATTCAGCTGAAGAACTGAATGAAGGGGATCTCTCCTATCTCAGAGGTGAAGACATTGATCAATTAGTAGGAGATTATAGGAGGCTTGGAGTACTCAGGACTCCAGAATTAAGGATGGGCTATGCTTCATTAAAAAGGTTCATGTTGCATCAAGTGAAGTTCAACTCTACAAATGATCTCCAAATGGCAATTGAAAGCAACATAAAAAGAGTGAATCTCACGAAGCCCTCTTTTGAAGCACCTGAGTCAGAGAGCTACGGAGAAGGCCATATCTTTGATGGAGAAGACCTTTCGGTAATCTACATCAATTACAAGGGAGAGAAGAGACTGATGAGAAAATCAGAAATCCACAAGTTCTGTGATGGAACTCTCCGTATTATTCTTAAGAGGATCGTAGAGGAAATGAGAGAAGTGGAATCTGAAGTACAAGAGAAGTATCATAAGATGATCGAAATCATCTCCGACAAAATTTCTTTTCGTAGAAGATTGAGATCATATGAATTAAAACTTGGACTCAGAAGATCAGCCTACGAACTTCTGGAACATCGGCCTCCTCCCCGCTCGAAGAAAAAGAAGACCTGAAGACTTAGATAGGTTTATTTGTAATTTGGACACTTAGGGGGAGAATGTTAGGAATATTTTAGAAGTGTCCAAAATATTGTTCTAAGTCTTGTAATTTCTTTACGATGTATTATCTTATGTATTTGGGTTGTGTTTGTAATGGGCTTGTTAGGGGCCCAATAAGCTTAAATATCTCTCAAGGTATTTAAGCTTAAACCCTAACAAGCATTAATCAAGTTTTCCGTTTGCAAAACCCTCACGTATTCAACACTAAACCTCTATAGCACACTATTCACATATTACGAAGGTTAAATCTGTTTAAGTGTTCTTGGATAATCTGGAATTACATAGATTAATTTTGTGAGTAATATTTAAATATAATGCCTTTTAATACTGAATTGTACATCTTCCAGTGCAATTTATCCTACGAAATGCATTTATCATATATGGAATTATGTGACTACCACAGCTGTACTCTGCCTGATCGAAGAATGGACCGCTTCGCAAAACTCAGTTGCCTTATCGTCACCAACTGTAAGGGAGATATCCTGAAAACTACGAAAGAATTTTCACCTTAGTTATGGCGAAAAGTTTTGGTGAATGTTGCTGAATACTTCCTGGTAAACTATGTTGGTAACCTCGTGATCGTCTACGCCACCTTCATTCACACTCAATACCTTAGGTCATGTTGATGATGTCACGCGAGAAAGTACAACATACAGCTGCCCATGCGTTAAAATAAGGTTTTGAAACGCAAGCAGCGACGTTAGCAACTATGCGATGCACAGGTTAAAGTTATTTATCAGACTGTTCGTTGCATTTTGAATGGCAGAGATAATTAATATCGTAGTTCTTCATAAAAGTTATGTGACAATGGAGTCAGGCTCCGTAATGTAATTCACATAAACGTAGTGCTCTATGCTATAGGTGATTGGACAAAATGCATCTTATGCACATCAATTGCTGAAATTGGTAAACTAAAATACTCAGCAGAATTTAGAAATAAAGCATTTGAATACAGTATTATACATCTTTCAGCGGGAAAGTAATTTTCCCACACTAATTATTTTGGTGAATGTTGTTGAATACTTCCCGGTAAACAATATTGGTAATCTCGTCGTCGTTTGCGCCATCTTCATTCATGCATAATACCTTAATTCCCGTCGATGATGTCACGCGAGAAAGCGCAACATACAACTGGCCATGCGTGAAACAGGTTTGGAAGATACACCCCTACTCTGTTTAGGCTCTGTCCTTGACTTTTGTTTATTGTCATTCCGTAGCAAACTCTGAGTGGAAACTGACGACGACGGAGTTTGAACGGCCATGTTGTGTCCGATGGAGAAAGGATGATTCTTGTTATTAGAACCCTTTTCCCTATATGAGTACCTGTTAAAATTTCTGCCTCAACCACTCTTCTTCCCAAATGTGATACAATCATTCTAGTTCCGTGCACAAACCATCCCTCTGGTTGATGTTCCTCAATATGACAGGAATTGACGGCTTCAATGTTAGTTTATGGTTAGAAATACCAGAAAATTCAAGAGTGTTTAGAAACTCAACTGGATACATTGTGTCCATGTTGTTCTCCAATTTAGCATCTAGCTCAACACTGTCTGCACTTAAATATTCAGTAGGAAGGACTGGCGTTATTGATAGCATGTAACTGTTTACTTCATCTACCGTTTGGTTTCGTGGCGTCAATACTGCTCTTTCCCTGATATAACCATGCTCTGTCATACAATCTTCAAAATCTGAGTAGACATACGTAGCTATGCGACTAACGGTGTCACCATGAGTTTTCCTCTTGCATTATAACTGTTTCCATGGATTTATCCGCGTCATCTCGGATATTGCCATCTCCAACTTGTAAAATCCACTTGGCAAAAACTCAATTTCAGAGTGATGTAATGTCATGTTCTGCGACAACGTGCAACGGCAGTCGTCCCATAAATATTAGCGATTAATGGAAGCATCTACTGTATCTTGTCTTGACCCTCGAGCTATTACTGGCAGAATTTGCCTGAAATCACCACCCAGCAAGACAGTTTTTGCCACCAAAAGGTCCTACATCTGCGACGACATTTCCCTAGACATAAGGTCTCTTAGTGTTCTGTCTAACGCCTCAAATGCGTATTTGTGAGTCGTTGGAGCCTCATCCAAGATTATTAACTCTGAACGTGTCAGTAATTCAGCCAGCATCATTCCATGCTTTATATCGCACATGGAGTTCTCTTGGTGAGTTATTGGAATCTTAAATCTGGAATGTGCTATCCTTCCACCTGGTAGTAATAATGCTGTTATACCTGAAGATGCAACCGGAATGACAATTCGACTCTCTTATCTTAATTTGTGATTAACGTCTTGTAAACGTGTGTTTTCCCCGTCCCACCAGGTCCGTATAAGAAGACTAAGCCTCCTTTGTTGTTGTGCACTAAGTGAATAACGTCATCGAAGAGTCTTTGCTGCTCTTCATTCAAAGTATCAATAAGACGTTGGTTTTCAATTATGTTCTCTTTAATGCTGTAATTAGTTTCTTCCATGAGCATCCTGTTGTTGAGTTATTTTAGAGTCGTCTTTGGGGGTGTAGGCATCGGCGGGAAATCTGAAAGAGTCTTGGAACTCTACAGCATGAATTTTTCAATCTCTGCAAGGGTGTAGTTTTTCAATTGGTCATCTGTAAGTTGGAGTTCACTTATGCCAAACAGACGTCGTTGTCGTATTAGCATGCTTCAGAAAGACTCTTCCAACAGCAGTTCCAGAGGTTCAAGGGATCTGTGACTTCACAGAAAATGAATAGCGTAACAAATAGGTGTCGAAGCTGATTTGGGGAAGTCCATTGAGCAGCCTCGTCCATAGCCTGATGCCACTCTGAATCACCATCTAACAATCACCTTTTATAGCACGCGTCCTTGAAAGTCTGCATAACTTGGCCGTTTACTGTACGTATGTCGGGATACGATGTTGGCCCTTTTCACCATACTAAGCAACATTCTCATGTAATATATTTTGCCTGCCGTTGGATGTATGTTCGCAATCCTGCCAATGGTAAACCCTTTCTTTTGCGGGGTCCATGCCTTGTCGGATGCATTCCAGACAAACTTCGAAGGAAACTGCACGTAAGTATCTTGCCTCAGGATTGGACTTGTTCGTTTCCATCCATTTTGTGAACATAGTCTTCAGGATGCCACTTGCAGCCATCTTGTTGTCCAGATTGGCAGATTCATCATACAGCAAACTCTGTTGGCCTTCCAAATGAATTTGAAGCCTCTGTACAACATGTTTTTGATGGTGTATGTCGATTGCCAGTATTCTCCACATTGCTTCACAAGTAGATAAATATTTGTAAATCTTTATATTTCATCACCATGTCGAGGGGTTTTCCCTGTGGATTGTGCGTTCGCGGACTCAATTATCATCGTCGCCTTGTCAACTCCCTTTGTGATATATTTGAACAAATACTTTATTGCCCTTGTTGTGTTGCACCGTTCCACATTAATATGTGCACTATATTGTTTTGGAAAGTTCTTTGTGCATCTATTTTTTTCCATGCATGGAGAATTTGGTCCATTGAAACCACACGGTCCATGCATCATGGACCAAAGCATATCCCTCTTCATCAATTTGGCGGTCCAGAATCTCTATCGAAATAATTGCATCAACCTCTGCAGGAGTAGGCTCTGCTGCTGCTCGACTAAGCCATAGCAGTATATGGGCATGTGGCGAACCACATTTCTGGAATTCAATAGTATACGACGCTGCGTTGCCGACAAATATATGAATTGTTAGAAATGTTTACATGATTACTAAAGCTATTGCGTAAATGACATACCAGCCTTAATATTAGGGTCCACTGTGAATGCCTGCCATTAGTTGTTCTAACTTTATCTTGCACGTTCGGCATTGCAGGTCATGTCTTTCATTGGGCACGTCATCACCATACGTTTGAAGATGATCTGCGATCTCTTTCCAGTTTGGATTTGCTGTTATTGTTATGAATAGATGAGGGTTGCCATACCATCTGCATAAGGCAAGAGCGTCATGATAATTCTCTACCATATATCTCGGAGATCCCGTAAAAGACGAAGGCAAAATTATTTTTTTCCCAAGTGATCTTGCATCCATCTCTCCCCCTGATACTGCATCGCATATGTTGCTATAGTTCCACCCTCAATGTCTTCTAATTATTTCTGACACAGCGCAATCTTTCCTGTTCTATGGCTGTATATGCATTAAGTACATATTGGTCAAAAAGACGGCCCGCTCGAATGATTCCATTTCCTTGAGACAATCTTGTTCGTATTTGGTAATCATAAAACTCCCTCATTGTTATACATTTCCTCTTGAACGTTGCGTGCAGCACGTTGTATGGAATCTGATCGTGGTAACCAATTTCATCAAAAGGAAAAAGCAACGGGTATTGTAGTGCCATGAAAGAAGGATGTGACTTGGTGATTCTTTGAAGTTGGCCATTTTTCATCTGGACAATTATGTCCCGTTCCCTAGTTGTTACCGGCAGGTCACCGACTATTAGTCCCGCAATGTATGTTGCGAGTAGGTTATATTGCCTCTAGTGGTGTCCACAACCTATCATCCTTATCTATCATCCTTATCGATAATTCAGTGGCCCTTTCGGCTTCATACCTATCTCTTGCCATCCTGAAGATTTTAGCCAGCTCATTGTTCCCATTTAGCATTGTTATTAGTTTGGCAATGACACCTGTATCCACATTTCAAAGCTTTCTCTAGAAAGTGTGTTCATTATGTTGGAGACTTCATTTGCAGTGCCGTAAATGTATAGTTGGGCAAATCTTGGCTTATCTCCTTCAACTGGAAGCAAAGAACCGATGTTGGGCTAGTTTTGTCGGTGGATCCTGTAAACATATGCGCCTGATTTTGGTTTGACCGACGTGTCAACTTTGCTCCCATGGATGTAAATGCAAGAATTGAATTATAAACCCTGATGTACTTTCAAAGTGATCAGTCAGAAATCTTATTGAGCAATTATTGAGGTGGTTGCCTCGATGGGGGAAGTGACACTCTACCCTGGTTGCAGTATATAGTGTAGAGCAAAGTTTTTCCATGGTCTTGTTTTTTGTCGACTCCGCTTTCCAAACCAGCGCATCACAAAAACGTCAATGAAGAAGCTCCTCTTTTACGTATTGTACCGAGGGTAAAATGCTTGTTCGTTGTCTTCGATTACTTTCTGCAGTCAACGCTTAACAATTTCAACAACAGTTAGCATTAATATTTGTGTTTGGTGATATGTTGGGGAAATTTTACTTGCATACCGTCTTGTGTTCCTAGGTTTTGTTTACTGCTCTCTGTAATCCTCAATCATCGTTTAGCTTTCTTAATTTCCAAACGCTTATGTATTGCAATTTTGGCTTGATTGGATCGTGATTTTCCAGGAAATAACAAATGCATGTTGTCGTCTTGTGTGCCTGTGAATGCGTGAAATTTTTAATTAGTAATAAAACACTAAACAGTGCATGAAAATAATGGATGGTTTTGCATATAAATTTCTTGAGATAGATCACCGATGGTGACGTCGATGTTGGCCAATTTTTTGTGAATCTTCATGTAATGTTCATTGACAGTGTATAATACACTTTGTAATTGTGCTTTGATTTCATTAGCTATCTTCGTAGATTGGGACTTTTATTATATTTGTCCTTAGTTTAGGACTTAGCTTGTTATTTATACCAAGTATGTTTGGTATAAATACTTGTACAAACATTGAACTTAATAGAGAATTTTAGTCAATTGATCCGAAAGGCTTGCAAATCGAATTCTAGAGAGAGAAAATCAGAATTCATTCTCTCACTACTCGACATCTCTCTCGAAGCTCTCAACGAAAGGTTTTCGATCGAAATCTAGTTTTCCATAATTCTAATCGATTGCCTTGGATTTCAAGTATAGGATCTAGGAGTTGATAAATTAGGCCCTAACAATTGGTATCAGAGCAGATTCAAATTGTTTTGAATCGAAAATTGTTAGAGTTGGATCGAAATTTCATTTCTGTTACTGTTCCATCGAAGAACAGTTTGGCGTAAAATTCAATTTCGATCTATTAGCTTAAATTATGTGCTTATCTGAGATGAATTTGATGTTGTTGTGCTCGCAAAGTAGCTTAAATCAATCAGGAATAGATCGGTAGCAATCGGAATCATGATTTAGGCTGAATTTTTATTATGTGATTTTACTGTTTGCGTGATGAACAGTTTGAACGTGTTTTGATTTTTGCAAAATTGAACATTATTTGCTTCGAACATGTTTATTCTTCTATTTGTGAGTAATCAGTAGTTGATTTCGACCATATACTTGTAGTATCATCGATTAATTTTCAGTATCTGCTTGAATTTAGTGTTAAATCGTATTCTGTGACTGTGTGATTAATTTCAATTTTTCTCGCTAAGTTCTTCGACCAGGATTAATTTCTCGATCGAAAAACTGCGTGCAAAAAATTTTTCAATTAGGAATACTGATTTACTACTGAAGCCGCTGTTGTCAAGAGCATTTTTAGTAGAAAAATTTTTCGAGCCTTAAATATTTCGACGAGAATTGATAATTGACCTTGCGCAAAACTTTTTCTCTCGAAAACGTTTCGGTCAAACATTTCGTGTTTGACCTAAGGATTTTCGCTGGTAAAATGTTTTCGATCAACATATTAATTTTGACTCAGCGAGAAACTCCATTGTGTCGACCAAAATCAATTGACGCATGAAAAAACTTTTTAGACCGCCGGATTTCGATCAAATTTTCAAATTTCAATTTGACTAGGCTGGACTACCTTTGGACCGAACAGGATCAGATTGTTTACAGTCTGATAACTGGACTAATAGGTTTAACAACGCCACGTATCTTCTAAATTGTTTTCGATCGAAAATCTAACGCTAAATTGAAACCGTGTACTCGAGAAATTTAGTCAACTTCTCGAGTCAATATTTCGAAAAAGTCTACATTTTGATTTTCGGTCAACAAATTCTTCGACGATTAAAATTTTCTGTCACCAAACTTCACGAGTCAATTTGACATGGAGTTCACTGTTTAAACAGTTTCCCATCGCAAAATTACATTCGAATCTTTATTTTCGCTCGAAAATTCTTTTTCTCGAACGGTACTTGGCGCGTAAAATCAGTAACACTATTCTTACTCGGCGAAAATTATTTTTTGTCAAACTTTAAATATTGAATCAAAAATAATTCTCGATCATTCTTTTCAAATGAAACGCTACTAACAAATTTGCTACTTGTGAAGCACGTCACATCATTCTTCAAATCATCAAAACAATAAACGAAGATCTTACATCAACGAAAAACAACAAATGGATGCTTACACTCTTGGTAATGACAACCGTCCGCCGATTCTCAAGAGAGGCAGATACACAATATGACGAAGCCGCTCTGAATTTTATAGAGCTAAGATCAAGTAGAAGACCTTCTCTTATCACTTGGGCAAGGTCCAACTTAGTTCTGGGTAAATATACCCTGTGACAACACTGCTAATTCCTCCAATTCCTGCCTCTAGACGACTCAAAGAGCCTAGAGAATACACAGCAGAGGAAAGAGTGAGAGCTAAGGCTGATGTGATAGCCAAGAACACTCTAATGCAAGGCATCCAAAGCGACATTTATTGTCAGATCGACAGCATTCCTATAGCTAGGGAATATGGGATGAGTTGCATAAGATGCGAAGGACAGACGTTGGTATCAAGGCCAAGAAAGCTAACATTCTCACCGCTTACGACTCCTTCAGAGCTAAACCTGAGGAATACCTACATGATCTCTATCAGAGATATCTCACACTCTTAAATGAGATGAGGAAAATCGAAATCACAAAGACGAACATGGAAACAAACATATGATTTCTTTCCTCTCTGTCCTCATAATGGAAGAAAGTATCCACTCCACGTAAAGAGAATATCATCAAACCTCCTACCCCCTCAGAGTCTGAAGTCGAATCAGACTCAGACATGGAGCCCAACATGAAATCGCTAGGAAAACAGTTGGCCCTCATTGGAAAAATGATGAGCAAACAATACTTCAAGAAGAAGTCCTCATCATCAGCCAATCGACTTCGGACCTCAAGCTCAAAGAACAAAGAACGTACACCTGAGACCTCCGAAGTCAAGACCGACCAAGTGCTTTAACTGCGGGAAACCAGGTCATTATGCCAGAGAATGCAATCTCCTAAAGAAGAGAGATGCCAACTACTACTCCAGGAAGCTTCAACTCACAAAACAAAAAGAAGCTGGAGTGGCTCTAATGGCAGAACAAGACCACTGGCTTCAGGATACGACTAGCTCAGAAGAAGAGAATTTACCCCTCATGGCCCGCCTGGATGAGAACTCTGACGCTGAACCTCTAACCAGATGGACGAAGACCAGGCATCCGATGAGAAGGTAGTTTCTCCTTCCACATTATTGACCATGTTAGGATCGTATAAAAACGAATACACTAACATGAAACGTGAGCAGAAAAGCATAAAGGAAGTAGAGAAGAAACTATCTAAGTCTCAGGAGAAAATCATTACTCTCGAATCAGAACTTAGAAGCTCTAGTACAAAAATAGAAGAACTTACTAAGAGCCTACATTTTAGGGAGACTACACAACCTCCGATAGAGCAAAATAATGAAAAAAATAAGGAATTAGAAGATAGGCTAGAAAAGAGCTATAATTGTTTGGTTGGAAATCTGAATGAGAAAGCTAACCTCAATTGTAGGATAACGGAAGCAGCTACTAAGATCACCAACCTAGAAGCCGAATTAGCTAAATCAAATATTAAGGTTTGTGAACTTATGAGAGATCTAGATGCCTGTCAAGCTGCCAAATTAACAGTAGAAAATAATTTTACCCTATTAGGAGAAGAGCGTAAGAAGCTATACGCTAAAGTTAAGCAATTAGAAGATCTTCTGGTAAAAAGGTGACAAACTGATCAAACAATATTCTTGAATCAACCAATGGACCAAGAGTTCTATGACTATAAATTTGGCTTAGGCTTTGAGATCCACGATGCTTGTCAAAAGATGATTGCAAATAACTTTACGATGTCAAGTACATGGGTTTAGTATTAACCAATCTCATGGTCTTTACTAACGCAAAGGAAATAGATGACTTAGAAGAGGCCAAGAGAAAAGCCAAAACTAGAGTTGAAATCCCCTTCTCCTATACCGAGTTGAATCAAAGCTACAAAACTAGGGATCTTCCCAAGGGTTGGAATCATGAGTCAACTCACCTTCAAGAAGATCAGTCTATAATAGGAGAAGCACAATCTCATAATTATGAAAGTTCTCTCTACATACCCCCTATCGTTAAGAAAATAGAGGGATTAAGAGCTTCTTTGGAAAAAGAAAGAGAGGATTTTGAATCTGAAAAGAAAAAATTCCTGAAAGAGATGAAAAATCTCGAAGCTTCCTCCATCTCACAAACTATTTCTCACGCATCTCCCTCAAAAGATAACATCATTCCTAAAAGCGTGAAGAAAGCAAAGATACCTTCTCCTAAACCAAAACCCAAGAAAAATCTTTCCAAAAATATTATTTCTAATCTTTTCTCTACTACGTCTACAGGGAGCGTAGTGACAGAGCCTAAGGAGTCGAAGGCAAGAGTGTCTAGGATAACAATAGTGAATGGACATGTAGATTTAATTACTTCCAATGTCCGCCCTTCTTCTGTAAAAATAAAAGATACTCGTAGAAATAAAAGAGCCATTTCTTCACTTCAGATAATGCTTCTACGTGCTCTCTTCAGCCCACAACTTTTAGAAGCACCAATTAAGAATTTGGCTCTACGTCAAAAATTAAATATAATCATTCTAAAACAAATGCATCAAGGATGAGCCGTACGAAACAAGATCCAGCCATGAAAAGGGCTTACAGCGCTATTCACGTTTGTTCTCACCTAAGGTATCCTGTGAAGATCGAATCCTCCAAGCACCTTAGGTTATCCAATGAAAAGATCTTTTCCTCGGTCAAGCCTAACAAAGCGTTTGTTCGTTCTGAAATTAACCTTCCCTGTCGGGTTCAACCCAAAATGGGTTCCTAACTCTCTGCCCAAAAAGATGACAACCAAAAACGCCAAGTCTTCTGCTAAGGGCACACCCACATCAACCTCTTCGACGTTGACTTGGGTTGTTAAAGCTCAGGTAGTACTAACTTAGGAACCACATCTGAAGCAACACCGAAATCTACTAATCTGAGAGGACCCATTTATAAGTGGGTACCTAAAGCTCTCTAAATTTGTTTTTGCAGATCCATCATATGTGGTACCTCGACTCCGATTGCTCCACACACATGACGGGAAAGCAAGAGCTGCTGAGCAACTACGAAGACCGACCTAATGGAAAACTCAGATAGTGGAACAAAGACTCAGCCCCCATTCTAGGTTTTGGAAACATCATCTAACGAATCTGACAATATAGATGTTTCCTACGTCGAAGGTCTCCGCCATAACGTGTTCAGCATAGGCCAATGATAAAGGATTCCAGGTGGTCTTTCTTGCTGACTGGTGCAGAATATTGGATAGTCAGGACAAAGATCTCCTCCAAGAACTTCGGAAATCTAACCTTTACACGATGTCCGCCCTTCTTCTGTAAAAATGAAATATACTCGTAGAAATAAAAGAGCCATATTTTCACTACAAATAATTGCTTGTACGCGTTCAGCCTGCAACTTTTAGAAGCACCAATTTCGAAATCGGCTCTATGTGAAAAATTAAAATAATCATTCTAAAACAAATGCATCAAGGGTGACCCGTAGGAAACAAGATCCAGCCATAAAAAAGGCTTATAGCGCTATTCACGCTTGTTCTCACCAAAGGTATCCTGTGAAGATCGAATCCCCCAAGCACCTTAGGAGATTATTCAAAGAAATATCCTTTCCTCGGTCAAGCCTAACAAAGCATTTGTTCGTGCTGAAATTTCTATCAGGTTCAACCTAAATGGGTTCCTAAATCTCCGCCCAAAAAGACGAAAGCCAAAAAGGCCAAGTCTTCTGCTAAGGGCACACCCACATCAACTTCTTCGACGTTGACTTGGGTTGTTAAAGCTCCAACCAGTACTAACTTAGGAACCATATCTGAACCAACACCTAAATCTGCTAATGTGAGAGGACCCATTTATAAGTGGGTACCTAAAGCTCTCTAATTTGTTTTTGTAGATCCATCATGTGTGGTACCTTGACTCTGGTTTCTCCACACACATTACGGGAAATCAAGAGCTGCTGAGCAACTACCAGACCGACCTAATGGAAAAGTCAGATTCGGAAACACCGACTCAGCCCCATTCTAGGATTTTGGGACATCTTTCTGACGAATCTGACAATAAAAGATGTCTCCTGCGTCGAAGGTCTCCGCCATAACTTGTTCAGCGTAGGCCAATTCTGTGGCAAAGGATTCCAGGTGGTCTTTCTAGCTGATCGGTGCAGAATACTGGACTGTCAGGACAAAGAACTCCTCCAAGGACATCGGAAATCTAACCTTTACACAATCAACCTGACGTCCGTGCGGCCCTCGACTGCTGTTTGCCTCATTTCTCAGACTATAATTCAGAGGAACAACTTATGGCATCAATGAATATCTCATCTAAACATTAAAGCTCTTCAAAGACTTTCAATGGAAAAGTTGGTTCACGGTCTTCCAACTATAGTTTTACAGAAAGAGCATCATGTTCGGCATGCCAACTAGGAAAAATGAAGCGAGCATCTCATCATATAAAGATGATTACCTCTACTTCACGTCCACTAGAACTTATACACATGGACCTATGTGGACCAATGCAGACACAGGGTATCAATGGACGCAAGTACATGCTCGTTTTGGTTGATGATTTCTCTCGCTACCTGTGGACGAAGTTCCTCCGAACTAAAGATGAGACAGTGGACTTGATTATCAATTTCGTGAACTCGATTCAAAATTTATTGCAACAAACTATCCAAGTCATCCGAATAGACAATGACACTGAGTTCAAGAATAAGTACCTCTTTGATTTTTACCCGAAACTTGGGATTAGCCAACAATTCTCAGCTGCCAAGACGCCTCAACAAAACTGGGTCGTTGAAAGAAAGAACAGGACTCTAGTGGAAGCCGCACGTACGATGTTGATTCATTCCGGTGCCCACACTTTCTTTGGGCTGAAGTAGTAAATACCGCCTGTTTCACTCAAAACATGACTAATAAGACTCCGTACGAAATCAATAACAAGAGAATACCCAACATTTCCTTCTTCAAGGTCTTCGGGTGCAAGTGCTTTGTGGAGAACGACAGAGGACAATGAGCTAAGTTCGACCCTAAAGCATTCGAAGCCATTTTCACCGGGTATTATTCAACTTCAAAGGCGTACCGGGTTTACATCAAGTCCAACTGCACTATCAAAGAAAGCTACAATGTCACTTCCCACAAAGTGGCAGAGATGGCTTCTGGGCACATCAGTCCAGGACCCGTGTCTAACCAGATGGCTTCTGAATACGACAGTTCTGAACTCGTATTCACTGGTGTGTTGGCATAAAATAAACAGAAGATGGCAACTAATCAGGATTCAACATCATAAGAAGCTTTGAGACTCGCGTTAGACGATTTGGACTCTCACTTTGAGCTTGTATATCGGCCAGACACCATCACTGCTACACCTTTAGTGGATCCCCCACTCGCCGAGGCTGATGTACCAAGCTCTTCAAATGTCCCCACCTCGCCCGATTCAGAATTGCCACAACACTGAAGAACCAACCTTGGTTTTTTAGGAAGTCTCGTCAGAATCACTAAATTCAAGTGCGGAATTAGACTTACCTCAATCTAATGAACGATCGGAGATTATTGGAAATCTCGGTTCACAAACGGCCGATGCATCTACTTATTCTTTGCCTCACGAGCGAAAGTGGACTCGAGCACATCCGGTTGATTAGATTATTGGTGATCCTTCGAGTGGAGTACGGACATGTCATCAACACAGTCTCTTTAGCTGCTTCTTAAGCCAAAACGAGCCTACTAAGGTAGCTGACGCACTTCAAGACCTGGATTGGGTAATAGCGATGCAAGACGAAATCAACCAATTCGAGCGTCTCCAAGTGTGGACGTTAGTACCCCGTCCACATGGGAAAACAATTATCGGGACGAAATGGGTCTTTAAAAACAAAAATAATGAAGATAGAGAAGTGATCCGGAATAAAGCAAGGCTGGTTGCGAAAAGGATATAACCAACAAGAAGGCATTGACTACGACGAAACTTATGCTCATGTTGCCCGGATCGAAGCCATCCACCTTCTCTTGGCGTAAGCATCCCATAAAGACTTCAAAGTCTACCAAATGAATGTTAAGCCGCCTTCCTCAACGGCGTCTTAAAGGAAGAAGTCTATGTCGCTCAGCCAGAAGGTTTTGTTGATCAAGAACATCCTGAACACGTCTATCGATTGGACAAAGTTCTCTACGGACTTAAACAAGCTCCACGTGCTTGGTATGATGTCTTAAGCGATTTCTTCGTAAAGTCTGGATTCATCCGAGGAATGATTGTGACCCTCTTCATCAAATGGCAAGACAAAGATCTGATGGTCGTCGAAGTATATGTAGACGATATCATCTTCGGATCAACAAATTCACGGCTCTACAAGAAGTTTGGAGATTTAATGAAGAGCATGTTTGAAATGAGTCACATGGGAGAGATGCAATTCTTCTTGGGACTCCAAGTCAGGCAGCTCCAAGATGGCATCTTCATCAGTAAGACTAAATACATCAAGAATATTCTGAAGAAGTTCCATCAAAATCAGAGCAAGCCTCTTAGCATTCCCATGTCAACAAGCTGCAAGTTAGATGCCGATCCCACAGGAAAAGCGGTCGCCATCACACTCTATCGCAGCATCGTCGGCTCTCTTCTCTATCTCACCTCAAGCCGGCCATTTGCCACCTGCCTCTGCGCCGTTTCCAAGCCGACCCCAAAGAATCCCACATGCTTGCGGTTAAACGTATCTTACGCTACCTCAAAGGCACCTCCACCCTAGGATTATGGTATCCTAAGAGCACGAATTTCCAATTAATTGGCTATACTGATGCGGATTATGCAGGTTGTCGAATGGACAGGAAAAGCACCTCCGGTGGCGCTCAATTTCTAGGCGAAAAGCTGGTCTGCTGGTCATCAAAGAAGCAGAACTGCGTCTCAACATCGATGATTGAGGCAAAATACGTCGCGGCTGCCAGCTGTTGCTCGCAAATGCTGTGGATGAGGACTCAGCTTCGCGATTACGGGTACAATTTAAACAATATACCCATTTACAGTGATAGCCAGAGTGCCATTGCTATAACGTGCAACGCAGTTCACCACTCAAGCACGAAACACATAGACATTAGGTATCATTTTATAAAAGATCACGTAGAAAATGACACGATTGCATGTCGTGAAATAGGAGTTTCAACTAGCTGACATTTCACCAAGGCATTGGATGAAAATGATTCCAGTTTCTTGTCGAAAAATTAGGCATGTTGAATCTTCCGCAATATGTGCTATTCGTGTGTGCTTTCTTATGTCTTCTTCTATGTGTTTCACTTTTCAATACTATATCTTGCGCGAAAATAAAAATAATAATAAAAAAAGTAGTAATATAATAATAATATTGTTTTTCATTAAATAATACTATAATAATGAAATATAAAAATTCAAAAATATTTTAATATACCAACAATATTAGGGGAGTGACGATATCTTTAGAATGTTCGATCTAAGTCACGAATAAGATTTCCCTGACATGCGACTGGTTAATTGCTTAATTTTGTCAGTCTAAGTCGCATTCTTGTGTCTAAACGTTATCAATTTGCTCCACTAGACACAAAGCCACTTCATATCAGTGAGGATTCTAGCCGTCTTATTTTTCTTTTCTACGAATTTATTCTTGACTGAGTCACACATCAATTGCTTGTCTTAACTAGTGATTGTTGGCCTCATACTCGCCTTTAGATCGTCAGGAAAATGATTAGGGCACTTAGGAAATTCCCCACTTGGCCATATAGAAAATCTCAATCCTTTAAAATAGCCTTTAGTAATCCATCTTGAGCCTTCTCCGAATACCTTTTCTTCATTTGAAACCACCTTGAGCCTTCTACCAACAATCTGATTCTTCGGCGGGATGTTCAAACGAGAAAATGAGGGGGAGAAAAAGATATGACCAAGAAAAAGATGACAAAAGGTGGAAAACGCACAGGAGGAATGCTCAAAGCAAAAAAAAAAAAAAAAACAGTCCAAAAGAACCTGCCTCTCGACTATTAAAAAAAATTCCAAAAAGGGGCATGGATCTTGCTGTGAACTTCTCCATCGATAATCTTGTACGCTCGTCAGAACGGCTGGAAGAGGAGCACCTTGAAGTTAACTTCTCCGACGATAATTCGGTCTTATATCGGGAAACCAGAAGAGGAGCACGACCTTGGGTTCGAATTCCATAACTATGAACTTCTTAAAATCGATAATCTCTGAACCCTCTCTAGGGATTAAGAGAAAAGGAGCACGGTATCGGCCCAAGAACCAACAAGAAGAACTTCGCCTCAGATAATCTCTCAGCCTCGTAGAGAAGCGGAGCTTCAGCTTGAGCAAGTTAGACTGATATAAAAAACTTAAAGGATGAGAATGACAAAAGATACGAGAAAATGCCAAAAGAAGTAGAACGATGAAGAAATGGAAGACGACGAAAAGCTCACTCCCAAAATTTTTCTTCCCTTGTAATTCAGAGCCAAATTAAAAATCCTTCAAAGTCCCTTTAATTCCAAATCGACGATCTTTCGCATGGTGAAATGATTAAAAGCGCCTCGATCACAAGTAAATTGACTTAATATTGCTTGTGTTGACTTGACTGATATAAGTATAATAATCACAATGTAAAAATAAATGAGCGCTAGAGTGAACTCATTGAGAGTTGTCGAAATGGATCACACTTTGAACTAAGGACTATAGTTTGCTGACATGACTTGACAACATAATGTCATGGCAAGGGTCTTGTGAAATTTTAGACGTAACAATGATCGAAGCAAAATAATCTGACCCCATACTAAATATAATAATAATATGTCTTGAAAATTTTTATTTTTTCTTATTATTACATATTATGAAAAATAAAAAAAGTTATACATATATTTTTCGCACATTCTGATATGCAGTATTAGTTTGCATTTGAGCTGAATTGTTAAAAATGCGAATATTTGTTTTTGCCCATACCCTCACGCAAAAATTTTGAATACATGATTAGGGGACCATGTATCTAGGTTAAAATGATCAATTGCGTGTTTTGCGAATTTTGACTTGGATTGATTTTATGTCTTTAAATGATACATCAATTTAGGTGCATCATTTGAGGGGGAGCATTTGCAAAATAAAATGCCTTGAGCTCCAAATATTTTTGATATCTTTTCTCTAAGTATTGCAGAAAATTTTCAATCGAAAAAATGATACAGCGCGCATCACGATGAGGAGGATTTCACGAATTTACAAATATGGAATTTACGGCATTGATACAAATATTAAGGGGAGGCAGTGTTAAAATTTATTAATGATTAACTCTAACATTTCGACATGTTTGTTCCAAGTATTGCAGATTGATTGAAAAGCGAATTTTGAGCTAGATGTCATTGCTCGGAATTTCAGAAAGTTAATTGCACTTCAATTTTAATAACGAGGGGTAAATGTGTGATTATTAAGTGAAATAGGGATCAATCTGAAATCGTAGAAAAACTTACTATCGAAAATTTGGCCGAATTTTATAATTTTTGATCGCATAATCTCGAGGGAAAATTAATTTGGGACCAATTGGTATTTTTCGCTTCCAATTTGTGGAGCAAATATTAAACAGGAACCAAATGAAAATTCTCGATCGGAGTTTCTCGAGCGAAAAACAATAATTCGGGCTGTTTCATATGCGAACTCAAAACGTCCAATCAGCCCAATTAGAAAAAGTAACTTTTTAGCAGTCGAAAAACTTTATCTCACGCAAAACCTAATCGAAAGAATCAACAGTGCCTTCCGAATACTCTCTCGAAAAACTTTTACAGACGATTCAAAACCCTTTCAAAATCTTTCAATTTTCAACCAGAAATTGTCTGTTTATGGTAGAGGCGATTTTGCGTGCGATTTAACTCAGTTTACATCTATATTTTGCTATCTTTCGTCTCATTTTGAGTAATTTTCGATTGTTCGAATTGCAATAAACCCACATACGATTCATTAAGATTTTGACATGTTTTTGTGTTAATCTTGGTCAAAATCTGCATTCTAGGATAGTTGAAGGGTTTTCGATCATTCTTGGAGTATTTTTCCTCGATTATCTGCGTGATTAAAGCTTGATTAAAGTTCGAACTGGAACTGGTTTTAAAACGTTTGAATGCATCGAAGAACTTTCTCGCTCGCACACAGTGTCAATTGAATATCAATTTGATTGAGTCCCTGTTTGCATCGTAAAAGTTTCTTCGATCGCTAAAATTTCGACTTAATCCGTAAAATAAATAACGTAGATTGAAATATACTTTCAATCGAAAAATCTCACTTTGATTTTATGCGAACGAAATAATTACTGAATGGAATAGATACAATAGGTGTGATTAACTTTCGAGCGCAGAACTTACCATCGAAAATAGTAATTTCAATTTCAATTCTGTTCTCGGTCGAAAATTTTAGCGGCGATAAAATTAATTTTCGACGATAAAATGTCTCGATCGTAAAAATACATAGCGATGAGTTTAATCGATCGAAAAATTTTCTCAACGAGTCACCTAGTTTCTCATTGTCAATTTTCTCGATCGTCAAATTTCGCAACGAAAAACTGGTATAAAATCGAAATACTTTCTCGCTCGATAACTTTCACAGCGAAAATTTTGTTCACGCGCAAAAAAATTCCCGGTCGTAAATTTACGCTGAAATCATTTTTCTCAATCGTTAATTTACACGAAAATGTTTCTCGATCGTGAAATTTCTCGGCTACAGTACCACGCGTATGAAGTTAAACACTTTGTATGACCTATGTGTACAATTGAATTCAATTACAAATTTATCAAACATACCATGACATGATAGACTATTATAGTTTGATTAAACAAATTTTTCGACTCAATTAAATCCTTGAACTAATGTTTTGTTTTTCAAATTGATTTTTCAGATGGATCACTAACCGACATACAATCATATTTACGAGAAGAACCTATACCTCAAGGTCCCAAACACCAATTTCCAGCTCGACCTAACTACCTTCAGGTGTCCGGACGAGATCATTGTGTCTATACTGCAAGGCCGTCCCCTCTGGCATGCGCTCATGGTGACAGCATCAGTGCCCATGGTCTACTTGCAACAGTTCTAGGAAAGAATTAAAAGTTTAGTAGTTGATGGCTCCTATCGCTTCACGACGGTCGTTGGGACGAGACATATAAGCTTCAGCAAGGATGACTTCAGGCTCGTCCTAGACCTACCATACAGCCAAAACTACGACCCTCTGCCTTCTGATACAGAGATGGTGTGTGACTTTCTCCATATGGGATACCGTCCACCGCTCACCAAGCTTGCACAAGTCCAAAGCAACAGAATCTCGCACCCATGGAAGACATTGTTCGGCATAATCAACAAGTGTCTATCGCCAAAGTACGCCGGGTTTGGCAAAGGCAACAGCAACATTCTCGCATTTTCCACGCATCGCCTTCTCACGGAATTACGATTTTGCTCAACTGATCTGGAACGATCTAGCAGAGCAGATCAGACAAAAGGAAAATAAAAGATTGAAGAATGTTCCGTATGCCCGGTGGTTCAACGTCATCATCCGACAACTCATCGAGATGCACGAGAACATCCCTCGTCTACCTCCAAGAGGAAACTACCAACTCCTAAAACTGAAGTTCTTCCATAATTCAAGGCTCACATACCTGGATCCGCCGTCGATGCTGATCCCATTCGAGCTACTTCGTCTCGTCGACCCCTCGGGAGACGTCTATAGGTTGTACTGACGGGAGAATCAAGGAGCAGATGATTAGAGGGCCCCCGACAGACTTCATGTGAGCCTTTCTCAACAAGAACAGCACCAACCTAGCCCTGAAGCCGAGCTGATCGATCAAGTGGCTCAGGAGCTAGAACAGGAGCCTCCAACTCAGGAAACACAAGTACCAGACGATGATGCCATGCTGATTGACGCAGTGGCACAAGAGTTGGAACTTGAGGCTTCACAACAATCGCTTGGTGCTGCAGTGCCCATCGTTGTCGTCGTGTTCCAAGGATCGCTTGAGGAGATCCTACAACAGGTAACACAGCCCGAAGCGGAAATGGGGCATAGCTCACCATCACAGGCTACTACGCATACCCCAGTGGCCGCGATTCCCACGCTCACATTTCAAGGGCCTCCTGTGACAGAACCAGCCAGTGAGGATGTCGCACACAGGTCATCTCCTCACACGGCTACCCCGTCCGTCACCGAGTCCGATGAGGAAATTCGATTAATAAGAAGGACTATAAGGCGAATCCAGTTCGAGTTCCTCTTCACATCTTTCACCACTCATCAGACACGCCACCAGTCATCACTCTAAGTGCTGGGGCCGAAGTCTAGATTCCACTCATTACCGGCCCAATCCCACAGGTGTCTGATACGCAGGCTCAATATGAACCTGCCACAACATCCATAGTTCAAGATTCGAATCGAGGATTGGATGGAAGTCTCGGACAGTCACAACCTCAAGTGACTACGAGCCGGCCTGAGGAACTGGTGTTAGCTCAAAGGTTGTCAACAGGCGACATCAGTCGACCTGGTCCATCTACGGAGCCTCCGTCCACCCAGTTTGTGACTGAAGCTCACTTCCAAACAACACTCCTTGCAGCCATCAAATCACTTGAAGACAAGATGAAGGAGAGAGTGCTGGCAGCCGTCGAGACGTCTCGATGCGACACTGGAAAAACACCCATCTCACAGGGCACTTCAGCACAAGCGAACCTCCCAACCCAACAACCCTCTCCCGCCGACCCACTCACAAACTCATCCATCCTCATCAACCGATACACCATACCCATCACGGACTACGACATATTACTCGCCCCCTTGTAGGCATTCCCACCCGACCGCCTTAGAAAGAATCCCTCTACAGGCATCTCGTGGATCACCTTGAGCCACCTACTCAGTCATGCCGAGCCCAAAGCTCCCGTACACGATGTCGACATGATGATCCAGATGATCAGGACCGTCATGAGGGGAAGAAATGACCTAGGACATCATTTAGTGGCCAAGGTGAAGGTCAAGAACAAGGTTCGGACGCGACGTAGACAAGCGCTGGAGCCGGTGAAGCCTCACAACCTACTAACCAAACAACCACCACCCACGCACCGCACCACCCATACTCTAACCCGCATCGACCCACCAACCTTTACCCACATCAACCCACCAACCTTTCATCTAAGGACGCCTCCGTCCACACCACCACAGACCTCAACAAGCCCCTTGCTTTCAGAAGAAGAAGCAAGTGCAGCCATGCTCGTGGCCTTGGCAGCCACTCAGGTCACTCCCTCGACTGCTCCAGAACAATCGGGACGGTCTGGACATGCCGTCAACCCCCATGAGTTCCTCGACCGTTACATATTCGAAGGATAGTGGATGACCCATACCATGCTCGACGAAATTCAGAGACAACGACTCAAGGACGTTCGACACTTCCTTCAAACAGCTTCGGTGGACCTACTCCTGATAGAAGACGGAGATTGAGGAAGGTGAAGACCATGAACAGATTCCCCAAGGGCTTCCAGAGCTTATTGCTCAACGAGCACTTCCCCTACAAGACAAATGCCAGGGATCGTTCGTACCGATACGCCATGGGAGAATATCAGAATCGAGATTCCTTCCTTGAAGAAGTTCGAGAACATATTTGGAGGTCACCGGACAAAGTCAAGAAGTTGAATGAGTTCGAGCTCAGAGGGATCTCTCACCGAGATCAGCAGAAGAGAATGATCTATCTTTGGATGCTGACCCATCTTGGACCAGACATGAGACTGGGGATGACCAAAGGGCAAGCAAAGAGCCATTATAAGAGTATCCCCGATATGCCAGCTTATGAGTGTCTTCTGTGCCAAAGGCGGTCTTCCAACACCCTACTATGTCATCGAGCAAGTGGATAGAACTCGAGAAGAACTAAGCGAGAGCGACCTGCCGTACCTCCCTGCCGAGGAGGTGTACCGTCTCTACCAGTTATACGTAGAGAAATACAAGGGTCCTCAAGGCTTCATCAAGAAAGAAGGTCTCGAGGGACTCTACCGGTTCATGGTGCATCAAGTCAAGTACTTCGCCGCTCACGACCTTCAGATGGCTCTACAGAGCAACATGAAGAAGGTTAACATGACTGCTCCACTCAACAAAGAACCTGAGATCGAAGGGCTTCCCAACAACCACGTACACATCAGTTCAGTCATGGGGATCACTTATCATAATCCGATCGCGAAGAAAAATAGGTTGATGCTGAAGACTGAGATTCACAAATTTTGTGATGGGACGCTCAAGGTTATCAGGCAGAACATAGAGAAATGGTTGGAAGAGATCAACAGGGAGACAATGCTGAAGCTTCATAGGTTCGTGAGAGAACAACCACTCATGATGGAACTACTTGAGGACATTGAAGAGCGATTGGAGCCGAGGAATACGTTAAGGAACTTCGAGCATGCGCTGCGCTTGCACAGGTCGTACTGTGCCCGACGAGGACAGATGGCGCGGAAGAGCAATCAAGCACAAAGGGGGTGAATGTAGATACACTTTGTAATTGTGCTTTGATTTCATTAGTTGTCTTCGTAGATTGAGGCTTTTATTGTATTCGTCCTTAGTTTAGGACTTAACTTGTTATTTATACCAAGTATGTTCGGTATAAATACTTGTACAAACATTGAGCTTAATGGAGAATTTAAGTCAATTGATCCGAAAGGCTTACAAATCGAATTCTAGAGAGAGAAAATCAGAATTCATTCTCTCACTACTCGAAATCTCTCTCGAAGCTCTCAACGAATGGTTTACGATCGAAATCTAATTTTCGATAATTCTAATCGATTGCCTTAGATTTCAAGTCTAGGATCTAGGAGTTGATAAATTAGGACCTAACAGACAACGCCGAGCATGTTTTCAACACTTCCTGTGAGAGTATCGTACCTTACTTGGAACACGTCGTATGTACGTTCTTCAAATAGCCTGTGGCAATTTATCTTCGCATCGATCCTTTCCTCTATCTGGTTCATTAAAGATCTTAGGTTGTCACACTGCCAATCTACGTGTATGGACGTTAAGTATGCATAGTATGAAAACTCATGAACTGTAGAAATTATATGCAGCACTGGGCCGTTGTCTAGGATGATTGTATGCATATTTCTGCGAGTTGCCTGTTAAATTTCTGATTTCATATGATTGAAAATTGCTTCTGCAACTGTAAATTTGTTTATAGTATATAGCACTTTCACTGTTTAGCATTTTGGTTCCTCCTTGGCTAATCAACCTTTGAGTGCAACGATTTTATGGAATTTAATTTTGTTGACTGTTTATATTGACGGTTTACCGTTCATGAACATCACATACAATGGTCTTCATTGATTAATGTTGTCCATGCGTTCGACAATATCCAGCATACTGCTTGAAAGTCGTGCATGACTGTTCATATTCAGGTAATTGAGATAAATGTAGCAATGCAACAATAACGTGCATCTGCCTGGATTTCAGTAACAACAGATACACATGGATGTCTGGCGGATCCCATGAATGCATAGTAGCATTTTTAGTAATGCAGGTGTTCGTAGGATTTATCATTAGCTGTTAGGTCCCCGTTTGTCAACACAATCAATCCTAGGCATGAATTCTAAGGAATCGCTAGAATGATAGAAATTGAATCTCGATCGAAAACCTTCCCTTGAAGAACAAGAGAGAGAATTCCTTTAGTGTGAGAAAGTTTTGTTGTTTCTCTCTCTAGAATTGAATTCGGCAGCCTTTCGGATTGATTCTCTAATTTTCTGTATTAAGCTCAATGTGTGTACAACTATTTATACCAAACAAACTTGGTATAAATATCAATGTAGTCCTAATCTAAGGACTACTATACATAAAGCCCCTAATGACAAGGACAACTAACGAAATCAAGCACAATTAAAATTGATACTCTACAATCCCCCCCTTTGTGCTTGATTGCCCTTCTGCTCCATTTGTCCTCGTCGGGCATAGTACGGTCTGCGCAAGCTCATAATTCCTCATCGTTTCCCTCAGCTTCGGGCGCTCCTCGATGTCATCTAGCAATTCTATCAGGAGCGGATGTTCTCTCACAAACCGATGAATTCTCAGCATTATCTCTCGGTTGATTTCTTTCAACCTTTGCTCTATATTCCTCCTGATGACCTTGAGCGTTCCGTCGCAAAATTTATGAATCTCAGTCTTCAGCATCAACCTAGTCTTCTAGGTGATTGGATTGTGGTAGGTGATGCCTAAACCTGAGCTGATGTGTAGATGATTGCTTGGAAGCCCTTCGATCTCAGGTCATTTGTTGAGCGGTGCGGTCATGTTGACCTTCTTCATGTTGCTCTCCAGAGCCATCTGGAGGTCATGCACAGCGAAGTACTTGACTTGGCACATCATGAACCGGTAGAGCCCCTCGAGACCTTCTTTCTTGACGAAGCCTTGAGGACCTTTGTACTTCTCCACGTACAGCTAATAGAGGTTGTATACCTCGTCGGCGGGGAGGTACGGTAGGTCGCTCTCGCTTAATTCCTCTTGGGTTCTGTCCACTCGCTCGATAACGTAGGTTGGGGTTGGAAGACCTCCTTTGGCACAGTAGACGCTGAGAAGCTGGCAGATAGAAGATAGACTCTGATAATGATTCATTGCTTGCGCTTTAGTTATCTTCATTCTTACATCAGGTCCAAGTTGAGTCAGCATCCAGATGTAGGTCATCCTCTTCTTCTGATCCCAATGAGAGATCCTTCTTAGCTCGAAATTTCGGCTTCTTGACCCTGTCCGGTGACCTCCAGATATGTTCACGGATTTCTTCAAGGAAGGGGATTTCAATCCGAATATTCTCCCACGGCGTGTCGATCCGAACGGTCCCTGGCATTTGTCTTGTGGGGGAAACCGCTCGTTGTGCGATCAACTCTGGTAGCCTTGGGATATCTTGCAGGTAGTCTTCACCTTCCTGAAGTTCTCCATCTTCTATGAGCACGAGGTCTACTGAGGCTTGTTGTAGGAAGTGTCGTACGTCCTGAATCCATTGTCGTGATGCTCATCGGGCATGGAAAGGGTCATCCACTGTCCTTCGAATATATATTTGTCTAGGACCTCGTGTGGGTTGATGCCATGTCCTGATGGTCCCGGTTGGTCTGGAGCAGTTGAGGGAGTCGCCTGAGTCTGCGCTTGGGCGACGAGCATGGCAGCACTTGCTTCTTCTTCCAGAAGCAAGGGGCTTGAGAAGGTCGGTGGCGTGGGCGGAGGCGTCCTTAGTTGAAAGGTTGGTGGGTCGATGTGGGTTTGGGTTTGAGTGGTGCGGTGCGCGGTGGTGGTTGTTAGGTAGTGGATTGTGAGGTTCCAGCGACTGTCGCGCCAGAGTTCTGTCTCTGACCCCTCGTGATTATCCTTAGCCTTTTCTCCCCCTCAGGACGGCCCTGATCGTCTGGGTCGTCATGTCGGTGTTTAGAGTGGGAGCCTTGGCCGCGGCATGTTTGGGATGGGTCAGGACGATCGACGATACGACGGAAGAGATCTTCTTCTTCCGACGTTCGTGTGGTCAATTCCAATAGCCTGGCGACCAATATTGAGTGGAGTTCGCTGATGGGTACGGTGGCGGGATTTATTAGGTTGTGGGTGAGGATTGGTGTTGGGTCTTGTGTGGATAGCATGGGTTGAGGTGGTGTGTGGATGGGTTGTGATGAAGACGGCTCCAAGACAGGTGCTTTCCCACGATCTTGGCGGGACGTCTCGATGGAATTGTGCACGCTCTCCATAATCTTGTCTTCAAAGTCCTTCAGCGCGTTAGCGAGAGCGGCCTGAAGTCAGTCTTCAGTCACGTATGGAGTGGACGCCTCCGTTGTGGATGTTCCAGGACGACGGATGTCACCTGTTATCAACCCGTGAGCTAACACCTGCTCCTCAGGCTGGCTCGCAGTCACTTGAGGTTGTGACTGTTGGAGATTTCCACCCAATCCTTGAGTCGAATCGTGAAGATTCTCCTCTATGGGTGTTTCGACAGGTTCTGATTGAACCTGTGAAATAGACACCGGTACGATGTGCAGCGGCTCAAGATTGAGCGAAGCATTGTCCGCAGCACTTGACGGTACGATGGGCGTGATGTCTGGTGCGGTGGTGACGGTGGTGAAGATGGAATCAAGTGATATACTCAGGCGTCTCGGAGTCCTTCTTATCAGCTGAATCTCCTCATCTGACTCTGTGCTTTAAGTACTATTCACTCCGTGCTTTTTATCGCTCGAGAAATGAAATTCTCAGTTGAATTGCCTAAATGTGATTTCGAATTTGCGATCAAAAATTTTATTTGCTAATGATAGCTACAGTTTAAAAAGGACTTAGAAAATTTCTAAGTGTTTGAACTTGAGTTGTGGTACTATAGCCGAGAAATTTACGATCAAGAAAAATTTTCGTGTAAATTTACGATCGAGAAATTGGATTTCCATGTAAATTTACGATAAAAAATTTTCGCACGTGAATAAAATTTTTCGCTGTGAAAATTATTGAGCGAGAAAGATTTTAGATTTTAAAAAGGTTTTTTGCTGCGAAATTTTACGATCGAGAAAATTGTCAACGAGATACTAAGTCAACCATCGAGAAAATTTTCGATCGATCAATTAATCGCTGTGTGCCTTTACGATCGAGAAATTTCATCGTCGAAAAATTAATTTTTCGCCGCTAAAATTTTCGACCGAGAACAAAATTGAAATCGAAATTTCCGACAGTAAGTTTTGCGCTCGAAAATAAAAGAAATTGCATGTATTTTATCTATTCAGTTCAGTAATCTTTTTGCTCGCATAAATCAAAATTTAATTTCTCGATTGTAATTATTTTTCTATCAACGTTATTATGTTAACGACCAAAAAGAAATTTAGCGATCGAAAAGCTTTTACGATGCAAACAGTAAATCAATCAAATTGAAATTCAATTGACACTATTTGCAATCGAGAAAGTTCTTCGACGCCTTTAAACACTTGAAAACCAAGTTTTAGTCGAACTCAAAATCAACTTTTAAGAACGCACATAATCGAAACGATATGTTCCCAGAATGCTTAAAACTATCTTAAATGCAGTTTTAACCCAGATTATACACCTAGAATGCTCGTAAGTACTGCAAAATATCATTCGAGTTTTCACATTCTGTACAATCGAGATTTTAACACAGAATCAGGCGAAAGATCACATAATATAGATGCAACTCTAGTTTAAATGCACGATAAACCCTAAAGGAAGTCAAATCTACCTTCAAAAGACGAAAATTAGGTGAAAAATCAAAAGATTTTGAAGATTTTGACGTTCGTCTTTTGAGGGTAGAAGCTTTGCGCGAGAGAATTTGACTGTTGAATTTTTCGATTGAGGGTTTTACGTGTATTTGGGAATTTTCGACTGCAAGAATTAAATTCGTTAAACGGGCTGATTAGACGTTTATTCGACGCTTGAAATTCAAGGCCCATTATTGTTTGCGATCGAAGAATTTGCGATCGAGAAACTTGGTTCCTGTTTTGATTTTCGCTCGAGAAATTGAAGCGAAAATTGCCATTTGGTCCCAGGTTAATGTTCGATCGATAATTTTTGATCGGAAACTACACATTTAGCCCAAACTTTTTATTAACAATTTTCAATATATTTCAAACAGACCCTAAGTTTAAGTTCTCAACCACATAATTGCTCCCCCTAGATATAAAAATAAATGCAATTAACTCCCTGAAATTTCGAATGATGACTTCTGGTTCCAAGAACAGTTTTCGCGAATCTGCAAAACTTTAGAGCAAAATGTTCGAGAATGATTAGAGTTAATTATGAAAGCAATACTTGTTTTAGTGACGCTCCGCCTTCATAAGAACAATTGGTTAAAATGCGATTATCTAATGCGATTATCTGTTTTTGCTCATGCCCTCGCGCGAAAATGAAAGTTACATGTATAGGGGAACATGTATCTAGGCTAAATATGTTGAATTCGCGTATCTCAAAATTTTGTGCATTATTTGAGGGGAAGCATTTAAAAAAATATTCCTTAAAATCTCCAGATAATTTTAATGATCTTCCTCTAAGTGATGCAGAAACAATGTGGAGGTCAAGAATTCATCAAAACCTGGAGTATTCGGCATAAAACTTGTTGGTTGATTAAATTTTTGATCGCTAACATCTTTCTATGGTTTTTGAATTTAACCGACGGGGTACTACTTTCCACACTTGAAGACGTTCAAATTGGTTGATTTCCTCTTGCATTGCAATAATCCAATCCGGGTCTCGTAGTCCGTCTGCTACCTTAGTAGGCTCGTTTTGGCTTAAGAAGCAACTGAAAAGCCTGTGTTGATGTCGTGTCCTTACTCGCCTCGAAGGATCGCCAATGATCTGATCAATCGGGTGAGCTCTAGTCCACTTGCGCTGATGTGGCAAAGCTGAAGATGATGCATCAGCCATTTGTGGGTCTAGATTTCCAATGATATCCGATTGTTCATTTGTGTGAGGAAGTTCCAAATCTGCACTGAGATGGAGCGACTCTGGTGATTCTTCCTCAACACTCACGGTAGGTTCTTCATTGTTCTGTAGCAAATCTGAATCGGGTGAGGTAGGGACTGTTGAAGAACTTGGTACATCGGCCTCGTCGGGGGTATAATTGACGATGACTGGCGGATGTAGAGGCTCAAATAGGCAATCCAAGTCTTCTAACACAAGTCTTAGAGCTTCGTCTGACGGTGATTGCTGAGTTGTTGCCATTTTCTGTTGGTTTTGTGCCAACAAACCAGTGAATACGGGTTCTGAGATGTTGTCTTCAGAAGCCAACGGGTTGAGCACGGGTCCTGAACTGTTTTGTTCAGAAGTCAGCGGGTTGAGCATGGGTCCTGAACTGTTTTGTCAGAAGCCATCGGGTTTGGCACGGGTCCTGAACTGAGATGTGCAGGAGCCATCTCGTTCACTTCGTAAAAGGTGATGTTATAGCTTTTCTTAATCGTGCGGTTGGACTTGATGTATACTCGTTACGCTTTTGATGTTGAAGAATAACCGACGAAAGTTGCTTCGAATGCTTTAGGGTCGAAAATTGCACGTTGCTCTCTGTCGTTCCCCGAAGACTTTAAAGAAGGAGATGATGGGTAATCTTTTATTTACAATCTCGTACGGAGTTTTGTTGAGCCGTTTGTGAACCACCGTCCTATTTTGGGTAAAACAGACAGTATTTACTACTTCACCCCAAAGAAAGTTTGGAAGGCCAGACTGGATCAACATTATACGAGCGGCTTCCACTACGGTTCTGTTTTTCCTTTCAACGACCCCATTTTGTTGAGGTGTTTTGCGGCTGAGATTGTTGACTTATTCCAAGTTTTTGATAAAACTCACTGAGATATTGGTTATTGAACTCAGTGCCGTTGTCTGTTCGAATAACTTGAATAGTCTGTTGCAGCAGATTCTCAGTAGTGTTCACAAAGTTGATAATCAAGTCCTCTGTCTCATCTTTGGTTCGGAGGAACTTTTATCCAAGTGTAGCGAGAGCATCGACGATCACTAGCACGTACTTGCGTCCATTGATACTCTGTGTCTGCATCGGCCCACAGAGGTCCACGTGGATTAGTTCCAATGGTCGAGAGGTAGACGCAATTCGCTTGACATGATGAGGCGATCGCTTCATTTTTCCTAATCGACATGCCGAACATTGATGCTCCTTTTGTAGTAGTATAATCGGGAGACCGTGAAACAACTTTTTCGTAGGGAGGCGTTGGAGAGCTTTCATATTCACATGAGACATTCGTTGATGCCATAAGCTGTTCCTCTATAAAATAGTCTAAGAGATGAGGCATAGAGCTGTCGAGGGCCGCACGGACGTCAGGTTGATCGTGGAAAGATTGGATTTCCAAAGTCCGTAAAGGAGTTCTGTGTCCTGACTGTCCAAAATTCTGCACCGGTCAGCGTGAAAGACCACGTGAAATCCTTTATCACAGAACTGGCCTATGCTGAACAAGTTATGGCGGAGGCCTTCGACATAAGAGACAACTTTTATCATCAGATTTTCCAAAATAAAATCCCCACATCCAAGAATTGGAGCTGAGTAATTATTTTTGAATCTGACTTTGCCATTTGGTCGGTCTTTGTAATTGCTCAGCAGCTCTTGATTTCCAGTCATGTATCTGGAGCAACCAAAGTCGAGGTACCACACATGATGGATCTGCAAAAACAAGTTAGGGAGCTTTAGGTACCCACTTAAACATGGGTCCTCTCAGATTAGCAGATATAGAATTAAGTTCGGATATGGTTCCTAAATTATTACTTGAGGGAGTTTTAATAACCCATGTCAGTTTCGGAGAAGTGGGTTTGGGTGTAGCCTCTTTAGGTGACTTGGCCTTTTCGGCTTTTGTCGTCCTGGGCGGAGATTAAGGAACCCATTTGGGTTGAACCTTGCAGGGAAGGTTAATTTCAGCACATACAAATGCTTTGGTAGGCTTGACCGAGGAAACGATCTTTTCTTTTGATAATCTCCTAAGGTGCTTGGAGGACTCAATCTTTACAGGATACCTTAGGTGAGTACAGGAATGTACAACGTCATAAGCCTTCCTTATGACTGTATCTTGTTTCCTACGGGTCTTCCTAGTGGCATTTGTTTCAGAATGACTATTTTTAGCCTCAGATGTAGAGCCAATTTCGAAATTAGTGCTTCTAAAATTAGTAGGTTGTAGAGTACATGTAGAAGCAATTATTGGAAGCGAAGAAATGACTCTTTTATTTCTACGAGTGTCATTTATTTGTACAGAAGGAGCAACATCCTTAGACATACCCAAATCTACTAGCTCCTTCTTATTACTAGACACTTTCGCCTTTGGTTCTAGTGCTTGCCCTACGCTCCCTGTAGACGTAGGTAAAATAAATTTAGTCTTAGCACTTTTAACAGAATTATCAATGTACTTTTGATCTTTCGAAGGTGATTTTTCGATTTTCACGCTTTTCATAGTAGCGTGAGAGGTAGTTTGGAAGGATGAGGAAGCTTTGAGATTTGCCATCTCTTTTAAGAACTTTTTATTTTCAGCTTCGAAATTCTCTCTTTCTTTATCTAATTTGGCTTGAGCTTCCTCTATCTGTTTTATGATAGGAGGTTTGTAGAGAGAATTTTTATAATGAATGTCTTTGACTTTCTCGTAGTGTCTTTGGGATTCAGGAGGTTGAACTAAATCAGAGACAGGTGTTAAAGATGGTTTCATATTTTTGTCTCTTTCATTTAGTTATGTGTAGTCAAAGGGGATTTCAGGCCCATGTGAGGCTCTCCTCTTAGACGAATCTAAATTACTTTGTTTTGTCGCTTCAGTAAAATTTCTAAGAGAGGTTACTTCTAAACCCATGTTCTTAATATCATATATTTCTTTCTTCCGTAGAACACGTGGGTTAGTGAGACCTATGCCTTCTATTGGATTATAAAATTCTGTATCCTTGGGCTGATTTAGAAATATCGTCTGTTCAGAATGTCCCCTACGCGTAAGAATGTCATCTAATTTCTTAATTTTCGCATATAACTTCTTACGTTCCTCACCTTGGAGAGCATAATTATTTTCTACCGTTAGTTTAGCGGCTTGACAGGCATTTAGTTCTTTACTAAGCTCATTAACCTTCGCATTAGATATTTCTAATTGAGCTTCTATGTTAGTGATCTTAGTGGTAGCTTCGGTTATCCTACAATTTAGGGTGGCTTTCTCATTGAGATTCCTAACCAAGCAATTGTAGTTATTTGCTAGCATATCTTCTAATTCCTTAATCTTTTCGCTATGCTGTCCTATTTGAGGTTGACTAGTCTCTCTAGAATGTACGCTCTTAGTAAGTTCTTCTATTTTAGCACTAGAGCTTCTAAGTTCTTATTCGAGACTCTTTATCTTCTCCTGAGACCTAGAGACTTTATCCTCTACTTCCTTAATACATTTCTGCTCACGTTTCATGTTAGCATATTGTTATAGATATGATTCTAACATGTTTAGTAATGTAGAAGAAGAGTCTACCTCATGTGATGAGGTGTATGCTTCATCTTCGTCCTTCTGGTTGGATGTTTTGGCGTCGCTGTCGTTGTCAAGGCGTGCCATGAGAGCAAGATTCTCGTCTCCAGAGCTAGACGTGTCTTCGAGCCAGTGGTCCTGCTCTGCCATAAGGGCTACTCCTGCTTCCTTCTGCTTCGTGAGTTGAAGCTTCTTGGAGTAGTAATTAGCATCTCTTTTCTTGGGAAGAGTGCACTCTGGCAAAATGACCAGGCTTGGCACAGTTGAAGCACTTGTTGGACTCTTTAGTGTTCTTGACTTCGGAGCTCTCTGGTGCATGGTCCTTGTTCTTAGAGCTTGAGGTCCGAAGTTTGTTGGCCGAGGATGAGGACTTCTTCTTGAAGTATTTCTTGCTCATCATTTTTTCGATTAAGGCCAACTGCTTCCCCAGTGCCTTCATGCTTGGCCCCACGTCTGATTCTGAATCTTCTTATGACTCAGATGAGGAGGGAGGCCTAAGATCTTCTCTTTGCGAGGCTTTGTTCCACGCTTCTCTGAGACTAGAGCAATGGTGTTGTCAACCTGCTTTCCCTTCTGCTCTCTCTAAATCTCGCAAACATCTTCCTCGTGTTGGGCGAGATTACCAAAAACTGCATGAATTTCCAACTCCTCCATATCTTTGTTTTGTCTAAGTTGAGTGGATATCTTTTTCCAGTCCGAGGGCAGAGAGGATAGAAATATGATATTTGTTTCCATGTTCGATTTCTATCTTCCTCATCTTATTGAGAAGAGTGAGGTATCTTTGGTATACATCATATAGGCTCTGTAGAATACCATTTCTAATTGTGCTTGATTTTACTAGTCGTTCTTGTAATTTTGGGCGTTTTGTATAGTAGTCCTTAGATTAGGACTAGTTTGACATTTATACCAAGCTTGTTTGGTATAAATACATGTAAAGCAATTGAGCTGAAAAGAGAAAGTTTGAAAATTGATCCGAAAGGCTCGCAATTCAATTTCTAGAGAGAGAAACAACACTAACTTTCTCACTCTACTCGAATTCTCTCTCACGTTCTTCATTTGAGTTTTTCAATCGAATTTGAATGTCAATCATAATCGTCGAATTATTTTGAATTCCTGCCTAGGATCTTAGAGTTGTTAATCATAGGACCTAACAATTGGTATCAGAGCAGATTCGTTCTGTTTTAAATGAAAAATTGTTAGATTTGGATCGAAAATCATTTTTTGGTTACTGTTCATCGAAGAACAGTTTGGCGCGAAACTTGTTTTCGATCCAATAGCATAATTCTGTGCTTAATTGACGTGAATTTGATGTTTCTGTGCTCGGTTAAGTGCTAAATGTTGATTTCGATCAAATCTGTAGATGTTTGAACTTCGGATTTAGGATTGAATCGATTCTGCGAGTTACTGTTTGCGAAGAACATGAAGAACATGTTCTGATTTTGCTCAAATTCGACATATTTTGCTTCATAGCGTGTTTAATTGATTGTTCGTGCGTAGTTAGTGATTGATTGCGAGCAATTACCTGAAATTTCACTGTCTAATTCCTTGTTTTTGCTTGAATCCGTGTTAATCGTATTCTGTGAATTTTTCTCGATCGTTCTAATTTTTCTCGCTAGGTTTACGATCGGATTAGTTTCCCGATCAAAAAACTTGGCGCGAGAATTTTTCTCGGTCATAATACGAAGTCAGCGCTAGAATCTTCATCACCAGAAATGATTTCAGTTAGAAATATTTCTCGAGCAATATTCAGCGAAAAACCTTTTCGAGAGAGACCAATTTTGACTTCGCACGTGTAAAACTTTCTCTCAAAAAACGTTTTCGGTCAAACCTTTAACGTTTGACCAGGCGAAAATTATTTCCACGCGAGAAACTTTTCTAGTCAACAGATTTATTTTGACTTGTTGAGAAACTTACTAACGTACTGTTTCTTTACGATCGAAATAAATTCACGATCAAGAAATTTTTCTCGACCGAACGGTTTTTGGGCAATTTATTTCGCTCGTAAAATATTTCGCTGACAAACTTTCTCGCATGAGAACAGTACACAGTATATTCTATTTCGACGAAATTATTTTCAATCAAACTTTAAAGATTGAATCGAAAATAATTCTCGAACTAATTTTCCGAATCAAACGCTACTAACGAATTTTGTCACTTGTGAAGCACATTACATCATCTTCAAGCCTTCAAAACAATTAACGAAGATCCTTCAACAACTCGACTACAATACAAAATGGATGCTTACTCGCTCGGAAATGACAAACGTCCGCCGATTTTGCAAAGAGGCGAATATACAGTGTGGAGAAGCCGCTTCCGAAATTTCATCGCTCTAAAGGATCAAGCTGAAAATCTACTGCAGTCTCTTGAAGAGGGACCGGCACAATTCTAGGTCCATGTACCCGGTGACGAAACAGCTACTCCTCCAATTCCACCTTCTAGGCGACTAAAGGAGCATAGGGAATACTCTCTAGAGAAAAGAGCTCGGGTTAAGGCTGATCTAGTAGCCATGAATACCCTCATGCATAGCCTTTCATCGGCTAAAGCAATGTGGGATGAACTGCATAGGATGATGCAGAGGACGGAAGTTGGCATAAAGACCAAAAATGCGAGCATTCTCACTGTGTACGACTCCGTCAAAGCAAAGCCGGAGGAGAGTCTATACGAGATCTACCAAAGATACCTCACTCTTCTCAATGGGATGAGGAAGGTAGAAATAATGAAGACAAATATGGAGACGAACATCATATTTCTATCTTCACTGCCCGCGGAATGGAAGAAAATATCCACTCAGATTCGACAAAATAAAGATCTAGAGGAGTTGGATGTCCATGCCGTGTTTGACAATCTCGCACAGCATGAGGATGATATCAGCGAGATTCCCAAAGAGCAGAAAGGCAAACAGACCGAAGACACTGTTGCCTTAGTCTCGGAGAAGAGGAGCTCAAGATCAAGAAAGGAAAAGATCGTTAGGCCTCCTTGACCTTCAGAGTCGGAAGAAGAGTCAGACTCCGACGTTGAGCCAAGTTTGAAAGCTCTAGGAAAGCAGTTAGCTCTCATAGGACAAATGATGAGCAAGAAGTACTTCAAGAAGAAGTCTTCAACCTCAGCCAACAGACTTCGGACTACAAGCTCTAAAAACAAAGAACGTGCACCATAGAGCTCCGAAGTCAAGAACCCTAAGGAGCCTAACAAATGCTTCAACTGTGGCAAGCCAGGTCACTTCGCCAGAGAGTGCACTCTTCCGAAGAAGAGAGATGCCAACTACTACTCCAGGAAGCTCTAACTGACGAAACAAAAGGATGCTGGAGTAGCTCTCATGGCCGAACAGGACCAGTGGCTTGAGGATACGTCGAGCTCTGAAGAAGAGAATTTAGCTCTCATGGCCCGTCTCGACAATGAATCAGACGCCGAAACATCCAATCATATGGACGACGACAACGCATCCACTTCGTCAAAAGAGGTAGTCTCTTCTTCCACATTATTGACCATATTAGAATCATATCAAACACAATATGCTAACATGAGATGTCAGCAAAAAAGTATAAAGGAAGTAGAGAATAAACTTGAGACATCTCAGGAGAAGATAGATAGTCTCGAATCAGAATTTAGGAGCTCTAGTACGAAAATAGAAGAACTTACTAAGAGCATACATTCTAGAGAGACTAGTCAACCTCAATTAGGACAGCATAGTGAAAAGATTAAGGAGTTAGAAGATAGGCTAGCAAATAACTACAATTGTTTGGTTAGGAATCTCACGAGAAAGCCACCTTAAATTGTAGGATAACCGAAGCTACCTCTACGATCACTAGCTTAGAAGCTCAATTAGAAATATCAAATGCTAAGGTTAGTGAGCTTAGTAAGGAACTAGATGCCTGTCAAGCGCTAAGCTAACGGTAGAAAATAATTATGCTCTCCTAACTGAGGAACGCAAGAAGCTATATGCAAAAATTAAAAAAAAATAGATGATCTTCTTACGCGTAGGGGACATTCTGAGCAGACGATATTCTTAAACAAGCCCAAGGATATAGAATTCTATAATCCAATAGAAGGCATAGGTTACACTAACCCACAAGTTTTACGGAAGAAAGAAATATATGATATTAAGCACATGGGTTTAGCTGCAACCTCACTTAGAAACAATACGGAATGGACATATGAAAATGCTTTCGATTCATCTATTAAACAAGCCTCACATGGGCATGAGATCCCCTTCGACTACAGTGAACTAAATGAAAGAGACAAAAATAGAAAACCATCCTTAACACCTGTCAGTGATTTAGTTCAAGTTCTACCTCCTGACTCTGAAACACACTACGAGGAAGTCAAAAAGGTTAATTATCAAAATTCTCTCTACAAACCCCCTATCATAAAACAGATAGAGGAGCAAGCAAAATTGGATAAAAAACGAGAGAATTTCGAAGCTGAAAAGAAAAAATTCTTCAAGGAGATGGAAAATCTCAAGGCTTCCTCATCCTCCCAAACTATCTCTCACGCTATTATAAAAAGCGTAAAATCGAAAAATCGCATTCGAAAGATCAAAAGAGCATGCATACTTCTATTAAAAGTTCTAAGACTAATTCTATTTCACTTACGTCCACAGGGAGCGTAGGGCCGGCACTGAAAACGAAGGCGGGAGTGTCTAGTTCTAAAATAAAGGAGCCAGTAGACTTGCATGTTTCTAAAAATGTTACTCCTTCTGTTAAAATAAAAGACACTCGTAGTAATCAAAGATCCATTTCTACGTTTGAAATAATTGCTTCTACGTGTTCACTTTAGCCTATCACCTTTAGAAGCGACAATTTCCAAATAGGCTCTACCTCAAAAATTAATAATAATTCTGGAACAAATGCCACAAGGAAGACCCGTAGGAAACAAGATCTAGCCATAAAGAAAGCTTATGGCGCGGTACATGCCTGTACTCACCTAAGGTATCCCGTAAAGATTGAGTCCCCCAAGCACCTTAGGAGATTATCAAAAGAAAAGATCTATTCCTCAGCCAAAACTTCCAAATCATTTGTACGTGCTGAAATTAACCTTCCCTGCAAGGTTCAACCAAAATGGGTTCCTAAATCTCCGCCTAGGACGACAAAAGCCAAAAAGGCCAAGTCTCATATAGAGGCAAAACCCAAACCCACTTATCCAAAAGTGGAATGGGTTATTAAAACTCCTCCGAATAAGAATTTAGGAATCATATCTGAACCCAAAATTTAATCTGCTAATCTGAGAGGACCCATGCTTTAAGTGGGTACCTAAAGCTCTCTAATTTGTTTTTGCAGATCCATCATGTGTGGTACCTCGACTCTGGTTGCTCCACACACATGCCTGGTAAACAAGAGCTGCTGAGCAACTACAAAGACCGACCAAATGGCAAAGTCAAATTCGGAAACAATGACTCAGCTCCAGTTCTTGGATTTTGAGATATCATTCTGGAGAATCTGACAATAAAAGATGTCTCGTACGTCGAAGGCCTCCGCCATAACTTGTTCAGCATAGGCCAGTTCTGTGACAAAGGCTTCCAGGTGGTCTTTCATGCTGACCAGTGCAGAATTTTGGATAGTAAGGTCACAGAACTCCTTCAAGGACTTCGGAAATCCAATCTTTACACGATCAACCTAACGTCCGTGCGGCCCTCGACAGCTATATGCCTCATCTCTCACATTGATTTACAGAGGAACAGCCTATGGCGTCAACGACTGTCTCATCTAAATATGAAAGCTCTCCAACGTCTTTCTACGAAAAAGTTGGTTCACGGTCTTCCAACTATACTACTACGACGGGAGCATCAATGTTCGGCATGTCAATTAGGAAAAATGAAGCGAGCGTCTCATCATGTCAAGCAAATTGCGTCTACTTCTCACCCATTGGAATTAATCCACATGGACCTCTGTGGGCCATGCAGACACAGAGTATCAGTGGATGCAAGTATGTGCTAGTTATCGTCGATGACTACTCTCGCTACACGTGGACAATGTTCCTCCGAATCAAAGATGAGACCGGTGACTTGATTACCAATTTTGTGAACACAACTCAAAATTTGCTGCAACAGACTATTCAAGTTATTCGAACAGACAACGGCACTGAGTTCAACGGCACTGAGTTCAAGAATAGCCACCTCAGTGCGTTTTATCAGAAACTTGGAATAAGTCAACAATTTTCAGCCGCCAAAACACCTCAACAAAATGGGGTCGTTGAAAGGAAAAACCGAACACTAGTGGAAGCAGCCCGTACAATGCTGATCCATTCAGGACTTCCACATTTTCTATGGGCTGAAGCAGTCAATACCGCTTGTTTTACCCAAAACAGGACGGTGGTTCACAAACGGTTCCAAGACTCCGTATGAGATTGTGAATAATAGAGTGCCTAACATCTCATTCCTTAAAGTCTTCGGGTGCAAGTGCTTTGTGGCGAACAACAGAGAGCGTCGTACCAAGTTTGACCCTAAAGCATTCGAAGCAACATTCGTCGGGTATTCTTCAACATCAAAAGCGTACCGAGTATATATCAAGTCCAACCGAACAATTAAGGAAAGCTATAATGTCGCATTCCACGAAGTGGCAGATATGGCTTCTGGTCACCACAGTCAAGGACCCGATGGTTCCTGCTCAACTCAGTTCAGGACCCGCGCTTAACCCGTTGGTTTCTGAAGACAACATCTCAGAACCCGTAATCACTGGTGTGTTGGCACAAAACCAACAAAAGATGGCAACAACTCCGAATTCAACGTCAGAAGAAGCAATGAGACTTGTATTAGACGATTTGGATTCTCTCTTCGAACTACTATATCCGTCATGCACTACTACACCTACAGTGGATTCTCCACCCAACAAGACCGACGTACCAAGTTCTTCTCACGTCTCTACCCCACCCGATTCAGAATTGCCACATAATAACGAAGAACATATAGTGGTCATCGAGGAAGTATCATCAGAGACAATAGATCCAAGTGCAGTATTGGAACTTCCTCAGACAATTGATCAATCGGAGACTATAGGAAATCTAGGCACACAGATGGCTGATGCATCGACTTCAGCCTTGCCTCATGAGCGCAAGTGGACTAGAGGTCACCCGGTCGATCAGATAATTGGCGATCCTTCGGATGGAGTGAGGACACGTCGTCAACACAGTCTTTTCAGCTGCTTTCTGAGCCAAAACGAGCCTACTAAGGTAGCAGACGCACTTCGAGACCCGGATTCAACAATTGCGATGCAAGAGGAAATCAATCAAGCCGGCCGACATCATGTTTGCCACCTGCTTATGTGCCCGTTTTCAAGCCGATCCCAAAGAATCCCATATGCTCGCGGTTAAAAGGATTCTACGTTACCTTAAGGGCACTTCTACCCTTGGACTATGGTATCCAAAGGGTACGAACTTCAAACTTATTGGCTACACTGACGCTGATTATGCAGGTTGTCGAATGGACAGGAAAAGCACGTCCGGTGGCGCTCAATTTCTAGGAGAAAAGCTGGTCTGCTGGTCATCCAAAAAGCAGAATTGTGAGTCAACTTCGACGACCGAAGCGGAATATGTGGCTGTCGCCAGTTGTTGCTCCCAGATGCTGTGGATGCGGACACAGCTTCGCGACTATGGGTACAATTTAAATAATATACCCATTTATAGTGATAGTCAAAGTGCCATCGCTATTACTTGCAATCCTGTTCATCACTCACGCACAAAACACATAGATATAAGATATCACTTTATCAAAGATCGCGTAGAAAAAGGCACCATAGATATGTATTTTGTGAACACGGAATTCCAACTAGCCGACATTTTCACCAAGGCTTTGGATGAGAAACGATTCCAATTCCTTGTCGGAAAATTAGGCATGTTGAATCTCCCGTAATATGTGCATTACCTGATCTTCTGTGCTATTACATGCTCTATTCTATGTGTTTTCCATGCTTATCTGTCTTTATCTTGCGTGATATCAAAAAATATATATAATATAATATAACGGGGTATGACGAAATCCTTTAGGATGCTTTGATCTAAAGTCACTTAGAATTTTACCCCGACATGCGATCGATTTAATTGCTTAATTTTGTCAGTCTAAGTCGCATTCTTGTGTCTAAAAGGTCATTAGGTTGCTCCACTAGACACAAAGTCACTTCCAATATGTGAGGATTCAAGCCTTGTTCCTTTTCTTCCTTTGGATCTATTTCTCGAGTGAGTCACACATCAATTACTCGTCTTACCTAGTGATACTTGGTTTCATACTCACCTTGATTTAGATCGTTAGGAACTCAGTCATCCACTTTGAGCCTTCTCCGATGTCCTTTTCTTCATTTGAAACCCATTCCCAGCCTTCAACCGATTCTATACTCTTTGAATGGTTGTTCAAACGAGAAAAGGAGGGGGAGAAAACAAAAGAAAAGGGGAATGATAACAAAAGAAGGCATTGCTCAATGCGCAAAATTCTGACCAAAGGAACCTGCCCTCCGACTATTTTTTAGAAGGTGGCATGGATCCTGCTGTGAACTTATCCAACGATAATCTCGTACGCTCATCAGAACGGCTGGAAGAGGAGCACCACGAAGTGAACTTCTCCAACGATAATCCGGTCTTATATCGGGAAACGAGAAGAGGAGCGCAGCTCGGGTACAAATTCCATAACCGTGAACTTTTCGAAGCAGATAATCTCTGAAACCTTTCTTGGGATCAACAGAAGAGGAGCATGGTATTGGCCCGAGAACCAACAAGAAGAACTTCGCCTATGATAATCTCCTATAGCCTCGTGGAGAAGCGGAGCTTCAGCTTGAGCATAACATAAAAGGGGATAGTTCTTAAAAGAAAAAGAGGGAGAAAGATTGAAAAGAAGAAAAATGCCGAAAAAAAAGGGAGACGGACGTAGAAATGGAAGATGACGAAGAGATAAGCTCACTTTCCCGCTAAATTCCTTCCCTTCTAAGTCCTAGCCAAACCATAACCCTTACAACCCTTTGATTCCAATCAGCGGTCATTCGGTTGGGTGAAATGATTAAAAAATGCCTCGATCACAGGTAAAGTGACTTAAAATGGCTTATGTTGACTTGAGTGATATAAATATAAAAAAATCCCAAGTTATAAATTATTGAGTGCAAGAGCGAACCTAGTGAGAGTTGTCGAAATGGACCAGTCTATGAACTTAGGACTATAGTTTGACGACATGACTTGACTGCATTTTCCTCTTCAAATGTCTCGTAAAATTTTAGGTGTGACGATTGATTGAAGCAAAATAATCTGACCCCTTACTATAATAATAGTAAAATACGAAAAAAAAATGTCGCACATTTTGACGTGAAAATGTTATGTTTCATATGCGTTGAATTGAATAAATGCGAATTTCTTTAGTGTATCTCACATTCTAAATGCAATTTAAGATTGCATTGGTACTGAATTGTTTAAATGCGATAAATTTTTCTATGCCCTTACCCTCAACACTATTTTTAAGTACATGCTTTCGGGGACCATGTATACGTGCTTACTTAGTAAATTTTGTGTGTTATATGCTCGTGACTTGAATTGACCTCATATGCTTGCAATATTTAGTCAATTCTTGCGCATTATTTGAGGGGGAGCAAATATAAAAATCGTGCATTAGCTCTAAATGTTCTTGACGTTTTTCTCTAAGCGTTTCAGATTCCTTCAAAAAAATTACGGAGCAAGACGTCGATATTACAAGGAAAGGAGCTAGTCACAGACCAAATATTTCATGCCTAAAATAATTGTTGATTAACTACATTATTTCTAACATCTTATTTCTAAGTGGTACAGATTTTTAATTTCTGCTAGGGAATCAAGATGTTACTACACGGAAAATACAGGGAGTTAATTGCATTTATTTTAATTCTAATGGGGAGCCTTACAACGTGATTTTATTTGAAATAGGGGTCAATCTGAAAATTTTAGAAGTACTCACAATCGAGAAACTAGATAGAAGACTTAATTCACGATCATAAGTTTCTCGATCGTAAACAGTGTTGGAAACGATTTTGATTGGCCGCGATGATTTGCGATCGAAAAATTTGAATTGAGAAGCAATTTTCGAATCAAAAGTTTCTCGAGCGCAAATAGTAATGGGCCTGATCCATTTAATCACAAAACATCCAATCGCAAACACAACATTGATTTACAGCCAGTTATTAAAAGTTTACTTGTCAGTCGAAAACTTTTTCTCACGCAACCCTAATCGCAAAAAATCTCTCTCGCGAAAAACTTTCATAGACAGACTAAATTTCGATTTCAAACACCAAACTGTCTGTTTAAGGTAGAAATGAGATTCTTTTAACATTTGCGTGTGATTTACATTCGTTAGCATCTGCATTTTGAAGTTTTTCGCATGTTTAGACTTAGATTTTCGACTGTTCTTCAAAACTGAGAAAAACCGTAACTATTTTGTAGTGTTTAAAGCTTGATTTTGAGTTTTATCTGAGTTTAATGCCTGCACTTAAGATAGTTTCGATATTCTCTGTGAATTTGGTAGAATGAATCATCGAAAAATCAGAATCTTCGACTGAAATTTAAGTTCAGATGAAACTGGGCTTTTGAATATTTGAAGCCATCGAAGAACTTTTTCGATCGCAAACTGTCTTAATTGAATTCCGATTTAATTGAGATACTGTTTGTATTGATTACTTTTCGATCGATAAAATTCTGAATTAGTCGCTAAGATAGAAGATTTTGACCGAAAAAAATCAAGAAATCTAATTAGAATTTTTGTGAGCGAAAAACTTAAGCACTGATTAGACAATTTAGATGCAAATTTTGTCGAGCGTAAAACTTACTATCGCAAAATAGAATTTTCGATTTAATTTCAATTTGGTCGCAAAATATTTAGCAGCGAAAAATTAATTTTTCAACGCTTAATTTTTCGATCGTAAAATTCGACGCTTGGGACTTAATTGATCGAAAAGTTTCTCGACGATTGACTTAGTCTTTCGCTGACTAATTTCTCAATAGAAATATATCGAAGCGAAAAATTCTACTTACAATCGAAAATCACATATCGCTCGACAAATTTCAAATCGAAAAATTTTATTCAATCGAAGAAAATTTCTCGACAGTAAATTTACCTGAGAAATAATTTCTCTATCGTAAATTTACACGGATTTTTTCTCGATCGTAAAATTGATCGACTACAGTCGCGATTCAACTTCAACACTTAGAAAATTTTTCTCTAAGTCTTTTATACTGTAGCGAACATTAGCGAATAAAATTTTCTCGATCGAAAAAATTACACGGAGACATTGCAATTGAAATCAATGCATAGGAAATCAATTTGAAAAATTTCTCGGCATGAACAGTGACCTTACCCGTGATTAAACACTTAGAAAATTTTCGAACTATTTTTCACGCGTTAAGTGTTTAATTCAAAATTACGAACATGCCATTACATTTTTTCAAAATCAAGTATCTTATATGCATATCATATGATTTCAATTCAAAATTCATCAAACATGTCATGACTTGATACAATATTATAGTTTGATGAAATTAAATGCATTTTCGACTATAATAAAAAAATATGAACTAATGAACTTTTATATCCTCTATTTCTTTTCAGATGGATCGCTACCGTTGATACAATCACATATATGACCACAACCTGTATTTGAAGGTCCAGGATACGAACTTCCAGCTCGATTTGAGCACATTTCAGTGCCCGGACGAGATCATCGTATCTATCCTACGAGGCCACCCCATCTGGCACGCATTGACGGTCACCGCCTCGGTGCCGATGGTCTATCTCCAGCAATTCTGAAATATATACAAGGAGCTGTAGCGAATGGGGCATTCTCCTTCACAACAAGAATCGGGACGCGGCATATTCATATGAGCAAGAGCCAGTTCGGGATGATACTGGACTTGCCACGCAGTGACAACTACGACCCGCTCCCGTCTGACGCAGAAATGGTCAACGACTTCATACAAATGGGATATCAACCGCAGCTCACCAAGTTGGCTCAGGTCCAGAGCAGCGGTATCCCTCACCCCTGGAAGACATTGTTCGGGAAAGTGAACAAGTGTCTATCACCCAAGCATGCCGCTTCGACAAGGACAACGGCAATATACTACGGATCTTTCACGGTCTCCCTTTCTCCAAAAACTACGATTCCGCGCAGCTAATCTGGAATGATCTGGCTGAACAGATTCGGCTGAAAGAGAATCGAAGATCAAAGAACGTGCCCTATGCTCGATGGTTCAACGTGATCATCAGGGAGTTCATGGAGTTACATGCAGAGAACACCCCTCAGCTACCTCCCGGAGGAAACTATCAGCCGCCAAGGCTTAAGTTCTTCCATAACCCATGGCTGACGGACTTGGACCAACCGTCGATGTCGATTCCACTCAACCTACTCAGGCTCGCCGACCCCGTGGGGGCTGAGTATCAGAGATTCTGCCGGGAACACAATTTAACGGAGCAAATGATCAGAGGGCCCCCGGCAGATGTACACATGAGCCCTCCCCAACTAGAACACCAACCAAGCCCTGACGACGCGATGATAGATGTTGTCGCTCAGGAGCTTCAACATCGACGAGCCAATGCCCGACGTAGATGATACCTTGATAGACGTCGTGGCTACCGAGATGGCGCTCGAGGCTCCTGCACATGAATACCAAGTGGAAGTGCCCATACATGTAGGCGTGCTCGAAGAACCCATTGAGGAGGTTTTTCAACCGTAGCATAGCCCGAGGTCGAAATGGGGCAAAGCTCTCTTCCACTAGTGACGGATCAGGCATTGGAGAACGTCGATCGAGACCTTACTCCTCACACTGCCACCGCGTCTGGCACAGAGTCTGACGAGGAAATTTCCCTGATAAGGAGGACTCTAGAAGACTTAGCATTCAGTTGGAGTCGCTCTTCCCGGCCGTCACCGCATCGGACACTATGCTGACCACATCTACTGGTGTTGCTGGCACTTCATCGCTCAATCTTGAGCCGCAACCAACTCTCGTGGTGTCTGGTTCGCAGGCGCAACCTGAGCCTACCATAACACCCATAGAGGTGAATCCCCTGGATTCGACTCGAGGATTGGGGGAAGTCTCATACAGTCACAACCTCAAGTGACTGTGAGCCAATCTGAAAGGTCGGTGTCTACTCAAAGGTTGATAACATGCGACATCAGTCGTCCTGGTCCATCCACGGAGGCGTCCGCGTCCTTTGCGACGAACGAACAGTTTCAGGCCGCTATATCTGCCGCTATACAGTCCATGGAAGACAAAATCACGGAGAGAGTACTACAAGCAATCGAGACATCCCGAAGAGATACCGGGAAAGCACCTGTCTCAGAAGGTCTTCGTCACAAACCAATCCCACACCTCCACAACCCACGCCCACCGACCCTTTAGCCACTTCCTCCATCCTTATCAACCCATACACTGTACCTATAACCGAGCTCCACGACATACTCCTCGCCCGCTTGATCAGCCTTTTCGTCCGATCGCCGCAAGAAGAATCTCTTTATCGGCGATTGGTGGATCATCCTGAGCCACCGACGAACACTTGCGAGGCCAAAGCTCCCACTCACGGTGCAGACATGACGATCCTGACGATCAGGACCTTCATGAGGGGGAGAAGATGCCGAGGACATCCACAAGTGGCCAAAGACAAGGCTCAGGCACTACGCAGACAAGCGCTGGAGCTGCTGAAACCTAAACCCAAACCCAAATACAAACCTCCCACACCACGCACCGCACAACCACTCTACCAAATATCGACCACCAACCTTTACCCTACGGACGCCTCCGCTCACACCGCCGATCTACTCAAGCCCCTTGCTTCCAGAAGAAGAAGCAAGTGCAGCAATGCTTGTGGCCCTAGCTGCTACCCAAACTACTCCCTCAGTCGCTCCAGACCAACCGGGCCCCTCAGGACATGGCGTCAATCCACACGAGGTCCTAGATAAATACATCTTCGAAGGACAGTGGATGACCCATTCCATGTCCGAGGAGCATTAGAGACAACGGCTTCAGGACGTCCGACACTTCTTACAACAAGCATCCGTGGACCTCATTATCATAGAAGACGACAAACTTCTGGAAGGTGAAGACTACCAAAGAGACATCCCAAGGCTACTAGAGTTGATCGCACAACGAGCGGTGTCCCCCACCAGACAGATGCCAGTGACAGTTCGGATCGACACGCCGTGGGAAAACATTCGAATAGAGATACCCTTTCTTGAAGAAGTCAGGGAAAATATTTGGAGGTCACCGGATAAAGTCAAGAAGCCGGATGAGTTCGAGCTGAGAGGGATCTCTCACTGGGATCAGCAGAAGAGGATGACTTATCTATGGATGCTGACCCAACTAGGACCGGATGTAAGGCTGGGGATTCCGAAGGAACGACTGAAGAGTCATTTCAAGGAACTCTCCCCGATATGCCAACTCCTCAGTGTCTATTGTGCAAAAAGAGGACTTCCAACACCTCACTACGTTATTGAGCGAGTGGACAGAACCCAAGAGGAACTAAGAGAGAGTCACCTTCCGTATCTCCCTGCCGACGAGGTATACAACCTCTATCAGCTGTACGTGGAGAAGTACAAAGGTCCTCAAGGCTTCGTCAAGAAAGAAGGCCTCGAAGGGCTCTACCGGTTCATGATGCGACAAGTCAAATACTTCGCCGCGCACGACCTTCAGATGGCTCTGGAGAGCAACATGAAGAAGGTCAACATGGCCGAACCACTCAACAAAGGACCTGAGATCGAAGGGCTTCCAAGCAATCATGTGCACATCAGCTCGGTCCCAGGCATCACCTACAACAACCCAATTGCCAAGAAGACTAGGATGATGCTGAAGACAGAGATTCATAAGTTTTGCGACGGAACGCTCAAGGTCGTCAGGAGGAACATCGAGCAGAGGTTGAAAGAAATCAACCGAGAAACTATGCTGAGGATCCACCGGTTCGTGAGAGAACAGCCGCTCCTGATGGAATTGCTGGACGACATCGAGGAGCGCCTGAAGCTAAGGGAAACGGTTATAGATTATGAGTATGCGCTGGGCTTGCACAGATCGTACTACGCCCGACAAGGACGAATAGCGCGGAGACGCAATCAAGCACACAGGGGGAGAATGTAGAATACCATTTCTAATTGTGCTTGATTTTATTAGTCGTTCTTGTCATTTGGGGCGTTTTGTATAGTAGTCCTTAGATTAGGACTAGTTTGAAATTTATACCATGCTTGTTTGGTATAAATACATGTAAAGCAATTGAGCTGAAAAGAGAAAGTTTGAAAATTGATCCGAAAGGCTTGCAATTCAATTTCTAGGGAGAGAAAAAACAGTAACTTTCTCACTACTCGAATTCTCTCTCACGTTCTTCATTTGAGTTTTTCGATCGAATTTCAATGTCAATAATCGTCGAATTACTTTGAATTCCTGCCTAGGATCTTAGAGTTGTTAATCATAGGACCTAACAGGCTCTCCTCCGACTTTACTTTGAAGGAGTCATAAGCAGTGAGAATATTTGCCTTTTTGGCCTTGATGCCTACTTCCGTCCTTTGCATCATCCTATGCAACTCATCCCACATTCCCTTAGCTGTTGGGAGGCTGTCTATTTGTCTGCTGTCATTAAGGATGCCTTGCATGAGTGTGTTCATGGCTATTAGATCAGCCTTCGCGCGGGCCTTTTCCTCGATAGAGTACTCCCTAGGCTCCTTAAGTCGCCTAGTAGCGGGAATTCGAGGAGTAGCCGTGTCATCACCGGCTATGGTAACCCAAAATTGTGCAGGTCCCTCTTCGAGTGACTGCAATAGATTTTCGGCTTGATCTTTCATAGTTATGAAATTTAGGATGCGGCTTCTCCAGACTGTGTATTCACCGCGTTGCAAGATCGGCGGACGATACGTTTCCTAGCGAGTATGCATCCATCTCTTCTTTGTCTTTTATTTTTGTTGATGAAGGATCTTCGTTGGTTGTTTTGATGGATTTGAGTGATGTTATGTGCTTCACTAGTAGCAAATTAGTTAGTAGCGTTTGATATTAAAGCAGTCGAGAATTATTTTCGATTCTATCTTTAGATTTTCGATCGAAAATAATCCAGTCGTGATTAAAATGTACGTCACTGTTCTCGTGCGAGAAAGTGCGTCAGCGAGAAAATTTTCGAGCGAGAAAAATTTGTGCAAATACATTCAATCGACAAAAAATCTTTTAATCGTCAATTTATTTTGAACGCAAGAAACAGTACTTAGGGTAGGTTTCTAGCTTAGTCATAATAAATTCGTTGACTGAAAAAGTTTTTCGATCACAAGTAATTTTCGCTTGGTCAAACTGTATTAGTTTTGACCCAAAAAAATTTCAACGGTAAGTTTTGCGAGCCCAAGAGTCAAAATAGGTCTTCGTCGAAAAAGTTTTTCGCTAAGTAACGCTCGAAAAAATCTTCTACTAAAATCATTCTTAGTAAAGAAGATTTTAGCGATGACTTAGTGTTCTGATCGATAAAAATTCTCGCGCGGAGTTTTGCGATCGAGAAATTTCTGCGATCGAAAACTTCAGCGAGAAAAATTGAAGTCCCGCGAATAAAATCAGAACCCTAATTAACCCTGATTCAACCAAAAACAATGAATTAGACTATGAAATCACAGGTTTGTGCTTGTAATCAGAAGTTCGATTTGCACGAACAGACAATTAAACACAATATGAAGCAAAATATGTCAATTTTAATCAAAATCAAGTTGTGTTCATGTTTGTTCTTCGCGCGAACAGTAACGATTCAAATCTGATCTATTCTGCTAAATTGATACTCAAACTGCTACGAATCTAATCGTAATCGATTTCTATTGCTAGAACAAATACAGCAACATCGAATTCAAATCAGATAAGCACAGAATTAGGCAATTCAGATCGAAAAACTATTTCGCGCCAAAACTGTTCTTCGCGTGAACAGTTCCAGAATATAAATTTCAATCCGAATTCTAACTATTTCGATTCAAAACAGAACGAATCTGCTCTGATACCAATTGTTAGGTCCCCGTTTGTCAACACAATCAATCAATCCTAGGCATGAATTCTAAGTAATCGACTAGAATGATAGAAATTGAATCTCGATCGAAAACCTTCACTTGAAGAACACGAGAGAGAATTCCTTTAGTGTGAGAAAGTTTTGATGTTTCTCTCTCTAGAATTGAATTCGGCAGCCTTTCGGATTGATTCTCTAATTTTCTGTATTAAGCTCAATGTGTGTACAACTATTTATACCAAAAAAACTTGGTATAAATATCAATCTAGTCCTAATCTAAGGACTACTATACATAAAGCCCCTAATTACAAGGACAACTAACGAAATCAAGCACAATTAAAATTGATACTCTACATTAGCAATACACGTTTTGTAAGTAATGCTACATTCATGCTAATGTAATGTCATAAAATCCGTACAGTCGCACATAAACATCGGAAAATTATACCCAAGAAGCATAGACATTCACTAAATCATCCAACCCATTTAGCATTCTAGTTACACACTAAGGCCACGCTGTTCATTACACCGCCACAAAAAGATGAATGAGAGTTCAACATATCTATTCATTTGTCCAGGCCCAATATAAGAGAAAAACTGACACAGCCAAGTACTGCCTAAATTCATATACATGTGAGTTCGTTAATTCGAACAGATTATCTTCCGGAAAAAAACATTGCAAAAGCACTCCGCAACATATGTATGCCACAATCTCCACTGAGATGCATAAAAATATATTGGTGAGTTTCAATAGCGATAAAAATATATTACCCGCCAGGCTGTTACGGAATACCAAGATGTCTCTGTGCGACCAGCGGCTTCTCTGAATTTGGGAGTTGCAGCTCCTGTTGCAGCAAGCGTATGGCATCTGCCAATTTTGTCACTGCAGCATGTAGGTGAGATCTGGATCAGACCAAATGTATGAATCTATATAGTCATCTTTGGGAGCTGGGTTGAAGACGCACAAAATCCAGTGTGATCTTTTAACAGTCAATGGAAATAAAATTGTATCCGCTCGTCTCCCATGGACACGAAGGCCATTCTTCTGCTTTGCCAAGGGCAAACTGCCTCAACGAGCTTAGACCAACACCCTCATTTGTTGCATTGACTGTTGTTGCAAGCCTTGCAATGATGTACTCATTATTGCAACATCCTTTTTTGGAATCTTGCTCCGGGACTGCAGCTCAATGAATCCACGCAGGCATTCATCGACATGCTATCATAGACCAATAAAGTAACTTCGTGTGATATTCGTAACTTTAGATATATATTGTTAGAAGGCATTATAGCAAATGTATTCTTATGTCATCATTGAGCCAAATGTCATTTATCATCAATGCAAGGAAGAACTCTCGTGTCAGTTCTGATTTATGAAGTCCAGTCACAAGATACTGTTCCTTAATGGCCTCTATGCGTTCCACCACTTTTGGGAACATTTCAATCTTTTACTGTACATGTTCATCAATCTTCTGGTTTTTGTATGCAACTCTCTTGGCTTGTTTCGATGGGGGGAGGGGGACTTTATGGGCAGATCTCAGCCTTTTTGAGTCTTGGTGCTGCAGCTTATTCGACATTTGTGTATCTTTCATATCACCAACGTCCTTGCAAATATGTGCTGTCTTTTCAGGAATCTTTCTTACGGGGATCATAGTAGGAAGCGCCCCTGTTGATGCTTCACTATGAGATTATGATATTGATGTCTTACACTTATGAACATTGTCGCCCAAACAACTTCCAGAAAATCTTGAAGATGATATTTTCAGGTGAACTGCCTACACTGTTTGGTAGTACGGTACGCAGGTCTAGTGCGGCACTCTATTCCTTTCTTGTGGTCTTTGTACAATTTTCCACGAACATGCCTTATACGAACAATGCGTACATACGTTGTCAACGTCGATGGCTCTCCACATGCGGCACTGCACGAACCTGAGCCTCCATCCGTAGTTTTAATTTTATTTCTCTCTGAAGTCGGTTGTTGTAGGACTGCAGAAGTACCAATGGTTCGGAAATGGGACACTGAAATGTATCCCGTTGCACTTTCTTGAACAGTAGGCAGCAAAACACTTGGCTCCACAGTTGACTTGGACACTATCTCAACGATATAATCCAATATTGGCGAACTTTTTCTTCACCAGTTGACAGTTCTCCAACAGCACATTAGTGGGAGTGTTGTATTGGCCACGCCTATGTATCTTGCAAATGCAGCTGCCACGCCAGGTATGCATTCATACGCAAGTACCTAAGCGAAAGACACCACGAATTATGATGAATGGTTTGCGTGTCTGACAAACTAAAATGCAAATCGAAGTAAATACTCAAATCATACACACTAATATGAAGACTAACAAAACATCAGATGTACTCGACTCATAACCTGTAGAGGATGCAGAAATCCTGCTAAAGTCAGACGACGGTCTTTTCCTACAGTCCGTTGCAATATCACAGTTAAACGAACTAAGATCCCTCTTCAATGACTTCAGAACTTCATGATATGCAACAGTTCCCCATGGACAATTGCTGAACTCGTCAAAATCGTCAACCAAATATAACCACTTTGTATCAATCAAGGACGTTTCTCTACCACTTCGTTTCTGCAGGACGCATGCAACAAAGAGAATGCTTGGCATCTTTAGCTTTTCAATATCGACGGTACGAAACCCTTATTTTTAACCACAACGAGCTGAGCAGGAACTTTCATGCCTGGCAGGCTGAACTCAGAAGCTAAAAAGCGCAGGGGCCTGTTATTTATCATCATCCACATTTCATCTATATTCTCTTGCTTAGTCGGAGACTGCATCAAATACCATATGAGCTGACTTGATAAGCAGAAATTGTCCGCATGTTCAATCAAACTCCCAAATTGTGATTTTTGGATCATTAGTTTCATCTCTATGCCGCTGAGCATGCTCCTAATGATATTGCATGTTTCCTTGTAATTTGAATAGAGTGTGAATTTACAATGTATGACTCTATGCTGGGGAAGCTGATTCTCCAACTTCACCTGAATATAGGTTGTCGCATAGATATTGAAGTCACCACACAACACATTATAAGACAAAAACCAATAAATCTTCAAAGAGGGTTCATGATACAGAGAACACTAACTATTGTAAAAATATCCGCTGCAATTTTTTTGTGCAACACCAGATGGAAAAATCAGTAACCTTCGCAATTCTGGCCTTCATTACTTTCATTTGATGTTCGGTTGTTAAAAAATCCATGTAGGAAAACAATTATAAGAAGAACCCAACAAATATGGGAAATCGCACATACCCTAGGAATAATCCCCACCATTTCGCTGAGATCTGGAAGAGGTGCCGGCGGCGCAGACATGCTGATAACTGATGAAGCCGGCGAGAACAGGTTAGCTATTCGAGGCTTCCACTAATATGGGTTTTGCAAGCAGGTAGCACCCACTTAGACGCATCAATATGAGTGGTTGGTTTCAGCGTATTTGGCATGAAGATCAAGCGGACTCATGAAAAATATTTCGATTTGGGTATTTGTACAATCACTTATTTTCATCGCTTATTTTAGAAATAAATAATTTGACCAAATTAAATGGTAGGAATGAAATAAATGAAGGCGCAAAATTCAATTTGTGAATTAAATAACACGTGGCGTTTGATTTCAAATTAAGGCACTTTTATTCCCAAAATTTTATATGGGTTAAATCGCAGAAAAACAATCATATGATACCCTTTTGTCTTGTTTTGTGAAGAAAGTTCATCATCATAACAACATTAAAATGCCTGAATAATATTACTTGCAAAGGGAAGAATCTTGTGCATTCTTCAGGCAATACAAAAGTCCTTAAGTGTTGTCCGGAAAAAACAGCAAATAGTCTACCAAACACTGTTCGATATAATCAACGCGACAAAAAGCAAGCAGTCCCATACAACCATAACAACCGAAGAATTAAAGTTGAACACAGTTCAGTAGGCCTTCCTGCACTTTCTTGGATACCCTGACAACGGCAGGAGTATCATCGAGCTTGCATGCATCGCTGGCAACATTGTCTGCCTCGGCCAGCAGCTCCATAGCCGCCGTGCCTACCTCCACATCAAGTTGCGAACATAATATAGAAATTTTGTTGTGATCATGCTATTATGTTATGACATAGTGTGTAGGAAACTTTAATAGAGCGTGAAGAAATGGTTAGTACAGCAAAATTACTGACCTAATTCATCACGTTGATGCGCGTAGACTGAAATCTGCTTGACCTTCTCCTCAACCAACTGAACCCTGGCATCACTAAGTTTGGAGCTTGCCTCCACGATTGCTAACCTCTCATCAATTTTGCCAAGAACCGTTCCCACCCTCTCATTAGTCGCAAGTGATTGTTGCGAGTGGTACTGTATGATCTCTCTCATTTTCTGCAGTTCGGCAAGGATGGTTAGCGATTGTGGATCCGTTGCAATCTGCTGTAGTTAGCTTGCAAGGAACTTTTTCGATTTTCACTCCTCTCGAGGGCCTCGCAGAGGTTGCTGCGTGGTGATTTGCCTGCTGATATGGTGCAGTTGATGTTTTGTCTCATCGTTTAAATCCGACATGCTAGGTAATAAATTCGACATTCAACATTTTACATAATCGAAGGCTTACCTGAGTGGTTTATCCCCTGAGTAGCTTGGAGAGAACTAATATCACTTCGTGGAGTGGACCGGTCCTCTGGAGCATCAGCATTGCAATGTTTTTTCGACATCTTCGTTTCAGTAATTGCCTGCAAAGATGATGGTTTTTGAACATTTCGTATACTCACTGTCATCCTCGTCTCGATGTGCCCAATTCGAACGTCTCGTAATTCTGACTTGTGCGACAGACGCCACGACGGATCTCTATGCTGATCAGGGACGTCCACGTGCAATGGTTCGTCACCAACGATCTTTGAGTCGGACGATTGAGATATGGTGGAGGGAGATTTGCCCTTGCGTTTAGGTTTCTCGTCACCTACAGGAGATGCTAGTTTCGTTGTGTCAGTAAAAAACCCTTCGATTGAGCTGATTTTTTCTCTGGTGTATCATGATGGGAAGAATCTGCGGCACCTGACTCATCAATAACTTCAGTCGTAGGTTGTTCACGCGATTTGACGTTCTCAGACGGAACACAGGTTACTGTAACTCCACTCAATAGAAGCGAGGTTATTTCCAGGAGGAGCTCATTGCAATTAGTAGACACGAACTGACTGGGGTCATGAAAGAAGGTCGCATTCTTCGTCCGTTAGCTGTAACAGGCTCCTTCCGACGCCTGATGAAGAAGCTGCTTTCATAATTTCACCCATCCACGGAGATCCCCTTTTCTTCCAATCATTTGTGTACCAGTAACACAAGCGTGGTTTTGGACTGCCCTTCAGCTGCTGCCGTTTCGCAAAGTTCTCGGCAATACCAGGTATACACTCATACGCAAGTACCTGAGGCACGGCAGATGATAACGCCATTTGAAATGATTTGAATCACAATAAAGCAATAATTAACATTACATTAATTTTGGAAGAACAAATTATTACCTGCAGTGGGTGTACAAACCCACCAAGTCCAATACCACGATAATTTTTCTTCTCTCCACTTCTTGCTGAGCCTTCCAAATAACTGAGGTCTCTTTTCAGTGCAGCCAGAACTTCATCAAATGCAAGAGAATCCCACAGAAATTTGTTGAATTCGTCGAAGTCCTCAACTAAGTAAAGCTGAGCAGTGTCGACCATAGCATTCCGATAGCTTCTTCTCTGCAGCACTCCAACTACGAACATCAAGCTAGCAATCTTCAATTTCTCAACATTGACATGGCTTGATGATTTGATAGGGAATTTTGTCAATGCTTCGGTCAGGTCATCCAGTGTAATCCGTGTATTATTTCCAAAGTGCCTCTTAATAAAGGCTTCATTCGGCTGAAAGGAAGGATCTTCACCAAACTTCAGACCAGTCAACAAACAATAGCTCTTCAGAATCGTCATCTGCTACCTGAGATTACATAAAGAACCATATCAACTGAATTGATAGTTGGTACTGTGATGCACACTGAGTGAGTTTTCCGAATGGACTTCTTTTAACCATAGCCTCTACTTCTTTCACATTTAGCATTTCTGAAATCTGCTCGGTAATCTTCTTGTATTCACCAATTACTGTTGGCTTACATGGAACAATTTCGTCACACTGAAGTTGAGGTTAAAGAACATGTTTCTGCAAAAGAATATATCGTTACTTTTTGGCAATTTAACATTTAGTAGTGTATTTGAAACTAATCTTTGCAGTACAAACCAGTGATATAATTGGGAAATTATTCACCAAGACGGAAAATGATTACTTAAAGCTAATGATTTGACATAATAGAACAACCACAAGAATGCATTGGTCATACTAAAACTTTGATAATCAGAAAAGGGAATCGGAGTTTCCAAGCCCTCAAGATAATGTTGGCCACAAAAACTGCAAACACAGAAATGTATATAGAGGTACTAAAACAGTTAAAGAGCTCGTTTCGCACAGGATACACAAATCCATTGGCAGCACGCAAATAAAGCAATAAAACAGAATTTTCTGCATTAATACTACAATGCCTAGCAGACAATAATGCTGCCTATAAAGATTTGTGAACAAAATGTTTATAGCCATGCCATAACAGAGAGAGTACGTTTGCTGAACATCTATGCAACAAAATCGGAACTTTTAGACAGGAACATACTCATTACAAATCAGAACTCAGGTTTAAGTTAGACGATAAGAAACACAACTCCAGATCTGAGAACGTTTAGCTGCCATGGTCCCGAGTATCCCCTGCAAATGCATCTAAGAGAACAACAGATGGCTGACGGAGTGAGAAAGATGTTGATGGGGAGAAGTCGAAGAAATGAAATTGAAATCAGTAAAATTAAGTTTTCTCGCAATAGTAGAACTCGCACGGTGCACATAAATGTTTAAAAGGAAAAGTACTGAGTGGGTCTATTATAAGGTACAATTTTTATTTAAGTAAAATAAGAAAGCTGGAATTATCATTGTTAAATAAATTCAAACCGTTTATTAATTGAGACCCCTTTTGGTTTTTTAAATTTATATTAGGAGTGCCATCTTTAATATGTAAGTAAGCTTATCATATAAAGCCACGTGGTATGATAGCATTCTTTTGCAGTTGCACTGTAATTTAAATTACGTAAAAGAGAATGCTATACAGGCCAATGATGTGCAGAAACCTCTATGGACCCACAATGTAAACGATGCTATGAAATTAAATTAAGATTTACTTAATGCTTCAAACACCAAATACATACTCGAACGCAACAAGATTATCATATATGGTCCAATTTTCAGGTCCAAGAATTACAGAATACTGACACGGTAAGATATTGCCGGAATAGTTCAACCTAGTCGGCAACAAAATCGTACATCCAGTCATCTGCAAACAGTAGAGAAAGCGCAGCACGGAGCACATACACGCCACACTCACCGCTGGTTGAAAACATCAACACAAACATGAGAATAATGTTGTAGAAATATTCTTTGAGAACTATGGTACTTATTATATGCATTATGTAATACCCGTAAAAAAATTTAATACGGGACTTTTGCTGTAATCAACAATGTGGTTAGTTAATTTAGTCTGACTAAACTAGTATAAAATCTTGAGGTAAGACAATTAAATCGAAATTTCGAAATTAGTTCGAAATCTAGAGGAATAGCACTCGAAAGTAGGAGGAATCAGAAAAGATATTTGAATAAGTAAGCTAAATTATTGAACAACGAAAATTCTAAACATTAAAATCACAAGTCTTCGATACTCTAACATGACGAGAAAGATTTCAACATCTCGTAATTCATTATGGAAGTTTTCGATGTCACAGGGTGAGATAAAGGTTTTCGATACTTATGTCACATCACTAATTGACATATCATCTACTTGCATACATATGTTTAATAATTAAATAACCATCTAAGAAGTATTACACGTGGAGGTTTTTGACATTATTGATTGAGCATGACTAAGATAATTTTTCCTTAACCTTGAGGTAATACACATCACCACCTAGGGAAACTTACGCATCTTTAGACTTTATGTATGTATACCAACAAACACTACAACGAAAAGAAGGAGAAGCTCTTAAAAACCAACCAAGTGATAAAAAAAATAAGAAATCATAACCGAAAAACAAAGAAGGTTACGAGGGGCTACGCAGGTAAATTTCATCTCTAACTCATAAATAAAATTAGGTTTTGTAAACTTACAACATCATATGCGATTTACTTTTTGATTGAAGAAGTATTCAAGTAATGTTTCATGGTCTCTAAGTGATTTACTTTTTGATTGAAGAAGTATTCAAGTAATGTTTCATGGTCTCTAAGTGATTTAGATAGTGTTTCGTGACTTTAAGTAGTAGAACTAAAGTTCTAGATGCTAATAGGACCATTAAGTGTATGCAAGTAACAACCGTGGGTAGTTGGAGGTTTGTAGTATATTACTACTTACTTCTCACGTATGATGCCTTACAATTTATAATCATAGTTGAAAAATATATGGGAAATACTAATGTGTTATACGAATTGAAGTTTGCGAGACTAATTATGTACTACACCGAATTGCATTTTGCAGTCGTTTATTTTTTGAAATTGTCAGTATATGTATCATCTCAGTTTTGTAATTATATATTTTTTGTTCACAAATGTCAAAATAATAATACAATATTCAGTCGTGTGTTTTGAGTCGTTTAATTTTAAGAATGTACACATTTAAATGTTCGTATGAAATGTTTAAATCTTTGTCAGTACTGTCAAAAATAGATGTTTCTGATGAATTGAAGTCGCTCAATAATTTCGTAAGAGTCGTGTAAGTCTTCATTTATGGAAAGAATAAGCTGCCAATATGTTTTGATGGTCAGTAATGCAATTATAGTAAGTTCAGCAAATCAATATAAGTTCAAGTAGTAGAAAACACTTAATCAATTATACAATTAAATGGCAAATAATAGTATATTGTGGGAGTGTTCTAATGTATTGCGGTTGGCGAATAATTTTGTAAGAGTCATTTAAGTCTTAATCGGCAGTGAACTCTCATAGATTTTCAATGTTATTATTGCATTCGTAAGTCAAAACCTGTTTCGCGCATAGTAAATAAATCTATCAATATGTTCTTAAACTTGGTTCAATGGTTTGATCCACTCTAAGTGTAATAAGTATTCGTGAATATAGAACTTGAGGTATTTCAAATCTCTTTCGGGAATTCATAGGATATGGTACTTGCATATATTTATCAATCTGTGGAAGCTTTTGATTTCTTATATAAATAAATAAGGCATTCCAAGGCTAAAGTTGTCGACTCTATTACTACAAAAAAAAAAAGCTCAAACGACGACTGCAAATAGCGAGCCTTAGTAGTCATGGTTTTTTCATGGTTTTTAATACACAGTGACTACAGGTAATATTTTAGCGACTACAAAAGCGTAGTTGCCATTTGCGACTAAAAGAACAGTCGCTAAATAAGAAAAGTAGTCTGCTAAATACTTTTGCGACTACAGGGTTAGTTTAGCGACTACAATTTCGTAGTCGCTAAATGCGACTAATTTTACGCCGTCAATTTCAGTCGCCAATTTGTTTTTGCGACTTCACTTATTAATAGTAGCGACCACGTACGTGTAGTCGCTAGTTAAAACCCTAAATTTTCTTCGACCGCGTGAAATTGCAATTCACAGTCCCAAATCGAAAATTTTCGCGATGACGAAACCAACCCGCTGTTCGAGCTGTCTTCCGCCGTTTTCCGCCTTCGTCCGACGACCTCCGCGCCGTCTGCCTTCGCCGAGTTGTCCGCGCTCGCCTTCGCCAAATCAGAAAAGTCACCATCCCTTGCTCGTTTCCGCCGTCGCTCGCCTTCGTGCGCCTTTCTTCGCTGTCCGCATCAGTCCACGTCCGCTGTCCGCCTAACTTCACCTCTCTCAGGTACGATTCCGTTAATTGTGATCAGTTTAGGATTTCCTCATAGTGCTATGATGCTCGTGATTTGCTCAAATTGAGCCCCAAGTTGATCTGAATTTCCCAGTTGATGGTCAATTCATGTCATTTTAATCAAAAATATAATTGTTTTGTTATTGAAGAGGGTTGAGATGCAAACTCTGTTTGATGGCTTTGACCTACGATCCATTATTGTTGAAAAAATTGATTTCTTCGGATCAGGTTTTTGACCTTATATTAGGAGAACGAACTATAAACTGTTGACGTGAGAGTGAAGGAAGCTGAGAATTTTTTATGTTGGAGGGTGAAAACATGTATGGGGCTGGGGCTGCGACGACTAATCGAGGTGGGTTACCAGCAGGTTTTTGAGTCTTTTTGGAGCAGGTGGTTTGGGGGTTTAAGTTGAAGTGTTGCGTATGATGTTGCCTTTGCGTATGATTTTGCCTTTGCCTTGGAGCTTTTCATTTCCTTTTGCCTTTGCGTAACCAGTTTGATGCCGCTTAAATTGAGCATGTTTTTAACTTTTTTTAGATTTGAAGAAATTGGGTGTATGAAGGAGGTGCACTTCTACTGCCGGAATTGCTCTACGAAGTTGACAAAGGTATCAGGTGTTCGTATTTTTGCTTTTACAGACTCAATGTTGTCATTTGCATCTGTGGAGGGGCGATCCTAGGAATCTTGAGGTTGATGCTATTGTTAATTCGACAAATGAGGTAGCTTGTCCTTGCTGTTATAATTATAGGATAAAGCTTTTTATGTTTTCTTGACGACTATGCATAACACAGTTTATGTTTAGAAAAACAAGTCTACTCGAAGTGTAGCTCTGTGACGATTCGTCGCTCAATATTGGAGTTTGTTGTTGTTAGGTATTACGATTAACAACTCTATGATCCTAGGCATGAATTCTAAGCGATTCGATGATAATGATCGACATTGAATTTCGATCGAAAAACTCAAATAAAGAACAAGAGAGAATTCGACTAGAGGGAGAAAGTTACTATTGTTTCTCTCTAGAAATTGAATTGCAAGCCTTTTGGATTAATTTCCAAAACTTTCTCTATTTAGCACAATTTGTTTACATGTATTTATACCAAACAAACTTGGTAAAAATATCAAACTAGTCTTAATCTAAGGACTACTATACAAAACGCCCCTAATTACGAGGACAACTAATAAAGTCAAGCACAATTAAATTATATACTCTACAATCTCCCCCTTTGTGCTTGATTGCGTTTCCGCGCTGTTTGTCCTCGTCGGGCGTAATACGGTCTGCGCAAGCCCACCATATACTCGAAGTTTCTGAGCGTTTCCCTCAGCTTCAGGCACTCCTCGATGTCGTCTAACAACTCCATCAGGAGCGGCTGTTCTCTCACGAACCTGTGGATCCTCAGCATTGTATCTCTATTGATTTCTTCCAATCTCTGCTCGATATTCCTCCGGATGACCTTGAGCGTCCCATCGCAAACTTATGAATCTCAGTCTTCAGCATCATCCTAGTCTTCTTGGCAATTGGATTGTGGTAGGTAATGCCTAGGACTGAGCTGATGTGCACATGATTGCTTGGAAGCCCTTCGATATCAGGTCCTTTGTTGAGTGGTTCGGCCATGTTGACCTTCTTCATGTTGCTCTCCAGAGTCATCTGAAGGTCATGCGCTGCAAAGTATTTGACTTGGCGCATCATGAACCGGTAGAGCCCTTCGAGGCCTTCTTTCTTGACAAAGCCTTGAGGACCTTTGTACTTCTCCACGTACAGCTGATAGAGGTTGTATGCCTCGTCGACAAGGAGATACGGAAGGTCGCTCTCTCTTAGTTCCTCTCGGGTTCTGTGCACTCGCTCAATAACGTATATTGGGTTGGAAGTCCTCCTTTGGCACAGTAGATGCTGAGAAGCTGGCAAATTGGGGAGAGACTCTTATAGTGACTCTTGACTTGTCCTTTAGTCATCCCCAGCCTTACGTCAAGTCCTAGTCGAGTCAGCATCCAGAGGTAGGTCATCCTCTTCTGCTGATCCCAGTGAGAGATCCCTCTCAGCTCAAATTCGTTCGGATTTTGATTCTGTCCGGTGACCTCCAAATATTCTCACGGACTTCTTCGAGGAAGCGTTTCTCTATTCCGATATTTTCCCACGGCGTGTCGATCCGAACGGTCCCTAGCATTTGTCTTATGCGGGAAACCGCTCGTTGCGTGATCAGCTCTGAAAGCCCTGTGGGATCTTGTTTGTGATCTACACCTTTCTGAAGTTCGTCGTCTTCTATCAGCATGAGGTCCACCGAAGCTTGTTGCAAAATTTGTTGAACTTCCCTGAGCCGTTGTACTTGATGCTCCTCGGCCATATAATGGGTCGCCCACTCTTCTTCAAATATGAATTTGTCGAGATATTCATGTGGGGTGATACCGTGTCCCGAAGGGCCCGGTTGTTCTGGAGCTGTTGAGGGAGTAGCTTGGGTTTGTGCCAGAGCTACGAGCATGGCCGCACTTGCTTCTTCTTCCGGAAGCAAGGGGTTTGTCAGAGTCGGTGGTGTGGGCGGAGGCGTCCGGAGGTGAAAGGTTGGTGGGTCGATATGGGTTATAGTGATGGTGCGGTGCGTGGTGTGGGTGGTTGGTGTTTGGATGTGGGTTTGGGTTTCACCTGCTCTAGCGCTTGTTTGTGTCGCGCCCGAGCCTTGTCCTTGGCCACTTGTAGATGTTCGTGGCCTCTTCTCCCCCTCATGATGGTCTTGATCATCAGGATCGTCATGTATGCGCCTTGGGCGGGAGCTTTGGCCTCGGCATGTTTCAGTCGGTGGCTCAGGACGATCCACCAATCGCCTATAAAGAGATTCTTCGTGAGGCGACCGGATGGAGAGGCCGATGAGGCGGGCTAGAAGGATGTCATGGAGCTCGGTGATTGGGACGGTATATGGGTTGATGAGGATGGATGAATTATGTAGAGGGTCGGTGGGAGTGGGTTGTGGAGGTGTGTGGTTGGGCTCTGACGAGGTGCCTTCGGAGATAGATGCTTTCTCGTGTCTCTGCGGGATGTCTCTATGGCAGTAAGAACTCTCTCCACTATTTGGTCTTCAAGCGATTGAACAGCAGCGGAGATAGCGGGTTGGAATTGCTCGTTCATCACAAATGGTGCGGACGCCTCCTTGGATGTACCAGGACGACTGATGTCGTCTATTATCAACCCTTGAGCAGACACCGGATCATCAGGTTGGCTCACAGTCACTGGAGGTTGTGACTGTTTGAGACTTCCACCCAATCCTCGAGTCGAATCCTGAAGATTCTCCTATATGGGTGTTATGGCAGGCTCGGTTTAGGCCTGCGGACCAGACACCGGTAGATGTGGTTGCGGCTCAAGATTGAGCGAAGAAGTGCCGGCAACACTTGTAGAAGTGGTCAGCACGGTATCTGGTACGGTGGTCACGACGGGGAAGAGGGACTCCATTTGGATACTAAGTCGTCTGGGAGTTCGTCTTATCAGGCTAATCTCCTCATCTGACTCCGTGTCGGATGGGGTAGCTATGTGAGGAGTGAGGTCACGATCTATGTCCTCAGGAGCCTGATCCGTCACCAGTGGAAGCGAGCTTTGCCCCATTTCAACCTCGGGCTGTGCTTCTTGTAGAAGAGCCTCCTTGATAGACTCTTCGAGCACGCCTACATGTACGGGCACTTCCACTTGAAATGTTTCTGTTGGAGCCTCTTGTTCCAACTCAGCAACCACAACATCAATCAAAGTGGCATCTACATCAGGAATTTGTTCGTCCTGAGTTGGTGGTTCCTACTCTAGCTCCTGGGCCACTTCATCAATCATCATGGCCTCAGGGCTTTGGTGTTGTTGTGGTTGGGGAGGGCTAACTCCAAAATCTGCCGGGGGCCCTCGAACCACCTCCTCGGTGAGGTGATTCTCCCGGCAGTACATACGACATACGTCTTCTCTGGGGTCAGCGAGACGTAGAAGCTCAAAAGGAATCGGCATCGACGGTTGTCCGTGAGCCGTAGATTGTGAAGAATTTGAGCTTGGGTGGTTGATAATTTCCTCCCGGAGGCAGGCGAGAAATGTTCTCCTCGTGCATCTCCATATGTTGGTGGATGATGACGGAGAACCATCTCGCGTACGGCACGTTCTTGGACATTTTGTTCTCTTTTTGTCTGATCTGCTCTGCTAGATCGTTCGTGATCAGTTGAGCGAAATCGTAATTCCGTGAGAACGTGACTCCGTGAAATATCCGGAGGATGTGGCCATTGCCTTTGTTGAAGCCTGCGTGCTTCGGGGATAGACACTTATTTATAATCCCGAATAGTGTCTTCCATGGATGGGGAATCCCGTTGCTCTGCATCTGAGCTAGCTTGGTGAGCGGCGGACGGTACCCCATCTGGAGGAAATCATGCACTAGTTCTGCATCTGATGGGAGAGGGTCGTAGTTGTGGCTGTGTGGGAGGTCGAGCAAAATTCTGAACTCGTTCTTGCCTATGCAGATATGCCTTGTCCCTACAACCGTGGTAAAGTGGTATGCCCCGTCCAAGATGAGGCTCTTGATCATCGCTTAAAACTATTGGAGGTAGACCATCGGCACTGATGCCGTCACTGTAAGTGCATGCCACAGTGGATGGCCTTGCAGAATGGACACGATAATGTCATCTGGACACCGAAAGGTAGTCAGGTCTAATTGGAAGTTCGTGTCGTGGACGTTGAGATATAAAGCCTTATCGTAAATGTGGTTGTATGTAGGGTAGATCCATCTGAAATCCACATAAGAAATATAAATCATTAGTTCAAAAATTTTGAGTCGAAATTATCTTGAAGAATGTATGGATTGACACATAGGTATACGAGAGTGACTATATATAAAGAATGATATTTCGACCTATGTATATTTTTCATATGAAAGTTTAGTCGAAAGTTTTCTAAGTGTTTAAAGCCCACTGTTCACTCCCTGAAATTTGTCGCTCGTAAAATTGAAGTTTCAATTTTAATTTCCCAACTACCGATTTTTTTAACCAAGATAACCGTTAATTTTGCGATCGAAAATTTTATTCCCTATTGAAAGCTATAGAAAAGACTTAGAAAATTTTCTAAGTTGGTTTGAACTTAAGATACGATAGCAGAGAAATTTTACGATCGAGAAAAATTTCCGTGTAAATTTACGATCGAGAAAAATTTCCGTGTAAATTTACGATCGAGAAATTTGATTTCCAAGTAAATTTACGATCGAAAAATTTTTTGCGCGTGAATAAATTTTTTCGCTATGAAAATTAACGAGCAAGAAAGTATTTCAATTATAAAAAAGTTTTTCGCTGTGAAATTTTACGATCGAGAAAATTTTTTCGTCGATCATATAATTTTATCGCCGCTAAAATTTTTCGACCGAGAACAATTGAAATCGAAATTTTCGACTGTAAGTTTTACGCTCGAAAATTTTAAAGAGGTTGCATCTATTTTATCTATTCCTCTCAGTAATATTTCGCTCGCAAGAAATCAAAATTGCGTTTCTCGATTGTAAATAAATTTCGATCAGCGTTATTTATCTTAATGACTAACTCGAAATTGTTTGCGATCGAAAATTTTTTACGATGCAAACAGTGACTTAATTAAATTAAAATTCAATCTTCACTGTTTGCGAGCGAGAAAGTTCTTCGATGCATTTAAACCTTTAATCTCCAGTTTAGTCTTATCTGTCAATAGGACACTGATAACACATAAAATTGAAGATATATCACTCAAAATGATAAAGAATCATCGAAACTTGCCTATGAAGCAGTTTATAACCCAGATTTTACTTAGAAACAGACCTATTAAACTGCTAACGAGGATTTCGAGTTCAGAGAGTGTGAATAGTCGAGAAATTTACACAGACTCATGCGAAATATTCAAAATACAGATGCACATCTACTTTAAATGCACGATAGACCCCAACAGAAGTCAAATCTACCTTCTAAAACGACAATCAGTTGAAAAATTGAAAATTTTTTGAAGATTTTGACGTTCGTCTTTTAGGAGAAGTTTTTCGCTCGAGAAATTTAGCTGTTGATTTTTGCGATCGAGGGTTGCGTGTATTTAGGGATTTTCGACTGCAAACTAATGATTTCGACACTTAGAGAATTAAGCCCATTACTATTTGCGATCGAGAAACTTACGATCGAGAAATTTGATTTGGTTACTGTTGTATTTTCGCTCGACAATTCCGATCGAAAATCTTTTTGGTTCCTGTTGAATTTTCGCTCATCAATATGAAGGCGAAAATTGCAATTTGGTCTCAAATCAATTTTCGCTCGAGAAACTACGATTGAAGATTACAAATTCGCCCGAATTTCTCGATAGTAAGTTTTCCTTAATATTTCAGATTGATCCTAAATTTTAAGAATAGACTACAGAATTACTCCCCCTATGTGTAAACGAAAATGCAATTTAACTCCATGTATTTTCGAAGAATTGACATATGGCTCCAAAATCAATCTTTAAAAATCTGCAATACTTAGAGCAAAATGTCGAGAATATGAGAGTTAATAGGGAAGTAATTTTTTCTAATAAGGCTCCCCTGAATTGTTTTACCAACGTCTTGAGTCCATATCATGAACATTTGTGAAGTCCTCCTTATTTAAGCGTTGTCCAAAGCGAATCAAAATAAAAAATTTCTGCAACACTTAAAGGAAGAACATCAAATATTTGGAGCTCAAAACATAAAGTCATTGTAGATTATTATGATTTGGAGCTCAAAACACTTAAGCGTCTTGAGTCACGATTTGTTTTTTTTATTATGATTTTTTATAATTATTATTATTTTTTTATTATTTTTGTTGGAAATAATAATATTATTTTTCTATATATATGTGTATAACAATTTTATTTATTTATTTTTGTTTTATGTATATAATATGTGTTTATATGGGGTCAGATTATTTTGCTTTGATCAATCGTCACACCTAAAATTTTACGACACATTTGAAAGAAGAAAATGCCGTCAAATCATGTCGTCAAACCAAAGTCCTAAGTTCATAGACTGGTCCATTTCGACAACTCTCACTAGGTTCGCTCTTGCACTCAATTATTTCTAATCTTGGGGTTTTTATATTTATATCACTCAAGTCAAAACAAGCAACTTTAAGTCAATTTACCTGTGATCGAGGTATTTTTAATCATTTCACCTAAGCGAGAGACCGTCGATTGGAATCAAAGGGTTGAGGGGTTATAGTTTGGCTAGGACTAAGAAGGGAAGGAATTTAGAGGAAAGTGAGCTTATCTCTTCGTCATCTTCCGTTTCTACGTCCGTCTCCTTTTTTTTCGGCATCTTTCCCCTTTTTTTTAATCTTTTCTCCATTTTTTTCTTTTAAGAATTATCCCTTTTTATGCTATGCTCAAGCTGAAGCTCCGTTTCTCCACGAGGCTATAGGAGTATCGTAGGCGAAGTTCTTCTTGTTGGTTCGTGGGCCGATACCGTGCTCCTCTTCTCTTAATCCCTAGAGAGGTTTCAGAGATTATCTTTTCGGAAAAGTTCACGGTTATGGAACTCGTACCCAAGGCTGCGCTTCTATTCTCTTTTCCCAATATAAGACCGAATTATCGTTGGAGAAGTTCACTTCGTGGTGCTTCTCTTTCCAGCCGTTCTGACGAGCGTACGAGATTATCGTTGGAGAATCTCACAGTAGGATCCATGCCATCTTCTAAGAGATAGTCGAGAGGCAGGTTCCTTTGGTCTGATTTTTGCGCGTTGAGCAATGCCTTCTTTTGTCATCATCCCTTTTTTCTTTTGTTTTCTCCCCCTCCTTTTCTCCTTTGAACAACCATCCGAAGAGTATAGAATACGGTTGAAGGCTAGGAATGGGATTCAAAGGAAGAAAAGGACATCGAAGATGGCTCAAAGTGGATGACTAAGGGCTAATGTGAGAGAAAAATTTTATAAGGCCGAGTGAGGAATAACCTAAGCGCCCTTATCATTTTCCTAACGATCTAAGGCAAGGTGAGTTTGAAGCCAAGTATCACTAGTTAAGACAAGTAATCGATGTGTGACTCACTCGAGAAATAGATCCAAAGAAAGAAAAATAATAAGGTTAGAATCCTTACATATGTATAGTGGCTTTGTGTCTAGTGGAGCAACTTAATGACCTTTAGACATAAGAATGCGACTTAGACTAACAAAATTAAGCAATTAAATCGATCGCATGTCGGGGTAAAATTCTAAGTGACTTTAGATCAAAGCATCCTAAAGGATTTCGTCATCCCCAAAAATTATATATATATATTGATAATGTTTTGAATTATTTTATTTTTATTTATTTTTATTTATTTATTTTTTTAAATTTATCTATTTCACGCAAGATAAAGCAAATAAGCAAAGAAAACACATAGCATAGAACATTTAGTAGCACTGAAGATCAGGTAAAGCACATATTACGGAAGATTCAACATGCCTAATTTTTCGACAAGGAATTGAAATCGTTTTTTATCCAATGCCTTGGTGAAAATGTCAGCAGTTGGTACTCCGTGTTCACGAAATACATATCTATGGTGCCTTTTTGTACATGATCTTTGATAAAGTGATATCTAATGTCTATGTGTTATGTGCGTGAGTGATGAACAGGATTGCAAGTGATAGCGATGGCACGTTGACTATCACTATATATGGGTATATTATTTAAAATGTACCCATAGTCGCGAAGCTGAGTCCGCATCCACAGCATCTGGGAGCAACAACTGGCGGCAGCCACGTATTCCGCTTTGGCCGTCGAAGTTGACACACAGTTCTGCTTTTTGGATGACCAGCAGATCAGCTTTTCGCCTAGAAATTGAGCGCCACCGGACGTGCTTTTCCTGTCCATTCGGCAACCTGCATAATCAGCGTCAGTATAGCCGATAAGTTTGAAATTCGTCCCCTTTGAATACCATAGTCCAAGGGTAGAAGTGCCCTTAAGGTAACGTAGAATCCTTTTAACCGCGAGGATATAGGATTCTTTGGGATCGGCTTGAAAACGGGCGCATAAACGGGTGGCAAACATGATATCCGGCCGGCTTGATGTGAGGTAGAGAAGAGATCCAATGATGCTGCGATACAGCGTGATGTCGCCCGATTTTCCAGATGGACCGGCATCAAACTTGCAGCTTGGTGACATAGGAGTGCTGAGAGGCTTGCTCTGATATTGATGAAATTTCTTCAGAATATCCTTGATGTATTTTGTCTGACTGATGAAAATCCCATCTTCGAGTTGCCTGACTTGTAGTCCTAAGAAGAACAGCATCTCTCCCATGTGACTCATCTCAAACTTGCTTGTCATTAGATCTCCAAACTTCGTGCAAAGCCTTGGCTTAGTTGATCCGAAGATGATGTCGTCGACGTATACTTGGACGACCATCAGATCTTTTTCTTGCCAATTGTTGAAGAGGGTTGTGTCTATCATTCCCCGTATGAATCCAGACTTCACGAGGAATTCACTCAGGACATCGTACCAAGCACGAGGGGCTTGTTTTAGTCCGTAGAGAGCTTTGTCCAAATGATAGACGTGATCGGGATGTTCTTGATCGACAAAACCTTCTGGCTGAGCGACATAGACTTCTTCTTTTAAAATGCCGTTGAGAAAGGCGGTCTTAACATCCATTTGATAGACTTTAAAGTCTTTGTGAGCCGCATAAGCTAAAGAAGGCGGATAGCTTCGATTCGGGCAACATGAGCATATGTCTCGTCATAGTCGATGCCTTCCTGTTGATTGTATCCCTTCGCAACTAGCCTTGCTTTATTCCGGATCACTTCACCATGCGGACAATTGAATACCCATTTAGTTCCGACAATTGTTTTACCATGCGGATACGGTACTAAGGTCCACACTTGAACACGTTTGAATTGGTTGATTTCCTCTTGCATAGCAATTATCCAATCCGGGTCTCGTTGTGCGTCTGCTACCTTAGTAGGCTCGTTTTGGCTTAGAAAGCAACTGAAAGACTGTGTTGATGACGTGTCCTCATTCCATCCGAAGGATCGGCAATTATCTGATCAACCGGGTGACCTCTAGTCCACTTGTGCTCATGAGGCAAGGCTAAAGTCGATGCATTAGCCATCTGTGGGTCTATATGATTCTTCCTCAATAACCACTGTAGGTTCTTCGTTATTCTGTGGCAATTCTGAATCAGGTGAGGTAGGGACGTGAGAGTAACTTGGTACGTCGGTCTCGTCGGGTGGAAAATCCACTGTAGGTGTAGCAGTGTGTGACCGATATACTGGCTCGAAGAGAAGTCCAAATCGTCTAATGCAAGTCTCGTTGCTTCTTCTGACGTTGAATTCGGAGTGGTTGCCATCTTCTGTTGGTTTTGTGCCAATACACCAGTGAAAACAGGTTCTGAACTGTTATATTCAGAAGCTTTCTGGTTAGGTACGGGTCCTGAATTGAGGTGTGCAGGAGCCATCGGGTTGAGCACGGGTCCTGGACTGAAGTGACCAGAAGCCATCTCGTTCACTTCGTGAAACGTGACGTTATAGCTTTCCATAATTGTCGGTTGGACTTGATGTATACTCGGTACGTTTTGGATGTTGAAGAATACCCGATGAAGGTTGCTTCGAGTGCTTTAGGGTCGAACTTAGCACGGTGCTCTCTGTCATTCGCTACATAGCACTTACACCCGAAGACTTTGAAGAAAGATATGTTGGGTACTCGTTTGTTGATAATTTCATATGGAGTCTTGTCGAAGCGCTTGTGAACAATCGTCCTATTTTGAGTGAAACAGGCGGTATTTACTGCTTCAGCCCATAGGAAATGTGGAAGACCAGAGTGGAGGAGCATCGTACGCGCGGCTTCCACTAGAGTTCTGTTCTTCGTTCGATTACCCCATTCTGTTGAGGAGTCTTGGCGGCTGAAAATTGTTGACTTATTCCAAGTTTCTGATAAAACTCACTGAGGTGATTGTTCTTGAACTCAGTGCCGTCGTCTGTTAGAATAACTTGAAGAGTCTGTTGCAGCAGATTTTGAGTAGTGTTCACAAAGTGGATAATCAAGTCACCGGTCTCATCTTTGGTTCGGAGGAACTTTGTCCAAGTGTAGTGAGAGTAGTCATCGGCGATAACTAGCACATACTTGCGTCCATTGATACTCTGTGTCTGCATTGGCCCACAGAGGTCCATGTGGATTACTTCCAATGGGCGAGAAGTAGATGCAATTTGTTTGACATGATGAGACGCTCGCTTTATTTTTTCTAATTGACATGCCGAACATTGATTCTCCCTTTGTAGTAGTGTAGTTGGAAGACCGTGGACTAACTTTTTCGTAGAAAGGCGTTGGAGAGCTTTCATATTCATATGAGACATTCGTTGACGCCATAAGCTGTTCCTCTGTAAAACAGTCTGAGAGATGAGCATAAAGCTGTCGCGGGCCGCATGGACGTCAGGTTTATCGTGTATAAATTTGATTTCCGAAGTCCTTGAAGGAGTTCTATGTCATGACTATCCAAAATTATGCATCGTCAGCACGAAAGACCACCTGTAACCCTTTATCACAGAACTGGCCTATGCTGAACAAGTTATGGCGGAGGCCTTCGACGTAGGAGACATCTTTTATAGTCAGATTCTCCAGAATGATATCCCCAACTCCTAGAATCGAGGCTGAATCCTTGTTTTCAAACCTGATTTTCCATTCAGTCGGTCTTGATAGTTGCTCAGCAGCTCTTGATTCCCGTCATGTGTGTGGAGCAACCAGAGTCAAGGTACCACACATGATGGATCTGCAAAAACAAGAGATTTAGGTAACCACTTAAAAATGGGTCCTCTCAGATTAGCAGATTTAGATTTTGGTTCAGATATGGTTCCTAAGTTATTATCGTAGGAACTTTAGCGACCCAAGTTGCCTTCGAGGAAGTAACTTTGGGTTTAGCTTTAGGAGACTTAGCCTTTATGGCTTTTGTCTTCTTAGGAGTTGTTTGAGGAACCCAAGTGGGTTGAACCAGGCAGGGAAGTTGAATTTCAGCACGAGCAAATGCACGAGTAGGCTTGAGTGAGGAAAAGATCTTTTCATTTGATAGTCTCCTAAGTTGCTTGGGGGATTCAATTTTAACGGGATACCTTAGGTGAGAACAAGCATGTATAGCGCCATATGCTTTCTTTATGGCTGGATCTTGTTTCCTACGTGTCATCCTAGATGCATTTATCTTAGAATTATGAATTTTGTTTTCGATGTGGAGCCTATTTTGAAATTAGTGCTTCTAAATGTGTTTGAGGGAGTGTGTAGAAGCAATTATTTGAAACGAGGAAATGGCTCTTTTATTTTTCCGAGTGTCTTTTATTTTTGCAGAAGGAGAAACAATATTGGAAACATTCAAATCCATTGACTCCTTCTCTATTTTTATTCTAGACACCCACGCCTTCGTATCTAGTGCTGGCCCTACGCTCCCTGTAGACGTAGGTGAAATAGTGTTAGGCTTAGCACTTCTAATAATACGTTTATGATCTACTGAAGGCGCATTTTCAATTTTCACGCTTTTTGGAATAGCGTGGGAAATAACTTGGAATATTGAAGAAGCTTTGAGATTCTCAATCTCTTCTAGGAACTTTTTCTTTTCAGCTTCAAAATTCTCTCGTTCTATTTTTAATGAGCCTCTTAACTCCTCAATTTTCCTAACAATAGGTGGTATATAGAGAGAACTTTCAGAGTGATGATTTTGTGCTTCTTCTTTAATAGAAAGATCTTCAGGTAGTTTAATTGACTCAAGAATCCAACCTTTGGGAAGTTCCCTAATGTTGTAGCTTTGATTCAATTCGGTGTAGGAGAAGGGAATTTAAACCCCAGTCTTGGCTTTTCTTTTGGTTTCTTCTAAAGCATCTGTAGACCTTTTTGGTCCAAACGGTTATGAGAGTTTTGATTATTCCAAGTAATTATTAAATTGGGGGGTACAAATTAGAAAACTCGATATGCATGTTATATGATGTTTAAGTATGTGAAAATGTTCGATTAAGCGCTTGAATGTGGTTTAAATCGAATTTATGTGATCTTGTGCTTAACTGGAATATCTGTGAGATCACCTAGTTATGAACATTTTCGTATGAATGGAATCTCGTTGCGTGCTATATATGGAAAATATATCATGTTGAGTGATATGCAAACTGTCTGCGAGATTGAGTTATTTTAGGAAAGAATATCGATGTGATCACCCGGATATGAATGATTATGCTGTATATATGGAAATGATATTCTGATTAAGTGTTCACATATGAATGATCTATTTTAGGAAAGAATATCAATGTTATATCCGTTGAGTGCGAATTATGTGACTCTTAAATCAGTGAATCATGATCCTGCTTTCCTTGTGCGACTTAGGATTCATATTATGGAAAGTGATTAATTGATTGGACTTATATGTGGTAAGATGCTGATTGAGTCTATTTATGGAATATGCTGAAATCGGATGAGATCACTATACATGGAAAATATACTTTGCATTATACTCAGTAGATCAAATCTTACCGTTGATAATATGCTGAGTGGAATTATATATGGAATATGCTGACTAACGGATGAGATTACAGTGGAATGAAAGTTAAGTTGTGGTATTTATGGCAAGTGATCATGCATGACCGTTGAGCTTAATTTGTTTATTCTTGGCATGATTTGTTTGAGTTAATGCACGTGATCATTGAGCTTTATCTTGCATATTCTGTGCTTAACTTTCCTTGTGAAGTGTAGAAGCGAGATTTGGTTCTATATAGAAGAGAACACTTCACGATTGAAGGGCAGACAACGAACACACAAGCTAGCGAATCCCTTAGAGTTCTTGAGCGAAATTTGCGATTCATTCGTAGTTTGTGTTGAGCTTTCATTTGCGAATCTGTACCCTTTGAGCGGTCTTTAGAAACTCCAAATCCTAAAAAACCCTAGTCTTCGGACATGTTGTGTCTGCGGCCACGTTGAGCGCACAAAGGAGCACGAGTGGAGCCTTACGCACGTGGAGGGACGAATTTTGTGGATTCGGTGGCCCTTCGGTAGCAAGCTGCATCCAGTCGGGGAATAGGTTTCCTGGGTAAACGACGTGGATCGAAACTTGGCGTGCGTCATCCTAGAGCGAGGTCTAGTGTCCATAGTGCTTCGGTTGTGTACGGGTCAATCATAGTGTAACCGGTAATACCTAGTGATTGATTGGAACTCTTGGGAGATCACATCCCAAGGACAGGATTAAACCCCAGTTGGGGATATAACCTGTATAAAAATCCCGTCTCACTATACTTTCTGTCATTTACTTTTCTGTGAGACAAACCGGGGACGACAACAAATAACTAGGTGATATCGTTAATACTAGTTCTGAAAATAACTTGAGTTTTATTAAACATGATTAGGGAGATAACTTGGATACTCGTACTGCTTTCTGGAAAATAACACACTCTGCAGATATCTTCTTAAAGAAAAGTATTTTTCAAACAATAACAAGCCAAAATTTTTATAGCCTAATTCACCCCCCCCCCCCCTCTTAGGCATATTTTACACTTCATTTGGTATCAGAGCGGATTACTCAACGAAAGGCCTAACACGCCTGAGTTAAGATCTAATGGCTTTTTCGAGTGTTGATGTATTTGCAAAGGGTCAATCCCACTCTAGGCCACCTCTCTTTGATGGAACGAACTACGCAGTGTGGAAGAACCGTATGATCGAGTTTCTGATCGCTGTCGACTACGAGCTTTGGGAGATAATCATCAATGGACCATATATGGCCAACAAAACCGATGGAACACCAAAGGACGCTAAAGATTACAGTGCTGATGACAAAAAGGGAATCACGCGAAATGCAAAGGCGAAAAACATGCTCGCATGCGCAGTCACTCGGGAAGAATACATTCGGGTTAGCTCCTGCTCATCGGCAAAGGCCATGTGGAATATGCTCCAGGTTACTCATGAAGGAACTCAACGAGTTGTGCAAGAAAGACTGGCTCTGCTCACTCATCAATACGAACTATTCTCAATGGAACCTGACGAGAATATAAGCCAGATGTATGCCAGATTCATGGGAATCATCAACCATATGTTTTCTCTCGGCAAGAAGGTTTCTGACAGTGAACAAGTGAGAAAGATACTGAGATCACTGTCACGAGAATGGAATGCCAAGGTTACTGCCATCTACGAAGCAAAAGATCTAGAAGCACTTAGCATCTCCGAGGTGATTGGATCTCTTATATCCTATGAGATGATTCAAACATCAATGAATGAGAAGTCTCAGAATAAAAATCAGAAGTCCATTGCATTCAAATCCAACCAAGAAGAATCTGATTCTGACGACGAAGAAAAGGACCTGATGAACGATTTGGCCATGCTTACAAAAAGAATTGAAAGGTTCCAGCAGAAAAAGAAATTCAAAGGGAACTTCAACAAATTCCAGAACAAGAGCAAGGGAATATCCACGTCTGGGAAGAAAGTTCAGAAGTGTTTCCGATGCAACAAACCTGGCAACTATGCACATGAATGCCCCGCAACTAGCAATGAGAAACCAAGGAAGCAGAAGGCTATGGTGACGGAATCAAATGACTCTGAACTGGAACAAAGTGAGGACGAGGATCACGCTTACAAGGCTGACAAGGATCAGGTATCTCGCTCTTCTTCCATTGAGAAAATTCATATCCTAAACAATTTATATGGTTATGAAAGTGACTCATCTGTTTCTGATATAGAAGAAAGTAAGGAAGAATTGTGTGATTTACTTCTGAAAGCTGAGAGAAAGATTAAGTCACTAAATTCCTTGAATAAGGAACTAATAAAACAGTGAGATCACCTAGCTAAGGAAAAACATGAGGCTGATCTAGAGATCTCACGTTTGAAAGGAGAGTTAGTTACTGCTAAGAAAGAGGGAATTCCCTGTGACTGTGAGAAAACAGAAAGAAAAACAGTGACTTATCCAGAGATATTGTAGAACTTAGGAACTCCTTAGAGAAAGAAAAACAGACAGTTGATAGACTCCTTGAGGGTGGGCAGAACCTAAATATGCTGCTGAATACTCCTAGACACATTGGTAGGTCAGGGTTAGGTTATTCCACTGATGAAAAGCATGCTAAACATTCTGTGCCTAAGTTTAAATGTTTCTGTTGTGTTAGAAATGGTCATTATGCATACAACTGTCCCTTAAAAAGGATTGATAAAGCTAAGTATGTCTGGAGACCTAAGAAGGCACCTGAAAATGCCATTGTTGTATCTGATTGTAACAGGAGATCACCATCTTTGCAGAATGATATCTCGTATGTTAACAGAAGTTATTTCTCCGCTAACATGTTAGGACCCAACAGAATTTGGGTACCTCAGAAGAGTACTTTCTACAGGTACGAAGGAAGAATCCCTGTAAGAAATGTAGGTGGTACCTCGACAGCGGGTGCTCTCGCCACATGACAGGTGATATAGGCAATTTTGTGTCGTTGAAGGCGGTAGATGGAGGATACGTTTCGTACGCCAACGACGCAAAAGCCAAATTCGTGGGAGTTGGTACTGTCGGTAACAATTTAAATATCACCATGGATAACGTACGGTTCGTTAGGAACTTAGAACATAATTTAATAAGTATTAGCCAATTATGTGATGATGGACATACCGTAGTTTTCGCCAAAGATAAATGCCTTGTTAAAAAGAATGATGAGATTGTGTTTAGTGCATCTAGGCATGGTAATATTTACTGCATCACTCTTGATGATATTGCTAACCAAAACGTCAAGTGTCTAGCAGTTATGCAGGATATCACATGGTTATGGCATAGACGTCTGGGATATGCTAACATGGAACTAATGTCTCACATATCATGCAATGAGTTGGTGAGAGGTATTCCAGATATGAAAGCCACCAAGGACAGAATCTGTAAAGCGTGCCAAATGAGGAAACAGACCAAGAAGTTCTTTAAGCCTAAGAATGTGATCTCTACGTCCAGACCACTAGAAATGCTGCATCTTGACCTTTTTGGTCCGGTACAGGTTATGTCATTGAAAGTTAAACGATGTGCCTTTGTGATCGTAGACGACTATACTAGGTACACATGGGTCTTATTTCTTGCGCACAAAAGTGAGGCTTTAGATAATCTTGCACCACTGATTAAGAAGCTAGAAAATGAGAAAGAAATGAAAGTCCGTAAGATTAGGAGTTATAACGGTCTAGAATTTGATAGCAAATCCTTTGCATCTTTTTGTGATGAAAATGGTTATAGTCATAATTTTTCAGCCCCTATTACGCCTCAACAGAACGGAGTGGTCGAGAGGAAAAATAGAGTATTACAAGAAATGGCTAGGACTATGTTGAGCGAATATAATACTCCAAAACATTTTTGGGCCGAAGCTGTTAGTACGGCATGTTATGTCTCGAATAGGATTTTCCTTAGACCGATTATTAAGAGAACTCCCTATGAACTTTGGAACGACAAAACCCCTAACATAGGATATTTCCATGTATTTGGTTGCAAATGTTTCATTTTGAATGATAGGGATAAAAGAGGAAAATTCGATTCCAAGGTAGATGAAGGGATATTCCTAGGTTACAGCCTTCATTCCAAATCTTTTAGAGTGTTTAATAATAGGAAGAAGACTGTTCAAGAATCTGTGCTTGTTACGTTTGATGAATTTCCTAAAGCAGATGCCACTGAGGAAGGTATAGTTGTGTCTCCTACAGATATACAGGTTACTGACAAAGAAGTGAACGCAATTCCCTTTGAACTTGATGATATGTCAGAGGAACCTGAAGCTTCAGACGAGCAACAACGTAGAAAATTCAAACATGCTTCCTGTGACGCCCGGGGCCGATGAGGGCGGGGAGTGATTGCCGGTGCCAGAGAGGTACACGGACAAGGAGCGGCTCCAGGCAGGCTTCTAGGCGAAGGGGTACATGAACGAACCGATCCGACACCCGAATGAGAGGGAATCCTGAGACTGACAACGTATGGGCGTGTCAGGCTAAGAATCGTATAAGAGAATTGATAGTACTACTCATATCACCAAGGTCGACCTACCTTTTCGGGAGTCCATCCGAAAGAACTTCGAAGTTAAGCGTGCTTGACTAGAAGCAATCTTAGGATGGGAGACCCCCTGGGAAGTTTGCCCAGGGTGCGTGTGAGCGAGGACGAAGCACGCTGGAAGGTTAAATGGTGGTACAGTGGGGCCAGACTATCAGTCCGAGTGTGGTGGGCCCAACCCTACTGGTCCCGGTAGGGACGGGTACTACAGTGACACCCGGTATGAGACGGGATGTTACTGGTGGTATCAGAGCACAACCTCTCGCAGTATGGTGCTGGTTCGGGGACGAACCAGGCGGAAGCTGGTGGGCATGTGACGCTCGGGGCCGATGAGGGCGGGGAGTGATCGCCGGTGCCAGAGAGGTGCATGGACAAGGAGCGGCTCCAGGCAGGCTTCTAGGCGAAGGGGTACATGAACGAACCGATCCGACACCCGAATGAGAGGGGATCCTGAGACTGACAACGTGTGGGCGCGTCAGGCTAAGAATCGTATAAGAGAATTGATAGTACTACTCATATCACCAAGGTCGACCTACCTTTTCGGGAGTCCATCCGAAAGAACTTCGAAGTTAAGCGTGCTTGACTAGAAGCAATCTTAGGATGGGTGACCCCCTGGGAAGTTTGCCCAGGGTGCGTGTGAGCGAGGACGAAGCATGCTGGAAGGTTAAATGGTGGTACAGTGGGGCCAGACTATCAGTCCGAGTGTGGTGGGCCCAACCCTACTGGTCCCGGTAGGGACGGGTGCTACAGTGACACCCGGTACGAGACGGGATGTTACTCTTCCAGCCATCCCACTGAATAGGTCATAGGGAATATCACTTCAGGGATCAAAACGAGAGCAACTGCACGAAACGATACTGCTGAGGAATCACATGACGTGCTGTTGTCGACCATGGAACCTAAGACAGTGAATGAAGCACTTGACGATCAATCATGGGTGATTGCCATGGAAGAAGAGCTGGCACAATTCGAAAAGAGCCAGGTGTGGACTCTTGTGGAAAGACCGAACGGTAAGTCCATAATAGGCACGAAGTGGGTGTTTCGCAACAAACTGGATGAGAACGGTAATGTAACACGAAAGGCCAGGTTAGTCGCCAAAGGTTATTCCCAAGAAGAAGGTATAGATTTTCAAGAAACCTTTGCACCCGTAGCTAGGCTTGAGTCAATCCGTATTTTACTTGCATATGCATCTTTTAAAAGATTTAAGCTTTTCCAAATGGACGTAAAAAGTGCATTTTTAAATGGTTTTATAAATGAGGAAGTTTTTGTCGAGCAACCTCCCGGTTTTGAAAAAGAGGAATTTTCAAATCACGTTTTCAAATAAACAAAGCTTTATATGGTTTGAAACAAGCCCCTAGGGCATGGTATGAAAGATTGAGTAAGTTTTTACTAGACATGGGTTTTACGACAGGAACAATAGATAACACTCTGTTTATAAAGTGCGAAGGGAATCACATATTACTTGTGCAGATATATGTTGATGATATCATATTTGGCAGCACTGACATCACTCTTTGCGAGAATTTTTCTAAGTCTATGCAACAGGAATTTGGGATGAGCTTAGTGGGAGAACTCAGGTACTTCCTTGGATTGCAAATCAAGCAATTGGATACGGGAACATTCATATCTCAAACGAAGTACACGAAGGAACTACTTGAAAAATTCGGAATGGCCAATTCCAAGGTACTTCCCACTCCTATGCACCAGACCGCTAAAATTGACAGTGATGAACAAGGTACGCCTTTTGACCAAACTAAGTACAGAGGTATGATCGGAAGTTTGCTATACCTTACGGCAAGCAGACCCGATATTATGTTTGCTACTGGTCTATGCTCTAGATATCAATCGAGTCCTAGGGAATCTCACTTGACAGCAATCAAGCGGATACTTAGATATTTGAAGGGAACAATCAATCATGGTATATAGTATCCAAATTCCAAGGAATTCCCATTAATGGGATACTCGGATGCGGATTACGCCGGTTCTAGGGAAGATAGAAAAAGCACTAGCGGTACTTGTCAAATACTAGGAAATTCCCTTGTTACTTGGTCCAGTAGGAAACAAAATGCCGTGGCCCTATCCACAACCGAAGCAGAATATATGGCCTTAGGAAGTTGTTCTCAGCAAATCCTTTGGATGAAACAGACCTTGAGTGATTATGGTTTAAGATACGATCAAATCCCTATTTTCTGTGATAGTACTAGTGCCATTAGTATCACTAAGAATCCCGTACACCACTCTCGAACTAAGCATATAGAGGTGAAACATCATTTTATTCGAGATCATGTTCAGAAAGGGAATATCAGTGTGAATTTCGTAGGAACAAATGATCAGTTGGCTGATATCTTTACGAAACCCCTTATTGATAGTAGATTCTATGATATACGCGACCGATTAGGAATTATTGACCTCAAATAGGAAAGATGACTAGATAATCCTTAGTATCTCCTTGATCTTATCCTGTAGGATTTCTTCCATTTTATTCCTTGATTCTATTCCGTAATTCTATCTTTTCTATTAAGATCCTTTCCATCCATGGGGAGATTATTTTTAGACTTCTCGACATTCATGTCAAAAACTATTTTCAGCCAATATCTTCCTTTTCAGCTAATATTCTCCTTGAGCTCTGATCTTTACTTATTTCCTTTCTTAATTCCCGCGAGATATCCTTTTATTCCATTCAACGGGCAGTTTCCTTAACCACTAAGTATTCCTTTTAAAATTCAAATTTTGAAATCCCTTCCTTATCTGACACACGTCTTGTCAAGATCACATCTCTCTTTAACTTCCTTCCTTGTTTCTCCATTCAATTCAAACCCTAATCTCTTCACTTCATCCTTTCATCCTTCAACTCTTCGACATCAACCATGGTGAAAACCAAAGGTGCCGGATCTAAATCCGACAAAAAGCGAAAGGCTGCCCTAATCGAAACTCCACCTTCTTTGAAAGTTACACGTTTCAAGTCAAAGAGCAGTCCCAAATCCACGAAATCCCCGACGAAACCTAAGAAGAAAAAGGCTAAGATCGATAAGATTCCTACTCCAACCCCTACTCCTTCTCCTGCCTCCTCTGATAATCAGTCTGCCTCTTCGGAAAAATCTGCCCCACTTGAGAAATCTGCCTCTCCAGAAAAATCTGTCTCTGCTCAGATCGAGACTCCTCCTCGAGACAAAACTCCCTCCTTGGATCAGCCTGAGAAGGTCATATTCAATACTGAAAATCCTGAGGAGATCACCGACGAGATCAAATTTCTGACTGAGAGCGCCAAGGAACTACATGAGAAACTCCAGAAGCGGCGAGTTGCACGAGGAAGAAGTGTCAACTTTGACGAACTGGCTGAGAGCCAAGTGGCGACGTGGCTGACGGAGTACGGCTGGGAAAACTTTCTGAGGATAGACAAGTCGGTGTATGTTGAGGCCGTGAAGCTGTTCTACGCCAATCTCACTTTCGTTGAAGACGAAACGGAGATTACAGTGAAATCTTATGTGCTTGGGACGCACCTAGAATGGAATAGCGCAAAAGTGAACGAGATCTTGGGTGTTGAGAACGAAGGGTTATGCTACTTCGATTTCGTCCACTGGTGTACGTCTGAGGTATCCCTGCGTGACTGTGCGAAAGCCCTATGGAATTCCCCCTATAAGCCAAAGTTCTCTGAAGGAGAAGCGCTGAACAAACTCCCTGTCGATCTATTCTTCCTTTACAAAGTTCTGCACTTTACCCTCTGGAGCGCCCGAGTTGGCAGTGGCGGCCATTCCACCACTATGAACAACATGAGCACGTTGACTCTCTACCTGGTATCCCAAAATAAACCGCTCAATCTAGGATACTTCGTTCTTAAGTACATGGTCCATGCCATTAAGAGCTCTGATAGGGAACTTCCATATGGAATGCTGCTTACTCACATGCTTGAATTCGAGGGAATCACTCTGCCCAAGGCTTGGGAAGATAGCGCAAAGCATGCAATCGATATGGTGACACTCAAGCGTGTTGGTATATGCTTTGATGAGAGGAAAGGATGGTTCAAGACAAGGGATTTGAAGCTCCTTCAAAGAGTCCGACCAAGAAGAAAAGGGATGACGATAGCGACGACGAGCAGGGAACGATCGCTGATCGGAGTATCAAGGGCCTTAAGGATGAGAACCGCAAAAAGTTCAAAGAGATCTCACGAAACTTCAAAAAGGTTAACAAGTATCTGAAGGAGATCTCCGCGGCTCTTAATATCGCTGAATCCTCATCTGCCTCATCCGATAGCGATTCCAGCCCTTAGATCTTATTCCTTAGCAATCCCTAGCTCTTATATGATTAGTTCTAGCTTGTTTCTTTGCTGGTTCTTGGGTCTGAGGGTCGAGGTTGGTTACAGGTTTAGGTAAGTTGGTGGTGCTTGTGTCCCTCCTTTTTGATGCTGAAGGGGGAGAAGTATAGGCAATTAATGCCTCATTTTGTTATTTTGGAATATAATATAATCGGCTTGCTTACTTTTGCTTATGTCTTAATCCTCTGTGCTTTAGCTTTGATGACCTGTTACGGATTAGGAATTCCGCACATAGGCAAGGGGAGCAAACTGATGTGATATGATAACTTGAGACATTCCATGATAACTTGCGACATTCCGTCGTAAATTGTGACATTCCATGTGATATGACCTGGTAATTGTTGAATCTTTGCTTCTGTACTTTACATAGGAATATTAGCAATTCGACAGGGGGAGCATGCTATGAATTTGATAAATTTATTTGCTCTGATCATATGTCACATGCTTTGATACTTAAACATGCTACGTGCTTAAATGGTTTATATCGAGTGTACTCATATGCTTAAGATATGCAGTAATTACTTGTCACATCAAAAAGGGGGAGATTGAGACCTTTTTGGTCCAAACGGTTATGAGAGTTTTGATTATTCCAAGTAATTATGTAAATTGGGGGGTAAAAATTAGAAAACTCGATATGCATGTTATATGATGTTTAAGTATGTGAAAATGTTCGATTAAGCGCTTGAATGTGGTTTAAATCGAATTTGTGTGATCTTGTGCTTAATTGAAATATCTGTGAGATCACCTGGTTATGAACATTTTCGTATGAATGGAATCTCGTTGCGTGCTATATATGGAAAATATATCATGTTGAGTGATATGCAAACTGTCTGCGAGATTGAGTTATTTTAGGAAAGAATATCGATGTGATCACCCGGATATGAATGATTATGCTGTATATATGGAAATGATATTCTGATTAAGTGCTCACATATGAATGATCTATTTTAGGAAAGAATATCAATGTTATATCCGTTGAGTGCGAATTATGTGACTCTTAAATCAGTGAATCATGATCCTGCTTTCCTTGTGCGACTTAGGATTCATATTATGGAAAGTGATTAATTGATTGGACTTATATGTGGTAAGATGCTGATTGAGTCTATTTATGGGATATGCTGAAATCGGATGAGATCACTATACATGGAAAATATACTTTGCATTATACTCAGTAGATCAAATCTTTCTCTGTGCGAATTGGCTATCATATTTTGGGAAAGAAATTAGTTGATTGAGCTTACCGTTGATAATATACTGAGTAGAATTATATATGGAATATGCTGACTAATGGATGAGATTACAGTGGAATGAAAGTTAAGCTGTGGTATTTATGGTAAGTGATCATGCATGACCGTTGAGCTTAATTTGTTTATTCTTGGCATGATTGTTTGAGTTAATGCACGTGATCATTGAGCTTTATCTTGCATATTCTGTGCTTAACTTTCCTTGTGAAGTGTAGAAGCGAGATTTTGGTTCTATATAGAAGAGAACACTTCACGATTGAAGGGCAGACAACGAACACACAAGCTAGCGAATCCCTTAGAGTTCTTGAGCGAAATTTGCGATTCATTCGTAGTTTGTGTTGAGCTTTCATTTGCGAATCTGTACCCTTTGAGCGATCTTTAGAAACTCCAAATCCTAAAAACCCTAGTCATCGGACGTGTTGTGTCTGCGGGCACTTTTAGCGCACAAAGGAGCACGAGTGGAGTCTTACGCACGTGGAGGGACGAATTTTGTGGATTCGGTGGCCCTTCGGTAGCAAGCTGCATCCAGTCGGGGAATAGGTTTCCTGGGTAAACGACGTGGACCGAAACTTGGCGTGCGTCAGCGTAGAGCGAGGTCTAGTGTCCATAGTGCTTCGGTTGTGTACGGGGCAATCATAGTGTAACCGGTAATACCTAGTGATTGATTGGAACTCTTGGGAGATCACATCCCTAGGACAGGATTAAACCCCAGTTGGGGATATAACCTGTATAAAAATCTCGTGTCACTTTACTTTCTGCCATTTACTTTTCTGTGAGACAAACCGGGGACGACAGCAAATAACTAGGTGATATCGTTAATACTAGTTCTGAAAATAACTTGATTTTTATTAAACAGGATTAGGGAGATAACTTGGATACTCGTACTGCTTTCTGGGAAATAACACACTCTGCAGATATCTTCTTAAAGAAAAGTATTTTTCAAAGAGAACATGCCAAAATTTTTATACCCTAATTCACCCCCCTCCTCTTAGGCATATTTTACACTTCAGCATCTATTTCTTTAGCATTAGTAAAAACCATAAGATCTGTTAATCCTAAACCCATGTATTGAATGTCGTAAAGTTGCTTACAGTCAACTTTTGACAAACACCGTGGGTTCTCAAAGCCTAAGCCAAATTTATAATCATAAAATTCTAAGTCCCTGGGTTGATTTAAAAATATTGTCTGTTCAGTCTTTCCCCTTCTAACAAGAAGATCTTCTAACTTTTTAACCTTACTATATAACTTCTTTCGTTCTTCCCCTAAGAGAGCATAGTTATTTTCTATTGTAATTTTGGAGACTTGACAGGCATCTAATCTACACCAAGTTTACTAACTTTTGCATTTGATTCTTCTAATTGGGCTTCTAAGTTAGTAATCGTAGTGGTAGCTTCGGTTATCCTACAATTGAGGGTCGCTTTCTCGATGAGATTCCTAACCAAACAATTGTAGTTATTTGCTAGCCTATCCTCCAATTCTTTAATCTTCTCACTATACTGCTCTGTCTTAGATGAGCTAGCGTCCCTAGAATGTAAGCTCTTAATGAGTTCCTCTATCTTCGTATGGGAACTTCTAAGTTCGGATTCGGGACTAGTGATCTTCTCTTTAGACCTAGACAATTTGTGTTCTACTTCCTTTATACATTTCTGGTCACGTTTCATGTTAGCGTATTCGATTTTATACGATTCTAACATGGTCAATAATGTGGAAGAAGAGACTACCTCTTTTGACGAGGTGGATGCGTTGTTTTCGTCCGTCCGGTTGGATGTTTCGGCGTCCGATTCATTGTCGAGGCGGGCCATGAGGGCTAAATTCTCTTCTTCGAACTCGACGTGTTCTCGAGCCACTGGTCTTGTTCGGCCATGAGAGCTACTCCAGCTTCCTTCTGTTTAGTCAGTTGGAGCTTCCTGGAGTAGTAGTTGGCATCTCTCTTCTTCGGAAGACTGCACTCTCTGGCAAAGTGACCTGGCTTGCCACAGTTGAAGCATTTGTTACCCTCTTTTGGGTTCTTGACTTCGGAGCTCTCTGGTGCATGTTCTTTGTTTTTAGAGCTTGTAGTCCGAAGTCTGTTGGCTGAGGTTGAAGACTTCTTCTTGAAGTACTCCTTACTCATCATTTTTCCAATTAGAGCTAACTGCTTTCCTAGAGCTTTCATGTTTAGCTCAATGTCGGAGTCCGACTCTTCTTCTGACTCTGAAGGAGAAGGAGGTCTAACGATTTTGAGCTCTTCTTCTCCGAGACTAAGGCAATAGTGTCTTCGATCTGTTTGCCCTTCTGCTCCTTTTGAATCTCGCTTATATCATCCTCATGTTGTGCAAGATTGTCAAACACGGCATGGATATCCAACTCCTCTAGATCTTTATTCTGTCGAATTTGGGTGGATATTTTCTTTCATTCCGCGGGCAGAGAAGAGAGATATCTGATGTTGGTCACCATATTGGTCTTCGTGATTTCTATCTTCCTCATCTCGTTGAGAAGAGTGATGTATCTTTGGTAGATTTCATATTGACTCTCCTCCGGCTTTGCTTTGAAGGAGTCGTAAGCTGTGAGAATGTTCGCCTTTTTGGCCTTTATGCCAACTTCCGTCCTCTGCATCATCGTATGCAGTTCATCCCACATTCCTTTAGCCGATGAAAGGCTATCAATCTGTCTATATATGTCGTTGGGGATGCCCTGCATGAGGGTATTCATGGCTACTAGATAAGCCTTAGCTCGAGCCCTTTCCTCTATATAGTATTCCCTAGGCTCCTTTAGTCGCCTAGAAGGTGGAATTGGGGGAGTAGCTGTTTCATCACCGGGTACATGGACCCAGAATTGTGCCGGTCCCTCTTCAAGAGACTGCAGTAGATTTTCGGCTTGATCTTTTAAAGCGGTGAAGTTGAGGAAGTGGCTTCTCCAAACGGCATATTCGCCTCTCTGCAACATTGGCGGACGGTTGTCATTTCCGAGAGAATAAGCATCCATTTTGTGCAGTAGTTGAGTTTTTTAAGGATCTTCGTTAAATGTTTTGAACGTTTGAATATGATGTAATGTGCTTCACAAGTGACAAAGTTCGTTAGTAGCGTTTGATTGGAAAATGATCGAGAATTGATTTCGATTCAATCTTTAAAGTTTGATCGAGATTAATTTCTTCGATTTGAAAAGATGGTACTGTTTTCGCGCGTTAGGTACTGTTCAAAAATTTTCGAGCGGAAAATATTTCGTCTTGAACGTAATTTTACGCTGAGAAATTGTGCAAACAGTGAAATCAATCGTAAAATTACTCAGTAAGGTTTTGCGATCGAATATTTTAAGCGTCGAACAATTTTGTTGACCAAAATCCACAATGTAGAGACTCGAAAAATTGACCAGAATTTTCGAGCTTAAAATTTCTTTTAATTGATTTTGGTCGTAGAGGTACAGTACCCTAAGGAGTTTCTCGCCGAGTCAAATCTAAATGGTTGACCGAAAACGTTTTACGGGCGAGAATCAAATATGTGTGAACGGCTATGTTTTTTGAGAGAAAAGGTTTTGCGCGGGGGTCAGAATAGTCAATTCTCGTCGAAATTTTATCGCTCGTAAATTTTTCTAAACACGTTCTTGACAATAGCGACTTCAGTTAATCCGTATTCTAGTTGAGCAAAATTTCTCGCACAGAGGTTTTCGATCGAGAAATTAATTTCGATCGAAGACTTAGCGAGAAAAATTAAAATTCACAGTTTAACGCAGAATACGATTTTAACACAGATTCAAGCAAATACTGGAAACTACTCGATGAAACTGCAGGTATATGCTCGGAATCAGCTACTGAGTGTTCACGAACAGAAGATTAAACATGTTTTGAAGCAAATAATGTTCAATTTGACGAAAATCAAAACACGTTCATACTGTTTTTGCACGAACAGTAATCTCACAGAATCAAAAATTCTATTCAAATAATGATTCTTATTGCTACCAATCTAATCCTGATTGATTACTACTTATGCGAGCACACAAACATCAAAATCAGATCAAATAGGCACAGAATTAAGACCGTTTGACCGAAATTCAACTTCGCGCCAAAACTGTTCTTCGTTGGAACAGTGACAGAATAAAATTTCGATCAAATTCTAACAATTTCGTTTCAAAACATAACGAATCTGCTCTAATACCAATTGTTAGGTCCTACGATTAACAACTCTATGGTCCTAGGCATGAATTTTAAGCAATTCGATGATAATGATTGACATTGAATTTCGATCGAAAAACTCAAATGAAGAACAAGAGAGAGAATTCGAGTTGAGTGAGAAAGTTACTATTGTTTCTCTCTCTAGAAATTGAATGTCAAGCCTTTCGGATCAATTTTTCAAAAATTTCTCTATTCAGCACAATTTGTTTACATGTATTTATACCAAACAAACTTGGTATAAATATCAAACTAGTCCTAATTTAAGGACTACTATACAAAACGCCCCTAATTACAAGGACAACTAATAAAATCAAGCACAATTAAAACATATACGCTACAGCTGTAATTTTACATTAGGGTTTCCAAAACTGTGAAGTACCATACTGTTGCTGAAAATGCTTTGAGTCATTGCTATCGATCTTGCCTGGAACTGCTTATTGAAATTGGATTGCGGAGGTACGCAAGCTGCGATGAATTGCTTTTGTTTTCTTTTCCAATTTGAATCGAATATCGGTGTTTCTTAAACGTGTTTCCGTCACTGCTTTTCAGATGATGTTGTTGCTCGGTTTGTCAGCTTCATTTGATTTTAAGAGGAGAAAAGGGCCGTGATGACTTTTCGGACGGTTGTAGCTCGGGGGTCGTGTAGTTTTTCTTATTGTTTAGTTAAACCGTGTTCATGTTTAGTTATAATGAATTTATTATATATTAATGAAATTTTAAAAATTTTATCCGTTTTGTCGTTATTTGTTTAGTTAATTTTTCAATAAATAAAAAAACTAAATTAAAAGACAAAGAAAAGAAACAAAAAAACATAAAAGATCACCGACTACAAATTTAGTCGGAGAAGTAGTAGCTAAATTTTTAGCGACTACAAATTATGTAGTCGCCGGTGTAGTCGCCATTTGCGACTAATTGGCGACCACTACAATTAGCGACAAGGCTTTTAGCGACTACAGGTTGGGGTTGCTATTGTAGTCGCTAAACCAAATTAGCGACTAACTTTTTAAGGTTAGCGACTGATTCCTATGGTCGCTAAAAGGCATTTCTTGTGTAGTGAATACCTACGTTAAAATTTTGTACCTAGCATGGTTAATATGTGTTGGTATATAAATAGATATCTTTACGTAATCTGATGCTAAACATAAAAGGCGTCAAAGTTCCTGAGGTAGTTCTGAGATTCGATTTAAGCTCATAAGCATTTAGATGATATGTTCAATATACTTCTACATGCCTTACGTGATGTTATGTTAATCCTAAGGAGCTTTGAAACCTACCATGCTTGGAAAACCCTAACTTTCGAAATTGGTAACGATAAGTTAAATTTATGTAGTAAGGATATTACTAATTTTCGATAGATAAAAATACTTGTGGGAAGGAATTTAATATTTTAATGTATACCCTATTCCGAGTTAGGAATGATTTTCTAAGCTGATTTCGATAGGATATGAATTTCTATTTTCAGGGTTTGATGTTCTTAAAGTGTATGACTGGTTTTGAATGAACTCGGGTGATTTGGATAGTCGATTATAACTTCGAGCGAATTAAGTAGTCTAACCCTTATTAAATTCGGGCGAATTAATTTAGTGTGTTAACCATTGACTATCGGGTCCAATATCTAAATACAATTACTTACACCAGAATAGTTCTAAAACTATACATCTACTGATAATATTTAATTATTCAGAGGATCGACAGTTAGGGACTTCGACAGATTTCTTATTTGACTATAGTAGGAGGACAGGTAGGTGAATCATTCATCTACAACATGCAAATGCTTACCTGCTACTATGTGATTATGTGATTCGATGATTTACGTGGCATCACGTTTTATGTATATGCATGGCATAGCACGACATTGTGAGGGATAATGACCACGTTGGTGGTGACACCTTAAGGTGTCGATTGAGCGGGGTATAGTGTGTCGATTGTGGCAGTCAGACTCGTAGCAGAGTGAGGTTGGACTCGCGGGGCACCTGACGGGAGACAGACGTGAGCGATCTGTCTACTCAAGCGTGAGCGACCCGAGGTGCAAACCATCGGATGAGTTATGTAGCGGAAGGGGCGACCTGATAGGAGGACGTTGACGTGATCGATCAGCGCACTATCGGCGTGGGCACCACTATTCTGGCGTGGGCGACCAGATGATATATTTTATTGCGCGCGAGGTGCGGAGTCCAGCCTAGGGCCCTGATATTGATATACGATAGAAATATGGGAACGAGCGTGCATTATATCATGTTGTGAGAACTGGGATTGCGAATGAGTGCACGCTGCATTGCATATTCACCTATTGGGCAATAGCTCAGTCTTTTACGTGTTGTAGGTATGGACGAGTCCGACGTCGATGAACGTCAGGACTAAGTTAGCGGCTTTGGCGGTGACTCCACGGGCTTTTGAGGGCGAGAGCGGTACATGGATGCGACCTGTGGAGTGGCGTAGTGGGTTAGAATATTTTTGGGGCTTCAGCCCATGTATAGAGATCGTTCTATAAAACGAAGTTTTATGATGTAAATTATGTTAATTAAAAATTTTTGTTAGACGGGCCTTCCGCGGCTTACGTTGCGGAAATCAGCCAGTAATCTTAATTAGAAAAGTAAGGTCGCCACAATTACCCCACATTCTGTCGCGGAAAGTTGGTGTCTCGGTATATATTAAATGTTATTATCGAGTCTGACGTTCCAAGATCACGAAGCAAATAGGGTATTGCAAGCTGAGTTTTTCTGAATGCTAGGTTGAAGAATCTCATGTCGACATCGACGGAAGGGTCAGAGTCGAGGACAGTGATTAACTATTCCTGAAATCAACCACACACTTAACCCAGTGACACTTATTATTTACCAGCACAACAATGACATCAGATTGTTGCATGGAATTGACGGCCATCTATCAAAACATGCCCTCCACGTAGGGCCGTAGTGCGGTAACGTCTGTACCTCCGTCATATGTGCACTCCATTGCAACCACTGACTGAACATGACACTCATGAACGAAACTCGCAGGCCACCTACATGAGAATTCCCCTGCCTCTCAATGAACCCTCAGAGACACTCATCAATATGCTGATAAGCAGAAAATACATTAGACAGTTAAAAGTGTGAGTACATAACAAATTGTGTGGTCTGAATACCTCGTCGTGCAGCCAGGTTGTCTTTGTCATAAGTGTTCTAAAGTAATGAACATCACGCCGCCCCCCAGTAGAGTCTTTATGCAAACATCATCTCCCATTGTTTGTATAGTTGTGGATATATGCGTGAACATCCTCAACTTAATATGACTATCAAGCACGGTAATATCAGAGAATTTGCCTGAATCTATAATACTGAAATTAGTTAACTCCATATCTGGAGCCATGGATTGTTTTTGCAAATTCCCGGTGGCTGTCTCATGTGCAATCCGTCGATACTTGTGCTTCAACAAACGGGATGTTCGCGTTTCTCTTCTTCCTCCGGTTTTCCTTCTGCCAATCACTCTGTGCGACAGGAGTTATAGGAGCATCGTTTAGCCCTTGACTTTGAATGTTCGCGAAGCCGTTCGGGCCTTTTTCGAAATACATACAATGTAAAACAAATTCAAATTAATACTAATGCAAAGTACTTAGACAAAGATAAACTACATACAAAGTTTTTCCTCGATCGCAGAAAGCCTCTCATGAATTTCAATGTATTGGCCCTCAACCTTCATGCCTAAACGATCTATGGCAGCCACCTATGCGTCGTACCTAGACTGCAATTCATTGAATTTCCTGAGAGCGCACTGGTATGCTCGATACGCACAATAAAACGATTAACTGAGTGAGAATTCGGTAAGAGTGTGTGTGATGATCGATCGCATGTCATTCATTGTTTATGTACGAACCAAAACAAACTATATTATCCAGAAACGAACAATAAGGAAGCTGCAAAATTTTTATTTAAAACATGGAATCACAAATTAGATTTCTAATTATAGTTACAGTTATAGGAAGACAAAGATACATAATAGTTTCCACGAAGAGGCATGTAATTTGGACGGGACTTGCAATGAACTCGTGAATGTGCATAGAAATTCGTAATGGCGATGGGACTTTTCGATCGTTAGTGTGAATCGACGCATAGAGACATAATCGTTGTGTTTATTTTCCGACTTACTTTTGTGTGGCCAGATTCAATGTATTAGACCGTTGAGCTGCTATGCGATGCAGAAATGTGTAATTGCTATGCATTCTTTGAATTTACTTCCTTTACCGAACAGAACGGTTGCCCAATAGTCGTCAGTATTGCATGGCATTCAATGATGTTTTAGTATGTTTTCGTTCAGTGTATTCCAAGGATCGTTCGATGCAACCCTTAAATTTAGCGATTTCCTATGTTGTCAGTATATCTATCCAATATTGAATGTATCAATTATTAAAGAAACGGTTGCCCTCTGCATTTATTGCCAAAGCTGACGTGCCATATTGTTGGAGCATAACAGTTGCACATGTTTAACATTCAATGTTCTTTTAAGTATATTTTTGTTAAGGGTATTCGAAGAGACATTTGAATGCAATCTTGTATTTCCCGTCTCACTTAATAGTAATAGTGCGTTGGCACATATTGACGACTGCAACTTATATTTGCAAGTAATATAAAAACATCCAGCCATTCTATTGAACAGAATTACATGGCATCAAACTCAAAATTACATTAATACATAAGAACACGGACACACAAATACACACTCATTACGAATCATAAAACCATCAGCATTATGCGTGTCACGGCCAAATATACTGGTATACAAAACCGCAGTAAAAAAAATACATGCATGAAAAATGTTGCATTTATAATAGTATCACTTCCACACAACAATTAGATTAATTGCCCATAGAATTTATATGGAACTAATACCTTTCCACATAATAGTAATAACGTTGTGGGATAAATTGACGATTGCAACTTATTTTTGCACATAGAATAAAACCATAAATTCGTTCCATAGAACAAAATTACATGACATCAAAACCAGAATTACATTAAGACATAAGAACGCAGGCACACAATAGTGTGACACTGATCGATCACTCACTACTGTTTGAGAAGGTGGCACCCAATCTTGTAAGAAACAAAAGCGTCGATGCAAGCGTACTCGATCTGAGCGATGCTAAGAACTCTATTCTCCCAATTGCTCATTGTCACGCGCTTCGGCTTGCTCATCACCATACCACAAAACACTTCACCAAGTTCTTTCAATACTGGTCCTCGGAAATGCCCCGGCGGCAAACGTGCTTTTGCGACAGATGCCACATCGACGAAATTCCCTGAATATACAATGCCTAGTCACGGATTAGCTTGGCCATGTCTTCATCAACTGCAACGCCAATGAAGGGCATGTTAGGGTTCAACGCGAAATCTTTGAGTGTTCTACTGATTTCGTGTAGATGAGCAACCTGAATAATTATGCATTTACTGTCGATGCACAATTGCAGAGTGACTGCTTCGTGGACTGCGCCACGGGTCCAAATGGGCCGGCACTCGACGTCAAGGCCAATGAGTGTGGGGCTTGTAACGTCAATTTCTTCAATCCATTTGTTCACACTGCTCGACTCGCTAGTCACGGTGGTCACAACGATCGTATTGCAGAATTCTACAATGTATATATCATCATAGTTGTTCCAGTTGGTAATCTCGATACCCTATCCATTTTTTTATTTGGTTCCTTTGACTATAGGTTTCTACAGTTGGGGTTTTTATAGCAAAATCGTAGGGAAACTAAGAGGCATGTTGCAGGCGACCTTTCAGAGCAGTTGTTAATGCGTACGGAAGCAAGAGATGGGGCGTGACTCTTCGAATGCATTCGATTACGTGTATTAATACATGCATATTACTAAAAATCTGATTTGAATGAGTAGGAATTCAAACAGGCATGACATCTTCTGCAACATAAAACGTCACCAAAATAAATTTGTTTGCATTAAACATTGAAAAAACTTGGGTGCGGCTTGTAATATGAGGGTGCCGAAAGTTTAATACACCACGACAGAGGCCGATAATTTCTTATGGTCATTATTACACACATATAGCGCAACCAGCATATTGTATTAGAATATTAAGCAAAGTTTACACGAAACTATGTCTGACCTAATAGACATCGGATACTTATACCCAAGACCATATTAAAAATAGGATCATCCGATCACCTAATTTAACAATACAGCGAGAAGGCATGTAGCTCTAACTAAGCATTCAATACGTTATAGCACAATCAGATAATTCCACGATGTTGCGTACTATTGTCATTAGTGTGCTAACATTCAATACTTTATGGCACAATCAGATAATTCCACAATCAGCGTGTTGCGTTAGAATAATAAGGAAATACATTCAACACATGAAAGTCACATAGTGGCGTTACCCTGATTGTATTACAAAGGTGTGGAATGCTAAATACCTCATGACACAATGAGATAATTTCTTCTGGTTATTATTGCACACACATAGGGAAACCGACACATCGTATTAAAACGCTAAGCAAGGATGCGCAACACACAAAACAATTTATGAGCTAATAGATGTAGGAAACGTATAGTCAAGTCCATATGGAAATCATATATAGCCAAAACATTCTCGCCCACAATGAGATAAATTAAAAATAGGATGGTCGCTTAATTTAACAATGTAGCGGACCTGCATGCAGCTCGCACTCAGTTTACCTTGCATATCATTGTCATGACGGTGCTAAACATTCAAAACTTTATCAGGATGAGATAACTCCATAATGATACTATTGCACGCATACCGCGCAATCAGCATTGCAATAGAATAGTAAGGGAATTTATGCAACACGTGAAACTTCACACAATAGCGTTACACTGATTGTATTAAGAAGATGCGATAATTTCTTATGGTCATTATTACACACACATACCGCAACCAGCATATTGTATTAGAATATTTAGCAGAGTTCACACGAAACTATGTCTGACCTAATAGACGTAGGATACTTATACCCAAGACCATATTAAAGAGGATCATCCGGTCACCTAATTTAACAATACAGCGAGAATGCATGTAGCTCTCACTAAGCACTCAATACGTTATAGCACAATCAGATAATTCATGATGTTGCGTACCATTGTCATGAAGGTGCTTAACATTCAATACGTTATGGCACAATAAGATAATTCCATAATCAGCATATTGCATTAGAATAATAAGGAAATACATTCCACACGCGAAACTTCACATAGTAACGTTACACTGGATTACTAAGGTGCGGAATGCTAAACACCAACAATGAGATATTTCTTCTGGTTATTATTGCACACACATAGGGAAACCAGCACATCGTATTAAAACGTTAAGTAAGGATGCCCAACACATTAAACAATTTATGAGCTAATAGATGTAGGAAACTTATAGGCAAGTCCATATGGAGATCATATACAGCCAAAACATTCTCGCCCACCATGTGATAAATTAAAAATAGGATCATCAAGTCCCTCATTAACAATGTAGCGGAAATGCATGCAGCTCGCACTCAGTTTATCTTGCATAGCATTGTCATGAAGGTGTTAAACATTCGATACTTTATGTCAGGATGAGATAACTCCATAATGATACTATTACACGCATAAAGCGCAATCACCATATTGCATTACAATAGTAAGGGAATTTATGCAACATCTCACGACACAATGAGATAATTTTGTTTGGTTATTATTGCATACACATTGCTCGACCAGCATATCATATTATAACATTAAGCAAGGATGGCCAACATATGGAACAACTTATGAGTTAATAGAAGTAGGAACTTATAGCCAGGACCAGACGGAAACCATATGTAGCCAAAACACATATCCAATATAATAATTGAGCAACACTTTCCAAATAAATCACAACAAACTCATTCTGCCCTCGACTTTTGCCGCTTGTAAGTGCAGAGTCCACTAGGAGGACCGGGGGGGGGGGGGGGTTGGCTTAACCTCACAGAACTATCCTGTTTCGGCATTCCACGCGAGGCCCTATCGGAGCTCCCAACTGAAGGAATGCAATCAAGGCCATCTTGCACAGAAGTCATGTCATCAATTGTCGGCTCAACAGCTTGCTTATCATTGTCCTCACAAGCCTCAAGTACATCAGCCTCGATACGGCTGTCGTAAACACCACTGACAGCAAGGGTGGTACCATTGAGAGTTGTCTTATGTGCATCCCCACAATTTGTCAAAACACCATCTAGTCCATCATCCTAACAACACAGGATAAGAATTGATATTGGAATGACGAATTCTGTATGAATATACGAAACATTTACCTGACTTTAGGGGCCACAACCTGGTTTCACCTGCTCTATCATACGGGACACACTGAAGCTACGATTCATGCTTCGGAAGTCGAATGTTTAACTCTTACGTAGAACAGAAATGTTCTTCCAACCAAATTATTGGGTTACCCGGTGTCTTCCGAAGATGCCACGTCCTCGGGTATACGGTTCGGAACAAAAATTTTCCGAGTTCCCCCATTGCCCTCATATCTCGGATTAGAATAGTAACACATAGACATGCAATAGGACGGGTTAAACCCGTAGAGAATTACCAGTTGACGCGAGTGGCAGCTCCTCGTCCTTTTATTCAAGACTTCATCGATGGTGGTGGATGGCACTAGATCGTCACGCCGACCTCGCAGTGTACCACGGAATTAGTTCTCTGAAGATGGCTAGAGAGAACTGAGCCGTCGCGTGGGAGAAACGTTTGTGCGTTCGGTGTGTATTTTGTGCCTTTGGTTGATTTCGAAAATCACCTCTTTTTTCTCTACCTTTGGAGCACGAAACTCTTAGCCTATTTAAAGGCTTGGATTTTGATATCTTAGTCCTTAAAGTGTGAGAGAGTTTGGCCAAATCTTACTCTCTTTTGAATTCCAAATCCAAACTTAAGGAAACTTACTATTATTAGAAAACTAACTTAAATATCAAGTCAAACTAAGTATATTTAAATATGGTATGGAATTCGAAATTTAATCGTAAATTAATTTCAAAATTTAAAATAAATAATATTCCAAATATTTTGTTCCATATTTATTTATATCAAATATGCAATTCCGAAAATACCCTCAAAGGAATATTTCGAAATTAGCTTAAGGTGAAATCCAATTTTATCCTCAAGCCCATTAAGCAATTGGCCAAGCCCAAGTCTTAAAGTTGGTTTCATAAGAAGTCCAACTTCGTCCTGTCTATATCTGATACGGAATATGATCGACAGACTTTGTAGGACATCTATTCAGAATGTGTGCCGCTGTCAACAGGGCATGACGCCACAACGACATGGGCAGGTCTGTATAGCTCATAAATCGAACTTTATCCAACAGAGTTCAATTTCTGCGTTTGGACACATCGTTCAACTGCGGTGTTCCAGGCGGTGTCATCTGTGAAATAATCCCGTTCTCTTTCAAGAACTCGTCAAACTCGAGGCTCATGTACTCGCCTCCCGATCTGTTCGAATGGCTTTGATGCTCTTTCCAGCCTGATTTTCCACCAAAGCCTTGTACTCTTTGAGACATTCAAAAGTATCAGACTTGTGCTTCATGATACACCTTGCCGAAGCGAGAGCGATCATCAGTGAAGGTAACGAAATAATGGAAGTTACCGCGAGCCGCTACCTCGAACGGTCCGCAAACATCCGTGTGGATCAAATCGAGAAGTTTTGCGGCTCACGCAAAAGTCCCTGTGAAGGGCGACTTGGCCATCTTTCCAAAGATGTTGCAAGTCGGATAGGGATCAGACCCAAGCGGCTTTATAATGTTGGTTTTCTCCAACTCGAGAATCTTTTGTTCTCCAGCATGACCAAGTCGAAGATGCCACAGCAGTCTCGAGTTCGACTCCAATTTTTCGTTTGTTGGTGATTGTATTCACAGTTTTTGTTTTATCTTCGATATTTAGATAATGTAATCCATTCAGTAAACTTGGACTTCCGACGCAATTATTTCCAAAATAAATATTGCATACATTATTACTAAAACGGAACTCGTAACTGTTTCTGCTCAAAACGGGAATAGAAACAATATTCTTAAGCCCCTTGGGCAAAACTAAACAATCGGAAAGCAGTAAGCTGTGTCTAGTAGATAAAACAAGAGTTCTTAATCCAATATTGGTCGCCGGTACACTATGTCCGCTTCCTACGTTGATCATAATCTCTCGGTCCGCCAGCTTCCTACTTCGTTCTAGACCCTGGTTCGAAACACAGATGTGAACACTAGCTCCCGAGTTTAAGATCCACGAAGCGGGATATACTGTCATAGAACAATTAGTTCTAAAACGTAAAGTTCTTTACCTGAGGCTGCTAGCTTTGGGCAATCGCGCTTCCAATGGCCAAGCTCATTGCAGTGAAGGCATTTGTCCGTCGGCTTGGCGCCTTTGTACACATTCTTCTTGGCCTTGCCTTTCGAAATTCATCATTTGGGCTTAGTGGGCTTCTACGACTTTTTCTTTCTACTCGACCCTCGCGTTTTAGCATTCGCGACAAGAACAACTTCCTTTCCATTCACCTTCTTCATCTGAGTTTGCACCGCCGACAACTAGTTCATCAACTCAGTCAACGTCATCTCGGCCTTGTTCAGATTAAAGTTCACAATGAACGAATTGAAGGAATGTGGGAGCGATTGAAGTATCAGATCGCTCTGGAGCTCATTGTCCATGATAAAGTCCAGTGCCTCGAGTCTTTCGATCTAATCGATCATCTTGAGCACATGCTCTCCAACGTCACTACCCTCAGCCATTTTGCAATGAAATAGTTGCTCCGTAAGGGAATAGCGAGCACTCCTGGAATGTTCGCCAAAAAGCTCCTTTAAATGAAGCAAAATGGCATCCACTTCCATTTTCGAGTGAGTGCGCTGCAGCTCAAAGAAGTATATAGCGCTTGACCTTTGGCTCGTACTCTGCTACTTGGCATACGCAGCCCGGTCTTCGTCACTCGCATCAGCCCCTGGGACATGCGGTACGGGGGAATCAAGGACATAAGTTAACGACTCCATACCTAGGCCTATTTTGAAATAGGGGTCAATCTGAAATTCTTTAGAAGAACTTACTATCGAGAAACTGGATATTTGTATTAATTCGCAATCTAAAGTTTCTCGATCGTAAACAGTGTCGGGATAGATTTTGATTGGCCGCGATAATTTGCGATCGAAAAATTTGAATTGAGAAGCAATTTTTGAATCAAAAGTTTCTCGAGCGCAAATAGTAATGGGCGTGATCTATTTAATCGCAAAACGTCCAATCGCAAACCCAATATTGATTTACAACGAGTTATTAAAAAGTTCACTTTTTGTCAGTCGCAAAACTTTTTCTCACGCAACCCTAATCGAAAGAAATTTTCTCCCGCAAAACTTTCTCAGACGATACAAAATTCCTCAAAAATCTTCAAATTTTCACTTCAAATCGTCTGATTAAGGTAGAAATTCGATTCGATTAACTATTGCGAATGTTATAACTTGATTTGCATTTACATTTTGTAGTTTTTCGCATGTCTAGTTAAGATTTTTCGACTGATTCTTCAAAAACGATTTAAACGTATCCTGTTTCTCTAAATTTCAGCATACATCTTGGATTTTCTGAGTTAAATGTCTGTTGTTTAGATAGATTCGATGCTTTTGATGAAACAAATGGCATAAATCGTCGGACAAATCTGCATCAGTGACGTTAAAATGAGTTTCAATGAAACTGGGCTTGAAGTTAAGCTGTCGAAGAACTTTGTCGATCGCAAATAATCTTAATTGAATTCCAATTCGATTAAGATACTGTTTGTGTCGATTTAGTTTTTCTGCGAGCGAAAAATCCAATTATAATTTTCTGCGAGCGAAAAACTTATGCACTGAATAGTTAATTTAGATGCAAATTCAAATCGAGCGTTAAACTTACCATCGCAAAATTAAAATTTCGATTTCACTTCATTTCGGTCGCAAAAATGATTAGCAGCGAGAAATTTATATTTCAATGCCTAACGTTTTCGATCGTAAAATTCGCCGCTTAGAATAAATTGATCGAAAAATTTCTCGACGATTGACTTAGTTTCGTCGTTGACCAATTTCTCGATATAAATATTTCGCCGCGAAAATTTTAACTTACAATCGAAAATCACATATCGCTCGACAAATTTTCAAATCGAAAAATTTTATTCAATCGAAGAAATTTCTCGACAGTAAATTTACCTGAGAAATAATTTCTCGATCGTAAATTTACATGGAATTTTTCTCGATCGTAAAATTGATCGACTACAGTCTCAATTTCAAACTCAACACTTAGAATTTTTTTTAATAAGTCTTTTACACTGTAATGAACGCTAGCGAATAAAATTTTCTCGATCAAAAAATTACACTGGAACATTTCAATTGAGATCAGTGTATAGGAAATCAAATTGCAATTCAATTTTATCGAGCGAAAATTTTCTCCACATGAACAGTGACTTACTGATTTAACACTTAGCGAAATTTCGAACCATTTTTCACGCGACAAATATTCCCTTCGAAATTACATTCATGCCATCACGATTTTTGAAATTAAACATACACTATGCATTTGATATTATTTCAATTCAAAATTCATCGAACATGCAATTATTTGCAATATTACTATAGTTTGATGAAATTTATTCATCGACTGAAAAAAAAAAAATTGAACTAATGAACTTTTATATATCTTATATTTCAGATGGATCGCTACCCAAGATACAACCACATATATGATAACAATATGTACTTGGGTTCAGGATACGAACTTTCAGCTCGATCTGGACACATTTCGGTGCCCGGACGAGATCATCGTATCCATCCTCAGAGGTCACCCCATTTGGCACGCGCTGACGGTCACTGCCTCAGTGCCGATGGTCTATATCCAGCAATTCTGGGGTTATATAAAGGAGTTGTAGCAAATGGAGCATTCTTTCATCACTACAAAACTCGGGACGCGGCATATTCTTATGAGCAACAGCCAGTTCGGGATGATGCTGGACTTGCCCCACCACGACAACTATGACCCGCTCCCGACCGACGCGAGATGATTCAGGACTTCATGCACATGGGATACCAACCGCCGCTTACAAGATTAGCTCAGGTCCAGAGCAGCGGTATCCCTCACCCCTAGAAGACACTGTTCGGCATAGTGAACAAGTGTCTATCACCCAAACACGCTGGATTCAACAAGCGCAACGGCAACATACTGCGGATCTTTCACGGCCTCGCCTTCGCCAGAAACTACGACTTTGCACAGCTGATCTGGAACGATCTAACTGAACAAATTCGGCTGAAGGAGAATCGAAGGTCAAAGAACGTGCCCTATGCTCGCTGGTTCAACGTAATCATCAGGGAGTTCATGGAGCTACATGCAGAGAACATCCCTCAGCTACCTCCTGGTGGAAACTACCAGCCGCCAAGGCTTAAGTTTTTCCACAACCCACGGCTCACGGACTTGGACCAACCGTCGATGTTGATTCCACTCAACTTACTCAGGCTCGCCGACCCCGCGGGAGCTGAGTATCAGAGCTTCTGCCGGGAACACAACTTAACGGAAGCAATGATTAGAGGGCCCCCGACAGATCACCATGTGAGCCCTCCCCAACACCAACCAAGCCCTGACGACGCGATGATTGACGTTGTCGCTCAGGAGCTTCAACAGGAGCCTCCTTTGATCGAAGAGCCGATGCCCGACGTGGAAGACTGATAAACGTCGTGTCTACCGAGATGGCGCTCGAGGCTCCTCCACTCGAATTACAAGAGGAAGTGCCCATACATGTTGGCGTGCTCGAAGAAACTTTTGAGGAGGTTCTTCAACAAGAAGCACAGCCTGAAACTGAAATGGGGCAAAGCTCTCTTCCACCGGTGACGGATCAGGCACTGGAGGACGTCAATCGTGACACTCCTCACACGGCCACCCCGTCTGACATGGAGTCTGAAGAGGAAATAAGGCTGATAAGGAGGACTCCCAGAAGACTAAGCATTCAGCTGGAGTCTCTCTTCTCGGCCGTCACTGCCGCACCAGATACTAGCTGCCCACATCGACAAGTGTTGCTGGCAGTTTTTCGCTCAATCTTGAGCCGCAACCAACTCACGTGGTGTCTGGTTCGCAGGCGCAACCTGAGCCTGCCTTAACACTCATAGAGGCGAATCCTCTGGATTCGACTCGAGGATTGGGTGGAAGTCTCATACAGTCACAACCCCAAGAGTGGGTGTCTACTCTCCGGTTGATAACAGGCGACATCAGTCGTCCTGGTCCATCCATGGAGGCGTCCACACCCTTTGTGACGAACGAGCGGTTCCAGACCGCTCGCTCTGCCGCTGTACAGTCTATGGAAGACAAGATCACGGAGAGAGTACTTCATGCTCTCGAGGCATCCCGAAGAGATACCGGGAAAGCACCTGCCTCTGAAGGCCCTTCGTCACAAACCCACCCCACACCTCTACAACCCACACCCACCGACCCTTTAGCCACTTCCTCCATCCTCATCAACCCATACACCATCCCCATCACCGAGCTCCACGACATTCTCCTCGCCCATTTGATCGGCTTGTCCATCCGATCGCCTCAAGAAGAATCCCTCTATCGGTGATTGGTGGATCATCCTGAGCCACCGACTGACACCTGCCGAGGCCAAAGCTCCCACTCCCGGCGCAGACATGACGATCCTGACGATCAGGATCCTCATGAGGAGGAGAAGAGGCCGAGGACATCTACAACCGGCCAAGGACAAGGCTCGGGCGCTACGCGGACAAGAGCTGGAGCTGGTGAAACCAAAACCACCCATACTACGCAAACCACCCAAACTACCCAAACCACGCACCGCACAGCCACTCTACCACATATCGACCCACCAACCTTTCACCTTAGGACGCCTCCGCCCACACCGTCGATCTACTCAAGCCCCTTGCTTCCGGAAGAAGAAGCAAGCGCTGCAATGCTTGTAGCTCTGGCAGCTACCCAAGCTACTCCCTCCGTTGCTCCAGACCAACCGGGACCCTCTGGACATGGAGTCAATCCACACGAAGTATTAGACAAGTACATCTTCGAAGGCCAGTGGATGACCCATTCCATGCCCGAGGAGCATCAGAGACAACGGCTTCATGACGTACGCCACTTCTTACAACAAGCATCCGTGGACCTCGTGATCATTGAAGACGACAAACTTCAAGAAGGTGTAGACTACCAAAATGAAATCCCAAGGCTACCGGAGTTGATCGCACAGCGAGCGGCCTCCCCTACAAGACAGATGCCAGGGACCGTTCGGATCGACACGCCGTGGGAGAACGTTCACATAGAGATACCTTTCCTTGAAGAAGTCAGGGAAAACATTTGGAGGTCACCGGATCGAATTAAGAAGCCAGATGAGTTCGAGCTGAGAGGGATCTCTCACTGGGATCAGCAGAAGAGAATGACATATCTGTGGATGCTGACCCAACTAGGACCGGACGTGAGGCTGGGGATCCCGAAGAATCGACTGAAGAGTCACTTCAGGGAACTCTCCCCAATTTGCCAACTCCTCAGTGTCTATTGTGCCAAAGGAGGACTTCCAACACCTCACTACATCATCGAACGAGTGCAGAACCCGAGAGGAACTGAGCGAGAGCGACCTGCCGTACCTCCTCGCCGATGAAGTCTACCGTCTTTATCAGCTATACGTAGAGAAGTACAAAGGTCCTCAGGGCTTCATCAAGAAAGAAGGCCTCAAAGGGCTCTACCGGTTCATGATGCGACAAGTCAAGTACTTCGCCGCTCACGACCTTCAAATGGCGCTTGAGAGCAATATGAAGAAGGTCAACATGGCCGAACCACTCCTCAAAGGACCTGAGATCGAGAGACTTCCAAGCAATCACATACACATCAGTTCTGTGATGAGGACGGTCAAGCTTCTGTTAAAACTTGAAGACACCAACACAACTCCCTTCAAAGCTACTGACGTTCAAGTTCTACTTTTATTAGTATTAAATAATGTCATCGTTATATTCAGTCCAATATTCGTTGTAATGCAGACCGACTTTAATAAAAAATATTATCTTCTAAATTCTTTGCTCAAGTTCACTGTGGTGATCCTTGGCGATTCGTATCAGAGTGGTATCAGAGCCGACCACGATGAGCGGTGACGGACGTGACGGTGATCAGACCGGGAATAATGGCGAAGCGTTGCAACGTTTGGAACAACGCATAGAACAATGCTTACAACGCTTGGAAGAGCGGTTTTTGGAAGTGCTCGGACGATTCGACGAACTCGAGGCCCGACGGCCTAATCGGCAGCAAAGAGATCAACGACGAGAAAGAGTCCCATCCGATTCTGACTCCAGTTTCAGTTTCGAGGAGGATGAGCACCCACAGTGTGGCAACAATTTTCAACTTAAAGTTGACCTTGATACCTTCGATGGGTCGCTCGGCAGAGAAGATTTCTTGGAGTGGATGGCTGATGTCAAAAAGTTCTTCGATTACATGGATACCCCACAAGATAGGAGGGTGAAGATGGTGGCCTGTAGATTAAAAGGAGGAGCGTCAGCATGGTGGGAGAGGGTCCAACGACGTCGAAACTGAGAGGGTCGAGGCAATGTGCGCTCTTGGCATCGTATGAAACAATTGCTGATGAGTGAGTTCTTGCCCCCAGACTACGAACAGATGTTGTTTCAACAATATCAAAGGTGTCGTCAGAAAGATAGGAGCGTACATGAGTTTAGGGCAGAGTTCTTACGGCTGGCCGAACGCAATAATCTCAACGAATCAGAGGGTCAGACGGTCGCAGGGTACCTCGAGGGGCTTCGAGAAAGCATCCGTGATCGTATTGGGGTCCAAATGATCAGGACAATGACGGAGGCTCGAAATTTGGCAATTAAGGCAGAGATGGCTGACAACTCTCGAAGTCGAAAACACTCATTTGTACCGCGAGATCCACCTCACATCGGGGGAACCTCACGAACCCCGAGCGAGATGAAGAGAAAGCGGCTGGCAAATGACCCATGCGCCCGCCAGGAGAGGAAAAGAAAAGCAACCCTTATGCTAAACCTGCGCCGATCCGCTGCTATCGATGTAGCCAAATCGGTCATCGTTCCAACGAGTGCCCCTAAAGACGAACTGCTGCCCTCGTTGGGAAAGAAACCGGCATTGAGGAAGTTGTTTGCGATGCGGAGGATTCTGAAGAGGGCGGGGTCGAAGAAGACGCTGAAGAGAATTTGGTTCTTCAAAAGCTTCTAATCACTCCTAAGAATGATGATACGAGCCAACGGAACGCTATCTATAGATCGCGTTGCATAGTTAACGGTCACCTTTGCGATTTGGTTATTGGCGGGAGCTGCGAGAATGTCATCGGGATGAAGGTGGTCGAGACGCTGAAGCTTCCATGCGAGAAACTGTCAACAACGTACGAGTTTCGCTGGATTAAATCTGAAGTGGAGAAAGTCCCGGTTATTGAGAGGTGCAAAATTTCGTTTTCTATTGGAAAGTTTGAAGATCAAGTATATTGCGATGTGGTAGATATGGGCGTTTGTCATATTCTGTTGGGAAGGCCGTGGTTATTTGACTCTGATGCGCGTCATTCGGGGCGAAACAACACTTATGAAGTTACGAGGGGAAACATCAAATACATGTTGCGGCCTAAATCTCATTCTACACCTAGTAGGGCCTCATTTTTGACCCTATCAAGCTCATTTGAGAGCGAAATGAAGCAAGCTGGAGAGGTTCATCTAATTGTTTTCAAAGAAATTTTCAGTACGGATACCGGAGGCGGTGGGAAAGGCATTCCTGAAGCTGTGCGGCCGGTTCTGAGCGAGTTTGCAGCCGTGACGGATAGTTCTTTCGTGGAAGGTCTTCCTCCTTTGAGGGAAATTCAGCATCAAATAGACTTTATCCCGGGTGCAAGCTTGCCGAATCTCGCCCACTACCGCATGAGTCCCAAGGAACATGCTATTCTTAGAGAAAAGGTGGAGGAATTACTTCAAAAGGGTCATATTCGAGAGAGCATCAGCCCATGCGCAGTCCCGGCGTTGTTGACCCCGAAGAAAGACGGAAGTTGGCGTATGTGTATCGACAGCCGAGCAATAAATCGAATCACAATCGCTTATCGTTTTCCTATACCGCGCATGGATGATATGCTTGATATGCTTAGTGGAGCTAGCTGGTTCTCTAAACTCGACTTACAAAGCGGTTACTATCAAATACGAATCCAACCTGGAGACGAGTGGAAGACGGCGTTCAAAACTAAGGATGGTTTGTTCGAATGGCTTGTCATGCCTTTCGGGTTATCGAACGCACCGAGCACCTTCATGAGGTTAATGCATCAGGTTTTGAAACCGTTTCTAGATAAATCTGTAGTTGTTTATTTTGATGATATCTTGGTTTTTAGCAAGTCGGAGGAAGAGCACTTGTTGCAGTTGAGGGAGGTCTTGAAGGCTCTTCATGATAATAAGCTGAGCCTTAACGTTAAGAAGTGCGAATTTTTGACCCGAAAGCTGATTTTTCTTGGTGTTGTTATCTCCGAAGAAGGTTTGGAAATGGACGCGAGCAAAGTGTACGCTATTAAACAATGGCCGACACCGAAAACATTGGCGAACTGAGGAGCTTTTATGGGCTGGCATCTTTCTATAGGCGATTCATAAAGAATTTCGGAGAAATCGCTGCCCCTCTCACCGACTGCTTAAAGAAAGGGGGTTTTGTTTGGTCTGTAAAAACTGAAAAATGCTTCGCAGAATTGAAAATAGGATCTCGTCGGCTCCTATTCTGGCGTTACCCAACTCTGGCAAGTTATTCGAAGTTCACTGCGACGCGAGCGGGCTAGGAGTTGGCGCTGTACTTTCTCAAGAAAAGAGGCCAGTGGCTTTTTTTCAGCGAAAAGCTCAGCGAGGCGAGGCGAAAATGGAGTACGTACAATAAAGAGTTCTATTCCGTGGTTCGAGCGTTGAAGACTTGGGAGCATTATCTTATTGCGAAGGAGTTTGTGCTATATTCGGATCATGAAGCGTTGAAGTATTTGAACAATCAAAATAGGGTAACAGATGCCATGCACTTGAGATGGATTCAGTTTTTGCAGAAGTTTCCCTTCAGGTTGTTATATAAGCAAGGGAGTCAAAATATAGTCGCCGATGCTCTTAGTAGGCGGGTAACATTACTCACGACTTTGGAGAGTGAGGTGATCGGGTTCGAGCATCTCAAAGATTGTTATAAGGATGATGAAGACTACAACGAAATTTGGAAGCAAGCTCAACATGTGACTACAGCTGATGGCTTTTATGTTCTAAGCGGTTTTCTTATGAAGGGGAATCAGCTTTGCATTCCAAGAACATCTCTGCGGGAACACTTGATCAGGGAAGTTCATAGCAGCGGTTTATCGGGTCACTTTGGGCGCGAGAAGACTCTAGCTGCGGTTCGAGAGAGGTTTCATTGGCCACAAGCTCGTCGGGACGTTGCGCGGTTTGTCGAAAAGTTCTTCATTTGCCAACAGATGAAGGGAGGAACGAAGAACACGGGTCTTTATCTTCCTTTACAGATTCCCGATAATATTTGGGAAGACATATCGATGGATTTCGTTCTAGGGCTGCCGAGAACTCAACGCGGGTTCGATTCTATCTTAGTGGTGGTTGATCAGTTCTCGAAATTGTCACACTTCATCCCGTGCCGAAAGACCAATGATGCGGCTGCTGTTGCTCGGATATTCTTTCGAGACATCGTTAGGCTCCATGGTGTCCCTCGGACCATCACGTCGGATCGCGATAGCAAGTTTCTAAGTTATTTCTGGAAGACGTTGTGGTTGATGTTTGATTCGACGCTGAACTATAGCTCAACAGCTCATCCGCAGATGGATGGTCAAACTGAGGTGGTAAATAGAACGTTGAGGAATTTGCTTCGCAGTATATGCAGCGACAAGCCTAAACAGTGGGACCTCGCCCTCGCCCAAGCTGAGTTCGCATACAATTCTGCCGTGCACTCTTCGACGGGGAGGTCGCCGTTCTCAATTGTCTATACCAGTCCTCCAAAGATGGTGCTCGATATGGTTGGTGTGCTACGAAATAATTCTGGAAATAAGACAGCCCAGCGGTTGGCCCATTACGCGGTTACTGTTCAACAAGAAGTTCATCAAAAGTTAACTAAATCAGCGGCTCAGTACAAAGCTAAAGCTGATAAACATCGACGAAGTGAAGTTTTTCAAGTCGGGGAATCTGTTATGGTGCATCTTACGAAAGAAAGAAGACCAGGAGGAACAAGCAACAAGCTTCTTCCTCGGAAATATGGGCCGTATCCCGTGTTGCGCCGCATAAATGATAAAACCTACGTTATTGGAATTCCGGAAGATTGGGGCATCTCGAGTACGTTCAACGTGGCTGACCATTCGCACTATCGCGACCTAGGAGTTCCGTTATACGCCGACGCGGGGACACGTCGAGTTTCGGTGGGGGAAACTGATGAGGACGGTCAAGCTTCTGTTAAAACTTGAAGACACCAACACAACTCCCTTCAAAGCTACTGACGTTCAAGTTCTACTTTTATTAGTATTAAATAATGTCATCGTTATATTCAGTCCAATATTCGTTGTAATGCAGACCGACTTTAATAAAAAATATTATCTTCTAAATTCTTTGCTCAAGTTCACTGTGGTGATCCTTGGCGATTCGTATCATCTGTCACTGGTATAACCTACAACAATCCAATTGCCAAGAAGACAAGGATGATGCTGAAGACAGAAATTCACAAGTTTTGCGACGGAACCCTCAAGATTGTCAGGCGAAATATCGAAAAGAGGTTGGAAGAGATAAATAGAGACACGATGCTGAGGATCCACCGGTTTGTGAGAGAACATCCGCTCCTGATGGAATTGCTGGATGACATCGAGGAGCGCCTGAAGCTCAGGGAAACCGTTAGGGACTACGAGCATGCGTTGGGCTTGCACATATCGTACTATGCCCGACAAGGACGAACAGCGCGGAGACGCAATCAAGCACAAAGGGGGAGATTGTAGAATATCATTTGTAATTGTGCTAGATTTCATTAGTTGTCATTGTAATTAGGGGCTTTACTTGTATTAGTCTTTTGATTAAGGACTAGTTCGATATTTATACCAAGATTGTTGGTATAAATACTTGTAAATGAATTGAGCTGAATAGAGAAAGTTTAGAGAATTGATCCGAAGGGCTTGCAAATCGATTTCTAGAGAGAGAAACAACAGTAACTTTCTCACTCTAATTGAATTCTCTCTTGTGTTCTTATTTTGAGTTTTTCGATCGAATTGCTATGTTTCTAGCCTAGGATCGTAGAGTTGTTAATCTGAGGACATAACATGACTAGTACATTCGAAAATCTAGTCTTCGAGAATTGAATTCTCGCAACTCATACATCATTCGAAATTTCTCGCTATATATATATATATATATATACATATATTATATATATATTTTATTTACTTCAACTATTATTTCTTTATCGAAACTTATAATGCTTTAGCTAACTATTCTTATTACCTGTAACATATCATGAAATTATTATGCCAGTGCATGAAATTATGAGGTGAAACCATAATTTGATTTTCTCTCTCATAACTCTTGCATGAAACCATTGTAAAACTCCATTGAATCTTTATAAAGCCAGCGAAAAAATATTTCTGCACATGATCGAGAAAAATTCGTGAGCTAGATATTATATCGAAAACAATAACTAATAGTAAAACTTAACAACAAAAACAGTACCAATAGGAAAATTTAACAATCGAAAACAATAGCCGATTGAAAAACAAAATAACTGAAAATAGTGCTTTATATTTTACTCGAAAAATAATTTCGATCGAAAATAGTGCTTTATATTTTTATTCAAATTAAAAAAAATTATTCGATACCAAACAGTTTTTCGATTATAATTTCCGATATTAAATTTTTATATCTACAAGTTATTCTATACCGAACAGTTCTGAAGTATTCAAAACCAATTTGGAACTTTTCGGTTAACACCCAAAGTTTTCGATAATCACTATTTTCGATACTTCATAAAAAATTTGTTGACTAAACCAAAACTTTTCGAAACTGTATTGTAAAAGCCAAACAGATTAATCAATATTCAAAACTTTTTCAAATCCATAAAACACGTTAACGATCAAAACATCCGACCAACAAAAAAAATTAAAGTAAAAACGTTATGGATCCAAATAAGATCATAAACAAACTACGAGATAAAACAACAACACTACAAGATCAAGTAACAATCAATGTTATTCTGCAATGGAATACACGAAAAACATAAGGCTTAATTATTTTTTTGGTCCGTAACTAATGGGGGTTGGCATTATAGGGACATGTATTTGAGGTGTTGGCAAAATAGGGACATTAACTTTAAAAAATACGGCAATTTAGGGACAGTATACGATCCGATTCTGTATTTTGACCCGAACCCGCTGACGAGGCATCCGACCCGCTGACATGTAGCTTGGCATGCCATTAAAATAGTCCAATGTGGCACCACGTCATAAAATCGATGATGTGGCTCCACGTCATATATTAAATTTTAAAAAAAGTAAATATTCATCGCCTTCATCGTTCTCTCTCTCTTTCGGGAAAAAAAAATCGTTCTCTCTCTCACCACCATTTCCCTCGCCTCGTTGCCGAAATTGAAGGGCTCCTTGCAGACGGCGCAGTGAGATTCTCCGTCGACGTGCTCGTCGGCATCTCTATCCTCGGCATGGACTGAAACTCATATTTCCAGGCCGGCGGATTAGGGTTTCCCACCGGTCACTCGTCAGCTCGATTTGGGATAATTGGGTCGCTGCTGACGTGTTCGACGAACCCGTGCGGAACTCCGGGCAGATGACCCGCTCCTCCGCGGCGGCGGAGATGGCGAGGAAGCGGTTAGGTCGATGACGAAGAAGAAGAAGACATATGAAGCAATTTCAAAGGGATATCTTAGATCTGAGGTTTATTTTCTGACAAAAAAATGGTTTGGGGAAAAATTAGGAGTGGAGTTGAGAAGAAGAAGAAAGAATAACGAGGAGGAGGTCGAATGGAAGCGACGGCGGTGGCTGCTTCTCGACGGCGGCGGCTTCTCGGCTGCATCTCGGCGGAGCTGTACTAAATTTTTTTCTGTTTCCTGTCATTTAGCGACGGATACTCCGTCGCACTTCCATTCCACCTCCTCTTCGTCATTCCACCTCCTCCTCGTCATTCTTTCTTCTTCTCAGATCTGCGGTGTGGTGGTGTGGCTGCGACGGCGACCGGCATATCTGCGGTGTTGTGGTTTTAGGCGCGGCGGGCAGATCGTGTGGCGGTGTGAGGCTGCGACGGCGACGGGCAGTGTGGTTGTGTGCGACGGGAAGCTGCGATGTGGTCGTGTTAGGTGGCGTCGCACTCCCAGCCAGCACCACCACCAGGCCGTCACCATCCCAGAGCCAGCGATTATCGTACATATCTCAGGGAGATACTGCTGCCCGAAGACCCGTTTGGGGCGATTTTGAAATTACCAGCAGAATTCAGCGATTCGCCATGGCCTAATTTGGGGGGTTTTGCCTCAGGTTTGGTCGCTATCAGGGGCCGATTCGAAGATTCGATATCCGAACTGAGGATGGCGGTTTTTTGGGCTAAGTTGGGAATCAGAGAGGAGAAGTCGGCGGCGGTGCCGTCGTTCAGCGACGAGAAGTTCAAGCCGATTTTTGAGTTTTGTATGTGAGAGAAAGAGATGATGGGATCGAGTTTTGAAATTTTCTATTTTTCTTTTTTTTTTTATTTTTGATATATAGCCACATCAGCGATTTTTATGACTTGGCGCCACGTCGTAATATGTAATGAGCTGTCGATTCTTTAAGCACATATGTCAGCGGGTCGGATGCCTCGTCAGCGGGTTCGGGTCAAAATACATGATCAGATCGTATAATGTCCCTAAATTGCCGTATTTTTTAAAGTTAATGTCCCTATTTTGCCAACACCTCAAATACATGTCCCTATAATGCCAACCCCCATTAGTTACGGGACCAAAAAAATAATTAAGCCAAAACATAATAATGAACTTGAAAATGTTCGAACACTCGAGACTAAGATAGAAACCTTAGAAACTCAGTAAAAATTCTTAAGTAGTCCAAGTAGAGAAAAAGCAAGAGGCATATAGAGCGACAAGTTTAATAGATGACTGTAACGACAATCAAGAGTTAGAATTAAGACTAGCCAGTGCTCTCGATATGATCTCTAATCTTGAATCTAAGCTAGAAATTTATGAATTTAATCTTAGGAGATCTAGTGCGAAAATAGATGAACTAACTAATAGCTTGAATAGTGAGACTAAGCATATTTCATTAGAGGAACATAGTTCTGTAGTTAAGGAACTTGAGGACATGCTAGACAATAACTACAAATGCTTAGGTAAGAACTTATATGAGAAAAGTAGTCTTAATTGTAGATTGTCGCATGCGAATGAGAAAGTCGCAAATCTAGAAGCACAACTAGAAAAATCTAATTCTAGGATTAGTGAACTAACAAAGAGCATAAGTGCCTGTCAAGCCGAAAAGCATTCGGCTCTAAATAACCACGCTTACTTAGGTGAAGAACGTAAGAAGCTCTATTCTAAGATCAAAAAATTAGAAGATATTGTTACGAAGGGTCAGACGGACCAAACAATTTTTCTAAACAAGCCAGCGGACATAGAATTTCTATAATCCTAAGGAAGGCCTAGGTTTCTACAACCTATGCAATTTGAAGAAAGTTGATTGCTTACAATAATGATATCAAGTACATGGGTCTAGGATTAACTCAACTAATGCGTTTTACAAATGCTTCTGAAATAAATGCACTTGAAGACATTAAAGGCCAAGGCTGAAATTCCATATGACTATACTGAACTTAACGCTAGTTACAAGACAAGAAAAATTCCCCTGTCAAGTGACTTGTTACGTCCTAATTTATCAACTCTACGATCCTAGGCATGAAATCTGAGGCAATCGATAAGAATTGTAGAAATTAAGATTTCGATCGAAAACCTTCTTGAAGAGCTCGAGAGATAATTTCACTTAGAGTGAGAAGATTTCTCGTGTTTCCTCTCTAGAATTGAATTGCAAGCCTTTCGGATCAATTTTCTAAAACTTCTCATTAAGCACAATGCTTGTACAACTATTTATACCAAACATATTTGGTATAAATAACAAACTAAGTCCTAAACTCGGGACTATTACAGTTAACGCCCCAAATTACGAAGACAGCTAATTAAATCAATGCACAATTAAACAGATATCCTACAATCCTCGCCCTTTGTGCTTGATTTCTCTTGCGTGCTGTCTGTCCTCGTCGGCATAGTACGATCTGCGCAATCCCAGCGCATGCTCAAAGTTCCTGAGCGTGTTCCTCAGCTCCAGTTGCTCCTCGATATCATCCAGTAGTTCGATTAGGTGCGACTGTTCTCTCACGTACCTATGGATCCTCAACATTGTCTCTCTGTTGATTTCTTCCAACCGTTTCTCTATATTTTGCCTGATGACCTTGAAAGTCCCATCACAGAATTTATGTACTTCAGTCTTCAACAGCAACCTAGTCTTCTTGGCGATCGGGTTGTGGTAGGTGATGCCAAGGACTGAGCTGGTGTGCACGTGATTGTTGGGAAGCGGTTCGATCTCAGGTCCCTTGTTGAGCGGTGCGGTCATGTTGACCTTCTTCATGTTGCTCTCCAGAGCCATCTGAATGTCGTGCACTGCGAAGTACTTGACCTGGCGCATCATTTACCGGTAGAGTCCCTCGAGTCCTTCTGTCGTTATGAAGCCTTGAGGACCCTTATATTTCTCCACATATAGCTGGTAGAGGTTGTACACCTCCTCGGCAGGGAGATACGGTAGGTCACTCTCGCTCAAATCCTCTCGAGTCCTGTCTACTCGCTCAATGGCGCATTACGGTGTTGGAAGTCCTCCTTTGGCACAGAAGACGCTGAGGAGCTGACAGATGGGAGATAGGCTCTTATAATGACTCTTGGCTTGTGCTTTAGTCATCCCCAATCTCATGCCAGGTCCAAGGTGGGTCAGCATCAACAGATATGTTATTCTCTTCTGCTGATCCCAGTGGGAGATCCCTCTTAGCTCGAACTCATTCGACTTCTTGACCTTGTCCGGTGACATTCAAACGTACTCTCTAATTTCTCCAAGGAAGGAAATTTCTATTCTGATGTTCTCCCAGGGCGTGTCGATCCGGACGGTTCCTGGCATCTGTCTAGTGGGGGAAACTGCCCGTTGCGCAATCAGCTCTGAGAGCCTTGGGAGCTCTTGGTCGTGATCTTCACCTTCCTAAATCTCTTCCACTTCTATGAGCACCAGGTCCACCGAAGCTTGTTGTACGAATTGACGAACGTCCTTAAGCCATTGTCTTTGATGCTCATCGGGCAGGGAATGGGTCATCCACTGTCCTTCGAAGATGTACTTGTCGAGGAATTTATGTGCGTTGACGGCATGTCCTGATGGTCCCGATTGGTATTGAGCAACTGAGGGAGTAGCTTGAGTTGAGCCAGGGCCGTCTTCAAGTGTGGAAATTAGTACCCCGTCCGCATGGGAAAACTGTCATCGGAACTAAACGGGTATTTAAGAACAAAAAGAATGAAGATGGCGAAGTGATCAGGAACAAAGCACGATTAGTTGCAAAGGGATACAATCAACAGGAAGGCATTGACTACGACGAAACGTATGCTCCTGTTGCCCGAATTGAAGCCATTCGTCTCTTATTAGCTTACGCGGCTCATAAAGACTTCATGGTCTATCAACTGGACGTTAAAACCGCCTTTCCCGACGGTGTACTTAAAGAAGAAGTCTATGTCGCTCAGCCAGGCGGCTTCGTTGATCAAGAACATCCCGATCATGTCTATCAATTGGATAAAGGTCTCTACGGACTAAAACAAGCCCCACGTCCTCGTAATCTCTGGATTTATTCGAGGAACAATCGATACGACCCTCTTCATCAAATGGCAAGACAAGGATCTGATGGTCGTTCAGGTTTACGTCGATGACATCATTTTCGGGTTCAACAAATCCACGGCTTTGCAAGAAGTTTGGAGATCTTATGAAGAGTAAATTCAAAATGAGCCACATCGGAGAGATGCAATTCTTCTTAGGACTTCAAGTCAGGCAGCTCGAGATGGGATATTTATCAGTCAAACAAAATACATTAAGGACATCCTGAAAAAGTTCCATCACGATCAGAGCAAGCCTCTCAGCACTCCGATGTCAACAAGTTGCAAGTTGGATGCCGATCCCTCAGGAAAATCGGTCGACATCACACTCTATCGCAGCATAATTGGATCTCTTCTGTACCTCACTTCTAGTCGGCCAGACATTTTGTTTGCCACTTGTCTTTGTGCCCGCTTCCAAGTCGATCCCGAAGAATCCCACATGCTCGCTGTGAAGCCTATTCTTCGCTACCTTAAGGGCACAACTACCTTAGGACTATGGTATCCTAAAGGTGCGAACTTCAAACTTATCGGCTATACTGACGCTGATTATGCAGGTTGCCGAACGGACTTGGCGCTCAATTTCTAGGCGAAAAGCTAGTTTGCTGGTCATCTAAAAACCAAAATTGCGTTTCAACTTCGACGGCTGAAGCTGAATATGTCACAGCCGCCAGCTGTTGCTCTCAGATGCTATGGATGCGAACTCAGCTTTGCGATTATGGGTACAATTTAAATAATATACCCAGATATAGTGATAGCCAGAGTGCCATCGCGATTACGTGCAATTCTGTTCACCATTCACGCACGAAACACATAGACATTAGATATCACTTTATTAAAGATCGCGTAGAAAAGGGCACCATTGACATGTACTTTGTGAACATGGAATATCAACTAACCGACATTTTCACCAAGGCATTGGATGAAAAACGATTCCAATTCCTTGTCGGAAAATTAGGCATGTTGAATTTTCCGTGATATGTGCATTACCTGATCTTCTGTGACATAACATGCTCTATTCTATGTGTTTTCCATGCTCATTTGTCTTATCTTGCGTGATAATAAAATAAATAAATAATAAATAAATAATATACATATACCTATAATATAGGGGAATGAAGAAATCTTTAGGATGCTCGATCTACGTCACAATTAGATTTCCCTGGCATGCGACTGATTTCTTGCTTAATTTTGTCAGTCTAAGTCGCATTCTTGTCTAAAGCTCATTTAGTTCGCTCCACTAGACACAAAGCCACCTTACATAAATAAGGATTATGGCCTGTTATTTTCCCTTTATTGATTTATTCTTGAGCGAGTCACACATCAATTGCTTGTCTTAACTAGTGATTCTTGGCTTCATACTCACCTTTCGTTAGATCCTTAGGAAAATGATTAGAGCACTTAGGAAATTCCTCACTTGGCCTTACGTATATAAAATTTCAATCCTTTAATACAGCCTTTAGTCATCCATCTTGAGCCTTCTCCGATATCCTTTTCTTCACTTGAAAATCCTTTGAGCCTTCAACCGAACAACTAAGTCTTCGATGGGATATTCAATCGAGAAAAGGAGGGGGAGAAAACGAGACGACAAAGAAAAAGATGACAAAAGAAGGTGGAAAACGCACACGAGTAATGCTCAACGCACAAAAATCAGTCCAAAAGAACCTGCTCCTCGACTATCGCAATCTCATATCATGAGAAGGGGGCATGGATCTTGCTGTGAACTTCTCCATCGATAATCTCGTACACTCGTCAGAACGGCTGGAAAGAGGAGCACCACGAAGTGAACTTCTCCATCGATAATTCGGTCTTATATCGAGACAACGAGAAGAGGAGCACAGCCTTGGGTTCGAATTCCACAACTACGAACTTCTTCAAATCGATAATCTCTGATACCTCAATAGGGATTAAGAGAAAAAGAGCGCAGTATCGGCCCGAGAACGAACAAGAAGATCTTCGCCTTAAATAATTTCTCAGCCTCGTTGATAAGTGGAGCTTCAGCTTGAGCAAGTGCAGACTGAGTCAAAGAAAAATCGTTAAAGGATGAGAAAGATAAACAATAAGAAGAAAAACGCAAAAAGGAGGAGAACGACGAAGAAAAGGAAGAAGATCCTTAGTCCACATTTCCAAATCTATCACTCTTCTTAGTCAGAGCCAAATTAAAACCTTTTCCAGTCTCTATTATCCCACATCGACGATCTTTCGCGAAGGCGAAATGAGTAAAAACGCCTCGATCACAGGTAAATTGACTTAAGATTGCTTGTGTTGACTAGAGTGATATAAACATAATCATCACAAGGTAAAAGTAATCGAGTGCTAGAGTGAACCCAGTGGAAGTTGTCGAAATGGATCATTCTATGAACTTAGGACTCTTTAGTTTGACGACATGACTTGACGGTATGTGATCTTTTCAAGTGTCTTGTGAAATTTTAGGAATGACAATGATCGTAGCAAAATAATCTGACTCCATACTATTAATAATATTAATATGCATATGAAAATTATATATATAGATATATGATATCTTTTCTGAAAATTTATTCCACTATGAAAAAAAAGTAATAAAAAGAAAAAAAAAACAAAACAATTCGCATATTTTGAAATGAAATTTTATATTTCATATGCATTGACTTGTTTAAATGCGATTATCTTTTTTGCAAATACCCTCGCGCGAAAATGAAAGTTACATGTATAGAGGAACATGTATCTAGGCTAAATGTGTTGAATTCGTGTATCCCAAAATTTGGTGCATTATTTGAGGGGACCATTTACAAATTTATGCCTTAAAAGCTCCAAATATTTTTAATGATGTTCCTCTAAGTGATGCAGAAACAATGTGGAGGTCAAGAATTCTTCAAAACTTGGGAGTATTCGGCATAAAACTTGTTGGTTGGTTAAATTTTTGATCGCTAACATCTTTCTATGGTTTTTGAATTTAACCAACTGTTCTTATGAAGGGGGAGCGTCACTAGAACAAGTATTGCTTCCATAATTAACTCTTATCATTCTTGAACATTTTGCTCTAAAGTTCTGCAGATTCGTGAGATCTGATTTTGGAGCCAGATGTCATCATTCGAAATTTCAGGGAGTTAATTGCATTTATTTTCATATCTAGGGGGAGCAATTATGTGGTTGAAAACTTAAACTTATGGTCTGTTTGAAATATACGGAAATTTTTTTTAATTTAAAATTTGGGCTAAATTTGTAGTTTCCGATCAAAAAAATCATCGATCCAAAATTAACTTGGGAACAAATGGCAATTTTCGCTTAAATTTCTCGAGCGAAAATCAAAACAGGAACCAAGTTTCTCGATCGCAAATTCTTTGATCGCAAACAATAATGGGCCTTGAACTTCAAATGTCGAATAAACGTCTAATCAGCCCATTTAACGAATTTAATTCTTGCAGTCGAAAATTCCCAAATGCACGTAAAACCCTCAATCGAAAAATTCAACAGTCACATTCTCGCGCAAAACTTTTACTCTCAAAAGACGAACGTCAAAATCTTCAAAATCTTTCGATTTTTCACCTAATTTTCGTCTTTTGAAGGTCGATTTGACTTCCTTTAGGGTTCGTGCATTTAAACTAGATTTGCACCTATATTCTGTGATCTTTCGCCTAATTCTGTGTCAAAATCTCGAGTGTACAGAATGAGAAAATTCGAATGATATTTTGCAGTATTTACGAGCATTCTAGGTGTATAATCTGGGTTAAATCTGCATTTAAGATAGTTTTAAGCATTCTGGGAACATAACGTTTCGATTATTTGCGTTCGAAAAGGTTGATTTTGAGTTCGACTAAACTGGGGTTTTCAAGTGTTTAAAGGTGTCGAAGAACTTTCTCAATTCCAAACAGTGTCAATTGAATTTCAATTTGATTGATTCACTGTTTGCATCGTAAAAGATTTCCGATCGCTAAAATTCTATTTGGTCGATAATAACACGCGCGAAAAATTTTTCTCCTTCCTTATTTTTATTTGTTCCTTAGCTATTTTAGCGCTTTGCTTTTACTTAACGTTTCAGCTTCAGTCAATATTGACTTAGAATGTTTAATAAAAGCTTTCTCAGTTTTAGGAACAAGGATGCTTCTTTTAGTTTTTGTTTTCTTTATCTGTTTTGAGCAGGATGTATTATTTGACAAATCATTTGAGACAGATAAAGACGGGGAATATTTGAGATATAAAATCTCCTTTAAAAGCTTTTCCTTTTTAGCGCCAAAACCTATCCTTTCAGATTCCAAAGTATCTTGTAAATCTTTCAATTTACGAAGAGTATCTGAAGTATCACATAGAGTAGGTTTTTGATCATGTAAAATATTTTCCCCGTTAGGAAGTAAGTTAGAAGGAGAGTTTTGACCTGCTGGACCTATATTCGAAATAACATTCTCTAATCGTTTAATCTTAGAGTAAAGCATACGCTGTTCCTCTAAGACAGTCTCATATTTTGATGAGATTTCATTTCGCTCATCTTCGCAAGAACGTAAATTTTTAGTCATCTCGCGGACCCTATATTCACTATCTTCTAACTTAGTTTCTAAGCTAATTATATTTGACTTTGAGTTTGTCAAATCTTCATTAGCATAAGCTAGGCTTTCTTGTTGCTTAAGCAACACAGAGTAATTATTAGCAAGTCTTGCTTCTAATTCCTCAATTTTCCTAGCTTGAACATCCATATTAATTAATATAATATTTAATTGAAAATAGAAATTGGCTTTCAAAATTTCAGTGACGAAAAGTTTGGTTTACTCGAGAAGTATCGTGAAGTATCGAAGAAAGTTGGCGTCGAAAATTTTTTGGCGTGTACCGAAAAATTTTGTGATGATTTCGAAAACTTCGAGAAAATGACCAAAACTTTTTCTATAATTTGCCAACGCGTCCTAATTAGATTATTAGATAATTGATCGTTGACACGTTTGTGGATTTGCTTTCAAAAATTTGACAGAAAAGCAGTCTACACCGAAAAATTTTTGGACCGGAAGGAAAATTATAAACGGGCGTTAGAATTGACTATGCCCGTTGGACTCAGAATGCTCTTCTCATCAAATGATGAAAAAATAATTTTCCTCAAAATATTTTTATTCAAGGGGTCCAATAGTTTTGGTGATTGAAAACGTTTATGTGTGATTTTGAAGAGTTAGTTTGGATCGTTGCAGATGAGTTTCGGCCGATACTCAGTTTCGCCGAGTAAAATTTTAATTTCAAAGAAATGCTCAGTTTCGATCGATTGTGGGTTTCGGGCGATTTGATGAGAAATTATTGAGTTTCGGGCGAAGCACTATATATAGGATGAGTTTCGATCGAAACTCGTTTCGGGCGATACTCAGTTTCGCCGAGAAATGTATCGGGCAAAACTAGTAATTGGTACTGTAGCCTTTCGATCGAAACTGGTTTCGGGCAAATCTAAGTTTCGCCGTGTAAAATTTTAAAATGATTTAGGTAAATTTTCAGTTTCGATCGAAACGAGTTTCGGGCGAAAGTCAGTTTCGCCGAGAGAATTATGAAATGATTTAAAATGCAGTTTCGATCGATTCAAATAAGTTTCGGACGATTGGATCAATTGGGCGACTGTTCAAATGCGGTGAAAGACAAAATCAATCAAAATCAGATCGATTGGACTTTCGCCGAGAAGTCTATCCGGCGAAACTATGAAATTGGTGAGAGAGAACTCAAAATTCAAATCGATTGAGGCTACTCACAATGGGTTTCGATCGAAACCTTCAAACTCAAAAGTATTGTTCTATCGGGAACAGTTCAGTAAAAGAAAAACAGATTTCCAGACTCGATTTCTACCTAAATCTCACTCAAATTAACTGAAAAATGTTGGGTAATCACTTCAAATCACTCGAAAACAACCTAATTAGCTCTTGAGCTTGCAAAATCAGTAAAATCAACTCAAAAATTCAAGAACAAGGCAGAATTCGAAACTGAAAAATAAACCCAAAAATTTCAGAAACTTGCTCAAATCCAAACGTGTTTGCTCTGATACCACTTATTTGTCCCTATTTAATCCAACAACACTGATTTAGGACGATTTACCACGCTAATGATGTGGATTTGAAAGCTTAGACGTGGGGTGTGACAGTGAAGAAGATGAATGCTTTGAAAATGCTTTGTTTTACTATTCAACACACACGCACTCACACATACTACACCAAAAACACACACCCTAATGAATTAGAGTTTGGGGGTATATATACCACATTAGTTGGTATATTATACCCCTAATAACTAAGAACTAGAATATTACAAACTAGCCCAAAGTTAATTAAATACAAACCAACTAAGATAAACATATTGAAATTGAACACTATAAAATATTCCTAACACATTTACACAAAAATATTTCTCGAACGTAAAATTTCCCGGCTACAGTACCACAATATCAGTTCAAACACTTAGAAATTTTCTAAGTCCTTTTTCAACTGTAGCTGTCATTAGCGAATAAAATATTCGATCGCAAATATTTAGTTCGAAATCACATTTACGCAATTTAATTGAGAATTTCATTTCTCGAGCGATAAAAAGCAAGGAGTGAATAGTACTTTAACACTTAGCAAAATTTTCAACCAATTTTGTTGAACTTACATGCATATGTCGAAAATAAAATTATTTCTTCCAAAATTCACTCTATATGACCTATATGTGCATTGACATTTCCACTACAATTGTATCAAACATGTTATAAATTCATCATTATGGTCATTATGGTCTGATAAATTCGAATTTCGACTAAATGTTAATCTAGCTAATGATTTGAATATGTATTTAAGATGGATCAATACCCTACCTACAACCATATATACGAGAAGGTCATGCACCTTAACGTCCACGACACGAACTTCCAACTGGATCTGACCACCTTCTGGTGTCCAGACGACATCATCGTGTCCATACTACAAGGACATCCACTATGGCATGCTCTTACGGTGACGGCCTCAGTGCCGATGGTCTACCTCCAGCAGTTTTGGGGTATGATCAAGAGTCTCATCATGAACGGGGCGTATCACTTCACTACAGTTGTAGGGACGGGGCACATCTGTATGAGCAAGAATGAACTCAGACTTCTGCTCGACCTCCCTCACAGCCAAAATTACGACCCCCTCCCATCAGATGCATAATTGGTGCATGATTTTCTCCAGATGGGGTATCGTCCGCCGCTCACCAAGCTAGCTCGGATGCAGAGCAACGGGACACCCCATCCGCGGAAGACACTTTTTGGCATAATCAATAAGTGTTTGGCCCCGAAGCATGCAGGCTTCGACAAAGGCAACGGCCACATCCTCCGAATATTTCACGGAGTAAGTTCTCGCGAAATTACGATTTCGCTCGATTGATCTAGGACGACCTCGCAGAACAGATCAGACAGAAAGAGAACAAACGGTCCAAAAATGTGCCGTATGCGAGATGGTTCTCCGTCATCATCTGACAACAAATGGAGATGTACGAGCAGAATATACCTAGCCTGCCTCCGGGAGGAAACTATCAGCCACCTAGGCTCAAGTTCTTCCACAACCCCAGAATTGAGGACCTAGCCCAGCCATCGTTGGCCATTCTGCTCGAGCTGCTATGTCTCGCCGACACCGCGTGAGATGAATATCAGCGGTACTGTCGGGAACATCATTTGACTGAGCAGATGATTCGAGGGCCCCCGAAAGAGTCCCAAGTGAGCCCTCCACGACAATAGCCTAGTCCTGAAGACACGATGATTGATGAAGTGGCTCAGGAACTAGAGATGGAGCTCCCAACTCATGAGGAAATAGTGTCAGATGTTGAGTCCACGCTAATAGATGCCGTGGCTCAAGAGTTGGAACTCGAAGCTCCACAAGTACCACTTGGTACTGAAGTGCCCATCATTGTCGGCGTGCTCGAATAACCTATTGAGCAAGGTAGTCTAGCAGCACAGCCTGAGGCGAAAACGGGGCACATCTCACCACCGCTGGCTACTACGCAAGAAACAGAGGCTCTCATTTCAACAATACAACCTATCGAGCCTCCGATGACAGAACCAGCCAGTGAGGATGCATCAGAAGGACTCTCACCTAACACGGCTACCCCATCAGCCACGGAGTCAGATGAGGAGATTCAGTTGATAAGAAGGACTCCGAGATGACTAAGTATATCTTCAAGATTCGACTCAAGGATTGGGTGGAAGTCTCCAACAGTCACAATCTCAAGTGACTGCGAGCCAACCTGAGGAGCCGGTGTTAGCTCAAGGGTTGATAACAGGCAACATCAGTCGTCCTGGACCATCCACAACGGAGGTATCCGCTCCGTACGTGACTGAAGAAAGACTTTACGCCACTCTCGCTAACGCGCTGAAGAATTTTGAAAACAAAATTATGGAAAGCTTGCGCAATGCCATCGAGACATCCCGCCAAGATCGTGGGAAAGCACCCGTCTCGGAGCCGTCTTCGTCACAACACATGCTCACACCTACTCAACCCATACTATCCTCACAAACCCCAACACCCATCCTCACCCACAACCTAATAAATCCTTCCACCGTACCCATCAGCGAACTCCACTCAATGCTGGTCGCCAGGCTATTGGAATTGACCACACGAACGCCGTTGGAAGAAGATCTCTTCCGCCGTCTCGTTGATCATCCTGACCCATCAGAAACGTGCCTTGGTCAAGGCTCCCATTTCAAACACCGACATGACGACCCAGACGACCAGGGCCGTCCTGAGGGGGAGAAGATGCCAAGGATAATCACAAGGGGTCAGAGGCAAAACCCTGGCGGGACTCAGACAAGTAAAGGAGTTGCTGGAACCTCGCAACCCACTACCCAAACAACCACCACCACGCGCCGCACCACTCAAACCCAAACCCAAACCAACATCGACCTACCAACCTTTCAATTAAGGATGCCTCCGCCCACACCACCGACCTTCTCAAGCCCCTTGCTTCTAGAAGAAGAAGCAAGTGCTGCCATGCTCGTCGCCCTAGCACGGACTCGGGCGACTCCCTCAACTGCTCTAGATCGGGACCATCAGGATATGGCGTCAACCCACACGAGGTCCTAGCAAATACATATTCGAAGGACAGTGGATGACCCATTCCATGCCCGATGAGCATCAAAGACAACGACTTCAGGACGTTCGGCACTTCCTACAACAAGCCTCGATAGACCTCGTGCTCATAGAAGATGAAGAACTTCAGAAAGGTGAAGACTACCAGCAAGATATCCCAAGGCTACCAGAGTTGATCGCGCAACGAGCGGTTTCCAATACAAGACAAATGCTAGGGACCGTTCGGATCCACACGCCATGGGAAAACATCATCGAAATCCCCTTCCTTGAAGATGTTCGTGAACACATCTGGAGGTCACCGGACAGGGTCAAGAAGCCGAACGAGTTCGAGGTAAGATGGATCTCTCTCTAGGATCAGCAGAAGATGATGACCTACATCTGGATGCTGACTCAACTTGGACCTGGTGTAAGGATGAAGATGACTAAGGCGCAAGCAAGGAATCATTATCGGAGTCTATCTTCTATCTGCCAGCTTCTCAGCGTCTACTGTGCCAAAGGAAGTCTTCCAACCCCAACCTACGTTATAGAGCGAGTGGACAGAGCCCGAGAGTAAATAAGCGAGAGCGACCTACCGTACCTCCCTGCCGACGAGGAATACAACCTCTATCAGCTGTACGTGGAGAAGTACAAAGGTCCTCAGGGCTTCGTCAAGAAAGAAGGTCTCGAGGGGCTCTACCGGTTCATGATGCGCCAAGTCAAGTACTTCACTGCGCATGACCTTCAGATGGCTCTGGAGAGCAACATGAAGAAGGTCAACATGACCGCACCACTCAACAAACGACCTGAGATCGGAGGGCTTCCAAGCAATCATGTACACATCAGCTCAGTCTTAGGCATCACCTACCACAATCCAATCCCCAAGAAGACTAGGTTGATGCTGAAGACTGAGATTCATAAGTTTTGCGACGCAACACTCAAGGTCATCAGGAGGAATATAGAGCAAAGGTTGGAAGAAATCAACCGAGAGACAATGCTGAGAATTCATTGATTCATGAGAGGACAGCCGCTCCTGATGAAATTGCTAGATGACATCGAGGAGCACCTGAAGCAGAGGGAAATGATTAGGAATTATGAGCATGCGCTTGGCTTTCGTAGATCGTACTATGCCCGACGAGGACAAATGGAGCGGAAGGACAATCAAGCACAAATGGGGAGATTATAGAGTATCAATTTTAATTGTGCTTGATTTCGTTAGTTGTTCTTGATAAGGGGCTTTATGTATAGTAGTCCTTAGATTAGGACTAGTTTGATATTTATACCAAGTTTGTTTGTATAAATAGTTGTACAAATATTGAGCTGTATACAGAAAATTAGAGAATCAATCCGGAAGGCTGCCGAATACAATTCTAGAGAGAGAAACTGCAAAACTTTCTCACACTAAAGGAATTTTCTTTCATGTTCTTCAAGTGAAGGTTTTCGATCGAAATACATAGATCAATAATTCTTATCTATTTCCTTAGAATTCATGCCTATGATTGATTGTGTTGACAAACCGGGACCTAACATTTTCTTAGGCAGAGTTTAGGAACCCATTTAGGTTGAACCTGGTAGGGAAGATTAATTTCAGCACGGACAAATGTTTTGGTAGGTTTGACCGAGGAAAAGATCTTTTCATTTGACAATCTCTTAAGGTACTTGGGGGATTCGATTTTTACAGGATACCTTAGGTGAGAGCAAGCATGAATAGCGCTATAAGCCTTTTTAATGGCTGGATCTTGTTTCCTATGGGTTTTCCTAGTTGCATTTGTTTTAGAATGATTAATGGTTTTTGTAGAGCCTATTTCGTAATTAGTGCTTCTAAAGGTGGTAGGTTCTAAGGAGCAAGTAGAAATTACAGAGTGAAATTGCTCTTTTATTTCTACGAGTATTTAGTCTTTTTACAGAAGGAGGAGATACATTCAATATGTTGACGCCTAGAGACTCCTTCTTAATATCTATACTAGCACTCTTGCCTTCGATGTCCAGCTCAGGTACTATGCTCCCTGTAGGCATAGGTGAAACGGAATTAGATTTATCATGTTTCAAAATATTAATTTTTTGTTTTTGATCTTTTGAAAGCAATTTTTCTTTCTTCACGCTCTTTGGTATAATTTTATCCTTTGAGGGAGATGCGTGAGAAGTGGCTTGGGAGATAGAGGAAGTTTTGAGGTTTTCCATCTCTTTTCGGAATCTTTTCTTTTCAGCTTCAAAATCCTCTCTTTCTTTTTCTAATGAAACTCTTAACCCTTCTATTTTCCTAACAATAGGGTGTATGTAGAGAGAATTTTCAGAACGATTATTTTGAGCTTCCTTATTTGTAGAATGATCTTCAATAAAATCAACTGTATCAAGACTCCAACCATTGGGAGGTTCCCTAGTTTTGTCGCGTTGATTCAGTTCAGTGTAAGAAAAAGGAATTTCAGCCCTAGTTTTGGCTTTTCTTTTGGCTATCTCTTCAATATCTCTTTCTTTTGCGCTTGTGAAGTTCATCAATTTTGTTAATCCTAAGCCCATGTACTTGACATCATAAAGTTGTTTGCAATTAACTTCCTTTAAGTGACGTGGATTGATAAACGTATTTTCTTACGTTTATATATGTTATATTTAAGTCATTTGCATGATAAGTGAAGCCGTTTGGATTATTTTTGTGCTATAATTCGGTTTCACAACAAAACAAATGTTTTTACGGCAGTTTTGCGACAGTTTTGTATATCTCAATGATCACAGGGAAAACGATGTCCGATGGACCTGAAATGTTAACCATAGATATAGGACTCGTAAATCGTGATTCTGTCCAAAGGGATTTTAAATCCGATGTCTAGATCGAAAGATATGAATTTTTGAACTTGCTGTTGTTTTGCAGAAAAGGAGTCACGGCCGTGACTGTTATGTAGGAGGCCGTGAATGCTACCAGAATGCCATTTTCTTGTTCGATGATGTCACGGCAGTGAACATGAACCAACCAGGCCGTGAAGGACCATTCATGGCCGTGAAAGGGGGTGCAGGAGGCCGTGAATGCGGGCAGAAAGTCGATTTTTAAGCCCGAACTTGTCACGGCCGAGAATATTAACACCCCAAGCCGTGAATGTGGGCAGAGACGTGTTTTTCTTCAGATTTTATGTTGTCACGGCCGTGAGGATGCATATCATAGGCCGTGAACGTCTATGTGGCGGTGTTAAAAGTCAAGCACAAGATCAGAAACGATGTAACTCATTTGGGAATGAAACGTACGTCCAAGTCAAAGCAAATACCACGCGTGGGAAACAGATACTGCATAGGACAAGGCAAGGGCTGCTCAAGAGAGATTATGGCTGCACAAATCTATGACCATTGAGATTTTCTCATATTTTCAAGGCTCAAGAAGGATAGCGAGAAAAGGCGATGATGAAACTTCTATATAAAGAGCCAAGTTGATAAAGGAGAGGAGAGGAACGTGAGGTAAAAAGGTACACAACTAAGCTCATATATGTACGGACACGTTACCTCATTAAAACCCAAGAACACCTCCCACACACATATTTAGTTCGCTCACCACGTGCTCGATAGAACTACTCAGTAAAGGACGGGATTAACTTCGAAGCCGAATTCAGGGAAGCATTTATGATACCTTTGGTGTTAATTACGTGTTTTGTTGAGATCATTATGACTAGCTAAATATTGTGTATTTGAGATGAGATGAACCCTGGCACGATCGATCGTATGTTTACGTGTATTTGATGTTTTGCTATTCTTATGACTCGTTTATGAAGTATATGATTTCGATTATGTCTATGTGATTGGAATTGTCTAGTTATCTCGTTCATGCCTATGTGATTAAGTTAACGTAGTTGGAAAATCGTGAGCTACGCTCGAGAGAGGGGCGAACGATTAGACCACTCGTAAACGAGCGGAATAAACTCATCGCTAGAGATAGGTTGAACTACCCCGCCGGATTAGAGTCAAATCTAATAGTGGGATTCACCGTGTTTTTGATGCAATCTTCGGTTAAGTAGTTAGGGAAGCTTGCCCGGCTATTTAGTTCGTTGATTAGTTGTTTGCGAGTCTCGTGATAAGGCGCAGTTTCGTCAGTCGTATGAATTCGTACGCATGTTGTAGGAATCTTCACGGTCTAATGATAGCGTTGCTTACACGTACCTGATATATGTGCGGGTCGAACTAGGGGGATTCGAAGTCTCAAATACGTTTGTTCCATCAGGGTTTTCCTCTTCGTACCATTTTATTCAGTTGTATTTTCAGTTATCGTTATTTATCATTTCAACAACCCAAAAATATTTACTAGGATATTTAGACAATGGTTTTCCTAAAGTACATAGTTCCTTCGGGTTCGATACTCAAATACTTGCCACTTCTATACTATTTTCGATAGGTACACTTGCCTGTTGAGCGTAGGATAGTTCGTCGACATTCGTTTTATTTTATTACTCGATCCGCTCGATCAAGTTTTTGGCGCCGTTGTCGGGGAACTATTGATATTTGGAAAATTTTATTTTATTATTCTAGCTATATTATTAATATTATTATTGTTATTATTAATCATTATTATTGGTATCATTGTTATCATTATTATTATTTTTAGTATTATCGTATATTGTTATTGTGTGTCACTTATCATTATTATTACTATTATTTACGAGTATTTTTTTCTCTTATTCTAGGAAAATCGGAGGCAAAGTAATCGCCGAAAATGTATGACGTCACCGACACAACCGCGTTCAATGCGAAGTTTGACGTCCTACACCAACAAATTACAGCAAACGGCCTTCAGATGCATGCCTTAATGAATGCAGCCTTACTGCATCTTACAGCGAAGTCAGCCGTTAACATGGTACAGTTGCAACATGCCCCGATGATCCCTACAACTTTTGTGCCTCCTTGTTCATACCCTACATATATCCCTCAATGCACTACTTGCGGTGGAAGCCACGATGCAACTCAATGTCTATCCACTCTCTCGATGGACTGTGTCGAGTATATGGGGAACTACCAAGAGCAACAAATTTTTCAGCAAGTTCATCCTAACATGAGCTATGGAAATCATCAACAAGCTCCTCTAGAATTTCAGAATCAAAGAGCACATGGGTTCCAAAGCGGAAATTATGAGAATGTTCCCGATTGTCGGATGGATAAGCTTGAAGACAAGTTTGCCAAGTTGATGGAGAAGCTCGATCGCTTGGATAGTCAAGAAGTTCGACTGCGAAGTGCCGAATCTTCCTTGAGAGCATTAGAGAAGCAAGCCGGAGAAATAGCTGAAACTATCCAACAACGCAAGGTAAATGCATTACCTATCAATACGGAGACAAAACCAAAGGAGTATTGCCATGGCGTTACACCAACGAGCAGGGAGGAGGTTGTCCCAAGATCAACGGTCAACATTTATCAACCAAAAATTCCATTTCCAGCAGCTCTAACACGGGGAATACCAAAAGATCCATTCGGAGAATACATGGCCAAGATAAGCGCCGTGAAAAAAGCTGCAAAAAGGAATGCCATCGAGGATCAAAAAGAGATGCAAGAAGAAGAGCAAGTGAAGGAAGTGGCGGAGAAGGTCGAAACGGAAAACGTTCGTGTAGAGGATGAGCAACTCAGCAAGCAGCAAGAAATTATGACCAAGCTTCCTGTCAGGGCGCATGAACTGGAGCTCCCCTCAACTAGCAGAAAGGATATGATTGGCGGCAAGTTCTGTACGTCGCAAGTCACTAAGAAGAATGACATGGCTATTAAGGGAAGTAAGGAGCATGATAAAGAAAGGCGCTCATTCGAGGGACCACCGTGTTTGGAGCTTAAGTAGCCCGGTGGTCGTATCATCAATAGACGATGTCTAGCTAAAAGACATTAAAGAAAGCGCTACTTGGGAGGCACCCCAAGTCTATCTTATGTTTTTCCTTTATTTTCCTATACGCAACTTTTTTTTTTTTAGTTTTTATGTTTCTGTATTTCGATGATCGCAGGGAATTCTAAATCTCAAGTGTGGGGAGGAGCCGTACAAAGCATGCACGTCGGACTATTCAGGGAAGTTCGTTTATCATTTATTCCTCTTCCTTATGTTACATAATTGTTACGTTGAGGGCAACGTAGATCTTAAGTGTGGGGAGGGGAATTTCTGTGAAATTTAGGCGAACATGTTATATGTGTGTATGTCTTAATTTTTGGTAGAAATTTTTCGAAAATTGGCACGAATTTTTTTTCAAAAATCATGTTTCCTTCGATCAAAGGATGACTTTATGTAAGGAATTTTGTGAGTAATTAGGATACATATGCGTGTCGACTTCTTTCTTATATGATGAACTTGGCGATACCTGATAGATTCGTACACATTACCCTATTTTTGTGAGATTTTTGAGCCTGAGAGCTTTTTGCTCATTTCTTTGGTTGTGTGATCGTGCTTAATTTATTTCCATTCAGAACTTGCTTGTGCATTATGTTTTGAAACTACTTAAAGTGTGATTGCGTGAAAATGAGGAAGGCATTAGGAATTCAATCCCTAGCCAAAGTATCCAACCACGACTGGCCCCCGTAGTTAGCCACTTTGACCCTGAACCTTTTATTTGAGAAAACACGGGAATTATTAACCGCTGATCTGAGAAGCTTTCAGATATCATCTTACCCTATCTATAGAGAAAGTGAAGGTTGAGTGCCAATGTCGAAAAGCGTAGCCCGACCGTTTTTCAAATAAAAAAAATCCCTTAGATAATCTGTTAGTAAGAACTCCTCCATCGATAATCTTTCACTCGCAAAGGGACTGAGAGAAGAGGGGCTTAATGACACGAGAAGGGGAGTTTAGAAACATGGGAAAGATGTTAAGAACCCTTCCTCCGATAATCTCTCATGCTCATAAAAAAAAAATGAGAGAAGAAGGGCTTAGCAAAGGTTTAAAAAAAATCAAAGACGGCAAGAGCTAACCACGATGTATGCGGAGCGCTATCAAACAACGGCACGACACCGACATGATGACTTTGATATTGTCGATAGAAGTTTAATCTCCAATATAGTCAGCTGAGCCCTACTATAACCCGAAAAAGACCTTCCGATTCACACTTGATCATTGAAAGTGGTAGATTTTCGAATCACTTGCAAGCTTATGGTAGAGGTTAGATTAGTGCATGACCCGAGCGATATCACCGATATCTTAACCCATACAGTTAGTGACTTGACTGAATCTCTGTGAGGTGCGGATCTTGATAGGTATTCCTAAGGAAGTCGCGTGGTTAGTCGCTGATTTCGAATATGCTTTCCGACTTTACTTGCATTATCTCCTACGTGATTTCATTCTTGATTGATACGTTGCTTGATTTTATCCTTTTATGCCATTTGCATTTCTTTGCTTGAGGACAAGCAAACGCTTAAGTGTGGGGATATTTGATAAACGTATTTTCTTACGTTTATATATGTTATATTTAAGTCATTTGCATGATAAGTGAAGCCGTTTGGATTATTTTTGTGCTATAATTTGGTTTCACAACAAAACAAACGTTTTTACGGCAGTTTTGCGACAGTTTTGTATATCTCAATGATCCCAGGGCAGACGATGTCCGATGGACCTGAAATGTTAACCATAGATAGAGGACTCGTATATCGTGATTCTACCCAAAGGGATTTTAAATCCGATGTCTAGATCGAAAAATATGAATTTTTGAACTTGCTGTTGTTTTGCAGAAAAGGAGTCACGGCCGTGACTGTTATGTAGGAGGCCGTGAATGCTACCAGAATGCCATTTTCTTGTTCGATGATGTCACGACAGTGAACATGAACCAACCAGGCCGTGAAGGACCATTCATGGCCGTGAAGGGGGTGCAGGAGGCCGTGAATGCGGGCAGAAAGTCGATTTTTAAGCCCGAACTTGTCACGGCCGTGAATATTAACACCCCAAGCCGTGAATGTGGGCAGAGACGTGTTTTTCTTCAGATTTTATGTTGTCATGGCCGTGAGGATGCATATCATAGGCCGTGAACGTCTATGTGGCGGTGTTAAAAGTCAAGCACAAGATCAGAAACGATGTAACTCATTTGGGAATGAAACGTACGTCCAAGTCAAAGCAAATACCACGCGTGGGAAACAGATACTGCATAGGACAAGGCAAGGGCTGCTCTAGAGAGATTTTGGCTGCACAAATCTATGACCATTGAGATTTTCTCATATTTTCAAGGCTCAAGAAGGATAACGAGAAAAGGAGATGATGAAACTTCTATATAAAGAGCCAAGTTGATGAAGGAGAGGAGAGGAACGTGAGGTAAAAAGGTACACAACTAAGCTCATATATGTACAGACACGTTACCTCTTTAAAACCCAAGAACACCTCCCACACACATATTTAGTTCGCTCACCACGTGCTCGATAGAACTACTCAGTAAAGGACGGGATTAACTTCGAAGCCGAATTCAGGGAAGCATTTATGATACCTTTGGTGTTAATTACGTGTTTTGTTGAGATCATTATGACTAGCTAAATATTGTGTATTTGAGATGAGATGAACCCTGGCACGATCGATCGTATGTTTACGTGTATTTGATGTTTTGCTATTCTTATGACTTGTTTATGAAGCATATGATTTCGATTATGTCTATGTGATTGGAATTGTCTAGTTATCTCGTTCATGCCTATGTGATTAAGTTAACGTAGTTGGAAAATCGTGAGCTACGCTCGAGAGAGGGGCGAACGATTAGACCACTCGTAAACGAGCGGAATAAACTCATCGCTAGAGATAGGTTGAACTACCCCGCCGGATTAGAGTCAAATCTAATAGTGGGATTCACCGTGTTTTTGATGCAATCTTCGGTTAAGTAGTTAGGGAAGCTTGCCCGGCTATTTAGTTCGTTGATTAGTTGTTTGCGAGTCTCGTATGATAAGGCGCAGTTTCGTCAGTCGTATGAATTCGTACGCATGTTGTAGGAATCTTCACGGTCTAATGATAGCATTGCTTACACGTACTTGATATATGTGCGGGTCGAACTAGGGGGATTCGAAGTCTCAAATACGTTTGTTCCATCAGGGTTTTCCTCTTCGTACCATTTTATTCAGTTGTATTTTGAGTTATCGTTATTTATCATTTCAACAACCCAAAAATATTTACTAGCATATTTAGACAATGGTTTTCCAAAAGTACATAGTTCCTTTGGGTTCGATACTCGAATACTTGCCACTTCTATACTATTTTCGATAGGTACACTTGCCTGTTGAGCGTAGGATAGTTCGTCGATATCCGTTTTATTTTATTACTCGATCCGCTCGATCATGGGTTTTCAAAGCTTAAGCCGTACTTATAGTCATAAAATTCTAAATCCTTGGGCTGATTCAGAACGATAGTCTGTTCAGTTTGTCACTTTGTTACTAAGCTCTTCTAATTTTTTAATTTTTGAATATAGCTTCTTATTTTCATTGTCTAAGGTAGCATAGTTGTTTTGAGCGGTGCTCTTTTCGATCTGACAGGTGTCTAGACTCTTTCCTAGTTCACTAATATTAGAATTTGCCTTAACTAATTCCTCTTCGAGACTAGTGACTTTCTTATTTGCCGATTCAAGTCTACTTTTAACTAGACTCTTTTTGTCTAAGTTTCTTAATGGACATTTGTGATTATTGTATCATGTCCTCTAGTTTTTTTATTACCGAGCCATGCTTTCCTAATGTGGTATGCTTAGTCTCATATGTTTGGAGTTTCTTCGTTAATTCGTCTATGGTGAGGCTAGAACTCCTAACTTGTTCTTCGATACTAGCTATGATTTCCTTAGCTTTTTCTCTAATATTATTCCTCTTTTCTGCTGAGTTACCATGTTAGCAAATTTAGAGCTTAACTCAGCTAACAAATCAGAATTTGTAAAGTCAGAGGTTTCTACCTCCTGAGATGATGTGGATGCTCTCTCGTCGTCCGTCTCTGCAAAAGTATCATCTTGTTTTTCATCATCAAGGCGCGCCATCAGGGCAAGATTGTCGGCGTCAGAATCTGTGCTATCCTCTAGCCAGTGGTCCTACTCTACCGTAAGAGCTACTCTAGCTTCCTTTTGTTTAGTTAGTTGAAGCTTCCTAGAGTGGTAGTTAGCATCCTTTTTCTTAGGAAGGGTGCACTCCCGGGCAAAGTGACCCGTTTTTCCACATTTAAAACATTTTAGTGTGTCTTTAGAAAGTGTGGCTTCTGAGGACTCAGCTGGTTTTTCTTTATTCTTCGAGCTTGTAGTTCGAAGTCTGTTGGCAGAAGATGACGACTTTTTCTTGAAGTACTGCTTTCTCATCATCTTAGCGACTAATGCCAGCTGTTTGCCAAAATCCTTGATCTCAGAGGGAAGTTTTGAATCAGATGTGTCTTCATCTTCTGATGAGCTTGGGAGCTTGATGTGCTTTTCCTTGCGTGAGCGGGAGCTCTTCTTCTCCGAAACTAGAGCTATGGAGTCATCGGCATGTTTGCCCTTTTGCTCCTTTTGTAACTCGCCAATGTCTTCTTCATGCTGTGCGAGGTTACCAAAAACAGCGGAATATCCATCTCGTCCAAGTCCTTATTTTGTCAGAGTTGGGTAGAGATCTTCTTCCAGTCGGTGCGCAGTGCGGACAGGAACTGAATGTTCATCTCCATGTTAGTCTTTTTGATATCGATCTTCCTCGTTTCGTTGAGAAGAGTGACGTACCGCTGATAAAGATCGTGAAAGCTCTCCTTACTTTTGGCGTTGAATGAGTCATATGCTGTGAGTATGTTAGCCTTCTTAGCTTTAGCACCGACTTCGGTTCTTTGCATCATCTGCTCCAGTTCATCCCACATCCCTTTAGCAGTTTGGATGCTATCTATTTGTCTATAGATATCATTAGGGATGCCCTGCATCTGTGTGTTCTTAGCAATAAGATCTGCTCTAGCTCTCATTTTCTCACTGCATCGTACTCACTGGGTAATTTTAATCGCCTAGTGGTTTCGATCGGAGGATTGTTCGAGCTATCACCTTCTTAGTTTATGTAAAATATTTCCGGTCCCTCATAAAGTTATTTGAGTAGATCTTCAGCCTGATCTTTGAGTTCGATGAAATTTAAGAACCGACTTCTCCAAACTGTATATTCGCCCCTTTTTAGAATTGGAGGACGATTATCATTTCCTAGAGAGTAGGCATCCAATTCTTCTTGGAGTAGATGTAGGATCTTCATTTGTTGTTTTGATGTCTTGAATTGATGTGATGTGCTTCACAAGTAGCGGATTAGTTAGTAGCGTTTGATTCTAGAGCAGTTTCGAGAATAACTTTTTACGCAATCTTTAAAGTTTGATAAAAAAGTAAATTAGTCGAGAAAAATTGGCGCTGTTATTGTTCTCGTGCGAGAAAGTTCGTCAGCAAAAAATTTTACGAGGGAGAAAAATTGCTCAAATCGGTTGAGAAAAAATTTGGATCGTGAATTTATTTTGAGCGCGGAGAAACAGTATGTTTAATAAGTTTCTCGCTGGGTCAAAATAAATTCGTTGACTGAAAAAGGTTACTCGTACGCAGATGATTTTCGCTTAGTCAAACTGAGAAGTCTGACCAAAAAAAATTATCGACTATAAGTTTTATGCGCGCAAAGGTCAACATTAGTCTTCGTCGACAAAGTTTTTCGCTAAGTACAGCTCGAGAAATTTTTCTACTAAAGTCGTTCTTGGTAGAGGCGACTTTAGGTCTGACTAAGTATTCCGATCGAGAAAAATTTTCGCGCAGAGTTTTTTGATCGAGAAATTAACCTGATCGAAGAACCTAGCGAGAAAAATTAAGATATAATCGAGAAAAATCACATAATACACTGATTCAAGCAAAAACGAGGAATTGGACCTTGAAATTACACGAATCTGCTTGAAATCAACTACTGACTACGCACGAACAGGCAATTAAACACGTCATGAAGCAAAATATACCGAATTTGAGCAAAATCATAACGTGTTCTAACAGTTTATCGCGCGAACAACATCAGCTCAAATTCAATCAATTCAGCTCGAATGATCTTCTAAACGCTACTGATCTAATTGCAAACGTTTTGTATCACTAAAACGAGCACGAAAACATCAAATTCAAAGCAATTGAGCACAGAGTTGAGCTATTATTTTGAAATTTAAATTTGCACCAAACTGTTCTTCGATGGAACAGTACCCGAACTCAAACTTCAATCCAATTCTAACAATTTCCGAATCGAAACAGAACGAATCTGCTCTGATACCAATTGTTAGATCCTAATTTATCAACTCTATGGTCCTATGCATGAATTCTAAGGCAATCGATAAGAATTGTAGAGATTGAGATTTCGATGGAAAACCTTATTGAAGAGCACGAGAGAGAATTTCGCTTAGAGTGAGAAGATTTCTTGTGTTTCTCTCCCTAGAAATTGAATTGCAAGCCTTTCAGATCAATTTTCTAAATGTTCTCATTAAGCACAATGTTTGTACAACTATTTATACCAAACATACTTGGTATAAATAACAAACTAAGTCCTAAACTAAGGACTATTACAATAAACGCCCCAAATTACGAAGACGGCTAATTAAATCAATGCACAATTAAACTAGTGTCACGGCCTGATGTACACATAGTCGCGGCCGTGACTGTTGCCAGTGATACTTGGTTTGAGTTCTGCTGTCACGGCCTGTGACATGATGAGTCACGACCGTGACTGTCGCCAGTGCCTATCCGTTCCGCGTACTGCCACTTGTCACGGCCTGTGACATGATGAGTCACGGTCGTGACTCATGCGATGTGGCTTCATAACTTGCTCGTTTTGCCTCGTTTTTGCTCTTTTTCGCCCGAGAGTCATCCTAAGGTCCTTCAATATCAAAAGAAGTGTAAATAGGGCGAATAAGTACATAAAATGACTAATAGAGCTCTACTATAACCCAATTAAATACTACGATAAACGCATTGAAATACGTTTATCAAACATCCCCACACTTAAGCATTTGCTTAAAGTAAATTAGAAGTCAGAGAAGGCATCAAATCAAGATAACGGCACAATTGTTCGCAACTTATCATCATAGCTAGAAAGCACAAAACGGAATCAAGCAAACAATCATGAACAGTACACTAGTGATCGGCATCTATCAACCTGAACTTCATTAGCACTGCTAATCAAGAATTATACCTCACAAGGATTCGCTCGAAATCACTCAGTGTACAGGCTAGCATATAGTAACCGCTCAATTCATGCACTAGTCCAACCCCTACCATAGGATTGCAAGCTAATCGCATATTTTCTACTTAAGGTGGCAAGCATAAATCTGAGGGTCTTTTCAGGTCAAAACGGGTCAAATAATAATGAAGTGACAAGCATAGATAGTAATACACGTAATCATAAAGCTAGGACCTATAAGCGAAAATTCAAAGAATATAGCATGATCAAACTGACCATGCCCCAACATACGACTCAACATTCTCGCTCTGAAATCCTAGACTTTTTATGCCCGACCCTCTCAACTCAGTTCCCTTTCATTTTTTGCCCTTTCACCTTAGTTACGCTCTAATTTTGTGCAATGCCCTTATTCCCTAAACATCAAAGGTTTGACTTCTGTCGCAAAGAATACATCGTCACAGCGAATGCCGTGTACCTAGGGATACTTATTACCAAAATCTATATCTTGCAAAAGGTTTATGGGCATGCTTATGCAAGGGATCAGGTCATTTCACGAATAGCAGAGAAGAACATTAAATTAGACATTAAAGCAGTAACCCTCAAGTTCGACTTCCGCTCTATTCTAATCAACTCAGGTTCAGATAATCTCTAGAGGCTTATGCGGGTCAGTGGCGTTTGTAATTACGAGGTAAGCAAACGAATAGGCTCAGGCTCAAGTGGCTAACTATTGGGATTAGTCATGGTAGGGAAATTTGGCCATAGACTTATTCCTAATGCCCTCATTATTTCCATACTAACGCACCAGAAATAGTTTCAACACGTATACGTCAGGCAAGTTCTAGAGAGACATAGACTAGGCACAGCACACAACCAAGAAAAATGAGCATAAGCTCGTCAGGCTCAAAATCTCACAACGTAAATGGGTTATGTGTACGACTCTCTCAAAGCAGCGCTATATCTATTCAGGCAGACTCGATTCAATCAATCATGCATATCCTAATCGCTCACAAGATTTCATAAAAATGCAGACCAACTCGAGATAGATGCAAACAATCATGCCTGATTTCAATAATTCATGCCTTTCTAACGAAATTGATAGCTCACAGACACGTCATAAAAAAATTTCATGTAATTTCGTGTAGTTTCTCAAACCTAGTTTCCCCTCCCCACACTTAAGACGTACGTTGTCCCCAACGTAAAAATTGCATAAACGAAAGGGAAACGAAGGTTTATGAGAATGAAACTCCCCTAACAAAAGAATGATGTGGTTGTGACCGGACGCATGACGGGTGTACTATCGTGGCTCGCGATGGCCGAAAAGGAAAATCAAACATAGAAAGGAGAATCATCATAGATAATAAATATAGTATAGTTATAGACATCAAAGTTATAAAAATAATAAAAATAGACACAATACCAAGCAAACGAAATGTCTAAAGAAAAGAAAAGAAAAGATCACTAAGTGGTGGTGGCGGGGAGGGTGGCCTCGGTTGCAGGTACGACAGCGATTGTTGTGTAAGCTTGATCGCAGCGTCCATTGCTTGAAGGGCTTGGTCATAACGCTCCTGCTCCTCATGGTAGCGACGGTGGGCTTCCTCGTTCCGGTGTTCATATTCTTCCTGTCGGCGCCGAGTCTCTTCGTTAAAGCTCCGGCTTCTGCATCGCATTGCAGCGTGTCGGCGTTCATTCGCATCATCTCCTGGCGCAGTGCTTCGAGGTTCGCTGTCGACGCGAATGGGGCGACGCCGGATGACTCGCCCTGGTGATATCAGAAATAGTATGAAGGCCCGGTGGTTGTGTTTGTCTCCACCGGTTTGGGGGCCCTCGATTCCAGGCGGGTGCCTTCACGAGCATATCCTCGTTCAGTGGGTTGCGCCCGCCTACGACCTCCATCTCAGGTGGGTTCACCGGCCAATGTGAAGTCCTTGTACGACTTTGGTGATGAACGCCACCATGGTGATCTTCCCACGGGTCCGGGATTCTGCCTGAGCGCTGAATGCATGGGCCAGTTGTTAGGGAGTGTGCCCTCGGAATGCCATACGAGGACTGGGAACAGTCTAGGGCGCACAATGATGTATAGGTTGATAGACAGTTTAAATTGTATATACTGTCAAAATAAAGTAGTGAATATTATTTTCATTATAAATAAATAACACCCGAATGTTTGAGTTAGACGTCTGATTCTCGTGGGGACGAGGGAGGAGACACCGCTGTAAGTCTAAGGATTCTAGGTGGGTGACTAGATATCCGAATATGACTTATTCAGTGACGACCACATAGTATCGGTAGTGTCACCGATTACCTGAGAGGTTGTGGGTCGTGATGGAGATACCGGTGATCGAAGAGATCGCGTTTCGGACATTCGTCTCATATTCGTCTCGATCACATGACTAGGATGTTGTCAATGATTGAACGAATGACTATAGCAGCCTCAGACCGATAGGGTAACTGACGGATTTGCTTTCACGATTTCGATTTGTCGCTAGTTGGCTAGGTCCGCAAGTGTTCGAAAATGGGACACGGGCCAGCGACGAAACGCAACTGACTTTACGGATGTGATTGCCGGGCTTTGACTGCTATCGGGATTCACTGCCTATATTCGTATAGGTTAACGTCCTATGAGGTAATTGGAGAACGACGAATGTAAAGTCTTCGGCCGAAGCTTAGAAAGCTCGCTCGTATTAGATACGGAGCGGAGTTTAAATAATCGATTGGGTCTCGATTATAACATAGAGTTAGGTCAGTGAGTTTGACATTTACATGGCTCTCACCTAACCGGGACGCAAGTGAAAGGCGTAAGAGGTATTTAAATGTATACACTGTAGTCGGTTCGCCCGAATTTCGATTAGAGCAAAATTCATTCTCAACTGGGATCTGTTCGGTACCGCGGGATAGGATAGGCGAATACCGTGACTCGTGGATTCCTCCCATGCCAGTTGAGACGGACCTAGAGAGTCGCGCTTAAAAATGGTAGTGAACTTGAACGAAAACGGCGGGCTTTTCTCTAGAACCTAATGAGTGGGATTCGTTGAGGTAGTGGCATAGTTGACACGAGGTGTCGATGATTTAGTTAAATTCCGGTGACGGTCACGGGAATAATTAGGACTTGAGATTGTCTTAAGTGATTAACTAAATGAGGCTCAATTGTAAATAAAATAAGTAGATTGGATTTAACTATTTTATTACTTAAAATTGAGGGACTAAATTAAGAATTTAGAAACCTCGGGGGCCGAAATCGAATTACTTGAAAAATATGCATGTTGACTAGATGGTCTTGGACATGTGTCAATTCCATTGCATGCCACATAAGGAAGAGGTTCTTGGCCTATTTGAAAGCATGACAAGTGTCTTGAGAAATTAATAAACTCATTGTAGTGGAATTTTACTACAAAAATTTAGGAACATGCAAAAATGGTAAAAAAAAAAAAGATCTGACGTGAGTATGCTCTAAGATTGTGTACTTTGTACTATGCTCTCAACTTGCCATATTACCCAACAAATGAGATAGAGAATTAGAACAAACAACAAAAGTGAGCTTTATTCTTGAACTTCTCAAGCACACGTCAAGCCCCGGGTTCGTTTGACGAAGCCCACCGCCCGAACCGAACTGCGTCTAGCCATCGGAAGCAGTCTCGGAGGTTCGATCAAGGTCATACCGGCGTGACAATCTAGCCCGGAAGCCCCGGGAGCCAGACGAGGTGTTGCGACGTCCATCCGAGGTGCATTCACGTACACCGACGGTATATTTCGAACCTTACTGATTTGATTTCACGAAAAATACCAAACGATATCGGAATGAGTCGAAAGACCCCTCGTTGTGATCTTCGGGAAGTGTAGAATCAATCTGGAAAATTTGGTATCGATCGGATATCATTTTGGTTATCAAACTGTTGAAAGACGGCAGACTGCCGCTTTAGTCGAATTGATAATTTCGAACCACTGATTTGATTTTGCGAAAAATACCAAACGACATCGGAATGATTCGAAAGACCCCACGTTACGATCGACGGGAAGTGTTGAATCATTCTGGAAAATTTGGTATTGATCGGAAATTATTTCGATCGCCAAACAATCGAAAAGCTGTCGACTGCCGCTTTGTTCGAACTAGTTTGGAATGAAGTTGTTAATTCGAATAATACTAAATTCGAATTTGAGAAGTTCGAATTAGACGTGGTCTCCTGAGGCTCAGGGCAGTATCTTGAGCCCTCGGGAGAAGCCGAAGGGTGTTAGGTCGAATTTAGATGTTGAAAATCGAAAATTCGGCAGCCTACGCCGCTCGGTTCAAAACGCGCTTCCGCTATCGCTACGTTGAGCTGTTCGGGGGCCGGCGTCGATTAATCGGGCCTACCCCAACACCAGTGCCATACCCAAGTCGATCGGTTCGCGTCGCTGCAGCTTGGCTAGGTAGAAGAGGTCACGGAGGGTGATCACTCCGTGCGAGTCGCCCATCGGTGTGAGTGAAGTCGGCAGGAGGCGGTGGATGTAGCACTATCCTGGGCTCATGAGCAAGGACGCCTTCTAAGTCTTGATGCTGACCTCAGGCTCGCCAGGTCGTGCAATTTCTGCCCAGCAGGCCTGTCGGACCATTGGAAACTGAAGATAATCTTTGTAATCTTTGTTCGGGAATGGTCCTTCGCTATCGAAGTATGGCGTTGGCACTCCAAGCGCACGGGAAAAGTCATCGACGTCCACCGTAAGCTCCTCATTAAATGCCCGAAAATTTACTATTTTGATTCTGTACGTCTTCGAAGGAGAAGGTGGAAAGGAATTCCGGCGTCAGTTCCTTGTACGTCGGTTCGTCAATGTTGAAGAAAGTGGCCTATCCACTGAGTGAGAGGTACTGTGCGACTTGTTGGTCGATGTGGTGCTTCACCAGCGTCTCGTGGTCGATTTGGTCCATGGGGATGAACTCCATTGCCTTAAGCCTGTTGTAACGTGCCGTCTGTGCTTTCTCAGTGAACTGTTGCATAGCAGCTAGCAGTGTCGGCGTTGTCCCGCGTCGCCTTTGACGAACAGGCGAGCGCGAGGCGGGGTCATGCTGGGCAGTAGAACGGCTTCTAGTCATGGTACCTATAAGAACGCATGTGAGCTCGAAAAGTATAGCAAATAATACGAAGCCGCTTGACTCGACCAATAATAGCGACAAAATAGATACTTGCATATTCAATAACACATGATAAGCTCCAAGAGGCATTTTGTCGAACACGTGGAATCCAACGAAATTATTCAAGTTAAGTCCAAAATCAACCAAGCAAGCCAATTCACATAATTCATAACATCAAGTACAGCTAAATAACTAAATCGAAAGGAACAAATTTGACATAAAATCATGCGCATCCCCAATTTTCAAAATTAGGGTTCATCAAATAAATCGTAAAATTCATGGTCGAAAACAACAAATCGAGTAACCCAACGCATTCATAGCAAATATCAAGTCACAAAAGAGCAACAAGAGCATCAAATTAGACCCAAACTCGAAAATCCCCAATTCTCAAAATTAGGGTTCTTCGTCATAGAAATCAAAATTCATGGATAACAACAACGAGGCATGCCCATAGTGTCAATAACACGTAACAAACTTAGAAAGAGCATATTTGTACCCAAGAAATATCAAGTTCAGCGAAATCCTAAGATTCAAGCGAAAATGGCAAAAATTCATAACTTTTTTATTTTACCTAATTAAATCTGAGGGCACGTGGTCGTCGGTGGGTTCGTGTCGGGACCCGTTAACCGCGATTCGTACTTTCTATTAGTCCAAAGTGTTTATCGTGCATTTATTTGGGAAGATACGTGGAAATGCGCATAAAATTTTTCCGTTTATACAATGGAGGTCATACATACATATCAAAAGAATTTTCTTAAGTCTTTCTGCAATCCATCATGTCCTATTTACAAGAAACGTGTGTACATGCACAGCAAAAACTCCTATGCGCCCGGCCTTCACAGGTCGACATCCATACACACACTTCCACCTCACAACTGGAAGCTCCAAAAGATAAGCCTTGCACCATGATCAAATCACGTAATGTGATCGCTAGTACCTACAACACGTAACGTATGGAGTGAGCCGCCGTGGCTCAGTAAGCAGAAATGATGCATGTATGCACGTCTCCTATCAATCGGCAATCCGCGCCGTCGCTTACTAACACTCATACTCTTTTAGACTCATACGTCATATGGGCCCTCGGCTTTCTATCTTACTATGCGCCATTTCATAGAGCTCTAATCCACAAGGGATTCTTACATATGTGGAGGTTCTCACACTAGAAGCTCACCAGGAGGAATCTTTCCTTACTCAGTGTGGCCTCCACGCGGACGCTTCTCACTGGTAGCCAACACCGAGGTCACTAACCCTAGAGGTTCCCTCTGTGTAGTGCATGCCTCGGGTCGCATCCTCCAGGTTGCATCCCCTGCATACGGGGTATTCCCCTTACCTATCTTAACAGGGGTAATCGGCATCGTATCGCCATGGTCGCATAGAAGAGCCGTGACTCTTCATTGAGTCGACAACAGACGCCAATATCGACGAATATCCATCGCACACAGGCGATCTCATGCACGCTCATTCCTCATGCCTTTCGTACTACTTATGCGTGCAAATGCTCATGTCATGTTCATATAAATATGCATATCATGACGTCATGCATAATGCGTATCATATCATGCAAGGTTCACATAGGGTCTCGTAAGCACGTATCACATAATCATGCGCAGGTAAGTTACGTGTCGTAGTTGCATTTCTACTTACCTGTTGTCCGTGCTATGCTAGTTCACTGCTCCGAGAATTATCTACTGTCCGACCTTTAAACATCAATATCATTGTATCAGTATTATGCATTTGTTAAAGAATTAGGTCGAACTAAATTATTTGACTACATTAATTTTGCTAAAATCTCTAAGTTGCTTGATTCTAGTCTAGGCTAAATCCCCACCCAATTCATTTCTAAGTAAGGTTAGTACTAAATTCTAACATCAGAAGTTCGGCGAATGTTAATTGATTTGGTGTTAGATTCGCCCGATTGTAGTTCATCTTGAAATCGCCCGATTTGTTAGGTTTTGTTCATGGTCTCGCCGTGTGTCATATGGGCTCCAAATCGCCCGATTCGTGTCTCTAATCCCTCTCATTTTGCTGTGTTCTATACCTCAAGTGGAATCGTCCCATTTGTCTGGCATGCAACTATGCTTCACAAGATTTGTCACCCATTCGCCCGATTAGATCTCATGTGGCGAGGTGTTGATCAAATTGCCGAATCCTATTGGTCTCAAAGATCGCCCGACTTGTCCTTATTTAACTTAGTTTCGGCCGATTCCCATGCATGCGAGTCGCCCGATTCGTGTTTAAGCCACTTCGATCTCGCCCGATTTGATTTGCATGAAATCCTCCATCGGTCGATTCGTAAATCGCCGCGTGTTTTCATCATCATGGCATCATCTTAATTCGCCCGATTCGTTCACCAACATATCACATTTCGCCCGATTTCACATGTATGCAAGTTCACACTCTATCCGATCATCAAGGCTTGTGCAATCGCCCGATGCAACAAATCGCCCGATTTGGCACTCAAACTAAAATCGTCCGAAACCACATTCATAGTTCAATCCACCCGGAATTTCATAACTTCTAAGGTTTTCTTCAAACCAAAACGTCTAAAGCTAACTTAAGATCATCTCATACTAAAGTTACAAACCTTAAAACAAGTTAGACTACCCAATACATGATTAATCCCGAGGAAACTCTTAGCCATGAATTTATTACCCTAAGTTAGGGTCTTTGCCGTCTATGGTACTCCCAAATTTCTAAAATTTTCCCCCTAATCCTCAATGTAATTAAATTACATAATTCTAATGACGCAAATCATAATAGCTTAGGGAATAATTTCACTTACTTACTCGAATTTCCAAGCGTTTCGGAGTGTTCCTTGCGTTAAATCCTCTCGGCTCCTTCCCCTTTTCTTTCCTTTCTGATTTTCGATAGTTTTTGAATGGACTGTGGAGTTTTAGATTGCTAGATTAGATACTTATCATAGGTCATGGGGTGAAGTTTAGAGCTATCGTGATTCTTCCTAGGTTTAGGTAAGTTTGTCCCCCAAGTTGATCTCTCTCATGAATTGGGCCAAATGTTAATTGTTTTAGCCCAAATTTACTAATCATAATCCCATAGCTTCTTGGCCCGGTTGATGCCTTATTGTCCAAATTGCAAATTCTAGCCCAACTCAACTTATACTACTATCATTATGTCTTTTTCTCTTATTCTTATTACTTTCGAAAATTCCTTACAAAAGTTAGGGTCATCATGACACCTAGTTAACGGCACATAATGGCACGTAATTCAAGTAACAACTGCAGAGTATATATTTTAATTGTGCTTGATTTTATTAGTTGTCTTTGTAATTAGGGGCGTTTTGTATAGTAGTCCTTAGATTAGGACTAGTTTGATATTTATACCAAGTTTTTTTGGTATAAATACATGTAAACAAATTGTGCTGAATAGAGAAAGTTTTGGAAATTGATCCGAAAGGCTTGCAATTCAATTTCTAGAGAGAGAAACAATAGTAACTTTCTCACTCTACTCGAATTCTCTCTCTTGTTCTTCATTTGAGTTTTTCGATCGAAATTCAATTTCAATCATTATCATCGAATTGCTTAGAATTCATGCCTAGGATCATAGAGTTGTTAATCGTAGGACCTAACAATTGGTATCAGACCAGATTCGTTCTGTTTTGAAACGAAAATTGTTAGAATTTGATCGAAATTTTATTCTGTCACTGTTCCAATGAAGAACAGTTTTGGCACGAAGTTGAATTTCGACCAAACGGTCTTAATTCTGTGCGTATTTGATCTGATTTTGATGTTTATGTGCGCATAAGTAGTATTAATCAATCATGATTAGATCGGTACCAATCAGAATCATGATTTGAGTAGAATTTTTGATTCTGTGAGATTACTGTTCGTGCGAAAACAGTATGAACGTGTTTTTTTTCGTCAAATTGAACATTATTTGCTTCAAAACATGTTTAATCTTCTGTTCGTGAATAACTCAGTAGCTGATTCCGAGCATATACCTGTAGTTTCATCGATTAATTTCCAGTATTTGCTTGACTCTGTGTTAAAATCGTATTCTGCGTTTAAACTTTGAATTTTAATTTTTCTCGCTAAGTCTTCGATCGAAATTAATTTCTCGATCGAAAACCTCTGTGCGAGAAATTTTTCAATTAGAAAACGGATTAGTTAATGAAATCGCTGTTGTCAAGAACGTGTTTAGAAAAATTTACGAGCGATAAAAATTTCGACGAGAATTGACTATTCTGACCCCCGCGCAAAACGTTTTCTCTCGAAAAACTTAGCCGTTCACACATATTTGATTCCCGCCCGTAAACTTTTTCGGTCAACCATTTAGATTTGACTCAGCGAGAAACTCCTTAGGGTACTGTACTCTAAGACCAAAATCAATTAAAAGAAATTTTACGCTCGAAAATTCTGGTCAATTTTTTGAGTCTCTACATTGTGGATTCTGGTCAACAAAATTTTTTGACGCTTAAAATTTTCGATCGCAAAACCTCACTCAATAATTTTACGATTGATCTCACTGTTTGCACAATTTCTCAGCGTAAAATTACGTTCAAGTCGAAATATTTTCCGCCCGAAATTTTTTGAACAGTACCTGACGCGCGAAAACAGTACCATCTTTTCAAATCGAAGAAATTAATTTCGATCAAACTTTAAAGATTGAATCAAAATCAATTCTCGATCATTTTCGAATACGCTACTAACGAACTTCGTCACTTGTGAAGCACATTACATCATCTTCAAACGTTTGAAACACTTAACGAAGATCGTTCAACAACTCAACCACTACACAAAATGGATGCTTATTCTCTTGGAAATGACAACCGTTCGCCGATTTTGCAACAAGGCGAATATACCGTTTGGAGAAGTTGCTTCCTCAATTTCATAGCTTTAAAAGATCAAGCTGAAAATCTACTGCAGTCTCTTGAAGAGGGACCGGCACAATTCTGGGTCCATGTAGCCGGCGATGAAACAGCTACTCCTCCAATTCCACCCTCTAGGCGACTAAAGGAGCCTAGGGCATACTCTATAGAGGAAAAGACTCGAGCTAAGGCTGATCTAGTAGCCATGAATACCCTCATGCAGGACATCCCCAACGACATATATAGACAGATTGACAGCCTTTCATCGGCTAAAGAAATGTGGGATGAACTGCATAGGATGATGCATAGGACGGAAGTTGGCATAAAGGCCAAAAACGCGAACATTCTCACTACTTACGACTCCTTGAAAGCAAAGCCGGAGGAGAGTCTATATGAGATCTAGCAAAGATACCTCACTCTTCTCAACGAGATGAGGAAGATAGAAATCACGAAGACCAATATGGAGACAAACATCAGATTTCTCTCTTCTCTGCCCGCGGAATGGAAGAAAATATCCAATCAAATTCGACAGAATAAAGATCTAGAGGAGATGGATATCCATGCCGTGTTTGACAATCTCGCACAACATGAGGATGATATAAGCGAGATTCACAAGGAGCAAGATTCACAAGGAGCAGAAGGGCAAACAGATCGATGACACTGTTGCCTTAGACTCGGAGAAGAGGAGTTCAAAATCAAGAAAAGAAAAGATCGTTAGGCCTCATTCTCCTTCAGAGTCGGAAGGAGAATCGGACTCCGACGTTGAGCCAAATATAAAAGCCCTAGGGAAGCAGTTGGCCTTAATTGGAAAAATGATGAGTAAGAAGTACTTCAAGAGAAGTCTTCAACCTCAGCCAACAGACTTCGGACTACAAGCTTTAAAAACAAAGAACGTGCACCAGAGAGCTCCGAAGTCAAGAACCCAAAAGAGGCTAACAAATGCTTCAACTGTGGCAAGCCGGGTCACTTTGCCAGAGAGTGCACTATTCCGAAGAAGAGAGATGCCAACTACTACTCCAGGAAGCTCCAATTGACTAAACAGGAGGAAGCTGGAGTAGCTCTCATGGCCGAACAAGACCAATGGCTCGAGGACACGTCGAGTTCTGAAGAAGAGAATTTAGCCCTCATGGCCCGTCTCGACAATGAATCGGACGCCGAAACATCCAACCGGACGGACGAAGACAACGCATCGACCTCGTCAAAAAGAGGTAGTCTCTTCTTCCACATTATTGACCCTGCTAGAATCGTATAAAGGAAGTAGAAGACAAATTGTCTAGGTCTAAAGAGAAGATCACTAGTCTCGAATCCGAACTTAAAAGTTCCCATACGAAGATAGAGGAACTCACTAAGAGCTTACATTCTAGGGAGACTAGCTCATCTAAGACATAGCAGTATAGTGAGAAGATTAAAGAATTGGAGGATAGGCTAGCAAATAACTACAATTGTTCGGTTAGGAATCCCAGTGAGAAAGCGACCCTCAATTGTAGGATAACCGAAGCTACCACTACGATTACTAACTCAGAAGCCCAATTAGAAGAATCAAATGCAAAAGTTAGTAAACTTGGTGTAGAATTAGATGCCTGTCAAGTCTCCAAAATTACAATAGAAAATAACTATGCTCTTTTAGGGGAAGGACGAAAGAAGTTATACACTAAGGTTAAAAAACTAGAAGATCTTTCTTGTTAGAAAGGACTTAGAATTTTATGATTATAAATTTGGCTTAGGCTTTGAGAACCCACGGGTGTTTGTCAAAAGTTAATTGTAAGCAACTTTAGGACATTCAATACATGGGCTTAGGATTAACAGATCTTATGATTTTTACTAATGCTAAAGAAATACATGCTTTAGAAGAAACCAAAAGAAAAGCCAAGACTGGGGTTGAAATTCCCTTCTCCTACACCGAATTGAATCAAAGCTACAACATTACGGAACTTCCCAAAGGTTGGTGTCTTGAGTCAATTAAACTACCCGAAGATCTTTCTATTAAAGAAGAAGCACAAAATCATCATTCTGAAAATTCTCTCTATATACCACCTATTGTTAGGAAAATAAAGGAGTTAAGAGGCTCATTAGAAATAGAACGAGAGAATTTTGAAGCAGAAAAGAAAAAGTTCATAGAAGAGATTGAGAATCTTAAAGCTTCTTCAACATCGCAAGTTATTTCCCACGCTATTCTAAAAAGTGTGAAAATTGAAAATGCGCCTTCAGTAGACCATAAACGTATTACTAGAAGTGCTAAGCCTAACACTATTTCACCTATGTCTACAGGGAGCGTAGGGATAGAACAAGATACGAATGCGTGGGTTTCTACAATAAAAATAGAGAAGGAGTCAATGGATTTGAATGTTTCCAATATTGTTTCTCCTTCTGCAAAAATAAAGGACACTCGGAAAAATAAAAGAGCCATTTCCTCGTTTCAAATAATTGCTTCTACACACTCCCTCAAACCGGTCATATTTAGAAGCACTAATTTTGAAATAGGCTCCACATCGAAAACAAAAATTCGTAATTCTAAGACAAATGCATCTAGGATGACACGTAGGAACAAGATCCAGCCATAAAGAAAGCATATGGCGCTATACATGCTTGTTCTCACCTAAGGTATCCCGTTAAGATTGAATCCCCGTAGCACCTTAGGAGACTATCCAATGAAAAGATCTTTTCCTCACTCAAGCCTACTCGTGCATTTGCTCGTGCTGAAATTCAACTTCCCTGCAAGGTCCAACCCACTTGGGTTCCTAAAACAACTCCTAAGAAGACAAAAGCCATAAAGGCTAAGTCTCCTATAGCAAAACCCAAAGTTACTTCCTCGAAGGCAACTTGGGTCGCTAAAGTTCCTATCGATAATAACTTAGGAACCATATCTGAACCAAAATCAAAATCTGCTAATCTGAGAGGACCCATTTTTAAGTGGGTACCTAAAGCTCTGTAAATTGTTTTTGCAGATCCATCATGTGTGGTACCTTGACTCTGGTTGCTCCACACACATGACGGGAAATCAGGAGCTTCTGAGCAACTATCAAGACCGACTGAATGGAAAAGTCAGGTTTGGAAACAACGATTCAGCCCCGATTCTAGGACTTGGGGATATCATTCTGGAGAATCTGACTATAAAAGATGTCTCTTACGTCGAAGGCCTCCGCCATAACTTGTTCAGCATAGGCCAGTTCTGTGACAAAGGGTTCCAGGTGGTCTTTCATGCTGACAGATGCAGAATTTTGGATAGTCAGGACACAGAACTCCTTCAAGGACTTCGGAAATCAAATCTATACACGATAAACCTGACGTCCATGCGGCCCTCGACAGCTGTTTGCCTCATTTCTCAGACTGTAATTCGGAGGAACAGCTTATGGCATTAACGCATGTCTCATCTCAACATCAAAGCTCTTCAACATCCTTCAACGAAAAAGTTGGTTCACGGTCTTCCAACTATAATTTTACAAAAAATGTTAGGCGTGCCAATTAGGAAAAATGAAGCGAGCGTCTCATCATGTCAACCAAATTGCGTCTACTTCCCGCCCATTGGAACTAATTCACATGGACCTCTGTGGGCCAATGCAGAAACAGAGTATCAATGGACGCAAGTATGTGCTAGTTATCGTCGATGACTACTCTCGCTACACTTGGACAAAGTTCCTCCGAACCACAGATGAGACCGGTGACTTGATTATCAACTTTGTGAACACTACTCAAAATCTGCTACAACAGACTATTCAAGTTATTCGAACAGACAATTTTCAGTGAGTTTTATCAGAAACTTGGAATAAGTCAACAATTTTCAGCCGCCAAGACTACTCAACAGAATGGGGTAGTCGAACGAAAGAACAGAACTCTAGTGGAAGTCGTGGGTACGATGCTCCTGCACTCTGGACTTCCACATTTCCTATGGGCTGAAGCAGTAAATACCGCCTGTTTCACTCAAAACAGGACGGTGGTTCACAAGCGCTTTGACAAGACACCGTACGAAATTATCAACAAACGAGTACCCAACATTTCATTCTTTAAAGTCTTCGGGTGCAAGTGCTTTGTGGCGAACGACCGAGAGCAACGTGCTAGTTCGACCCTAAAGCACTCGAAGCAACCTTCGTCGGGTATTCTTCAACATCCAAAGCGTACCGAGTATACATTAAGTCCAACCGCACAATTAAAAGCTATAACGACACTTTTCACGAAGTGAACGAAATGGCTTCTGGTCACTTCAGTCCAGGACCCGTGCTCAACCCGATGGCTCCTGCACACCTCAGTTCAGAACTCGTACCTAACCAGATAGCTTCTGAATACAACAGTTCAGAACCTATTTTCACTGGTGTGTTGGCGCAAAACCAACAGAAGATGGCAACAACTCCAAATTCAACGTCCGAAGAAGCAACGAGACTTGCATTGGACGATTTGGACTCTCTCTTCGGGCCAGTATATCGGTCACACACTGCTACACCTACAGTGGATTCTCCACCCAACGAGACCGACGTACCAAGTTCTTCTCACGTCCCCACCTCACCCGATTCAGAATTGCCACAAAATAACGAAGAACCTACAGTGGTTACTGAGGAAGAATCATCAGAGACGATCGATCCAAGTGCAGAATTAGAACTTCCTCAAATAATTGATCAAACGGAGACTATAGGAAATCTAGACCCACAGATGGCTGATGCATCAACTTCAGCCTTGCCTCATGAGCGCAAGTGGACTAGAGGTCACCCGATTGATCAGATAATTGGCGATCCTTCGGATGGAGTGAGGACACATCGTCACACAGTCTCTTCAGCTGCTTCTTAAGTAAAAATGAGCCTACTAAGTTAGCAGATGCACTACGAGACCCGGATTGGATCATTGCGATGCAAGAGGAAATCAACCAATTCAAACGTCTTCAAGTGTGGACCCTAGTACCCCGTCCGCATGGGAAAACAATGTCGGAACTAAATTGGTATTCAAAAACAAGAAAAATGAAGATGATGAAGTGATCCAGAACAAAGCAAGGCTAGTTGCGAAGGGATACAATCAACAAGAAGGCATCGACTACGACGAGACATATGCTCCTGTTGCCCGAATCGAAGCTATCCGCCTTCTTTTAGCTTATGAGGCTCACAAAGACTTCAAAGTCTATCAAATGGATGTTAAGATCGCCTTTCTCAACGGCGTTTTAAAAGAAGAAGTCTATGTCGTTCAGCCAGAAGGTTTTGTCGATCAAGAACATCCCGATCACGTCTATCGTTTGGACAAAGCTCTCTACGGACTAAAACAAGCCCCTCGTGCTTGGTACGATGTCCAGAGTGAATTCCCCGTGAAGTCTGGATTCATACGGGGAACGATAGACACAACCCTCTTCATCAAATGGCAAGACAAAGATCTGATGGTCGTCCAAGTATACGTCGACGACATCATCTTCGGATCAACTAATCCACGGCTTTGCACGAAGTTTGGAGATCTAATGACAAGCAAGTTTGAGATGAGTCACATGGGAGAGATGCAGTTCTTCTTAGGACTACAAGTCAGGCAACTCGAAGATGGGTCATCAGTCAGACAAAATACATCAAGGATATTCTAGAGAAATTCAACCAAGATCAGAGCAAGCCTCTCAGCACTCCTATGTCACCAAGCTGCAAGTTGGATGCCGATCCCTCTGGAAAATCGGTCGACATCACGCTGTATCGCAGCATCATTGCATCTCTTCTCTACCTCACCTCAAGCCGGCTGGATATCATGTTTGCCACCTGTTTATGTGCTCGTTTTCAAGCCGATCCCAAAGAATCCCATATGCTCGCCGTTAAAAGGATTCTACGTTACCTTAAGGGCACTTCTACCCTTGGACTATGGTATCCAAAGGGCACGAATTTCAACTTATAAGCTATACTGACGTTGATTATGCAGGTTGCCGAATGGACAGGAAAAGCACGTCCGGTGGCACTCAATTTCTAGGTGAAATGCTGGTCTGCTGGTCATCCAAAAAGCAGAACTGTGTGTCAACTTCGACGGCCGAAGCGAAATACGTGGCTGTCGCCAGTTGTTGCTCCCAGATGTTGTGGATGCGGACTCAGCTTCGCGACTGTGGGTACATTTTAAATAATATACCCATATATAGTGATAGTCAAAGTGCCATCGCTACACTTGCAATCCTGTTCATCACTCACGCACAAAACACATAGACATTAGATATCACTTTATCAAAGATCATGTAGAAAAAAGGCACCATAGATATGTATTTCGTGAACACGGAGTACCAACTAGCTGACATTTTCACCAAGGCATTGGATGAAAAACGATTTCAATTCCTTGTCGGAAAATTAGGCATGTTGAATCTTCCGTAATACGTGTTTTACCTGATCTTCTGTGCTGCTAAATGTTCTATGCTATGTGTTTTCTTTGCTTATTTGCTTCATCTTGCGTGAAATAAAAAAAATTATACAATAATTTTTTTTTCAAAAGCATTATAAATATATATAATAACGGGGATGACGAAATCCTTTAGCATGCTTTGATCCAAAGTCACTTAGAATTTTACCCCGACATGCGATCAATTTAATTGCTTAATTTTGTCAGTCTAAGTCGCATGCTTGTGTCTAAAGGTCATTAAGTTGCTCCACTAGACACAAAGTCGCTATACATATGTGAGGATTCTAGCCTTGTTATTTTGCTTTCTTCGGATCTATTTCTCGAGTGAGTCACACATCGATTACTTGTCTTAACTAGTGATACTTGGCTTCATACTCACCTTGCCTTAGATTGTTAGGAAAATGATAAGGGCGCTTAGGTTATTCCTCAGTCGGCCTTATAAAATTTTTCCCTCACATTAGCCCTTAGTCTTCCACTTTGAGCCATCTCCGATGTCCTTTCTTCCTTTGGATCCCATTCCTAGCCTTCAACCGTATTCTATACTCTTCAGATGGTTGTTCAAACGAGAAAAGGAGGGGGAGAAAACAAAAGAAAAAGGGGATGATGACAAAAGAAGGCATTGCTCAACGCGCAAAAATCAGACCAAAGGAACCTACCTTCCGACTATCTCTTTGAAGATGGCATGGATCATGCTTTGAACTTCTCCAACGATAATCTCGTATGCTCGTCAGAACGGCTGGAAAGAGGAGCACCACGAAGTGAACTTCTCCAATGATAATCCGGTCTTATATCAGGAAACGAGAAGACGAGCGTAGCGTAGCCTTGGGTACGAGTTCCATAACCGTGAACTTCTCCAATAAGATAATCTCTGAAACCTCTCTAGGGATTAAGAGAAGAGGAGCACGGTATCGGCCCGGGAACCAACAAGAAGAACTTCGCCTACGATAATCTCCTATAGCCTCGTGGAGAAGCGGAGCTTCATCTTGAGCATAGCATAAAAAGGGATAGTTCTTAAAAGAAAAAGATGGAGAAAAGATTAATAGAAAAAAAGGAGACGGACGTAGAAATGGAAGATGACGAAGGGATAAGCTCATTTTCCTCTAAATTCCTTCCCTTCTAAGTCCTAGCCAAACTATAATCCTTACAACCCTTTGATTCCAATCGACGGTCGCTCGAGGTGAAATTACACAGTCGTAATCCTTAACTAGCTCTAACCACCTCTTTTGCCTTATGTTCAGCTCCTTTTGTGTAAAGAAATACTTGAGGCTCTTGTGGTCCGTGTATATTTCACACCGCTCTCCATAGAGGTAGTGCCTCCAAATCTTGAGAGCAAAGACCACCGCCGCTAGTTCCAGGTCGTGCGTCGGGTAGTTCTTCTCGTACTCTTTTAGTTGACGAGAGGCGTATGCTACTACATTCCCGTTCTGCATTAGCACGCACCCTAACCCATTTTTCGAGCATCACTATAAACGGTAAACCCTCCAGTTCCCGAGGGTATTGTGAGAACTGGGGCCGTCGTAAGCCGTTTCTTCAGCTTTTGGAAGCTCCATTCGCATTCTGTGGTCCACTGAAACGGCGTATTCTTCCTGGTCAACCTCATTAGTGTCGATGCTATAGAAGTCCTTTATGAACTTCCTAATAGTACCATGCCTGACCGAGGAATTGTACTTCCGTCACGTTCGTCGGTCGAAGCCAGTTACTGATAGCTTTTATCTTGTTCGGGTCTACGAAAATTCCTGTTCCGGATACTATATGCCCCAAGAAGGCGACTTGGTCCAGCCAAAACTCACAGTTCTTGAACATGGCCATAACGGGTACTAAAGGCCGTCTTCGGGACGTCTTCCTTCCGAATCCTTAATTGATGGTAGCCCAATCTTAAGTCGATCTCAGAGAAAACCGTCGCGCCTTGTAGTTGATCGAACAGGTCGTCTATTCTCGGGAGTGGGTACTTGTTCTTGATGGTTAGTTTGTTCAACTCCCTATAGTCGATGCATAATCGCATGGACCCATCCTTCTTCTTTACGAATAGTACCGGCGCTCCCCAAGGGGAGAAACTCGACTGTATGAACCCCTTCTGCATGAGTTCGTCGAGTTGATCCTTTAACTCCTTCATTTCCGTCGGTGCTAGCCGATAAGGGGTCTTAGATACTGGTGCCGCTCCAGGTACCAGATCTGTAGCGAATTCTATTTCCCTATCGGGTGGTAGTCCCGGAAATTCCTTGGGAAACACGTCGGGGAAATCCTTAACTAGCGGCACTTCCTCGATTCTCGGAGAGGGGTTCTCTTCCGCTTTGATAGCGAACACCAGATAGGCTTTGCACCCGGATTTGATCAGCCGTTGGGCTTTTAACGCTGATATCATTGAGATATTAGTCTCATTGCTAGTTCCTACGACCTGAGGGGTTCATGCCCGCCATATTGAGCGTGACTATCTTGCGGTGGCAGTCTATGACGGCTCCATACCTCGATAGCCAATCCATTCCGAGGATTACCTCATAATCATTCATAGGAATTATTATGAGGTCTATGGGTAGTTCCTTATCCCCGATTACTATTGGGCAATCCCGTAGAATGTTGTTAGTTTGGGTGGGATCCCCGCTCGGAACTGTTACCCTAAACTCGCACTCAGCTCGGTGAGGCGTAACTCCTACCCTCGTGACGTACTTAGTGGATGCGAATGAATGTGTCGCTCCTGAGTCGACTAGGATGCATGTGGGGGTTTGATAGACGAGGAGGGTACTTGTCACCACTGCTGGGTTGTTTTCCGCTTCCTCGGATGTTATAGCATAAACCCGGGCTGGTACCCTTGGTGGTGCTGCCTGGTTTCCAGCTTGGCTTCCGGGTCCATTCTCCGGACACGCCCTCAAGTAGTGGCCCGTCTTGCCACATTTGAAGCCGATGGCATTCTGGGAGTTGCAGACTCCCGTGTGACTCCGTGCACACTTTGGACATACGGGTAGGTTCAGTTGAGGTCAACCCTGGATGGGGTTGAATTGTGGGGGTGGTCCTTGTCGATTTTGGAAATTCGGCTTTCCACCCTTGGCTACGAACTGCCGCTTTGGGTTGCCTCCGCTTCCTTGCGGCCCTTGTACGAACTTGCATTTAGCTTCTTGGGCGCGAGCAATCCTAGCCTCAGCTTGCTCCACCACTAGTGCTCTCTCAGCCGCTTGTGCATACGTGGCTCCTTGTAATCCCTCCATACTCACGTCCCGGTATAGTTCGAGCTTCAATCCCTCCATAAACTGCTCGATCTTGAGCGCGTCTGTACTAACCATGTGAGCAGCGAACCTCGAAAGCTGCTCGAACTTCTTGATGTACTATGCCACTGTCATTGCCCCTTGGCGGAGGTTGATAAACTCGTTCATCCTTTGAGCTCTGACAGGGGCGGTGTAGTACTTCCCTAGGAAGAGCTCCTTAAACCGATCCCAGCTCATCGTTAGTGGGTTCTCGATGGCTGAGATAGTATCCCGCCAATGCCATGCGCTCCCCCTCAGCAGGTAGGCAGTGCACATAACTTTCTCCGCCTCAGGTGTGGGCTGTGTTGGAACATATTCTGCAACGTCCTGAGCCAATCCTCGGCTGAGGTAGGGTCTACGGCATCCTCGAACAACGGAGGATTGAGCTTTCGGAACCTCTCCCCGATCATCTCGATTCGTTCAGGTGGGGGAGGTAAGCTAGCTGATTGCCCACCAGCGTTCTGCTGTTGGATCAGCTGCTGGATCTGGGCCAACTGTTGCCGGACCAGTTCCGTAAGTTGCAGGATGGTAGCATCCCGACTATCAGGAGGGTTACTAGTGTCCCTGCCTTGGTCTGATTCCCTACTGCCTTCTCCCCTACGTCTTACCATTTTCAACCTATCCTGATCATTTCCTAAGGCCAATAAATCAATCCATACAAGGAATTCATATAACATGGTACTTACAAGCAAGGCCGCTTCCATTGAGTGTGTGTGTATGGACAGTCTGCAGGACCTGTGATCGAAGCTCTGATACCACTCTGTCAGGACCCGTCGTCCCGACCTCGTAATTCGTTCTAATTCTAAGTGCCTAATGGTGCGTTAACGTGCAAAAGGCATAAAAATGCGAATAAAATTTTTCATGCGGAAGTCGTATTTACATGCCAAAAGAATGTTCATAAATCATTCTACGATTCATCATATTCGTATCTACACGAAATGTATGCATCCATGCACAGCAAAAGCATTCCTATGCGCCCGGCCTTCACAGGTCGTCATCCATACACACACTCCCACCTCACAAGCAGCCGGATAGCATCAAAAGATCGGCCTCGCACCATAAATGGATCACGTACCATGATCACTAGTACCTACACACGTAACGTAAGGAATGAGCCACCGAGGCTCAGTAAGCAGAAACTATGCATGTATGCACGTGTCCTAACGATCGGCAATCCACGCCGTCGCTTACTAATGCTCATACTCTTTTTCTTGACTCGTACTCTTTTTCTTAGACTCGTACTTCATATGGGCCCTCGGCTTTCTATCCCACTACGCGCCATTTCATGGAGATCTCAATCCATAAGGGATTCGTACATATGTGGAGGTTCACACTAGAAGGTCACCCGAAGGAATCTTCCCTTACTTAGTGTGGCCTGCACGCGGATGCTTCTCACTGGTAGCCAACACCGAGGCCACTAACCTCGGAGGTCACCCGAAGCAATCTTCCCTTCCGAGTAGTGCGTGCCTCGTTCGCATTTTCCAGGTTGCATCTCCCGCATACGGGGTATTCCCCTAGCCTCTTATACAGGCCTTATGGCTTCATTCGCCATGGTCGCATAGGGGAGCCGTGACTCTTCATTGAGTCGACACAAACGCCAAAATCGGCGAGTATACATCGCACACAGGCGATCTTATGCACGCTCGTACCTTGCCTCTTACGTACTACATATGCGTGCAAATGCTCATGCCATGTTCATGTAATATGCAGGTCATACTACCATGCACGTAAGTAATTACGTCATAACATACATGTTTTCACATAAGGTCACATAAGCACGAAATCACAAAATCGGACGCAGGCAAGTTACGTGTCGTAGTTGAATTTCTACTTACCTGTCGTCCAAGCTCAATTAGCGTGCTCCCTCGTTTGCTCCTAACGTACGACCTATTTAAATAAAAGGGTTAATTTGTTAGTATCTTGATTTCTTAGCTAGTTCGTCGCAATATTTAATTTTCGCCATACTACTTATTTGGGCTTGTGCGAATTTTCTGGACTCCAAGCCATTCAATTTGCCTTATTGAATTTTCCTAAGTTATGTTAGAATTAATTATTCTAACTTATGTGCCTCGGCGAAAGTGTGTTAATTTTTGGGTTGGGTTTCGATCGAAGCTCCCTAAGTTTCGACCCTTAAGAAATTTCTAACTTATGGCATTTCAATTCCTTACATGCTAAGCTCGGTGAAAGTCATTTAATTTGTAGGTTTCTCCCAATTCAATTTCGTCGAATTGAATTTCTAATTTACATGAGTTTCGCCGGAAACTCTTCCGCTCGTTGCTTTCGATCGAAAGTCCTAGTTACCAACTAGTTTCGATCGAAACTCGTCTGCATCAATTTCTAATTTCAACTTGGTGATTCGCTTGTTTTAGTTTCGTGCGATTGAGGGAGTTTCGCCGAGATTTCTTTCGGTCGAAACTTGTTTGTTCTAAGTCCCAATTTTGATTAATAGCTATGACATGTTGGTTTCGCCCGAAACTATGTGAGTTTTGCCGTGTTATTTCGTCATCATGAAATCATCAATTCGCCACCTTGGTTTCGCTCGAAACCTTGCATGGGAAGTGGTTACTTTCGATAGATTTAGGCTCGTTAGGATGAGTTTAGCCGTGTCTTACGTCGGCAGGGGTGTCATTTAGGTTTCGATCGAAACCATGCAAAGTGGTTAGTCACTTTCGATCGATTGAATGGGCTTGGGATGGAGTTTCGCCGCGTGATGACGTCTGCATGACGTCATCTAGGTTTCGCTCGAAACCCTTCATGGGAAAAGATCACTTTCGAGCAATTGCATGGATTTGGATAGGGTTTCGATCGATACTCATGTATTAAAATGAGTTTCGATCGAAACTCATGGGTTGTAAATTTTACTATTTAAAATTGGTTCGATTCCAAGCTAAATTCGAGGTTTCTAATTGTCGCCCCAAACCCTAAATTAATTTCCTACTTTCGATCGAAAGTCCATTGACTAATTACATTCAATCGTACTTCAATTCATCGTCCACTTTCGATCGAAACCTTAGCATTCATTCCATCGAAACTAAATTTATATTATTAACCTAGTCGAAACTCCTCACTTTCATCCTTTCTCTACCAAAATCGTGTGGTGCCTAACTTGAAAACCAAATTTATTGGTTCTAAATCATATATTAAACTATCCACTCATAAATTTATCCAAATAAGGATCGTATTCTAAGCTTATTCTTCACACTTTAGGGTTTCGCATTCTTACTTACCCTAAATTTCCAAGTCAGCGTAACCTTCATGTGATTAAGCATCTAAGAACTTCTAATTTACAGAAATTACAAGCTTAGGGAGGTTGCTTCACTTACAATTTTTTGAAGTTCTAAGCTTAGTTGACGAAAGTCTTGGTTCGACTATCTCTCGGCCCTTCTCCTTGCATTTGCTTTGCTTTTCGTTAGTTTTCAAGTGTGGTTATGGAGTTTGGATAATTTTGACTAGATATTTTCTTACTTATTGAGGGGTGAACATGGTATGGGGCGTGGGTTTCCCTTAAATTAGGGAATTGTGTCTCCTTTTATTGACTTATTTTATATTGGGCCTAATTGTTAAGTTCTAGCCCAAAGGTAAAATCCCTATCCCAAAATAAATTCTAGCCAACTCTTATTTAACTATCATTAAGTTCTTTCCTCCACTATTTTCGAAAATCCCTCACATAACTTAGGACTCGTCATAAGTACATAATCATTGGCACGTAACTGCACGTAGTTCACACAAAAATCACGAGCACATAACTCGTACAATCGCGTCAGCACATAACGTATACAGAATTAACATAAAATCGCACGGACATAAACGAAATCTATTGGCCGACCTAGTTTGTGGGGACTCGGGTCCTACAGGAAGTTTTCATGACCTTTATGTTTATTGCAAAAGTTTTTGTAGTCATTCCTATATGTGTAATTATATTATACCCTGAAGGCCTAGAGTAACACGTGGTGGCCCCTTGAAATTATAATTAAGTGTGACTCATAAACGTTTTCTTAGCCTTAAGGTAATTCTTTAATATATGCATCATAATTATAAGAAAACACCTATGGATAAGCATACATATCAACTGATCTTCATGACTTAAAAGGAAGGACAATGAACGAAAGCAAGTAGAAAACCCTACTTCGTTCTTGATAAGATACCTCACTAAATATATAAACCATCAGTTCGTTCTCTATTTTGTCAACAAGTAAGTAATATTAGAATCTATTTAAATTTCATACATATAAGCATGTAAAGTCTCGTTTTTAACTTTGATCATCATATTTCAACCACACTTTATATTCATTCGTATCTTCACCCTAAGCAGCTCCATGTCATCAACGTGTATGTCCTAGTAGAAGTTATGCTTTGTTTACTATCGGTAATACTAAAAACGTATATGTAGAACACATGTATATATATATATATATATATGCTTCGTTATTAGATATTTTATCAAATGCTGTTTTCATCACCACTCAGTACAGTACGATTTTCCTACTTCATTTGGGTGTATCGTTCTAATCATAAGTAAGCTCTGATCTTGTCATTAATCATGGGTAATAATAGTAAAATATAAGATAAAGCTATTTTAATCAAGTTATGTAGATAGGTAGCTATAAGAGTTTCGTGACCTATATTTTATTGACTTCAGTAGAGAAAACTATTGAGTTGACGTTACGTCCACGAATATCTTACAACGGCTTCCGTATTCAACTGTTAGCTTCGGACGTCAGGTAGGTGAAACTCACCTACGACACGTAAACGCTATGTGATACTTATGTGATTACATGATTATGTGATTTAACGATTTACGTGAATTTGATGAATTACGTGATTTAGTAAATTACATGTTTTATGTGTATTTATTTCGTTGCACGTCATGTGTATATTGTTTGTGCACTACGCTTGCATACCATGTCAGTGCGAGGTACCGTGCGGAACGGTAACGTATGGGGTGTCGTCGAGGTGAGAGGATTGACAGTGGTAACACGGTGACACCTTACGGTGTCGGCGCAAGGCGCATGTGGGTAGATGTGACCGATATTGGTTGTCGACTCGATGTAGAGTTGAGGTTGGTACAACTGCACCTGACGGTTGATGCCGTCGAGACGGGTGGTTGGTGCCGCCTGGCTTTATCTGACCGGTTGGTGCCGTAGATTCAGTTATGAGGTGCGTAGTCCGATCTAGGGCAAAGATGGGAAATGTGTGGCTGAGATGAGTCCTGAGTTGGGCCGCCGGAGCATTGGGTGAGAGCTAACTCTAACGTGACCTGAGTTGGCCGCCCGAGCATTGGGTGAGTGCCACTCTAACGAGACCTGAGTGGATACCCGAGCGTGTTTAGTGTCAAGTCACGGGGCGTTGTGAGAGGCGATGGGTCATGATGAGGGTCGAGCGTGCATATCGTGAGATATTTGGGATGGGGTTGAGCGCACGTTGCATACATGCATATTTCACCTACTAGGCAAGGAGCTCAGTTTACGTGTTGTAGTTACCGCGTCGCGGCTGAGGCGGGCTGACGGAGGTGCTCCACGGACTTTTGAGGACGGGGCTGTACATGGATGCGACCTGTGGAGCGACTATGGTTTTGTATAGTGTACCAATGACGATATAGTATTAGAAAGCGAGGGTCGCTTCAGGTGGTATTAGAGCTTAGGATATAGATTCTGTAGACTGTCCATGTACGGCCGCTCAAAAGCCTGGAGGATCAGCCTCGCCTATACGTTTTACGGTATGGTGTGATTATTTGCTTGACATGATATATTTGCTTATGTGGTTATTTGTATACAATAAGAATAGGTATGCTTAGCTATATTTAGCTAGAGTGCGCAGCGGAAGTGTGATGGAAATGGGAATAAGAATGTCTAGTTAACTGATTTTAGGAATTTAGTCACACATTTAAGCGTCACTAAAATAGGAGAATTCGTTACCCCGAATTTCACCAGTCGGCGAATTTCGGGGACGAAATTCTTTTAAGGGGGAGATTGTAATACTCGTAAAATGTAATACGGGTCTTAGGTGTAATTAAATAGGATGAATATCTATTTATTTTAGGAATTTAAAAATGCTGAGAGAGTTAGAATCGAACTTAAAAAAGTTAATAGAAATGTATTGACACTATCAAAGCTTTGGTGGGCCAAGTTCTCATACGGGTGGAAGTTTTCATGACCTTTATGTTTATTGCAAAAGTTTTTGTAGTCATTCCTATATGTGTAATTATATTATACCCTAAAGGCCTAGAGTAACACGTGGTGGCCCCTTGAAATTATAAGTGTGACTCATAAATGTTTTCTTAGCCTTAAGGTAATTCTTTAATATATGCATCATAATTATAAGAAAACACCTATGGATAAGCATACATATCAACTGATCTTCATGACTTAAAAGGAAGGACAATGAACGAAAGCAAGTAGAAAACCCTACTTCGTTCTTGATAAGATACCTCACTAAACATTTAAACCATCAGTTCGTTCTCCATTTTGTCAACAAGTAAGTAATATTTGAATCTATTTAAATTTCATACATATAAGCATGTAAAGTCTCGTTTTTAACTTTGATCATCATATTTCAACCACACTTTATATTCATTCGTATCTTCACCCTAAGCAGCTCCATGTCTTCAACGTGTAAGTCCTAGTAGAAGTTATGCTTTGTTTACTATCGGTAATACTAAAGACGTATACGTAGAACACATGTATATATATATGCTTCGTTATTAGATATTTTATCAAATGCTGTTTTCATCACCACTCAGAACAGTACGATTTTCCTACTTCATTTGGGTGTATCGTTCTAATCATAAGTAAGCTCTGATCTTGTCATTAATCATGGGTAATAATAGTATAATATAAGATAAAGCTATTTTAATCAAGTTATGTAGATAGGTAGCTATAATAGTTTCGTAACCTATATTTTATTGACTTCAGTAGAGAAATCCACAACTTCTCGAAATCCTTACACAAAGCCATCCACGTGCATTCACATTTAACCACTCAATATATATTATATACATAACATTGGCAAACTCATGAAATCATCCACGTGGCCTTGCTCATCATCACCTCTCATCATTGTTTTTTTTTTTTTTTTTTTTTTTTTTTGTCCCGATGTATCCCCACACTGCCTGGCTATGGGCTAGCCCCTGTCAGCCGTGGGCTTTTTTACGCCACACAGACTTGGCAAGGCGGGGACTATTTACGCCACACACTCCAGAGGTGGGACTAATCCCCGGGGCCAGATGGATACGTCCCAAACCCATACCGGCATCGATAGTCATGAGGAATAATTCTCATGGAGACTTCCCAAATTCATGTGGGAGGTAGGGTTCGAACCCCTGACCTCCTAGTCACATGAATTTTGGGGCCTCCCATCAGCCACTAGAGCTGATGGGTCATTGGCCACCTCTCATCATTGTTACCTAATCATTACAAAATCAATCGAAATCAGTTCTCGATACCCAAATTTACCATATTGCCATCGAAAACTCATTCGAAATTTCTCTGATAGTTATATTACTGTATTGCCATTTAAAATCAGATTTAAAATTTCAAGTTACTATCTCTCGACATCATATCTCGAGATCACCTCAAATTGAAATTTACATTAGCTCACAGGAATAAATCGAGATGCCACATCTCAAAAATTCAGAATCTTGATATCGAAGTAAAGATCTCGACATATCTTCCTATCTCGTTAATCAGTTTGAGAAAATTGATTTAATCCTCACCGATACTCTTCGAAATCACGACTTTTATCTAAACATCTCGAAATCTCATATCTATATTTTATTGCATCTTTTTTCCCCATCTATCAAAATAAATCTTACTTAAATATTCGTAATCACATATTGTGCTTATTTTATTTTGAATATTTTCTCTAACCTTATCTGGTTTCCTTGAGTCTAAGATAAGCTGATCAACACGATTAAGATCCACATCCAACCTACTACAAGATTGGCACATTATAGAAAAGGTGGTTAGTATCTTTTTCGAAGTTTTCGACATTACTTCAAAACTTTTCGGTGTACACCAAAAAGTTTTCAACGCTTAAAATTTTCGAAACTTCACGGTAACTCTCAACAAAACCAAATTTTTTCAAGAACTGAACTTTCAATATCCACTTTCAATATGTCGTATCATTGGGAACAGAAAGCGAATGAATAAGCTAAAGAAATTAAGGAATTAAAGCATGAATTACTTGAGCTAAATCGTCTAGAACTCATAGCAACTGAGTGGAATGTAGGCGCTCAACAATATGAGATTATTTTTAAATACCTCAATAAATGGTATACTAGACCTATCCCTTTAGAGACAATTATTGCGAAGCTAGTCGACCAAAATTCTTTTTCGGCGCTTGACGGGGAAAATGATTTACATTGTAATAGACCTGTCTCGTGGTTGGAAATTCCGATGGTTGCTAGTAAAATTTCGGAATTGAACGCAATATTGGAATCGGAAAGAGTAGGTTTTCAAGCAGAAAAGCAAAAACTTCTAGAGGAAATATCAAATCTCAAAGATTCCCCACCCTTACCTGTCCCAAATAATCCTTCTATAGAAATATCATTGTCTAAGCATGATAAGGGAACTCAAATTGACGCTTTTGTTCCTAAAATTAAAACAGAGAAAACTTTTACTAATAATTCTAAGTCAATATTGACTGAAGCTGAAACGTTAAGTAAAGGTCGAGCTTTAAAGGTAGCTAAGGAACAAATAAAAATTAGTAAGGAGAAAGGAAAAGCAAAACTGTGTGCAAAAATTAAAATCGAAAATATTCAAGAGTTTTCCTCTCCCATTCCTATCAAAAGAGAAGCGTGCAAAGAAGAAGTTCCAAGCTCAAGAAAGCGACCTTCTCAAAACCCAAAAACATCTATTTCTTTAAAGAATGATAGATGTTGAATTGCTTACCCATCCAAAAATGTTAATCACTCTAGTAAGCAAAAATCTAAGAGAAGTCATCATTTTGATGTGAATCGTGTGAATACGTCAGGTAGGAAGAACGGCACTTGTACTAACAATGCCTATCATTCTATATGTTCTTATGCCTTACTGAAATATCCAGTCCATGTTAAGTCTGAGAAACATCTTATGCGACTGGCTTCGGAGAAAATTTTTAAATCTTCTTCGAATAACACGTTCACCTTTGCTGAATGTCATACCCGTGTCGAATTAGTCCTAAATGGGTACCTAAAGCTACATTAATGGATGATTTAGGACAAGATTTGACACCTTATGTGCTTAATTCGTTTTCTGCTAATAAGGGAGGACCCATCCAAAAATGGGTACCAAAGTCCCGATAATGTCTTGCAGATATTCCAGCATGAGTAGGTACTAAGAGAGCTGCTCCACACTCATGACTGGTATGCGACGAGGACAGCTAAATATCCCAGCGTGTATGGCATCTCGGGTTGCTCCACAGACACGACTGGTTAGCGATGCGAGCAACCAAACGTAGGTAACTTCTATATATGCATTCCATAGTTAAACGTTTGGCATGCGTATCGAATTGAAAAGACTATATACCTACTTTGAAACTAAAGTATACATTATAGTTATGCATGCTTCAAAAAGACTTTAAATTCCAAATTTTTGCATGCATACATGAGCTGAAATGCATTAAATACCATGTTATAGGTACATTGTCATTATGCATGCATCTTAAAAAATTTTCAAGCTTAAATTTTCTGTATGCATATGAGCTGAAGCGCAAAATACCTATTCTAATTTAGAGCGATAAAAAAGGTACATTCTAATGCAATTTTAAAGAACAATAATTCTTAGTTCGCATCTGCTTTGAAAATAAATAAATATGTTCACGCTTAATTAATTGGGAGAGAACTTACATGTTTAAACGTGCATGCATTGAGGGGGAGTATCACTTCATATTTACGAGGGGAGAGTAAAATTTTAGGGGGAGTACATCTTAGGTGCATCATTTGTGGAGGAAGAAAAAATATTATATATCTATATCTATATATAACATATAAATAATATAGTATATAGTTACTATTACATTATTAATAAGATAATACATATATATTAAAAGAAAATTATTATATATCTATTTATATATATATAATAAAAATGGAAAGGAAAAGAAAAGCAAAAAAAAAAAAGAAGAAGAAAGAAGAAAAAAAAAAGAAAAAGAAAAATCCTCTCATGTGTTTTCACCTCCCAAGACGGACTTCAACTGAAAACTCAACCCTCAAGAGTTCAAGAATTCCAAAAGGAGTGACAATCATACATTATCACGAAGATGATATCAACCGACCTGCTCCGACTTGCTGATATAGTAGCACTCACCAAAGTTGACGGACGCATGGATTCTAAGTTCCTATGGTTCAGTCAGACCAAACTGAACCTAACCCCGGAACGTAGCCGAGTGTTAGTGACGATTTCAAGTTCATAAAAGTCACATTGGAAATTCTTAATAAGACCAAAGAGCCGAAGATACAAAATTCCCTTAGTCACAAATTACTCGGACCAACCCCCATAGGTACAGGTGCTAATTTTATTAGCCCCCGGGTAGAAGTCGTCTCATCTGGTCCAAAGGCGCATGCACAAACCGAGCCTTACCCACTCATCGATCTCCCAACAGACTGATGTTTCACTAAATCACGGGGAGCCGCATAATCTATCACTGCTTCACTTGGAAGCAGGAGATATTGAACTAAGTGGTAGTCAGCCCCACTCCATTGAATTTTATTGAACACATCGAGTCTAGTGTGTCCTCACCATCCACATATTTTATATCTTTTTAGGACACATACACTTTTTTCTTATCTGGACTTTGTGATCAGATCAGAACTTTCGTAGACATGTCCTACTACGACATGCTTCGATGATCGAAAGGAAGTCCTACCGTTGCAACATCAAAGCAACAACGGTTTCAGGCCATCGCCTATGAGCTACGCTCCTAGATCGATGTTAACGGGACGCCTATGTGGCCCCGATTTATAAAGTCCTGTTCTCACAGGCCACGTCTCAGAGTTTAACTCTGAAGTCGTGTCGACACTGCCTTTGTGGCTTTGTCAGGTTATTACCCAACCTGAGCACCTACCATTTCCGCCGTGCGTACCACTCTGAAAATGGGCTCCGTGCAATTGATGAAAAAATCTGAAGGAACCCAAGCATTTTTTTGGAAACCACAACTCCATCATCTTGTCCCGACGATGCGATCTTCTTGCCAAAGATGATGCCCCATTTTGACCTATCGCATGACGATCTCCCCAACTCGATCTTCATGAGGGGGAGGAGTACTAGAGCAAAATGGGAGCAATACTACGACGACAGTGCAAGATAGGTCAGAAAATGCTAAATCTCAAGCGCCATCAGAAAATCAAGCGAAGACCACAGAGTCCAACGATGGAAGTTGTCGCCTCATGTACGACTCTCCGATTTTAAAGAAACACCCCAATCACAACGCGATGTTGAACAAACGTAAGGGGAGTTGAGCTACAATCGAACGGAGAGATCGGACTCAAATGACAAGATACGACCAACAACTTCAGCATGGACTTCAAGACTCAAAGCTGTCGTGTACAGCTCTTCGAGTTTAAAGAAAACTCTCATTCCCAACACAAGGTTGAACAAATGTAGGGGGAGTTGCGACAAGTGAAGTAAGAGCTGGAACACCTAAAGAGAAGATTCGACTCGTGTACGTCTCTCAAAATTTAAAGAGAATTCCTCAATTCCAACAAAAGGTTGAACAAACGTAGGGGGAATGGTAACTATCCAAGGGAGAGATCGAACACAATAGAGACGATCCAACAAGCAGCTTTGAACACTTAAGAGAAGAGAAGTTCAAGAGACGGTGAGCTTGAAGATCTTTTAAAGAAGAAGTCACAAGACAAGACGAAGGAGGATGCGATTGAAGAAGAACGATAAGTGTTCTTTGAGGACTCAGGACGATTACAAGAGATAACCAGCGTTGAATTGCAAATTGAACACAAAGGGGGAGATTGTTAGGAATTATTTATTGTGTTCAATTAATTATTTTATATTAGTCTTGTATTTTATATTAAGCTATGACTAATTGTAAATATACCTAACTTGTGGATATATTAGTAACATCGGGCTTAATAGCCCATTAGGGCTCATGTATAAATACCCTAAACGATTCATCGTTTAGGGTTACTGATTCATTAATAGAGTTGACGACTTTGCTGAAGAACACGTGCGTATCATCGTTCCAACTCTTCAATCCGTATCGTGGTATTACTAATTTATTGCTTCCGTATTTCATCATATAAGGTAATACTAATCCTATGAATCGATCAAGATTGGATAAATCGGCCTAACAAAGGGGTTTAAGGAAAACTTTGTAAAATGATTGGATCTATTCGGCTGTATGACGATGTACAGTAGAAAAGGTTATCACCAATGATTTTGCAGGTTAGGTTTTTCATTATAACTATTCATGAATAATATTAACTTCTCATTGGACGCGGATCCCAATTATTAATATCGACACTTGGCTTAGCTCGTGAAAGCTTTAAAAACAGGTCGAATAATAGACGCTTCAGCAATAACGAGAATCGAGTAAGCCAGAATAAATTTTTTGTGAGTTAGTCGGAAAGGCACGAAGCTTGATTTTTCACCAAAATATTTTGAAGTCCCAAGTCTAAGACGTATACGTTATGACGACGTGTAATCCATACATTAATAATTATTAACCTCTATTGGTTTTAATCCATCTATGTAAAAGAATAATAATAAAAATCCAATAGGCACTCCTCCTTGCATAACTCAATTTGCCATACGGAACTTTCTCTCTTCAGACAAGATACCGGCGAACCGGGCCAAAGCATCCGCATTGGTGCCCCCACCTTGAACCGGTTCGGGTCGACCTGTGTCCAAATTAACCCTCAAAACGGGCTTTTTCAAGAGATCGTTACCTATTTGAACCAACATCTGCATGTTCTTCACCGACGAAACATCGACCGACGATGCATCCCCAGCCAACGCATCCTCCTAATAAATTTTACGGAAAAAAAGTGTAAAAAAGAAATTCCATCGGGCGCATTCGACCGCAAAAAATTAAGACGCAAATAAAACCTAAATTCGAAGGTAGTTTTGCTCGCTTTGGAGCGACTGAAAGAGGGTGGAGACGTGAATATCGACCATGTCCGAGCTAGCATCCCCTAGACGTCGATCAAAGGGCTCGAGCCATCGTTATAAACCCATCCGAGCAAGCCCCACTTTGACGCTTCCCTAGCGTTGTACTTTTCCTCGAGCTTGGACAAGCCCGTGCCCAACGACAGGACGAGCATCCTCTTTTCGTTCATCGGCTCCATGTCCGTCACCTCGAACTTCCCGTGTAATATCTCTTTGTTCACGTGCGTTGTCGCCATCATTGTCTCTGAACAAAGACAATAATCACACAAGGTCTCCTCATCAATGGGGCATAAGATGATGATTAGGACGAATAACTTGATTGACACCTTTTAACGTGGAATTGATTGACTCGTCGTGTTACGTTGAAATGTCACGTTAATATAACACCAAGAAGAAACATATAAGATGTGCCACATAAAGTGAACACCATAATAATCTATCTCTCTCTATATATAATAATATTTAAGCACATTCTATGCATCTGCAATAGACAAGATACTCACGGGATTATTTGCAGCGACGCCGCCGTCGATGAGGTCGAAGGAATGCACTTGCCCTTGTTCACTTTTCGTCTCAAAATAATATGGCGGCAAATAGGTCGGAGCTGCCGACGTTCCCAGGCACACGTCGGACAAAAGAGCGTTCTTCGTAGTGTTAGCTTTCCCCTGCATACAATCATACAGAAAAATACATCGAATTAAACATACGATCGATCACTTATCACTATACGAACCACGTTATTGCAATGATAATAATAATAATAATAATAAATTATTATTATTATTATTATTATTATTATTATTATTATTATTACTACGTCTTTTGTGGTGAACATAATCGGTTGAAGGCGCTTGATATCGAACGTCGGGATAACTACGTTCGTCACGGTCTGGCTCACCGTAAGGTTTCCCAACAGTCCACGAACCAACGACGTTAGGTACTTCCCGTCGTACTTCGGGCCCCCGAAGACGTTCGTGATGGAGTCCACGAAGCTGTTTCGCCTGATAAAATGGACGTATTTTTTCAAAATTACGATTCTTACACGAAATTTTATTACCAAGCAAATGTGAGTCCAAAATAAGTACATACCTATTCTCGGGGAAGATTTTGGGGCTATGTTCGATGTAGAAACTAGTGATGTTCCTCGCCGCGTACAAAGGGCGGTTATTGCCGTCGGGGGCGGTGAGCATCGTCGTGACCAAACCGCCCGTGCTCGTGCCCGCGATCACGTCGAAATAATCCGCGATTCTTGCGTTAGGACCGTCTAATTCCTGTCGCATTTTTTGGAATTAAGAAAATTTAATATATATGTATTCAAAAGTGATATTGATGAAAATCGGGAGATGGATTGCCTGAAGCTTCGATTCGAGATGGGCTAAAATGGCTCCCGGGATAATTCCCCGTACGCCGCCGCCGTCGATGCTTAAGATCGTAGCGTATCTTCCTTTTGTCTGAGCAGATATTGGAGACGATAGAAGGCATAATGTGGTGATAATGTTGAGAGCGAAGAAGATGGTGGGAGCCCTTTTCTTCATTTCTTTTTAAATTTTTTTATTGATTGTAAGAGATGATAGGGGAAGAAATAGTGCAACTCTTGTGCCGAGATATTGTGGAAGTTCCCATGCCTATTTATAGTGGTATTCGGTTATGGATGGCGCCTGCTGAGAGTATGGGTCGGGGTCGCTTCATGGGTTGACCCGATGCCCGTTATGGGGCGGTTATTGTTGAAGAGAGAAGGAATGATAAGATTTTCCAAATTTCTTATATCTTTTATTGTAAGAAGTCATAATAGTCAATCGTCGATCGGATCAAGTTCCACGTTGCGTGGTCTGAATTTTCTAGCGAATGTGGAAATGTTTTAGTAAACGAGTGGATTCTTCTGCGTCTTGTCTTGGGAATGGGCTTGGCTTTGTCCTTGTTCGTTCATAATCAATTGAAAGTTACTTCATTTGACTTCTAACACGGTTGTACGTATTTTACTTTTCTTATTTTTAGCTCATTTTCGTTGCCACGATAAGACGCAGATAAAGGTTGGGGATTTTGATGTAGATCTAGAGTTTGATCACAATTAGGATGTGCTAGATTTGGATTTTTTATGTAAAAATAAATTAGATATAGTGTTTGCAACTCTTCCGAAAAGGTTTTAATTAAGAAGCAACACTTAATAATGATTGGCTAAATCATTCCAGGTAACTCGTTCCAATCACGATTAAACTCTCCGGCAAAAATATGCTCCATCTACTAAATAGGAATGCTGCTCATTTTTTATTTGAAATCCTAGAAAATTCTATCTATTAATAAAAATGCTTATTTGATCAATAAGATTCTAGAAACCATGCAACACTTCTCCTTGCTCTCGTCGTGAAATATATTCTTATACTACATAGGAACTCATATGATATAGAAATTTGATATAGCAATCAGAAAGCATATGTGTCGTCGAGCAAGGAAAACGCATAAGATATAGAAACTTGATACTTCTCCGTTCGACTGGTCAGATATCGTACATAGTAAGCGAACTAATGTGAACTGTAAAATGCTGCATATATATTCCAAGTTAGAAGCCGATGTGAAAATAATAAAGGTCAAGTAAAACGCGCAGTTTTAGTTTATTGGGGGGCGTTTTCCTATTTTGATTTTAATCAAACTTTCACACCCTACTATTAATGCATGGCTCATATTGTGCCAACACATTTTTTTTTCTTTTGCGACTGAAGAAATCAAGGAATTGCCTACAATTCATTCAATCGTGACATAGGGTGTGATTGAAGTCCAATTTTTTTTTTTCCAACGATAGCTTGCCATTACTAAATCACGAGTACAAATGTGCTAAACAGCACATAGAGCCGTTTGGTCGCATTGCGCCAAACGGAAACAAGTCCTCAGAGAGGAAAACAAGACCCACAAGGGGCACATCACTCCCACGTGGGGAGACAAAGGTCCACAAGGGACAAAAAAACCGACAGAAAACAAAACCTATTATCTACGACCAAGAACTAAAAAACCTATAACAGAAAAAGCTATTAAGCTAAATCTACTATACTTTTCACTTTAACTTGGCCTTCGACTTCTAGATTTTTATTTTCATCGGACTGTGGCTCCATAAAGGAGAAAAGGCCCCTGACCCCGGGTCGGGAGAGAAAGTTTCCAGACGAACGCCGGGAGACAGAGGTGGACTTACGGCCAGTGGTTGACGGAAGGCGGCGGGGCGGTCAGATGGGGAACGATGACACGCTGGGAACTGGCGGCGGGCACGACGGAGGAAGATCCTAGCAGGCGGGCGGCGGGGCAGCCGGCGGAGGGGGCGCGAGGCAGCTGGCTGAGGTGGGCGTCGAGGTGGCCGACGGAGGTGGGCATCGGGGCAGGGCGCCGGCGGTGGTGGCGTCGAGACGGCCGGCGGAGGTGGGTGGCGGAAAAACAGAAAAAAAAAAAAAAACAAGGAAAAAAAAAAAAAAAAGGCAGGCTCCCCCAACCTCCAATGGAGGTTGGGGGAGGAGCGGGTTGACAGAAAGGAGACGGGAGCGAGGTGGGGAGGAGGAGAAGGGGATGGGAGGGGAGGTGAAAGGGGGAAGAAGGTGGCGGCTGTGCGTGGGTTAGGGTTTTTTCAGGGGAGGGAAGGAAGAGAGAGGGAAATTAGAGAGAGAGAGATTACGTCTTTGAAAAGATTGTGATTGAAGTCCAATCGGGAGAAGGTTTTCATATATTTCGGCCTAAAAGATTATTGACGTATTCGTAATATAATAGAAGTTTCTCCCTGGAAACTGGCCTAAACAAAGCGATTATATGCAAAATAAAATAATAAGGCCTCCGAAATTCAAATATGGTCTCACTTTAATATCTTGGACTTGTACTACCAAGAAAGAAAGAAACAATACGTGCCCAAGAAAATAAGGACCCAGTGGGTCTCGCGAGAGCAACCAGCCATAAGGGTATTTTCTTTTCTTGTTATAAAATATGGACTCAATGAAACCAGTACTTCACCGATTAGTATAATATAAACAATGTCTATGACTATATTATTTTTATTTATGTTGGAAATCATGAATCGAAGAATTCAGATTAAACAGTTTCGGTGATTGTCCAAACTTTGCTGAGTATACCGGTTAGACAAAGACTTAAGACTGGGTACCAGTCAGAAGTTCACAAGCGTGCCAGAAATCGGACGTAAAGTGCCTGCACCGGAGTACAGATACCGGACCTGCAGAGTACAGAAATCGGATGTGCCACGTAACCAAGATTCAAATTATTCATGGCGCGGCAAGTTGAAGACTTCTGACACACACATTTAATGAAAGGCTGAAGGAGAGCCAAGTTGAAGTCAAGCCAGAGCTAAAAGAGAAATAAAGCAATGGCACAACACGAACTGCTATGAAGACCGGACAATATCCATTTTGGGTAAAATGCATGATAAACGTATTCCAATACATTTATCGTAGTATTTAATTGGGTTATAATAGAGCTCTAGCAATCATTTTATGCATTTATTCGCCATATTTACACATATTTTGAAATGAAGGAGCTTAGGACGACTTTCGGACGAAAATGAGCGATAACGAGGCAAAACGGAGCAAAAACGACGGAAACAGTCATGTGTCGCGGCCTTGATACCCAGTGCATCAGGCTGTGATAGGAGACAGAAGACTACACTGCCGGAAGTCACGGCCGTGACACTTCTTGCACCAGGCGGTGACCCATAGCAGCAGCAATATTAGAAAATTTCATATCTCTTAATCCAGATCTTGGATTGAGAATCCCTTTGGGCGGAATCAAGATTGGCAAGTCTTCTATCTATGGTTAAACTTTCACGTCAATCGGACATCATTTATCCCTCCATCTGAGAGAAATACGAAACTGTCGCAAGGCTGGAAAGTGTCACGGCCGTGACACTTCTGCAAAAGGCCGTGACGCACGGCAGTGAGCTCCATTTTTGCCCCGACAGTATCACGTCCATGACGGACATGTCCCAGGCTGTGACAGTAGCGAAAGTCATTATAAAAGCCAAATTCGACCCAAAAGGAGGGGGAACCGACTAGATATCAACCCTAAATCATTTATAGACGAAAAAGAGCCGTCAAGAACACGGAATTACGTCCCGGAGTGCAAGAGACAGATCAATGTCGAATTCACGCTGAATTGAACGAAGAACGAAGACCCTTCCACGAGATCATCCCAGATCAATCAGAAGGGAAGATTATGAGTCCTCTGCCCTTGTTCTCTATCTCTTTCGTTGCTTTTTTATTGATTATGAGTAGCTAAATTCCCTCTGTATTTGGGAGTAGATGAACGCTAGGTTGATTCGTGACTAAGACATATTTATCGTGACTCGTGTATCCTGACAATTTATCTATCTATGAAAGTATTTATTCGCTTTAATATGTCTATGTGTTAAAGTGAATATGTGAAAAATCGTTTAGGGTGACAGCTAAACAACGATTAGACCGTTCATAGATGTAGGACTCTAGTATAGGGCGACAGCAAATACTCAATCCTCGCTGTTAGTAATTACTGAATTTTAGATCCCCGCGAGCGTTTAGGGCGACAGCAAACTCGTGAGCCGGTAGGAAATTACTGCGATCTAGTCAGAATCATGTAGGAGCGATACTTCATTGTCTTAGCCGATCGTACCTAGCGGGATTCGAATCCCGAGCACATCTCTATTATCTGCAAGTTCTCACATCCGTTTAGGCGTGTTCTTTGAATCTCTAGTTGAGTTAGGAGCGATCTGTTAGGTTAATTCGTAAACAATCTGCGTATTTTATTTAGGCTAGATATCGAGTCGATAGGTCACTACTAGTACTCAGTTTATTCCTTGTGGTCGATACTCGTTTACTCACTTTACTGCACTACAAACGATAGGTCCACTACCTATCGCATGTTGGTGATAGTAATTAGGTTATTTATATTATCAGTTGTCGCACTTGCAAATCATATTAGCACACCACATGTCGATCAAGTTTTTGATGCCGTTGCCGGGGAATAAATTGATATTAGGAACACCGTAGTTCGGTACTTTAGCCACTTTTATTTGACGTTTTCTTTGCTTTTACTATTTGCGCTATTTGTGTTATTTGCGTTATTTGTTTTCGTACGTCATTATTAGTCTCGTATTCTTTTCGACATATTCATTTATATCTTCGCTAATCTCCTATTTTGCTTCTTGAAGGTACGACTCAGCTGTGAATGACCCGAAGCCACCCATCGGCCCATCGTTGACGTAGACCCAGATTTCGAGCGGAAGTTACGAAGGAAACTCAAGTTCGACACCGAAGGAGCTTTCACTAGCTCTCAGGACCATCTAGTTAGCTATTCAGAGGACAGTTCGCAGGAATCAATCCAAAACTCACGTGTAGAGGCAGCCGTAGATAGTTCATACACAAAAGTAGATATGGCAGCCCATAGCGTGCCCGTCCACGAGGAGGAGCCATCACTAGAGGATCTCCTCAAGAATGACGCGCTAGGCGGTACTGAGTCGGCGATTGTCATCCCGCCGATCGAGAACAAGAATTTTGAGCTGAAGCACTCTTGGCTTCAAATGATCTTCCAAACGACCCAGTTTGAGGGCAATCCCGACGACGATCCCTATTCCCGTCTGAAGGCTTTCTTGACGGTGACTGACACCATCAAGATCAACGGGGTCTCAGGCGATGCAATTAAGTTGATGCTGTTCCCGTTCTCGCTCAAGTTCAGGGCGAAGGACTGGTTAGATATGTTGCCGCCCAGATCGATCACTACCTGGGAGGATATGCGAGCCGCCTTCATCAACCACTACTTCCCACTATCAAAGGTGCTAAGGTTAAAGACGGAGATATCTCTTTTCCACCAAAAGGACTCAGAAAACCTGTACGAGGTGTGGGAGCGCTACAAGGCGCTACTGAAGAGGTGCCCACAGCACGGGATGTCAAAGGCAACCCACATCAACCGATTCCACGAGGGGCTCAATGACCAGACTGTCCATATGTTAGACGGAACCGCAGGAGGAGGGCTCGTGAAGCTCAATGCGATCGATGCTTGGAATCTGATTGAGGACTACTCGAGGAACAGTTTCATGAGGGGCAATACGAGGATGAAGACACCAGGCGTGTTTGGAGTTAGCGAGGAGACGACCACTAATGCCAAATTTGAGGCTCTCCAGCAACAAATCGCGGCGACGAATTCTCAGTTGCAGACAGTCATTGGCGCGCTATTCCCGAAATCCGGGCAGACACATCCCGTGAACACCGTGACGATCACCGCACCATTGCAGCAGACACCGTACCTACCACTGTGCGGGATCTGTGGTGCAGCCCACGAAACATCTGAATGCCAACTCGAGCAGTCGCTGGAGCATACAGATTACATGGGGAATTACCAAGGTGGCCAGCGAAGCTATCAGCCTCGAGCGCACCCCATACAGATTTCAACCCAGACCGTCCGGTTTCCGAAACGGGGTGCCACGCCAATATCAGAACGCACTCGCCGGAGGATCCGATGATATGAAGGAGATGAAGGATATGATGAAGACGGTCCTCACGAAATTTAGCAGTACCACCGCAGCCCATGAGAATCAGATGACAAAGATGGAGGAGTACATGGAGGCGAATGACATTCGTGCTCAGAATACAGACGCCTGGATCAAGAGGTTGGAGCAGCAAGTAGGGCAATTAGCAAAGCAACTGGCGGGGCAAAATCAAGGATCACTCCCGAGCTACACCGAGACAAACCCTAAGGAGTATTGCAATACGGTAACCCTGAGGAGCGGGAGAGGATTACAACAAGCTCCCGCCAAGCAGAACTCAAAGGAGAAAGTCGATTTCGAGGGCCACGACGAGCCAGAAGTGGAGGAAAGCAAGGGCAACGGAGTCGGGAAGGGCAAGGATGACAAGGGAAAGACGCGACCATTCGTGAAGCCGTATCAACCAAAGATCCCGTACCCAGCTCGGTTGAGGGAAGCTGCACCTGAAAAAGAGAAGGTTCAACCTAAAAAGGAGGAGGCTGTACCCGAAATAGAAAAAGCGAAGGAGAACGAGCGACCACCAGTGAGGTCATACCAGCCGAAGGTTCCCTATCCAGCACGACTGAAGAAGGACAACGACGAGGCGCTATTTAGCAGATTTATGGATATGTGCAAATAATTACATATTAACTTACCATTTGTTGAAGCTATTATGCAGATGCCCAGTTTCGTGAAGTTCCTGAAGGACTTGCTGACAAATCGATGGAAGCTCGAACACGTCTCCACTGTACACCTACGAGGAGAGTGCTCGGCGATACTCCAGAGCAAGATACCGAAAAAGCTCAAGGACCCAGGGAGTTTTACTATTCCTTGTCATATATGTGACTAAGTAGTTGAGCATGCTTTAGCTGATCTAGGCGCTAGTATAAATTTGATGCCGTATTCTATGTTTAAGCGCATAGGATTAGGTGAACCACGACCCACTAGGATGAGTATTCAATTGGCTGATAGATCAATAAAATACCCTCTAGGTGTTATCGAAGATGTTCTAGTTAAGGTCGATAAGTTCATTATCCCTGCTGATTTTGTTATCCTAGAGATGGACAAGGATGACAATGTTCCATTGATTCTGGGTAGACCATTCCTAGCTACAGGCGAGACCATGATAGATGTTCGGAATGGGACGTTAACTTTGACGGTAGATGGTGAAAAGGTTACGTTTAATATGTCTGGTTCGATGAAAATGAGTACTGAGCATGATTATAAGTGTTATTACTTAGATGCTTTTGAACACGATCTCTCGTCTTCTGTGCAAGGTTTATCACAGGTTTTGAGCAAGGAGGAAGTCGACAAGCCCACGATGACCATCGACAAAAACAGCAAAGAAGTTAAGGACAAGAGCCCAGTCGAGGAGCGACTGCCACTAGAGCTGAAACCGCTGCCCGGCGAAAAGCGACAACTCCAAGACATGGATGTAGGCGAGGGAGACTTAAGCAGAAAAGAGGTGTTGTGCCTCGACTTCCAGCCACCCTAAGCGAACGAAAGCATGTCCGGTTGAAGACGGTAAAGTAAGGGCTACTTGGTAGGCAACCCAGGTTTTATCTATCTAGTACTTTCTTTTATTTACCTTTGAATATGATGCATATGAAATCTATTACTATTATTATTATCATATATGTCTAGTTCCTTTTTACATTTCATTTTCTTTTTAGTTATGTCAGGATATCACGAGTCACGATCCACGACCTTCACGCGTCCAGTCACGACCACGCCAACCATTAGTCAGGGGAGTCCCGTTCTTTTTAACCTTCTTTTCCCTTTCTTTATTCATTTTACGTTGAGGACAACGTAGGTCTTAAGTGTGTGGAGGGGAATTTAGGTTGAGAATTTACGTGAAATATTTTTTTCTATGACGTGTCCGTGAACTATTAATTTCGTTAGGAAAGCATGAATTATTGAAATCAGGCATGATTATTTGCGCTTATCTCATGCTGGTTTGTATGACATGAAATTTTGTGAGCAATTAGGATATGCATGATTGATTGAATCGTGTCTGCTTGAACAGATATAGCGCTGCTTTGAGAGATTCGTACGCATAACCCTTTTCCGTTGTGAGAGTTGAGCCTGACGAGCTTATGCTCATTTTCTTGGTTGTGTGACGTGCCTAGTCTATATCTCTCTAGAACTTGCCAGTCTGATGCGTGTTGAAACTATTTCTGGTGCGTTAGTATGAAAATGATGAGCGCATTAGGAATTAAGTCCATGGCCAAAATTACCTATCATGACTAACCCCCTTAGTTAGCCACTTTGAGCATGAGCTTATTCGTTTGCTTTCCTCGTATATTTATAGAAGCCACTGACCCGAATAAGCCTCCAGAGATTATATGAACCTGAGCTGATTAGAATAGAGCAGAAGTCGAACTTGAGAGTTACTGTTTCAGTGTCTGATTTAATGTTCTTCTCTGCTATTCGTGAAATGTTTCGACCCTGCTTGACCGTTCCCTGAAATGACCCAATCCCTTGCATAAGCCTATCCATAATCCTTTTGCAAGATATAGGTTTTGGTAATAAGTATCCGTAGGTACACGGCAATCGCTGTGACGATGTATTCTTTGCGACAAAAGCCAAACCTTGATGTTTTTAGGGAATAAGGGCAGTGCACAAAAGTAGAGCGTAACTAAGGTGAACGGGCAGAAAATGAAAGGGAGCTGAGTTCAGAGGGTCAAGCAGAAAAGTCTAGGATTTCAGAGCGAGAATGTTGAGTCGTATGTTGGGGCATGTGACTGTATTCGATCATGCTATATTCTTTGAATTTTCGCTTATGTGTCCTAGTTTTAAGACTACGTGTTTAGTATATATGCTTATCACTTCATTATTATTTGACCGTTTCGACCCGAAAAGACCCTCAGGTTTATGCTTGCCACTATAAGTAGTAGTTATGCGATTAGCTTGCAAGCTTATGGTAGGGGTCAGATTAGTGCACGATTTGAGCGATTCACTATACTAGCCTATTCACTAAGTGACTTGAGCGAATCCTTGTGAAGTATGATTCTTGATTTAGAAGTGGTAAGGAAGTTTAGGTTGATAGGTGTCGATCGTTAGTGCATTATTCATGATTGTTTGCTTCATTCCATTTTGTGCTTTCTAGCTAGAATGATAAGCTGCGAACAATCGTGCCGTTATCTTGGTTTGATACCTTATCTGACTTCTAATTTACTTGAGGACAAGCAAATGCTTAATTGTGGGGAGGTTTGATAAATGTACTTCAACACATTTATCGTAGTATTTAATTGGATTGTAATAGAGCTCTAGCAATCATTTTATGCATTTATTCGCCCTATTTACAAATAGTTTGATATTGAACGAGCTTAGGACGACTTTCGGACGAAAAGGAGCGAAAATGAGGCAAAATGGAGCAAAAATGACGGAAACAGTCATGTGTCACGGCCATGATACCCAGTGCATCAGGCCGTGACAGGAGACAGAAGACTACACTACCGGAAGTCACGGCCGTGACACTTCTTGCACGAGGCCGTGACCCATAGCAGCAGCAATATTAGAAAATTCATATCTCTAAATCCAGATCTTGGATTGAGAATCCCTTTGGCCGGAATCAAGATTGGCAAGTCTTCTATCTATGTTTAAAATTTTAGGTCAATCGGACATCGTTTACCCCCCCATCTGAGAGAAATACGAAACTGTCGCAAGACTGGAAAGTGGCACGGCCGTGACACCTCTGCACGAGGCCGTGACGCACGGCAGTGAGCTCCATTTTGTGCCCCGACAGTGTCACGGTCATGACGGACATGTCCCAGGCCGTGACAGTAGCAAAAGTCATTATAAAAGCCCAAATTCGACCCAAAAGGAGGGGAAACCGACTAGATATCAACCCTAAATCATCTATAGACGAAAAAGAGCCATCAAGAACACGAAATTACGTCCCGGAGCGCAAGAGACAGATCACCGTCGAATTCACGCTGAATTGAACGAAGAATGAAGACTCTTCCACTAGATCATCCCAGATCAATCAGAGGGGAAGATTATGAGTCCTCTGCCCTTGTTCTCTATCTCTTTCGTTGCTTTTCCGTTGATTATGAGTAGCTAAATTCTCTCTGTATTTGGGAGTAGATGAACGCTAGGTTGATTCGTGATTAAGACATATTTATCGTGACTCGTGTATCCTGACAATTTATCTATCTATGAAAGTATTTCTTTGCTTTAATATGTCTATGTGTTAAAGTGAATATGTGGAAAATCGTTTAGGGCGACTGCTAAACAATGATTAGGCCGTTCATAGATGATAAGACTCGAGTATAGGGCGACAGTAGATACTCAATCCTCGCTGTTAGTAATTACTGAATGTTAGATCCCCGCGAGCGTTTAGGGCGACAGCGAACTCGTGAGCCGGTAGGAAATTACTGCGATCTAGTCAGAATCACGTAGGAGCGATAATTCATTGTCTTAGCCGATAGTACCTAGCGGGATTCGAATCCCGAGCACATCTCTATTATCTGAAAGTTCTCACATCCGTTTAGGTGTGTTCTTTGAATCTCTAGTTGAGTTAGGAGCGATCTGTTAGGTTAATCGTAAACAATCTGCGTATTTTATTTAGGCTAGATATCGAGTCGATAGGTCACTACTAGTACTCAGTTTATTCCTTGTGTTCGATACTCGTTTACTCACTTTACTGCACTACAAACGATAAGTCCACTGCCTATCGCATGTTGGTGATAGTAATTAGGTATTCGTTTTATATTATCAGTTGTCGCACTTGCAAATCATATTAGCACATCACGTGTCGATCAATGCATTTAATGCACTGACCGGTACAGAGAACTATCTCTCAACGGACTTCTTCAACAAAGATCAGCTATATATAGCAGAGAAGAAGGACTGAGGAGATACAACACGCTACCACGACACTCGACAACAAAAAATCAAACCCAAGATTCAAATCTCTCTAAGTGAAAAAAAAGTGTTGTCCTCACTGTACGTAGACCAGTTCGGTTTGGTAAGTGAGTTAGAGTTATTTCCGACGGACTGTGAAAAGCTGTTGAAGTATGTGGATTGCATTATACAACTGCCTAGGGATTCACTAGATAAAGCTGATGGCAGCTGGGTAGGTAGTACAATGAGTGTATAACTGAAGTCTAGTGAACCTTCCTTGCGGGGGAAGAAGGGGAGACGTAGGAGATTTAACTCCGAACTTCCAGAAACAAACCGTTGTCTTCCTGGCACACACACTAACACATCACACCTATCATCGGTCTTGTTTCTAAACCGGCCGACTTGCTTCCGCACAAATCACAGACAGAAAAATATCAATAACTGGTATTAGCCATAATCGGTTAACTACCGAAAAGCGTTAAGCGTTTCTTGATATTTTTCTTATACTAACCATGACTTTATCAGACCAGCTTATTATGTTTAGCAGGGAAAACTTCCTCGAATGGAAGATAAGGCTAATGACCCATCTCTACGCACAAGATGACGAGATGGTTGATGTGTTAGAGACTGGACCATTCGTGTTCAACAAAGTAAACGTACGACACGTCGTGCATCCTAACGAACTAAGAGAGTTCCCAAGGAAAGACACGAGCTGTAAGCCCAAGAAAGACGAAAGGCAAACCTCGACAATATTGCCAAGAACATCATGTTCAAAACCTTGGACTTCAAAATATTCAGACAAGTCATGACAGACAAGACAGCTAAAGAAATATGGACCAAGTTATGGGTTGGAGGTCTGTTCTGAATATTTACTGGTCCCTGGTTCAGCGTCGGGCGCCAATTCTGTTGACCCTGGCGATTCCCTTGGTTACCTTGGCCTTTGTTGAAAAATTGGCGTTTACGATCACTTCCAGGTCCTTGCTGACTTTCCCTTCTCTTCTTCGCCTCCTGAGCTTCAGAAATCTGAGCCTCAGCCTGCTCAGCTATCGTGGCCCTTTCTGCTACTTGGGTAAATTCCATTTGTCGGGCCCCCGAGATACTTAAGTCGCGATAAAGCTCAGGTTTGAGGCCCGTAATGAACCTCGTCACCTTGAGTAGATTTGTTGCCACCATGTGACGAGTGAAACGGGACAGCTCCTCGAATCGGCGGATATATTGAGTACAGGCATTCCTCCTTGCCTGAGATTCATAAATTCTAGCATCCGTCGTTCATGTTCATGGGCAGTAAAATATTTCCGTGGAACAATTCTCTAAATCGTTCCCACGACATATTCAACTGATCTTCTAGGACTTTATCGGTATCCCACTAGAATCGGGCGTTTCCTCTGAGCATGGAAACGGCGCACAGGACCTTTTCATTCTCAGGCACACGACTATATATGAACATATCTTCTATGATGCGCAGCCAATCTTCAGCCACTGTTGGGTCCGTAGCATCAGCAAAGGTTGGGGGATCCATTTTTCGAAAGCGCTCCCCGATAATTTCTACACGTGCAGGCTGCGGGGAGGGACGATGTTCAGACGAGCTATGGTGATGAAGTAGCTCGTCGATTTGATCTGATTGGCGATTGATATGATCAGACTGATGTTGAAGTAATTCAGTCAGTCGTAGGATAGTAGAGTCCCTTTCAGGGGGAGGGGAATCAGGTTCAGCCCTACGGTTAGATTCACCCACATGCTCACTACGTGTCCTTGGCATTTTTCAACTATTATCTATAGTAAACAACATAAAGCACATATCAGATAACACGTAGTAACATAATCAAACATTTAACTTACAGGCCAGGCTGGTTCTCCAGGCTTTCGAGTGGCAGTACATGGACAGTCTTCAGAATCCAGAACCTGGCTCTGATACCACCTGTAACGACCCTCATTTTCTAAGTAAGGTTAGTGGCGGTTTCCGCAACGTAAGCCGCGGAAGGTCCGTCAATTAAAAACTTTTTCCTAAAATATAATATATTACAACAAAATATTATCTACAGACTTAAGTCTATACAAAGGCAGTAGGCCCAAAATGTCAAAAGAACAAAAACCCTATTATCGCTCCACAGGTCTTCATCCATGTACCGCCCCGCCCTCAAAAGTCCGTGGAGCACCGCCACCAGCCACCTCAGTCTTGACGCGCGTCGGCGTCAGATCAGTACCTACAACACGTAAACACTGAGCGATTTGCCCAGTAGGTGAATAGAAATGCATGTATGCACGTGAACGCTCATTCCCGATCCCAATATCTCACATGCAATGTTCACTCTTTCTTTTCCCACAATCCTATCTCAATTTACACAACACAGGGCCCTAGGTCAGACTCGACACCTCGAGCACCCATAATAATAATATACGGAAGCTTACACTAGCACCATTTTGATGATCACGCAACTGCCCTGCTAGGCCGCTCTTCCGTAAGCGGTAGCCTACGCCGACAGCGTTTTGACGGTCACGCAACTGCCCTGTCAGGTTGCTCCCTCGCTAAAAATAAAATCACGACGGTTTTGCACCTCGGGACGTTCACGTCCGAGTAGACAGATCGTTCATGCCTGTCTGCCGTCAGGTGTCATATGAGTACCAACCTCGACTCCTCAACGAGTCAACAACAAAAATCACAAATATCTCATTCTACCCCGCTCGTCAATATCTCAAATCGTCACCGTCTCAATACGGTGTAAATATCTCACCCATGTGATATGATATGCATATGCCATGCATATAAACATGATAACGACTAAAAGCATGATCCACATAAAATGTACGTAAAACATGTATAACACGTAAATCACGTAAATCATTTAATCACATAGACGCACATAAGATCAGATATGTGTTTACGCGTTGTAGATGAATGTTTCACCTACCTGTCCTCCTGATGAAATCGGTCGACAATTCTAGTGAATTCCCTATAGTTCGAATCTCTGAGCACAAAATGTTATTATATCAGTATTTGTACTAAGTCACCTAATTTCGAAATTCCCAAACTCTAAGTCTCAAAGCCCTAAATTATCAAAACTCTAAAATATGCAGACAACTTTTGTTAAATGCCTATGCGAAATTTTTAATGAGATACCGAAATCTTTATAAGCTTGTGAAGAAATGATTATATGTTGAAGTGTTTTATGAAGAATGTCGAGATCTTTATATGTCGAAGTCTTTCATTAAGAATGTCGAGATTTTGATATATCATGAAATATAGATCTCGAGAAGCTTAAAGCTTATCTGTCGAAATCTTGTCATAATACATCTCGAAATCTTACATTATCATATCTCGAAATCCCTCTATGATACATATCGAAATTGTGTTTTGTTATATCTCGAAATCCCTCAAGCATAGTAAACTTATGACACTGTCGAAATCTTTACAAACTTGTTGAGATTGGTTAGAATGTTAAATGTAGAAATGAGTCATGATTATATCTCGAAATCCTTGCATGCTACATCTCGACATTTTGCATTATCCTGTCTCAAAATCCTGCATGTACAGCATCTCGAAATCCATGTAATATTCCTAACATGTCGAAATCATTAATTCATAGTGTCTATCGAGATCCTTACTTATCGAGATCTAAGGTAAATGTCGAAATCTACATAGAATATATCTCGAATTCTTTATCACGAGAACCTCAATGATTTCGAAATCACTTAACCAAAATTTATACTTATCGGGATCACACTTTACAGATTCATCATAATTCTTTCGAAAACCTTCCTCATTACAAAACCCTATTTCGACATTCAAGCTAAATCCAGAATACCGTACACCTCGAAACTTAAACTCAAGAACATCATATCTTTCGGAAATCATTAAGACTTGTATTAACCTACAAACCCTAAAAGAACAAAATTCATCTACCGAAAAGTTTAGCTACAAGATGAATACTATGTAAAATCCACTAAAATCCACTACTGTTTATATGTCGAGAACCCTCAAAACGCCAAATAGACCTATCATCATAATCATCTTTGTGAATTAACCTAAACTTAAAAAGTAGTACACTCTAAAACGTCAAAACCGTAGGAGCACTCTATATACATATATATTTTTTTAATCATTAATTAATGAATATGAATACTAACTCAAAGATCCTAGAATTCCTAAACATGATTTCGAGTAGTTCCCACGAAAATCATAAAATCATTTGGAGAACTTCACGTGAATTAACTCCTAAACACAAAAGTTGGGTGAAACGTGTAATCATACGTCAAGTATAAAAGAGCAACGTAGTTTAAATAAGATATTCACCTCCTTGCTTCGACTTCTTTCAGTTAAAGGTTTTGAGCTTAAAGTCGGTTCTTATCCTATTTGTTCCTTTCGTTCCTTTCTCCTTCTTTGCTCAATGAGGGTTTTCGTATAATGATAAATGGATATACTCTAATGTTTCGAGTAGGAGTGACATGACAAGGTGATATCGTTAACTTACTTTGAGCTTAAGTAAGGTTGTTATTTGGGCCTTAATTTTGACAAGATGCAGCCCAATTTTAGTTATCTTAACATTATTGTTTTCACTTAATTCCAACCTTAGTTTCAAAATTATTTCGAAACTAACCCAACATATATACATGTATATATATATATATTATTTTCTCGTCTCGCAGGTTTAAATTTCGTTATCAATATTTTCTAATTAACAGAGTCGAATACTTAATTATATCAAAATCCAGTATTAAATTTATGGATATTACAGGTAGACAAGTCAGGGTAATCCAAGTCTGGATACCAAAGGATCTGATCCCCAACCGGACCCGAAACAATAAGGGTACCAAAGACTTTGTGTTCTTGCAGGAATGCTTGCAGGAGCACAACCGGTCTTACCAACCTCTAGACAGCAAATGCTGTCGGCACATGACCGGGGAAAGAAGACTTCTCGCGGGCATTAAACCATGTGCCAAGATCATCATTACCTATGGGATAATGACCGGGGTAATATTGCTAACTGTTCTACTAAAAACAGATACCGGACAAGGAATCGACAACACCAACACCATAACGGTACGAGCAAGAGCTTCTATTCCAGATATGTTGGGTGATCGGGTGAGTCCAAGGAATGACTCTGACACAAAAAGATTGGATCATCTAAAAATCAAGTTGTCTCGTACTCGTTTAGGAGTAATCTAGTTCTTGAACTACCTTCACCAACTATTATTAATAGTAAGCTTAGGGGGAACTAGGTGGAAATTGAACTACTTAACTCTGCTTTCATATCATGTTTTGTGGACCATGGTGTATGCCATGAGTCATCTACTGGCAGGGCCAGGACAGGCTCAGGTTCAGCTAAAAAAGAAACCGGACAACTGATGGAGCAAAACCAAAGACCGAACTCCAAGCCGCATCAGTCAATTAAGGAATCAGCTGAAGAAGAGGAAATCCGCACTCTCATCAGAGGAATTAACTGAGGGGGAACGCTCCAAATTTGATTATGCAAAGCAGAACTACATACAGGAGGCACAATGCAAGGAACCCAGTAGAAGATTCTCCAAAGTCAAAGAAATTATGTGTAAAAAGGGCAACTGCTTAGCAACTAACCGGAGCTCCAGATGAATGATACAAGATAGCTCCAGACAAGGTGCAGCCAGAAATGAAATTAATCAGGAGAAACTGAACTAAGTTCCACCATATTATGGAAGACATCGGAGATTTCTGAGCGAAGTAAGGCTCAAAGCGCCAGTCAAGATGCTCGCTCAAACCTCGGTTTCAAACACAATCATCAAGGGTCAAGGGACTGGAGGATAATTGGCCGAAAAACAAGAATGAACTGAACCGGTTTCGGTATCAGCTGAGTTTGGAAGTCTAGTCCAAAACCGGGCCAAAGAGTGGTCAGCACAACACATGTGCTTAAAGACAAGGTGAAATTGACCACTCAAGGGATGTCGACAGATGGAGGAAATCAACGGAGAAACCTTCACACCAGACGCAAGGGCTAAGGTCATCCAGTTCAAGTATAGCACACGATGGATGCAGGCAAGGAACAATCTGAAGAACAGATGAATGGATGACTGATCAGAGGCACCAACATTGATGAGTCCATCAAGATTTGAAGAAATCCCGTTACCTCCAACAAGAGTAAGCACCAACAGATCCTACAGATCGGCAAGACTTATATCATTACGATTGCCTTCAGTGGTAGATCCTCATCCAAACTTCGACGAACGAGCTGCCTTTTTAAAGGAGGAACCGGTCAGGAAAAAGGGCCGGTCAGCAAGTCCTATACCCTTTCGCTCGTCTATGAGTCTAGCTGCTGCAGGTCTTACATACGATGACATGGTGAACACTCAACTCTGACTAGAGGGTAATGAAATGAAGGAATTGAATATCACAAGCCCGGTATTCGTTTCAAAGACAGTCAGAAATCGCGCAACCAGGAAGGATAGACGGGGAGATAGCTCGACAAATCGGCAAGCAACAGACATCTACATGAAACCACTCCTCAAAGCTAAGTCCACTCACTCCCTAAGTGCTTTTAGGACTTACTGACTTACTTTAAGGGTCCTAGCATGAAGTCAGGGGGAACAAAGTTATATCAAACTAGTTGATATAATAAGTTCTAGACATTACAAAAATCGGTGCATATAGATAATTTGAGCGCAAAGCCATTCTATTTTAAACGGTCAATTCTTCATAATACCGGCCCATACACTTATCTCAGTCAGTTTCATCTAAAATTGGCACTAGTCAGTATACACTGAAAGATATAAAAATATGAGTTCCATATCGCTAAAGCTATACAAGTATGATACCGGATTCCTTCTGAATCGAAATTATTCTTTAAACAATGGATATACATATAATCCTCACTGGCCGGGTAAAGACCACACTTTCTCGATTATCGCGCTTCGTCAATGCACATATCGTATGTCTCGGTACAGCTAGCTGTGGGCTTGCAGGTTATCTGAGTGCGTGAATAGTCTTGTCAACGACGAATCTCTGGCACCGGACAAGACATAAAGTTCTGACGCACTGAAGAAGAGATAAGGATAAGATGGACTACTGTATACCCGTGACACAACACGACAGAAACTCATTCAGTATTTAAGGACCTCACCCTCCCTTCTTCAAAATTCATCAGCTCACAACCGACTAAGTGCAAAATGACCAAACCTCCAAAACATCCACCACCCTTAGTCAGAGCCTCACAACCAGAAAACCTAACAAGTCCTAATCCAGTATTCTTATCCAATCACCACCGCACTGAATGCAGACCGACCCATTAGGGTATTCGAAGACCTCTTGGCGGTCCAACAAAGATGCAAAGACGCTGCTTTCGACTAGCAGGACTTCTAAAACAAGTCCGACGGTACATCAGGCTAGCTCTGGGAAGCTTCTCAATGGACCAAGCAAGCCATCCAGGCACTACAAGGACCCAAATGAGAAGATGGCGCCCGCCCAGTTTCTTGGAGGATATCGACAAGTCTGAGGACCCACCGAGAAACGGCACGGTAGTCGAGCGGTTGAGAAGCCACGGCGGATGGTACCACTCCTACCAGTATCTTGGTGGAGAAAAGGCTGAGAACCCACCAAGAAACGGGACTGGAGTAGGAGAGCAGATACCGGTAATTGAATGCCATGCCAGACGGTATCTCTCCATCCTATCAGTTTCGTTGCGCTTTCCAAGGAGGAAACTAGTGAAGGATCTCCTTGTCGCAACAACTGATTCCCCGAAGAAACCCTCGACAAGGCGTGGGTTCAGGGATTACCGTAGCTCGAAGAGCTGCTAAGACGGAGAGGGTCAGAAGAAGATTTCTTCAGACCTTTGAGAGTCTCGTCGAAGCTGAGCGATCTTCTGTTACGGATCGCCAGTACAACAACAGAGCTACCGGTCTCATTGTGCTTTACAAGGAGAGGACAACTGTAATGATGACTCTTATACACAATGACTACCTTCCCTCATACCGGACATGTGATTGTCAAAAAGAGGGAAGAAGAGTACTGCCAATTCAGGAGAAAAGGCAGATGGCAGTACTGACAAAGCAGGAAGCCAGTACTGTTAGTTGAGGAGAAAGGGCAGTTCTGGCAAGGCTGAAACCGGAAGATCGAAGAACTGGGACGTACCAGTCAGACAGGAAGAAGCCATCAACCGGAAGATCGAAGAACAGGTCAAGTCTAGGACTAGATAGACTGACAGTAACGGTTGTAATAGATCGGTAGATTATGTATAAAAATTCGTTTGATATAATAAATACCCTTCTGCTTCGTTGAGTTTTGACAATCACCAAAAGGGGGAAATTGTTGGAAATCATGAATCGAAGAATTCAGATTAAACAGTTTTGGTGATTGTCCAAACTTGACTGAGTATATCGGTTAGACAAAGACTCAACACTGGGTACCAGTCAGCAGTTCACAAGCGCGCCAGAAACCGGACGTAAAGTGCCTGTACCGAAGTACAGATACTGGACTTGCAGAGTACAGAAACCAGATGTGCCACATAACCAAGATTCAAATTATTAATGGCGCGGCAAGTTGAAGACTTCTGACACACACATTTAATGAAAGGCTGAAGGAGAGCCAAGTTGAAGTCAAGCCAGAGCTAAAAGAGGAACAAAGCAATGGCACATCACCAACTGCTATGAAGACCGGACAATACCCATTTTGGGTCAAATGCATTTAATGCACTGACCGGTACAGAGAACTATCTCTCAATGGACTTCTTCAACAAAGATCAGCTATATATAGCAGAGAAGAAGGACTGATGAGATACAACACGCTACCACGACACTCGACAACGAAAAATCAAACCCAAGATTCAAATCTCTCTAAGTGAAGAAATTAGAAAGTGTTGTCGTCACTGTACGTAGACCAGTTCGGTTTAGTAAGTGAGTTAGAGTTATTTTCGTCGGACTGTAAAAAAGTGTTGAAGTAGGTGGATTGTATTATACAACTGCCTAGGGATTCACTAGATAAAGCTGAGGGCAGTTGGGTAGGTTGTACACTGAGTGTATAACTGAAGTCTAGTGAACCTTCCTTGCGGGGAAGAAGGGGAGACGTAGGAGATTTAACTCCGAACTTCCAGAAACAAACCGTTGTCTTCCTGGCACACACACACACTAACACATCACACCTATCATCGGTCTTGTTTCAAAACCGACCGACCTGCTTCCGCACAAATACAGACAGAAAATATCAAGAACTGGTATTAGCCGTAATCGGCTAACTACCGGCGTTAAGCGTTTATTCACTCCCCTCTAAATGCATCTATCGATCCTAACAATTTCTTTATAATGGACAGTACTTTTGTTTGCTAGACCCTTCACTTCACAAATAAGGCGTATCAGACAAAAATAATTCGAACATATATATATGTATATATACAGAGAGAGATTTGCTATGGTGCCCACTTACAGTGAGCAAGCACCGTGTGCACCATAAGCAAATATCTCAATTTATAATCTGTACGGAAATGTTAAACCGCTAATTCTATGACACAACAGAAGAATTAATTGCCTATTGGGAAGAACTGGACGTGCATGATGCACTACTACAATAATAATCACCATCGACTATTGCAGATGAAGAGAACAAATTGATGCATAAATATATATTTCTTATAACATGCTCCGTGACTTACACACATATTACTTACAAATGGTTGATTTATAGGCATTATTTATATAATATCAAGAATCAATGATCATGTTAAATATAGAAAGGCTTCTCTCGCCTTTTAATGTCCTTTATTTGGTCTTAAATAATATTATCAATGGTCCGCATTAATCAGTCAAACCTTTACAAACGGATGAATTCGTAAGTGATTCTCTCTTATTCAGCATGATAGAGGTTTTGGAAAGTTTTAAGGTAAGAATGATTACTGTACATTAGGGGTGGTAAACAGGTCGGGTTGGGTCACCTTCGGGTTCAATCCTTTTAATAAACGGGTTGAAAACTTCAACCTTGACCTGGCATGTTTACTTAAACAGGTTGAAAATCAAAACCAAAGCCAACCTGCTTTAACCCTAACAACCCGCCAACCCGTTTAAAATTAAAAAAAAATAACAAAATTGACAGAATTATAAATTCAAATTAAACAAAAAAAAAAGAGAACTCATGCAGTTTTTTTCTAAAAACATCATCACATAATTAAGAAACAATTAAAGTTCCAAATAACAAATATCTCAATAATTAAATACCAAGCAAATTATTTCATGATCATCAAGTATTAACCGAAGCCATATTTGACTCGAACTCTCAACAATGCTCTCTTCCATTCGATCTCCCAGCCTTATGCTCATGACATCTTCGCAAGAACCACAACACAATCAACGAAGCCTGAGCTACGGAGCAGATTATTATATAAAACAACGAAGATATCGATCAATCAAGGAGTGATTTCTACCTTTCTGGAGACGTTATAGTCGACGATGAAGAACCCAGGTGGCTTGGGAGCATGTGTGAGCGCGAGAGTGGATAGAGAATTACGGTTAATCTATTTATATTAATAATATTTTAATAATATATATTATTCGGGTTAAATGGGTTGATAAACGGGTTGTAGTCGGGTTGATTTCAGGTTGATTTCGGGTTGAAAATCCGAACCCTAATCTGACCTGCTTATAATTGGGTTGGGTTCGGGTTTACCCATTTACGTAAACAGGTCAAAAATGATAACCCCAACCTGCTATTTTTGGGTGCGGTTCGTGTCGGGTTGGCGGGTCGGATCGATTTTTAACAACCCTACTGTACATACATTTTCTAGAATGAATAATAATAATACACTTACATATTTATATCCATATATTTAGTAAGGCCATTAAACAGCAAAAAAGAAAAAAACGGGAAGCTGAAACTTAAAAGGCATGAACTTAAAATAATGAGTTGTCGCGGACGTGTTAAGAGCATCTCCAATCGATATCCAAAAACTCATAATAAATACTAAAAGTTCTCCAACTGTATACCAAACGCAAACTCAAAATGCGTTTTGATCTCTCTCTTAGACAATCTCCAACTGACAAACGCATTCTCAAACTCAAATGCATTCCCAAACTCAAAATGCAATAATTCTTCTCCAACCAATCAACTCATCCTCAAACTCAATAGACTATTTTGTAATATTCACATCCACACAAATTTTTATAAATTTCAATACTACCGAAATATTTTGTAACTTTACAAATTAGACTTCAAATATATTTTAGATTTAATCATAAAATTTACGAAGGTTAATAATAAAATAGATTTATATATGTTTATTAAAAACACGGATCATCCCAAATCGAAACTCAACCACGGGCAAATCCGTGACATCAACTGAACCAATTAGGTGAGAGAAATATTCAAGAAAATGCAAGATCATACTCAACTGCATCTTTTCTATTTTCTTGATGTGCCCTTGGTAAGCTTTTTCTGACACATATATGGGAGAGAAAGAATTTCTGACACATACAGGTATATGGGAGAGAAAAGAAAATTAAGGACTTCTGTACAAATAAAAAAGATACATCTCATTCCAAGTGTTCAAAACGCAAAGATCCGTCCAAACTAGGTGAGAGAAATATTAAACGCATTTTGGTATGAATTTTGGGGTCGGTTGGAGTGAATTTACCTCAAATTTTAGGTTTTGGTGTTGGTTGGAGATGCTCTTATGTTGTAAACGTGCTTTTAGGAATGAGATATCCCAAAAGATGGGTTTGATGTCTTAAAAATTACTATTTATATTCTTTTTATTTTAATTATTAAAGCACTCATACAAAAAATAAATAAAATATATAAAAGGACTCCTGTTATTAGTAGTTATTTTTTCCAATCAAATTTAAAATAATAGTGTGATCTGATTTGTAAAGTTGAAAATTACATAGGTAATATTTAAAAAGCGGTAGAAAAAGAATATTACAATAATGGTCTTTTGATTTTGATTGTTTGTTGGATGGAAAAAAATTACTGCATTTTGAATTTAAGAATGAGTTTGGATTTGAGAATGAGTTTTTTTTATCAGAGATTGTCTAAGCGGTTAGTTCGTAGCTAAACGACTCAGTAAATAGCATCGAAGATATTCGAGAATTACATAGCGATGTTCAGTGGCGGAGCTAGAGAGTTTGGACAATGGGGTCCAATTAGTATATTAGAATTTCATTTCCCCTTTTATTTATAAATGATTTATTTTAGTGGGGTCCATTTCCTTATATTATATCAATTATGTAAATAAATTTTTATTAGAAAATTATACAGGGAAATAAATTCATGTGAGGTCCATGCACCCCACTGGCCCAAGGGTGGCTCTGCCACTGGCGAGTCTCAATTTGATGAGCTAATAATGGTCGGGTGATCTTATATGTCAGGTCAGATAGTTTAGACCTTAGGAAAAAATTGTAATTTGCATTTCAGATGAGTTAGCTTAGTCCATCTTATCAACAAGTGGCTCGTAAATCGATTTTCATGTATCCTAAGAAAACAATATTCCAGCATATAATATAACTAATACCATGAAAATAAATTATCTCACTAAGGGTGTATTTGGACAGAGGAAAAAGACGGGGAACAGAAAACTAGAGAGAAAACAAATTTGAGTAGATTTTCCTTCATTTTCCTCACCAAATAGTGAGAAAAATGGCTCTCAATTCTTGCTTTAAAGTTAATTTAAGTTTTCTTTTCTTCCCATCACCCATTTCACTAATCAACAAAACACAATTGCCAACAAATATTTCAAATTGGATTAAGACTTCCAACTTCTTTAATTAGGAGTTAATGATCTATGGTTGAAGATACAAAGTCGATTTCTAATCGTAACTAAATCTTTCATTTTTATTTATGTTGAAATAAACAAAGACAAAATTGAAGCAAAATAGCTATTCAACGATTGGTTTACTAACAGATGGAAGATGGAAAAAGTTAAGTAACACTTCATAAAAACGGTTTAAAATTTTCATTTCTTTTCCTTTCCTAGCTGCTATTATGTTAGACCTAGTGGCGAGCGGTTTACGAGCGGCGAACCGTTCGAAAGTAGCAGACCATGGTCCAGCAATGGGCGATGCGGATAGTGCTGGGCCGACTATTCAAGGACGAGTTTTTGGCCGCTGTTACTTGAAGGAACCTTATCCGGAAGAAGATTTAGCTTGAAGATTGGGATATTGTTTTAATTGCTTTTATTGTGTTATATTATGTTTTATTGTGTCTTCATTAAGGACGTGAATCATGGGAGGTAATTAGGTAAAGGTTAGAAATAAAAGGGCATGACTTGGAGGTATAGAAGATTATGGAAAATGATGTGGGAATAACGGGACGAGCTTGACTCGTGGGTTATAGGTGGTGTCTTGTGTTTTCCTTCACTCTTTGCTTTAATAAATAATTCTGGGTTCATTCTTCAGCAAATCGCCAACTTCCAAGCTCATCGAACGTCGTGCTTTTATATTATTAGTTAGTACGGGTCTTAACTCTAACATATTGGTCCGACCTGCCGCTCGATGACTATTACGCGTTCTCAAATGGATCAACCTGTTGACATGTTAGAGAAGACCGTGGAGAGTTTGTCCACCGAGCTGCGCTCATCGATCGACACTCTCACCAATCGCATGGAAGTCGACCATGGGTACTCATATCGATAAATGTGGCCCCGAAGGTGACTAACGTTGAGGGAGGTATCCCTTGCCGACACAAATTCAACGTCGTGCCGAACTTCCAACTTTTGACGGGACTGATCCGCAGGGCTGGATTTCACGAGCCGAGCATTATTTTCTTCTCAATCCAACACCGAGTTCTCAAAGGGTGTCATGTGCCTTTGTGTGTACGGCGGGTATTGCCCAATCATGGTTTCGTTGGATGCTCGATGATGATCCAACAATCACATGGGAAGTCTTGAAAAAGAACATAACTGAGACATTTGACGATAGGCATTGCGGCAGCCGCGTTGCTCGTCTTTCAAGTATTCATCAATCTGCGTACGTTAAAGAATACTTTCATGCGTCATCGATATGATCACCAATCTCACGAAGATCCCTCGTCGCCAACATCTCGAGTTTTTTCTTCTTGGAATGCACCTAGCGTTGTACGATGAAGTTGTTATCCACAAACCATACTCAGTTGCAAATGCTTTTGAACTAGCTCGAGATTTAGAGAGACGTCTTCTTAATGGAAGGAATGGAGACTACACAAATGTGATTTCTCGTGCATCAGAATCACCACGTTCTGCCCAGCGACCCGGCTTGCAGACGAACCCCGCAACTGTCAATCACGGTGTTGTCGTCCCGACAGCCACAACAGTGCCTCGAGACCCTGTTAGTCCCATTGATCGCTATGTACCTCCACCAGCTAGGCCACCCGCTTCACGACATCGCCCCTTTCAGCATCTAACAGATCGAGATTATCAAGAACTGCATGATAAGAATTTATGCTCCCGATGTCGTCAACCTTTTGGCCGCGGACATATTTGTCCTCGTAAGGAACTTTGCATGCTTATTGGGGGAGATGGTGAGATATTTTTTGAAAATGATCAACAACATTGCGAGGAGACCGATGACCTCCTCAAAGATGCCACCAACCATGCCCAAGAACTCAACTTAATTGAGATACCAGTAGAAGGCCAAACGGTTATTGTCATGATCGACAGTAGTGCTAGCCAAAATTTCGTCTCCACTCGCCTAGTTGATCATCTTTCATTGCCACGAACAACAGACCACAATTTTTAGGTACGTTTAGGTGATGGTAGTACCGCTTCTACACATGGTACTTATCGTGCTCTCCAACTTCAGTTGAACTCGTGTTGTGTCACTGGAGATATCGTTGTATTTGCATTGGGGGGCGTCGATGTAATTCTCGGAGTGGATTGGTTACGAAAATTGGGTGACGTGAGACTGAATTGGGAACGCTCGACAATGCAATTTGAATGGGATGGCCAGACTCATCACTTGCGAGGTGACGCAGCACTCTTACGAGCCCCGATCAGTTTTCAATCTGTTTGAAAAATAGCCGACGAAGATCTCGACATGGTACTCATACTCGACTCTCTTGAGGCTTCTTCGGATACGACACATGCTGCCTTACGCGAGCCACAACAACTCGACATACAAGAGGGTTTCCTACGGTTTTCAGCACTGCAACCTCCCTACCTCCAGAACGTGCATCTGATCATCGCATCACATTGCTTCCTGGAACGGCGGCAGTTTCTGTCCGACCATATAGGTACGGCCATGTGCAAAAGAATGAAATCGAACGACTCTTCTCGGAGATGTTAGCAGCTGGGGTAATTCAACCAAGTGCTAGCCTTTCAGCCCAGTTCTACTCGTTCGCAAGAAGGATGGAAGTTGGCATTTTGAGTTTTCAATTCTGGTCATACAAGAACTTCTTGATGAATTGTGGGGAGCCGTGTATTTCACGAAGTTAGACCTCCGATCGTGTTACCATTAGATTAGAGTTCGAAGCGAAGACGTTCCCAAGACGGCTTTTCGCACGCATGACGGCCATTACGAGTTCTTAGTAATGCCTTTTGGCTTTGTCAAATGCTCCAGCCACATTTCAAGCAAACATGAACGACATATTTCGTTCTCTACTACGGAAGTACGTACTAGTGTTCTTTGACGATATTCTCATTTACAGCACCACGTGGTCTTCTCACCTCGAGCACATTCATACTGTTCTCGGCATCCTCGCTCAAGATCAGTTCTGTGTTAATTCAAAAAAGTGTCACTTTGATCGGCGCCAACTAGAATATCTCGGTCATATTGTTTCTCCAGGAACAGTTGCCATGGATCCTCAAAAAATTGCTTCGGTGGTGCGATTGCCGACTCCCACATCAGTAAAGAGCATCCGCGGTTTTTGTGCCTTACCGGATACTACCGTCGCTTCACTCACAACTATGGTCAGATCGCCCGTTGACGTCATTACTCAAGAAGTCAGAAACCTCTAAATTCACATGGCCACTATCAGCAGAGTTGGCGTTTGCAGCCCCCGTGTTAACGATGCCAAATTTTGAACAACCTTCATCATTGAATGCGAGGCATCAGTGTCGGGGATCGGAGCAGTTTTGATGCAAGACAAATATTCGGTGGCTTATTTCAGCAAAAGCTGGGGGGAAAATACAAGTTCAAAATCCACTTACGAGCGCGAACTGATGGCTCTTGTGTTATCGATGCAACATCGGCGGCCTTACCTCTTGGGTCGTCATTTTACGGTCCGCACCGATCACGTAATCTTCGCAGCCTACTTCAGCAAAAGATTACTACGCCACCTCAACAAGTATGGGTCGCCAAGCTTCTAGGGTATTCATTCGAGGTCGAATATGAAGCCGGCGCCACAAGCACAGCAGCTGATGCATTATCTCGTAGGCCTGAAGCGACAAAATTATCTGCCATTAACGTTCCTCAATGGCTCGATGGGGCAGAAAACCTAGGCGACATATCACGCGATTCATTCCTTGGCCCAATCATCGAACAACTGCGTCAGCAGCCTACGTGTCGTCCACCATTTCAACGTCTCGCCATTCCTATAAGGGACGTCTCGCCATTCCTGAATCCTCAAATTGGATTCCCCGTCTTCTCAACGAATTCCACTCCACGCCGCCCGGTGGGCATTCAGGAGCATTTCATACATATCGGGACTTGCTGCATCCTTGTATTGGTGTGCATAATGAAGCATGTATCTGAATTTGTGGCATCCTGTCTTGTCTGTCAACGAGCTAAATATGAGGCGCTATAACCAGCAGGACTGCTAGCACCGCTGCCTATACCCGACCAAATTTGGGAAGACATCGCGATGGATTTTATCACATGTTTGCCTAAATCTCGTGGATTCGATAGCATACTTTTGGTCGTAGACAGACTCTCCAAATACGGCCACTTCATTCTGCTGCGCCATCCATTTACAGCTCAAGATGTGGCTGCCCATTTTGTGGAAAATGTGGTTCGATTACATGGCTTTCCTCGCAGTATAGTGAGCGACCGAGATTCGATTTTTTTGAGCCAATTTTGGAAGGAGTTGTTTCGTTTGCAAGGGACGACAATAAAAATGAGTTCTTCTTATCATTGACAAACAGACTGTCAGACAGAAGTCCTCAAATCGCACGTTGGAAACATATACGTTGATTTATTGGTGCACAGCCAAAGGGGTGGTCGAGATGGATACCTTGGGCCGAGTATTGGTACAACACAACATTTCAGGTTTCTGCCGGTTCAACTCCATTTCATATCGTATATGGGCGCACACCACCGACACAGATGCAATTTATGCCCGGCGAGTCCCACGTAGCGGCTGTTGCTGCTGAATTACAAGACCGGGACACCATACTTCGTGAGTTGAAATTTAATCTTCAACGCGCGCAAAACCGTATGATCAAGGCAGCTAATGTGCATCGTCGAGAGGTGGAGTTCAAAGAGGGTGACCCCGTCTTTCTTAAACTTCGCCCATATCGCCAATCTTCGGTTACTCGACGTACTAATCAGAAGCTTGCCGCTCGTTTTTATGGACCGTTTTCAATAACAGAATGCATTGTACCGGCGGCTTACCGCTTACAACTCCCAAGTGGTTCTCGCATTCACCCAGTCTTTCATGTGTTGCAGCTCAAGAAGGTTGTGGAGGACCACCCTATCGAATCATCCTTACCAGCTCACATGACAGATCCCTTGGCTTTTGGGCTTGTTCCAGTTGATGTAATTGATAGGCGACTTATTCTGGAAGGTGATACTGCAGTGCAGCAATATCTGTTACAATGGGCCGATCACAATATGATGCGCTGGTTCACGGAGGGCGAAATTCGATCACAGTTTCCAAACTTCCGCCTTGAGGACAAGGCTATTTTTCAGGGGCGCGGTAATGTAGGCCTAGTGGCGAGCGGGTTTACGAGCGACGAACCAGTTCGAAAGTAGCAGACCATGGTCCAGCAATGGGCGATGGGATAGTGCTGGGCCGACTAATCAAGGACGAGTTTTTGGCCCATTGGAAGAAGCTGTTACTTGAAGGAACCTTATTCGGAAGAAGATTTAGCTTGAAGATTGGGATATTGTTTTTAATCGCTTTTATTGTGTTTTATTATGTTTTGTTGTGTCTTCATTAAGGACGTGAATCATGTGAGGTAATTAGGTAAGGGTTAGAATAAAATGGCATGACTTGGAGGTGTAGAAGATTATGGAAAATGATGTGGGAATAAGGGGACAGCTTGACTCGTGAGTTATAGTTGGTGTCTTGTGTTTTCCTTCACTCTTTGCTTTAATAAATAATTATGGGTTCATTCTTCAGCAAATCGCCAATTTCCAAGCTCATCGAACGTCGTTCTTTTATATATTCGTTAGTGCGGGTCTTAACTCTAACATATTATTAAACCAAACAGACTCAAATGTCTATACATTGAAGAGGGAAAAGCTATACAAATTCTTGCAAAGCTAAACCAAATACACAATTTAAAAAAAAGGCGATTAGTAGGATTGGCGACACAAAGGAAGACCAATTTTTTTCTTCTTTGTTCTTTCGTCTTCTCTGGATTTTCTTGCAAAAACTCAGAACTACTTCTAGTTAAGTTAAAAACATCTAATATTCATCTTCCCCTTTTCTTCTAGTTAGTGTAATCAGAGTAAAGAAAGCTCTCGTAGTTCGTCCCCCTAAGGGTTCTGTTCACATCTTCCCAGTTCTTGATATGTTCCGTTACCGATCCTTTATGTATCTTAACTTGCCGACTGGTGAGCTCCATTTTGGGCAATCCCAGAAAGTTTAGAACATCCCATAATTTCTGTAATAAAAAAAGGTCCAATTTTTATAATGTCCATTTCTGGTTTATTTACGAATGCCCTATATAGAGATGGACGAAAAAAAATATTGGAACAGAAGACCTACAGTTCGATTCTGTATAAGGTCTTCGTAATAGAGAACGATGTGCCTCGTGCTGTGAAAATACTCCAACACATCTTTTAGGTCTTTTCCATGAGCTTTAGATCTGTTATCAGAGACGATGCATTGATCGTTGGCTTATATCTCGAAAGCATATCAGCCTACACAAAAGCCACATATTGGAAAACAAAAAAAAAAAAAAGATCAGATATTTATGTTTATAAGCTCTCAATTCACTATGTGTATGCGTGTTTTTTCAATTTACTTAAGATGCGTTTTATTACCTCTTCCTTTGAGTGAACATGGGACTTGTGAGTTCCATTCAAGAGCTTTGCCTGCCTATCGTAAGAGTTGGCAAGCACTGAAACCATTCGACGTAGAAGATTCCTCCGAAATAGGAATATTACAGAGACGCCCTTGTCGTTCAGATAATCAACAATTTCCCCGCAGTGCTCCATCAATCCCTAAGTTGCCCAAACACATACATTGATCATATGGTGTAATGAAAATCTACATTCCATTCTAACATATATAGCAAAACCAAAATCCTTATAAAACCTGATTAAGCATCCACTTGAAGCCAACTGCAGCTGAGCACTCGTTCTTGGAGGCGCTCGTTCGAATATCCAAATTGTAAACCCTATCGAGGGTAGAAAATATCGAAGTAATGCTCTCCCTCCTCTCTCTGAGAGAGAATATCTCTCCGTTAGAGCTCACATTTGTATGGCTATTCAGCAATGTCTCGAACCATCCACTCCCAGACCTTTGCATAGACATGATGGTGAAGGACAGTACAGGGCTACAAGCGCATTCAGCCCTTTGCATACACAAATAAGAAAAAGATTCAATTTTTAATCCTTTCAAGAAATGTCGATAAGTGGGTGATTTCGTTTTTTCGTTTACCTGTGAAAGGTGACGGGCATTGGGTAGTGTAAGTATGGTGCTCGGGACTTATCTGTAATGATACTGCTGTTGCAGTGCTGAGTGTAATTAACTTCAATGTTCAAGAAACTTTTTCCATTACCATTCTGCTCGCTCGTTTGCTTTAGGCAGATCGAACAGATGTAAACGCCGCAGGCCATAGAGAATACTAAGACTAATTTTCTCAACGAAGCTGGCGATTTCTTGGGAGGTTTTATAATCAATGAATCCTATTAATTTAACCAACAAAAGAGATGCCAATTAGCTTATGTAATGAGAAAGAAAACAAGCATATAACTGATACCCCAGCAACAGCAAAGATAGAAATACAACAAAAGTTAAAAGAGGAAAGAAGGATGTAAGAGGAGCAGCAAAAAAAACAAACATTTCATTTCCAGATTCAGAAACAAAATCCGAATACTATAATCATGTACTCTCTCGCCCTAAACATCCATGTAAGGAAATACATTCATCCCCAAATTCACAGCAGCCCACCAAAATGTTTCGAATTTCAAGCATGAAATCGAGCTTTTAGAGGAAGAAATGGGCAAAATACAGAGTCATGTTTCAAATATTTGACATATATAATCAGTAAGCCTTAAAAGAACTCGATCACGGGAACAACGACTCACAGAGGTAGTAATGATAGTAGCACGACACTAAATAGAAACAAAGGAAGGCAACAAAGTACAGTTGGAAAAGATGAACTCACCTTGGTGAAGACACAAATATCTTCAGCCATATTGCTAAAGAACTAAAATTCCAAATGGCAAAATTTTCAAAAACAGCTCAGATTCCTTCTACGTCTTTCTTCAGTCGCTGCCTATCAACGCCCAAGAGGGCTTTTAAATAAGCACACGTACCTCCCCACACAATGCCAAGAGCAAAAAATAATACTAAAAACGAGTCTTCGATTCATGCGAGTCGGCAGCAGAGGTCTTGAGTTGAGCGCGAAGGAAGCAACTCACCTCGTTAAGAACGAAGACAGTAAAGAGAGTCATCGTAAAGCTGTTGACTGTCTTACTGAACTTTTTAGAGCGCGTGATTGATTTGTTTGTTGAATGGATTTGGTCATTTGGGTGAGAGAGATTCAATTCATTCCTCGGCTCTTAGTCTTTCATTTTGACTTCTCTAGAAGATTTTCACACAACACTCATAGCGAGTGTTTGGTTGGGTAATATATATATAGAATAATTAAGAAGACTAATTTGTAGAGATGATGAGGTGGTTAGTCACTAATTAATGAGAGCTAATCCTACGATTATTTTAATGTCATTTAATATATTGCTATCTGAGGAATTTGGTTCGATAATAAGTATGCGAAGATAAACATATGTGAACCTTGTCTTGGGGACTGTTACCTAGTGTCACAAAACCCGTTCTTGTGGTCTAAGTTAAGTCCATTTAATTTGTATGGCGATGATAAATGTTTCTACGATTAAAACTTGGAGGAGGCAGCGTGCCCATTAAGGCACGCACGAAAACTTCCTTTTTTTTATTCGGAACAAACAAAAGAAACTAACGATTTATTAGAACCTTCAAAAAAAACTATTATGAATTAAAAAATGTGTCTAAAGATTCTTCTTGTCGATCGGTGACATATTGTTTAATTTTTATTCTTTTCTTTTTTTTTCCGAAACGATAGCTTGCATTAATAACAAAGATACAGGGCTAAATAGCCCGAAGGGTCTCAACGGTTCATCGTCGACCGAGAGAACAAAGGCTCACATAGGAGCACCAAACAATCCCACAAGGAGAAAAAACACTCCCACGTTGGGAGAAATGGGTCCACAGGGGACAAAAAACCGACAGAAAACAGAACATCATAATCTACGGCCAAGAACTAAAGAACCTATAATAGAAAAAGCGATTAGGCTAAATCTACAATACTCTTCACTTTAACCAGGCCATCAACGTCTGAGTTTTGTCTTCATCGGACAGAAAACTCCACTAGGGAGAAAAGGCTCCCGACCCAAGGGTCGGGAGAGACGAGGTCCCACAAAGGGGAGACTCAAGTCTGTGGCGAGGGCTGGCGGCAGGCGATGGGAGGGCGGCGGACCGGCAGGCGGCGGCTCTTGACGAGCCGTGCATCGGGGTGGGCGCGGCGGGCGAAGGCGGAGGCAGAGACGGCGGCGGGCGGAGGTGGAGCAGAGGCGGCGAGCGGAGGTGGAGTGGAGCTCGGCGACGACAGGGAGCGGCGGCGGTAGGCGGCAACGGCGGCGGAGGTTGGCAGAGGCGGAGGCAGAGACGGCGGCGGGCGGAAGTGGAGCAGAGGCGGCGAGCGGAGGTGGAGTGGAGCTCGGCGACGACAGGGAGCGGCGGCGGAAGGCGGAGGTTGGCAGAGGCGAAGGCCGAGACGGCGGCGGGCGGAGGTGTAGCAGAGGCGGCGAGCGGAGGTGGAGTGGAGCTCGGCGACGACAGGGAGCGGCGGCGGTAGGCGGCAAAGGAGTAAGCAAATTTTTTTTTTTTTGTTTTTGTTAGAAAAAAAGAAAAGGAAAAAAAGAAAACGGCTCCCCAGCCTCCGTTAATGGAGGTGGGGGAGGAGGTAACGCGGAAGGGTGGGTGTCCGTTAATTTTTATTCTGATCATATTTATTTCCTACACATGTCTTCATTAAAGCTAGACGTATTATGCATTAAATTTTTACTCTTATGCCAGAAAATCACACTCTGAACAACGGGACTTACCCGAACCATGTCGATAATGTCCCAAATCTACCTAAAATCAACGATCATGAAGTTTGAGCACGTTGACATATTCCGCTCAATCATAAATGTCCTTTAGGATAGTGCAAGTGAATGACATTTTGGATCACCGAAATAATTAAATATAATAAAATAAATTCAGGAGTAACTTAGCTCTAGCTGTACATGTTATTCGCTAACATCTCTTCAATACGTGGGAATAATATCTAGTGGAAAACCAAACACAAAATTAAATTAGAAAAACAAAGGAAAAAGAAAAAAGAGAACTAACATAGCCAACGAGTTTTACTTGCAAGGCACCTACGCAAATAATTGCTGGATGACAGTTTCTGGATTCCCATTGTACTGTGCAAGGAGATGAATAGCATCTGCTCTGGGCAGAGCAAGAAATTCCTGCAAAACAGTAGTAACAACAAATAAATAAATAAATGCAAATCCAACTTTTCCACAGCATTATAATAACATAAATAAGAAAAACAAAAAAAAAAAAGATCAGCAATTTTTACCATAACTTTGAGGATTGCATTCTCATCGCACACCCCGGCTGTAGCTGCATCACCACTCGCCGATATTTGACTCGGGCTGATGCTCCCATCTTCGTGGGAAGTTGTTGTTTTGAGCGAGCCTTGGGTGCAACTATCTGCATTAGAGGTGGATCTATGAACGTCGGAATCTCCGAGTAAAGGGCTGCCAACTTCTTTAAGAGAGTTTATACGCAGAAGCCCTTCGAACTGATCTTTGCACATTTGGATTTTGAACCATTCCGTGTGAGTGTGGAGAGTCGCCCTGATGATCTTCATCAGCTGCGGTTCCTCGATACCCAACCTCCTCCCAACAGCAACCTACAAACATTTTAAGAGTAATAACTCCCTCAGAATGAATCTCAAGTATCATAGTTCATCAGAAGTAGAGTCAGATATGTGATCTACAAGAACTTCACTTACGAGATATAAACCAAAACCTATAAACCTACATGGAGGGAGAGAGGGAGAGAGGGAGAGAGAGAGAGAGAGAGAGAGAGAGAGAGAGAGAGAGAGAGAGAGAGAGAGAGAGAGAAAGAGAGAGAGCAGCTACGCTTAATTTAATAAAAACAAAAAGGCACATGCAAACTTTGCGATAAATGGTAGACAAAGGGAGAATGAATAGTTAGCCAGGAAAATAGTGTTATATGGAACATGTCTTACCTGTAGTGAAGTTGAGAGGGCATCTAACGGCACTTGTTTAACAATCGCTTCTGCCTGAGGTCTGAGTAAAGCAAACAAAGTCTCCGTCAATGGCTTAACCAAAGCTTGGTCTTTAGCCGCCAAGGGTCCTAAATAAGACGTAGCAACTTTCAGAGCACTGGAATAATCACCCGCAGCTACAAGCTTAAAGAATTCAACCTGGAATCACCAACATATGGTTAAAATTGTGAAGAACTTGAATAACACAAACCATCAGTATCTGTTGAGCTCAAGTAGGCTAACAGAAAAGAGAACCTGCTTCAGCTGAAAGAGTAGGATAGGGTTTTCAGTAAAGAAGTCTGGAAAGAAGGTAGACATCTCTCCAACAACCTCATCAGCCATCCCTCTGCTCGTTAAATCCTTCACCCCCAGGATCAGCTCATACTTCTCAACCCTATTCTTAGGCATTGGTGTCGAGGGTGATCTTTTATGATCCTGTGAAGCTCAATAGTTCGATAAATGTTTCAAGATTGAAAGCATCAGAAACTAAGATTATATACCTCTTTTATAATGTTGGTGGCATCATCAAAGGATTCACTAGTCTCAAACTTCCAGTTTCTTGTGATGGAGTCGGAGAAATTGTCAAAGTTATCATCTCTGCTCCTCCATCGCTTTCGTTTTCCTCTTTCACTAGTCCTACAACTTCTGGCTAATTGAGTAATTTTGCTGTCTTCTTGTTGCAAAATGCCACTGGTGCTACAGTCTTCATTAAGATTGATAGTGTTGCGTGGACAACGTACATCCAGATCCATGTCAGTGTTTGTTGAGTTGAACATATCTGTTTTACTTTCTATAGAATCTTGTGCGTGTGTAGTGCTTACTGAAATACAACTGTCAGAACCAACTGAATAATTTCCAGATAAACTAAAGGCTGCCTCCAGTTGGTCAGAAGTTGTAATTCCAGACGTGGCTTGCGAGTCTGATGAGTCAATTGAAGATGGAGAAATTAAAATTACAGGTCAAACATCGGTAAATTTAAAGATTCATGGCTACTTTAGGGAGTCACCTTCACCACAGAATGAAGAGATTGCGTTCGTGTCACCCTTGGCAAACTTCAAGCTCTCAACCGCACTCTGCCTTGGGAGATCCACAGCATGAGCAAGGGCTTGTATGTCCACCTACACAAAAATTCAAGTTTATTGCTATAAAAGTGACCAACTTTCAGAGCTGCCAGCTGTCCAATATATTGATGTAAATATTCCTGTAGGTAACATAGGCACACCTCATCAAAAGAAGGTAGTTCATATAAACACTCTTGTAATGGTGCCTGGGGGTCGCGGTCTTCAAATAGCAACGTCTTGGTAATGTTTCCAATGGATGATGGAACTCCTTGACGAAGGCAAAACCCCTTGTGTATGCTGTGTATCCATGTTTATTAAATGTAGTTGTTAAACATTATGTTTTTGAGAAAAGGCTGTCAAAAGGTCCAACTCATTATAAAAGAGGCCGAATGCAAACAAATAATCACGAAAGAAAATATGAGTGCTACCTTATTAAATATCGTAACATCATGGAAAGAATAGGATCATATGCACGTAGATGGGCTCGTAAAACAGAAGATAGTAGACCCGCAATCTCAGACCTTCTCTTCTCAGACCACTGCAAAAGTATTAGAGGGTATAAACATTCTGCAACCTCGATAAGGTGTAAATGATATCTTTATTAGATAATTTATTTCAGAAATGGTTGTGAGCTTTAGCGCCTATAAGATACACAAGTCAAACTCAGGAATGTAAAAGTCTTCAACAAGATATGAAGACGATGTGGACTTGTAAAAAAACAATATGAGAATTACAAGAAAAAAACACACTTCTGGCTCCAAAATATATTATGTTGGAACATTGAGACAACTATAATGTATCCCCAACACGTTAAAAACCAAATTTTAACAAACTCATTATTCAACGTAAACAACCGATATCAAACGAAGTGGTGTAGTAATGACTCAATTCAACATACACCCACATATATACATTCTTCACATACCTCATTTACAACTGGCGAAGTCTGATCATCTTTGTTATAAATTAAGGTCAGCAGAATATGCTTAAATTCCTCATATGCTTCCTTCACTCACAAGAAAAAAAATAAAGAAGTGAATAATCCACTTGTAAGTTGTAAATAACACTTGGCTTAACAAACTACCAATTAAGAAACAAACCATATTCCTCGAAAAGCAGTGTGAAAAGTGAGAACGAAAAATAGAACTAGCAAGTTCTTAAATGCATACAAATAAGACAAAAAAGAGTATCTCTCTCTAACTCTCTCTGTCACACACACAGCACAAAAATTCTCGCATCAAACCTGAACCTATGAGAGTGCCAATGGGGCTTGGCTCTAGTGGCCAAGCTGAGGCATCCAAAGTTCATGTGATTAGGAGGTCAGGGGTTCGAACTCCACCTCCCACATGACTTTGGAAAGTCCCCATGGGCTTAGGCCCATGACTATCGTTGTTGGGTGGGTTTGGGATGTATCCATCTGACCCCGGGGATTAGTCCCACCTCTGGAGTGTGTGGCGATTAGCCCATAACCGGGCAGTGTTGGGATACCTCGGGACCGAAAAAAAAAAAAAAAAAAAAAAAAAAAAAAAAAAAAAAAAAAAAAAAACTGAACCTATGAGAAATAGCAACTATAAACTGACATCAAGGTAAGTTTCGAAATTAATAGATGCGCACAAATCACCATTCCCCATATAAGTCGATATAAATAATTAATTAATTGCACATTCAAACAGACAACTGCTAATCCAATACTGTCATCTCGGCCTCACATTCAGATTTTCGTTGAAGAGGAAGAAGAAGAAAACTGAAATGAACACCACATACCGGATAGGCATCAAGCGCACATGGCGCAAGTGAAGTCCGCGCACATTCTATGGCGGAATTTCGATCCTCGTTAGTCCCTCTCCCCAACAACTCAATAAATTTCTACAGCCACCACCAACAATAAGGACAAAGAAAAACATGACCTTCTTCGAAAATCAAGCAGTCTGAGCTCAAATAATCAGACCGAGCGAGAGAAGCGTGAAACCTGTTTCTGCAGACGAAACAAAAGGCGGTGGTCATCGAGTACGCCAGGCTCATGCTCGTGCAACAATCTGATCGCCGAGTCAATGTCACCGAGTTCGATCGAGCGCCTCGTCTGACGAATCAAAAGACGCCATCGGTACGACGACGACGACGAGCACTTATCGTCGTCCTCGATTAACCGATCCGACTTGGCAAAGTCCATCGCGAGAGCATCGAGCGCTTCCCAATTCACTGGGGTCGTCTCCATTCGAATTGGTTTTTGTCATGTATCTGCCACTCATCGACAAGGATGATGTTAGAGAAGCTGCTGTAATGAAATGGGAATGCTGGAATGAGACAAAAGGGAGAGAGAAGACTATTGCAAGGCTGAAAAGAGTTGGGGTGGGCTGAAGAAGATAACTATCTGGGCCACGAAGTTTAATATTTTATTATTAGGTCAAAGCCCAATTTATATTTCATGTTATAAACAGTGTATCGATGGATTATGAAGGATAACAAAGAAATTAAACCCTAATCTATTTCTTCTTCCTCAAGTCTCTCATCTCCTCTGCAACAATCTTCTCTTCTCTTCTTCAATGCCTTCTTCTTCTGTCCGATCTCCTATTCAATTCCTCTTATCTCCCCAACCTCATAATATATCCTGAAAATACATAAAAATAGTATAATACCAGCCTATACATTTGTATAAATCAACAAGCTATATATAATACCCAATGGAAACCATGGCAGTACATGACATTGGTATCAGAGCCGTCGATTCTCGGCAGGTGATTTCATCAATGGCGAGTTCTCTAGTGACAGATCCTATCAGCTTCAAGCAGTTACGGGAAAGGATAAGCAAACCTGATCAGGCGCTCATTTCAGTAGGTGAGGTATTTCAGAGCAAGGTAATCGAAGCATCAACTCTAACTGGTTTCAAGTTGTCTGAAGATATTCCAATGTTCGATGGTATGAACCCGAGGGTGTGGATAATCAAGTCTGCTGGTTACTTTAAGCTAACTTCACAGTGCTCTGATGATGAAAAAATAGTGCTAGCATCTAAACACTTTCAGGGAAAAGCTGCTATGTGGTTTGAGCTTTATCAGAAAAGCAAATAAAAATGACTTGGGAACAGTTTGTAGGATTGATTTCAGCTAGATTTGAGGATCATAAGGATGGTCAAGCATTCAAAGAACTCGAAGCCCTTAAGCATGTCGGCTCGTATTCGGATTATGTCAGTAAATTCGAGGACATAATATGGGACATACCTATGGGCGACGAACTAGACCTTTTCGAGGAATATTTCATTTCTCGATTTGTTGATGGTCTTAACGATGAAATGCAAGGTATCTTATCGGTGATGCAACCTAGGAGCTTATATGATGCTATGGAGCTTGGCCGAAAGCATCTAAGAGTTGTCGATGACATTGCTAAAGAAAGGCAAACCTTATTGGAGATCTCTGATTCTTGTCTGTTGCCAAACGAGGCTGAAAATCAGATCTGCCACCATCTTAAGGGAGCTCAATAGTACCAACGAGGTTGTTTACAGCTGCGGAAATAAAGTCTATTTCAAACCCGGAGCAAGACGGAAGAAAATCTGTCGAAATGCTTAGCGATACAACATCTCAAATCACTGAGTTTTGCAAAAATATATCAGGGGAGAAGTTTCTGCTCAATCACAGATTTGAAGATGAGAAAACACGTGTTCGAAGCAATACCTTTGGACCTTACAACTATGGTGAACCCATGGGATCTCTGGATGGAAAGAAGGCGTACGTCCAAAAGAATGCTGCAAAGATTATGCTTGGAATTTTAGAAGCTGCCACAAGTTTCGAAGTTAGGGCAACGACAAAGGCAGCATCATTATCAATTCGAGGACTACAATATCGACCGTTCGACCGAGGAAAGTACGCTACAGCTGAAGAATTATGCTCCACAACGACCCTAGTTTGTAAAAATCATTCCCCGAGATCGTACAGTTTTATGGAGCAATGCCGCACTCATGAAAGGATTCGAAAGCTACTTTTATCATCGAAAGTATCTAATCACACAAATGGAAAGCTAAGCGAAGAAAACCCCAAAACTTTGGAACTACTAGGGGAAGGATTTCATTTTTCTGGGCAGCTAAGAACATTTCTACGGCGGAGCAAACTGATCTTATACTCAAGGAAGAACGAAAGACAGTTTTGGCAGAGTCAAGGGAGACGCGATAGGAATTTCTTGGAGGGGAAAAGGGTGTACCTCATGTTACAAGTTTTACACCATAACTCGATCTTGCAACGAGGTTTGAGGCCCTCTACCTTGCACCATGGCCTTCTCGAAATCTGGGAGAATATTTCTCCGGCGGCTCACAGGTTGGATCTTCCAATTGGGGGAAAAATACAATCCACTGTTCTTGTTGGCCCCCTCAAGAAATCGCTACGCACAAAGGTGGATCTTTCACCCTTTTTACCTGAGATAGAAAGAAAGAGGGAATCTTTGGGCGAGACACCCAATAGCCTAAGCAAAGGAACAAACTTGCAAGGAAATAAGGACCTACCTCAGCTATGTGCACTGTGGTCGAATGGAGATCTTGAGAGCGCGATGTGGGAGGACGAACAGCTTCAGAAGAAGTTTACAAAGGTGAATCCATGGGGACAAGAACCTCCTCAGCGAGTGGATGCTGTCATGAACCCATCTCAGCCGTGCCGTGGAGGTGCTTCCGTGGGTGACGGTTCTGAAGAAACTACAGACGCAGCTCAAACCAAAATTCCGAAGCAAGATCCTTGGGGACAAGGATCCATTCAAGCGGGGGGAATTGTCATGTATCTGCCACTCATCGACAAGGATGATGTTAGAGAAGCTGCTGTAATGAAATGGAAATGCTGGAGTGAGACAAAAGGGAGAGAGAAGACTATTGCAAGGCTGAAAAGAGTTGGGGTGGGCTGAAGAAGATAACTATCTGGGCCACGAAGTTTAATATTTTATTATTAGGTCAAAGCCCAATTTATATTTCATGTTATAAACAGTGTATCGATGGATTATGAAGGATAACAAAGAAATTAAACCCTAATCTATTTCTTCTTCCTCAAGTCTCTCATCTCCTCTGCAACAATCTTCTCTTCTCTTCTTCAATGCCTTCTTCTTCTGTCCGATCTCCTATTCAATTCCTCTTATCTCCCCAACCTCATAATATATCCTGAAAATACATAAAAATAGTATAATACCAGCCTATACATTTGTATAAATCAACAAGCTATATATAATACCCAATGGAAACCATGGCAGTACATGACAGTTTTCTAGAAAAATCTCCTTATGCAATTGCTTTCTGGATCGATTTCTTTCAATAAGCAATTGAGTCTTTTATTATTAATTGGGAAGATAGTAATTTATTTCCTGGTTTTGTATTTGTTAATCAGAAATGGTAACAAGTGGCTAGAGTTGAGCGATAACAACGGAAGGCGGCGAGATTCGTCGAAGGGAAAATGGACGCCACGTCAGCCTTTTCAGATCAATTTAGATTTTCAGTTAAATTGCAAATTAAGCGGAAAAATCGGTTACACCATAAATACTTTACCGATTGTGGACAAATAATAAAAACTACTATTTTATTAAAAAACTTGGGGAAGTAAGTGAGTCAATGCTAGATTTTTATACTTGAACCATACATTGGAATTTCTATTTTATTCATTTTAAAATATTTGAAAAAAAAACATTAGACATTGTTTATCAGGATGTAATCTCCATACATTGTCATTCTGATATAAAAAAGTAACTTAAGTTCAATTTGAATCGAAAGCATACTTCACTATGGGCAAGCGAGACTAATCCTCGTGGTTACATATCTCATCTCAAATCCACACACGGAACATAGTCAAAGAGTTTGTCAGGACCCGGTTTTCGAAATTCGAATTTGTTGCAAATCATCCACTTGAGAACCGAGTGGCTTTTTATTTCACTTTCATCCAAATTCGAGGATAAGTTAAATGTTTGTTATTTGTTCAATTAAGACCAACATTTGGGTAAGACAACTAAAGCAAGGGCTTAGGCTCCCGATCTTTTTAGGGCCCCGTAACCCTAATTTAGTAATGTAGGTATGACAAATAATAATTAGGCATAATAATTTGGGGCCTCAATCATTTTTTTGAGTAACCCGAAAAACCTTGATCTTGGACCTAGTGAACCCCGAGGTTGACGTGATAGCTTGTAAACCACGCCAATCAATTTACCACACTAGGATATGTTCATTGTGACAGGCTCAACATAAAGTATCTGGTCGTCGGGGAGAGTCGAACACCCCTCCAAAGACTTTGAGGTCTCAATATTATAATACATACTTATTTAATTAAATTAGCCTTTTTTTCACGTTTTTCCTTTTTTTTTTCCGAAACGATAGCTTGCATTAATAACAAAGATACATGGCTAAATAGCCCGAAGGGTCTCAACGGTTCATCGTCGACCGAGAGAACAAAGGCTCACATAGGAGCACCAAACAATCCCACAAGGGGAAAAAACACTCCCACGTGGGGAGAAATGGGTCCACAAGGGACAAAAAATCGACAGAAAACAGAACATGATAATCTACGACCAAGAACTAAAGAACCTATAACAGAAAAAGCGATTAGGCTAAATCTACAATACTCTTCTGATAAACGTATTTTCTTACGTTTATATTCGTTAGATTTAAGTCGTTTGTATGATAATTGAAGTCGTTTTGATTATTTCTGCACTATAACATGGTTTCACAACAAAATCAAACGTTTTACGGTAGTTTTGCGACAGTTTCATATTTCTCCATGATCACGGGGTAAACGATGTCCGATGGACCTGAAATTTTAACCATAGATAAAGGACTTGTTAATCTTGAATCTGACCGAACGGATTTTCAATCCGATTTCTAGATTGGGAGATATGAATTTTTGAACGTGGTGTTGTTTTGCATGAAACTAGTCACGGCCGTGAAGACCTTGCACGAGGCCGTGAAGAGCATCAGAGAGCCATTTTCTTGCCCGATTGTGTCACGGCCGTGAACCTTGATCAACCAAGCCGTGAAGGGTGCTTCATGGCCGTGAAAGGGGGTGCTAGAGGCCGTGAATGCGGGCAGAAAGTCGATTTTTAAGCCTGAATTCGTCACGGCCGTGAATGGTGACTACATGAGCCGTGAACACGGGCAGAAACATCATTTTCTTCAGGCTTTATGTTGTCACGGCCGTGAAGATGCATAGAAGAGGCCGTGAACATCCCGTGGACATGTTAAAAGTCAAGCAAATAAAAAAAGAAAATGACCCTTACTTACCTTATCTTCTTGAGATCGAAAGTATGACCAACTTGGATGAAAAATAAACCATGCTTTGAACGAGATTCTGCATAAGACAAGTTTATTTCAAGACCATTTAATGCAAGGGCTGCTCAAGAGAGAATTGTGGCTTCACAAGTCTATGAAGATGATATTTGCTATCTTTGAGGGGCTCAAGAAAGATGATAACAGATATGATGAGAACCTCTATATAAGGAGGAGAAGAAGGTACATGAATGGACACTATTAGCTCTCATATACACGTTACCATTCCAAACCCAAGAACACATACTTAGTTGCTCACCAAGTGCTCGATAAAAGTCCTCAACGAAGAACGAGATTAACTTCGAAGTTGAATTCAGGGAAGTATTTATGATGTATTCAATGTTAGTTATGTGCTTCGTTGTGCTGATAATGAGTAGCTAAATCTATTGTATTTGAGATTAGATGAACCCTAGCGCGATCGATAGTATGTTTACGTGTATTTGATGTATTACTATTGTTACGACTCGTTTATGAAGCATATCATTTTGATTATGTCTATGTGATTAGAATCATCTAGTTAGCTTGATCATGTCTATGTGTTTAAGTTAACGTAGTCCGGGAAATCGTACGCTACGCTCGAGAGAGGGGCGAACGATTAAACCACTCGTAAACGAGCGGAATAAACTCATCGCTAGAGATAGGTTGAACTACCCCGCCGGATTAGAGTCAAATCTAATAGTGGGATTCACCGTGTTTTTAATGCAATCTTCGGTTAAGTAGTTAGGGAAGCTTGCCCGGCTATTTAATTAGTTGATTAGTTGGTTGCGAGTCTTGTATGATAAGGCGCAGTTTCGTCAGTCGTATAAATTCGTACGCATGTTGTAGGAATCTTCACGGTCTAATGATAGTGTTGCTTACGTATACTTGATATGTGTGTTGGTCGAGCTAGGGGGATTCGAAGTCTCAAATACGTCTGTTTACATAAGGGTTTTCTTCTCCGTGCTACTTTATTAAGTTGTATTTTCTAAGTATCGTTATTTACCGTTTCAACAATCAAGCGTTCGTACTAGGATATTTAAGCAAACGTTTTTCTAAGGTACATAGTTCTTTTGGGATTCGATACTCGAATACTTGCTACGTCTATGCTATTTCGATAGGTACACTTGCCTGTTGAGCGTAGGATATTTCGTTAGTGTTCGTTTTATTTTATTACTCGATCCGTTCGATCAAGTTTTTGGCGCCGTTGCCGGGGAACTATCGATATTAGAAAAGCGTTAGTTTATTATTCTAGCTATTTATTATTTAATATTAGTATTTTCGCTTAATCGGAAATCTTTCGGTCTAGGTTCGTGTACTTCGGTGCATGACCCGAAGGAATCCTTCGTTACCAATCGTGGAAGGAGACCCGGAGATCGAAAGGACATTTCGACGCAAGGTGCGAGAAAACGCAAGGCAAGACGTAATGGCGGCTCAAAATAACAACGAAATGCCATTAGCGGTGCAAGAACCTCCAATGAGAGAACTCTGGAGAAACAACGCCGTGGGAACAATTAGCTCGGCAATAGTACTTCCTCAGGTACCGAATAATTTTGAACTCAAACATCATTGGCTCCAAATGCTTCAGGCGACAGCTCAATACGATGGACTCTCTGAGGAAGACGCTTATCGCCACATCCGAGACTTCTTGTCTGTTACGGACGCAATACGAGTACAAGGTGTAAGTTCAGATGCCATTCGACTCTACCTATTTCCTTTCTCTCTGCGGGGCAATGCCAAGGAGTGGTTCAACCTACTTCCCGAACGATCTATCACCACTTGGGACCAGATGCATGCCACCTTCATCAATTACTTCTTTCCACCTTCCAAGGCACTCAAACTAAAGATGAACCTCACCGCATTTAAGCAGAAGGAAGGCGAAAATCTATATGACGTATGGACTAGATTCAAAGCGCTTTTGAACCGATTCCCTCAACACGGGATGACGAAGAGTGAGCAAATTCAGCGGTTACATGAATCTTTAAACGACCATACCGTGCAATTACTAGACGGAGCATGCAACGGAGGCCTATGTAATCTCAGCGCTACAGAGGGCTGGAATCTTATCGAAGACTATAGTGCAAATAGTTTTCGACGAGGGAGTTCAAGCAATCGAGGTAAACCTCCAGGGATGTACGACGTCGACAACACCACTGCGATGAACGCCAAGTTCGACGCCCTACAACAACAAATGTCAGCGACTAATCTTCAAATGCAGACCTTGATGAACGCGATCATGCCTAAGCTAGCAACGAAACCGGTCGTTAATGCAGTCCAATTACAAACTGCCCCGATGACCCCTGTAGTCGGTGCACCTTCTCATTCATATCCGACGTATATTCCGACATGCGCTACATGCGGAGGAAGCCACGACGCAGCTCATTGTCCGGCTGCTATTACGACTGAGCAAGTCGATTACATGGGAAACTACCAAGGTCAGCGAAACTTCGTTTCAAATCGAGTTCATCCGAACCTGGCCTATGGGAATCAACAACAGGCTCCACCGGGATTTCAAAATCAAAGGTCGCATGGATACCACGGTGGAAATTCTGAAGTTTCCCCTGAAGGTCGCGGTGGTAAGCTAGAGGGAATGCTCGAGAAGCTAATGGGAAAGCTCGACTCTCGCTTAGGCAATCAAGAGGCACGGTTGCAAAACATCGAATCTTCCCTACGAGCCTTGGAGAAACAAGTTGGGCAGATTGCCGAATCAATCCAACAACGTCCTTCCGGTTCATTGCCAAGCTACACCGAGACCAACCCAAAGGACCACCATGTAAAGGCGGTGACGCTTCGTAACGGGAGAGAGCTCGAGGAAGTGCAGAAATTGAAAAAGAAGAAGAATGTTGAGCCTGCGAATGCTAACATCGAGGCCGACAAAGAAGAAGAGACCGTACCTAAGCCACCTGTCAAGGCATACCAACCGAAAATTCCATATCCAGCGAGGCTTAAAAGGGACATCGTTGACGACCAATTTGGTAAATTCCTTGCAATTTTTAAACAATTACACATTAATTTACCGCTTGTTGAAGCCCTTGCGCAGATGCCTCGTTGGGCAAAATTCTTGAAGGACCTTATCACGAACAAACGCAAGCTCGAAGACGTGTCCACAGTCGAAATACGAGGGGAGTGCTCCGCCATATTACAAAGCAAAATCCCGAAAAAACTAAAAGACCCAGGGAGTTTCACTATACCTTGTTTAATAGGCGATCTAGTGGTACATAAGGCATTGGCTGATCTAGGTGCAAGTATAAATTTAATGCCTATTCGATGTTCAAGAAACTTGGCTTAGGAGAACCCAAACCTACAAGGATGAGTATACAATTAGCGGATAGATCTGTTAAGTATCCTAGAGGTATTATCGAGGACATTCTTGTTAAAGTCGACAAATTTATTATTCCTGCCGATTTCGTAATTCTTGACATGGAGGAAGATGAAAATATTCCTCTAATATTAGGAAGGCCATTCCTCGCTACCGGAGGAACCATGGTCGATGTTCGTAACGGAACATTGACATTAACCATAGATAGTGAGAAAGTGACATTTGATATGGCCGAGTCCATGAACAATGCCGAGAAGTTAGACGATAAGTGTTTTTATATCGATGCGTGGAATGAATTCTTATCGTTGCAGGGACTTTCGCAGCCCGATTCATTCAGCTCAAAGAAAAAAATAGAGGAAAACGAGGAACTCCATAAGGAAGAACCAAACGATGACCTACCCCTCGTCGTTGCCCAAGCAGATGTAGATGAGAATGTCAATGAGGAACCAACGATCGAGGTACAAAAAAGCAGCGAAGAAAATCGTGAGAAGATCTCGGTCGAGGAACCACCAACGCTCGAGCTCAAGCAATTGCCCGATCACTTGGAATACGCTTTCCTCGAGGAAGGTGCAAAGCTTCCCGTAATCATCGCGTCAAATCTGGAGAAGGAGCAGAAACTCATGCTCTTAGATACACTACGGGAGCACAAGAGGGCACTTGCATGGAAGATATCAGACATCCGAGGAATTAGCCCGACCTTCTGCATGCATAAAATTCTAATGGAGGACGACTTCAAACCGGTGATACAACACCAGAGGCGTCTGAACCCCAACATGAAGGAGGTAGTTAAGGCCGAGGTAATTAAACTGCTCGACGCAGGAGTGATTTACCCAATTTCGCACAGTGCATGGGTGAGCCCAGTTCAGGTAGTGCCGAAAAAAGGAGGAATGACAGTTGTGCCCAACGAGAAAAATGAACTCATTCCGACGAGGACTGTCACGGGATGGCGCGTTTGCATTGACTACCGCAAATTAAATGACGCGACGCGAAAAGACCACTTTCCTCTTCCTTTTATTGATCAAATGCTTGAACGGTTGTCTGGTCATGAATTTTATTGTTTTCTCGATGGACTTTCAGGTTATTTGCAGATTCCCATTGCACCCGAGGATCAAGAGAAGACGACGTTCACGTGCCCATTCGGGACATTCGCCTACCGACGGATGCCTTTTGGACTTTGCAATGCTCCGGCCACCTTCCAACGTTGCATGATGGCTATCTTCGATAAACTAATAGGTGACGGAATGGAGGTATTCATGGATGATTTTTCAATTTTTGGTGACTCGTTCGAGGTATGCTTATTTAATTTAAAGAAAGTACTTCAGCGATGCGAGGAAACAAACCTTGTGCTAAATTGGGAGAAATGCCATTTTATGGTAAGAGAGGGTATTGTTTTAGGTAATAAAATATCGTCGAGAGGTATCGAGGTAGATAGAGCTAAAATAGAAACCATAGAACGATTACCTCCACCTTCGTCTGTAAAGGCAATTAGAAGTTTCCTAGGACATGCGGGTTTTTATCGTAGATTTATCAAGGATTTTTCTAAAATTGCTAGGCCTTTAACTCGTTTGCTTGAGAAAGACGTGCCTTATGAATTTACACCCGAGTGCATGAATGCTTTTACTATACTTAAGGATAAGCTAATTAATGCCCCTGTTATGGTAGCTCCCGATTGGAGCCTACTATTTGAACTAATGTGCGATGCGAGTGATTTTGCAGTAGGTGCAGTTTTGGGGCAGCGACGGGAAAAGCATTTTCAGCCGATACACTATGCGAGCAAAACTCTAAACCAGGCCCAAGCTAATTACACTACCACAGAGAAGGAGTTGCTCGCAGTCGTGTTCGCCGTCGATAAGTTCCGTCCATATCTCGCTCTCTCAAAAGTCATCATATACACGGATCATTCGGCCCTCAAACACCTCTTTGCAAAACCGAGGCTTATCCGATGGATTCTGTTACTCCAAGAATTCGACGTAGAATTCCGTGACCAGAAAGGTACCGAGAATTGTGCAGCTGATCACTTGTCAAGACTTGAAGACGCAACCCACGAGGCTACCAACGAGGAAATAATCCGAGACCACTTTCCCGACGAGCATCTATATGCTATACGTGAGGTATTCGATGAAACCCCATGGTATGCCGATTTTGCTAATTATCTTGTCGCTAGGATCATGCCAAAGGGATACACAAGTCACCAGAGGAAGAAATTCTTCTCGGACTTGAAGTATTATTTTTGGGATGATCCGTATTTGTTTAGGGTTTGCGCAGATAAGATAATCCGACGATGCATGTCCTTTCCCGAGACGGTTAAAATCTTGAGCCATTGTCATTCGGGGCCATGTGGAGGACATTACGGAGGTAATCGAACTGCACAAAAGGTACTTGAATGTGGTTTTTATTGGCCTACGATTTTCAAAGACGCTCAAAAATACGTAGAGGAATGTGATAGGTGCCAACGGACATGTAATATTTCTAAGCGAAATGAAATGCCTCAGAATTTTATTCTTGTGTGCGAAATATTTGATGTGTGGGGCATTGATTTTATGGGTCCGTTTCCTACCACTTTCAAGAATCGATATATCCTAGTTGCGGTTGATTATGTTTCAAAATGGGTAGAAGCACAAGCGCCACCTACTAATGATGCTAGGGTACTCGTTAAATTTTTGAAAACATTATTTTCTCGATTTGGCTCACCTCGTTGCATAATTAGCGATAAAGGTACGCATTTCTGTAACACTCATTTTGCAAGGACGCTAGAAAAATACGGCGTAAAACATAGTGTTACCACGGCGTACCATCCTCAAGCGAGCGGCCAAGCAGAAGTCGTAAACAGGGAGCTAAAGCGTATACTCGAAAAGATCGTGGAGCACCATAGGCGAGATTGGCCAAACAAACTGAATGCTTTATGGGCGTACCGGACAGCCTACAAAACGCCTATCGGATCCACGCCATATAGACTTGTTTACGGGTCGAAAAATACTCGACGGTGACCGCAACGAATCGAGAGTCCCATCCGACCCAGATACGAGAGCCCGGGCCATCATGATAGTCATAGAACCAGCTCCATTGCCGAACAGAATCAGCCACTGAAGAGGCGTTCTGTTCAGCCACCCGCGTCTCAATAAGACCAATAAGCTTAACCTCGTACTTTATAATCAGCTCCCTCACCCCCCACTTGTGGTCTAACCTGTTTAGACCACGTACGTTCCAAGAGGCGAACGGGATCATGGATCACCGTCGGAAAGGGCTGCTTGACCCTTAGTAAAATCGATGTCCTCCACAAGATCGGCAAGTACATCGAAAGAATTCCTTACCCCGGTAACATGACCCGCACTAGAGGAGGCAAGGTCGGCATGCGTCCTATCATTCCGGCGTCTAAAGGTGTCAGAAAAGCTATCCAAGAGATGCTCCAGATCAGCCCCTTTTTCAGTAGGTCCCCGCTTCACCGGTTCACTTCGGTGCTCAACAATGTTTCCCACCGTCATTGCCTCCACAACCGCTTTTTCCTTCCCTTTATCCTTGGTCTGCAGCCATTCCTGCCGAGGTCGCGTACGGGGCTGTGCTCGTGTGTCGCGCGTGCCCGTAGGTCGTTCCGGACAAGGCTGTCGTGGCGTGCGATGTACAGCATGCCGAGACGGATGATTGGGCTGATTAGCCGTAGTATGGGCCCTAGGGCAAGCCGAGGGTCCATGGGTCCACGTATCGCAAGTGTTGCACTTCTTAGGCCTCCATTCATACTCCACCCGTACAGCAACGGAAGTAGCCGAGCCACCGGTATGTTGCGGCAGCTTGATGTTGAAGCGCTCAACGAAGGGTTCATCAAGTTGCTTCGCGACGCACACCCGAGCGTAATCCATCCGTTCCCCAAGAATCGTCACTGTATCCGCAAATAGGGGCTTCCCCACCGCGCTCCCAATAACGCCTAAACCCTCTTGTGTCCAAAACTCGCCCGGCACGTTCCAAAGTTTGACCCATAAAGGCACTTCCCGCTGCTCCACTTTCTCAAATGTCATCCCGGGTTTCCAAACTTCGAGGAAAATAGGCTGCCCTCGCAAGAGCCAGGGACCTCCCTCCAAAACAATAGTCACCGCCTCAGCCGATAGGAATCTGAATTTGAAGAACCCATTTGTAGTAGCACGAACTTCAACCAAGTCATTCCAAATCGACCTGAAAAAACGTTCAACGAACGGGAAGTAAGGTCGTCGCCCGATGAAGTACCCTACCAAAGTGTGCTCCCAATTCTTGAACCCCTTACTAGCCGTCTCCCACGAAGGGGAAACGACGGCAACACCATCAATGATCTCCGGCGCCGTGAACGATAGAGGAACTCGCGCCGGTAACGAGCGTGTTCCAACCGAGTGTCCAGAGTTATTCGCGTCCGCCACCACCGACGCAAACGATTGACCATTGTTAATTCGCGGGCCTAGGCGGTTGAAAGCCGATTCGCGTGTCTTCCCGCCTAGCGAACCGCAACCCTGACCGTTATTTGCCGCCGTAACCTGTTTAGTCTTCCTTGGCAAGATCGTAAGATCGGAGATGGGCCCACAAGTCGCTGACGGCCCATTAGGGTTTGCATGGAAAAATTCCAGCCCCGATTCGCCACTCTCAGGAACGGCCGTCGTGAGCGTAGGGGACAGCCCGAGATCCCGTCGAACCTCCTCACGCAATTTCTCAGGCCCGTCAGGGTTTACTAGGTCTGCATGTGCGCCACCCTCACCCGTCGATGCAGCCGTCACCGTTGAGTCATATCGAGTCGGGAAAATTCTATTAATCCGATCACTGAATAGGTTACGTCGAGGGCGGCGATAAGTGGCCGACCTAGTTGGATCCGCGTGGTGCAGATTCCTCCCCGATCCAGCGCGACCACGTGGTAAACAATCGCCGGGATTCTCCGTGAAGGCCGGGCTATCAGAGGATCTGTCCGAGAGATCCTGCGGCTGAAGAGACGTAGAGATAGACGGTCCCGTAGTAACAAGCTGATAATCCTGCGCTAGAGATTCCTTTGCGATTACAGTCGGAGCGCCACCAATTCGTCCAATCAAAGATTCAAACGCAGCCACGTCAAAGCGCTCATCAAACTCCGGGATAATAGCGCGTAAAGAGCCGTAGTTAATCGACGATCCAACAATAAGATCGTCCATATCGCGATCAAACCAATAGCGAAATCAAAGAAACGAGTGAAAAAGATAAAAATCGAAGGATCAAAATCCTTCCATCGCCGTCTGATCCCGACGATGGAGGGTACGCGATCGTACACCGGAGATCAGTTGGTTTCTTACTTGGGCTTTTTATCGAACACTTGGAGGGCATGGTAATATCACCCAAAATTTGGTATGTTGGTTTTTGCAGCTTTCAACGGGTAAGTTGACGAGAAAGTTGCAGAGAGAAAAACCTTTGGAATTACGGTGGTGGATGGCGGGGAGGTGGAGGGCGGGGAGGGCGGTGGTGGAGGTGGTGGAAAGGGGGGTACGTGAGGTGGTGGGGAGAGGGGAGGTGGAGGGTGGGTTGGGAGGTGGAGGGCGGTGGTGGAGGGCGATGGTGGAGGTGGAGGGAGATGGAGGGCGGTGGTGGAGGGCGGGGAGGGAGTACGTGAGGTGGTGGGGAGAGGGGAGGGGGTACGTGGGTTGGGAGAGGGGAGAGGGGTTTTTCAGTTTTACTAATTTCCTTCAGAAAAACGTTCTTTTTCATTCTTTTAGTTGATATTCGTATCATTGTGAGGCTGCGGGGGGGAAAAATAGATATGAACAATCATTGGAGAAGTGATCATGACATTAGCGTATGTGTCGCTAATCCCAGTAAAGACTGCAACTACCACTGACTAATTAAATGTAGAAAGAAAATAATATAAACCTTTCGTGCAAAATTAAAATAATAATTTGTTGGTTACTTGCTCTCTACTAATGATCGTACCATCATCATCAAGAGGGACCATAGCGTGAATATGAGGCAGAACTAGAAGGTATTATGGAGTTACTTGAAATTGAAAATTGGACACCTAAACCGAACTTTTTGTCCATTAATAAGATTTTGATTCTTGAGGAGTTGAACATTAGTATGCTTGGTAGACTTATTTTACATATCAGTAAATGATTCCAATTTATCATTCACGCAACATTTTATACTCCATCTTTTAGTATTAAGATGAGACATTCGGACATTGTTACTGCCTGTGACGATGCAACAAAAAAAAAAAAAAAGGAAAAAAGCAAAAAAAGAAGAACAATACCTTAATTAATTAGTGAAAATATGATACCGATGGGCCAGCCCAAAAAGCTGTAGAAACCCTTGAACCCATATTCATAAAGCCCAATAGTGGAGCCCATACCATATAGCCATGGAAAGTTGCTATCCATGCTATAATTCAATCTATATTCTGTGTCTATCATATCTATATTATTTATAAACGCTCAGGGGTAGAGCTGGCAACATTGCCCGCGGCCCGAGGCCCACCCTGCCCCGCCCGCTCCGATTTTTCAGGCCCGCCTCAAGCCCGCCCCGCGCGGTCTGCGGGCTTGGGCGGGGCGGGGCGGTCCGCGGGCGGGCCCGCCAATAATATATATGAAGTATTAAATATATATATTTATATATAAATTATAATATTTTATATAAACTATATACTTTTTTATATTTTTTTGGTAATATTTTATAATTTATAAAATTAAATGATAAATTAATTAATATTTTTTGAAGTTGAAATATATTAAATATATTTTTTTATTTATTTTTTATTTATTTTCAGGTTTTTTTAATTTTTTTAAATTTACGCGGGCTAAGCCCGCCGGGCCCGCGGCCCGCAAGTGGGCGGGCGCGGGCCTAGCTTTCTTCAGCCCGCCAATTGGCGGGCTACGGGCCGGCCCGCCCCGCCGGCCCGTTTTGACAGGTCTACTCAGGGGCGATATAAACCGTCATGTAATTTAAACTGGTTTTGTCAATTGTACGCAACCAATCACATTTTATCTACAACAATCATTGATGAAAATAATTACAATAAAAGATATTATGAGCATTAAATCTAGGGCTCTTAAAAATCGACCCGACCAGCCAACCCGACACGAACCGCACCCGAAAATAGCAGGTTCGGGTTAGCATTTTTGACCTGTTTATGTAAATGGGTAAACCCGAACCCAACCCAATTATTAAGTGGGTCAGGTTAGGGTTCGGAGTTTCAACCAGATGGAACTAGATACTAAATTAGAGGAACCTGAAGCTTCAGACGAACAACAGCGCAGAAAATTCAAACATGCTTCCAGCCATCCCACTGAACAAGTCATAGGGAATATCACTTCAGGGATCAAAACGAGAGCAACTGCACGAAACGATATTGCTGAGGAATCACATGACATTATGTTATCAACCATGGCACCTAAGACAGTAAATGAAGCTCTTGACGATGAATCGTGGGTGATTGCCATGGAAGAAGAGCTAGCACAATTCGAAAAGAGCCAGGTGTGGACTCTTGTGGAAAGATCTAACGACAAGTCCATAAGAGGCACGAAGTGGGTGTTTCGCAACAAGCTGGATGAAAATGATAATGTGACACAAAATAAGGTCAGGTTAGTTGCCAAAGGTTATTCCCAAGAAGAAGGTGTAGATTTTCAAGAAACCTTTGCACCTGTAGCTAGGCTTGAACCAATACACATTTACTTGCATATGCATCTCTTAAAAGATTTAAACTTTTTTAAATGGACGTGAAAAGTGCATTTTTAAATGGTTTTATAAATGAAGAAGTCTTTGTCGAACAACCTCCCGGTTTTGAAAAAGAAGAATTTTCAAATCACGTCTTCAAATTAAAAAAAGCTTTGTGTGGCTTAAAACAGGCCCCTAAGGCATGGTATAAAAGATTGAGTAGGTTTTTACTAGACATGGGTTTTACAACAGGAACAATAGATAACACTCTGTTTATAAAGTGCGAAGGGAATCACATACTACTTGTGCAGATATACGTTGATGATATCATATTTGGTAGAGACATCACTCTTTGCGAGAATTTTTCTAAGTCTATGCAACAAGAATTTGAGATAAGCCTAATGGGAGAACTCACGTACTTCCTTGGATTGCAAATCAAGTAATTGGATACGGGAACATTCATATCTCAAACGAAGTACACGAAGGAACTACCTGAAAAATTCGGAATGGCTGATTCCAAGGTACTTCCCACTCCTATGCATCAGACCGCTAAAATTGACAGTGATGAACAAGGTACGCCATTTGACCAAACTAAATATAGAGATATGATCGGAAGTTTGCTCTACCTTACGGCAAGTAGATCCGATATTATGTTTGTTGCTGGTCTATGTTCTAGATATCAATCGGGTCCTAGGGAATCTCACTTGACAGCAGTCAAGCGGATACTTAGATATTTGAAAGGAACAATCAATTTTGATATGTGGTATCCAAATTACGAGGAATTCCCATTAAGAGGATACTCGGACGCGGACTACGCCAGTTCTAGGGAAGATAGGAAAAGCAATAGTGGTACTTGCAAAATACTAGGGAATTCCCTTGTAACTTGGTCCAATCGGAAACAAAATGCCGTGGCCCTATCCACAACAGAAGTAGAATATATGGCCTTAGGAAGTTGTTCTCAGCAAATCCTTTGGATGAAACAGACCTTGAGTGATTACGGTTTAAGGTACGACCAAATTCCCATTTTCTGTGATAGTAATAGTGCCATTAGTATCACTAAGAATCCCGTACACCACTCTCGAACTAAGCATATAGAGGTGAAACATCATTTTCGAGATCATGTTCAGAAAGGGAATATCAGCGTGAACTTCGTAGGACCTAATGATCAATTGGCTAATAACGTTTTGACGGTACATGACGCCGTTCACTCGATTCACCGACTTTCTTCTTCCCAGCAACTTTCTTCTCCTTCTTTCGGCCAATTCCTCGGCGATCGACACCATTCTGCTTCCCAGCAACATTCTTCCGACCACTTTCTTGGCGATCGATGGAGTTCTTCTTCGGAGTCATCGCAAGATTCGTTGATGAAGTGTCGAAATTGATCGGATTTCGTCGATTAAGGGTTCAAATCGGTAGCAAAATTCTTCGGGTTTTCTCGATGAAGGTTGGAAAGCTAATTTTAGGGTTTGTCGATTAAGGGTTCAAATCGGTAGATATTACTTATTCACATTTAGTATTAGTTTTAGAAGATGTGGTACTAGAATGGAGTAAAGTGGTACATTTGGTATTTAATATTAGCAGATGTGGTACCAGTTTGCGATGAAGTGGTACCAGTTTGCGATGAAGTGGTACCGAATAAACATTTCAGTGTTTGGGCGGCAAAGCTGAATAACAAGGGCAAAAAAGTCATTTAGCAGCGTTTGGGGCCTGAACCCTAATGAAAACTTACATTGGGTCATTCACTTTAACTCAAACATGAATCCTGATTTCTAACTGAAATTGTTAATGGGGGCTGAAATTTAAATAGCCCTACTTTTTTTACTAAAAGTGAAATTGGTTGTTTTTTTTTTTACTTTTTCCCTACTCTTCTATCACGGCGTCTGATGTTTCAGATTCGCTACAGTATAACATGTAAACCCTTTAATTAATTTTTTCGTTAAGTGTTGATTTGTAAACACTCCACCCGCCCACCCAAACGCGATTCTCATTGCACATATTGGTTTTTAATGTGGGGCCCGATTAGTAAGGGCGTTAAAGTCATTTAGCATTTGTAGGCTATTTTTTGAAAGCTGATCAGGTAAAACGATATTTACGTAAAAATCCCCCCTCATTAGCTTCTGCATTACGCGTCTGACACCGATTGGAGCTCTCCGTCTTAGCTCACCCAAATTCAAAATGGTATGTTGCGCTCATTCAAATCCCCCGTTATTGAATTGATCGTGTCATCCATTTCTTTCCCTTCAAATCGAAGAATGATGTTATTGTTTCAACTTGTAGTTAGCTGCTAAGTTTCTATGATTTTGAACGCATCGCCGCTAATCGTCTGTTAGCTCTGTTTTCTATATACTCAATGGGTTGATACAGCGTGGATAGAGCGATAAACAGCCAATATACTGTGTTATGCTATATTTGACGAAGAATTCTAGATGCTTGCTGAGTTATTGTGCATATTTGTTTGGTTAGAACGTCATCATCAGTACCTGGAGACGATGATTGAATGTGAGATTTGACTGCGAAAAAATTATCAATGACGGGTTTTACCACGTCTGAGAGACTCCAAATTTTCTTTTCATCGTGTTATTTGTCTTTTTAGTTGCTAAAAAAATATTCATTGTGTCCCAACGCTAGCTTCAGTGCTGTAAACTTATTGATTTGTGCTTTCGTTTTTTGATGCACGACATCAAACATCTTGCTATTGATTCCAGAATGTTCCATTTTTTGTCTGCATAATTTGGTGCTATAACACGTCACATTTGCATTCATAATCTGGCTTTTGTTTTGATAATGGACAGTCTAAGAAAAGAGGACTTTCTTTGGATGAGAAACGTGAAAAAATGCTGAAGATATTCTATGACTCACAGAACTTCTTCCTCGTAAGTCTCAGGAGTTCAATTCAGCTTTATAAGTTATTACCTTCTGTTAGTTATGATATGGTCCCAGCTTTCATATGTTACTCTGGTGTGTCCTCGGCGTATTAAGTGCTTCAAAGTTCAAATCAAATAGCTCAATATCTTCCACGTCTCCATGATATATGTCTCATGTTGCTTGTGTTTGTCCCTGTAAGTTAGCAGATCTAATTAACTGGTGTACGATCTGTGGGTGTGGATAGAGTCACATTAAAAGCGTTGGGCATATATTAATTATCATTGCAGCTTACTTAATTTTCATCACTATAGTTGATTTGTTTTTGGTTTATCATATTAAAAAGCATGTCTTGAGACAATACTTTCGCCGTATAATGTGGTTTTATAAGTAGGCCTAAATTTTAAATATTATGTTGAGGTAATTTTGCTGTGTTCCATCATTTGTTGAATTGGTTGTTATTTTGAGTTCACGAACTGATCTTCCGATGACTTATTCTTTTAGTGCCGTTCCATCTCCTCAAATCATTAACTAAATCACATTTCAGCTCAAAGAACTTGAGAAGATGGGTCCTAAGAAAGGGGTCATCTCTCAGTCAGTGAAAGATGTTATCCAGAGTCTTGTTGATGATGACCTCGTATTCAAGGACAAGATTGGAACTTCAGTATGTAAGCTTGTTCTAATTTAGATGAAGCATGGATTTTATGGCTTGTACTTTGTTTTTTTAATCAATTTCTGAATGTCAGGTATATTTTTGGAGTCTTCCTAGTTGCGCTGGTAACCAGGTGGGATTTTCTATGTTTGTTGGAATATAAATCTTTATCTATCTTTGTTTTGGTTGTCCCGAGTTAACTCTGTATGACACAGCTGAGAAATATCAAGAGAAAGCTTGATGTTGATCTCCAAAGCAGTGAAAAACGGTTTGCAGGACTCATTGACCAATGCAAGTCTCTGAAGAAGGGACGAGAGAAATCTGTATGCCCATATCTTTTACATCGCATTTCACAGAACTTGAAATAAGTCGCATCATGTACTTCTTTTCCGAATGACTTGTCCGCTTCTTTCCGCTTTCGCGTTTTACATTAGGATGAGCGAGAGGAGGCACTTGACGAGCTTAAAGCTATAGAACAGAAATATAGTGAGCTCAAGGTTCAGTCACATTTCTTTCTTCATTCCTCAAACATTGTTTGAATTATGTCGTCTGGGTTGGAATCAATAATTACGTACTGCTTAAAGTTGGATGAGATAGTGTAATACTCAGTGATTTTTAATTTCAGGAAGAAATCACACAATACTCGGACAATGACCCGGCTACATTCGAGGCAATGAGTTGAGTATATCATCACAACATGACATCACACTGTAACCATTATGGTTATTTTCATGCAACTCATCTATCTTTTCTAAGTCGAGAATCCGTATCACAGGAAATGCCATTGAAGTGGCTCGTGATGCAGCCAATAGATGGACAGGTTTCACTTTGTTCTTCCATTTTCCCTTTTTTCTTTTTCTGTTCTGTTTTTTTTTTTCAGTTGTTGATTTTCACTTCTGATACATAGATCTGGCCCTTGTCGGCAGATAACATCTTCATTGTACAACAATGGTGTACGAAGAACTTTCCACAAGCAAAAGAGCAACTCGATCATCTTTTTAGCGAGGTATGCACCTAACAGAATGAGATAATTTCTATGCAGTTGACATAAATTGATTGAATCTTTGTTATTATACTACAGGCAGGAATAACAGAGGATTTTGACTATGTGGAACTCTCTTCATCTGTAATTCCAAAATCTTCTCCTGATGATGAGATCTTAAAAGCCAACTCATAAGATAAGATCATGCCTTTTGTTTGGGAACATACAATGCTGGATGACTAATGCCTATTACCAGTGGAAGTCTCAATTCTATTTTGCATCCTGATATCAAATAATATGTTAGGATTGCATCAGAGTTCTTAACAACAATTAGATGTATGATCGACTGTTGCTTGATCGAGATTCGCAGCACTGATTCGAGTTTACAACTAGGCATGGCAATGGGGTGGTCCAAACCCGGACCCGCCTTCAACCCGGCCGGGTCCGGGTGGGGCAGGTCTCGGGTCCGGTCAAACCCGACCTGAAACCTGCCCCAGTTGACTTTTTATATAAATATTTTTAATATTCATATATATATATATATTATATAGATATATTTATATATATATTATTAATATATAAACATATTTATATTTATAAATAGAAGTATATTTATTAATAATATAAATATATTAATTATACAAATTATATCAAACTAGAACTTATAAAAATTTAAAAAAATATAAACAATCGGGTCTAGCGGGTCAGACCTGCCAGACCTGGCTTATTCGGGTTTAGGGCGGGGAGGGGTGGGTTTCTCTTGAAGCGGGGTGGGGCGTGTCTTGGTCCTTTAATAAATAAACGAGGTGGGTCCCGGGTGCGGGCGGACCTGCTTCAGAATTGCCCCGTTGCCATCCGTATTACGAATGAAACAGAAAATAAATCGAACACAAGTCTTATGTGGTTCAGATTCACTTGAAATCCTACGTCCATGGGCCACCAACTAAAGTTTCCTAAGTAACTGAAGATGTTTACACACTCATCCTCTCTTTCGCTCGTGTTTACAATCGATTCTGAGATCAAATCTCTCGATCACACACTCAGGAAGACAACGCCCTTACTGCGTGTTTTATGTGTGAAAATCCGTTACCCTTGCATACACTCAACTAGACGATGATCTCTTACTTGTTATGTTATCTATTGGAGGTTGTGTAGTTAGCTGGAAAGCTACTCTACAGCACATAGTGACGTTATCTACTACTGAAGCAGAATACGTGATCATTACTGACGCGATCAAAGAAGCTTATGGTTAAAAGGGTTATTCAGTTAATTAACTCAAGATCGGGGAGTTATTACTATTCTCTATATATTCAAGTGCAATGCTTTTGACTAATGATCAAGATGTATAATGAAATGACTAAACATATTAATGTTAAGTATCATTTATCCGTGATACCATTGCAGATAAGAGTTGTTTATCAAGAAGATTAGCACGAATGATAATCTTGCAGATATGTTCACAAAGTCTCTTCCAGTTACCAAGTTCAGGCGTTTCTTGGACTTGATCGTGTTTCAGAAAGGGTGAACTAGCTCGTCAAGGCTAAGGTCCGAGGGAGACAAAGGTAATACTAATCAAGGTGGAGATTTGTGATGTGACCTCGCTAAATAAGCAACGAATGAAAAGATTTTTAACACATGAGATCTGTGAAAAAGTGACTATCAGATAGCATGCGAGTGAAGGCAGTAAATGAAGAGAAAAAATTAATTTCTCCTTCTTTCGGCTGCCATGTTCAACATTCAAATGTGGGCATAATTTTTTTGTTGTGTTCACATGATCTATCAAGGAAGACATTCGCTTAATAGATACCATTCGCAGAAAGGAGAGGCCACCACAACAATAGATCTTATGTCAGTCCGCTCAATTTTATCTTACAGTCGTTGTAACTGTTTTTCGACATATACTCCTTACGAGGTGTACATGTTTGTAATACCTCAACACAATAAAGAAGTTATACCATCCGGCCTGTGGACATAGGTCATTCTAACCGAACCACGTATATCTCGTATTCACTGTCCAAATTTGTTTTATGTTCTTTTATTTATTATCGTCATTTTCGGGCAATTATATTATCGAGGATAAAAATATCCTAACATTTTCTTTGTTTGGTGTTCTAGGGCTCTCGAGCCTTGGACTGGGAATCGGTAAATGCAAAGGCGATAGGAGAAACCATAGACCTTGCTCACAGAAGTTGGAGACTCGTTGCGTCAGGAAGTAGGCTTGTGGTGTTGTGCTTCTTATCTTTGATGTTTCTGCATTTTTTTTGGATGGTTCTTTGATTCCTCTTCTTCGTTGGTCATTTTCTGTGTACGGTTATGGCTCATGCATATTTTGTTTGTTAAATTGTTCGTTATTGAGTATTTGTTCGGTCTGTGAATCTCCCGAACTGGGAGTTTGTGTCTCCTCTTTGTAGGAATGTCAATGCCAAAGAAGACAATGTTCTAAGCCGAAGATGAAAGAAAGTGAAGAGTGTTTTTATCCTTGGTTTTTTTTTTTTTGGTAACCGGGGAAAGTCGATGGTGAAACCCCGGGGCCGACCCACTACCTGCTAAACGGGCCGACCAGGTCAATCGCACATGTCTGGGCCCATGTGGGCAGGCCCGGAGAAATGTCACAGGGTGGAGGTTCGAACCCAGGACCTCTCCCAACATGACTCCAGGCACCTCCCCCTCAACCAGTAGAGCTAAGGGCTCATCGGCTATCCTTGGTTTAATAGCCATGTAATGAAGTTTTAGGCTGCGGTGTAGTATGTTGTTTAGTTCTTGTTTAGTAATTGTGTTTTCTTTCGGCTTAGCTTTTGTTTTTTAGGTTTGTCTGGTTTGTTTCTCATTCTCTCTTTATGAGAGCTCTATCCACTCTCGACGATGGCATGTTACCAGATGAATTTTTTGGGCTTATTTAGCCCCTTGTAGATTCATTTTTGGTTTAAAAAAAATAGAACTCCAAAACAAAATTTAGAACGGAAAGAGTCAAACTCTATATTAAAAGATGTTACATATTAAATTAAACTAGTAACCCTGCACGCCCCATGTGTTTGCACGATAATTAAATCTAAATAAAGCCAAAATCAACAACTACACTATCTTCAAATAACTAATAAAATAGAATAAATAAGAATTATTCTAGATTTTATTAAAACAAAAAACATGCATATACAAAACGACCTCACAAAAAAATAATAAACAAAAATGACACTACAGAATTAAAGAAGTTATTGGCGTACGGGATGAGGTAAGAGATAAAGGTGATGGCGGTTTACCTAATTATGGACGTGCGTATTATTTTGTATTAATAGAATATATTTGAATCATTATAAATTGGCTAAAAATAGTAACAAGATAGTAATCTGGAAACCGTGAAATAAGACATAAAATTGGGTGTAATTGATACATCAAATTAGACATAACATTGACAGTTATTAAAAGCCCCTCACAATTAATATAAGAGTATAGATGACGGAGAATTTACTACACACGCATTCATGCATAAAACGAATCATATTGCTTGATATGTGGGGTTTGCCTTATTTGTTCCTTTCTTTTGATTTTTGAAGTCAATCAATGATTTAATAATGATTAATAACAATGCCGTGAATTGGATAATTAATCTAGACCACAACGATAAAATTACCGTCTTTTTAATTTCCTCTCTCTCTCTCTCTCTCTCTCTTGATCCCCAAATCTTTATTTGTCATTTAGTTTCGTCACTCAGCCCACATGCGTTTCATTGAGGCGTCTTGATTTGGATTGGATCCCCAGGGTCTTTATTTTATCAAATTTCTGTTGTATTTGTATTCTTTGTACCGTGCAAAGAACACCCAATCTTTCGAGGAAAGCAAAGAGAAGTGTATTGGTCGGTTGAAGGTACGCTAGTTTGGAATGAAAACGATCAGAAGAACACGAAGAGATTAGATTTCTTCACCCTTTTGTGAATTTCAGCTTTTGGGGTTACCATTCTCTTTGTCTTGTAAGTTGCGATTCTGATGTGATCTGTGTTATTTCTCCTTCTTGGGTTTCTTTTCCCGAAAATTTTGGGGCATTTTCCACTGGATTCCTCGATGTTGGGACTTGGATTGATTTGTTTTATTTATTTATTTATTGTGTTTTCTTTATTTCATGAGCGATTCCTAGATACTAAGCTTGGAATTGCTTTAGCTTTTCAGTCACCTTAATCTGGGAACTGAAAGGGATTGCTCTTTTTCTTGTATACCATTTTCTGGTTAACCTATTATCAAAGTCCCTAATTTTTGGACTGATTGTGATTTCTTTATTTCAGCGATTTGAGGAGTGAATTCAATCTTCCTGGGAACACGCTGTTATTCGCTCAGAGCAAGTTAGATTCTGGTGGTTGCATTTTAGCATTTTACTCGTTGCTCGTAAATTCTTTCTGATTCCATTGACGATGTCATCATCCCTCGATATATCGAAATACGCACACAGCCGCATCCACAAAGCCGTGCTCTTGAAAGAATACGCCACGCTCAGAAAAATCATTGCAACCCTCCCAAGACTATGCGACCCCTCAGAGATTACCACCGAAGCCATTTCACTTGCCGAGGAATCTAAAGCCGATGCAATATCCTCTGTAATAGACAGCCGCGATGTCCCAAATCGTGAAACACCCCTTCACTTAGCTGTTCGATTAGGCGACGAAACCTCAACCGAGATGCTAATGCTCGCCGGCGCAGATTGGAGCTTGCAAAACGCACAAGGCTGGAGCGCCTTGCAAGAAGCCATATGCAACAGAGAAGAAGGCATAGCGAAGATCATAGTGAGGCACTATCAGCCCTTAGCATGGGCCAAATGGTGCAGAAGATTGCCTCGTCTGATATGCACAATGCACAGAATGAGGGACTTTTACATGGAGATCACATTCCATTTCGAGAGCTCGGTGATACCTTTCATTTCGAGAATCGCTCCTTCTGATACCTACAAGATTTGGAAGAGGGGGGCAAATCTGAGGGCTGATATGACCTTGGCGGGCTTCGATGGGTTTCGAATTCAGAGGTCTGATCAGAGCGTTTTGTTCCTTGGGGACGGGTCTGAGGATGGTAAGATACCAAATGGCTCGCTTTGCATGGTTTCACACAAAGACAAGGAGGTAATGAACGCCTTGGACGGCGCTGGCTCACCTGCTTCCGAGTCTGAGGTTCAGCAAGAAGTTGCTGCTATGTCTCAGACGAATATATTCAGGCCAGGGATTGATGTAACCCAAGCAGTTCTCTTGCCACAAATGACTTGGAGAAGACAAGAAAGAACCGAGGGTGTGGGTTCTTGGAGGGCCAAAGTGTACGAAATGCATAACGTTACCGTTAGCATCAAGTCCAGACGGGTTCCAGGCGCCATGACAGACGATGAGGTCTTCAACTCGTGCAATGAAAATGATACGGACAGTGAGCTCAACGATGTCTTGACCGAGGAAGAAAGGAGGCAGCTTGAGCTTGCTCTTAAGATGGACACTTCGGAGGCTGGTAATGAGATCGCAGATGATGTCATCATAGCTCACCGTCATAGCTGCTACGAACAAAGGGATATACCTATCGAGGATGTGAATAATGGGTATGGGAATGGGGAGGCCAGTAAGGCTCAGAAGAAGGCGTGGTTTGGTAGTTGGAGAAGAAGGGAAAGTAGTAAGCAAGAAACTGATAAGAAGATTGCCCCACCGAGGAGTTCTTGTGTGGAGGAGAACGTTTGTGACCTTTTGGAGGATTCTTCTTCGCCTTGTACTAGTCAGAATAGAGGGGGTAGGCATTCTGTTGAGGTTGTAATGAAAGATCATAGAAGAGGAAGAGAAAATAGTATCAGTAGCACTAGTAAAGCTTCTTCATCTTCTTCAGCTGAGAATGCGGCGAGTAGGCATAAAGAGAGTGAGTACAAGAAAGGTTTAAGGCCCATTTTGTACCTTTCCCCTGACTTTCCTTTGCAGACAGAGGAGTTTTTACCTCTGCTCGATATTCTGGCGAATAAGGTGAAAGCAGTAAGGCGTTTGAGAGAACTTCTGACGACTAAGCTGCCCAAAGGGACATTTCCTGTTAAGGTATATATGCATGCACTTTTTTACGTTATTATTGTTCGCTCGACTACAACCTTTCAAGAACTTATAATTGTTTGTTTTGATTATTAGGTTTCAATCCCAATTGTTCCGACGATTCGGGTCATCGTTACTTTTACGAAATTCGAAGAACTTCAACCGTTGGATGAATTCTCCACCCCACCTTCGAGCCCTTCTGGCGTTGTGAAAGAGAGCCCATCGTCGATTGCTCAAGCGTCTAATTCATCTTGGTTTCAATGGATCAAATACCCATATCAAAGGATGGGTTCTACTTCTTCGAACGGTGGGTCGTACAATCGGGTCGAAACCGTTGAAGACCCGTTTGCCATTCCCTCGGACTACAAGTGGATTACCGCTGAGGAGAAGAGGAAGAAGATGCTGGAGAAGAAGAAATCTAAGAAAGGTAATAATAAGAGCGGTAATCGTTAAGTGCTGGAAGAATGCGTTGTGTATTGTTTTTTTCTTTTTCTTCGTTACTTTGTGTCAATTGATTCTATTGTGGGTGAAGAATAATGACGTTTGGGACTTTCATTTAAATGTTTCAATCCACATCTCTGCCTCTTTCTCTTCTAACCTGAAAACTTAGTTTTTACCTACACTCCCTCCCGACATAGCCATCCTATCCTATTGCATTTGCATCTCCGAGTCAGAGGATTATTTTCACATCATCTGATGAATTTTGGGCTCCAAAGACAATTAAACATAGTTATGGGTGTTAACTGTAGCGTAAAGATCAATTCAATTATATTCACATAATCGCTCCCCTGTTGAATTCGTTTGTCCCACAATTTCTGTCTCACTTCTTGTCCCACTTTGTTAAAATACTTCTTATGATTATCGAAATATATATGATATGGATATCAAATTAATCATCATAAAACAAGGAATAAATTGGTTGTGTTTATTTATTTTTATCTTATATATCACATGAAAATAGTAATGATTTTATAATTTGGTGGAATATGGAATTAAAGGAACTAATAATAAAAAAGAAAAATTTTGAACCGCAGGATTTAAAATTCAACAGATTAGATCATTTGGGACATAGAGGGAGCATCAATTCTGAGACAGATGATTTCACGCGATCACTCCATCCCTTTGACCTGCTCTCTATTAGGGGTGGGCAATTGGGGTCGGTTTTCGGGTACCCGACCCGATCGGGTGTGTAAAGTCGGGTTTAATCGGGTATGATGTAATTCTTCGGCTTGGGTATCAGGTAGCAATAAGCTTCCCGAAAAACCCGTCGGGTACTCGACCCGACTTAAGATACGAATTAAAAAAATACTAAACGAATGGAATAACAATAGGGAATTACTATTCACCGCCCCCTTTTTACTTGTTACCACCCCTAAAGGGATGTAAAAAGACGTTTTTGCCCTTATAAAATTTAAATTAATTTAAAAAGAAAAAACTAACTAAATATATAATTTCGGTACGAAATACTGAAAACTACATACACAAATAAATTCGAACGATCGATCGATACGGAAAAAAAATTCGATTTAACATTTTAGGACCGATCGATCGAAATTATAGTTAGTTTTTTCTTTTTAAATTAATTTAAATATCATAAGGATATGTATTACTTAGTTGTTCCAATTGACATGTATTTCGTTCATAAAGATCTGTATTTTAAAAAACAATTTAGGTATTTATAGCAACGATTTAGGCATTTTACCCTCGAAATCAAGTATCCGGCACAGTTAGATGAAAAGTTGTAGGAAAGCTTCTTTTTCTTGTTTGTGATGATTAATATACATTCAAAGTTGATCTTTTCATGAGAACTATTTTAGCTTTAGATGTATCGTCCCCATTGACATGTATTTCATTCATAAATATTGGTATTTAGGTATGCAAATCAGGTACTTGTTTTAACGATTTAGGTATTTTACCCTCGAAATCAAGTATCCAAGTTAGTTACATGAAAATTTGTGGGAAAGCTTCTCTTTGTGTTGTGATGATTAATATGCATTTCATGATAGATCTTTTCATGAAAACCAAACATTTTAGCCTTAGATGTATCGCCCCAATTGACATGTATTTCGTTAATAAATATCGGTATTTTAAAACACAAATTAGGTATTTATAGCAACGATTTAGGTAGTTTACCATCGAAATCAAGTATCCGACATCAGTTAGAATGAAAAGTAGTAGGAAAGCTTCTTTTTGTGTTTGTGATGATTAATATTCATTCATAGTTGATCTTTTCATGAGAACCAACCATTTTAGCTTTAGATGTATCGTCCCATTGACATGTATTTCATTCATAAATATTGGTATATAGATATGCAAATCAGGTACTTGTTTTAACGATTTAGGTATTTTATCCTCGAAATCACATATCCGGCACAATTCGGATGAAAAGTTGTAGGAAAGCTTACTTTTTTGTTTGTGATGATTAATATACATTCCGTAATAGATCGTTTTTATGAAACTGAGAGGAAAATACTTTTTGTTTTCTGAAATTAGTACAGATATCTATGAGAAAAATACATCCAAAATAAAGCGAGTTATCTAAGACTAAAATGGTTCTTATAATCATATACCGTACGTAGAATACTTGAATTTGGTGATTAAATACTTGTTTCTAATGATAAAGGTCAGTGCGATGTAAGATATCTTACGAAAACAACCATTTTAATCGTTAATCACTCTTTTTCAATTCGAAAATCATTTTCATAAATATCAGTAATGTTTTACCAAAATTAGGTACTTTAATCTCAGTTAAGGTATTTTAACATCGAATTCAAGTACTTGAGTTAGTTTAAGATCAAGTTTGCGAACAAACTTCTTTAGTTTTTGATGACACGGTGCGATGCAAATTATTTTTTGCAGAAATATCAGTATTGTAAACCTAAATTTAGGTACTTTGGTCTCAATTAAGGTCTTTTAGCATAGACTTAAAGTATTTGATTCAATTTTATTCACCCATTTGTTATGTTGCTTAATTACTTGTACTTTTTGTGTAAATATGGGTATTAGTTGCTTAAATTTAGGTACTTTTGTCTCTATTTTAAGGTTTTAATCCCAGTATTAATTGCCTCATATTGCACCATTTTTGAAAAATTAATAACAATTCTTATGAATTCGGAAAAATATAGAATTGGATGTCATTTTGATTGGTATGAAATAAAGAATAATATAGATATATTTATTTGTTTCTATTGTAAAGATCACATGAAATAAAATTGGTTTTAACATTTAGTAGATTATGTAATTTAAAAGGGCATTATAGTAATTTAACTAAAAAACTAAATTTTAGGGAGTGGATCGCTAAATCAAACGTGTGGGGACTGATTCATAACTGTAAATTGCCACTAGGTATTTTTTTTTCTAAATTTCTCGCAGATTTTCCAATTTATGATATATTCCTTATTTGATGGAGGATCTAATATGCTGCAATTTGCAAAGGAGATTTTTTTAAAACAATAATACAACCATCGAATTTAAAAAAATAAATAAATCGCAAAACCCGAACCCGACCCGAACCCGATAATTGGGTATCGGGTACCCGATTTTGGTCGGGCGGGGGTCGGGTTTCAATTTTGATACCCGCACATATCGGGTACCCGATCCGAAAAACCCGATACCCGATAAACCCGACCCGATCCCGCCCCTACCCTCTATATCACTGCGCTTCTTATCCATTATCGAACTCACTGCCGATGTCCCAACCACCGTACCGCCCCACAACCATCATCGCCGGCGCTGATCCATTCCGCGCAGATGTCAAGTCCGTCGTACTCAGCCGCCTCACATCCGTCCCCATCCTCCAAATCGAAGCCCTCGGCACATCGGATTACTACACCGTCGCCAAGCAAGTCGCTCAAAAGCTCCAGAAATCCCCGCAGGGGGAGGAAAATCGAGCCGTGGGCCTCCTCGTGTGCGGCACCGGCGTCGGCGTCTCGACCTTCGCTAACAAGTACCCCGTCATATACGCCGCCACGTGCCTCACGGCCGACGAGGCCGTCAACGCCCGTTCAATCAACGACGCCAACGTCCTGTGCCTCTCAGGGATGCGCACCAACGAGGAGACGGCGAACAAAATCGTGGATACCTTTCTGAAGACGGACTTCAAATCGGCGTGCCCTGCCTCGGGATGCGAAGCTTGGCCAGAAGACATACAGCAGTTTCTAGATAATTCCATAGCGGAGATGGCACAGATCGGTAAAGACAACAGGTGCAATTGATTTATTCCCCCAATTTCTGGTTCAGTTTAGGGTTTCCAATTCCTTGACATGAACGTTGGATAGCTTTGAGTTATTACTTCAACTATACTTGGAAAGAGCCCATAAGACTCTCAACTTACAATTCAAATCATTTATCAATCATTTATCATTATTTCTTTTCTCCTTTTCTTGGTGCTCTTTCATGTCATAATGTAGGGTATGGGTCGAACAAATCATCCTCTCTTTCAAAATCATTGTCATAATATAGGGTTTTTTTTTTTTAACATCATGTGATGCTTTTTCTTCATTTACTAGCATATCTTAATTTAGTACATGGCCGCGTCTAAGTCAATCAAAAAGGTAATCAAATCGATCCTCATAGCAGGTGATTAATATTAAATTCGATGAAATAATACGTTTTACAACTTATGTTCTTGGCCGATCAAAGTACTGCTTGAGGTCGACAGACTTTGCAGGCGAAGGAGCATTAACCAAGAAAATATCTTCGATCACCAGTTTAAATGCTCGGAAAGAACCCTGTTTCTTAGGCCAGCCTGCATGTGATTAACCGATCATGGTAACTAATACACGAAATATGATTTAATCGTAATAAAAACCATTTTGGAAAAATGTCGGAATAACACCAAGCTGAAATTCAAAAAGAGTTTTCTTTGTCAGTACCAGACAAAGAAGGGTGCTTTGCGAAGAGCGTCCCCTCAGCAAACCTAACTTCTTCAGCATCTTCCACTATGATCAGCTGCGTATATATAACGAAATTCGATACAAAGAAAACCCTAGTTAGTAAATGCTACAATAACAACCCAACAACACCGAAAACGTAAATATATATATATATAGTATACAGACATATAGGCTTATTTATTACCTGGCCAGACATGGTGATTTTCGAACAAAAGGGACTCTGCGGGTCAACCGAACGGTCAAACGAGTCCAACGAATACTCGCTCAAGGTGAACGAAGAAGTCGAGTTTTTTAGAGCGAATACGCCATTGGGATCCAGGGTAGTCGTAAGGTAGAAATAAGGAATCCCAGTGCCTCCATCGCTGTAGGAAGCTACATTACCAAAGGGTTTCCCGCCCTTCGGGTCGAGCGTGGCGAGGATGCCCCACGAGCCTTCGAAAACGAGCCACCTAGCAAATTCCGGGGCGTGTGTCGGGTCAGTTGCGGGCCTGGGTATGGGTCGGACGGGCTCGACGTAGATGCTAGACCCTTGGTTAGCGAGAAGAGCGAGGAAGAAAACCACGTGGAAGATGGTAAGGCGAGGCATAGTATAGTGGTGAAGTGAGGTGCTTCTGTATTTATGCTGGATGCGCATGTACATATAAGGGGAGTGATTTAAGTGTGTGAATTAGGTTTGCGATTGCATGGAAAAACACAAAGGTAGATGATACGTTGGTTCCCCACATTATTGGTAAGGAGAGATTATTTGGTTATTTGTAGGGGCAGACAAAGGCAGCTCATGCACTTATTGCAGGCGGACAATTCAGTGCTATCGGACAATTAGTATTGTTGATTTCTCATTTTATTTATTAAAAGCAGTAATAATGATTGTGTATAGTACTGTCAAAACGGGCCGGCGGGGAGGGCCGACCCGTAGCCAGCCCGAAAGCCTGCCACTGGCGGGGGCGGGTAAGCCCGCCTACTGGCGGGCCTGGGAAATGAAGGCCCGCCCCGCCTGCAGGCGGGTAGCGGGCCTGGCGGGCCTAGCCCGCCAATTATTAAAAAAAAAGTAAAATTAGAAAAAAAAAATTATTAAAAAATAGGAAAAAGTAAAATAAAATAATAAAAAATAAAAAAATAATAATATAAAAATTGGAATAAAATAAGAAAATGACGAAAAATATATATAATTTAATAAACTTTTTTAATATTAATCTATTTTTGTTATTAAGTACTAATTAATATTTGTAATATTATATAATAATAATATTTTTTTTATTTATTCGGGCGGGCTACCCGCGGGTAAGCCCACCCCGCCCCGCCAAAGCCCGCACCCGCCGCAGGCTTACCCGCCCAGGCCCGTCTCCAGGCGGGCCTAACATTTCAGAGCCCGCGGGCCCAAGCCCGTTTTGACAGCTCTAATTGTGTAGAACTCTCTTTTTATATTACATATATTGTTATAAGGTGCGAAAAACGCCATAGACAAAAGACGAGAAAAATGATAGTGGCAAGAAGGGGAAAACCCACCACGCATGATCAAGTACAAGTTTCGCGCTCTGAGTTGTCGTCGTCGATAATAAGCAGCACAATAGATAAGTATAATTATAAATACGATAAATCTCTTTTTCTGAAATTTTCTTGCAGCATCATTTAGTGTTCTTCATCATCGGCTGGGTTGTCTTCTCGGGCTCAATGCTTGCGCTGTAAATAGCCATTCACCAAGTAAATCAATATGATGCGTGCAGTGGTTTATATTTGTTTCCAGCACTCAAGAGACAATCAAGTTCAGATTATGTGTGATTCTAATAAACTCCTAAATCCTTCTTTGGTCGATTGATTAATCGCCCACAGTTCAGATAACTTTTTCACTCACGTTTCAATATGAGGTTTCTAAGCAAAAATGGTATGACACTTGACAGTACTGTTCTTCTCACATAACACAAGGAGCTCTAAAACATTTTGATTCCCATCAGCTTCCCTCACTAGAAAATCACGTTTTAAACAAGTTTCCACCTCATATACACTGACGGGTTGGTGATTACATAAGCATGCGTATGAACATCTGCAACTATGCAAATAGATAGATTAAAAGACATATATACCTTGCGTTTCCTGAATTTTGTCCCTCCGAAATTCTCATTGTTATTAAAGCTTGCTGGTTGCTCATTCCTTATCCCATCTATAGGTAAATTCTTTATCTCGTCAAAGAAACTTTCTGTCAGCCCAAGTAACCTGGTATCAATGAAGAGAAACCTCATTAGCATATCGGCACGTTGACATCCGAAAAGCAAAAGGAAAAAGGATAGAAAGCAGTGCATGACCGTAACTCAAACCATTATAACAAAGTAGTAATGATGCTCCAAGACGGACTTACCCATTCTTAGGCTTCTTCAGCTGTTTCATCTTGGCTTTATCAGCCTTGGTAAGAGGGGCGCGAGTGAAGAATTCTTCTTCTTGTCGTTCACGCTCTTCCATCTTTGAAATGTATCTCATCATGTCTCTGCTATCAGGTCCAATGTGTTCCCTAACCTATATTGCTTTGCAGTTCAGTAATGGATTACAAAGGGGAAATTATTCCAAAGACGAGAAAAAGGACATTCTCAATCCATCCACAAACCTCTTCGGGTCTTCCCTCAAGATCCTCCATCAACTCCCTAAAATACGAACTGTCCTTCGCTTGTCGCAGAGCACCTTGTTCTTTTCTCAGGGCGTTTCTCTCTTGTCTTGCAGTCTTACTATCATCCATAGACGAAGGAGCGAATTTGGGGGGTTTGTACACACCTCCACCTTCCTGAAAAAGAAGTTTAATAGTTGGATTTTATCAGATATCATATTTAGATTCCTTCATTCCAACGGCTGACAATGAAAATATTAAAACCAATGAATCAGAGAGAAGTTGAGAAAAGATTGATTGAATACTATAGCTAAAGTCATGAGAAATTTCTCAACGACAGTGGTTGAGCTCACCTCTTCAGCCGGATTTACTTTGCTAACAAGAAGGTCCGGATTGGGGCGATATTTAAGCAAGTCTTCGGACTTCTGAGAATCATTTGCCTCCTTCTCGACTGCATCTTTCTGTTTCTCAACTGTTGTATTCTTCGTCAGCTTTTGAATTTGGTATTGAAGTTTCTTATCAATCGGCCGAATCTACATTAAACAAGGGGAGGACCAGATCAACATCCAAAGATACTGTAAACGACAAACAGCCCTTCAGCTTTGTCTATATATGAGGAAACAGACTACAGCATGCAATAAGCGCACGTATGTATTTAGTCCATGACCTTTGCCAGTTTGCCTCTGTTAAAAAATCAAGATGTAGATACGTATATATATACCTTTTCCAAAAATAACCTCATCTCAACAAGACTCCGAACCACTGGATGGCCTTGAATTGATAGCCCTTTAGCCTTGCGTAGTAGAAAGTAGACAAGTGACTGGCAATAATTAAGGAGTAGCAAGTGTTTAACCTCTAGGTAGCTTATCCCTTCTGATGTTGGGAAATTGTTCGATTTCACCTGCACGGCGAAGTAACAAATCTAGTGAATAAAGTAAATATGGAAGAAAAAAAAACCACGAGAATTGTAGCTATATTAACATAATGTCGCACAGATAAGCCAATACAATGCTGGCTCATCTACTTCATATAGACAACTGAGTCCTATCAAAAAATGATCATGGAGAAATTGATAGAAAGCTGTAGCAGTTTCAAATCAGGGAACATCTTACAATAACAGCTAAGCTATACAAAAAAAATGAAATCAATAATGATTTAGGTGAAAAATAAACATCCCAATCCCATAATTCCCAATACACGCACAATAAGCAATTACACGTGGTCTCACCTTAGAAGTCAAAGCCTGTATTTTGTTTCTCACAGTATCCAAACCCTCCTTCATCTCCTTCAAAACCACAACCAACTGAGGAGCTTCCCTGAGGAAATCGACTGAAAGGATTGTAACTTCGAAAATCTAGCATGAATAAAATAAATTCAAAAGTCTTATGTATACCTAGCAATTTCATCAAATACGGGAACTTCCCCTGAGTCTTGCATATTGCCGTGCCTGAGAATAGAAACGCGGAGAATTAAAAGGAGAAAGAAACAAAAAAAAAAAAAAAAGAGACGATTCAACTAAGAGAGTTCTAGCGAAGATGGACATAAACTACCTAACTGAAGGTAAAACGCAAAATCCAATCTATTAAACAGCAAGAATTAACCATGTCGTGTTAAATTATATGCAAATGTGAAACTCCACAACAAAAGACAACAGAGAAACATAACTTACATAGTTGAATAACACGGTCAACGAAGGAGGTGCCAAAGCCAAATTGATTGAATTGGAAACGAGAAGTACGAAGTTCAACCAACCTTGATATGCTCTTTGATTAGGGTTTCATAGCATTTGGGTATTACTATTGGCACTGTTTATGATGAATGGGCCACGTACAAGAGCCCAAGTAATAAGACATACTATCATGTTGGGGTTATTTATGTCATTTTATTCCAACAATAAACCTCTGAAAAGCCCTTCGATTCTGTTCCATCCATTCTCAAACAGATGGCCCTCTCTCGTCTTCTTCAGCTCCAAGTACCCCTTCGATTCTGCAGATTAAGTTAAATTTATTTCAGAAATGCTCACGTATGTCCTTTTCCATTTTGGGACATAATCGATTGGTGTGATTCTTGTCTTCTTCACAGGGTTTCCAATGATATTGTCAAGACAATGTGAATCATTTTATTCGAATGGAGGAGGCGATAGAGAAACTCAGCTGATGAAGGATGTTGGTAAAGAGGAAACACAAATGGGAATTGATGAGCCACTGGTGAAAGAGTAACATTACTTTTGTTTTTGTATTCTTTTTATTGTTGTTTCTCAGCTATATGTACTGTCTGTGTTCGTGATTCTGGGTCTCTCTTTCTATGTAACGGGAAGTTCATTATATGAGGATTATGAATTTATCAGCGATCTTTATAGGCAACTAGTGTGCGCTGATATGTATACCAGCCTTCACTTAATCGGTGCTACACATAATGGAAACTAGATATTTGTTGTGGATTTTGGTTTGATGCTAAATCCGATTAGAATCTTGGAATGTCAAAGGAGATTGAGAAAATTACGAAGAGGTTAGTTGAGTGATTGATTTGTTTGTGAGCGTAAAATGATCCAATGATGATGGTACAAAAACACGGTCGATAAGAAAGGTTTGATTGTTCTGTTAATGCTATAAAACTTGCATCTTTCTCCCTACATGTTCATGTACAAAAGTTTTCATCTGCTTTATTTCCAGTTCTAAAGGTTTGTTTCTCGTAAACCCTTTGCTCATTTTAATATGCCTTTGATCTCTGTGCCTTCTGAAACAAAATCAGATCTTTTGTTCATTTGTTAAGAAGAAATTGGCAGCTTATACTGGCTCTAATTGCACGCTGAAAAGTTAATTATCCTATCTATTGCAGGGAGCCAAAGAACGATCAGATGTTAACCCATGTTAAGGACGAGACAGTATCCGAGTTTTCAGATGGAGCACTGGTTAAGAAGGGATCGGCTGATATAGTGGCTCGAGTCAGGCTAAAAGATTAAACAATGTATTTCGTAACCAATATGAGGAAAAATATTATACACAAAAGCTCTCAGATGCAATCTTGAGTTGTACAAAATTTGCAAATCCAAAGGCCATAAATGCAATGTCGCAATTCACCAACTTGTTGCACGGCGAGCAAAAACAGCGCCCACGAGATGGTGAGTTGGAGAAAGAGTTTCCTAAATTACAACGTGGACCCAATTCACTGCGGCATCTAATTCAAGTGCTTGAAGGAGTAGAATCGTCTTCTTTCTCCCATAGCTCACAAGATGAGCCTGATGATCTTAAAGAGTCTTCTGTAGAATCAGTTCCTGAAGAAGCTGAAGATGATATTGTGAAGCCAAAGACCTCAATATCTTCTTTTCAATCTCTAGAGCATGAAGAGAAATTGTCTGGGACGGATATGAATAACCATTCAGATATGAGGGGCTTGACTGACTCTATTAGACCTCATGAAAATGCAGCCTCCGAGGCAGCTACTGATCTTTGCGATCATGGGGAGGACGCATTACGTGCTGATTCTGGAGAGTCTGACATTGATCTCAATTCGACTGTTCACGCTCCCTCTTATTCATATTCAAAGAAGCGAAAGCAGGTGGAAGAAGTAGTCAGAGTTAGGGAAGAATCCAAGAACAACAAAGTAACTCCGCTATGGTCCTTGATAGCTCTTCAACCATGAGGACCATAGCGGAGTTACTTGGGCGAGAGAGAAAGATTTCCAATGTGGATTTTATGAGTTGCAGCGGGCCTTCACTCAGAGCTGCCCACGTTTACTTCAAGGTCAGTTTTTATTGTCCTTTTCCTTTACATTTGGAAAAAAAGGCGGTGATTTTGGTGGGCTATGTGATCTATCTTCTGCTTTGCTGTTTTGATTCAGGGCAAAAACGTTGAAGAAGGATTTAAACAACATGGTGGTTCTATAGTGATGTTAAATCGTGACACTTCACTTCCAAATGTTACCGCCCCTCCTAGGTTGTTGGGCGACCCTTTAGCCCCCGCTGCTTTAATAAAATACCCAGCAAGGACAGTCAAGCTAGAAGGATTGTCTCATGAGATAACCACAGCTCATCTCAAAGAAGCTTTCGCCTTCTGTGAGAGCAAAGTGTCTGGTTGCTTCTTCGGGTCCAATTATTCTGCGGCGTATGTGGAATTCGAGGTAATAATCATCCATACATATGTGTGTACCTTTTAGGTGCTTGTAATGCTTACATTTGCGCTCATGTATGAATCTTTCTCTTATTACAGACAGAACTCGGCAAAGAGAAAGCTCTCGGCAAACAGTCCATGAATGTCATGGGGAAGAACTTGAGAATTCTAAGGATCGATTCCCCTCGAACCACAATTGTCAGGTTCATGGAAGCAGAACCGATTCGCCTTCAAACAGTTGAACTGTGTAAATCACTGGGTAAGATTAGATCGATCGCCCAACGATCTGGCGGTATCCTTGACGTTAACTTTGCACTCGATGAGTGGCCAAACATGCTAACCATAATAATGTTGGGGTTGAGCGGTAATTTTCGGGCACAACGGAAGGTTGATTTTGGACTCGCGACAATTTTATTGGACAATATAAAGCCGAAATGACGCCAAAAGAGAACACGAGATTTTTACGTGGTTCGGCCAATACCGCCTACCTCCACGGAGAGTACCAGCTTTACTATATTGAGAATATTACACCGTACAAAATAACGCTCGTGTTTAAACCCAAACCCGAGACCCCTTACCCACCTGGGTAATATTTTTGTACCTATTCCCAACTACCCCAGTAAAACTATAACTCACTCTCACCCTTATCCACCCGGATAAGTTTACCTCTCACTATTTCTCTCTAACTGAACTTCTCACTTGATTTGGGATAATAATAACTGAAGAATCCTCAGCCTATTTATAGATGTCTTCAGCTCTTCTGGACCATTCAAAACCGGTGGCCAGGAATCCGCCGCGTCGCTCAGTTCTGAACCGCTCGAAACCAGTGGCCAGAAATCCGCCGCGTCGCCAGTTGATATGGGCCGCTCATTCTTTATCTTTAAGATTTTTTTCTTTTTCTTTTATATAATATTATAATATTATATAATATTATATTATTATTTTTTTTCTTACTTTTCAGCCCGACGGCTGGCCTAACAATTCTCCCCCGCCAGCCGCATTCGACACCTACCCGAACATCGTCTTCAGCACCGTCAAGCAATCATCACAGTGAGTTTGTCTGAGAGTAACCCGTTCGTAAATACCACGAACGTCCATTGGCCTTCCTTGTACCAGCTACACATATCCGAATCAAGAAATTAGGTCCTACTAACTTGATTCACCCGCGGCCAATCCTATGTGCAGCTGCCGAACCGACTCTACCCGTCGATTCTGAAGAGGGACTTCGACGCAACCCCTTTTCCAGCAGGACTTTCCTTCTCACCATCGTCTGCATTTCCACCACGCGCGCGCGATTTTCGTGAACCCATCGAAGTCAAAGTGTTTTGTACCACACTCCCGTCCAGACGATACAAACCTCCACGCTCTTCTCCTTTCAGTAGGACTTTTTCGCCACGTGTGATTTTACAGACTCCCCCTGCTATGAAACTCCCATAGCCCTTGGAATCTAACTGGCTCAAGGATATTAAATTCTTCCGTAACTTTGGGACAAAGATCACACCACCCAAAGCTCGCACCGCTCCGTCAGTCATTTTGATCTTCACAGTTCCGACACCACAAACCGTCTGACGGTATCCATCAGCCATGGAGACCGAACCTCTTCGTATCTTCTGGAACGTATCAAAATATTTTCTTTCGGAGCAAATATGGTACTTCGACCCCGAATCCAATATCCATTCATCCTGAGAACGAGCGTCATCATTGTAGACTGTGAGAACGTCTACAACATCATCTGTATCCTGTGCTATCATGGTTGTGGAATTTTTCTCGCCATTCCCGTCCTTCCTCCAAGTCGGACAGTTCCTCTTGATATGTCCCGGCTCACCACACTTGTAGCACATGATTTCCTTCCCGTCATTCTTTGATTTGGACCTGCTGCTACCTCCAAATTCTCTGGCGTGAAACCTTCCTCTACGATTCTCCCCATGAATAGCCAACGCCGAATTTTGGCTATCTCCATAATTTGATCGTCTCCTCTTTTCATGCGCCAAAAGAGTTGACTGCACATCCACCATCTTCACCGTGGTCTTTCCGTACAAGATGGTTGTGACCAAATTATCATAAGAATCAGGAAGCGAGGTAAGAAGTAAAAGGGCTTTATCTTCTTCCTCCAACTTTACTTCAACTTTTATAAGTTGATCCACGAGTCCGTTGAACACGCTTATATGATCCATGAGATTTCCACCTTCCTCCATCTTCAGCCGGTACAGCTCCCGCTTCAGATCTAACTTTGTGGTTAAGTTTTTCCCGAGATGTAGCTCCTCCAACTTCGCCCACAAGTCTGGTGCAGAATCCTCATTAACAACATTATTAATAATGTTATCCGCAATGTACAGACGGATTGTGCTGACACATCTTGACCCCAAATCCTCCCAGTCTTCTTGTGTCATTTTCTCCGGCTTTCCCTTTTCCCCTTTCAAAGCCTTAGCCAACCCTTGATGAACAAGAATATCCTTCACTCGTCTCTGCCACAGAGTGAAACTCCCCGTACCATCAAATTGCCGCACTTTGAAACTGCTCTCCGTCGCCATTATCCTTGCAGAGATTCAACAGCTTTGGCCCGACAGTGGCTCCCCCGTAACGAACCTTCTTGATATCTTTTCTGATGTGGAAGATCAGACAAAGCTGCAACCACAGAGCATACTCAGAATATCAATTAGGCTTGGCTCTGATACCACTTGTTGGGGTTGAGCGGTAATTTTCGGGCACAACGGAAGGTTGATTTTGGACTCGCGACAATTTTATTGGACAATATAAAGCCGAAATGACGCCAAAAGAGAACACGAGATTTTTACGTGGTTCGGCCAATACCGCCTACCTCCACGGAGAGCACCAGCTTTACTATATTGAGAATATTACACCGTACAAAATAACGCTCGTGTTTAAACCCAAACCCGAGACCCCTTACCCACCTGGGTAATATTTTTGTACCTATTCCCAACTACCCCAGTAAAACTATAACTCACTCTCACCCTTATCCACCCGGATAAGTTTACCTCTCACTATTTCTCTCTAACTGAACTTCTCACTTGATTTGGGATAATAATAACTGAAGAATCCTCAGCCTATTTATAGATGTCTTCAGCTCTTCTGGACCACTCAAAACCGGTGGCCAGGAATCCGCCGCGTCGCTCAGTTCTGAACCGCTCGAAACCAGTGGCCAGAAATCCGCCGCGTCGCCAGTTGATATGGGCCGCTCATTCTTTATCTTTAAGATTTTTTTCTTTTTCTTTTATATAATATTATAATATTATATAATATTATATTATTATTTTTTTTCTTACTTTTCAGCCCGACGGCTGGCCTAACAAATAAACAGGTGATTTCCTTATCCTTGTATAGTACGAGAAAAAATGCTTCTGCCGCACCACTGTTAGATTCATCCAAGATATGACGAGAGAAGTTAAATTTTATGGGTTTCTTTCTTTTTTTTTTTCTCAGATTGAATGGGTACGAATTGGAAGGTAGGATATTAAGGGCGGAGCCCGCCCCATGGTTTCCAACGGACGTGTTATTAGCTCTATGGCTTGATAGAGAGGGACGAGAGCATGTGGAAGTTACTGCTCAGTCTTTATTGCGTAAGGTGATTCAGGTACCAAACACGTACGACTTTGCCTCCACACAGCACGAGTTACTACACAGAGCTTTCAAGGCTTAGCTAATAAGCCGGGCTTTGGTTCGTTCGAGGTGATTGAATCTTGGAATGGATATACAGGTTCGGTTAGAAGCTGTATTTAGTGTATACCATATGTTGCCTTTTCTTTAAGTAATATGGATGGTGATTTGGTGAAAGGAAAGGTGACCATATTTCATTATTTGAGTCCGTATCTGATGGAACGTTAAGTGGTCACGTTATGACATCGATGGACGTTACGAGTTCGAATTCCCTAGGATACTTTACTATTGTATTCTGCGTGGACTTGGGATGTGACACAAGTGAGAATACTCCACGTCTTACGAGGATGAACTATAATTGGGCATAACCTAAATGTAATATGCACATTATTCAATTTATTGTAATATTTGAATATTTTATCATGGAATATCACAATATTCTTCCTTCACATCCAGTAAAAAGATTAAAAAAAAAAAAACTCTTGCGAGTTTAGTCACATATTCTAATGGATGATAGACGAGTACTGATGAGTAATTGTTCAAGGATGTATCAAAGGTCATAGTCCAACATATAATGGGGGTTTCATATTTTTAATTTTGTTAAATTGAGAGTTTCATCTTAAAACCCGATTGGTGGTAGCATGAGAGACCTCTTTGATGTATATATTGAGTCGGGTGATAGTTTTATGATGTATGATAAATAATCTCAATACGAATCCTCATGTGTGGTACGGTTCAAAGGCTATATAACATGTGGACATATAATCGAGTGGCTGAGACAACTAAGCGTGATAAAGCGCAAATCGAACTGTTCTGATACCACGTTAAATTGAGAGTTTTCCATCCTAAAAATGGGGAGACATTTGATTTATGTATTGAGTCGGGAAAGTTAGTTTATCGATGTGAGATAAATAATCTCAATACGGTTTGTTCCCGGCCATCAACTGCGAAGGGCACAATTGATCTAATCTAGCAGAGAAACACTAGTATTTTATTCATTAATAAATTATATTGTTGAAGATGTGGTTCTTTGCGATATCTTACAAACCTTTATTTCTTCTCCATTCTAAGTTTCGCTTTTCTCTATTGCTTCACAAGCATCTCTTGAAATACACTGAACACTGCCTTATATAGAAAAAATTCACCAAAATAATATATATTTATGTCAAGAATGTGCTTTTATCAAACCCTTTAATCGCCACGTATCTCTTTACTATTAATTAAATCATACTAAGAAATGAAAACACGGTTGAAAAAATCACATGATACAAACCCTCACTCCACCTTTTATACGAAAAACATCACCATTGATGAATCTAAGAAAGCTCCATTCATCAAATCTCTCACGGAAAACTCATGCCAACCCTCCCCCACCTTATCATAATTTCCCCCTATTTCAACCCCTTTTTATCTCATCTTTCTTCACGGTACATCAATAAATACACACCATATTCTTGCACTCAAAAACCTAATAAACATCTCAAAGAAAGAACTCAAAGCCAAACTAATTTCCCTTACAACCAATGTCTTCCCTTCACCACATAGACAAACAACAAGAAAACAACATCAGCAACAATTACCCACTCGACTCGAACTCCTACAAACTCCTCAACCTAATTGGCGAAGGCGTGAGCGCAAAAGTCTACAAAGCCCTTTGCATCCCACTAAACTCTTCCCCCGTCGCCATCAAAGCCATCAACCTCGAAAAGACCCGCTCGGACCTCGAAAACGTACGGCGAGAGGCCAAAACCCTAACCCTACTGAGCCATCCCAACATATGCAAAGCCCACTGCTCATTCACCGTAAAGAACCAACTTTGGGTCGTCATTCCATTCATGTCGTGCGGCTCATTACAGTCCATAATGTCCTCTTCTTACCCCGACGGGCTAACTGAGCCATGCATCTCCATAGTACTCAAGGAAGTCCTCAACGCCCTCTCTTACCTCCATGGCCAAGGCCACCTCCACCGAGACATAAAGGCTGGTAATATCTTAGTCGACTCGAATGGGTTCGTAAAGCTCGCCGATTTTGGAGTCTCGGCTTCGATCTACGAATTGTGGAGCACTTCTTCTTTGATGCTCACCGATATTGCGGGAACGCCCTATTGGATGGCGCCCGAGGTCATCCATTCTCACACGGGCTATAGCTATAAGGCAGATATATGGTCCTTTGGAATCACAGCCCTAGAGTTGGCCCATGGAAGGCCGCCCTTGTCTCACCTTCCTCCTTCGAAATCGTTAGTGATGAAGATCACAAAGAGGTTTAGGTTTTCTGACCATTACGATAAGGGCCATGATTCGAAGAGTAAGAAGAAGTTTTCGCGGGCTTTTAAGGACATGGTCGGGCTTTGCCTCGACCAAGACCCGTCGAAGAGGCCCTCTGCAGATAAGCTTATGAAGCACTCCTTCTTCAAGAACTGTAAGAGCCAGGACTACCTCCTCAGGAACCTATTGCAGGGACTGCCCAGCGTGGAGAATAGGTTTAGGTTGTTGTCTGGGGTTAGTGGTGACGACGGTGAAGATGATGACGAGGATGATGATGACATGGCGGGGAGAAGGGTTGGTAGTAAGCAGAGAAGGATTAGCGGGTGGAACTTTAACGTCGAAGGGTTCGAGTTGGACCCAGTTTTTCCATCGTCGTCGGGGGATCGTAAGGGAAATTTTATGGGCTCGTCTAAAGAGGGGTCGAATTCCTCGGGGCCCATTGCGATGAGGAATGAGAAGGTTGTTCGAGGATGTAATAATAACGGGGTGGTGTTAGAGGGGTTGATTGCGCTTAAGAAGAGTTTGGATGAGCAGAGAAGGGAAGTGGTGAAAGTGATTTCTTCGCTCGACGGCAGTGGAGAAGATGAGAATAGTCGTGATATTATTAGGGGTGGCGGAGAAGATGCTCATGAGAGGCTGAGGTTGGAGTTGGAGAATGAGAAGAAGAAGAGGTTTGATTTGGAGATGGAGTTGGAGTTTCTTAAGATGCAAATGAGTGATTGATTAAGAATTGATCTTTTTAAGTTTGTCCTCGTGTAGTCTTTACATATTTTCGAATCTTCTGCCTTAGTCATTGTAACTTCTATTATGACATTAACAACATGATGATGGTTAAAAAATTAAAAAATGTCTCCTTTTTCGAATCCATCCATTAAGTATTTATAAAAAAGAAAGATTTGAGTTATGAGGACTATAATTGGAAATGAGATCTGCATGGTATACCAAACTAATTGAGAGGTGGTTAGTATAAGGTGAAAACCATTTATTGGCAACAATAATTGTCACTGCTAAGAGCAATTGAACCGCGTGGCTGAGTGCTGTGTGGTTTAAAGATTGGAGTTGCATCATAACCACCAGATATTGCTTTTGGCACAGTTGTAGGCGCTTTCATAAGACCATTTATGTAGAATAAGCACTAGTACTTTTAGTGCTTGTTTAATTTGACAGTTCGCAATTTTAATGTTGGTTTAAGGGGTGCTGGTGTGTTTGGTACATTGATTTTTATAAAACATGAGTTTACACTATAACAACTTTAAACTCGTGTAGAAGAATTTAGATGAAAACATGCGTATCAGGTGGGTTCAACTAAACCGCTAGTCAAATCACATTTTTATTACTCATGGTTCTCTCTCGTCTCTCTATAAAAAAAACTCTCAATCCCAAAAAACCTAACCCATTAACAGCCGCCACCGTCCCCCCTTTTCACCTCCCTTACCTCCTCCTACTCCCCTCCTCGCCATCGTCCCCTTGCTGTCAACTCTCTCCTTCCCCAACCTCCGATGTTGTAGAATATCATATGTAATTGTGCTTGATTTCATTAGTTGTCCTTGTAATTAGGGGCTTTATTTGCATTAGTCTTTAGATTAAGGACTAGCTTGATATTTATACCAAGCTTGTTTGGTATAAATACTTGTAAATGAATTGAGCTGAATAGAGAAAGTTTAGAGAATTGATCCGAAGGGCTTGCAATTCGATTTCTAGAGAGAGAAACAACAGTAACTTTCTCACTCTAATTGAATTCTCTCTCGTGTTCTTAACTTGAGTTTTTCGATCGAGTTCAATTGATTATCTAAACGATCGAATTACTATGGATTCTAGCCTAGGATCGTAGAGTTGTTAATCTGAGGACCTAACAATTGGTATCAGAGCCAAACGTGTTAGAATTTGGATTAAATTTGGATTGATTTCTGAATTTTTCGATACTGTTTTTTTAAAAAACCCGACACTGTTCTTTGCTAGAATTGCGTCTGATTCTTCAGAATTTGAATTTGTATTGCTGAATTTGTTGATCGATTGTGTGTTTCAATTTGATTTGAGTTCATTTCCGATCGCTCGAATCAATTTCTGAGCTAAATTTGAAATCTGTAGCTAAATTTGAAATCTGTGTTGAAGTGTTCTCGGGTCTATCGTCTGATTTTTCCCAAAATTCGATAGTTTTTGCTTTGCCATCGTTAAATTGATTGTTCGTTCTTGTTACTCTGCTCATTCCGATCAATTACCCAGGCTGAATTCAAGCAATTTTGTGTTTTTGATCGAGATTTTGTTGTTTTTTCATTCGCGACATCTTCTCTGTTCGGTCTCTGTTCTTGCCTGTTCTTCAGTGTTCTTCGCTGATTCTGTTAAAAATCTTCGATCGAGAGATTGCTTCAACTCAATCCTTCATCGCTGCTGAATCCTCGAACGACCTTCGCTCGAGAAACTATTGTTGCAATTTCTTTCGATCGAAATACTTTCTCGACCACAGTCACTGTTCGCCCCTCAACATTAAAAAAAATTCTGTTTTAAGCTCTTTTTAAGCTCGAGAAATCAAGTCAACGCGAGAAACTTGGGTCAATGATCGAAAAACTCGCTCGAGAAATACTTATGATCGAAAATCGTCTGAATTTTTTTTCCCGATCGTGAAATACAGCTTCATCTTCTTCGCGTGAATATAGATACACCTATACATACAATTACAGGGCAAATTACGTTCTTAGTCCCATGAATTTTATTTTAGTCCCTGTAGTTACTCTTTGATCGATCCATATTTGCTTTCAATTAAGTCCAGAAAGTTATGATCTAGTTCTAAATTTTCAATTTAACCCCAGAACTTTCAATTTAATTGATTTCTAATTCATTTACGTGATTTTACGATCGCAAATTTTGTTTAGTTGCTTTTACAGGTTTGTCGTCGTAAAACTTATTTTCGCCCGCAAAAACTTTTGCGATCGAAAATTTGATTTTAAAGGTTTATATATTAAAGTCTCAAAACGACGACGTTTTATCAAATCGTAAAACGTTTACGATCGTAAAACTTTACGTAACTGTTCGATATCCAATACTATTTTCTAAAAACAATACCTCGTCGAAAAACTTAACGATCGAAAACAGTGCATTATATTGATATTAAAAAAAACTTTTTAAAAATTTTCGATCGAAAACAGTAACATTCTAATTGGCACATTATAGAAAAAGCTTTTGGTATATACTATTAAATTTTCAAATCAAACTTTATACACCAAAAACTTTATACACCAAATATTTTGAACAGTATTAAATAAAAAAAATCCAAATCGCAAAACACGTCAACGATCAAAATATCCAACCCAAAACTAAACTACAATAAAAACATTATGAATCCAACTATAAAGAAATTACAAGACGAAGTAAAAACACTACAAGACAAAGTAACTGAGCTAAATCGTCTCGAACTCAAATCAACTCAGTGGAATGAAGTCACTGAACAATATGAGATTATCCTAACATATCGCAATATCTGGTACACTAGAGTTATCTCTTTAGAGAAAATTATTGCGAAGCTAGTAGAAACTAACACATCCTCTCAGGAGGCGATGATTCCTAACTCTAAATTGTTTAACATGTTAAAATCCTTACAAATTAGGTATGCTAACATAAAAAATGAGCAGAAAAGTACAATAGAGTTAGAAGAAAAATTATCTAAGTCTGATGAGAAAATAGCTAGTCTCGAATTAGAACTTAGAAGCTCTAAAGCGAAAATAGATGAATTAACTACGAGCTTGAATTCTAGTTATACTAAGCATATTTTGTTAGAGAAGCATAGTTCGGTAGTTAAGGAACTAGAAGACAGGCTAGACAACAACCATAAATGTCTACCTAGGAATCTAAACGAGAAAAGTCGTCTTAAATGTAGGCTGGAAGTTGTGAACGAAAAGGTCACAGTCTTGAAGCTCAACTAGAAAAATCTAATTCAAGGATTAGTGAATTAAGTAAGAGTCTAGATACCTGTCAAGCCGAGAAAAGCACCGCTTTTGTTAACTATTCTACTCTAGACACCGAACGTACGAAGCTAAATTCTAAGATTAGAAATTTAGAAAATCTTCTTGCGACTTCTAAGACTAAGGAAGCACAATCTCGTCATTCTGAATATTCTTCTTCCGACGATATATCTCATATTCTTAAGAAAATGGAGGATTTAAATTCTACATTAGAAACGGAACGAAAGAATTTTGAAGCAGAAAAGAATACACTTCTAACGGAGATATCTAATCTCAAAGCTTCCTCCATGTCAAAACTCGATAAAGGGACGCAAACGGGTGATCTCGTTCCTACCATCGAAACGACTTTTACTAATTCTACTTCAATTTCGACCAAAGTTGAAATTCAAAGTAAAAGTCCCACATTTTCTATAGTTAAGGAACAAGTCCCACGGAAATGGGAGAACGGTAAAGCTCCAAAATGGAATGATAAAGACCAAAAGCCTTCCTCTCCTGATCCCGAAAAGAAAATTTTTCACGAAAATATTTCAAGCTCTAGTGACAAACTTCATCGTGTGCTTCAAATGATTCTACTAATTTTTCATTTAAAAGTGTAATACCCGTAAAATTAATACGGGATTATTTTTGTAATGTTCGAAATTAATGGAATTAATTTTCGGACAAAACGGAATTTCGAAAGGAACCCGAAAATATTTATTTGGGTCCAAAAGAAATAAAATAGATCAAATAATAGTTAAAGTCCAAATATATGAGAAAGGCCAAACTTGGAACTTGGGCTAATTAATAAACAAGGCCCAAAGGAATATATAGAAAGACCCAAGAGATAATTAGCTTGGCCCAACAATATAGGATAAACTTGGAGTTTGCATAATTGGAAGGGGAAGACACGATACCATCATTTCACAATTTTAGATAAGAACTAATCACACCAAAAACTAACGTGAAATACAAGGAAAAGTCGAACAGTGAAGGAGAAGGACCTTGGCCGAGCTTAAACCAAGTTTTCAACCTAGAAAATCATTTACTATAGCTAAAGAGTTGAGAATCACATTTATAAGCCTATACGTTTAATGCTTTAATTGGGTTGATGGATTAGTTGAAGTTTTAAGGTATATTAAGTGACGGAAGAAATAAAGGGCAGTGAAGTCACGAGCTTGAGCAGATCTTTGATAAAGGGAAACAATTTAAATAAGCAAGGAGGATAAGTAGGTGGTTTTTAACCCCTACAACCCGTATTATTTTCCTAAAAATGTTCAAAATTCGGATGAAAGGTCATCCGAGTTTTAAGATATTTATTTCAAGATTTTTCGGGATTTAACTGTTGTTCTTGATGTGTTATTACGTGCCTTTTTAGCTCAAAATATGAGCTCTATATTTTTATGATGTTCTTATGTGATTTAGGGTGATGATCGTGTTAATTGTTTCTGGAAAATTAGGGTTTATAGTACGAACTTGAGTTTCGATGGAACAGTAATCGGACGATTTGAAGGTTTCAGACGATTTTTAAATCGCGGGCCTGAGTTTAGTTTGGAAATCGGGCGAAAATGATGTTTAAATGATAGGAAATCGGCCGAATTGGATTTCGGGTCGCGAAAGTGTTTCGCGGGCCCAGTTGATTTTGATTTGTGAGTAAAAAGAAGGGTTTCGCGGGCCAGAAGTCGGGTTTCGCGGGCTGAAGCAGTTTCGAAGGTTGTGAGATAGTTCGCGGGCCTATTTTGGGTTTCGCGGGCCGATTCCAAATTGCGGGGTGATTCCTGTGAGAAGGGTCGGACTTTCGCGGGCTTTAAATCGGGTTTCGCGGGCCTGATCGATCGATTTGCGAAATCGCCGAAAGTCTCATGAAATCGGCGTTGACCTGATTACTTTGTAGGTTGACCACACTTTTAAATGTGGGTTTCGGGCGATTTTAATTGGGCTTTGACCGATTTTGGTGTGAGTTGACCAGCGAATTTAATTTTGGGCTTTTGCCCTATTGCAGGCCCAAATATTTTAAATAAAATGGTTTTAAGCCCAAATCATTTTTTAATAAAATATTTTTGTATTATAACGTATATTTTCGGGTCAACCCATATTTTAAATTATTAATATTGTTTTTGGATTTTAAACCATCGGCCTAGTTTAAATACTATACGATTACGTGATTTTGATGTACGTATTTTATGTGATTTATTATATGTGAATTTCATGACATGCACGTGAGGGGTTGATGTTGTACCGTATTTATACGGTGACACCTTACGGTGTCAGTTGAGTGGGGTAGAGTGACCTTTATTGGTCGTCGAGGTTAGACTCGTGTAGCACCTGGTGGGAGAGGGGGTTTGCGACACCCATCTACTCGGCATTGAGCCACCCGAGGTGCACACCACCGGATATTATTTGGCTCAGGGACGGCCGACAGATGTGAGATTCCTGTCTACCCGGGTTGGTGGTAGGCCACTCGGGGAAAAGTCGTCGGGTTGAGATTGTGTGTGGAAGGAGTGACCCGGCACGACCGGCGTGGGCTACCGCATGATTATGGCATACTTTGCCATTGCGCGCGTGGGTGCTGAGTCTAGCCGAGGGCCCTGTTATGTGATGAGATGTGATAGGTTGAGCGTGCATATTTCATGTGTGAGGACATGGGATTGGGTTGAGTGCACGCACGCATATATTGCATGTTTTTACTGCCACCTACTGGGCATTTTGCTCAGGGTTATATTTTTCAGGTGGGACTGAGCCCGACACCGATGGATGTCAGGGTTGAGATATAGACTGGCTGGCGGCGGTGACTCCACGGGCTTTTGAGGGCGGAGCGGTACATGGGACGCGATCTGTGGAGAGGCGTAGGATAGTCGGGTTTAGATTTTTGGGGCTCCGGCCCGTTGTATTATACAGACGCATTTTGTAAACCCGACTTAGTTTATATATGTACATTATTTTCATTAAAAAGTTTTTAATAAATCGGGTCCTCCGCGACTTTCGTTGCGGAAATCCGCCAATTATTCTAGTTAGGAAGTAGGGTCGCCACAGGTGGTATCAGAGCATTAGGTTTTAGATTCTGAAGACTGTCCATGTACTACCGCTCAGAAGCCGGGAGAACCAGCCTTGCCTGTAGGTATTACGTGTTTCGATGTGATTATGTGTTTTTAATTACGTATTTATATGTTATATAGTACCTGGGAATGTCGAGGGGTAGACCTAGACGAGAGTTCGCAGGAGAAACGAGTCGGCGGGACGAACCCGAGTCCTCGACTCGCGAGAGAGATACCATCCACCGTCTGACTGAACTGATCCAGCGTCAGTCTGACCAAATCAACAACCTGATCAATCACCGGAGCTCATCTGAGCACCGCATTTCCCCACAGCCTGATCGTGTTGAAATTATTGGGGAGAGATTCCGCAAACTTAATCCCCCAACCTTCGCCGAGGCCGCTAACCCTGCAGTGGCCGAGGATTGGACCGGCACAATAGAAGATCTCTTTGTGTATAGCCGAGTGCCGAATAATGAGAAGGTGTTGTGTGCCGTTTCCCTACTTCGGGAAAGCGCGCGGTTTTGGTGGAACACCGTAAAGGTGTTAGAGGATCCCGCTACTATGTCGTGGGAGCGCTTCAGAGAACTTTTCTACGACAAGTACTTCACTGCTCACGACCAAGAGCAGCGAATGTACGAATTTATGCATCTGAAGCAAGGGCGAATGCCGGTTTCGGAATATATCCGTAGATTTGAGGAGCTATCCCGGTTTGCTCCTCATCTCGTAGCGACGAATGCTCTGAAAGTTACAAGATTCCTTCGGGGACTGAAACCCGAATTCTACCGAGACCTCAGTGGCGGGTGTACGCCAGCTGGAATTCCGCCAAGCGACAGAGCGTGCGCTGATAGCTGAGCAGGCGGAAGGAGTTGTGAGAGAGTCCCAGGAGGCAAATCGGAAGAGGGAGAGCCAACAGGGAGGAAGCAGCCAGAAGCGGCAATTCTTCGGCAAGGGTCCGAAGAATAAAGGTAGTCGGCCAGGCCAGCAGATGTGGCGCCCGAACTTTAATCAAGGACCGACCAATCCCTACCGACCAGCAACGCCAGCGCCACAGTGCCAGCAGTGCGGAAGAAATCATTTTGGCATCTGCTACGGACCACGACTGGGTCTGAATCTACAGTGCTTCCGGTGTGGAAAGACTGGGCACACTGCACGAAACTGCACAGAAGGTCAGCCTCGACTGCAGAATCAGCCACAGAATCTGATTCGACCTCCACCTGTACCTGCACGAGTCTTCACACTGACCAACGAGGAGGCGGAGGCGAACCCAGCTGCGGTGACTGGTACGTTGAATATCTTTCACGTACCCTCTTCTATTCTGATTGATTCCGGAGCCACACATTCGTTTGTGTCGGCAAATTTCGTGACCAGGGCGGGAATATATCCTGCCCATTCCTCATGCAATTTCATAGTATCCCTACCACACGGAGATCCAACTCGGACCAACTTAGTAGTAGAAAATTGTCCTGTTATGATAGAAGGAAGGAAATTAGATGTAGACCTGATAGTGATCCCGATGAATGATTACGACATCATATTCGGGATGGATTGGCTCTCGAAGTACGGGGCCATTATCGATTGCTCAAAGAGGGTAGTTAGGTTCCGATCACCCGAGGGAGAGGAATTTGAATTTTCGGGAAAGAAGAATGGTAAGACCATCCCTCGGATTTCTGCTTTGAAAGCTCAACGACTCGTGAATACGGGTTGCGAATCGTTCCTGATCTTCACGGTGAAAGCCGAGGAATCTTCCCAGCCGAAGCTTGAGGAGGTTCCAGTAGTAAATGAATATCCCGATGTATTTCCCGAGGATCTTCCGGGATTACCGCCGGATCGGGAGATTGAATTCGTAATTGATCTTGTGCCTGGAGCTGCCCCGATCTCTAAATCTCCGTATCGGTTAGCACCGAACGAGTTACGAGAACTGAAGGAACAATTGGAAGATTTGTTACAGAAGGGTTTTATTCAACCCAGTTTCTCGCCTTGGGGAGCCCCGATACTATTTGTTAAGAAGAAAGATGGGTCGATGAGGATGTGCATCGATTATCGTGAACTCAATAAAATCACGATAAAGAACAAGTATCCGTTGCCGAGGATAGACGATTTATTCGACCAACTCCAAGGGGCGACGGTATTCTCGAAGATCGACCTACGTTCTGGCTATCATCAATTAAGGATCCGTGAGGCGGATGTTCCCAAGACTGCGTTTAGCACGAGGTACGGCCACTACGAATTCTTGGTCATGCCTTTCGGGCTAACGAATGCTCCTGCTGCTTTCATGGATCTGATGAACCGGGTATTCAAGGAGGTCCTAGACCGCTTCGTTATCGTATTTATAGACGATATCCTCGTATACTCGAAGACGAAGGAGGAACACGAGGAACATCTGAAAACAGTTCTTGGAATCCTTCGAGAGAAACAGTTGTTCGGCAAGTTTAAGAAATGTGAATTCTGGTTGGAACAAGTGGCATTTCTGGGCACATCATTTCGGGGAGCGGAATTTCGGTGGACCCCAGCAAGATTGAGGCGATAGAAAATTGGCCACAACCGACCACTCCCACGGAGGTTAGAAGTTTTCTCGGGCTTGCTGGATACTATCGGAAGTTTATCAAAGATTTTTCCAGTATAGCCTCGACGCTCACAAACCTGACGAAGAAGAACGTTCCGTACAAATGGACTGAAGAATGTGAGCAAAGTTTCCAGGAGTTGAAGAAGAGACTGACGACTGCTCCAGTCTTAGCAATACCTTCGGGTACTGAAGGATTTTCGGTATATAGCGACGCTTCGAAGAATGGCTTGGGGTGTGTATTAATGCAAAACGGGAAGGTAATTGCATATGCCTCCCGACAGTTGAAACCATACGAGAAGAATTACCCCACACATGATCTTGAACTCGCCGCAGTAGTGTTTGCTCTCAAAATCTGGCGACACTACCTGTACGGAGAAAGGTGTGAGATCTTCACAGATCATAAGAGCTTAAAGTACTTCTTCACACAGAAGGAATTGAATATGAGGCAAAGACGATGGCTCGAACTAGTGAAGGACTACGACTGTGTGATAAATTATCACCCAGGAAAAGCTAACGTAGTCGCAGACGCGTTGAGCCGGAAAACCGTGAATACTGAATTGTGTCAACTTGGAGTCGAAGTAATTCACTTCGGGGAGATTGAGACGAGATTGGCAGCGTTGACTCTAAAACCGACGCTGTTAGATGGGATCATTGAGGCGCAAAAAGCAGACGAGCTGTATTTGAAAATTCGAGATGAACAAGATGGAGACGCCCCATCAGAATTCGAATTCCGAGAAGACGGGAGCTTACGATTCAGAAATCATTTGTATGTGCCTAAAGAAGAACTAATCCGCCGAACATTGATGACTGAGGCACACACGACGACCTACTCAGTACATCCTGGTGCAACGAAGCTGTATCGAGACTTGAGATTGAATTACTGGTGGCCTGGAATGAAAAGAGATGTTGCTGCATTCGTAAGTCGATGCCTGATTTGCCAACAGATTAAGGCAGAACATCAAAGGCCGGCAGGAATGTTGCAACCTTTGACGGTTCCTGAGTGGAAGTGGGACCACATAACCATGGATTTTGTCGTCGGATTACCCAAGACGGTAAAAGGACATGATGCAATTTGGGTAGTCGTTGATAGACTGACGAAATCTGCCCACTTCTACCGATCAACCAGACTTATCCCATGGAGAAGTTCGCAGAGCTATACATTCAAGAAATAGTGAGACTACATGGGATTCCGATGTCGATCGTTTCCGATCGAGACTCGAGATTTCTGTCTCAATTCTGGGGGAGCTTACAGAAGGCTCTAGGGACCAAACTGTCGTTTAGTTCAGCCTATCATCCCCAGACAGACGGACAATCGGAACGAACGATCCAGACGCTCGAAGACATGTTAAGGGCGTGCGTTCTGGATTTTCGTGGAAGCTGGAGTAAGTATCTCCCACTGATCGAATTTTCATACAATAACAGCTATCAAGCGACGATCGGGATGGCACCTTATGAAGCCTTGTTGTGGCAAAACCAAACGGTCGAAGAAGCCACTTGGGAACGAGAAGACGAAATGCGCAAGAAATATCCCGAGTTGTTCCAGACGACTTAAATTTCGGGGACGAAATTTCTTTTAAGGGGGGAGGATGTAATACCCGTAAAATTAATACGGGATTATTTTGTTAATGTTCGAAATTAATGGAATTAATTTTCGGACAAAACGGAATTTCGAAAGGAACCCGAAAATATTTATTTGGGTCCAAAAGAAATAAAATAGATCAAATAATAGTTAAAGTCCAAATATATGAGAAAGGCCAAACTTGGAACTTGGGCTAATTAATAAACATGGCCCAAAGGAATATATAGAAAGACCCAAGAGATAATTAGCTTGGCCCAACAATATAGGATAAACTTGGAGTTTGCTTAATTGGAAGGGTAAGACAAGATACCATCATTTCACAATTTTAGATAAGAACTAATCACACCAAAAACTAACGTGAAATACAAGGAAAAGTCGAACAGTGAAGGAGAAGGACCTTGGCCGAGCTTAAACCAAGATTTCAACCTAGAAAATCATTTACTATAGCTAAAGAGGTGAGAATCTCATTTATAAGCCTATACGTTTAATGCTTTAATTGGGTTGATGGATTAGTTGAAGTTTTAAGGTATATTAAGTGACGGAAGAAATAAAGGGCAGTGAAGTCACGAGCTTGAGCAGATCTTTGATAAAGGGAAACAATTTAAATAAGCAAGGAGGATAGGTAGGTGGTTTTTAACCCCTACAACCCGTATTATTTTCCTGAAAACGTTCAAAATTCGGATGAAAGGTCATCCGAGTTTTAAGATATTTATTTCAAGATTTTTCGGGATTTAACTGTTGTTCTTGATGTGTTATTACGTGCCTTTTTAGCTCAAAATATGAGCTCTATATTTTTATGATGTTCTTATGTGATTTAGGGTGATGGTCGTGTTAATTGTTTCTGGAAAATTAGGGTTTATAGTACGAACTTGAGTTTCGATGGAACAGTAATCGGACGATTTGAAGGTTTCGGACGATTTTTAAATCGCGGGCCTGAGTTTAGTTTGGAAATCGGGCGAAAATGATGTTTAAATGATAGGAAATCGGCCGAATTGGATTTCGGGTCGCGAAAGTGTTTCGCGGGCCCAGTTGATTTTGATTTGTGAGTAAAAAGGAGGGTTTCGCGGGCCAGAAGTCGGGTTTCGCGGGCTGAAGCAGTTTCGAAGGTTGTGAGATAGTTCGCGGGCCTATTTTGGGTTTCGCGGGCCTGATCGATCGATTTGCGAAATCGCCGAAAGTCTCATGAAATCGGCCGTTGACCTAATTACTTTGTAGGTTGACCAGACTTTTAAATGTGGGTTTCGGGCGATTTTAATTTGGCTTTGACCGATTTTGGTGTGAGTTGACCAGCGAATTTAATTTTGGGCTTTTGCCCTATTGCAGGCCCAAATATTTTAAATAAAATGGTTTTAAGCTCAAATCATTTTTTAATAAAATATTTTTGTATTATAACGTATATTTTCGGGTCAACCCATATTTTAAATTATTAATATTGTTTTTGGATTTTAAACCATCGGCCTAGTTTAAATACTATACGATTACGTGATTTCGATGTACGTATTTTATGTGATTTATTATATGTGCATTTCATGACATGCACGTGAGGGGTTGATGTTGTACCGTATTTATACGGTGACACCTTACGGTGTCAGTTGAGTGGGGTAGAGTGACCTTTATTGGTCGTCGAGGTTAGACTCGTGTAGCACCTGGTGGGAGAGGGGGTTTGCGACACCCATCTACTCGGGATTGAGCCACCCGAGGTGCACACCATCGGATATTATTTGGCTCAGGGACGGCCGACAGATGTGAGATTCCTGTCTACCCGGGTTGGTGGTAGGCCACTCGTGGAAAAGTCGTCGGGTTGATTGTGTGCGGAAGGAGCGCCCGGCACGACCGGCGTGGGCTACCGCATGATTATGGCATACTTTGCCATTGCGCGCGTGGGTGCTGAGTCTAGCCGAGGGCCCTGTTATGTGATGAGATGTGATAGGTTGAGCGTGCATATTTCATGTGTGAGGACATGGGATTGGGTTGAGTGCACGCACGCATATATTGCATGTTTTTACTGCCACCTACTGGGCATTTTGCTCAGGGTTATATTTTTCAGGTGGGACTGAGCCCGACACCGATGGATGTCAGGGTTGAGATATAGGCTGGCTGGCGGCAGTGACTCCACGGGCTTTTGAGGGCGGAGCGGTACATGGGACGCGATCTGTGGAGAGGCATAGGATAGTCGGGTTTAGATTTTTGGGGCTCCGGCCCGTTGTATTATACAGACGCATTTTGTAAACCCGACTTAGTTTATATATATACATTATTTTCATTAAAAAGTTTTTAATAAATCGGGTCCTCCGCGACTTTCGTTGCGGAAATCCGCCAATTATTCTAGTTAGGAAGTAGGGTCGCCACAAAAAGCCTAGACTTGAAAATAATTTTCGAAATTCTTCTCATTCTAATGTGAAAGGTGTGAATTCTAACCTTAGGAAATACGACTTATGTGCGATAGATGCTTATAATTCTATATTCTCATTTTCCTATATGCAATATCCGGTCAAGGTTCATTCAAAGAAACATCTTGTGCGCTTGGCCTCGGAGAAAATTTTTAAACCTTCTCCGAAACACACTTTCACCCGAGCAGAAATGCCTTATCCGTGTCAAATTACTCCCACATGGGTTCCTATTTCTTCACAAAATTTAGGTAGTCCCAAACAAATTTGGGTACCGAAAGGTTCATTAATGGATGATTTAGGACAACATTTAAATTTGACACCTTTTATGCTTAAATCGTTTTCTGCTAATAAGGGAGGACCCATACGACAATGGGTACCAAAGTCCCGATAGTTTTACAGATTTCCATCATGTATGGAATTCGACGTAGTGGCTCCACGTACATGATAAAGGGATGAGGCGTGAGCTACTACAACTAAGCTTCAATGAGGTATATTTCAAATTTACATATGCATTCGTCAAAAGTAAATATACCTATTTTCTTTCAAAACTTTTCAAATGATACATTTTCGATATGCATTTCATCGCTTTAAATGGTTTAAAAAAAAAAATTTCAAATGCATATTACGAACTGAAACGATAAATATCATTTTTCAATTAATACTTTTAAATGAGCTTTAATTGAGGGGGAGCTACTCATTATTTTAATGAGGAGCAACCTTTATATTTTTAAGGAAGCACAAATTTTAATCCTTGAGGGGGAGAAAACTTACATGACCGATTTAAGGGAACGAGATTCTTAATATTCGTCAAGCTAACTACGCAAATTTCTAGGGGGAGAAAATTTATTTTCGAAGCATTGTTTTTGGGGAGATATAAATATAATAATACTATATTAATATGTAATTATATATATATATAATATATATTATATATACATATATCCAAAAAAAAAAGAAGAAGAATATGAAAAAATGAGATAAAAAAAGAAGGAAATAAAAAAAAGGAGATAAAAAAATGGGAACATGAAAAAAAATGAGATATAAAAAAAAGGCGAATGTGAAAAAAAGGAGATACGGAGATATGAAAAAAAAATCAAATTTGTTTGATATGCTTCCTGGTTTTACTCTCCCACATCCAAAGATGGACGTACCACGAAGAATCTCGAGCTTTGAAACAGACAATTTTTTTTCAAAGACGACAGCGACGATCTAAATGAAGATCAAATGCTCAGTTTCATCGACCGGCTCCGGCTTGCTAATTCAACTAGAGCAACACTTCTCACATACCCGGAGGCACGGATTTCATGTTCCTATGGTTCAGTCTAATCTGACTTGATCCTAACCCCGGAAATATACCCCTTCGCCTAGAAGCCTGCCAGGAGCCGCTCCTTGTCAGTGCACCTCTCTGGCACCCGCGATCACTCCCCGCCCTCATTGGCCCCGAGCATCACAGTGGGTAGCCGATACACTGTGTCCACTTCCAACATTGGTCAAGACCTCTTGTTCCGCCACCTTTCTATTTTGTTCCAGACCCTGGTTCTAAACCAAATATGGGACGTAGCCCCGAGTCAAGAATCCATGAAGTGGAAAATACAGTTAAAGAACAATATGCTTCCAAAACATTACCTGAAGCTCCCAAAGTTTTAAGCTTAGGAAAGTCCCTCTTCCAATGGCCCAACTCTTGGCAATGGAGGCACTTATCAATGGATTTTGGGCCATTGGGCCTGTTCTTTATAATGGCCTTGCCCTTTTTCTTGATTCCACCTTTGGGCTTAGTGGGCTTGGACTTGTTGGAATTGGATCTCTTAGTCTTTTTCGTCACAACAAGTGCAACCTCCTTCCCCTTACCCTTTTCGAGCTCACGATGAGTTCCAATAAGCTTGCTTAATAGCTCAGACAAGGAGAAGTACTTTGCACCAAGGGTATAGTTAGCTATGAACTGGGAGAACGAGGGTGGGTGACTGAAGTATCACGTCTACCTGGAGCTCGTGATGAAGGGGACACTCGAGAGCATTGAGCTCTTCGATGTACCCTATTAGTTTACGCACATGCTCCCCAATATTCGCGTTGTCAGCCATCTTAGTGTGGAAGAGCTAGTCGACGGCATGATAGCGAGATGTTCTCACTTGCTCATCGTACATCTCTCTAAGATGCTGCAAGATCTCGCGCATAAACATATCGTTATGCTGGCGACGGAGATCATTGTTTATCCCAGCAAGCAAATAAGCTTTAACCCGAGCACAACCATCTACCCATTGGTGTTGAATTCTCGGCCAGCATCAGTTGCCTCAGCCCCAGGCTCGAGTCATGCTGGTTGATCAAGGACATACTGTAAACGTTCAAGAGTAAGGACAATCCTAAGATTACGGAGCATGTCCGCTATGTTTGAACCATCCAAACAATTTTGCACGATCAGTGCCATGACCGGTGACGTCATTGTTTGGATGAAAATAGAAAGAAAATAAATCTGCAGAAAATGTCAGGTTCTAACGTATTATCTATCAAGCGCAAATAAGGTCTTTTCATTCGGCTTGACTCCCACTATTTTTCTCAAAATTCCATTATCCCGAACGGGATTTCGAAAACCTCGTCGAAAGTTTCATAGTGGAGTTGAGTTCCCGCATCACAATAAAAGAACTTCAACCTGACAGGTTGTCGGTTCAATTATTTTAAAGGCGCCGTGTGTAACACGAACTTTTCTAATAAGTGTTTCAACTTCTTTGTCTCCGGTTAGGAACCCTCACGATAACTCTGCTTATTGGGTATAACTGTCTAAGTGCAACCTATCAATTTCTTGCTCAATCCTAGCATTTGGAAATTCCACCCGTAGGATAACTCTTTATGAGGCGGAATATGTTTCGAAGAGTGGCGTTTCATAAACGCACCCTAACCACTCACTAACAAGAGCGAAATGGTTGGCGCCGATAACTCGGAGCAAACCGCACATATACTCAAGTCGTAGTAGTATCGAGCTTGATAGAAGACAGGAACCAAGTTCCTTTACTCACTTAGTATTTATCTAATGGGAGAATACGTCTCACTACCTAAGCACTTAAAACATGCATATACATCAAACATGAGAAAGCATGTAAAATGCGGTAATCCTAGTTTGCCTAAAAAACAGAAAGTGTGGACTATTTCTACTCTACCACATATTTGTTTTACACAAATACATCTCGGTTTCTTCTCGGGGCAACTCCAAGAGTCGTCGTGCGACCTCCTTCGCATTCTATCCCCGTACATGTATGGCCATTATACTTAAACTAATTGTTATATCTAATTAAAACAGTAAAATACAAGATGGGGGGGATCAGCTATCCCGTATACAACCAATACAACCCGAGGAGACTTTGTCACCCCAAACATATCACTCGGAAATAGAGCCTAAGTCCACACTGACGTCTTCATCGTACGTATCATACATAGCACATAAACACATATTGCGACAATAGAACGCTAAATAATCCCAAACGAAATTTGGACTTATGTTGGACCAAGCGCATTTAGCCCAATGGGGTTACTTATTTGGGCCTAAACAAGCTAAGGTCCATTTGTTACAAATCTGACCAAATCCTTTTATGGTCCATTTAGAATGGAATTGGCCTATTTCTAAATAGCCAATCGTATATCAAAATACACCGATGCCCAAAGACATAGCCACCAGCCCTCACTGCTGCTCCTTTGAACATTGACGTCGTCGACGCTGAAGTTTCACCTCGAATTCGTTGAACATCAAAGTCCGGTGAAGTATATGCACGATGGGGGGCACAAGCTCGTCCTCGAGCTTCACCAAACAACGACTAGCCACTAGTCCATCAAGCTAGACTTTGAAGTCGATGGTAACGAGGCTTAGTCCCGAACAATTAAACCTCGCTGGCTAAGACACGATGCCTCAGCGGAGTTTTCCGTCCAACCACATTTTCACGGGTATCTACAAAATATCTCGTAGATCAAGCAATCTACTAAAAGTAGATCCCAAATCATTGTTCAAACACATGATTACATTTCACAACAAGATTCATTGTGAAACAATTTCTTGCTACGAAGCTCTAACGATTCGGAACTACGTACCTAGGCGGTGTTCTGGCTCGTATGAGCTCTCGGCTAGTTAATGCAAATTAAGATAAATCCAAGCAACCATGCAAAGATTTGCTTAGTGAGTTACGTAGCCGATGTAGTTTCGGATTCGTTCATGTGGTTTCTTGTCTCGAGCACTCGCTCTGATATCACTGTAGGGGAACCGCGGGTGCACCGTGACGTAAGCCTAAGCACAGCGTGGAATTAAAATTTCACCCGAGGTTATCCCTCGAGTCCCCGGATCTACTTGGTATATAAAGAAACAAGTACGACACGTAAGCACATAATAAGGTTAGAAGGAGTTACCCTTGGAGCGAAGATCCCTCGGTCGCTAATGTACCGGCCTCTATACCCGCAACCGAAGAGAGTCACGCCGACCCCGAGATGTACCCACGACCAAAATCTCCTTGAGGGTGGCTAGGGAGGTGTTGGAAGGTATATAGAGATGTAGGGTTGTGGGTGATTTCTCAAACTCACTCACATTTAAGTTTTTCAATAACTTGAAAACACTTAGTATTTTCTCCCAAACCAAAGTTTAGAGTAATAATAACTTAAGGCACAATTCAAAGCGTTGGTATTTATTTTCAACCCTTGAAATATTTTATTCGAAATAAAATGATATTTGTGCAAGATATGTAGGCCTGGAGTTAAATCACCCATTATACAATGTGATTAGCTTCCAAAACCTAACCACAATGACCTAAGATAAAGTTACCAAGGCTCCATGATCATTACATAAAGTTTTGGATGAAAAATAATGTCAAAATAAGATTGCCGACACCAACACGGCCATAGACACGGCCATGTGTGAATTTGTGTAGCTAGGCCGAAAGTTGCCAATGTGGTTACTGTTAACCTACATGGCCATGTGTCAAGCCATGTAACTAGGCCGATTGACTTGCCCGTTTTCGATCCTCTTTCGTTCGTTAAACTTGAACATCTCTATCCTTGTTTACATAGCTTCAAAAGATCGTTATGTTAACGTCTAAAGACCGTTAATAAAATGATACATCTGTATTTGCTAAAGTAGTATCTCACTTATCCTTTTTAAGCTCGACTCTCTTATTTCGTCTCAACCCGGCACTGGGAGGAATCCAAGAGTTTGGTATTCACCTAGCCAATCCTGTGGTACCAAACCGATCCCGTGTTGAGTACAATTTTGATTAAATCATAATTCAATAACCGATTATAGATTATCGTCATACGTATAGGCCTTTCACTTATGTCCCTGTCGAGTAAGAGTCATGACGAATCGACCGATTCCTAGAGAAAATCGCCAAGTAAGGAGTAGGAATCGGGTGATTATGTGTGTGTTGAGATAGAATCGATTGATTAAGGGATAGGAAAAAGATATAGAAATAATTTTAAAATATTGGTAAGAATGAAATAAGGTTATAACTCATTTGGGCCATATTAAATCTTAAACTTAAGCCCAAGTGTTAAGGGATAAATATTAGTGATAAAGGTTGCTTAGGCTTAAGAAAAAACCCACGTCATTCCATGTCCCATCAAGGTACTTTTGATAAGTTAGTACTTATCTAAACCCTTAGAGAGTATAAGCTTAGTAAACGAAAAAACCCTAAGAAATAGATCAAACGAGAGTTAAGAAAAGAAGAAAAGAAGAGAAGGCATAGAACACCAATCGAATTCAAGCTCTAGGAAAAAGGTATATATGTTCTTATTCTAAGGTATCGTTTTGCTCATATATAAATTTATATGTTAATCTTCTAAAACTTAAGAAATAAAGCAGTAGATGTTAGGAATCTGCCCTCGAATGCTATACGAGGATTAGATTTTATAGGGCATTAGATTATTTATCATTCGACCTTTTGTGTAATAAGATAGTTTCGTGTGTTTAATGAAAGACATTGTTCGTTTATTGGATATAAGAGTTCTTTATTTAGCATCCGGTAAAGCAATAATTGAACAAATCCAAATGTGTCGAGTTGAGTCATTGTTCTCGATAGGTACGAGAGAGGAAGGCACTAGTGGACTCTTAACCTCGAACATTAAAAGTCCGTAAGCCTGAGGCTCCAGTTGGGTGCTGGATAACCGATCACGGCTTATTTGTCGATGACCTATCGTGTGCTGATATCTCGCTTGGAAGTAGAGGTCATGACTAGTGATACGAATCGAATCAAGGGATTGACTCGTTTCATGGACACTGACTCATGGGTCGTACGGTCGAACATGGCTTATTACTCAAGGAGTGTCAATGACCGACGACAACACTATACTAGTCTACGTGAACCTTAGACCGAAAGGGGCTTTGACGGAGTTGACTTTGAAGTCTCGACTATCAGTGGTTCCCCTCGACCCGATTTGTTGTTGCATGGGTCAGCGTGTTAGGGAGTGCGCCCTCGGAATGCCATACGAGGGACTAGGAATAGTATAGGGCGCACAATGATGTATGGGTCAATAGACAGTTTTATTGTATATACTGTTAAAATAAAGTAGTGAATATTATTTTCATTATAATAAAGGCATTATTATTTATTTATCGAATTTAAAGTCTGCTTGGCATCTGGCGGTGCGATAAATAAATAACACCCTGCTGTCTAACAATTTAAAACTGCTCACTATTTCCAATTGATTCATATGGATTTGATGGGTCCGATGGAAGTAGATAGCATTGGTGGTAGAAAGTATGCTTGTGTGCTCGTCGATGACTATCATAGATATGCATGGATTTTCTTTCATAAGGAAAAATCTGCATCGTTGACTTTTTCAAAACCTTCTATGCTAGGATTAAGAATAATATTTGTGCTCCTATATTTCGCATTAGGTCTGATCATGGTAGGGAGTTTGAAAATCAGTCCCTTAAAGATTCTGTGATAAGAAGGACATAATTCATGAGTTCTCTTCTCCTACCCAACAAAATGGGGTGGCCGAAAGGAAGAATAGAACGCTACAGGAGATGGCACTTGTGATGTTACACTAAGAATCTTTCGAAAAGGTTTTGGGCTGAAGCTTTGAATACTGCATGTCATATTTCGAATCGTGTTTATTTTCGGCATGGCACTAAGCAAACTTCGTATGAATTGTTGAAAGGGAAAAAGCGGACTGTCAAGTATTTCCAGGTTTTTGGGTGTTATTGCTATATGCTTAATGATCGTGAATACTTGACTAAGTTTGATTTGAAAAGTGATAAGTGCATCTTCTTGGGTTATTCTTCGAACAATCGTGCATATCGTGTTTACAACCCGAGACTGAAATCTTTTCAGGAATCTGTAAATATAGTATTTGATGACTCTTCTGATCTTAGCATATATACTCTATCTAAGCTGTTAGTGAGACAGAGACAAATCTGGAGGAAAATGTTGCCCAACACCAGACTCAACATCTGCGACTGAACAGACAACTGATGAAGGACCCATCGAAGTTCGTAGAGATACCCAGCGAAAATCTAGAAGGACTATCCCTCTGACCTGATCATTGGAGAACTGAACGAAGGTAGAAAAACCAGGGACAAGCCACGAAAGGACTGCAAGTCGATGGTAAGAAATGTATGCATGAACTCCGTATACAACGAGGTAGGCTTTAACTGTTTTGTATCTGAAACTGAGCCGAAAAACGTTCTTGAAGCTCTCAAGGACAGTTTTGGATCAATGCCATGCAAGAGGAATGGTTGCAATTCGAGAAAAATCAAGTATGGATCATACTTCCACGGCCGAAAGACATTAATGTCATAGGCGCTAAGTGGATTTTTAAGAATAAATCTGATGAGCATGGCAGAGTAGTTAGGAATAAAGCGCGCCTAGTTGCCCCAGGACTATACACGAGTCGAGGAAATTTATTTTGATGAGACATTTGCCCCCGTTGCTAGACTTGAATCGATTAGGTAACTGCTTGCTATTGCATGTTGGCTCAATATTACATTACACCAAATGGATGTTAAGGGTGCATTTTTGAATGGATATATTGATAAAGATATATATGTTGAACAACCCAAGGGTTTTGAGGATCCGCGTTTTCCTAACCACGTTAGTAAGTTGCAGAAAGCGCTGTATGGCCTGAAACAAGCACCTCGAGCTTGGTATGGTAGGTTGAATATGTTCCTACTTAAATTTGGGTTCGTGTGAGGTGAAGCCGATCGAACACTTTTTGTAAAAAGAGTTGGTTCAGATACTTTGATTGCCCAGATTTATGTAGATGATATTGTTTTTGGCTCTAGTTCTCAATCCATTAGACCAATTCGTACATGCTATGAATTCTACTTTCGAGATGAGTATGATTGGTGTGCTAACATTTTTCTTAGACCTGCAGATTTAGCGACGACGGTATTTTCATGTCCTAGGAGACGTATGCGAAGAACACGGTGAAGAAATTCGGGCTAGATACTGCCAAGGTAATGAAAACACCGTGGGTTCAACACAGAAGGTAAGTAAAGATAATGTTGGACAGAATATTGACCCCACATTGTATCGTTCCATGATAGGCAGTCTTTTATATCTCTCAGCGAGTAGACCTGATATTATGTACAGTATTTGTGTTTGTGATAGATATCAGGCTGAGCCAAAAGTTTTCCATTTAAATGCTGTGAAGAGAATATTAAGATACGTGAGTGGTTCGTGTAGTTTAGGGTTATGGTTCTCAAAAGATACTAACACGAATCTTGTAGGATATAGCGATGCTGATCGGGCAGGTGATGAAGATGTCCGCAAGAGAACAAGTTGGGTTGTTTCGTCTTATGTAATAATCTCGTGTCTTGGTATACTAAGAAACAAAATTGTGTTTCTTTTTCTACAGCTGAGTCTGAATATGTGGCTGCAGTTAGTTGTTGTACTCAGCTTATTTGGTTGAATAGCATGTTAAGTGATTATGGTTTAGAGAGTAAGTGTGTGCTCACCTATTGTGATAATCTAAGCCATCAATATTTCTAAGAATCCTATTCAACATTCGCGTACCAAGCATATAGATATTAGGTATCATTTTCTGAGAGATATGGTCGAAAAATAGTTAGTTAGAATAGAGCATATAGATACTAAGCATAATTAGCTGATATATTTATGAAAGCACTGGATTTTGAAAGGTTTTCGGACCTGCAAAAATCCATAGGTTTGCGTCAGTCTGTCTGAATGTTAGTCCAACAGTTGGATCAACATAGGATATGTCAAACTTGATTGTTACTGCTTCGATGTTTGATTTAATTTGCTCTCTGTTATTCTGTGAAACTTGATGGTTACTGCTTCAAGATACAGGTTCATGTAATAAGCTTCCCTAGGTACACGGCATTCGCGGAGACGATGTATTCTTTGCGTAAAATATCCTAGCCTTGATGATAAGGAACTTATGTCGGCTGTGCAAAATACTACAAGTCTATAACAGAGGTGAGTAGGGCAGGAAATGAAAGATAATTGAGTCTTAGGGTGTCGAACAGAAAAGTCTAGAATTTCAGAGTAAGAATATTGAGTCTTATGTTGGGGAAACATATGTGACTGTCAGATTGATTGTGCTATTTTCTGTGTTTTCGTTTATGTGCTTTAGTTTTAAGATTGCATGTGTCTAGTATCTATATCTCTCAGATTTTCATTAGCATCTCTCGAAAAACAGCATGCTACGCTTGTCTCGTGTGCTCATCAACGTTGCCTAATCGGTTAGTATCGCTCGCTCCTATTATGATTTTTGATTTGGTCTGTTTTGCTGAACCATGACTTGCTCCTAATTTTTTTTGTATGCGTGATTTCTCTTGGACTGTTAGAATTTTTTTTGGCTTGGCTCGATATCTCCCACTTTCACAAATCCTATTTCATAATATAGGCAATCTCTACAAATTCGAGAAATTTGTTCAGACCTTTATAGATTTCAAGATTTATACTCCTCTGCTTTGATACTTTTAATCTTGATTTTCTATGGCGAACTCACCTAATTTCGAGTCTGATAAACGTCTACTAATACGTTTATTGTACTAGTTATTTGAGTCATAATAGAGTATTCTTCATTGTTTCATGCATTTATATGCTATATTTACACCTCTTTGCACATTACAGGATCCTAGGATGTCTACCGAGTGAAAAGGAGCAAAAGAGGAGCGAAAACAAGGCTAAACGGATAAGTTGCGATGCTGGCAGGAAAAGTCAAGGCCGTGACACATTACGCACCAGGCCGTGACTATTGCGCGAAGCCAAGATTCAACTTAGTCACGGCGTGACACTTCTTGCACCAGGTCGTTACCCAAGGCAGCAGCAGCATTAAAAAAAGTTCATATATCCCAATCCAGACTTTGCATTGAGAATCCCTTTGATCAGATCAAGATTGTAGAGTCTTCTATCTATGGTTAAAATTTCAGGTCAATCGGACATCGTTTACCCCTCCATCTGAGAGAAATACGAAACTGTCGCAAGGCTGTTGAAAGTGTCACAGCCGTGACACTACTGCACGAGGCCGTGACGCACAACAGTGAGCTCATTTTGAGCCCCGACAGTGTCGAGGTCGTGAAGGCCCATGTCCCAGGCCATGAAGGTGTCGAACTTCACTATAAAAGTCCAATTTCGATTCAAAAAGAGGGAAACGGATGAGAACTCAAGCCCTAATCATCAGGAGACGAAAAAGAACCGTCAAGAACATGGAATTACGTCCTGGAGCATAAGAGATGGATCAATGCCGAATTCACGCCGAATTGAACGAGCAACGAAGCTCTAACCTTCCGTTGTTTTCTCGTCAATTATGAGTAGCTCAATTCCTTCTGTGTTTGGGACTAGAGGAACGCTAGGGCGATTCGTACTTAAGACATACTACCTCCGTCCCGTTATTTTTATCACATGTATTGGTGGGCACGTATATTAAGGTGGTATTATTATATTAATATGGTATAATGAAAAGGTAATAAAGTGTGTATTTTGACACGTCTTTTAAGAATATTTAATATTATTTTATTGATTGTTTGTGATAATTTTTTACTAAATAAGGAAATGTGATAAAATTAGTGGGACGCCCGAAATGGCACAATGTGATAAAATTAATGGGACGGAGGTAGTATATTATTTGTGACTCGTGTATTCTGATTATCTATCTATCTATGAAAGTGTTTCTTCCCTTTAATATGTCTACGTGTTAAAGTGAATGTTTGGAAAATCATTTAGGGCGACAGCTAAATAACGATTAGGCCGTTCATAGATGATAGGATTTGGGTATAGGGCGACATCAAATATCCGATCCTCGCCAGTAATTATTGAATTGTAGATCCCCACGAACGTCTAGGGCGACAACAAGTTCGGGAGTGGGTAGGCGATTTAGTCTTAATCACGTAGGAGCGATATTATATTGTATTAGTCGATAGTACCTAGTGGGATTTGGTTCCCGAGCACATCTTTATCATTTGAAGGCACTCTTATCAGTTTAGACGTATTCTCTTAAATCTCTCGTTGCGATAGGATTGGTCTGTTAGGTTAGCTCGTAGTATAAACAATTTGCGTACTTTATTTAGGCTAAATAGCGAGTCGATAGGTCACTACTAGTAATCAGTTTATTCCTCGTGTTCGAGACTCGTTTACTCACCTTACTGCGCTACAACCGATAGGTTCATTGCCTATCGCACGTTGGTAATAGTAACTACGTAATCGTTTTATTTTATCACTTGTCACACTTGCACTATATATTAGCACGCCACGTGCAATCAAGTTCTTTGTGTCGTTGCCGGGGAGTAGATTGATATTAGGAACACCGTAGTTCGATACTTTAGTCACTTTATTTGGCATTTTTCTTAGTTTTTTTCGTTATTTGCGTTATTTGTGTTTTTTATATAACATTACTACATTCGTTATCTCTTCGACGTGTTTCTCTGTTCTTCGCTGATTTTTGTTTTCGTTTATTGAAGGTACGATTCAGCAGTGAATGACACGAAGTCATCCATCGGGCCCCATCGTTGACGCAGACCTAGATTTTGAGCGAAAGTTCCGAATGCAACTCAAGTACGATACCGAAGGAGCTACCACCAGCTCTTAGGAACGCTAGTTAACTACTCAGAGGACAACTCTCAGGAATCGACCCAAAACTCTCGTGTAGAGGCATCCGTAGATAACCCAGACATAGAAGTAAGAATGGCAGACCACAGAGTGCCCGTCCACGAGGAGGAGCCATCACTACAAGATCTGCTCAAGAATGCCGCAGTAGGCGGTACTGAGTCGGTGATTGTCATTCCGTCGATCGAGAACAACAACTTTGAGCTGAAGTACTCTTGGCTTTAGATGATTTTCCAGACAGCCAGTTCGAGGGAAATCCAGAAGACGATCCCTACTCACACCTGAAGGCCCTTCTGAAGGTGGCTAACACCATCAAGATCAATGGTGTCACGGGCGATGCAATTAAATTGATGTTGTTCCCGTTCTCGCTGAAAATCAGAGCAAAGGACTGATTGGAGATGCTGCTACCTCGCTCGATCACTACATGGGAGGAGCTGCGAGCCGCATTCATCGGCCACTACTTCCCGTTATCAAAGGTGTTAAGGTTAAAGACAGAGATCTCCCTGTTCCATCAGAAGGACACAGAACTACGAGGTATGGGAGCGATACAAGGCACTACGGAAGAAGTGCCCGCAACACAGGATGTCAAAGGCAGCCATGATCAACCGCCTCCACGAGGGTCTCAATGATCAGACTGTTCACATGCTAGACGGAGCCGCAGGAGGAGGGCTCGTGAAGCTCTCTGCTACAGATGCTTGGAATTTAATCGAGGACTACTCGAGGAACAGCTTCATGCGATCCAACACGAGGATTAAGATGCCAGGGAGATAGCTATGAATGCTAAATTTGAGGCACTTCAGCAACAAATCGCGACGACGAACTATCAGCTGTAGATGGTGATTGGAGCCCTACTTCCCAATGCCGAGCAGACGCAGCCCGTGAACATCGTGACGACCACTGCACCATCACAGCATACACAGTACATACCACTGTGTGGGGTTTGAGGCGCGGCCCATGAGACGTCCAACAACTCGGGCAACCTCTAGAGCACGTAGACTACATGGGTAATTACCAAGGCGGCCAGCGAAGCCACCAGCCCCGAGCGCACCCCAACTTGGCGGATGGAAATTAGAACCACCAGGGGCAAGGACCGCCAGGATTTCAACCTAGACCATCTGGTTTCCAAAGCGGGGCGCCACGACAATACCAGAATGCACCCGTAGGGTCAGGATCCGACGATATAAAGGAGATGAAGGACATGATGAAGACGCTCCTCACAAATTTCAACATACCACCGTAGCTCACGAGAGTAGAATGACGAAGATGGAGGAGTACATGAAGGCAAACGACATATGTGCCTAGAACACAGATGCCTCAATTAAGAAGTTGGAGCAGCAGGTGGGCCAATTAGCAAAGCAACTGGCGAGGCAAAATCAAGGATCACTCACGAGCTACACCGAGACAAACCCTAAGGAATACTGCAAAGCGGTAACCCTGGAGCGGGAGAGGATTATAAGAAGTTCCCGCCAAGCAGAATTCAAAGGAGAAAGTTGATTTCGAGGGCCATGATGAGCCAGAAGTAGAGAAAAGCAAGGGCAACGGAGTCGAGAAGGCCAAGGATGACAAGGGAAAGGCACAACCATCTGTGAAGCCGTACCAGCCGAAGATTTCGTACCCAGCTCGGTTGAGGGACACGAAACCTGAAAAAGAGATGATCGAACCTAAAAAGGAGAAAGTCACGCCTCAAAAAGAAAAGGCAGAGGAGAATGCGTGATCACTAGTGAGGCCTACCAGCCGAAGGTTCCCTACCCAGCACGTTTGAAGAAGGACAAAGACGAGGCACTATTTAGCAGATTTATGTGTATGTGTAAAGAACTACATATTAACTTACCATTTGTTGAAGCTATTACGCAGATGCCCAGTTTCGCGAAGTTCCCGAAGGACTTGCTGACGAATCGATGTAAGCTCGAACATGTCTCCACGGTATACCTACTAGGAGAGTGCTCGGCGATACTCCAGAGCAAGATACCAAAAAGCTCAAGGACCCATGGAGTTTACTATTCCTTGTCTGATAGGTGATTTAGTAGTCGAGCATGCTTTAGCTGATCTAGGCGCTAGTATAAATTTGATGTCGTATTCTATGTTTAAGATGTTAGAATTAGGTGAATCACGACCCACTAGGCTGAGTATTCAATTGGTCGATAGATCATTAAAATACCCTCTAGGTGTTATCGAAGATGTTCTAGTTAAGGTCGATAAGTTCATTATCCCTGCTGATTTTGTTATCCTAGAGATGGACGAGGATGAAAATGTTCCATTGATTCTGGGTAGATCATTCTTAGCTACATGCGAGACCATGATAGACGTTAGGAATGGAACGTTAACTTTGATGGTAGATGGTGAAAAGGTTACGTTTAATATGGCTGATTGAATGAAAAAGAGTAATGAGCATGATGATAAGTATTATTACTTAGATGCTTTTGAGCACGATCTCTCGTCTTCTGTGCAAGGTTTATCATAGGTTTTGCGCAAGGAGGAAGTCGACGAGCCTACGATGACCATCTGCAAAAATAGCCAGGAAGTTAAGGACAAGAGCCCAGTCGAGGAGCGACCGCCACTAGAGCTGAAATCGCTATCCGACAAAAAAAAAAACACCTCCAAGGTATGGATGTAGGCGAGGGAGACTTAAGCAGAAAAGAGGTGATGTACCTCGACTTCTAGCCACCGTAAGTGAACGAAAGCACGTCCGGCTAAAGACGGTAAAGGAAGCGCTTCTAGGAGGAAACCCAGGTTTTATCTATCTAGTACTTTCTTTTATTTGCATATGACTATGACGCATATGAATATATCTAGGGTTAATTTGGGTTCAGTACCTATTACCCAAGTTTCAACATAGTTCAGGCCCCATATAGTTTTAACTTAGGCCCAAGGACCAAAGTACCGAGAATATAAGTTTTAAGGACCTAGGTGACAGGAAATGACATTTCTATCCTTTATAGTTGTGAAAAATTACACCCATCTGCCATCGTCTCTTTCGTTCGACTTTCGTTGCTTTTTGGACTATAATACTGACTAAAATCTCGTTTTTAGGGTGCAAATAAGATGGATCGACTTCGTTTTCTCATGGGTACTTATAATCATCGAATAATTTAATAGTTTAAGTGAAATTATTATGATAATCCACTTCGAAAAAATGCGATTATAAATGGATCAAATATCGATTTTAATGGCCGATTAACACGAAATTGAGTGAATTTGATCATGGGTCTTAATAATTAAAGAGAATTAGTGAGTTTAGGAAAGAAGTAGTGAAGAATTTTGATGTGCCGTACGCATATTGAAGATTTTGTGAATACGATAACTGGCAAACAATTTATGCAACTTATGTAACAAATGAGATCACGATAGTAACGGATATAACCTATACAGTAACTGATCGTTGAACAAAAGTAACAATGTCCAAACTCTGTTACGAAAAACATCAACGATTCTAATATAAGGTTAAAGTCGCAGAAATGTCGATGTTATTGACCGAATTAGGTTAATTAGGTTTATACTGAAATATTACTCCAAATCCAATTCGAAAATTTAGTGGTGAAATCTCACTTCAATTGTCGAAAATTTCGAAATAATCGACCCTAATCTCATTCTAAAACAGTACCTGACTAACAGAATACTGAAAATAAATAACAACTTTATGTTTATCGAATACCAAACCACTAACATTAAGTAACTGCAGAACTATTATAGATAACGAATTTGTCCGAAAAATAACAGATCTAAAAAATATATTTTAGCAATAAAATCAATAACCCTCAATTGAGACGAAGAATTAGACGAGCAGCGACGGCCCGACGACCAGCGACGACGACCAGCGTTATTCGAAGAATTCACCGAAGACGACAATGGCCAAGAAACCGCAGAAATCGAAGAAAGCAGCGAGCCACCCCACGAGCGAAGAGCAGCGACGACCACGAGGAGCGAAAAATCCCACGACTCTGGCCGAGAAATCGAAGAAAGCAACGACGCAGAAGGAAAAATCCCACGACTTTGGGTACGTGTTGTTGAGAGATGATGTTGGTACGTGGGATGAAATCAACAACACCGGCGACATCCGATCATATCGGGCGCAAATCTTAGCCGGTTTATTACAATTTGCTGCTATGTATGTCTGAGACTGATTTGTAGGATGTATCTTTTGAACAAATTTAGCTTCAGTTGCTGAACTTGTGTGCATGATTCTGGTTATTTCTTCTGTTGTTTGCTGAAAACGCTATATTGTTTACTGTTTTTTTGCAGTAACAGTTTAACCGTCATCAGAAACAATTTGTTGGGATAAAGTAACAGAAATTGACATATTGGTAACAGTGAAACAAAACACGAGTAACAGTGTAGCTATTCAAAATAACAATTTAACATGTGATTAGTTTTCTTTATTATTTTTAAATTTTATATTGCAAACACTTTACATTCACCAAAATATATGAATTTACCAAGATTTAGATAAAAATATCAGTTTAGTTTGTGATTTTCGTGGAGATTATGTTGAGATTGAAGAAGTTGAAGTATATAGTATGAAGAACAAGTAACACTCTTCTTGAAAGGATGATCATGCTTCTACCAAATTGATTCTACTTACACAAAACGTGTTACAAATGAACTTGGTTGTTTATTACAATCTAGATGATCGACCTAAAACAAATGATTCATCAAAATTAATGACATATTCAATTAATCTTAATCACAAATGATATATTGTTTACTGTTTTTATGCAGTAACGATTTAACCGTGATCAGAAACAATTTTTCCGGATAAAGTAACATAAATTGGCATATGGTAACATGTATACACATCACTAGTAACAGAACAGTTAGACAAAATAACAATTTAACATGTGATTAGTTTACTTTATTATTTTTAAATTTTATATTGTAAACATTACATTCACTAAAATATATGAATTTACCAAGATTTAGATAAAAATATATCAGTTTAGTTTGTGATTTTCGTGGAGATTATGTTGGGATTGAAGAAGTTGAAGTATATAGTATGAGAAAAAGTAACACTCTTCTTAAAAGGATGATCATGCTTCTACCAAATTGATTCTACTTACACAAAACGTGTTAGAAAAGAACTATTGGTTGTTTATTACAATCTAAATGGTCGACCTAAAACAAATGATTCATCAAAATTAATGACATATTCGATTAATCTTAATCACAAAAGCTATATTGTTTACTGTTTTTATGCAGTAACGGTTTAACCGTGATCAGAAACAATTTTTCGGGATAAAGTAACAGAATTCGACATATGGGTAACATGTATACAGATCACTAGTAACAGAATAGTTAGACAAAATAACAATTTAACATAAATGATTCAACAAAATTAATGACATCTTCAATTAATCTTAAACGTGATATATTCACTAAAATATATGAATTTACGAAGTTTTAGATAAAAATATATTGGTTTAGGTTATGATTTTAATGACAAACCCTAATTCACAAACTATAATAATTCTAGTAACATATAAACATATAACTAGTAACAGTTTACACATATTGGGTAACAGATAATCTATGCTTGATTTTACTTAGACTCCCGCCCAAAATTCATCTCATTATGGTTTTCCCGCCCGGAATTTCACCGACAATTTAGCAACAATTTAGTCAACATAGTAACAGAAGCGCATATACTAGTAACATATCCTGAGAATTTTACAAATCGACCAAAATGAAAAAAATAACCCAACTTTATAGGGTCTATCGTATTTTCACGAATTAAATGATGAACATCGGACGAACGACGAAACGAGGTGCCGCACTGAGCTGCTCATACTATGGGCACTTCGAATTTATTCATATTAGATGTAATCATTGTCGAAAACGGCTTTGATTTCATCTTATTTTTGCAAATTAGAACCTACACATGGTAACAATTAATTACGGCTAAATAACGGATTGGCAGACATAGTAACGAGTTTGGTAGACTGAGTAACAGCTTTGATGACACAGTATAATATATCAAATTATTGGGGTCGACCGTATTTTCGCAAAATTAAAAGATGAACGTCGGACGAACGAGCAAACAATGTGCCGCACCGAGCTTCCCATACTATGGGTACTTCGAATTTATACATATTAGATGTAATCGTCGCCAAAAACGGCTTTGATTTCATCTTATTTTTGCAAATTAGAACACTATACATGGTAACAATTAAGTTTAGTTTAATAACGGTTTTGGCAGACCTAGTAACGATTTTGGTAAAACAGGTAACGTATTTGACACTGCGAGTAACAGTTTGGACACAGTAAAAATATACCCAAATTATTGGGGTCGACCGTATTTCACGAAATTAAAAGATGAACGTTGGACAAACGTCCAAACAATGTGCCGCACCGAGCTGCCCATACTATGGGTACTTCAAATTTATACATATTAAATGTAATCGTTACCCAAAACGGTTTTGATTTCATCTTATTTTCGCAAATTAGAACCCTAAAATAAAATTGATTACAAATCTTACATCTTGCGTCGTCAATACCACAATATATCCTACCTTACACGCCAAAATTGGTTGGTTAATGGACACTCGAAAATTTGGATTTCGATTTACTGTAAAAACGAGATTCATAAGATAAATATTCTTTGTCGGTAACAATTTTCTGCATCATAGTAACAGATAAGGGATTAAAAATAACAGTTTACCAGGCGTTTATAACACAATATAGTCTAACAGCATAACAGAAAGTCGCCGAAAAATAACACTTAGTTCAGTATGTTAGGAAAGGTCTTTTCGTCAATACATATTTTTTATCCTTATCTCTGCAATTTTTGAAATAGTTGGTCCTTTAAACTAATGGGGCTTCTGACAGGGCCTGAACTCTTTATAAAGTTACTGAGTGGGGACTGATTCGAAATTCTCCCATATATCTACTATTATTATCTATGTCTAGTTCCTTTTTACGTTTAATTTTCTTTTTAGTTATGTCAGGATATCACGAGTCACGATCCACGACCTTCACGGTTTCAGTCATGACCGCGTCACTTATTCATCGCGGGAGTCCCGTTCTTTTTAACCTTCTTTTCCCTTTTTTTATTCATTTTTACGTTGAGGACAATGTAGGTCTTAAGTGTGGGGAGGGGAATTTAGGTTGAGAATTTACGTGAAATAATTTTTTTCTGTGACGTGTCCGTGGGCTACTAATGTGTTGGAAAGGCATGGATTCTTTGAACCCGAGCATGATTATTTGCGACTATCTCAAGTCAGTTTGCATTTTATGAAATTTCGTGAGCGATTAGGACATGCATGAGTGATTGAATCATGTCTGCTTGGATAGACATAGCGCTACTTTGAGAGATCCGTACACATAACATGTTTCCGTTGTGAGAGTTTGAGCCTGACTAGTCTATATCGCTCTAGAACTTGCATGTTTGATACGCGTTGTAACTGCCTTGTGGTGTGTTAGTGTGGAAATGACGAGGGCATTAGGAAATAAGTCCAGGGCCAAATTTTTCCACCCACGCTATCCCCATAGTTAACCACGTTGAGCCTGAGCCTACTCGTTTCTCACGATGTACACTAAATAAACCGCTACCCCGAATAAGCCCCCAGAGATACTAAACACCAGTAGCAGATGCCGAACTTGATGGTTAATGCTTTAATATCTGATTTAATGTTCTTCTCTGTTATTCGGTGAAATGACTCGATCCTACTAGACCGTTTTCTGAAATGACCCGATCCCTTGCATAAAACCTGCCCATAAACCTTTTGCAAGATATAGGTTTTGGTAATAAGTATCCCTAGGTACACGGCATTCGCTGTGACAATGTATTCTTTGCTACAAAAGTCAAACCTTGATGTTTTTAGGGAATAAGGGCAGTGCACAAAATCAGATCGTAACTAAAGTGACAGGGCAGAAAATGAAAGGGAACTGAGTTGAGAGGGTCAGGCAGCAAAGTCTAGGATTTCAGAGAGAGAATGTGAAGTCTTATGTTGAGGCATGTGACTGTCAGTTTGATCATGCTATTCATTTGAGTTTCGCTTATATGTCTTAGCTTTAGGATTACGTTTGTCAGTGTCTATGCTTGTCACCTCATTATTATGTGACCCCGTTTCGACCCAAAAGACCCTCGGATTTACGTTACCACCTTAAGTAGAAGATATGCGATTAACTTGCTAGCCATGGTTGGGGTTGGACTAGCGCACTTTATGAGCGATTCACTGATATACTAGCCTATACACTGAGCGATTTGAGTGAATCAATGTGAGGCGTGGGTCTTGTTTTGTAGTGCTAAGGAAATTCAGGTTGATAGGTGCCAATCATTAGTGTACTGTCTACGATTGTTTGCTTGGTTACAATTTTTGCTTTCTAGCTATGATGATAAGTTGCAAACAATTATGCCGTCATCTTGATTTGATGCCTTTTCCGATTTCTAATTTACTTGAGGACAAGCAAATCATTAAGTTTTGGGAGGTTTGATAAACGTCTACTAATACGTTATTGTACTAGTTATTTGTGTCATAATAGAGTATTCTTCATTGTTTCATGCATTCATATGCTCTATTTACACCTCTTTGCACATTGCAGGACCTTAGGATGCCTACCGAGCGAAAAGGAGCGAAAAAGGAGCAAAAACAAGGCAAAACGGACAGGTTACGATGCAGCAGAAAAACGTCAGGGCCGTGACACATTATGCACCAGGCCGTGACTATTGCGCGAAGCCAAGATTCAACTCAGTCACGGCCGTGACACTTCTTGCACCAGGCAATGACCCAAAGCAGCAGCAGCATTAAAAAATTCATATATCCCAATCCAGACCTTGTATTGAGAATCCATTTGGTCAGATCAAAATTGGAGAGTCTTCTATCTATGGTTAAAATTTCAGGTCAATCGGACATCGTTTACCCCTCCATCTGGGAGATATACGAAACTGTCGCAACGCTGTTGAAAGTGTCACGGCCGTGACACTACTGCACGGGGCCGTGACGCACGGTAGTGAGGTCATTTTGAGCCCCAACAGTGTCACGGTCGTGAAGGCCCATGTCGCAGGCCGTGAAGGTGTCGAATTTCACTATAAAAGCCCGATTTCGATTTACAAAGAGGGGAAACGGTTCTGAACTCAAGCCCTAATCATCAAGAGACGAAAAAGAACCGTCAAGAATACGGAATTACGTCCTGGAGCACAAAAGACGGATCAACGCGGAATTCATGCCGAATTGAACGAGCAACGAAGACTCTGCCACGCAAGCATCCCAGATCCATCCGTAGTGAATATCATGAGTCCTCTACCCTTGTTCTTTATTTATTTCGTTGTTTTCTCGTCAATTATGAGTAGCTAAATTCCTTCTGTGTTTGGGATTAGATGAACGCTAGGGCGATTAATACTTAAGACATTTATTATTCGTGACTCGTGTATTCTGATTATCTATCTATCTATGAAAGTGTTTCTTCCCTTTAATATGTCTGTGTTAAAGTGAATGTTTGGAAAATTGTTTAGGGTGACAACTAAATAACGATTAGGCCGTTCATAGATGATAGGATTTGGGTATAGGGCGATAGCAAATATCGGATACTCACCAGTAATTATTGAATCGTAGATCCCCACGAACGTCTAGGGCGACAACAAGTTCGGGAGTGGGTAGGAAATTACTGCGATTTAGTCTTAATCACGTAGGAGCGATTTATATTGTCTTAGTCGATAGTACCTAGCGGGATTCGATTCCCGAGCACATCTTTATCATTTGAAGGCACTCTTATCAGTTTAGACGTATTCTCTTAAATCTCTCGTTGCGATAGGATTGGTATGTTAGGTTATCGTAGTATAAACAATTTGAGTACTTTATTTAGGCTAAATATCGAGTCGATAGGTCACTACTAGTAATCAGTTTATTCCTCGTGTTCGACACTCGTTTACTCACCTTACTGCACTACAACCGATAGGTTCACTACCTATCGCACGTTGGTAATAGTAACTACGTAATCGTTTTATTTTATCACTTGTCACACTTGCACTCTATGTTATGGCACTACGAAAATCTAGATATTGGTATTACAAATATCTATATATTGGTACTACAGAAAAAAGTATAAAATCGTACAAACACGGACAATATCTATATATTGGTACAACAATAACCTATGAATGGTACTACACTGGCTGTTATAGTACTACAACATCAACATAATGGTAGCGCAAAAATCTATATATTGGTACTAAAAATTAGGTAAGTCTTTTCTCAAGCCGTCCAAATTATTTTTTGGTAGTTATACATGTTATATTTATCATTTGGTATCACTATTGGTGTGTTAACCTTTAAACAAAATTATTACTTTCAAAGACATCATTCTTTCTTCTAATATGATACTAGTAAGAACATCTTACTACATAGTCAAGATTTTGATCTATTGAAGTTAGTCTTTATGCTTATGTTACCATATGTTTAATTTTATTATACCGTATTTTGAAAGAATGCATACCGTATTTGCTCAAGAATCTACGTGCTTTCAATAATAAACACATGGTACGACAAAGATACTACTAATAACCTATGAAGGGTACTATACTAGCATATATTATGGTGCTACAAACGTCTACAAATTGGTACTACAAACATCTATGTCATGGTACTACAAGCATTTTTCAGGTATTATCAAACTAATTGGAGCATAAACAAGTCTCAAGCAAAACCTCAACCTCAAAAACATAAAAATATTTAAAAACAGGTTCACAAAACCTCAACCTCAGAATAACATATCAGTCTCAACTAGTCTAAAATCTTACAAACATAGATTATATCATTCAAAAAAGTGTAATAGATATCAGTAATTTGGCAGCCATGGAGCAACGATATGCTTCGACTTCAAATGGCACTAATATTCATAATAATATCTAGAAACAAGCACAAATTACAGCATTGAAATTTATCGTACCCAGAAACAACCAAACCTCGTACCAAGACAGACACAAATGCAGAATCTTTATGAGATTTCATCGAAAGCGTAATAGAAGTTAAAAAACCCTAATTTGAAAGATATTAAAACACCAAACAGAACAACGAAAAATAGAAGTTCAATTTTAGCCCTAAACCCAAATTCAAGCACTAATAAAAGAAATTAACATTGCCCGACATGGAATCCTCGAAGAAATGCACCTATCTAAGCCCTACGCTCTACATTAATCCAAAATACAAAAAATATCAAAAAAAAATTAAGCTTACAGTCGAAGCTTGCTCTCTCTCTCTCTCTCTCTCTCTCTCTCTCTCAACAGAGGTGTTGGGAAATAGAAGCTTGTACGTTTGCTCGTTCTCTGCCTCGTTCTATTGTTCTCGCGTTGTTGTCTTGTTCGATCGTTCACTGTGAAGTTTGAAAGTGAAATAGAAGAGTGTGGGTATTGACTAGACCTGTCAAAATGGCCCGCGGCCCGCGGGCCGGCCTGCCCTGCATATGGGGCGGGCTGGGCTGGGATTTTTGGGCCCGCCAGCGCGAGCCGCGGGCTAGGCGGGGCGGGGCGGGGCGGGCTGGCCCGCCAGTTTTATAAAATTATATATATATTTTATATTATATATTATCTTTAAATGTATTAATTTAATAGTTAATGATTCATTAATTACCATAATTAATAACATATATATTTATAAATATATAAGTAATACGTTGTTTATCCATAATTATTAAATACCTTAATTAGCTACAACTAATTAGCAAATTAAATTTTTAAATAAAAATACAAAAAATAAATAATATATATAGGCGGGCGGGCCTGGCCAGCGTCCCGCTGCGGGTGGGCCGATCCCCCATTTATTAGGCCCGCCAGATGGCGGGCCAGCCCGCCCCGCCCCGCCAAGTGGCGGGCTTTGGCGGGCGACGGGCCAACCCAGCCCGGCCCGCCATTTTGACAGTTCTAGTATTGACCAATTCAATTGGTTTTTTGGTAATATTTATGTTTTATAAGGATAAAATTGTCCAATAGGTAGGTATTTGAGTTATTTGAAATAGGGAGTTTGATGATAAGTAAATGGAAAGGGGGAGTTAGTTGATTAATAGTTTGTGGTAGAGGGATTTAGTTGTAGGTTTGCCTACAAAATAAGTATATATACTAAATATATTCGAGGACACATATCATAAGTGTGATGAATATACCAGTGCCTATGTGGTTTGAAAATTCTAATCCATCTCTCACCAATTCACTTGACATGTGCGTTGCCACTAGAGCAGTGAAAACGGGCCGGCGCGGCCGGCCAGCCCGTATCCCCACCAAGCATGCCTTTAGCGGGGCGGATGCGAGTAAGCCCGCCATCTGACGGGCCTGAAAAATGAAGGCCCGGCCCGCCCTAAAAATAAAAAGGAAAAAATGAACAATAGAAAGAAAAATATTAAAATAAAATATTTAAGTTGAATTATTAGTAATCAAATTTAAATTCTTTAAAAAATTTATGTTATTAGACTTTATTAAATTAAAAATTGAATCTCAAAAAATATAAAAAAAACCTATATAATTCATTTATATATTAATTTTAATAAAACAAATATTTAATGAAATTTGACGGGCCTGCCCGTGGCCGGCGAAAGCCCTCTGCCTCGCCGGCTACCCGCCTAGGACCGCCCTCTGGCGGGCCTGAGAAATGGTAGCCTACCCTTCCACTTTGGCTGGGCGGGGCCAACGGGCCCGTTTGATAGTACTAGTTGACACGTCTCTGCCACACACTTGAAATCTGAACTTTCTTGGAATTTCACCATATAATTTTTGGAGTTTGAAATTTTATTATCTTGAGAATCACATAACAAAGGATGTGTCCAAGTGTAGTATATGGTTAGGCGTAGTTTGCACGCTTCAACCTTTGGAGTTTTCTGGAGTCCGAGAAAAACAAAAGAAAGAAATTCATCAATCATCATAATTGATGTGGTATAATAATTAGTCAGGCTAAAAATAAGATACTGAACGATATAAACAGAAATTAGAAAGGCTAATAAAGTAATTAAGTATAAGAAAGAAGGATCGCAAGTTTACACTTAGCAAAATACAAGATTTTAGGAAAATAGATGAAAATAGGATCTGCGGGGACCTCCGGCAGACTTTAGGTAGCTAACAACGGGAAAAAAAGGTTTTTGGGAACCTCTGACAGATTTTAGGGAGCTAACAACAGGCCCTCGGGACCTGAGGAACACCTGGCAGCTCCCGAGGACGAACGAAGCTTCTCTGACACGCTACTAGTGATGAGATCTTGTAAAAAGAGAATCCAATGAAAGTGCCACGTGTTCGATTGAGAGAGGGCAGCACCACTGCAAAAGCTGCGACCACTGTTCACTGCAGACTGTACAAAGCTGTCCTGACAGACAGCCTATGTTGTACACGAAAAGGCCCTGTCACTAGGAATTCCTGGACGTAATTTAGACCAGACTGCTTGCAGCTCCCCGATGTGATGGAATGCATCTCCAGGATTACCGGGACCTACCCTCAGCAAACAGTAGGAAGCTCCTATAAATACCCACACTTGGCCATTTTTACAGGATCATTCATTCCACACACGAAAACGCATCAGAACTCTCTCTCTTCACCGTGTGAAGCATTTCCATTCAATACTTGTTATGTTGAGCAAAAGTGAGTGATTCGAGTGTGTAATCTGTTAAGAAATAGTGAAAGAGGGTTTTTGGAGTGCCCGTGGACGTAGGATCTGCAAAGATCCGAATCACGTAATTCATGGTATTATTTCGTTTACGTCCCAAGCACATCCCAGATACGTTCCAAACACGTCCCACGTCCCCAACACGTCCCACGTCCCCGGCATGTCCGTTTCAGGTCCCTTTTGAACAAGCACCTTACGCACGTCCTAAAACATTGAGATATTAAACCTACCGCTATAAAAATTTCCCGAACCACACATAAATTTCTTTGAGTGGGACCCATATCAATAATCATTGTGCATGCCCCATTGAAGAGGAGATCTTATGTGATTACTTAATTGTATTTGGGACACTGATGGCGTACATCAACAAAGAGATATTACACGTGAAATTTGAGCTAATGGACATGGACCCGATGAATAAGCTCAATGAGTGCGGTCCACATTAGGGTTGTCAACGGAGCGGGTTCGGGACGGGGATCCAATCCCCGTTCCCTTCCCCGCGAAGCAAACGGGGATGAAATCGTCCTCGTCCCCATCCCCGTGCGGATCCACGCCCCGCGGGGATTCCCCGTCCCGTCACTATTTTAGAAAAAAATTCAATTTACATTATTTTAATATTATTAAACTATATTATTGTAATATTTATATTATGAAAGCTATATTTTAATCATATTTATATTATGTAAGCTATATTTTAATCATATTTATATTATTTTAATATTTTCAAAGTATATTTTCATATTGTTTATCTTATAATAACATTAATTGAATATAACATATATATATATATATTACTTTATCGGGGACGGGACGGGACGGGGATATCCGCGGGAAAAAATGTTCCCCCGTCTCCGCCCCACGGGGATAGAATAGCGGGGATTCCCCGTCCTATTCGGGGCGGATCCCTGCGGAGACGGGGAATCCCGCCCCATTAACAACCCAAGTCCACACTCCAGAGGCAAAGGAAAAATAATAAAAAGATAAATAATAAATAATAAATTAAAATATTTGTTCATCAGCCGCAACCAAGCTTGATACAAAGAAGTCAAAAAAAGGTAAGACAAAATATCACACGCATCATTAATATAGCATGCAAATCTTAGATTTTACCTATATATATAGGCTTAAGTATTTTTGTGGTCCCGTAGCATAGGGGATATAGGGATCGCTAATTTAGGGTGTGGCATTATAGGGACAATAAATTTTAAAATCGTGCAATTTATAGACATTATACCTGATTTATCTCCAAAATACATCACGTGCCATGCACGTGATAGATTTCTATATCGAAAAACTGATGTGGCACCAGATCGATGACATGCCCGTTTGACAGAAATGCCACGTCTTTTAAATAATAGGACTTGATTCAGAAGTTAATTTAAAAAACCAAAAAAGTCTATGTAACAAGAGAATTTTGGGCAGCTCTTCTCTCAGGAGTGAATTTAAAAAATGGCGTACTTGATGTGGATGTCCTTTTCGAAATCATTGTCATAGTTAAAAGTAAATAAAACAGAAGATACCAAAATCTTCAAGAGATAGCTTTACTTGAAATATTATCTTGTCGCAAAGTCCTTTATCAAAACAACAAAGCCTTATTAACAGATATAGGGTCTTTTCAAAGTAATTTTATCACGCAAATATACTCTTCGGAAACTACATTACGTAACCTAAATAATTGACCCACATCTGTGACGATAATAGTCAATCCTTTGTTTTTTTTTTTTCTTTTTGAGAGCAGTCAATCCTTTGTTGATTACCTATCTTTGTTACTTGGGGCAATTACGTATCAGGCCCTAGAAATGTTTCAATTTAGTGATCAGACCCTGTCAGAATAATATTTAGTTTGAAGGACCTGTTTTTTGAAAAATTCAATGGTAAAGGCCCAAACTATAATTTTACTAAAATACCCTTTGTAAAGGGTTCTCTGAAGGGGTATTCGACGCCATATTTATGTTACAGAGATATGACGACTTGTTACCGTAATAACTAAACACGTTACTTTAAACTGATAACATGTTACTTCTCGATAGTAAAATGTTTTTTAACAGCTTTATATTTATTCGGCTAATCGAAACCCAGTTTTCACAGATCGAGCACAATCGACAGCCCCATCAACCACTCAATTTCGACGTGTCACGTAGGATTTATCTGATATTGTTGAAGTACCATGTAAGAATTTTGATGAATTTTTATACGGTTTGAAATTCGAGAAAAAACGGGCAAAATCGAACTATATATTAGTAGCAATTGCAACTAATCTTTGTGTATCCGAGGTACCCATCGTTTGGGCATTTCATAGGCTCTGTGAATTTTGAAACAATCGCCACCTCATCAGTTTTAAAACGTACGTTGTGTGAAGCTGTTCTATTCATCTGGAATAAATGTTACTATTTTATGCGTTCTTGTTATTGATTTACGTCTTCTAGTTATAAATGTACCAAGAAACGTTACTTTTATACTCATAAATTATATTTAGGTTCAAGTATTATATTTTGACTTCGTTTTGTTTAGAATAATTATAGATGTGGTATTTATTGTCCACCATATGAACCAGAAACGAAGTGGATCATGGTACAAATGGTAACTCATAATCGTATTGGTCGTCGATTAATTGATATATTATGACCTAATTTGTTTTTCCAAAGTATTGATGTGTTTTTTAACGGACCTGTTTTGATAATTTTTTGCATCAAACTGTTACTACATGACATAGAAGCTTTACTTGGATTGTCAAAAATGGTATATTATGACATTTTTTATTTTAAGTATTGATGTGGTATTTTATTTTTCTTAGCAGAACTGTTACGATAATTTGGTGCATTTGATTGTTACTACCTGAAAGGTTACTTGGAATATCGAAGTGGTATATCCTGATCTTCTTTTGTTTTTCATATGTATTTGTATGGTATTTTTTAGCAGGCTGTTTCGATAATTTGGCATGGAGCTGTTACTACGTGGAATTGAACCGTTACTTTTATTATCTGAAGTGTTATATTACGGCCTACTTTTGTTTTTCATAAGTATTGATGTGGTATGTTTTTTAGCAGACCTGTTTCGATTTATTTCACGTGAAACTGTTACTAAATAAAATAGAAGCGTTACTTGTTTTATCGAAAGTGTTACTAAAAGTATCGATGTAGTATTATTTAACAGACCTGTTTCGTTAATTTTTGGCATTGAATTGTTACTACCTGAAATTGAAGTGTTACTTGGTATATCTGAAGTGGTATATTATGTCCTGCTACTGTTTTTCATAAGTATTGATATGGTATTTTTTTAGCAGAACTGTTTCGATTTGGGCGGCATATTGATTTTGGATGGGTTTGGATGGATTTACTATACTTGCTAAATATTGGGCGGGATTTGTGGATTGTGTTAATTGGGCGGGATATTGGTTTTGGATGGGTTTGGATGGATTTACTATACTTGCTAAATTTTGAGCGGGATTTGTGGATTAATTGGGTTAATTGGGCGGGAGGTATGCCACGTTGGGATTTTAGGCAGGATTGCTAAATTAGTGCAAAAGTGTTACCAATAACTATTTGATTGTTACACGTTAGTTAAATATGTTACTAAAGTTCTTTATGTGTTACAAATTGTTGTAGTTGTCGCACCAAGGTTTAGCTTATGTGTTTATGAAGATTAAGGTTTATGGTTGTAGGGTTCCCTTAAGGTTTCAGGATTTACGACATATAAACTGATATTTGTGGTTTAATTTTGAAATTCATATGTGATGCTTCAATGAACAAAGTAATAGTCTACGTTTTGAATAACTATTGACCTCGAACATTCACTATCCACATCAATCGAACAACGTAGCTTTTAAAGGAATTTGGTGTGATAAATGCATCAGATCATACATTTACAAGATATTAATCTTGCAAATCTCGAACAATGTACATTTATGAACGAAATTAATCGAGTTAGTAATGTGGTACTGGAAACCTATTATGTGGTATCAATATAAGTATAAGTGTTATTCAGTAGGTCTGTATTGTTATTTTCTAGCGAACATATAGTATTATATGCGGGCAATCTGTTACTGTTAACGTTAACGAACCAATATTTCTTAACAAATAGCTTCCAGAAAGTATCAAATACAGATTTACGACATATAAAATGAGATTTGTGGTTTAATTTTGAACTTTGAACACGTTTGTGTTGGAATTCATAACGATTATCTCATTAAAAGAGATACTAGTATGCTGTGAAGGAAGATCTATATGTTTGTATGATTTTTTATCTCAACTTTTCACATATTGATACCAACCTTCGCAAAACGTGTCCTGAAATTTTGTGATTTAGCTTCATCATATCATCTATTTCAATGAATGTCAATCTTATACATCCGAACGAAATGAATTTATGAACGAAATTAATCGAACTAGTAATGTGGCATTGATTAGCTATTTTGTGGTACTTGTAGCTACAAATGTGTTATAAGGTTTGTCTATATTGTTATTTTTTATCAGGCATGTGGTATTATTTGCAAGCAATGTGTTATTGTACTGTTAATATCTCTGACAATCTAGAAACTCCTACAATGTTCTTAACGATGTGTTACCCAAAATGCGTGAATTGTTACTCCGAATAAAGAAAGTGTTACCAACCCACTTTTTATTGACAAACGTTCCAATATTATGTCTCATCAAATTCTTCGTTATCACATTATCAACACTAATAATCTCATTCTATTAAAATGACTCGTGATCAAACTTACTCGAATCTACCTTATTAGTTCATTAAAGTCGAGATTCACCTGTTTTTTTACGATCTATTCCTCTTTGCCTTTACTTGGGTATTACACGTGTTATTTACGGGTAACGAGTCGTTATTAATTTCTCATTATATGTTCGTTTTGCGGATATATTTGTTATGAATATCTAGACATATGGTATTATTGTTCCACGAATTGTTACCCAGAAAGCATGAAGTGTTATTCATTGACCATTTTAATTAGCAAACATTTACCACTTAGATCTCATCAAAATTCTTCATTATTCCATGATTAACATCAATAATTTTTATTTATCGTCGCTTTGGCTAGGGTTAAATGTCTTATTGTAACTTGAAAATTTGTCATTCATTGTGTTGGTACTGCTATTATAGATGGCACACATGTACTAAACATACAAATTTTAGAACTAAGTTCAAGACTTTTGTTATTAAACTGAAAGAAAATGTTTCCTATTAGCTTAAAAGTGTTATTTTTGTTTCAATCGCGTCATTCAGCTAGGTTCGCATTGTTATCACGTTATGATCTATTCATCTTTACATTTACTTGGGTAATACATGTGTTATTTACGGGTGACGATCGTTATTATTTTCTCATTATATGTTCGTTTTTCGGAAATATTTGTTATAAACATCAAGACATATGGTATTACTGTTCCATGAATTGTTACCAAGAAAGCATGGAGTGTTATTCAGTAACCATTTTAATTAGCAAATGTTTATCGCTTAGATCTCATCAAAGTTCTTCGTTATTCCATGATTAACATCAATAACTATTGTCGATAACTAAGGCCCATGATGAAATTGTGTCGAATTTACATTATCCGGTCATTAAAGTCGAGATTTCACCGTATTAAATGAAATTTCCGAATTGTGTTTGAAGATTTCGTGCTTTATGAACTTCGAAAATTCTCTTTGAGTATGAAGACCCATTAAAAATTGAAGGCGATACAACTTTGTGCTGTTAGTAACGTCGAGATTGGATCGAATTTGGAACGTGAATTTCTTCTTTCGACCGATTGAGTGTAAGGAAATGTGTTATTGAAGGAAGCAGTATTGTTTTCGAATGATGTGTTACTTTTGCAACATGATTTGTTATACACCAAAACAAACGTGGTATTTTCTGTTATAGGGGAAACATTTATTTTCTCACAATTAACGTCACTAATATATGAAACTTATCAACACTTATGATCAAATTAAGGATAATTTCACCGTATATCATCACAATCATGGAGATCTGTTCGGGTCTGATGAATGTGAAATCTCGTTTAGCTCGATGTGTCGCTAGTTGGGAGAGATCGATGCGAAACTGTTATTATTTTTTCGAAACTTGTTATCGCATCATTCAAGTATTTTTCGTCGATTTAGCATATGTAGGGTTAAATATGCATCATTTAGGTATTTTTCTCTGATTTATTCGTTTTATTAGTACTGGTATTATAATTGATAAAGTTGTTACTAAATATATGCGATATTGTACTCAATACAGACAATTTGTTATCCAAATGAATGGATGTGTTTTTTTCAGCCCAAAACTGTTATAATTATTTCGACAACTGTAATCGGATCATTTAGGTATTCTGTGGTAAATTTCGCATATGTCAGGGATAATTATGTCTTTTCGCAGCCTTTAGGTAGTTTTTACTGAATTTTCTGAAAAGTAGGTCCTTTATCCTAAATAAAATTCAAATAGGGCCTGAACACAAAGTTAAATATACTAATGGGGCCTGAACTTTAATTAACGCTTGTTACTTTTCAATTTATAACAATCAGAGTCGATGCCATCATTAATTACAAAATTTATTTTTTTAACTGATTTGACCTTTCGTTCTATCTTCAACTTGGGACGCCTCTATGTTTTGGTCTAACCCGTTCAAAATGACCTCTATATGGTCTAACTTCCGTCATTTTCAATATCTACATATTATGCATTACATAAAGTCCATTCTCATGGTCTTTTTCATGTATATAGCTTACAATGAACCAATGTCTATGGTCGTCGTCTCTGTAGCAACGTCTTTCAGAACCTCGAGAGAAGTTCCTAAATTTTATCTGGCTTTAGTTCTTTATATGATTCATTTGTCATTCTCAAAAGTTTCTGTAAATATCTCTTTCAAACGCCAGCTCACAATTGTCTTGACTCTTGAGTAAGTATTGCTGTTATGCCTCGTAATAACGTGATACACAAAAACAGTTATAGCAACTATGACTAAGAACCAAACGAATAAATAGCACGACGAAATTTTAATTGAATATACCCATCGACAAGGCTACAGATACATTGCAAAAGAATTTTATGTTGTGGTATGTGTCTGTTGAATAATCTCAACGAATCTCAAAGTCAGAAATAAACACAAGGAAAGTTGAAACCGCAATGTGAGAAGAAAATGAAAAAAAAACATTCAAATAAAGCACATAGAGAAGTCCGAGAAAGGAAATAAAAGAGCAACAAAAGTTGAAGAGGAAAACATGTGTGAATGGAAAAATTAGAATTTGTGCGTTTTATCTATTTGTCTTGTAGTATCTACTTAGTACTATAAAAGCATATTGTACCGTGTGACTGTTATATATCAGTAAGAGAAATAAAAAAGAGCTACGTGAGTTTGTATGCAAGTATTACAGAGAGAAAAAAGCTTGGTTCCTCCTCTCACCCACGTCCAAACACTATCCAAAAATAATAAGTCATTCAATAAAAAAAATCGATCCTTGCAGTATACTAAAAACAACAAATTGGTATCAGAGCCATGCCGTTCGGTAATATGCCCGTTCCACGCCTCACAAATTCAATTATGATAATTGGAGTATTCCGATGAAAGCACTGCTCGGCTCGCAAGGCGTATGGAATATCGTTAAAGTTGGGTACACTGAACCCGAAAAAATGGACGAGTACACCGCGGTCCAGGTGAAGGCATTGGAGGATTCTCGAAAATTAAATGGCGATGCGCTCATCGTCATATATAACGGCCTAGACGATGCCGACTTCAAAAAAATCAAGGACGTAAAGAAATGAAAGGAAGCATGGGAAAATCTGGAGATAGCGTACAAAGGCGCCGACCGAGTAAAAGAAGTACGACTGCAAACTCTTCCTGGCGAATTCGAAATGACGAGAATGAAGAACGGCGAAGGCATGTCCACTTATATATCGAGAATACAAACGATCTCAAATCAGTTGAAGATTAACGGTGAGGCCCTAACGGAAGCCCGGGTCGTCGAAAAGATTCTCCGCTCCCTGACGGACGAGTACGAGAACGTGGTATGTGCGATTGAAGAATCCAAAAATCTCGAAGAAATGACGATCGACGAACTCTCTAGTTTGCTCGAAGCTCACGAGCAACTGAAGAGAAAGAAGAAGCAGGAATCGCTGGACGAGACTCTACAGACAAAATTATTACTTAAAGAGGACAAGGCGCTATATACGCATCATGGCCGAGGACGAGGACGAGGATGATGTTTTGGCCAAAATTTAGGCCGAGGACGAGGATACAATCCAGAACAATGACAAACGAACAATCAAAATTGGAGGACGAGGTCGAGCTCAAGGACGAGGCGGTCGCCGAGCGTCGAATGCTACAACTGCGGGAAGCTCAGGCATTTCACAAAAGACTGTTGGTCCGAAAAGATTGTGGACGAAAATGCGAATCTAATCACACAAGAATAGCCAAAAGACGAAGGCGTTCTCTTGATGGCGCTCGAGGATACAAGTCCAGGCAACGATATGGTGTGGTATCTTGACACCGATGCCAACAATCATATGAGCAGGTATAAACATCTCTTCACGGATCTGAAAAAGATCAATGACGGCCACGTGTCTTTTGGAGACGCATCGAAGATAGAAGTCAATGGCCGAGGAAAAATATGTTTCTGTCAAAATGATGGCAAGCAGGGATCGGTCGAGGACATTTTTTTCGTACCCGACTTGAAGACGAACATCTTAAGCATGGGGCAGTTGCTTGAAAAAGGATGTTCAGTGTTCATGAAGGACCGCTCATTACAACTAAGAAACAAAGACGGAAGAATGATCGCACATGTTGAAATGGAAAGGAACCGAATGTTCAGACTCAACCTGAAGGCGATTCAAGAAAAATGTTTGCAAGTTGACGTGGAGGACAAAGACCATTTGTGGCATATTCGGTTCGGTCATTTGCACTACGGCGGCCTAAAGGAGCTCTCCAAAAGAGGCATGGTCCATGGAGTGCCTGTGATAGAAGGCGGAAAGAAGCTTTGCGAAAGTTGCGTATCGGGAAGCATACGAGGATGACATTCCAGAAGCAGGCAAAATATCGAGCGCGCAAACCGCTCGAGCTCATACATACAGACATATGCGGGCCGATCACACCAGAATCATTCGGCGGAAGGAGATACTTTATCACTTTCATCGACGAATACTCAAGAAAGATGTGGGTGTATTTTCTAAAGGAAAAATCAGAAGCGTTCGAGGCGTTTAAAAAATTCAAGGCTATGGTCGAAAAGGCAATAAGCTCAAACGTCAAGGCGCTCCGATCAGACAGAGGTGGCGAATACATGTCAGGTGCTTTCTCTAATTTTTGCGAAGAACAAGGCGTCAGGAGGTTCCTCACCGCACCTTATTCACCACAACAGAATGGCGTAGCTGAAAGGAAGAACCGAACCATTCTCGGTATGATTCGATCAATGTTAAAAAGCAAGGACATGCCAAAGGAATTCTGGGTCGAAGCGGTACGATGCGCTATATATATATTCAGAATCGGTGTCCACATTACAGCCTCGAGAATCGAACACCACAGGAAGCATGGACTGGCCGAAAACCGACAGTAGCGCACTTCAAAATATTTGGAAGCATGGCGTATGCACATGTGCCCGATCAAAGAAGAACCAAGCTCGATGATAAAAGCAAAAAACTCGTGTTTATTGGTATGATGAGAGGACGAATGCGTATCGGCTCTATGTCCCTGAAAATAAAAGGTGATAGTAAGTCCTGATGTTCGGGTAGACGAAGAAAGTTCGTGGGACTAGAACGTTGAAGAAAACACAACACATAGAGAACCATTGAGCGCCGCACCTATATCCCTCTCAGTTTCACCTCAAGAAGATAATGAGGAGGACGAACCAAGACGGCCGAGGATGCGAAGCATGCAGGACCTGTACTGATCAACCAAACAGGTTCACCTAGTCTGCTTACTGGCCGACTCGGAACAAATTAGTTTCGAAGAAGCCAAAAGAGACAAGATATGGAAAATGGCGATGGATGAGGAAATAAAGGCGATCGAAAAGAACGACACATGGAAACTTGTGGAGTTGCCAAACGGGCATAAACCCATTTGAGTCAAATGGGTTTATAAGAAGAAGATGAATGCTCAAGGAAAAGTTGAACGTTACAAGGAGAGATTGGTAGCGAAGGGCTATCGACAACAAGCGGGAATAGATTACGACAAAGTTTTGCTCCCGTTGCAGTAATGGAGACAATCCATTTACTCCTAGCTCAAGCTGCACAACTCAACTAGCCAATCTACCAGATAGACGTGAGTCCGCTTTTTTGAATGGGGAACTCGAGGAAGAAGTCTACGTAGAGCAGCCCCTGGGATATTCAAAATCGAGAGAAGAAGGCAAAGTGGTGAAGTTAAAAAAGGCGCTTTACGGGCTAAAGCAAGCACCGCGAGCATGGAACACCCGGATCGACGAATATTTCAAAAAGAACAAGTTCGAGCAATGTCCGTTCGAGCACGCCCTCTACATCAAACGAGAAGGAAAGGAAATGATCATCGTCGCTCTCTTTGTCGATGACCTTATTTTAATGGGAAGCAGTGAGAAAATAGTCAACGACTTCAAGAAGGCGATGACGAAGGAATTCTAGATGACGGACATGGGACTGAAAGAAATATTTTCTCGGTTCGAAGTCAAGCAAAGAAGCACGGGAATTTTTGTATCACAAGAAGTGTATGCGAGGGATATTGAAGAAAAATAAAATGGAGGAAAGCAACCCGGTAGCGACACCGATGGAACTTGGAACAAAATTGTCCAAGTTTGAGGAAGGACAATGAGTGAATGCGACCAATTATCGAAGTCTCGTGGGCAGTCTGCGATACTTGACCTGCACGAGACCCGACATCGCGTATAGTGTTGGAGTCGTTAGCCGCTATATGGAGGACCTGAGGCAGTCACATCTCAAAGCGATCAAGAGGATTTTACGATACATCCGAGGAACACAATCGCTCGGACTATTTTATCCAAAGGAGAGCGACAACAAATTAGTTGGATATTATGACAGCGATTGGTGCAGAGATATCGATGATCGAAGAAGCACTGGCGGCTATGTTTTATCTCGGGAATATGGCATTCACCTGGTTATCCAAAAAGTAACCAATCGTGACTCTATCAATCTGCGAAGTGGAATATGTGGCAGCATCTTGGTGTGTCTGTCACGCAATCTTGCTGTGGAATTTATTGCTCGAGTTGAATCTTCAACTAGTCGAGCCAACCGAAATTCGAGTCGATAATAAGTCAGCGATAGAGTTGGCGAAAAATCCAGTTCATCATGAGAGAAGCAATCATATTGATGTGCGGTTCCATTTTATCAGAGAGCACATAAAAAATGAAAAAGTGAAGATGGCACACATCACGAGTTCGGATCAAATTGCAGATATTTTCACAAAAGCGTTACTGACGAGCACATTCGAAAATCCGAAGCAAATGCTTGGGATGAAATAGCGGAAGTCGCTGAGATTAAGGGAGGAATCTGTAGAATAATCTCAACGAATCTCAAAGTCAGAAATAAACACAAGGAGAGTTGAAACCGCAAATTGAGAAGAAACAAGAAAACAACATTCAAATAAAGCACATAGAGAAGTCAGAAAGGAAATAAAAGAACAGCAAAAGTTGAAGAGGAAAACACGCGTGAATCGAAAAATTATAATTTATGTGTTTTATCTATTTGTCTTGTAGAGTATCTTAGTACTACAAAAGCATAAAAGCATATTGTACCGTGTGATTGTTCAGTAAGAGAAATAAAAAAGAGCTAAGTGAGTTTGTATGTGTAGACCTTTTTGGTCCAAATGACTATGAGAGTTTTGATTATTCCAAGTAATTATGTAAATTGGGGGGTACAAATTAAAAAACTCGATATGCATGTTATATGATGTTTAAGTATATGAAAATGTTCAATTAAGTGCTCAAATGTGATTAAAGTGTTAAGAAAATCGAATTAGTGTGATCTTGTGCTTAACTGGAATATTTATGTGATCACCTGGTTATGAACTTTTCGAATGAATGGAATCTCATTGCGTGCTATATATGAAAAATATATCATGTTGAGTCATATGTGAACTGAAAACGTGATTGAGTTATTTTAGGAAAGAATATCGCTGTGATCACCCGGATATGAATGAGTATGCTGTATATATGGAAAAGATATTCTGATTAAGTTGCTTACATGTGATTGATCTATTTTAGGAAATAATATCAATGATATATCTGTTGAGTGCGATATTATTTGACTCTAAATATCACTGAATCAATGATTTATCTTTCCTTCTGCGAATTGGGATTTATATTTTGGAAAGTGATTAATTGATTGGGATTATATGTGGTAATATGTTGTTTGAGTCTATATATGAAATGTGCTGATAAACGAATTAGATCACCTTGGAAGGAAAGTAAGACTGTGGTATTTATGGTAAATGATCATGTTGACCGTTGAGCTTAACTGGTTTATTCTTGGCATGATTTCTTGAGTTAATGCACGTGATAATTGAGCTGTCTCTTGCATATTTTCGTGCTTAACTTTCCGTGTGAAGTGTAGAAGCGGTTATTGGGTCTATATAGAAGAAAACACTTCACGTTGAAGGACACACAACGAACACACAAGCAAACGAATCCCTTAGAGTTATTGAGCTGAAATTTGCAATTCATTCGTAGTTTGTGTTGAGCTTTCACTTGTGAATTCTGTACCTTTGAGCGATATTTAGCAACACCCTACCCTAAACCCTTGTCTTCGGACGTGTTGTGTTTGCGGACGCGTTGAGCGCACAAAGGAGCACGGTTAGAGTCTTTCGCACGTGGAGGGACGAATTTGGTGGATTCGGTGGCCCTTCGATAGAAAGCCGCATCCAGTCGGGGAATAGGTTTCCTGGGTTTACGACGTGGATCGAAACTTGGCGTGCGACAGCCTAGGTGGAGGTCAAGTTTCCAAAGTGCTTCGGTTGTGTAAAGGTCAATCATTTTGTAAACAGAACCGGTAATACCTCGTGATTGATTGGAACTCTTGGGGAGATCACACCCCAAGGACAGGAGTAAACCCCAGTTGGGGATATAACCTATATAAAAATCTCGTCTCGCTTTACTTTCTGCTATTTACTTTTCTGTGAGACAAACCCGGAACGTGTGCTGATAACTTAGTGATATCTTTGAAATGATTTCTGAAAATAACGTGATCTTTTGAAACTGGGTTAGGGAGATTGCTTTGATACTCGTAGTGCTTTCAGGAAAATAACATACTCTGAAAATATCTTCTTAAAGAAAAGTATTGTTCAAAGAAGAACAAGACAATTTTTTATAGCCTAATTCACCCCCCCCCCTCTTAGGCATATTTTACACTTCATTTGGTATCAGAGCGGGTTGCTCAACGAAAGGCCTAATATGCCTGAGTTAAGATCTAATGGCTTTTTCGAGTGATGTTTTTGCAGAGGGTCAATCCCACTCTAGGCCACCTCTCTTCGATGGAACGAACTACGCAGTGTGGAAGAATCGTATGATCAAGTTTCTGATCGCTGTAGACTACGATCTTTGGGAAACAATCATCAATGGACCATATACGGCTAACAAAACCGATGGAACCCCAAAGGATGCTAAACATTACAATGCTGATGACAAAAAGGGAATCACGCGAAATGCAAAGTCGAAAAACATGCTTGCATGCGTACTCACACGAGAAGAATACTTTCGGGTTAGTTCCTGCTCATCGGCAAAGGCTATGTGGGATATGCTCCAAGTTACTCATGAAGGAACTCAACGAGTTGTGCAAGAAAGACTGGCTCTGCTCACTCATCAGTACGAAATGTCTCGATGGAATCTGACGAGAATATAAGCCAGATGTACGCCAGATTCATGGGAATCATCAACCAAATTTTCTCTCTCGGCAAGAAGGTCCCCGACAGTGAACAAGTGAAAGATACTGAGATCACTGCCGCGCGAATGGAATGCCAAAGTTACTGCCATCTACAAAGCAAAGGATCTAGAAGCGCTTAGCATCTCCGAACTGATTGTATCTCATATATCCTACGAGATGATTCAAACATCAATGAATGAGAAGTCGCAGAACAATAATCAGAAGTCCATTGCATTCAAATCCAACCAAGAAGAATCTGATTCTGACGACAACGAAGAAGGCTTGATGAAAGACTTAGCCATGCTTACCAAAAGATTCGAAAGATTCCAGCAGAAGAAGAAATTCAAAGGGAACTTCAACAAATTCCAAAACAAAAACAAGGGAATCTCCACGTCTGGGAAGAAAGTTCAGAAATGTTTATGCAACAAACCAGGTCATTATGCACATGAATGCCCAGCAACCAACAATGAGAAACCAAAGAACCAAAAGGCTATGGTGACGGAATCAAATTACTCTGAACCGGAACAAACTCAGGACGAGGATCACGCTTATATGACTGACGAGGATCAGGTATCTCATTCTTCCTCCATTGAGAAAGTTCAAACAGTTCATATAACAATGATTATGAAAGTGACTCATCTGTGTCTGATATAGAAGAAAATAAGGAAGAATTGTGTGCCTTACTTCAAAAAGCAGAGAGAAAGATTAAGTCACTAAATTCCTTGAATAAGGAGTTGATAAAGCAGCGAGATCCCCTAGCTAAAGAAAAACATGTGGCTGACATAGAGATCTCACGTTTGAAAGGAGAGTTAGTTAATGCTGAGAAAGAGGGAAGTCCATGTGACTGTGAGAACTTGGAAAAGAAAAACAGTGTCTTATCGAGAGATATCGTAGAACTTAGGAATTCCTTAGAAAGATAAAAGCAGAAAGTTGATGGTAAGCAGAACCTAGACATGCTGTTAAACATTCCCAGGAATATTGGTAAATCAGGTATAGGTTATTCCACTGAAGTAAAGCATGATAAACATTCTATGTCTAAGCTTAAATGTTTTTGTTGTGGTAGAAGTGGTCATTATGCATACAACTGTCCTTTAAAGTGAATTGATAAAGCTAAGTATGTCTGGAGACCTAAGAAGTCACCTATAAATGCCACTGCTGTATCAGATTATAACAGGAGATCACCGTCTATGCAGAATGATATCTCATATGTTAATAGAAGTTATTTCCCCGCTAACATGTTATGACCCAACTGAAATTGGGTACCTCAGAAGAGAACTTCTTTCTACAGGTACGAATGAGGAATTCCATCAAGAAAAACAGGTGGTATCTCGACAGCGGGTACTCCCACCACATGAAAGGTGATATAGGTAATTTCGTGTCGTTAAAGGCTGTTGATGGAGGATACGTTTCGTACGCTAACGACGCAAAAGCCAAAATCATGGGAGTTGGTACTGTTGGTAACAATTTAAATATCACTATAGATAACGTATGGTTTGTTAGGTACTTAGAACATAATTTAATAAGCATTAGCCAATTATGTGATAATGGACATACCGTAGCTTTCGCCAAAGACAAGTGCTTTGTTAAAAAGGATGATGAGATTGTGTTTAGTGCATCTAGGCATGGTAACATTTACTGCATCACTCTTGATGATATTGCTAACCAAAATGTAAAGTGTCTAGCAGTTACGCAAGATATCACATGGTTATGGCATAGACGTCTGGGAATGCTCACATGGAACTGATGTCTCACATATCATGCAATGAATTGGTGAGAGGTATTCCATATATGAAAGCCACCAAGGACAGAATTTGTAAAGCGTGCCAAATGGGGGAAACAGACCAAGTCGTCCTTCAAACCTAAGAATGTGATATCTATGTCCAGACCACTGGAACTGCTACATCTTGACCTTTTTGGTCCGGTACAGGTTATGTCAATGAAAGGTAAACGATATGCCTTTGTTATCGTAGAGGACTATACTAGGTACACATGGGTCTTATTTCTTGCGCACAGAAGTGAGGTTTTAGATAATCTTCCGCCACTGATTAAGAAGCTATAAAATGAGAAAGAGATGAAGGTCCGTAAGATTAGGAGTGATAACGGTCTAGAATTTGATAGTAAATCTTTTGCATATTTTTGTGATGAAAATGGTTATAGTCATAATTTTTCAGCCCCTATTACGCCTCAACAGAACGGAGTGGTCGAGAAGAAAATAGAGTATTACAAGAAATGTCTAGGGTTATGTTGAGCGAATATACTACTCCAAAACATTTTTGGACCGAAGCTGTTAGTACGGCATGTTATGTCTCGAATAGGATTTTCCTTAGACCAATTATTAAGAGAACGCCCTATGAACTCTGGAATGATAAAACCCCTAATATAGGATATTTCCATGTATTTGGTTGCAAATGTTTCATTTTGAATGATAGGGATAAAAGAGGAAAATTCAATTCCAAGGTAGATGAAGGGATATTCCTAGGATACAGCCTTCATTCCAAAGCTTTTAGAGTGTTTAATAATAGGAAGAAGACTGTTTAAGAATCTGTGCATGTTACATTTGATGAATTTCCTAATGCAGATGCTACTGAGAAATGTATAGTTGTGTCTCCTGCAGATATACAGGTTACTGGCAAAGAGATGAACACAATTCCACTAGAACTAGGTACTAAGTCAGAGGAACCTGAAGCTTCAGACGAACAAAAGTGCAGAAAATTCAAACATGCTTCCAGTCATCCCACTGAAAGAGTCATGGGCAATATCACTTGAGGGATCAAAACGAGAGCAACTGCACGAAATGATATTGCTGAGGAATCACACGACGTCCTGTTATCAACCATGGAGCTAAGACAGTGATGAAGCTCTTGACGATGAATCAGGGTGATTGCCATGGAAGAAGAGCTAGCACAATTCGAAAAGAGCCAGGTGTGGACTCTTGTGGAAAGACCCAACGACAAGTCCATAATAGGCAAAAGTGGGTGTTTCGCAACAAACTGGACGAAAACGGTAATGTGACACGAAACAAGGCCAGGTTAGTTGCCAAAGGTTATTCCCAAGAAGAAGGTATAGATTTTCAAGAAACCTTTGGACCCGTAGCAAGGCTCGAGTCCATACGCATTTTACTTGCATATGCATCTTTTAAAAGATTTAAGCTTTTCAAATGGACGTGAAAAGTGCATTTTTAAATAGTTTTATACATGAGGTAGTCTTTGTCGAACAACCTCCCGATTTTGAAAAAGAAGAATTTTCAAATCACGTCTTCAAATTAAACAAAGCTTTATATGGTTTAAAACAAGCCCCTAGGGCGTGGTATGAAAGATTGAGTAAGTTTTTACTAGACATGGACTTTACAACAGGAACAATAGATAACACTCTGTTTATAAAGTGCGAAGGGACTCACATACTACTTGTGCAGATATACGTTGATGATATCATATTTGGTAGCACTGACATCACTCGTTGCGAGAATTTTTCATGCAACAGGAATTTGAGATGAGCCTAATGGGAGAACTCACGTACTTCCTTGGATTGCAAATCAAGCAATTGGATATGGGAACATTCATATCTCAAACGAAGTACACGAACTTGAAAAATCCAGAATGGCTGATTCCAAGATACTTCCCACTCCTATGCATCAGACACTAAAATTGACAGTGATGAACAAGGTACGCCTTTTGACCAAACTAAATATAGAGGTATGATCGGAAGTTTGCTCTACCTTACGGCAAGCAGACCCGATATTATGTTTGCTACTGGTCTATGCTCTAGATATCAATCGAGTCCTAGGGAATCTAACTTGACAGCACTCAAGCGGATACTTAGATATTTGAAAGGAACAATCAATTTTGGTATGTGGTATCCAAATTCCAAGGAATTTCCATTAATGGGATACTCGGACGCGGATTATGCCAGTTCTAGAGAAGATAGGTGGTACTTGCCAAATACTAGTCGGAAACAAAATGTCGTGGCCCTATCCACAACCGAAGCAGAATATATGGCCTTAGGAAGTTGTTCTCAGCAAATCCTTTGGATGAAACAGACCTTGAGTGATTATGGATTAAGGTACGACCAAATTCCTATTTTCTGTGATAGTACTAGTGTCATTAGTATCACTAAAAATCCCGTACACCATTCTCGAACTAAGCATATAGAGGTGAAACATCATTTTATTCGATCATGTTCAGAAAGGGAACATCAGCGTGAACTTCATAGGAACTAATGATCAGCTGGTTGATATCTTCACGAGACCCCTTACTCAGAGTAGATTTTGTGATATTCGTGACCGATTAGGAATTATTGAGCTCAAATAGGAAAGATGACTAAATAAGTTAGTCCTTAGTAATTCTTTGATCTTATCCTTTAGGATCTCCTCGATTTTATCCCTTGATTCTATCAATATTTTTTCTTGATTCTATCTTTGTTATCTATCCAAATCATTTCCATTCATGGGAGATTATTTTTACCTTCTTCGATACTTATGACAATCTATTTTCAGCCGAAATTTTTCTTTGAACTCTGATCTTCACTTATTTCCTTCCTTAATTTCCGCGAGATATCCTTCTATCTTCAGAAAATTCCACATAACGTGCAGTTTCCTTCTCTACTAAGTATTCTTTCAAATTCAAATTTTGAAATCCCTTCCTTATTTGACACATGTCACGTCCACTTAATAACTCCTTTCCATCCTTATCCAAGAAACTTTCGGCCTTTACAATCAAGCACCTCCTTTCTTCCCCAAATTCATTCAAACCCTAAGTTCATCACTTCAAAACTTCCTTCTCCAATCCTTCAACCATGGTGAAAAGTAAAGACATTGGATCTATGTCCGACAAAAAGCGAAAGACTTCCTAAACCGAAACCCCACTCTATCCAAAAACCACCCGTTTGAAGTCAAGAAGCAGCCCTAAATCCACGAAATCTCCTACGAAACCGAAGAAGAAACGGGCTAAGATCGATAAAATCCCTATTTCCTCTCCTGCCTCTTCCCATGATGAGTCTGCCCCTCTCGAAAATCCTGCCTCTCCAAAAAAATCTGTCTCTGCTTCGATCGAGTCTCCTCCTCGAGACAAAACTCCCTCACTGGGTCATCCTGAGAAGGCAATGTTCAATCCTGAAAATCTGGAGGAAATCACCGACGAGATCAACTTCCTGACTGAGAGCGGCAATGAACTTCATTGAAAACTTCAGAAGCGGCAAGTGGCACGTGGAAGGTGCGTCAACTTTGACGAGTTGGCTGAGAGCCAAGTAGCAATGTGGCTGACTGAGTATGGCTGGGAAAACTTTCTGAGGATATACAAATCTGTGTATGAGGAGGCGATGAAGCTGTTCTACGCAAAGGTGAACGAGATGTTGGGAGTTGAAAACGAAGGGCCATGCTACTTCGACTTTGCTCATTGGTGTACATCTGAGGTGCCCCTACGTGACTGTGTTAAAGCTCTATGGAATTCCCCCTACAAGCCTAAGTTCTCTGAAGGAGAAGCACTGAACATACTTCCTATCGATCTGTTCTTCCTATACAAAGTGCTGCACTTTATGCTCTGGAGCGCCCGGTTGGCAGTGGAGGCCATTCCACCACCATGAACAACATGAGCATGTTGACTCTCTATCTGGTATCCCAAAATAGGCCGCTCAATCTAGGTTACTTTGTTCTTAAGTACATGGTCCATGCCATTAAGAGCTCTGATAAGGAACTTCCATATGAAATGCTTCTTACGCACATGCTTGAATTCGAGGGAATCTCTCTGCCCAAGGCTTGGGAAGATAGCTCAAAGAATGCAATAGATATGGTCACACTGAAGCGTGTTGGTATACGCTATGATGAGCGGAAACGATGGTTCAAGACAAGTGATCTGAAGACCCTTCAAAAAGTCCGACCAAGAAGAAAAAGAATGATGACAGCGACGACGAGCAGGGGACGATAGCCGATCTGAAAGAAGTATCAAGGGCCTTAAGGATGAGAACCGAAAAAAGTTCAAAGAGATCTTACGGAACTTCAAAGTGATTAAAAAATATCTGAAGGAGATCTCCACGGTTCTAAATGTCGCTGAGTCCTCATCTGCCTCATCCGATAGCGATTCCAGCCCTTAGATCTTGATTCCTCAGTGATTCCCTAGCTCTAATAGGA